>OZ020117.1:75183151-77583151 GCA_963971155.1 Anthrax anthrax | reverse complement strand
TTTGCAAAATCAAGTGTAATAAAATTTATAAATTTATTTTTCTATATTGATTTTATTTTTTAAATTAACCTGTTTTATTACCTAGTTAATTTTGCAATTATGCAAGTATGTACATATAAGAAATATTTTTTCCGGTAAAATAACTTATAATGTACATACATTTGTATTGTCTTCAATAATGCATGCATATGACATACAAATACTCCATAATGCATACAGATGTAAACAGTACATATATTTACATTTTTGTACAATATATCTGTTGTGGTTCGTTCGTTATATGTACATATATGTATGTATGTATGTCTTTTTAACATTGTTGATTAGCAACTTTTTCTTTCATTTCATTCAATTTTCTTTGAGTGCAATTTATCAATATATGGCATTATGACAGAGATTTTACATTAAAATAAAAAAATAAAAACAGAGAAAAAACAAAATATATAAAAAAGAAAAGTATGTAAAATTTATAATTATGTAATAATATTGTTGGTTTTTTTTTTTTTATTATTCAGATAAAAATGAAACGAAAAGTGTGTCACAGACTCACAAACTAAAATTCAAATTTAAATTTTTTTAACTCTAGGAAAATAACTGAAAATTAATAAAAGTTGAAATTTGAAAATTATATGAAATCTGTTTGTATACAAATTTGGCTATAGAAGAAGAGTTTTTTACAAATACCAAATATCTGTATCTCTGGTCATCAAAATAATTTTTAAATTCTTTATTAGATTCTTTGTAGATGTTTCCGTTCATGAATTTTCAAATTTTAATAAATTACAAAGAGAAAAAAAAAAATTAATACATTAAATATTAATAAAAAATAGTAGCAAATCAATTAACAGACTATTTGATATATGAACAAAAAATAATTAGATATACAAAAATCTTTTTGTTTTGATTATTTTGTTTTTTTACATACATACATATATTACATCATTATGTGTACATACATATCTACATATGTACTCATGAAATATGTATACATACATATGTGAATTTCAAGATCATGGATGATAAGTAACTGGACCATAAACATTTTTTTGGTAATTTTTTGTTTTTTTTTTTTTTGTTTTTTTTTTTTATTATTTATTTTTATTTTTATACTCATATTTAATAGCTTTGACATTCATTTTGAACTTTCAAACAAATTAAAAAACACAAAAATGTATTTTGTATTGGTATTTCATATTAAAAAAAAAAAAAAACGATTGTTTTTTATCCAAAAAAGAAAATATCATTTCCTATAAAATATGGTCAAAAAAAAATAAAACAAAGTATAAGTATAAATATAAGAAAAAAAGAAAAGAAAATTCAAAGTGATTGACATTAATTATGTTCACATTAAAACTATACATAGTGGGTATACACACATCCATCTGCCTATATAATAATGTAATTTCTTTTTGAATCGTATAAATCACCATTCAAGTACAAGGGTATTATTACATACAGTAAATTCGAAAAGAAAATACATAGTACTATAAATAATAGTACCAAAAATTACAAAAAAAAAAAAAAAAACAATTATTGGCAATAAAACATTATGATAATTACATGAAAGAATGTAAAAATAAAACAAACAAAAAAATTACGTAAAGCGTGAAAATTTTAATTAATCGTTTAAAATTACTTGCTGAGATCGTAAAAAACGTAACGTAAAAGTAACGATAAATTGAAGGAAAAATTTAAATTTCTTTGCACTTTTTATTGTTTTTATTTAAATTTTTTGCTTAAATTGCATAAAATACAAAAATCAATTAATTTAGTACATAAAAGCTAATTTTGTAGACTGCATATCATCATATTATTTAATTAAGCTTGTTTATGGTCAGTTTTTCTTCAGTTGCTATATATGTAGGTATCTAACAACCTTTGTTACATACACCCATACGTATACGTATACATATAACTACATATTATGTCCATTCGTGTATTATGAACAATCGAAAAATTTTTTTTGACTACACTAGGTATTATTCTCTTCATATAATGTTGAATATTTGAATACGAAAAAAAGTGAAAATTTTCTTATTTATCATTTAATTTTCATGTTTTCTTTTCATTTTTTTTTAATTATTTCATTTTCATTTTAGTTTTCTTGTCTTTCAATTTTTTTTTTTTTTTGTTTTAATTTGTTGCTATCATAAAGAAATAAAGGTAAAGATATGACGATCATACATAATATCAAATAATACCTGGTGCTGTTTATTTATCATGAATTTAAAACAGTTCAACAAATATTTGAAAAAAAAATAATAATAATAGGTAATACGAATAAAATTAAAATACAAATAACACATGTACGTACCTACAATAATAATTTTTTTTTTTTTTTTTTTAAAAAAAAGCAATAACAACAAAATAAAACGAATAAAATTGAGTTCAATTTAAAATTGAGCTTATAATATAACGAAAATTTTTATATCATATTTTTGTTTTTCTGCACTTTACGAGTATTTTTTAATTTTTATAAGCTATACAATTTATACACATATGTATGTACGTTGTGTGTATGAAACAATTTATATACAAAAAGAATGTACAACAATTACATATGAATATAGATATTCTATTGAAATTTATTATAATATTTTGTGTGCGAATAACGTCTGTTAATTGATTGCCCACATTTTTCTTTGTTTTACACAGAAATATGTGAAATTATTTATCCCTCAAAAAAGCAGAAAGGAATTTATTCTGTTACTTAGGTAGGTGTATATTAATTTTAAAAAAACGCTACCGTCACATGTAAATTTCTGCATGTGTACATGTTCTTGTGTATATAGTATATACTGAACGTATGTATTTATTATATGTCCACAATTTTCTTAATATTTTCTTAAATATCAATCAAATCTTATAAATAAGATGGGTATGACATATACCTAATACATAGGTATAAAATTTTAAAATTCATAATTCTGATCTGTATCGTCTTTTTTGCATCTACTTCCTTCCACGTACAACACAAAACATCATTTTAAATTTTAAAAAATTTCACTATAATTTTGAATACCAGTGTAAGTGTATATACAAAAAAATGTAGGTACAATACCTTACAAGGTGGGCTTCATATATATACTACCTATATTTAATTAAACAACATTGATGATGCAAAGATTAAATGAAAAATTTAAAGGTGTAAGTACATATAATACCATCACGTATAGGCGATTCTCATATAATATGTTACTTTTAAAAAATGATGAGTTTATAATAAATAATTTTAATCAATTGTTCTATCGAAAATATGGTAAGAGTTCCTTTTAGGACCCATCGAGTCTTATCGAGTATAGTGTATGTACCAATTTTCATAAAAATCTGTGGTGGGTCCTAAAAGGAGCTTCAGCCGAACATACATACATATGTATACTATACATATGTTCTTGAAAGCCTACTGCTTTATCCATGAATTATGAAATTTTTCATACAACATATAATTTTTTTTGTTTTACTCTCGGGATCTGATTTAATTTTCGTTTTACATCATATAACATGGATTTTGCATAACGTACAATGCTCATGCTATACGAGGGTCGACCATAATCATCATATTCGAGTTCATGTACATACATAGCAAGTAGGTAAATAATAAAGTAATCATAATTTTTTTTACATATTCATCACGATCATCATCATACAAACAATACCTATTACCTTTTAGTTCATAATAAACAGTTATTACAAATTATAAAAATTATGTTAATTACAAAAAATACAGGAAAAACTCTAAAATTGAAAAACAAAAATGAAAGATAAAACAAAATAGAAAAGATAACTGAAAAATTCTTTTTTTTTTTTCCTCTTCACATTTTGTTAAAATGAAATTGAAAGTTTTATAAAATAAAATTCATATTTTGTTGTTTTTTTTTTTTTTTACTTTTGAAAATGCAATAAGCATGCATACATGGACAATAAGTATTATGTATGAAAATTTAAAAAAAATAAATAAAAAAAAATTTTTTTTTTTTCATTATTAATTTTATTTGTGTTTTTATTACCCAAATGAAATATTACGAATTTTTTTATTTAATGTTTATATACCTTTTATTGTTGTAATATAAGCTCCTCTTGTAATGTTATTTGTGATATGATGAAAATTGCGTGGAATATAAACAAACAAAAAAAAAATAAATCGTAAAAAAATAAATTACAATAACAAAACGAAACGAAATATATGAAAATACTATTTTGATTTAAACAACAAAAAACGAAAATTGTTATATTTTTAATAAAAAAAAATGTTCGTTAAATTTAATTTATAAATGTTTGTTGTATTAATTAGAACTCGATGATAATCACTTGTATATTTTCTTTATATCTATATATTTATGCGTTTAATAATTATAATAAAATGTTTGTTTAAAAATTTGAAAGAGAATTAGATCATTTTATTTAAATGTTGCTAATCAATCAAATATTTATAAATATACAAAAACCAGCACACATATGTATGTAACATATTCAAATACACTTCTGATCTAATTAGGTACTTATTTATGTACTGTATATTCACTTATTATCATCTACTTTTATTTTATAAAAATTTTCTAACACAATTGACTGCATTCTTTTGAACAAAAAAAGGAAATAAATAAAAGTTAAAAATACGTTTTTTTACGCATAAAATGTAAAAAACGAAAACAAACTACAAATCAAATTTTTAAAAACAAAAAAATAACGTAAATTTACAAATAAAAAATTACTATTATGGAAAATTAAATTAAAAAAATATTATTTTAGTTTATTAATTTTTTTTTAATTAATTTTTTAACAATTTTTAAATTTAAATTTTGTAAAACGAAATTAATTTTTTTTTTTTGATTATTTTTTATAGTACGTACAAGATAAAATAATATATTGGGTAAGTAAAATGCTGTACATCAGTAGCAATAAAAATATGGTTTAGTTTTTTAAAAAAATGCCAGTTAAAAAAAAATATTACTAAATTCAAACCGATCGCTACGACTCACAATTAAAGACTGGTTTTTAAAAAATTTTTTAAATTTTTATAAATATGTACATGGTACATACATACATACAAAAACATTGATATTGCATATACACATACATATATTTTAACATTTACATAGTTTTCTTGTGCTTTTTTTTTATAATTTCATCAATATTATAATGATGATCATTTTGTACGTACATACATATATATTATTTATTACTAGTTATTGTTGATCTTTTTTACTGGATTTTTAACACGAGCACTGGTAGATGTACATGTATACATATAAACATGTGTAAAAATAAAATACATGTAATATTTTATTCGAATAATCATTTTCATATTTAAAAAAAAAAAAAAAAAATTAAAAAAAAATTATTAATTCCTTTTATCAAAAATTTCTAAAGACAATTTACTGTTCTATGTTTTATTAGCTTTTTTTAATTTACAAACATTACCATAAAGCAATCACATAATACATACATATGTACATATGTATGTCTGTATATTCAAGTACGCATACAAATAAAATAAAATTTTGAATTTGATTTTATCTGTTATTTTTATGAACTTAGTTGTTGTTGTGATTGTTGTTATAATTGCGAGAATTTAACGATTCTCATCTCATTATCATAATTTTAAATCATATGTTAAATATTAAATTGCATTGTATCTTTAAATATACAGTTTCGTCAAAAAGTCACCGTACGTACCCTCAGCATTTTTTTTATTATTATCGGCTAATTTTTGAAAAATTAAAATTAAAATCTCAATATGTTTATATGAAACAATTTTTGGTTAAGATCATTCATAAACAATTTACAGAAAAATAATATTATTTAAATTTTTTAAATATTGAGATTGCCAATAGTTAGCCAATAATAATAAAAAATGCTGAGTGTGCAGTGACTTTTTGGCGATATTGTACGTATATTTGTAAATACATTATATTTGTTTGTACTGCGATATTACACTGTAAAAACTGTTTTAAGTAAAATGATTTGTTTTTTTTTTTTTTACCTTTTAAAAATTTTTAATTTGGTTTTTCATAATTTTGTATTATTAGACAATGTAAATTATTGTGATTGATTAAAATTTAATATTGCATGCTAACGTATTTGTATGCAAAGTATTGTTTTAAGATCTAAATAAATTCTTCTAAAATTAAAAAAAAATAAAATAAAATAAAATGAAAAATTAAATAAAAAATAAAAAAAAAAAACATTTTAAAAAATTATTTTGAAAATGTACTTTAATGTACATTTATAGCATGTACAATACGTACGCATGAATGTATGCTCAATATTCAGTGTTATTTATTTACTTTTAAAATTACTAATCCTAATAAAACACTATAGAATATCACTTGTGTTATATTTGCAAAACCCGTTTATTTTCAAATATTTTTAAATCAAATTGATAGTGTTGAATCTCAGATGTCAGTTATAATTTCTTTAAAAAAATATTTTGTTTATTTATTTAGCTTCTGCCAAAATATATGCAAAAATGTTGTGTTAATTTATTGTGATCCATGTCCATGCTCGTGCTGCTGGAGTTTGGAGTTTAGATATAAGTAAAGTGTCTAGTAGAAGCAGGATCTGATATTTGTACTAAGAGATTATACCAAAAATTGCCAAAAAATTATGAGTTTCATGGAATAGTAACACTGTCATAAATACGGGGAAAAAAAGCAGTTGTCAAAATTTCGAAAAAATAAAATCAAATTGAAAAAGAAGCGGGAGGATTATTATTACTTTTTTTTTTTTTTTGAATATGAAGTTTTCAGTTTTGAATTTTGATGTTTTGTATTATCACATAACCAAACAAACATAATTAAAAGTTCAAAGTTGGTAAACAATTTTTGATAACAACAAAAATTAAGAAAAAAGGAAATTTTATTTAAAAATAATAAACGAATCAAAAAGTTTAAAAACCGTCAATACCGTCATTTTAGTCGGGATTTATCTAATTTGTTTGATTTTTTTTTTTTTTTTAAATTATTCCTGTCCTGCTGTTCTGTCATACCAGATCATGTACCAATTATTTAATATACCATAATTTTTTTTTTACCGATCACTACCTACAAAATCGCGCTAAAAAATATTCAATCACTCGATTAGCCAGCCAGCCATTATCATTAATAAACAAAAAAGAGAAAAAAAAAAAACCAAGTAGGTTGCATTTTCACAAAATTTTGAAGGGAAATAGTTGTGTTCAATTTAATTTAATTAAAAAAGGAAAAAAACATGGAAAAAGTGTCATGAACATTATTTACTATTTATTTTATTTTATCGAATATACATATTTTATTGCGTGTACTTGTAATTAATCATTATTAATTTGTATTTTCAATATTTATTTATTTTATTAAGTGTTACAATAATGATTTTATATTTTATTATCACAAAAATGAAAAATGTGATATTATAAAAGGAAAAAGAAAAAATTAAAACAGCCATAAACAAGTGAATTGAAAAGAAGTAAATAAAATTATAATTAAATTGCTACTAAAGAAGAGAAAAGAAAAAGTAAGTTTTATTTCCTCATGTGTTTTTTGATTCCATTTTGTAAATTGTTTCTTTTTTTGTTCTATTCATATTCTTTTCAAATTTTAAAACGGATTTTGTTTTGTTTATACATACATACAGATGTACATCAATAGCATTTTAATTGATGTGCGCGTGTATAATTTCATTGTTGTTTTAACGGTTTGTGTAATTCAAATATTTATAAATGATTATATTTTATTTGTTAGTTATTTAATAAATTATTCACGATTTTTTTTTTATTGATTTATCTACATGTACGTTTGTCATATTTCCTAATTCTGTGCATCAGTGTGTGTGTGTTCAAGTGATTATTGATCGGGATCGGTGATCCGTTGGTTCACTCTGTATTTTTTTTTTATTGATTAACTTCAATAATAATTGATTAAGTAAAGTATAAATGAATTATTATTTATTCATTACTTATTTGGTCATATTGGTATGAACTTATTTTAATATTTTTTTCGTATATGAATACAATCTACAATCTAATTATCATTTTATCTTTCAGTTTATCAATTATTTAAGGGAAATTTATATATGCATCATCATAACCTAATACTTTAGTTTGGATCTAATTTAATTGTATCAAATGAAAAAAAAAAAAAAAAACAAAATGTCTACTAAACATTGAATTATTGAAAATTCTAAAAAAAGGATACTTATGTATGTTACTATTTTATACTTGTTGTGTTTCTTAAAATGAAACTATTTCAGAAATTCATCTATGATTTACATGTAATGTACTAGAGACCTACGTACCTGTTAAAAAAAAAGAAACTTAAAAAGGAAATTCTCTTCTCACCTTTAGACTACGGTTTTCTTTCATCATATTCATATCACACATCACATCATAAAGGTGTGTTTATTGCACAGGGTGCTCAGATTATTCACACTTTATATTGTCCGGTGAATTACACTACGGTAATTTGAAGAGAAAATAGAAAAATTACAATCATCCAAATACAAATCCTATTTTCAAATCTAAGTCAGGGTATAATCCATTTAAATTTGTGCACCCTGTATCTAAGAACTAACCCTCTAAATAAAGCTTGTTTGTAATTTAGGATGTAGATTTCAGAATAGATCATTGTTGTAGACGATCCTTTCCAATATATAAGGAATGTAGGTATCTAACACAAATGTATTTAGAAAATTTTTATAAATAATTACTTCTCTTTTCTACCGCAATAAATTTTAGGAATTGATAAAGATAGAAATTGAAATATTGGTATACCATTATTTTAAGAAGTGTGCTTATATGATACACACACAGCTATTTAAATCGTACACACACATTTAAGATCTTATATAAAAAAAAAGGAGTCATTTCAGTTCAGTTATAAACAAACAGCTGCTTTTTATTTGGGGTTCATTTAATACATACGACGGTTATTGGACTATAAATAATAACGACAAATTCTTTATACCATGAAGAAGAGATTCTTGGCATGGCATGTTGTTTAACTTGTGGTGTGGTAGTTGATAGCTTGAATAGTGAGTTCATACAGCGATATATATGTACCTATTTGTTCATACATCGTCTGTAGTTGTACAGAAAGACATATTGCATCGATTTTATATAATGAATGATTTTGATTATGAATATGTACCTACTCTGTTTTAAAAGTCTGAATTACCACATACATACATATCAAAAAACTTGATTGAAAAATATTGTATATAAAATTTATATAAGATCCTTTTCTTTAAACATATTTTTTACTTAGATAGCTGAAGCTAGGTAGGTAAAAAAAAAAATAAAAAACATTTCATAATTATTATATTCTTGAATTCTTGATTTTAATTCATCAAATAAAAAGAACAGAAAACCAGGAATGTTTGAACTTGTCTCATGTCTGTCTATACATTGGTCTCATTCGATGTTTGTTTAGATTTTAGAATATGTATGTAAATACATGTGATAGATTTTCCAGGTATACTATATAAACATAACGTACTTTTAATGTTAATTATTTATACCCATGTTTCGATGAAGATATTTCTTTTTTTTTTAATATTAAATATTCAAAACAAAAGTAAACAGGAAAATCATTGTGTATATCTTACAATAATAATTGTATGTACTCACATATTTACAGTTTAAAAAAAAGTTTTAACTATGTTTTTAATTTAATAAGACAAAAATTTAGTATTAGAGACTAAGATTTAAATTTTTCATTCTTAATTTGAAATTTGTTTTTTAATCCATTATTTATAAATCCATTTGGATTTTTATAAATCATACCATTCTAGAATTGTAGACAAATTAAAAATCTTATAAATTTGAACTCAATAAATAAAACAATGAATGTCATTATTGATTAACTACGATTACAATAGAATTCTAAAAATTCAGTTTATCATACCTAAAAATTTGTAATTTTCAAATTGTACACAGTACATTAACTTTCCATTTTTCACTGATGCATATTAACGTATTTTTTTGATAAGGTATATGAAATGCATTTTATTTTATATTTGAAAGGCAGTCAACCATAATGATTTGTATTGTATTTTATTATCATTTTTTATTATTATACATATATCTATATATATACTTGCCTCCTTTTTAAGGGACATGCATACACATTTAAACATACAAATAATATAATTGACGTACTTACATACATACATTTGTAATTTGTAAAGGAAACACGATATTATGATTTAAATGAACAGGGTAATCCTGCCTTATAGTGAACCATTTAGGCTCAATTTTTTAAATTTTCTAGTGTCACTTGTTAAAAAAATACAAAACAGTTTAAAATTTTGTTTGTTCTAAACATAAGATAGTAATTTATTGTTTTTGTTTAAATAGATGGAATCTTATTAAAAATTTATATACACTTAAAAATCATCAAGCAAAACTCAAAAAAATCTAAATTTTCTGTTTCTGTAGTCAGGTACACCCTGCATATGTATTTTGTAGTTTGTACATTTAATTTTGAAATTATAACGTTCATCTATTATATCAAACATTTAAACATGTTATACGTTACAGTTTTGTAGTTCTTGTAGATAACAGCAAAAGGTAGAGAAAAAAAAGTGACATTTACGAAAATCAAAAGCTATCATTGGATACACGTTTAACTTGTATGTACATACATACATATACACATAAGTACCTAACATTTGAAGGTAGTGTATGGTGCATGTACATACGTACATACAGATAATATTACGATTACCTCTACTTTATAATATATAAAAGATGTACAACAAATTGTAAAGGCAAAAAGGTTTGAAATATATACATATAGTATGTAAAATGTGTGTATTAAGATTGAAGAAATCCCTCGTCTTTATTTGGTTCATCCACAAGAATAAAAAAAATTTTTTTATTTTTTTTTTTTTTTTTGCCACCAAAAAGTTAGCAAAATTCCCACCGAGGATTCTTTTTTTTCTTTTCTTTGCTTATCTGTTTGTTTGTTTGATTGAAGTTCTCATAAAACCAGGAACTACTTAAAAGAAAAATCAACTTTTTTTTTTTCTCTTTTACTTCAAAATCACAAAATTATTTGTGTGCAATATGTACACATTTTGTGCCTGGACATACACATATGTACAAATCTAGTGCTAAATTAAAAATTTTGGCGCACTTTTTTTTTTTTTTTTGTTTTTTTTGATTTTGTAAAATTTTAGAAAATATTTTTAATTCCCTCTGTGTATCGATTTGAAATTAGTCAGTTAATCAGTAATTTCATTTAAATTATTAATTAATTCTTAAGTATGGATATTATTATAAAAAAAAAAAACTGTATATACCTATCATGTTATTTTATATTTTAATCAGTGTTGTAAGTTATAAAATAAATAAAATAATCCAAATTTAAAAAATAAATCAATTAAAAAAATTAAATTAAAAAAATTGAAAAATTTTTAAATAAAAAAAATATACCAGTTAAGAAATTGAAAAACTTATAATAATTAAAAAAAATGAATTATTTAATTTTTAAAAAAAATAAATTATATAAATTATTCGTAGATACATAAATAACTAAATTTTAATTTTGTTTTTTTTTTTTTTTTACTTTTTATTACAGGATTACTAAATTATTTACAATTAGGATACAAGAAAGATTTTTTAATTTCTCTGATCTGTATTAATTAAAATTTATAATAATTATTAATTTTTAAAAACGTTGCAATATATATATACATTATTTTAATTAAAGTAAAAATTTAAAAAGAATATATTTTAATAAAAAAATAAAATAAATTTACTTTCAATTATATGTAAAAAAAGAAAAAAAATGTTTAATCAAAGTGCATAAAATTTTCGTTATTTATTTGTGTAATTTTAATATTTAAAAAAAAAATAATAATAATAATAATAGAAATTTTAAATCGTACAAAATAAACTAGAATAAAAATTAGAAGACAATTATTACCATGCCAGCACATAAAAAAGCTACAGTTAAACATCATATTGGTGTATCAAAATCAAATTTCGTTCCATTGGCAAAAAAAGCAATGGCTTTAAAGTAATTTTTATTTTTTATTAAAAATTATATTTATTTTTTAAGCATATTAAATTACAATTAATTTTTTTATTCGTTTTCGCTGTTTTTTTTTTTTTTTTTTTTTTTTTTTTTTTTAAGATCCCAGAATGTTAATATGACACAAGATCAAAACAAAGACACTATAACAAGTAGAACAAAACGTCGGGCTGATATGAGTCCATTAAAAAATGAAAAAGTTAAACGATCAGCACTAGGAAATCTAACAAATAATATAAGTAATAATAATAATTCTAATAATAATGAACAACAGAAAGAGAATAATAAAAAAGATAAATGTGAAGTGCCTTTATCATCAACTAAAAAAATTGAAACAACAACAAAAAATATACTTAAACCAGTTGTAAGTTATTTATATTTAAATAAATTTTTTAAAATTTTTTCTTTTTAATAATAATAAATTTTTTTTTGTTTTTGTAGAATGAAAATTTAATGAAACCACCATTAAATGGATTAGTTTTAAGACAAACAAAAATTCTTACAAGATCTGCAGCAAAAAAAGCAGCCTCGGTAGCTAATGTTACTGCCACATCTATTGATAATTCAGTTGTTTCAACTGATACATCATTAAATTATGTATCAGCAACAGAATCAACAACATCAGCTTTGTCACAAATTTCATCATCAATTGCAAAAATTCAGCAATATCAGCAGCAAAAATTCACAACAGGATCAACAGCAAAAACAAGAACAGAAAAGAATACAAATGAAATATTGAATACAAAACCAACAACAAGACGTATATCAAATGAATTTGAAAAGACTGAAGATAGTTTATATATGTCAGCACTAGAAGACATGTAAAATTATGCAAATCACATCTAATTTAATTACGTTATATTTTTCTTTCTTTTCTTTTTTGAAAAAATATAGGCCATCATCAGATTCATTACGACTTTCTGGTAATTTTGAAAAAAGGCGATCACTTCAAAAAAATGGTGATGATACATCAGATGCTGCCAGTACTACTACCGTTCCTTCTAGTAGTAAAAATGTTGTACAAAAAACTGATTCATCTGATATATCAGTGATGTCAATTGATGAAGATATCACCAATAATGATTGTATTGCAGCAACTTCATCACCAATTACAAAATCCTTAAGTAAAGAAATACCAGCTGATGTTAATGATTTTGATGCAGAAAATATGAATGATCCATTTCAAGTGTCTGAATATGCGATGGATATTTTTGAATATTTAAAAACAAGAGAGGTAAAGATTTTTTGCTTCTGAGTTTAAAAAATAAATAAATAAACTTCATAATTTTTTACATAGGCTCAATTTCCTATTGAAGATTATATAAGTAAACAAATTTATCTATCGAAATGGATGCGTTCATTATTAGTTGATTGGATGGTAGAAATACAAGAAACATTTGAATTAAATCATGAGACATTATATTTAGCTGTTAAACTTGTTGATTTATATTTATGTAAAGAGATTGTTATTAAAGATAAATTACAGTTACTGGGAGCTGGATCATTATTTATTGCATGTAAATTCGATGTAAGTCGTTATACGTTCAAAAACAAAAAAAAAAAATTAAAATTTTTAATTGTAATTTAACAGGAAAGAACACCGCCAATGATTGATGATTTCTTATATATTTGTGATGGTGCATATACTCATGATGAATTAATTAAAATGGAAATGAATATATTGAAAGCAGTAAATTTTGATCTAGGAATACCACTGTCATATAGATTTTTACGCCGATACGCTAGAGTATGTCTTTAAATTTTTTGTTTGTGATATACATTTTTCTTAGTTATTCAATTATTTGAAAAAAAATTAAAATTAAATTTATTAAATTTTCATTTTTGTATAGTGTGCCAAAGTACCAATGCCAATATTAACATTAGCTAGATATATTCTAGAATTTTCATTAATGGATTATTCAACGATTTGTTTAAGTGATTCAAAAATTGCATGTGCAGCCTTATACATGGCTTTACGAATGACTGGGACTGAAAAACCGTGGACGAAAACATTAGAATTTTATTCAGGTAAAAAATATATAAATTTAAATAACCACTTAATCCTTTTTTAAATAAATTATTTTCTTTATTTATTATTAGGTTATAAATTGGAAGAATTTTCTTATATTGTACCAATATTAAATACCGGTTTACACCGTAAGCCGCGTGAAACTTTAAAAACAATACGTAATAAATATTCCCATAAAATATTTTTCGAAGTAGCTAAAATTCCATTAATGAGCTCTGAAAAATTACTTGAAAACAGGAATTTATAAATAAAAAGACAAAAAATTGATAAAAATAAATTAAGTACATAACAAGATATACAAGATAAACGAAGTACATAATTAAAAAAAAAAAAAATTTAACTCATTAGTATAAAATTTAGTATTAAAAACAAAAAAGATTTTAAAAAAAATTATTGCAAAAACAAAACATTTTTTATATATATATATTATTGACATACTTTAATAGCATTGTAATTTCATTTATTTTTTCTTGTCGTTTTTATTTCTTTTTTATGTATATTATATATTTGTGTATTAATTCTATGATTTTTTAGTATTGCATTACATATTTTTAGCACCATATGTTTTTTTTTTTACTTCTTTTACTTCATCATTTATATTTTATAGTTTATTTTATTGTTGCTGTGTTTTTTAATTGTCTTTTATTCAGTTTAGAAAAAAAATATACTTTCATTAGGATTAATAAATTCAGAAAGAAAAAAAAATTTCAAAAAGAAAAAAAGTTTTGGAACAAAATAATTACATTAAAAACAAGAAAAATTTAAAGTGAAAAATAAATAATTTATGTACCCATTTTCTTATTTTATTTTAATATATAGTAAATAATAATAGTTTTAATAGAATTTAATAAAAGTTGCATATTGTAATGAAATTTCCCTTTATATATTTTTAACAAATATGTTTTTAAATAGAAACAAAAAAAAACAAGATAGTCCGTATAAGATCTTGTGGATGGAATTTTAAAGAGGGGGAAAAAAGATAAATTGTTCTCTTGATGCTTTAATTTTGAAAAGTAATAAAAAATTTCTTTTTTAGATCAATTAAAGTATTTTATTTTAAAAATAATTAAGTTTAAAGAAAAGGAATACTTATTAACTATGTACCATAATTTCAAAAATATATATGAATATACATATATTTTAAAAAGATAGAAGAAATTACAAAAATGCACTTTCTTCCTACAAAATACAATTATGTCTATATAAAATAGAAATATAGAAGAATAAATAATATAATAAAATAAATTTGGTTTTGTATTACGAAAACAAGAGTACTTAAAATGTTCCACCTTGAATTATGAGTGTAAATTATACAGATGTCGCTTAATGTGTGTATTGTATTTATCCTTGGATAAAATTATTTTAAAACAAAGAATTTTCAATCAAAAAACTAAAATATTTTATTTGCACTTTTTTCTATTTAGAAATTAAAATTACATTGAAAACAATAAAAAAAAAATCAAATAAATCCATTTACTAGAAATTTGAAAAAATTGCTATTTGAAATTTTACTTTTTAAATAAGATCACTAGGTAAAAGTTGTGATTCACCTTCAATTAAATATATATGCATTGCTTTATATAATAATGCAATACCAAGATGTTTACGTTGTCTCATTGGCCATGATTTTGTAATACCATAATAATCACCACGTTTTATATTTGTTAAATGTTCTAGACCAATTGCATCAATTATAGATGCTTCTCTAGTATATGCTTCAGCTGGTATTATATTATGGAATATATTTAAACAAATTACACCTTTTTCTGATTTCCATATATCTAGTATGCGTTCAATTTTTTTACTATCTGTTACATTTTTTAATGATTTACCATCAGCTAACATATTCAATGGAACCGTTTTAGCTACAAAAAGTAAAAAAAAATTTACGTTGAAAATAACTTCATGTGGTAATTTGAATGAATATATATATTTTTCAAATAATTACGTATTTTTTGTCCTCCATAAATAGTAACTTTTTCAATAATTTGCTTTGTCTCTTTTTCGTAATATCTTGAAAATATTTTCATAGCATCATATAGATGTTGATATGGTCTAATACTTTTACCTTTACCAACATAAAAAATCGAATTTAAAAATTTTTTCCAAATATCATGTTTTCCCATATACTAAATGAAAAAGAAAAAAAAAATTGTAGTACAAAAAGAAAAAATAAGTTATAATAAATTTTAAGTATGTACATACAACACTTTGACCACATAAATTATCTGATATTCTTGGATCAATTAATAAATAAATAAAACTTGTTTTTAAATGTCCTTCACGCCATTCATTTTTCCTATTTTTGTTAACAGTCTTAAATTCTTCACTTATTTCTAATTCTAATCCCATAAACTCATGAATTCTCTTAAACCAATCAACATTTCTTATAGTTTTTTCTAATTCAATGGAGAAATCTATTAAAAAACAAAAGTAAAAAATGAATTTTTAGGAATACATTATAATTTTCCATAAATTTCAATTACTCTGGGTTCGAAAAAACGAGTGTTTTTTTAAACAATGAAAGTATTTCATTTGAAAATTAAAATTAGAACAAAAGACATTTAAAATTTAACATATGTATGTAAATAAATTTTAAAAATTTTAATGCTTACTTGGACGATCTTTATTTTTTTCATCGTTTTGTTGTAAAATTTTTTCTGGATTACGTTTATATTTGATCAAACGTTTCATATACAATCTTTTGGTATTTTTTGTTATCGGCCCTAAAAAGAAATAATAATCATACTGTAACTAATGACACAGAATCTTTTATTCTTAACATAAAATAAGAATTCTTTACCTGGTGCGTGACCAAAATCTGTTAATTCTCTACGTAAATCTTCAGAATCATAATCTAATGGTATTGTAAAATCAGTCGATTGGCTTGTATGTGATTTATCTAATGCCGTGACACCGCTTTTCACACTACCTGGTCTGTTTCAAAATCAAAACAAAATTATATGTATAGTATTTTGCTTTTTTCTTAGAAGAAATTTAAAATTCAACAAACATTTTAATACCTGCCAATTTTAGGATCTAAATTTGTAATTAAACGCCTTTCATAGAATATTAAACCGTTTTCCGTATCAGTATGTACATATTCTTCAGCCGTTTGCATTACAAAATCATTTAAATTTGGTGAACGAATGAAATTTGTATCATTTACAATGTCATCACAATTTTTCATATTATTATCTTTATTATTTGGTGATAATAATTTATCTGGTGCAGTTACAAAACTTTCATTCTCTTGTTCTTGTTGCTGTTCGTATTGTTTTTCATATCCTTTTTGTTCTTTTAATTGCTCTAATAATTTACCAAATTGTGTTAAATTAAAAGATTTTGTATTTTTATCATTATCATTATTTAAATCTTGCCCATCAATATATAATGTTGAATTTGTAAAATTAATATCATTCTCATTTATAATACCACTTAATAATGAATCAATATCATTAAATTGATTTATAATTGATTTACGTGTTTTAGCTTTTTGAACTTTTTCACGCCATGCATTTATAAATGAAATTTTCGATTTATCCGGTGATGACATTTTTTTTGCATATTCATATAAATTGTCTTCAGTTAATTCAAATAGATTTTTTGGTACATGTTCATTAAACGATTTAAGTTTTCCATCATCATCATTATCATTAATATCATTATTGCAATCTATTGTATTTTTTATTGTTGATGTTTCGATTGATTTATCTTCCGTATCCTTGTCTTGTGATTCTATCACATGCTGTTTTTCTTTATCTCGCTTTCTTCTATGTGTTATATTTATATAATATGGACTAGTTACATCGAAATTATAATTTATACGATTTGGTGTGAATTTTTTTTCTTCAATTAAATTAATTGTTAATAAATTATTATTTTGTATGTTTTCGTTTACATTTTTTATATTCCTACTATTATTTAAATTATTTCTATTTTGTTTTAATGAATTTTTCTTTTTTTCAATTTTTTTCTCGAATACATAATTTTGTATAATTTTAATAATATCGAAATGGCATTCATAAATTGCGTATAATATTGGTGTTTTGTTTTCATCATCAATTGCATTCACATCACCTCCTTTTTCCTATCAAAATGAAAGAAAAAAGTCTTATTCTGTTTTTCCATACTAGTTTGTATTTTGAAAATAAATTCAATTTCTTACAAGTAACATTTTCACAATATTTGTTCGACCCCAAATTGCTGCTATATGCAAAGGCGTCAATTTCTCATCTGATCTAGTATTTGGATCACCTTAAATGATTCAATTTTCTTTTAAACGATTCCTACTTTTTTTTTACAAAAAACTTACCACCTAAATTAAGCATCAATTTAACAATTTCTTCAGCAAATTTAATATTTTCCATACCACATGCATAGTGTATTGGTGCTATTCCACGACCAATAACGATGGTATTTGGATTTGTTTCATATGCGATTAACAGTTGTTTACACGCTCTAAAATACAAATTAATTAATTAATATAATTATAAATTTTAAAAATGAACTAGAAATTAAAAGTACATTTATGTAAAATTTAAAAAAAAAATCATATTATGTACATATGTATGTACCTATGGATATATAAATTTGTAAATGAACACTTACTTCATATTTTCATCCTCTAGTGCTTCTAATAAAATTAAAGCTAAATAATTTGCTTTTTTATCCATTCTATTTACACATTTATGAACTAATGCTTTAATTTGAGAAATTAAAATGATTATATAAATTTTATAGTCTAATTCACAATAAATAACACAAAATAACAAAAAACCATAAACGAATTTATTTTCACAGCACAAATTGTTTGAAATTTGACAGTTACAATTTGTTGTTAACAACCATGCATAGCATAGCTGGTTGGTGGTATCATATCAAGCCGAATAAAATATTCAAGTATTACCACATAAATGCAATATTTAAAAATTTCAAAAAATTGAACGAATACGACGAAAATTAGTATTGATAACCGGTGCTATCATTTTGCTGCAATTGCAGAATTTTCACTACTTTTCGATGTCTGATAAATAATTATTTACTACCATTGTTTATTTTAAAATCCAAAAAATTTGTCTTTGCTTCTTATCGCCTAATTATAAATTAAATAATATTTAATGATCAGACTAGTATACATACATGATATATGGAACATGGAAGAAACTAAAGAAAACCAATCCACTTTTCACATAATCAAGTCTAGTCTAGTCAGTACTCAGTAGTCAGTACACTCACTACTCACTACTCAGTACTCAGTTGCCTCTTGAACAGACCAGACATGGAACATGGAAGTATCATGGAAGTTAGTGTAGAAAACCAGTTTACTTTGTACATAGTCTAGTCTGGTCTAGCCTAGTCAGTAGTCAGTCTCAGTACTCAGTAGTCACTACTCAGTCAGTTGCCTTTTGAACGTAACAGTAGACGGGTGATTTTATTATAAGGTGTTCTATTGCTTTAAAGTTTTAAAAAACGATAGCACTGTTCATGACCTTGACGATAAATTTTCTGTTAAAATTTATAAAAAAATATTTAACGTTTAAAATTTTCAATAATCTTCGTTTTTTTTTTCAATTTAAATTCAAACAAGGTAATTTTATTACTAAATAGGGGTATTTATTTTATTTTATTATCAAATTCAAATTCAAAATCTTGAATAAAGAACGAAAAAACAAAATTTGAAATTGAAATAAAATATAAAATAATAAAGCCATCGTTACTGTATTTTTAAAGCATAATTACCTGCATTTCAAATGGATCCTCTTCGCATTAACTTAATCAAAAAAAAAAAAATAATAATAATAATAAATAAATAAATAAAATTTGTAAAAAGATGAACTCCAATCTGAAAAATCTATAACGATCATCAAAATGAATTTACACAGATAAACAGAATACAATTACAACATTGTATACTGTAATACTATTGTTGTACTAAATATTTATAGATAGCTTGGACATTGGAGTTCAACTAAAGTGACCCGAAAAATTAACTAATGAAATTGTTCTTGTTATCACAGATTTTTTTTTTTTTTTTTTTTTCATTTTTCTGATATGAAAATCTGAGAACAGCAATAATAATAAAATATTAAATAACATAAAAATATGAATTTATAGAAGTAACATAAATAGTTCTCAATAAGCATTTTAACTGATCATACATAATTAAAATAAATGAAATATCTGACATTCAATATTTGTACGTGTACCACATCATACAAGAGATGTTTTATTTAACAGAATTATTTATATTTATATGGTATTGTTTAAATTTCTTTAATTTTTAATTTTATTTTTATTTACAATTTTTTGTTTTTTTTTTTTTCTAAAGCATTTATAATACACGCTTTGTAAATTGTGATGAAACTACTTCTGATTTTCCAACAAATTTTTTATTTGGTGTTGCAACAGCCGCTTATCAAATTGAAGGTGGATGGAATTTAGATGGTAGAGGACCATCAATATGGGATACATTTACACATAATTATCCAGATAAAATTTCAGATCATTCAAATGGTGATATTGGACCAGATTCATATCATCAATTTAATCAAGATTTAAATTCATTAAAATATTTAGGGGTAAGTTTTTAAAAATTATATGAATATTAATTTACAAAAAAAAATTCCTTATGTACATATCTAAATATATCATGTTATGTAAAATTTAAATGTTACAAAATTCGGTATTCGTGTTTTACATAAGCACAATGGAAATTTTTTTAAAACAATACAATTAAAATGCTAATCTAATATTTCAGTATTGATTAACATAGTTTTTATCATTATATTGTTTAATAAAAATATTTTAATAAATTATATAAATTGGGATAATAAATATTAAACAATCAAATATGGCTAATTTATCTCATAATAAAATTCAAAAGTATGCAAAAAAAAAAGTTAAAAATAAAAGCAAAATGAAATTTGATAATGAGATTAGCTAACATATATGTACATATGTATAGCTACATATATTTGTTTGTTCTTTTTTTTTTTTTTTTGAAATAATATTAGATAAACTAGAACTTAAATGTATTTTTTTGTTTTGTTTTTATATTTCTTTTTTAGGTACAATTTTATCGTTTTTCAATTTCATGGTCAAGAATTTTACCAAATGGTGATATATCATCATTAAATCAAGCTGGTATTAATTATTATAATGATGTAATAAATAAGCTATTAGAGAATGGTATCGAACCAATGGTAACTATGTATCATTATGATCTACCAGATGAATTACAAAAGATTGGAGGTCTTACAAATTCATTAATTATAAAATATTTTGAACAATATGCAAATGTATTGTATACAAATTTTGGTGATCGAGTAAGTAAATTCGATTTAAAAATAGAATTGAGCAAAAATTGATATTTTTATCCCGTTATTTTCTGATATATATTTTTTATAGGTAAAATATTGGATTACATTTAATGAACCATTCGATTACTGTATTCCTGGTTATGGTGATGGATATTATCCTCCATTAATTAACGCACCAGGTGTTGCTGATTATTTGTGTTTAGATAATACAATTAAATCACATGCAGTTGCATATCATTTATATCGAAATAAATTTTATAGTAAATATAACGGAAAAATTGGTATTACAATAAGTTCTAGATATTTTTTCTCTAAGACAAATGATCAAGATTTAATTAATAGAGCATTACAATTTAATGTAAGTAAAAAATAAAGAAACAACAAGTATTATAGATATTTTTATCAACATTCGATTATCTTATAAAGTTTGGATGGCTTGGACATCCCATTTACAATAAAGATGGTGGATATCCTCAAATAATAGTCGACGTAATTGGAAATAATAGCAAAAATGAAGGCAGAAAATGGTCTCGTTTACCAGAAATGAATGATCATTGGAAAAATCTACTTCGAGGTGCTGGTGATTTTATTGGTTTAAATTATTATACATCACGTTTTGTTGAGCCAAATAAAAATCCGACACTAAAAAATCCATCATGGGTATATGATTCTAATTATTCAACAACAATTGATTCGAATTGGAAAAGGGCAAAATCTACTTGGTTATATTCTGTACCAGAAGGTCTTCGAAAATTACTAAAGTAAAACCAAAAACTTTAAAATAGAAAATTTTAAATAAATAGAAGAATTCAATTTCATTTCGAATACTTATAGTTGGATAAAAAATGAATATAACAATGCTGAAGTAGTTATAACAGAATGTGGATGGTCAGATGATGGACAACTTGATGATGATGATAGAATTGATTATATAAAGGTAAAATAAAATTTTTAAAAAACTGTTCTGATACTAATGCGTTCGTAACCTATCACTTAATTGCAGGAGCATTTACATGCAGTTTCAAAAGCGATTAATGATGGCTGCAATGTAACTGCATTTGCTACATGGAGTTTAATTGATAATTTTGAGTGGTTAAAAGGATACACGTAAGTTTTTTTTTTTTTTTAAATATAATAAACTGATTTTAAATCATGCACATTTTATTTGAAGTGAAAAATTCGGATTATACTATGTGAATTTTACGAGTCCAACCAGGGAGAGAATACCAAAAAAATCTGTTGAATTTATGAAAAATGTTATAAAAACAAGGAAACTACCTAATAATGATGAAAAATCTGTCATAGTATTATCAAATTAAATAAAAATTTTCAAAATTAAAATTAAATCTTCTTTTATTTGTTTTATATTCTTGAATTTAATTTTCCTAGAGAGTCAATACACTAAATAAACAAACTTTATTGGAAATTCAATTTATTTGGCTTTTTATTTAATGAGAAAAAAAAATCTTTTATGCTTAAAAGAAAAAAAAATTAATAAATAAATAAATAAAACAATTCATTGACATTTTATGTTTTAAATACAAAATTAAAAATAAAAAAATTAAAATTTTTAAATTTCCAAACAACAATAACACAAAATAAAATTAACAAATAAATAAATTCAAATTCATCTGATACAAGATAATACAAAAGTCTTTTAAAATAAAGATATCATAATGCATACAGTAAATTCATTTTAATTAAAATATGAGACAGAAAAATTCGGTTAAATATTTAATCATGTTTTACTTTAAATCTAATATGACTTATCATACTTTGCATTTTTTAAATATTCTTTTGTATGTCTCGTATTTTTATTATTTAAATAATACAAATTGAAATAATCATATTCAAAAATTAAAATTATTCATTTTCTTTTTCTTAAGAATAGAAATAAAATTTAACGAAAAAATTTAAATTTAAAAAAAAAATTACATTTAAGATTTCATATTACATTGATTGCTTTTAGGAATAAGTTCAAAATCAATTTTAAAAATAGAAAAATATTCAAGTTTAGTTTCTCATGAAACTTAAAATCTCTTATACATTACGCAAATTTTTTTTTTTTTTTTTTTTGTTTTTTTAAACTTTTATTATTATGAATTAATTACTGATTTGATATAAATTTTGGTAAAATATAATTTCGTTTAATACCAAAATAAATTTTATTAATTTTAAATTGATTAAATGTTGATTGAACAAATGATAATGGTAATAATTTAATAACTGTATAATTTAATTGTAATGTATTATCATTATTTTGATTATATTCTGTATTTAATTCATTTTTAAGTGAATATTGTATTGGTAATAAAAAGTGTGGAAATATATAATTTGTTAATGAATGTAAATAACATAAAACAAGTATAATTTGTGTATTATTTATGTTATATTTTAATGGTGATTTATCACGATATAATGGATTTAAACAACCAAATATACGATCATTTGGTAATTTTATATTTGTTAAATATGTAAATATATCATGATTATTTTTTAATTTATCTTGATACATTGCAATTATTTGTTTTTCACCATATTTAGATAATGTATCAATTGCCATACATAAATGAAATATTTCATCTAAATATAAATTAAAATTACCTTTAATACCATTTGCTTCAATAAATTTTGGTGATGATAGATTCTTGACATGTCCAACTTATTAGAAAAAAAAAAAAAAAAAAAAAGTTTAATTAATAAAAATAAACATTTTTATTTTTAATTTTTTAAATTAAATATAACATTTACCAATATGTAATGTATCATTTATCATTTTAATTACATAATTTGTTAATGGTAATCCACCACTTTCATTAATTATAGATACAACAGCTTCACAAAGTCTTGATTGTATATCAACTAAATTATTTGTTTTTATTTCAACAAAAATACTTCGTATTACTTGATTGTTTCGTAACATTATCTAAAATAAATTATTATAGATTTGTTTATAGTTATTTTTATATATGTATGTATTTATACTTACAGCTGCATATTGTATATGTTCGGTTTCAAATATTCTCCCAAATATAATAATCGGTAAATCCCAATAATTAGCAATGCATTTTAAACGTAATATTGCATCATAATCAGAATATTTTAATGTATGAGCTGAATTTCTATTTTAAAATGCATATCAATGATAATCAAATAAAAAAAAAGGCCTATTTAAAACAAAATTATCAGTAGATTTAATAAAATAACTTACTCAGCTGGTGGTAATGCCCATTCAAAATTTAATTTATGACCTTTTAATTCAAAATTTTGTAATGTATTTAAAATTTTTTCAGCTGACGATCTTGTATTAAATTCAATGAATGCAAATTCACGTATTTTTGAAATTTTTTTCACTTCATATTTATCAACAATAGAATACAAAATTGCGTATAATTCCCTTTTGTTAACTGATAAATCAACGTTACGTACGAAAAGTGTTTTGGTCTAAAAGTAAAAATGATAAGAACTCATTATATATGTAACTAAATAATATTTAAAAAATTTCAAAAATAAAAATGTGTAACGATCAATACAAATATCTTACATTCATTGTAGCTTCATAATCATTATCTTTTTCTTGATTTGCCCATACAATTCGTAAATCTCGTCCCCATTTTTTAATGCGTCCTGGTGTTGTTAATTTTTTAACAGCCAATGCATCTTCATGAGTTTGAAAATCCATAAATACAAAACCACGATTCATATCACCATCTGAGATACGATTTTTAAATGCAATACTTTTAATTTTTGGAAATGTTTCACGAAAATCTTTTTCAATTTCTTCTTTAGTTAAATATTTTGGTATATTACCAACAAATAAACGACATTTACTATATGAATGTTTAACTTCTAACAATTTACCAGGTTTTATATAGAAATGATTCATTATTTCTTTAGCTTTTAATGCATCCATTTCATTTGAATATTTAACGTAACCGTAACCACGATTACATTCATTAAAATCCATCATTAAACGAAATTCATAAATTTTTCCAAATCTTTCAAAATGATTAATTAAAATGTAATCTGGATAAAATTTTGGAATTTTTTTAATGTATAATTCACATGCATCTGATGGTATTGGACCAGACCAATCTAATGGCGGACCTAAAACTTTTCTACCATTTATTTGTATCGTATTGAATTTTGATAATTTTGTTGTGACAACAGATGGATTTGGTTCAAGCATTATTTGTAAAGGTGGTGGCGGTGGTGGTGGTGTTGTTGTCATCGATGATGTTGATGATGATGAAATGAATTGATGAGGACGCTGATCCGTATTATTGTTAGATACCAATTCTTCAGATGATGAACTAGACGAAGCTTCTGCTTTATCTTTAATTACTTCTGTTTGATATTCCATATTTTACTTTTAGTATTTTTTTAACAATATTTTACATTTCAAAATAATATAAACTACTTTAAATTTTACAAAATTTACGAATTATATGTGCATTTGTTAATCAAAAACTACTATAAACGAATAAACATCCCCGAAAAAAAAAACAACCATTTGCGCATGATGCGAAAATTTAATTTAACCGCCAAAATAAAATAAACCAGAAACTAGGTAGAAAAGAAACCAAGAAACTAATGAAATGAAAGTGTATTATTTCCATTTGAAATAAATTCCGAATATTGATAATCTAATTGGAATTGAAACAAACAGTCCCAATAAGAATTTGTTACATTACCGTTACCGATTACCGAATCGATGTGATTAGGTATCGTTAAGTAAGTAGTTCAGTTTTAAGGTATACGAAAAATTCAAAAAGTTCTTACGTGGCTTTTACTGTTTCCTTAAATTTCCATAGTATTTTTTACGTTTGCGGGGAAAGGTAAGAAAATTTCGAATTTGGCACATAACCATATAAATTGCTAATTTGAAATGGCTAAAAGAACAAAAAATGTCGCTAATGGCTAAACTTCAATTTCTAAGGCTTTTTTTTAAAGACACTAAATATTTGCTAAAGCTAAATATAGCCATAAAATTGTTAAAATGGCAACACTAAATTCATTTGATTTTAGAAAACTAATATAATATTCTATAATGTGAATCAAAGAGTTATTCTGATTTCTGATCGTAGTTAGGGGATTTATGAACTGTCAAAATTTTGTACGAACGTTAGCAGAATGTTAAATTAGCGAAATTTGTTAACTACGAATAGTACAGGCCTGAATAATTTATGGTACAGGTATAGTAAATAGTAATATTGATAGTACACACACAGCGGTACACACAGTACCATGAACCAAACTGTTCAACTGGTACAGGTACTATAGATTTTGTTATCTCATCTTGCAAGTACTTATTGAACTAATATGTCCTTCGAATATGTCAGTTTAACTGTCAATTTTTAAACCTGTAATATGTCATTTTTTAGGATTTCATTTTAGAAAAATGTCTCTTATTAGTGAAGAAATATTAAATATTTTAAACGATAAAGTGAATTGTAATGAGACTAATAATAATTTTGAAAATGTATTCAACAAAGATTTCACTTATAATTGGGATGAAATACAAAATTGGTTTCCTAGTCACTTAATAGAAGGTAAATGAAATTCTTATCATTATTTAATATGACAACACTAAAAATGTCTTAATTTAAAGGGTATACCCGAAGTTGTAGAAAATCGTTTTTATACATATGTGTTTGTTTATAAATATATTTCCAGATATTTTAAATCAAACATTTTCATTTAATGTATTAAACTGCAAAGAAATTATTAAAATTTTAAGACCAATATGGGATAAGAGCACAAAGAAATTTATTACACTTTTAAGAAATAATTTGAATTTCATTTTATGTAATTTAGAATGGACAAATAATAGGGAAATTTTAGAAAAATATTTAAAAAATTTTCAAGAAGAAATTGAAAAGGAAGCTTTAGATGATGGTAATAATGACCAATTACTGTCGACATCCGTTATCATTATAGAAGGTATTCTTTTGATTACATCAACTTTAGAAAATGCTTTAGGAAATATTTATTTCACAATTAAAAACAAAAATCCACCGCATTTACTAAAAGATTTATTAAATACGCAAGAATTAAAAGATATTTTTGGTATATTTCCGGTATGTATAAGAAAATAAAATATTTTGCAACAAAATTTAATTAAATTTTATTATTGTGCTTGATCTAGATATTTTTCTTGCAAATTTTAATTGGTACACCAAATTCAATAAATTTAAGAAATCTTGTATGGCATGGATTTCCATCATCTGCAGAAATACCACAATATTTTTTATCAACTTTATTTTTATGTACAATTAATTTTTCACAATTATTATTACAACAAAATAACATTAAAGAAAAAATTAAATTTCGTGATAAAATAACAAATTTAAATGATTATTTTAATAAAATGAATTTGAATGTTACATTATTTGAATGTAAATTAAATTTTTTTAAGTATAAAAATTTATTAAAAAATTCAAAATATTTATTAAAATCACATAAAATATATTGGTTAAAAATTTATAAATATTTTTATATAGAAAGAAATTTTATTAATTTCATTATATTAATTTTACCACAAATTGAATTGTTATTACGTATAATTTATGGTAATTTAAATTTAATTGTAAATATAAATGCAAAATTTAATGAATATTACATAATAATTGATACAATATTTGAAGAGAATGTTGTTACTTTATTATCATCATCATCATCATCATCCTCATCTTCATTAACTGTAAAATATCCAAAAAAAAATTTAATATTTAAAAATTTTAATGAAAATTTATTAAAATTAATTTATGATTTATTTATATCACCATTAGGACCACGAATACGTGATAAAATTAGTCATGGTGAAGTTAATTTAAATTTAATTAATGAAAATATTTGTAATGTATTATTTTTACTTGGTATAAATTTATTAAATATTCAAAATAATGAAAAAAATAATGATTTAAATATTATTTTTATAATTCATAATTATGAAAGTAAATTTCATCAAAATTGTATTTTATATGAAAATATAAAAAATTTATATTCAATTTTAAATAAATTAAAAGAAATTCATATACCAGAAATATTTTTAATTACATGGAATATATCTAATGAAATTGATATTATTAATGAAAAATTTAATTTAAAATTTTATCATGAACATTTTTTAAATATAAAAAAAATTCAAATATTTTTACGTAATAAAAATGAAAATGAAATAATATTAATTTTAATAAAAATTCTTTATTGTATAGAAATTAGTAGTAAAAATTTATTAAATTCATTAAATATAAGATTAAAACAATATGAAATGAAAGAATTACGATCAAAACGTAGAGAAAATTTACGAAATATGATTCAATTATTACCAAATATATATTATAATTTATTTATATTAATACAAATAATTGAATGTATATTTATTAAATTACAAGAAAATAATGAATTTCTAGAGAAAAAAGAAAACGTTCATGATTTAATCAGGTAAGTTTTTGATTTTTTTTATTTCTTCATCTTTTTTTTAAAAATATAATTCTTTTGTTTTTATTTTTACAGGATAATAAAATATTTTCAAAAATGTGTTGAAAATTTAATGAAATATTGTGATATAAAAAATAATGATTGGGAAAGAATTAATAAAATAATTATATCATTTCATGATAAATATGAGAATATTTATTTAATATTACAACAATGAATTCAATTTTTTTTTTTTTTTTTTCATTCACATTTATAATGTACATTGATAGCAAATATTTTGTATTATTTTAATTTCAATAAGATTTAGAAAATAAAAAATGATGATTTAAATGAATTTTTATATTGTGTTTGAAATTTTTTGTTATATGTTTTATTTCATAACATACATATATAATTCTTGTACAAAACACATGAAAAAAAAAACTTATTACTAAATTTGATGATGATTCAAGTAAATAAGAGTACAGTTTATAAAACAAAAAACAAATGTATTCAAAAATATAAAATTTATATTTTTAAATTTGAAACTAATAATAAAAAATAACTTTTTAGTTTTATCTTAATTGTTAAATGAATAATTATTACACTAAGAAAAAAAAATTTTCTACTTTATTACTTGTACATAATATATACATAAATAACTTAAAATATTTACGATTATTTTTTTTTTTTACACATTATGTATGAACAATTGAAGGACAAAACAAAAGAGAAAAAAACTAATTTAAATACTAATATGAGAAAATGTTTAGGAAAACAATTTTTTTTTTTTTTTTAATAAAATCATATTAATCGCCTGTTTTAAGTCTTTTAGCTGGACCTTCACTTCCTTGTGAATTTGAATCTTCTGAGAATGGCATACTTGATACAAACTCTGTTGCACCTTGAGAATCACTTACCATTGAAAAACCTAAAAATTAAATATTTTTATTTTAAATTATGTTATGTTTTTTTTTTTTTTTTTTTAATTTGGATATGATTTAATTTTTAAATGAAAACAATGGAAAATAGTACAATAAATAAAAAAAAAAAAATTAATTCAGTCTACTAACAACTCACATGTATTAGAATCTTCAGCTGCAAGACCAAAATTATTCGATGATACATGTGAAGATTCCTTTCGATTATTATTCTCTTTTTCACTTTTTGATGTTTTCTTTTTTTGTTCACTGTTTGATATTGGTACCCATTTATAAATTTTCATTGTTGTATCACCGATAGTTACCCATTTCTTTTCCCTATTAAAAATAATCATGAATAAAAATGAAATATTTTATTAAATTTAACTTCAAATTCAATATATAAACAATAAATTATTTTTTGAATAATATATTTCTACCAATGTCGAACTTTATCAACAGCTTGCATAACACGCTTAATATCATCTTTGGCTCGACTTCTTGTTTCTGCACGTACTGATCTTGACATATTTCTTAATGTTTCTTAACGAGATCTTTATTATAAATGAAAATAAATTATTATTTATTTAAAATAAATAAAATAATTTCATTCAAAACACGAACTATATCTTTTCTGATTCTATTCAATCAAAATTTTGTCTGATCAACACACCAAAAATCATATGTATTCATTGTACGTGTGTGTGTGTGAAGCTGAAGAGACGCGAAAATTTTCTTCTTCTTGTTTTTCTTTTTCTGCTTGTTCATTTATATGACATTCTCAAAACTACACGAAATTTAAATTTTATTCTCATGTATCAAACATTTGCTTGGATCAAGTGTAAGAAAAACGTTGGTTTGGGTCACGGTTTGGGTTACATTCTTATAATTTTGAAAAACACAAAAGATACTTCCGACAAAATAATACATACATTAAATTAATAGCGTCATCGTCATCGAGATACTGACCTTTTCTGCTCGTAGATCACTACGAGCAGATTTCATCATCGAAAAGTAAATTTATCGCAGATTTACATCATCGAGATGTCACTTGATCTTGCTCGGTGTTAGATTTACATCATCGAGGAATTAGAAATTGCTCTGTGCCAGATCAAAAAGAGCAAGTTTATAGATCTGTGTTTATTCGACAGATTTGAGTTACTCTTTAAGGTTATGTTATTTTTCATTACAAAAAAAGGGAAAAAATTGTTTTGAAGTTTATTGACAGTTGACATAGAGCAATTTAAATTTGCTCGTAGATCAGTGGATCAGATTTACGATATTTCACCCTAGAGCAATAGCAATCAGCATCCGAGTCAGATCTGATATCTCGATGACGCTATAAATTTCAGATTTTAATTAAGTTATATTTTCCATTTTAAAAAGTAATGTATTTTGGTGCAGTTTAGCGTAGTCTGCGAAAGAAACAAATGAATCATTTCATTTAAATTTAAATAATCTAAGTCATACCCACCCATCCTCTCCGCCCTCATTTACCGACAATCTCCCATTCACTTAGCTTTTATCAAAATTTCAACTAATTTACATACACTCAAAAAATACTTACGTCGCTCGATTCGAAAATAGCAACATATTGGGTATGGTCCATTTTTGATTTTATTTGTTTTACCATTCATCGGGTAACATTTTTCGTGTAGTTATTTTTTTTATAAGGTGCGGCCGCCATATTAATTTTCTTTTTATTCCATTTCATCAGTATTTGTATTTTTTTTTTTGTAGAATTCCTTTTAGCTGTTGAAATTGAAAATGATGATTGATAATAAAGAAGAAGAAAAGTCATCAAAGCGAAGCAGGTGAAGTACTACGAAACGAATGTGAATGACGGACGACGGGACTTCTTTTCTTAAAAAAAAAAAAAAAATTTCTTTTTACATAGAATTTTGTACACTTTTATAAATGAGTGAAAAAATGAAAAATTCTTACAATAATATGTAATACACGAAATTTTAAATTGAAATAGAAGCAAAAAAAAGGCAAAAGCAAAGAAAAAATAAATAATTAAAATAGTGAAATTTTTTTTTTCATGTGAAATTAATAATGTTCGTTCGTAGAAATCCATAAATGTGTGCATTTTAAATATTTCACATTGCATTATTTTGTATACATATAAAGTATTTCGTATTTTTTTTTTTTTTTAATAAAAAATTATTAAATGTGGTAAATAGAAGAAAAAAAAATGTTCAATATTAATTTAATAAAAAAATCATGTATCTTTAAATGAATGGGTGAAAAAAGGAGTTCTAATCAAAATTATAAAATTTTGTTCAGTTTAATAAAAAAAAAAAAAAGTTGTAATAGATGTGAAAACGTGTAAAAGTAAAAATTAAAAAGAAAATTAAGCAAAAAAAAAAAAAAGGAATAAAATAGTGAAAACAAAATTTCAAAGAAAAAAAAATTTTTTTTTTATCTACATGCATATGTATGTATATAAAAAGCAAAGATAAAAAAAAATATATCAAATTCAAATATCATAAAAAATCAAAAAAATAAATAAAAAGAAGAAAACGAGAAAGAAGAAAAGAAAAAAAAAACAAAATCCCGTAATACACACACATAAATGTATATATTTGAATAAAAATTTAAAAGACGAACATTTAATAATAAAAAAATAATAAAATTTAATAATAAAAAAATTCTGTTTTCTTTTCTGTTTACCCTACATAGTTATGTATTTTCTTTAAATGTTGTTTTTTTTTTTTGCTTTTTTTTTTTAAATGAATTTACATAAATAATTATTTACATAGCGAAAGGAATATAAAATATAAATTATATATTGTACATCAATACATCAACATATATGTATATATCATCATCCCTATACTTATAAAAATTATATCTACTGTATAACAAATGTATAAGTTCTTGTGGCCGTGACTGTATAATTAATAATATAATTTGTAAAAAGAATTTGGTTTTTTTTTTCATATCTCATCTTTTTTTATTTTTTATTAGCAATTTGACGTTTTCTATTTGTTTACTGTTGTTAATTTTAAAAAACAAATTTTAATTTTTACAAATACAATTTTTTTTTTTTTTTTTTTTTTTTAATAAAATTTATTAATTAATTAAAATACATAGCATAAACAACATATAAAAAAAAATAGTGAGAGAAATGCCGAAATGCGATGTCAAAACACGATATATTCCTGCGACATTCGCTTGGACCCTTCTATTAGCAACAACTTTTCTTTTCTTCTATTATCCGTAAGTCAATTATTATCACATATTAAAATTATTATTATTATTGTTATTGTTATTATGTCATATGATAAAGTAGATAATATTTTTTTTTATTTATTTAAAATTTATATGGTCAGGTAAATGTTTGTTGTGCTTGGTTTGCTTGTGTAGGTGTATTTTGTATTTTTCTTTGCAATTTTCGTAACACATAAAATGCACTTATATGTACGTACTTATGCTCTACACTTAAGAAAAACAGAATACTAAATTACCATATAAAACAAGAACTTTTTTTATTCATTATTATTTTGTTGATTATTTTACATGACTTTTGCTTGTAGAAACTTTTGTGCATCCGATACATACCTATACACTGCACACAATACAAAATGTTATGCATTTATATACGTATGAAAGTACCTACTTATATTATGGTTTTTCCTTTCTTCAGGGTTATATTTTTGCGAAAAATCAATGTTTGTTTTTTTCTTCTACTTTTATGTTTTTTCTTTTCTTTTTTTTCTATTATTCAAATATATTTTGTATTAATGAAAATTCATTTTTTTCTCTTTTTAGTACCTTTGAATGTCTCAAGTGTATGTCATTTTTAAGTACTTTACATTAACCCCTTATAGGCATTTAAATTACGATTGTATTGCACAGTACAGTACATTCCATAATAAAAAAATTTAAATTAGATACTTGTACACATGTTATGCATGTACACTGCAATTAACAAACGTATACCTACTAATAATAAATCATAGAAAACATTTTTGTTTACATTATGAACAGATGGATCTTGATGAACAGTATACCTACCTAGATATTTATGGTTTATGAATGAAATTTACATTTAATATTCCAACAGGTTCATGTGTGAGATATAATATAATCTTAATATAGACGTGATACAATTTATTTAAGAAATTCCATAACAATTTAAAATAAATCCTTTATAAGGCTTTTCAGAAATTTAAATATCTACCCATGTCGGTATAACATGAATTTAATCTGAGAAAGTGTTTGTATGTTGTTTTATGTAATATATCAATGATTATTTGATATTCTAAAAACAGCTAATTGTAACAGAAATTTTCTACTGTCCTTCGTTTCCGTAATTCAATATGTAGTCATATATGTGTGTACCTACTTGCTGGACAGAATATAAGTACCCATATAAAAAAGAAAAATAAATTGTGAGTATAATCGTTTTCATTTAGAAACAATTAAAAAAGTAAGAAAAAAATTGTAGGTCTTCAAGGTTTTAAGTTTTGCCATTAATATGTAAAGGTAAAGAATTTTGTATTTTGTATTTTTAAGATCAATTAGTCTAAGACACCCTGTGAATTTAGTTTTGATATTTACTTTACATATGTATACGTATTTAGATTTACAGGAATTTACATTTTTTCGTAAGTGCAAGAAGAAACAAAATTTTTTTCCCTTTTATCATTTTCATTTCATTTTCTTTATATTTCATAAGAAATTCCCATTTTTATGATGGGGCATACTAGATTCATTATTATTAAAATCTGTTATATGTACTGTTTACATATATTTTTGTATTTTTGTTGTTTAGCGTTAAAGTATATTTGAAAATTGTGTTTATTTGAGGTATATGACATGTAAGAAACATACATAACAAGGCAATTTAGATGTCAATAACACATTTTTTTCTATGCAACATAATAATACATATGTAGTACTATGTAGGTACCTACATGATATATTTCATATATTAATGCACAATATATTTTCTTTTGTCATTGTAGGTACTCATATTGTGGTTTTATATTATTTTGAATTTTATCAAATATGCACCTATGTGTACATGTTTATGTACTTATTTCATTTTATGCAAAATAATAGGTCTCTAAGTATACGTTGAGTGTGTATTTAAAACTGCCTTACATAAATATGAGAATATCCTACATTCCTGTATACGTCTATGTATGCCTACAAAAATATGGAAATAAGAGAAAATATCAGTTTGATGTTTTTGAAGAAAAATAACATTTAACATTTCTTTAGATTGTTCTAAAGAAAAAAAAAAAACTTTTTTTTTCTACATGATTTATTCATTATCTTTCAGAAAAAATTTACTAACAAATTAAATATCTTAGAATCTTAATTAAGTAAAACACTTGTCGAATTTCAAAACTTTGAAGTTTTCATTATTGGCAGAGCCGACCCCAAATAACTGCTGGGAATATAAGGCTAGGAAGAAGAATAAGAAGTTTTCATTTTTCTGACAGGCGATTTCTGTTTCTTGTATACATTTACTGTACTATAATAATAATTATACCAGAACCTTTATTTAAATTTAAAATAACATACCTACGTATTTATACCCGTGATTTGAATAAATTTAAATAAAATATTCTATGAAATCATTCTCTTTCACAATTAAAATGTTATTTACATTTATATAGGTACTTTCGTTACAGTAAAAATAGAAATTATAGAAAATTAAATAGGTACATATACGTACGTATTAGAAATTAGATTTTTTTTTGTATATGCTGGATTTATTCATGAAATTAAATAACTAGGTAGATACCTAATTTTTTTTTATTTTTGAATTTAAATGAAAATTAAAGTCGGTCAAATGTTACCCATATGTATTGTGTATTATTATAAACATTAAATGTAACACATTTACTTTATCATATTCATATGTGTATAGTATATATTTTTACATTTATTTTATATAGGTACATATGTATGTGTTAAATAAATAAATTAAATTTGATTACACACTTTACTTGATGGCACACTTTATTGTGTGTGGCGCAAATTTAACTCTACATTATGTATATGTACATATGTATATACATATATCATCATAGAATGAAATTATATATAGAAATATACAATTAATGATTATAGGTATAATCGTTCACACACTAGACGTAACGAAAAGCATTTAATTCTAAAAAAGTGCTATACATTTTGTCTATATAGTATGTATGCATTTCATATAATGTTCGAATGTGATTCATATATGTTTCAGATATATATATGTACATATGTATACATACATGTATGTAGCTTGATAATAGCTAGAAGACAAAAAATAATGTAACATAAAGGTCATTCTACAATGAATGTAATAACTTCAACTTGACTTTGAACAGATGAAAAAGCAAATGAAAGCTAAGAGAATTTTGTAAAAAAAAAAAAAACGATGAACTAAGACTCAGATCAGGACTTCTGACTCAGGAGTCCAAATTTGTATTCTGTCCATTTATATTATGCAATTAAGGTCTTATGGCAATTACTTAAAGTGGTAGCATTTTACTGTTTACATCACTATGTATTGTATATGCATTGATATTCAAAAAATTCATCATAATAAATGCTTTGTGGATTGTGGTAATACTGCTCGTAAAACAGTCTAATTAGAAATTATAAGAAAAATATATATATATATACTCCCATAACACCTTAAATGCATAATATTAGTGAACAAAGTATAGTCTATTGTATCAATTTGTAGAACAACCTTAAGACAATCAATTTAGGTGCCTCACAAATTTAATAGATAAAAGTGAATGTGAATGAATCAACTTTATAATTTTGCTAAAAATATCTTTTATCTTTTTTGTATTTTCATCACATACATATATATACGTACACCAATGTATGTACATATGTACGTGCGTGCATATACACAATATATCCATGTAGTGATAGATGAAAGAACATTAAAATCGTTCTAAAAAGTTATCATAAAGTCAAAAATTAAAATCTTCTGTTATAATTATTAGTAGCACAAATTATATCTATTTTTTGTGTTAATTTTTGATGTTCTCTAGTTTATTTTATAAAATCGTTGTTTTCTAAAAATCTCCTGTTATACATACATATATATATGTAAATGTTTATGTACATTTCACAAGATACATGCACTATATAGTATATTATTTTTGAAAATTATTAAAAAACTTTTAATAATGAAAACTTTTGAATGTAAATAATTTTATTGTTTTAATTACTGCTCCCATCATTAAAATATTATATGTTTATAAATTAATTGAAAACAAAATACTATAACTTTAAAATTCAATTAAAAATCAAAATAAATTAATTACATATATATATATGTACATATGAAAAATAATAAATATATCTATTTTCTCATATATTTATGCTTAAAATAATAAATTTTCAAACATGCGTGTACACGTGTGTATATACATATATATATATGTATGTATATGTAATACATTCAGGTGTAGGTACTTGATTTATATTTGCATTGTATATTAAACAAAAAAGAAAAAATTATAATAATTTGATAACATGAAGAAGATACACACACTTTTAAATGTAAATTTTCATATTACGTAATTTTGAAGATACTAAATTTTCTTTTGTTCTCTATTTTATCTGAGATTAAATAACAATAAATTCAACTATATATTTGAATCCTTGCACGTATTAACCATATGATTTATTTATAAAAGAAATTTTTTGTCAATACATACATATGTAGGTAATTAAAAAGTATAGTTAGATATGGTTAGATATATACGTATATATGTATACGAGTATCTTGATATAACATATATTCTAATATTTGATTACGGATACAAGAACGTTAGGGGTCGTTAATTGGGAGACACTGGCTAAAAAAAGGGACAGATGTCGAGATCTTATAGTGCAGGCCAAAATTCACAATGGGTTGTAGAGCTAAAAGGAAGAAGAAGAATATTCGAAGATTATAGAAAATTAATTTCAATCAATTTCAACTCAATATATTTTTTAATTGTATTCACATAAAACATTCACAAATTAATTAATTTATTGTTATAACAATTTTAAAACCTTCTTAAATAATAAAAATATAATCCAAATAAATAAGAAACACCTTTATTGTTTTGAAAATTAAAAAATAGTACAATAGATTTTTATTTAATTACATGAATACTTTAGATGAATGTTAAGCTACTGTTTACTATAGATTGCATGTTATGAACATACACACATTTAAAATTTTGAAATTTTGTAAAGGATTTTTGAAAATTCTTAATTATCACAACAAAAAATTATATATTAAGGTCCTTTAAGATCATAAAAAATGAAAATATATATATTAATCTTATTTTTCATAACCACGAGAAAATCTTTGTTTGTACATTCGCGCATTATTAAGTAATACCTAAACACCCTACACCCACGCTTTAAAAAAAAAATTGTATAGGCAAATAAAAGTATAAATTTCAAGTATTTTATATTGTAGATGCTCTCAAAACACAAAATGAAATTCATTGTTGTTTTTTATCAATTTATTATAGGATGTATATTTATATATCTTCGATATCTAGTATTATAAATAAAAAAACAAAAAAAAAAAGATGAGCATTGAATATGATATACCTATAAACAAAAAACAAATGTGGATTTGGTTCATTCGTTTTTATTATTATTATTTATTTTTTATTTTTTTTTATTAAAAATAAGAACGTAGGCATAAAAACGAAAAAAAAATAATAAAAACAATATTTAAAAAAAAAATGTTTTTTTTTTTGTATTTTTAAAAGGGAAAATTGAAGAAGAGAAATATTAAAAAAAACATATAGGAAAGATATAAACTCATCGGAGAGAAAAGTAAAATAGAGATGAATGTTTTTCTTTTTTCTTAAAATAACATAAAAAAGCAATAATATAAAATATAATTAAAATTAAAATTATAGATCTAAAAAAAAGGAAAATTATGTCAATGGAAATAAAAAATGATTACAATATATAGGGTAACTGTCCCTAAATCCAGCCGGCTTCAGTTTACGGCCAGTCATGAGAAAATCATTTAAAAACAAAAAAATCATAATTTTATCACATTTCGTTTTCAAAATCCATGAGTTTAAAAAAAAAAAAAATTAGGGTTATTTGGCCGGACATTGGGTCATTTACCCTACCTATATGTATGTACATATTTATATAATATTAATATTAAAGACATGTAGTAGGAGTATTATATTACATTATGAAAAAAACTAAATCTTTAAATTTTTTTTTTTTTTTTTTAAATACATTTTCATTCTAAAATTACTTGATATATTACATTTTAAAGATATAATTTACTTAAATTCAATTTACATCATCTACAATATATTCTTGATTAAAATGCAATTACAATATAAAGAATAGATACACAGATTTAAAACAGATGTATTTTCTTATTAAAAATACAAAAATTATAAAATGTTTATAAATTCATTATTTCATTACTTCTTGATGATTTCATTTAAATTTTAGATAAATTTAAAAAACAAAAGAAAATCAAAACCCAAAACAATAAAAAAAATGCCACAAATTTTTAATGTAATATACCTACATATATTAATAATCTGTTTAATTTCATGGAAATCTTTACACATTAATTGCATACAAAATATGTATATAATATATATATAGACAGTATTTTACAACACATTTTAAATACGAAAATATGTAGGGTGTTTCATATCAAAAATAATACCGAATGGTAAAAATTCTTGATCTCTGTATATCTCAAATCGAAATTTTTACTGGATACAGTTCAATTTAAATCTAATTTTTTTTTTTGCTGTACTTTAAAAAAAGAGGAAAAAATGATTATATATAAAGCTTAAGTTATTTTATACTTTGTACTTTAAATATTTTCACTACAGGCGTTATGGAAACTACGAAAAATAGTACCACTTTAGATCATTGTATATTGATGTTTAAAAAGCTCACCTCATACTGTATGAGAAATATTCGAATTGTGATAACATTGCTCGTTAAATGTTCTTGTGAAAAAGTATGAGAAATGAAAATGGACACATATTCTCCCATATAAGGCCTGTAGTGAAAATTTTTAAGGTTAAATTATAGTTTAATATTTATTTAGAAAAGACACTGGAATTTTTTCAACAAGTGACAGGCTTTCCAATCTAATCAAGGCTTCGATTTTTTTTTTTTTTTTTAGAGAGAGTGCAATAGATATTATTATGATGCTCGCCTTGAACTAGAAAAAGAATTTTAGAAATTGCTTATAGAAAGTGAAATATTACTTTTTAACAAACTATAGAAATGAATCAATGAAGTGTAAATTTTGAATGCACCGAGAAATATGATTATGTAAAATATAAATATGTATTTCAAATATTTTTCATGGAACAAAATGATATGTAAAAGTGTGCTTTGATATATATAGAACAATTTGCACATTTGTTTAAAATAAAATAAAAAAAAAATCAAATGCAAAAATGATCTGTTTATTACTAAAAATCTTTAGTTAGAAAGATAAGAAACATCTTACATTATAAGAAAAATATAAGATTACAATATTCAATATTTTTACACACATAATAAATGATTCCGAAGAAGAATGAGAACATTATTGATAGAATTTATAAAACGATTACATGTTGTTGTATATATAGGTACGTACACTTGCAACAACGAATAAATATAGAATTTAGTTCGTTTAACTTTTTTTTTGTTTTGTTTTTTGTAGATGTTTTTCTTATGTAAACTATCAATCAAGAATAAATTTTTCTGATAGAAAAATTGAATTGAATTTTGTTGTTTTACAACAATGTTCATGGCCTTTTTTTTCTAAAGTTCTAAAGTTTATCTTTGGCTTTTTTTTTTTTTTTTTTTTGTAAATATTGATTTAACCTACAAATTAGATACTTCAATATTACTAATAAATTTTTAGCTTATCTTACCGTTTATTATCAGGTACATCGATAAATACATATAAAGTTTTTGTAACATTACTCGTATATATATACATATCATAAAATCATAAAATTATTTAACTTTTGATTGAAAATATTTGAAATGTAATTAAAGGAAAAAAATATGTTCTCATTGAAAGAGATGCATTTATGCATGTTCACATATTATGAATATTATGATCTGTAATCTGTAATGCAATAGTACAACGAAGGGAAGAGTGAAGGCTAATTTTGCAGGAGGCCAAGGCTCAATTTGGGCTGGAGCGCCATTGATGATGGTATCTGTTATGCAATTATTATTATTATTATTAACATCTTTTAATAATAATTAATAATTTTTCCTTGAATTTTAAAAGATGATTGAAAAATGTATTCCTATTTGCCTATTTGGTTATATTATAATGAAATGAGAAAAATTGAAATTTTCAATGAAATTTCATCAATATATTAATTATGTATTAAAAAAAAATTTTTTTAAATAGTTTTGATTAATTTCTTTAAAATCTGAAAAAAAAAAATCAATTATGTAGGTAGATATCAATTATTTTGGGCGTCACGACTCACGCCTAGTACGGTATAACTGCGTTAATATAATTTTTCCTTATCATTTTCGATTGAATATTGTCATCTACATACATCAATAACAGATGAGGTTTTTAGATTTAGAATGAACTAAAAAAAAAATTCAATTTTATGTAGATAGGTACGTATATAGGTATATGGTGTTTTCATTACTTGTGATAGTACAACTTGAATAGCAAAGAAGTATTAGTGATTAATGGTGAGATTTTTATTAAAGTTCAGATTTTCTTATTATTATTATTATTATAATAACATATTTAAAAAAAATGTAAATAAGAATGAATTCGAGACTATCCCATCTGTAAGTGTAAAATATTTTTTACATTGCATTTGTTTGTTTAATTATTGAATTAAAAATTTTGTTTAAATACCTATATATATGTATTTTGTATTTGTAATGTATTGCAAATAAATTGAAATAAAAAAAAAAATTTTTTTATGTCTACAAATCAAGTATGAAAATTTTTAATTGCTTATAAACGTAACATTCCTACGCACATGAACTTGAAACACAAAATATAAATAATATTTATTAAATTCAGTTTTTTAAAGAAATTATTTTATTTTATTTTTTTTTAAATAAATTAATCGTGACTAACGATTATTATAAAACTTCACTATATGTACTGTACCTTGTATTAAAAATATTTAAAAAAAAAAACCGATTTACCTATTTAGTTTTTAATTCGATTGTACATTTATGTACTCAATAAAGAAAGTTGAAAGAAAAAAAATTAAAAAAAGGGGAGAAAAGTAGAAAACATAATAATAAAAAAATGTTTTATTTTTTGTTTTTCATTTAATTACATTAAATATTTAGTTTCTTATTTTATTTTAATTTTCTATTTTGATTTTTTTTTTGCTTAAATTTATTGTTGTTATATATGTACATTGTACTGTATAATGTTATCAGACAACAATATACAGTACGTAACGTATATATATATATATATATATATATGAATGTACATATATATATATACGTATGTATGTAAATAGTCGATGAAACAATTTCAAATCGATTTTTTATATGTAATAATATATAAACAATCAATACTATAATATTAATACATAATAAAATAGAGATACAATACCAATCACGATCGTTTTTTTATGTTTTTTTTTTTCTTTTATTTAACACTATCATGTGTATCGGGTGTCCCAGAATAAAAATTACAAATCAATCACGAAAGTTTAAATCTTTCTTATATAAACTCGGAATCGAAATCTAAGGACTGACGGGAGTAGCAAACCTGTCTGTTAGAGGCCAAGGCCCTGGCAAGGGCTGTGGAGCCATAAAGAAGAAGAAGATAAACTCGGAATACGTTTATCTAATAATTATTTGCTATGAAATCTATCAATTATCAATAACTTATTCTAAAAAAATTTCTTTAATTATTTATTCCAAATGAAATATAGGTATACGTACTTACATGTTTTTATGTGTTCGATCCGATGTTCAATCCTTCATATATGTATGTATTAATTTTGCGATGATGGGAGAAATTTAAACGAATTCAATTAAGAGACAGTTTTTATTTAGATGATTTTCGTTTGAATTTTCAAAAAAAAAAAAAAAAAAATGCTTTATGACCTTTATTCTGAAATACCCTGTGCATTTGTAAAATATCAATTCATAATAGAAAAAATATTTATACATACCTACATAAATAAATATTGGAAGATAATAAAAAAGGTTACATTATGATGTTGCATCATTTACGTATGTGAATATGAAGTGCGTGTGTGTACACACATATATAATAAACAAAAAAAAATTTTTTTCCTTTTTTTTTTGCAAGAAATTGAAGGTCATTATAAAAATACATACATACTGTGTTATATATAAATCATGTACATATATAAATGATATGCATAAATATATATCTTAATTTATCTAAGTTTTACAAATGCATAAATGTGTACAAGTTCATGTACATATTTCTCTTTTATAGTCACTTGTTGAGTTAAAAATATTGAATTTATTTATCAGATTTCAATTATTGTAAATATAGAATAAAAACTTTTCATAGAAAATACCTATGTGAGTAAATATGTATGTATGCAGATCAAAATATGTAATAAATTTATTCAAATATTCTAAAAATTACACATGTTACATTCTTGTGTAGGTACATAGAAAAAATAAAAAATAAAAAAAAATAAATAAAATACACAACATTTTTATGATGTGATTTGTAGGTAGTTTTTACATTACATATTAATATGTAGATATCTACATATCTTTATTATTATATGTATTTTATTTTATTTCATATTGACAAAATTTATAATCTAATAATTGTCATCGGTTTAAATTTGATTAAATGTTTTAAATGATTATTTTTTAAAATTTTTCATTTTTAATATATAGATGTCAATATTATATATTTCGTCATCCATGGGTACCAGCTTATCAAGGTGTGATAACATTTTTTGTAATCGCAAATTTTACATTGGCCACATTTATGGATCCAGGAGTAATACCGAAAGGTAAAATTCATTTATTTATTTTGTTTTTGTTTTAATTTTTTTTTTTTTTTAAATTAAATAATAGTTTAATTTTTTATTTTATTTTTCTGTTTGTTTATTTTATTTATTTATTTATTTTTTGCATTTTATAAAGTTATGTACATAAATTGTAATTTTACATTTTAATTTGTTTTGTTTTTGGTATAATAGCCCCCCCAGATGAAGATCGTGAAGAAGAATTTCGTGCACCATTATATAAAAATGCTGAAATAAATGGAATTACAGTTCGTATGAAATGGTGTGTTACATGTAAATTTTATCGGCCACCTAGATGTTCACATTGCTCAGTATGTAATCATTGCATTGAAGTAAGTTAATTTAAAAATAAAAAAAAAAAAACAAATAAATAAATAAATAATGAAAAACGTTTTTAAAATTTAAATAAAATTGTGTTTTTTTCTTCTTTCTTTTAAATTGAACTTTTCTCGTTTATTTGATTCATTTAATTTCATTTAATTTTTGTGTATTTATATTTTCAATTTAGACATTCGATCACCATTGTCCGTGGGTGAATAATTGTATCGGACGAAGGAACTATAGATTTTTTTTCTTCTTTCTCATATCATTATCAATACACATGTTAAGCATATTTTCATTATGCTTATTTTATGTATTACAAAATAAGCACAATATAACACAAACAGAACCAATTGTGGCGTATCCTTTTTTCAAAACAACAACAATAATAAAAATTTAAAAAATAAAAACTGAAAAAATTAAAATAATTAAATTATTTTTCTTTGCACAATAAATTTCAATAATTTTTCTTAACCAAAAAAAAAAAAAAAAACTGTTAATAAATAATTTAGTATTTGCTTGATGGGGCTGGTTACAATACTAGCGATACCAATATTTGGATTAACTGGATTTCATATGGTGCTGGTATCACGAGGTCGAACAACAAATGAACAAGTAACAGGAAAATTTAAGGGTGGTTATAATCCATTTTCTAGAGGTTGCTGGCATAATTGTTGTTATACACAATTTGGTCCACAATATCCAAGGTATAATTTGCAATAACTTTTTTTTTTTTTTTTTTTTTTTTGTAGTTAAAAAGTTATTTACAAAGTTTTTATTTTGCTCTTATTTATTTTACTTTTAGTTTACTTAAACCACAAAAATATGCAGCACGACGGTCATTAAAAGAAAATCAAGCAATTAGTACAATTACAAGTGATAGAGATGGTACAGTTGGTGGCGGTCGTCATACAGCTGGACAAAATTCAACTGGCGCTCAACAATCATTATACGATAGGGATAGACATACTCAGGTAAAAACATATACGGACCATGGCAATGGGTATGGGCAGCGGTCAGGCAGTACCACACATTATAGTAAGGTGGGTATATCGTTTGTTAATTATTATCTGGTGGAAGTTATTGTATTGTATTGTATGTGATTACACAATAATTTTTTTCTGTAGAGAAAAATCACATAAACACATTTTTATTTTTTTTTTAAATTCACTTGAATAAAAAAAAAATAATGTAGAAAAATTTTAGCTTGGCTTTTTCATAGTTCAGCTTTTCTAATACAATTGCACTTAAAAATAAAAAAATTAAAATTTTATGCACATTAATATGTGTATCCTAATGAAGTTCATTAAAACAAAGAAAAACAAAACAAAAACGAATAAGCAAATATGTATGTTAAATGATAAGAATATAGTTTAAAAATGGTTTTCAATCCATTTCAGATGGATATATGTGATGAATTAATAACATGAAAAAATATGGAATTATTTTGGCATTTAATGGCAGGCAATCAGGGATTACATAGTCATCTTTATGTATTCTTATAGGAAAAATAAAAAAGACAAACGAAAAACTTCCAAATTAATTAATTCTTTCTTAAATTGTACTTAATTTATCATTAAATTTTATTTGAAAATATAAATGTACACATAGGAAAGAGACATTTAAGAATAAAAAAAAAAAAAATTTTTTTTTTTAACATTTAGTATTCAAATAACAGAATCTGTTTGATATTTTATAAATACGAATATAATATGTATATTACATATTTTAATTATATAATTGTTATTTACTTTTGTTTTTAGTAAAATGTATGTATAATATATAAAACAGTTTTTTTTTAAATATATAATTTTATTTTATTTTTAATTATTTGTGTGTTGTATGCGTTTGTTTTCTTTTTTAAATTCTGAGAACAAAAATAGAAATTAATATAATTAGTGGACATTAATTGAATTGCATCAATTTTGTATTACTAATCAATATTCGTATAAAAAGTTTTCATTGTCATGTTATTTGTTTATACGTATACTTCATTTGTGAAGCTTTCTTCAATACAGTGACTAGGTAAGACAACCTATAGTTACGATCAAAACGAAAATAAAATATTTAAGGAGAGTACAAGAAACAATTTCAATACGTATAAAGAGAATTGGTAAATTTTGTTACAAAAAGCCCAAAAAAAAAACATAATAAATGTAGCGATATTTGATTGTAACTCTAGCGTGTTGTATGTATATATATCTTGTTAATGAAAGTTAATAATTTCCGATGTTTTTTAAAGACCAAACAAAAATATAGTCTTTTAAAATAAAAATAAAAATCGTTAACAGAATAAAGTTATTATTAATGTATCATTTATAATCAATAAATTGACGCAATTGATCATATCGACGAAAAAATTTTTTTTTATCTAATGAATTAATTAACGAATATTTATTTGAAAGTTATTTTTTCATGTAAAATTTAACGGCAGGTAACGTAAAGATCTTCATACATTTGATTAAATCTCATTGGACTTGTATAGTATATTTCATATTGGAAAGTGAAACAATGAAAAATTGCTTTCTTTTATCATTGCAACATTTTGTGAATTGTAAATTTTTGAATTCTTAGGGTAATGGAGAAGTGAAAAAAATGCAGTTGTATTTCTTGGAAAAATTTTCTTGTATAACACTTAATTATGTTATTTTGCATGCATAAGGGTTATTTGAAATTTAGGACAAATGAAATATCCTTTTTTAAACCGCTATTAAATTATCAAATAGAAATTAAAAATAAAAATAAAAGTAAAAAAAACAAAAAACAAAAATATTAAAATTAATGATAGTAATAGTAATTGCTTGACCTGAAAATATTTATATTTATTTATAGTTGTATTTGCTTATTTTACATCCACCAAAAAATATAGTTTACGTAGTTTGAGAGGCAATTGATATACCAATTATATTATTATATATATATTTTTATTTTATTTATTGAAATAAAATAAAAATTGTTGCATGCTTGTGCTTGAATTTTTCTTATTCTTGATGAAAGAATCACGCGATATTTTTTTGGTTTCCGTATTAGAAAAAAAAAAAATCATTTATTTCCTGCATTGTATTTAGATATTCGATGTACAAAATTAGTGGAAATTAGAATACATGTATGACAATGAAAAGACAAAAAAAAATTTCTTTCAAATATTTTTTAATTTTATTTTTTAAATAAGTTTAATTAATAAATGTTGAAAGTATCATTTAGATTTTTGAAAGAAAAATTTACTTTCAACAAGAATTAATAAGAAACAGAACTAATAGATTTTTAAAAAAAATATTTTTACTCTTGGTTTTCCCTTGATATTGATATTGGTTTTCTTTTAGTTTTAGATTTTGTTTTTTGGAATCCACTTTTCACGCATAGAGTTTTTATTTATTTATTTTTTTTATTTTGTGGTTTATAGAAGTATTAGAATATTTTTTTTTTAAATCTTATTTTTTTTTTTTTTGCTTTATTTGCTTTATCGTAATTTTGATAAAGAAATGTAAGTCTCAATTTCCAATTTGTCTACATTAAAGAAGCACCGAAATTTGAAGGTAAACAAAAAACGATTTTTCTTTCTTTTATTTAAGATTTGTTTTTCGTTTTGTTTTTTGTTTGTTTGTTTTTTCTTTTTTTTTTTTTTTTTTTTATTAAATGATTTATAAAATATTTAAATAAATAAATGTGTTATAATAATATTCAAAGTTAGTGTAAATTAAAAACAATTATTGGGCAAATGAATTTTATTTTATGGTGTGTTTTCTTTGTTCTCAAGTAAATCGAACAGATTGAACAAACGACAAATTTATTCCTTTACACTCGGTGTGGAGCCATTTAAAATTAAACATAAAATTTCCTTTACCGAGCTATTGCAGTTTAGTTTGAAAAGAAATTTTTAAATGGCTTTTTTGAATGCAATGGCTTAAAATACGAAAAGAAATAATAAACTTGAAAATATTACTTATTTGGTATAATTTAATTTTTTTGTTATAATAAAATTTCAATTGTGATTCGATTTATTATGTTCACAGAGCTATAATTTAAGAAATACGTTTTTGAATATTTCAAATAAATAAAAAAATATGAATTAGTACATTTTATATGGAATAGAATGAATAAAAAAAAAAATAAACACATCCTTAACTTACAATTCTCTTAGAAAAAAAATTTAAATAAATTTAAAAATTAAAATAAAATATTCTTCTTACACAAACTTTGAAATGATAGAAATTTTTATTTAAATAATATTTAATTTCTTTGTTAATAATGTCGATTATTATTCATTTCTTTTACTTAAATAAATAATAATCATTTATATGTTTTTTTTTTTTAAATACATATTAAAATAATTGTTATAATAATAATTATGTCTGATTTTTACTTCATAAATAACTTGATAAGTGACCAAAAGACAAATCACTTTATTATCACATTTAATTGTAATTTAATCAAAATTAATAGAAAAACAAAAAATCGGAATCACTTATTCAATCAATAAATCACTTTTTTTAAAAATAATTTTAGCTATCACTTCAGTTAAAATTCAGTTAAAATTTGTATTTTAATGTAAATTTAAAAAAATTTAACTAAATATCAAAATTTAATTTCATTAAAAAAAAACAAAACAGAAAAAAATTGTTGAAAATATATTTTTATATTTTATGTTTAATAAATAAATATTCCAAAATAGTCGTTTTAAAAAAACTTAAATTTCAGAAATAAATTTACTATTTTTTTTTTTTTTGTAATAAAATTAAAATTTAATGCAACTCAAGTATTTCGTTTTTAAAAAAATAAAATTTAAAATTTTTCAAAAATACTTTTTATTTTATAAATTACATTTTTTAATACAGAGAAAAAAATAAATTAAATAAATTCAAACAAACCATTTCCAATTCGTATTTTATATATAAATGAAAATATTTATTTTTATTAATGTTATTTATATATAAACAAAAATGGGTACATATATGAACATATGTATTTTATATATTTTATTTATTTCTTCTCTGTATAGTTATCACCTGGTCGTGAATGTTCAGACACAGATATGGAACCACAAGCATCACAAAGTCAAGACTGTGAACCAACACCACCATTACAAAGACATAATTCAAGTAATTTTTATTTACCACCAATTGAGAATACACAAAGTGGTAGTGGTAGTGGTAATAATAATATGAATAATAATGGTGGAGGTGATTCACCAAGGCATATAAGAATGTATCATCCAAGACATAGTCCACATGCACGACAAAGGTATATATTAAAAAATAATTACATATTCAAATCATATAAGTTTACTATTAATTATATTTTATTTTATATAACATTTACACAGGGGTCTTGAACCTTCAAGAGTATATAATCCAGATGCATTGTCACCAGATCATCCAACACATCCATCACAAGCAATTGGACAATTAGGACAACGTGGTGTTAATAGTACAACAAGTGCAACACCAACAATGCAACAAAGAATTAAAGCGTTAGGTGTAGCTACACCATTAGCAATGTCTAGTCCAATTCGAAGGTTTGTATATTGGTTGTGTTTTTTTATTTTTTCTTTATTTTATTTTCTTAACGTATTCTAAATATAATTATTGAATAATTAATTAATGTTTATTGTTTCTTGTTTTTGTCTCTTAATTATTTTATAATATTATTATTTTTTAGTTTTATATGAATTTAATTTAAAAAGAATCTAATACAATATATATTTATACATTTTCTTTTTTTAAAAAATTTTTTAAATTGGAATCAAATAATAATTAATTTACTTTTTTTTTTAATTCTTAATCTGTATATATATTTTTTTAAATTTAACCTTCTATAATTAATTTATTTATTTCTTTATTATCATTTTCTTCCTAATCAAATCCTCATTTCCGTTTCTAATTTATTATTGTACGAATATATACATACATATATGAATGTATTTATATATGTATATATATAAAATTGATCAATATACGGATTAACCAGATGGACATAGCTGGGAATTTCTTCTATACCAATTTACCTTTTACGGTAATTAATTAAAAATAAAAAATAAAAAGATAATTAAATAGATCAACGATGAGAGTAGTTAACAGAAAAAGAAAAATGTTTTTCTTTGATAAAACATTTAATAAAAGAAAAACACACAAGTGTGTTTTTGTTGTGTTCTTTGCTCGAATTTGTTTTATTTTTATTTTTTAATTTAAATTAATTTTAATTATTGTAATTTATTGAAAATCATAAAAAAGTTTATTTTTATTTCATTGTTCATAATTATTTATTAAATGCGCATTGTTAGTAAATAATTAGTAAAAAAAAAAAAAGAAGAGAAAATGATAATTTTTTTTTCATTCAAATTTATTTATTCCTTATTTTAAAAATTTAAATTTATATGTGTATCAGAAATACTTTTTCTATATCATATTTTGTAATCGTAATTGAGAGTTTTGGTCTGCTTTAATTTTTTCACATATGTATGTATGTATAAAGATTTTTAATGCTACACTTAAATGTTATTATGAAGAAAAAAAAAAAAAATTCAAAATAAAAAAATAAATTTTTGAATAACATTATATTAAAGATTTGCACATAAATTGTTGTTATAGAGAATTGAAAATTTAATTTTGTTAATTTATAATTTTATTTTTTTTTTATGTTAAAGTACAAAATTTAAATTTTTTGTTAACAAGAAATCAATCATCTTAAATGAAAAAAAAAAAGAAAAATTCATAATTTAATAACGCTATATCGTTTAAATATTTTATTGATGAGGGTCACATTCGCTGACAAATCTTGTCTTGACATTAATATTTATTAGCCTTATCATGGCTAATTTTTTGTCATCTGAGAATAATTTTAAAATAATGAAAACATTAAACAAAATGACAAAAGCATGAATTTAATGAATTTAAGGAAATATAATAGTGGAAGTAAAACTTAACTCAAAACTCATAGTAACTTACTATTCAATAAATAGAAATTAAGCTCAATTAATGATTAAGACTTAAGACAGTGAAAAAATTTAAAATACATGTTGTTGGTGAACATGACCCTGAACGTATTTTATTTTAAAGCTTTTGTAATGCTGATTTCTTTTTGAAAATTAAATTTAAAATTTTACTTTTCCTTTAAATTAATTTTTTTAATTTGTTGCTTTGCTAATTGGTTTACAAGTCAGAGAATTTTCTGAAATCATGAGTAGATTCCCAATACAAATAATGTAAAACAAAGCTATTGTCCATATTACATAAATTTTTTTTACTCGTTTTCAGTTTGATTTGATTTACTTTTGGATAACAAAAACAAAAAATGTCTTTCTTTTTTTTTGTGATGCTGTTTTTTGTATATTGGTTTTGTTTTTATCTATCTTTGTAATAATGATAATAATTATAAATACATACATTAGAAGTCTTTGATTAAAGTGAATTGAAATAGTTAGTAGAGTACATATTATACTTTTCTTTTTTTAACTCAACTTTTCTTTTGTTTTTCAATTTGAAAAAAAAAAAAAAAAAAACGAAATTTAGATCTAATCCGGGAACACCAACACAACCGAGACGACCTGATTTTATTGGTGTTGGTCTCAACCAACAGCAACAACAAACACAGCAACAACAATCTCAGCAACAGCCATCAGCATCACAAATTTATTACGATTTTTCATCAGGCCTTCCTCCACAGCATCCACAACCGCCAATAATACAACAGCAGCAACAGCAACAACAGCAAAATCAACAACATCCAGTTATGATACATCATAATGGTGGAATGCCACCACGTGGAATGATTTTACCAAATAATCAATATGGTAGTCCGCAGAGAAGATTTTTATCAGAGGGTGAACTTGTAAGGCAAGGTGGAAATGAATTATCATATGCAAGAACAAATAACACGGTAGATAATATACGAGAATTGGCCGGAAGTCCACAACGTGGTGTCTATATGTGGAAAGATACATCACCGGGATTTAGTACAAGTGGAAATAGTGCTGGCACTATTGTAGGTAATCATCATCCATCACAATTTATCACAATGAGTGGTCAACAACATCCAATGATGATGAATGCAACACGAAATATTGGTCCATCTCAAACAGATTATCAGCAACAACAGCAATATGAAATACATCATCATAGATCGAATCCAACTAGCCCAACAATTGTTCAGCAGCAACAGCAACCACAATCACAGATTCAAACATCATCACAACCATACATGATACGTTATGGTAATAGTATAACAAATAATACACAATCCCAAACACAATTAGTAGGTAATACAATGACAAGCAGTTCTAGTACAATTGGTAGTAGTAGCGGTGGTGGTGGTGGTAGTATGAGTAACAGTAGTAGTGGATATCAACCAGCATTACGTGGTGGTGTTCCAGTTTTCCCTCCAAATCCAGCATCTCAGCCGTCACCGCAAATTAAACGTAAACAAACTCCAACTAGGCCAATATCATTTGTAAGAGCACTCGAAATGACTGATTCAATGGAAATGCAATCAATAGAACAACAGCAACAACAATCTAGAAATAATAGTGGAATATCAAATAGTGGTAGCGGTGGTGGCAATAATCCAAGTGGTGTTGGTGGTAATAATAGCAATAATTCACAACAGCGATCAACAACGCCTACACCAGATCGTGCCAGTGTTTATGATATGAATTATGAAATTTCTGTATAACAATCTTTTTATTTTCTTCATTTTAATAATAATTGAATTATTTACATTTCACCGATATTATCAATCTTTTATTAAATTCTTTACGTTATACACTATGCATTTATACTCCGATACAATATACATACTTTGTTGTAAAATTTGATTAAATTGAGAGTTAAATTGTCATCCGTATAACTCGGTTAGGCAGTCAATTTTCAAGTTTGTCAAATGGTTTGTATAAAAGTTAAAAATTTGGAAATTATTTGAAGGCATAGGCCAGAATTTGATAAACAAAAGAGTAAAGAAGTGAGTCTGTTTAATTTTGTAATTAATCAAATATTATTAAAAATGAAGGAAAAAAGGATTAAAAATTAAAATTAAAAATGAAATTCATTCTAATAGATGAAAAATGTTCTCTTCCCAACTTGTTAAAATTGTAATATGATTTTTTATTGTTTTTTTTTCTTCTTCTTTTTTTAATTCTAAAAGTCCATATATATATATTTATGTATATTTCCAATTGTATTCATTAAAATATGTGTCCTAATAATTTTAAGTATAAACAATTTAATTTAGAAATTTATATTAATTAAAAAAAAAAAAAAAAAACAAAAATGGAAAACTTAAACAAAACATTGATATAAAAATACATTATAATTAATTCAATTAAAAGAAATATATATATGCATATAAAACGAAAAAAAAAAACCTAAATAAATTGTAAATGTATTATAGGGGTAACATGATAAAAAATTGAAACTAAAGAATTGTTTCACATAAGTACATTATACATAATTTAGAGTAAACATATAAAAATCATTTGTTTTTAAAAATGATTTATATATTATATAGAATTTATTATTATTACGTATTAAATATGAACAATACACACACATTAAATAATTATTAAAAATCAATATGAAAGAAAAAATGAAAACAGAAAAATCTATTAAATTTACCGCATAATTAATAAATACACAAGAATTAAAAAAGAAAATAGTTTATATAACATAGAAAAAAAAAAAATAAAGAAAAATTTGAAAATAAAAAAAAAAAAAAATAAAGAAAGATAACAAAAATCAAATTGATAGTTTTTATACCAAAATTAATTATACATATAATTTAACTTTAAAAAATATATTTGTATTAAATAAAGGAAAATGGAAAAAGAATAGAAGAAAAAAAAAAATAAAAACAAAATAAAACAGGAAATAGATAAATAAAATGTATCTACAGATACTTAAAGAATTAAATATTTATTACATTTAAAATGTGAATATTTCAATGATGTAGATAGGTTACTTGGTCACAATAACAGTGAAAAATAAAATAAAATAGTAACAGAAAATAAATTTGACAAATTTAAATTTAATAATAATTATTGCTTTTTTTTCTAATGTTCTGTACATGTTAAGTAAACAGTTTTTAATTTTAAATTAGAAAGTTCATTTTTAAATTCATTAAATAAAACAAGTAAATATGAATTAATTTCGAGGATTTAGATGATTAGATGTTCATTTTTTTTTTTTTCTTGCATATTTGTTTGTTTACTTGTCTAAATTACGTTAGATAAATTCGTTTACTTAACTTCCGCATGTTCTACAACGGATACAATAGTTAAAGTTTAAAATTGAAATTTGCCTACATCACTACATTTATTCTAGTACGAGCGTTAAGAAAATGAAACTTCAATTTTTAAATTTTCTTTAATCAATGAAAATATGCTTCAATTTTAGTTGTCTTTTATATTTGAATCGTTGAATAGTAAATATTTTTCTGTTATACACTTTATATGCAAATCAGGTTATTCACTTTGTATGCAATTAAAATGAACTAAAAAAAAATGAACATAACTATGATTTATATTATTATTACAATTTTTATTGTTTCGTTTTTTCACTTTTTTTTTTTATATTAATTTTATTAGATAGGATTTTTTTTGTAATGTATATTTAAAAAAAAAAAAAAAAAAAAAACAAAAAACAATGAAAAAACAACTTAAACATTTTTTTTTTTGGTTGTTTTTCGTTCTGAATTCTAGTTATTGAAATAATTAGTCACATATTTTTTACAGTCACATATTAACTTTAGTTAATTAATATCGTTGTTAAATATATATTATCATTGTATATTCATTATTTTCTAAGTCTTTATTTTTCACTATTATTATTATTATTTTTTTTTTTTTATAAAGAATTAATTTTTCATTTATACTATAGAATACATAAACATTTTTCATACATAATATGTGTATATCGTATCATTTAATTAATATATTATAAAAATAACGTACATATACATACATAGAAAATTGAAATAGGACTTCAGTTAATCAGTTTATACATATAATCGAATTAAAAAAAAAGAAAAAAAAACAAAAATTAAAAGGGTTCTTTAATAAAGCATTTAAATTAAATCAAAAAGGTTGCTCTATTACGATTTTTTTTTTTTTTTCAGTTAAATTGAAATTAAAAAAATTATAAAGAGAATTTAATTTTTAATAATTTTCCTTCCTGTTATGGGTACGTTTTAATTATGTTCTAATGTGAAAAATACTTTTAATTATTAACAAAATTATAATCACATTATACATATAATTTAATGAATTCTAAAATTCTAAAAAACAAAAATTCATAATGAATATTGAGAAAAAAAAAAAAAAACGAAGAAAAAACAAAATTTATCGCATTAAAAAAAAAAGAAGAAATTTAATCTATTTTATAATTTTTTTGCTATTAGTTAGGTAGATTTTTTAAGAGATTATAAATTTGTATTTAAATGTGTAAAAAGAAAAATTTAAAATATTTAAAAAAGAAAAAAAAAAACAACAAATATGATAATTTGTGCAAATATAAAATATATTTTTTTTGTATTAAATTATTTTTTCATTTTATAAAAAGAAATTATAACGAAATGTCATAAGGACAAAAAACAATATAATGCAAAAATTAAATAAAAATAAATAATTTAGAAATTAACAAAAAAAAATATATATTTATGAAATTAAAAAGTGTTTGATGAGAAAACAAAAAACAAAATAAGAATATTGATCAAAAATAAAGCAATATTATAATTAATAAGAAAATAAAAGAATGGTAGGATGCATACACAATCATCTACGAAATATGAATGAAAAAAAAAAAAAAGAATAAAAAACATAATTTTAACGAACACTAAAATAGGTAGAGTTTCGAATTTAAAAAACAAATTCTATTCGTTCTTAATTTATTTGAAATTCGATTATCACTGTGGTATAAAACAATTTAAAATTTTTGAAAATTTATAAATTTTTTTGATGCTTTTTTGTTTTAATTTCAAACTGAATACTAAAAAATGTAGAGGGTATTCATATCAGATTTTGTAAGTCTTATAATTTGAATAAATCTTTGAAGATTTTTATTTGTATACGTTCAACACTCTTAAATTGAATCCTGAGTAAATTTAAAAATGCATCATTTCCCGTTTGATGTAATATCCAGGATATTATGATGTTAGCTAAATATTGTATCAAGTAGAAATTAATGTATTTTTGAATTTACTCTTCAAGATAAATTATTAAATCAATAAAAATTAATGAGTTTGAAACAGCTAATATTAATAAAATAAATTTTAAAGAATTAAAACAAATGTAAATGATATAATTGTTGTAGCGTTAATGATCATCATAAAAAATTTATTTGAAATCGTTAAAGATCATATAAAAATAAATGATTTCTTATTTCATAATTTGTACATTAATTTTTTTTTTAAAAATTGAAATTTTTGTTTTATTGTTATTTGATTCCTTTTATATTATAAAATTTTAATTTTTTATAAGTTTTTATTTGTTAAACAAATTTCCGTCCTCGATATAAAACAAAAATAATAGTGAGATATTTAATAAAAAGAAAAATAAAAAAAAAATATATACATAAATTATTATTTAATTTATAAAAAATTTAGATTTAAAAAATTAAGATTTTCTTCTTCTTTTTATTAAATATTTCAAACAAATACGGCATGTAAATAATAATAAAAAAAAAAAGTCGATGAAAAAGAAAATACAAAAATATTATAACACATTCCATTCTTAATTATTGCCTGTAAACACAAACAAAAATAAAAAATAATAAAATAAAAATTGTTAAAAAAAATTTGATTTTATGTAAAACGTAAAAAAAATGTATGACAAAATTGCATTTATAAATTAAAAACTGTAGTCAAATATAATTTTATTTTTTAAATTTTCCTGCAAATATAAAAATAAAAAAAAATTCAAAGTTAAAAATATACTATAGACATTTTTAGTATTAAAATTTTAATGAAGTATACGATTAACAAACAGGAAAATAAAAAAAAAAAAATAAAAAAAAACAAAAAAAAAACCAAAACAAAAAATGTTATGAAATGTTTTTGAAATATTATATATACAAACACAAATAATATTTGAGTATTATTACAATAAATAAAAATAAATTAGAAAAAAGGATAAGCAAGCAAAAACAAAAAACATAATTATTCTAGTAGTACAATTAAAATCATAGTTCAAAATAAAAATAATAAAAATATAAATAAATATACATGAGCAAAAAGAAATTAAAAAAAAAAACAAAAACAAAAAAAAGTTTAAACCAATTACTCTTCCATTATACATTTTCATTATACATTTTATTTTGATGCATCTTTAACGATTTCAAAAAAAGAAAATAGAATCATTGTTTTTAATTTAATTAAAAATTTAATAAAGAAATAATAATGGAATGATATTGAAGATTGTAATAAAATATTTGTACATTCTTGTGTATTAAAACATATTCAATGGAAATCAATATATTTTGAAAGATAGCAACATAATTTGCACTTTTTTTCTACATTACTCATATAATCACTATTTAAAGTAAAAACATTTTATTAAAATAGATCTCATTAAATACATTGTTCATAATTTCTTCAATTAACACGCTCCCAAAAATTATATGTAGCGTTTAAATTTTTTATTTTTTTTTTTATCATTGGAGTCTATAAAAGACTATGCTTCTGCCTAATATTTAAAAAAAGCAATACAAGATATGGTTCATATTTTTATATATAAATAAATTAAAATAAATTAAATTACTGAAATTATGTTAGTCTCATAAATTTTGTCGTGTGAAAATTTTAAAAATAAAATGTAATCATCGGAATGGTATCGGAATTCTTTTACTGTATAAATTAGATAAACGATTACTTAGAAGAAGTGATTAATTTCTCTCTCAATTGTAACATCCATGTTACAGTACAGATGAAATTTTTATTTTGTGCCAAACCATACATACATATACAGATAAACGTGTATCACACTTTTTGTGATGTATGTGTATTTTTAAAAAGGAAGCATGAATTCGAAGAAAGAAAGATGGAAATATTAAAAAAAAAAAAAATGAAAAATTAAAGTAAAAATATACATATAAATAAATTAAATATGTAACAGAAACAAAAAAACAAACCATTTAGGATTTAAGGTGTAGAAACAAATAACAACAAAAAAAAAACAACAATTGCACTAAAATATTTATAAAAATTTAAAAAAAGTAAAAATATATATGTAAAAAAAATGATGTTTTTTTTTTAAATTGATGTAAAGTGTATTAAAAGAACACAACCATAAAAATAACATTAAAATTAAATTTAAAAATAAGTCGAAAGAATAAAAATAAAAAAATATTTTAATTTTTGTATTTAAATCTATCGAATAATTTAAAAGTACTTTGGAAAATTCTAAGAATAGTCATGATTTGTGTAGTAAATTGAAAACTCTTTTCTAAATTTTTAAATATGTTATTGATCAACCGATGCATGATATGAATAGTGGTTATATAGTATACATATAACGTTAGTAAATGGCCTTATGATTTATAAGGTGTAATTGTAATTGATTTTATTTACAAGGTCGCTTCGTGGCAAACGTTCTATAATCTATGTATTTAAAATTGAACTTGGAATACACTTACAATACGAACGTATTTAGAGAAAGTGAATATACCCCTCTATTATATATTTTTTTGTTTGTTTTGTTTTTTATGTTTAATGATGAACTAAATACTTAATTAATGGAATATTATGTTCTTTATTTGCTACGATAAAAAAATTTAATATAATTTTGGTTTAAAAATTTCATATTGTTATAATAAAGCCAATTGTATAATAATTTGTGTATTTTTATTTTTTATTTTTAAATAACGGAATTGAAATTAACTAATAAACAAAAAATAATTGTAAAAAAAAAAAAAACTCACAAAAAAATTAATTTTATAATATAATATATAATTTCTACGTAAATGTACCAATGGACAATTGAATGTAGTTAATTTAATGTTAAAATACGACTGACATCATACATTTCTTTAAATTTAAATTGTAATTTAAAATTATTATTTCCATGAATAACATATAAAAGAATTAATATAGGAAGAATTCATACAAAAAAAAAGCAAATTAATCAAATTAATAAATATAAAAAAAAATATAGAAAAAAAATATGCACTTTGTTCATTTTATTTATTTACTTTTATTTTTTTTTGTCATTGCAATTAATTATAAAATATAAAATAAAAGGAATTTAGTTTTTTTTTATATACATATATACAAAAAAATTATTGATAACACAATGTAAAAAGGAAAAAAAAATGAAATTAAATGAAAAAAATATATATATTATATACATGCATATAAATATTGTAATATTAGATCGAATTAATTCTTTTATCAATGTCGACCGTAAAATTATGTATAATTAATAATGATGAATTATGTAATGAAAATTCAAATTAACGTATATATATGTAATATGTATTTCATTTTGTACAAAGTTAAAATAACAATTATTATAGTCATATTAAAAAAAAAAATAAAATAAAATAAAAATGTAAATAATAATTCATAATATAATTTAAAAAAGAAATTGTTTTCTTAAATTATGGTGTTTTAATTAAATTAATTTTTCTTTTTATCTGTATTTTGCATTAATTTCAACCTATTTGTTGAATAAATTGTTATATTTTCCAGTTGTTGATTCAAATTGACTCCTAGAATAAAAAAAATGTTCAGAATTTTGATAATATTGTCAAAAAAAGTGGTGACCAGTGTAGTGACTAGTTTAGGATTTGGAATTAAATAAATAAATATGTAAATAAAAATAAGTCGACGTTTGTGTAAATAATCAAAAATGCATTTTTATTTTTCGTTTACAATTATAATTAAAATCACTAAAAATAACAACAGAAAAAAAATTCGAAAGAACAAAATCAACAAATAATTAAATCAAAATTTTTGTTTACTAAATGCTTAACAATTTTATCATACATATTTTGAAATTTTGTTAATTGAATTGTATTTAAATGTGAAATAATTTAGAACAAGCTTTTTCTCTATAACATTTTAAATTACATTTCATATTTTATTTGTATTTTGCCATAAAGTCATTATGGAATTTTTGAAATTTCTGTAACATTACTTTCAATTTATCGGTTTGTGGTAAAATTGTTGTTCGAAAATGATGTGTTCCTGGTTTTTGACCAAAACCAGTTCCGGGAACAATACAAATTCCTAGAAGTGAAAAAATTACGTTATATAGTGATATATTTGTACATTTTGATTGTTATAAATTGAAAACATACCCGAAGTTTCTAATAAATCAAATGCATAGAAAACATCTGGTGCTTTTCCAGCTTTTTTAGCTGCTTCAATGGCTTTTGGTGGGATTTTAATTTGTGGAAAAGCGTACATTGCTCCCTGTACTGGATTACAACTGAACCCTTCAAATGAATTGAATGTTTTATATACTAGTTCCGCTCTTTCTTTTAGAGCATCCAAAACTTCTGTTTTCTCTTTAATGAATTTTTCATAAGATGGTTCTCCAGGTTTTGGTGGGTTTACGACGCAACTAATTGCTGCTTGGCCAACTGTTGTTGGACATAATTGTGCTGATATTGATTTTAAAAACATTGCTTTAACGCTAGGTTCAAAATTTATAAATTCCATGTAACCACCACGTATACCACATTCACCCATGTATCCTTTTGAACAGGACATAAAACTTGCCAATTCCATTTTATTGTATGGTTCACCCATATCCATCAAGACTTTTTTAAACGAATGAAATTTAGATGATTTATCGTAAATATTATGTTGATAAACTTCATCAGCGAACAGAACTAGTTTTTCACGATGGGCAAATTTAATGACTTCCTGAATATTTTCAAGTGTTAATACTTGTCCAGTTGGATTACCAGGATTTATAACGACTAATGCTCTTGGGGCTGAATTTTTTTTTGCCTCATTAATAGCTCTTTCCAATTCAGAAATATCCAATCCCCAGTTATTAGATTCTTCTAAATAATATCCAATTTGTTGCATTCCAAATTCGGCTATTGTTGCTGAATATAAAGGATATTGAGGTATTGGTACCATAACACCAGGAGCTTTCCCATTTACTTTACATCTTTAACAATAATAAAAAGAAACGGATTTTTAAATAAAGAAATTTTTACTAAACATGCTAGAATAACATTATTTTACAATATCTTCTTTTTATCTTTTTAATTGTGAAATAAAATTCATTTTAAATGTGTATGTACCTTAGCAGCGAAAGTAATCCTTTAATACCTGGTGAGGCGCCTGCTGTTAAAACTATATTTGTCCAATCGGATGGATGACCATCACGTTGTTGTATGTAATCTGCTGCTTGCCTTCTAATAACTTCAATACCAGCTGAATCTGAATATGATCCTAATGAGAAACCTTGACAACCGTTTAATATCGTTTTAGCACGTTCCTTAACATCTGATGGGTAATCTGGTGATTCTAGAAGATGTGGTTGAATTGTAATACCCAGTACCTAAATATAAATTATTTTTTTATTATGTTAATTAAAAATTATGATAATAAAATATCAATATTCTTCTTATCATTGGAAAAAACAGACATTGAAAAAAAAAACAAGATATAGAAAACAATATAATTTAATAGTAATTCAACAATTTACAGTAATTGCTTTGAAAAATTGTATTGTCACGAGTTTTTTTTAATCAAATAATTGTTATACATGTTGTTTATTTGTGTATATTTCATTGTAAAAAATAAAATTTACTACTCTTATATAAACTCAGGAAATTTTAATCAAGAAAATAAAAGAAAATTTATATGCACAAACAATATAAAAGCTACTATTTAAATTTAAAATGACGTATACATCTGTATATGCATTTTTATGAAATGTAAAACGTACTTTATCTTGTTTAAAACGGGTGTAAGAACAATATATGAGATAATAAATGTACTGAACTAATTTGAATTACTTCAGAAAGTTATGAAAGAAAAGAGTTTACTTAAACAGTAATTTTTTTTTTGATGAAAAAAGGAAAAAAAAATATTAAAGCGATTAAATTTAAAAAAAATTTAATTTGTAGATAATTTACCTGTCTAAGAAATGTGATCGGCTTTTGTCCCATTGCATGACAATCACCAATATTAGCTCGTATAACTTCATTAAATGGTTTCTTTTGTCCCTGTAAAATTGGAAAAACAAATAATAAAAATGATATTTATATGGATTAATTTAAAGATGCTAAATTTTAGGCGAGATCACGAAACTATGCTAACAGAACAGCTATTATGCAATATGGGTGATCTCGCCTTTAAATTATGTATATTAAAATATTAAACAACTAATAATACATTTCTAAAGAAAATTTAGCGAAACTCATGATTAATTTTTAAATTTTAAAAGCATGTTTAACAAATTAAAAAAATATAAATAAAAAACAGTAAACAAAGACAAAACAGTTTGAATTTTAAAATATTTCTTTTTGATATTCAAGATTTTCTTGTTTTAAAAATGTGGACATATGTACATGTACATATTTGTACAAAGAAATATATGTTGTCTCTGGAATAATTCAAAACAAGAAATTCATTATCATTTAAATATTTACTAATGTAAATCAGTTTGAATTCTAGAAAAAAAAAACAAAAAAAAATATTTAAAATAATTTAATAATAACTTTTAGTTATTGTTTATTTTAACTAATTACTTCGGACTTTGTTTTCTGTTTTTCCAATCACTTGGCATGTTCGTTCGTAATGTACACAAAAACTGCATCATTATAGAAAGCACTTCTGTTTATAAATTTCTTTTTTCTTTTAAATACATATTTTTATTTTCCATTTGTTACACTTTATCTGTAATATAGCCTATGACATTGATTAAATGACAAGTTAATTACATAATAATTTTTTTTTCTTGTTCCTCTCATTTTTGTTTTCTCCATGTTTTGCATAATGTACTCAATAATAATCATAATAATGAAAAAAAATTTTTTTTTTTTAATAGTACACATAGTACAAATAGTAAAACCAGTTATTGTTATAGTGTTAATTAATAATGCTGACTCATACGGTGTAAATTATTGACACAATTTCTTATGTTGCTTTTTTTTTGTTTTGCTGTAGAAGTACATACACTCATTTTTCATTTTATTTTATTTTTTTTTTACATGCAATTGTCCTAAATGATGGATTGATCTCATGATAAAAAAAATTTTCTTTTTTTTATACATGCATACATAATGGTACAAGGTGTCTCAGAGAATAATTATTGTCTACTTTTCTGAAAACTCATTGTTTGTGGCAAAAAAATTGCTCTAAATCCTCTCCCATCAACCTCTCTGAAATATCGTTAATTGAAAATTTATAAAATGTGTAAAATACATGATATCATGTAATTAACAATATATTTTAAAATACCTTGTATGTACATTTGAAAAATATTTACTGAAAATTAAGGGTAAGGCTTTAAATAGTCTGAATTTTGAGAAAAAGTGCACTCCGTTACGCTTATTCTGGGACACTCTGTATGAGATTGGAATGATTTATAGAAAGTATTATATTGTACAATAATATACTTAGGTATATAGTATGTAATCAAATAAATAGAAATAAAAATTTTCAAGTACACAAGCAACGTAGATATATGTACACAAATACACAATATTTAATTTAATTTTATTTTATCAAAAAATTATAAATCGGTATAACAACAGCGATGTCGAAAAGTTATGATAAAATAAAATGTAAGTAGGTATTTGTTTATTATAGATTCATACGTAATTTATTAAGAGATAAAAAAAACGATTTTTATTTTGTAATGTTTTTCAGGTAAAACCTAATTAAATTATAACTTTAGCTTAATACTATGAGCTTAAATTACAGTATAACATACAAAATGTAAAAGTAGAGAAACTATAAAAAGAAATAATAAAATTTAAGAAAGCTAAAATAAATCTACAATATTACTAAAAAAAACAGGTGGTATAGGGTACAGATATTCTTCAATACAAAGGTGAATATCTGTAAGTAGGTATATAAATCGCTTTAATTGTATTGTAATCAAGATATATGGAGGGAGCTGGTCCTACAGGCTAAGATTCATAATGGGTTGTAAAACTAAAAGAAAAAAAAAAACAAGATACCTATATTAAAAAATTTGCAATGTAAAATCTTTTTCTTTTTAAATTACTGCACAAATAACTCTAAAAATGCAATGTTCTAAAATAGTTAGCTATGTTGGTATAGCAATTTTTTAACAATATGGAATCATATAGGTACCAGTATTACAAATTACAGATCTAAATTTTTGAATTTTATTTGAAATTTTTTAGTGTAACCAAAGAACGTCTTAACTCATTTAAGTAGAATGATTATAGAAAATCTAGGTAGGTAGTTTAAGTTTAATGAAAATCATCAAAAAAACAATGTTACTTTTATGTTATACATGTGTATGTATATTGAAAACATAAACATATATATGTACGTACAATGTAATCGTATTTAACATATTGTAAAATTTTATTATGTTTTTCATTGAAATTCACGCCTATTTCTAATGCAAATTAGAATTTTTTACATTATTAGAATAAATTTAAGTAATAGAAAACAATATGAAAAAAAAAAAAACAAAAAAAAATTGAAAAATAAATTTAAACAGGTGATACAATTACGTATGTATACATTTACATGAATGTAATACGAGTATGCGTATGTATGAATAAATTTAAATTAAATTGTGGTTAATTTTATATAAACAAATTAAAAATAGCAAATAAAATAAAATGTAATATAAGTATTAAATTGAGATTAAATTCACTACATATGTGTTTGGTAAGAAAGTAATTTATATTTTACATTTATTTATTTTTTTTTTTGAATATCGATTATAATTGGAATTTAATATGTATTACTATCGATTATGTAATTATAATGAAAATTTATTATTTTTTTTAAATTTCTAATAAAATAGTAGATACCTATATGTGTGTAGAATAGAATTTAAATAAAATAATTTTAAATTTTATGTAACTGATTTTTTTGTACTGGATGGTAAATTAATACTAGGGGTTAAATAGTGCAATGCAAGTAGGTATGTGGATGGTATATAGGGGTTAAATAGTGCAATTCAAAATAGAGCATGTAAAGAGTTTTGAATTTCAATTCCATTACGAATTAGGTATTTAAGTGTTTAACTTTTCAACATAATATGTGTAACTATTCATGTGATATGAATGAAATTTAGTACGTAAAATATGCACTTTTTTTATTTAAATTTCCCCTCAGACATGAGCAGATGAAAATGTAAAAACAATTTCCGATTCCGCAAATCCTGTTGTAATACACATATATAGGTAGGCATATACAATAAATACAACTAGACATGTAAAGATGTTCATTTGGAACACGTGCACGTACGATATACGTGACAATTTCTCTATAGTCAATACAGTCACACAAGAGGATAATAAAAGGATCTATATTGATATTGAATTCCTTTACATAAATATGTAAAATACCTCTTATTCTCTGTTATTTTTCCTTTAATGGACTTTAACTTTTCTGTAGCACAAAAGAAAATCAATTCGAATTTGAATGATATGCAATTAATGTAATTTGATAAATTCTTATTATTATTTACTTTTAAAGGCAAACATTAAATCTTTATTACAATGCACCGGAAAAATATCAGAAAATTTGAAAAACAAAAAAAAAAAAAAATAGTAATATGTAGGTAAAAAGTAAAAGAAATTTAAACTAATAATATTATGCGCATGTATATTTTCTTCCTAGAACGTGTACCTATATTGCACATACCGACACACCTCTTTTTTGCATTTACGTACAGCTACGTATGGATGTACTGTATGTACATATGTATGTACAGAAAAATGTATAAAATTTTGAAAATGTTGAACTTTCACCAAGAGAGTACACAAATGAAATTTATAAGAAAATTCCATTCAAAAAATATGAAAAAAAAAAAAAAATCACATGAGAATTTTGAACACACACATAAATATGTGTCATAAATATGTAGTCATTTTTATTTCATTTCTATTTAAAAAAAAAATAATTAGAATTAAATTTTTCTATTTTCAATTTTTAATTTGTGTTTATTATTCTCATTAAGATAAATAATTTATGGGCACTATTAAATAATAATAAAATTTTTATTTTTAAAATAAAAATAAATTAAATTCATATTTTACGTTTTCTAAACTATTCCAATGATTTTTTGTACTGTGTTTGTGAATGTAGACAGTTGATTAGAGGTTCATTTTTTTGATAAGAACGTAAAATAAAAAATTAAAGCAGGAAATAATGAACATTTTTTATAACAGTAATGAGAGAAAATCAGCTTTTAAAGAAAAAAAAAATTAAAAAAATTTTTTTTTGGATTTTTTATTATTCAAAACTTACCGCTTTTAATTCTTTTTCAATTTCACCAGCACGTATAACAAGTGGGCCACGTACAGCATATTCCATTACAACAATATTTGGATTAATATTATCCACTTGAACAAATGGTTCATGACACGAATATGATGACATTTTTCGATTAAAATTTTTAAATTTTTGTAATTTCGAATTTTTATTATTATTTACAGAATTTAATAAAAATGATGAAAACAAATTATTATTACTGTACGTATTTATTGTATTTACACCATTAACGTACGCACGATCAACTTCGACTGATACAACTGGTGTTACTGCTTGTGCTATTGTTCCTGCCGATGTTGATGCTTCTGTATTAGAAAATGATATTCCTTCCATCATACTAACATCATCATACTGCTTATTAAATGATGACGTTAATTTTGATTGTTGTTCAAGTTCAACTACAACTGAATTTTCTCTTTTCTTATTATTGATATCATTTTTATTAACAACATTCATCGGATCATCACAATCATTGTTGTCGTAACAACAATTATTATTATTTTGTTGAATTATAACAGCTGGTTGATTCGACATTGTAGTATTAGTTGTTATTAAAGTTGATGATGCTGTAGCATATAAATTTTTCCAATAATATTTTTGTTGATTGATTACATTTCCAATATTATTTAACTTATTTTTTGAAAATACACCCGGCTTTTTATAAATTGTTGTTATTCCACTGATACGATTAAAATTATTATTATAATGGCGGCAACTAATTTTTATCAACGATAATGACGTAGTCTTATTTAGGAGAAGTTGATTAAATGTAGACATTTCCCCAAATGATAAAATATATAAGTAATATATAAACAGCTGCATAAAAAAGCGTACAAACAAATACATATTATGTATGTATGTATGTGTGTACATTAGGAAAAATATGAAAAATAAAAGAAAAAAAATTTGTAAAAATGATAACAAAAAAAAATGATAAAAATTATATTGTGTAAATATTTGGGAGTTTTTTTTTGGCAAAAAATACAGGTACACATGTATATACATATGTATCTACATAGTTGTGCAAAATCTATGCCAAATTAATTATACTAATTTATGTTATGACTTATGAGAATGAGATACAAATGAAATTGAAAACGGTAAATAAAAACAATATAAAAAAGTTTCTAATCAGACAGAACGGAATTTGGTAAGTAATGTATTGTCAAGGTTTTTAATTTTTTTCTTTTTTTGTTTATTGTTTTTAATTAGCTATGAATAATAAATTTGAATTGTTGTGGAAATAATCAATCTAAGATTTTTTTTTAATACTGTAGTATGTACTCTATAATATCTAATTGGATAATTTTTTTTTTGTTTGATTTCAAAGTGAAGCAAATCTAGGATTTGTTTACAATTTTTTATTTGAATAGGTGTTACATGTAATAGGTACATGAACTTGATGTAATATTTTAAGCACGATTGATGGTAATAAACAAAGTGTGACAACTCTATTATTTTACATGTAAATATGTACACATATGTGAAAAGTTAAACAGGTGATATTTAAAGAAGATAATGTATAGGTTTAAATATATGACATATTTTCCACTTTTTTGGGCTAATTTAGCGTCGATCTGTGGGTATTTATATATACCTATACGTTCGTTATTCATTACAAATACCTATCCAAATACTATTGGATAAAAACAATGAATACACATGATGTGTACACAGTACAGTACTTATATTATACCTATATGTATGTATGATGGCTCATCACTTAAATTTGCTTAAATTCTATTTTTATACAAATAGTCTATACAGTATATTTTAAAATGCCATCCCATCATATGGGAACACATATGTGAAACATTGAAAGATTTTTAAAATTATCGTGTACAATATTCAAATGATTTGTTTTTTGTTAGCAAAACAAAAAAACTCAATAAAAATTGAAATAAAAAAGTCGAGAATTTTTCTAAATACATATGTAGTGTACACATATGCATTTACATACATATACGGATTTAACAGGTCCACACAGATTATACATATATGTATATAGGCCGAATATTATGTTATGTCATCACTTTACTTTTTGTTTTCTGTAAAAATCAATTATTGCATAAAAATGTAATTAAGAAAAATAAAAATTTCATAATTTACGTTTTATCAATATTTTAGTTGAAAGTCCAAAAAATTCATTTTTAAATTCATTATTTAATAATTTTTGATATTAGAATCAAATTGATAAGAAAGCCTTCTTCTAATGATGATAACCTACAGCTAGTACATAGATTAATTATTTATTATATCAAGGTCTATTTGATAATGAATATGAAAAAAACTGTGTGTATTATTCAATTGATTTATATTAATTTAAAAAAAAAAAAAATAATGAAAAAAAATGCACTGATAAACAAGTTAAATGTCCACAATACATTTATGTATTACATAAATTCTTCACACTTACAAATATTTAGGAATAAAGGAATAAATTAATTCACACTAATAAAGGATATATTTACGAATTTTCCAAATTTACTTTCTTTTACCGTTTCTTTTTCTATTTTATTATGTTGTGAGTTTTTTATTTGTTCATTAGAGAAATTATGTATGTAGTTCTTTTATAAGAAAAAGAAAAATCACTTGAAAAAAAATTCTTAGCAGACTTGAAACGATCCAACGAGCACAGAATTTAATAAACTGCTGTTGCTTCTGCTTATTAGCGTTGTTTATTAGCTCTAGCTATTTTTCAGAAAAACGGCGCACGGGGAAAAAATCCGATACTGTAATACAACGGGAATTAAATTAATTTATGATTTACGATTACAACACGACATTCGTGTAAACAGATTCTGAAAAAATAAAAAAAACATGAAATCAAAACAAAAACAAATATGTTATAAGAATGTGAAAAATGTCAAATTATATGATAACGAAGAAATGTGAAAGAAATTTAATAAAAATATTTATGTTGAAAATCAGAAAACAGGCTTGGGGTTGTCTTCAGGTTTAAGAGGATATAAATAAATGGTGAAAATTATTTTATCACTTCATTCACTTATACCACAGACTAAAACCATCTTAATATTTGATTTTTAGTACTGCCACATTTTAGTATTCCGGATTTCAAGCTATCGGAAATTACCATTAAAACAGTTTATTATTTAATTAAAAAATTGAAATTCAATTTTTAATTTATTATTTATTAATTTTATATTTGTAATATGAAATTATTAAAATTACAATCAAATTGAAAATTTTTAAAATTTCGATTAAAATTTAAATTAAAATTATTTTTAAAAATTATATTTCTTAAAATTGTTTATAAATTGTAAAAGTAGGGTACACAAAATTTACCAATGACTGCATACAAAAATTATATACTCAAATATATTATATACTTATTTGAATATATAATTTTTGCTGCATACGATAAGAGAATTTGGGGTTTAGAACTGATGTTGTAAGTTATTTGGAAGGTTTGATTTATTCAAGCCTAATCATCGTATCGAACTAAAGCTTCTTCGTTACAAGTTACAATACAATATGTTTCGACTGGGAACGCTACATAACTCCTAAAAACGAAATCCTCAAAAATCAAAATCCCCACAACTCAAAATCCCTAAACTCAAAATCCCAAAACACAAAATCCCACAAAAAAAAAATCTTATTCATAAAATTTGTACCTTTTACAAAAAAAATTTAATTAATATTTTTAAAAATGTTTCATTTCCTTTTATTTTATTTGGAAGATGTCTTTTCAACTTTTTTTGAGAATTTTGATTTGGGGATTACATAGCCAACCCGTTTCGACTATAATGGACGGATTTTTTTCTGAAAACTTAAACACCTTCCCTTTTCATTTTTTGGTATAACGACAAAACAAATAAAATGATCGCAATGTTTCTTTTTTGTATATATTTTTTTTTTGTTTTTATTTTCACATAAAATAACTAAATGAAATTTTTAAAAATATAATAATAATAATAATAATAATATTAATTAATTAAAAAATAAAGAACATATTTTTTTGTAGTTAATTCCTAACAACCATTCTTTAATTTTTTTTTTTTTTTAATTTTCTGTTTTGATGAAAATTTAATCAAAAACAAAAAAAAAAATTTGTTTTTCTTATTAAATATTAACAGTAATAATAATAGTAAAAATAATATAATAATAATTATTATATAATTTTACAGACAAAAAATAATAATAAAAAAAAAATTGAGAAAAATATCAATAATATAAAATTAATTAAAAAAAAAAAAACAAAAAATCAAAATACTTTCATTAAATATACATCATGTATTTAAAAATCAAAGAGAAAACAAAAATTAATTTTTCGATATTTCCATGAATTTTCATTTCAATATAAATCTTGTATTTATGTAATATATGTTTTTTTTTTTTTTTTTTTTTTTTTTAAATTAAATAATAACGTATGAATTATACGTATTAAATACTTACGCATTAATCAATTAAAAATTGCAATATATTGTTTAACAGATTATTATCCTTTTTTATTATTATCTCTATTCTTTTTTTTTCAATTTCTCTTTTTTTGTTTATTTATTTTTTTTTAAATTGTCATTTTTTTAGTTTTTATTTTCTACATACATATATAAATTTTTTTTATTTTTTGTTTTGTTTTGCTTTTTTTTTTACAATTTATTTTACAGCATCATATTATGTTTAATATTAATAATAATAGTTATATGTATTAATATTTCGTATTAGTGATTTATTATCATTGTATTCTTGTTATACATATTTATTTATTATTAGTCGTATTTTTTTTTTGTTTTTTGTTTTTCTTTTTATACAATATTTCATGATCGTTATTAATTAGTATACATATTCGCTTTTTTCATGTTTTACATCCTTTTTTTTTTTAAATTTTATTTTTTAAATGGCGACCTTTACGTGTAAAAAAATATATTATATATACTTAATTTGTTTCTTTTTTTATATCTTTGTTTTTAATTTTAATAAATTTTTTTTTTTTTAATTTTTTTACTTTTTCTTAGCATCATATATTACACGATCATTTACAAATAATATATGTTCTGTACAATTTAATATAATTTTTTTCTTTCTTGATATACACGTATATTTTATTTAATTCGTATAAAAATGATTTCTTTTTCATTATTTTAATATATATTAAAAAACATTTTTTTTTTATAGTATAACAATTCATATTGGATTTGATTTATTTTATTATTTTTTTTTTTTCAGTAGTTTTTATATTTAGTTTTTAATTAAATTTTATTTTTAATTAAATTCATTTTTTTTTTCAATTGTTGTTCATCTGTTTTGTTTTTGTTATATAGATTTTAATTTTAATATTAAAACTTATTAAATTATAGTTACATACATACATGCATTTATATATATATATATAAAAAGACACGATCCACTCCACTATATATATATTTTTTTTAAATAGAGCATTTATCTATTTATTTTCATTTTTATCCATATATAAAGTATTTTTTGTTTTTACACATAATGTGTACAATTTTCTAATCTTATTTAATTAATGATATTATTTTAACTTAAATTATAAAATTAATTAATTTAATTAACATTAATATAAAAATTTTTATTTTTTTTTTCATTTTATTTCTATATAACAGATTATAATATTAAAATAAAATATATTATATATTTTGTAGAAAAAATAGAGAATAATAGAAAAGAGAAATAATTAGAAAAAAAATTTAAAAAGAAAACAATTTGTGATTATATAATTTATTTGATATTGTATATTTTTTTTAAGTAGGACTATTGTTTCTTTTTTTTTTTTTTTTTTTGGAATTATAGTTATTTTATCATTTGTTTGTTTTGTTTCATATGTATATTTATTAGATATGAGACTACCTGTGATAATATTAAATATACTATATAAGCTTTGCTTTAGATAGTATATAGTAATTTTTCCATATAATTTGTTTAACATTTAGTTTCATTTTTGTTTTTTTTTTTTTTTTTTTAATTATTTTATTCTATTTTCGTTATGGTATTTAAACATGTATTTTGTTGGTCACTATAATATAGTTTCTATACACGGATACATAATAAAATAGAAAAAAAAACAAAAAAAAAAAAACATAATTAGAATAATAATTACAATTCAAGATTAAATACATGTATGTGTATACGTGCATATATGTATGCACTAGAGAAAAGTACAAATTTAAAATAAAAATATTGCTTAGTATAGTTTCAAAATATACAATGTAGAATTTTTTTTTTTTTTAAATACACATGTTACATATTTTTAGATGTAAATAACATTATTTTAAATCTAATCTAATGTTTTTGTTTTCATTTGTTTTTTTTCTTTTTTTTACAAAATTTAAAACGGACGAAATTTTTTTTTTATCCATACATATGTACATTGTATAATCAATACATAAAAATGTTTGTTTTTTTTTTTTTAAATTGTTTTGTAACAAATTATGATAAATAAAAGGAATGTTTATTTAAAATGATTTTTAATAAAGCTGATTTTCTTTCAGAATGTTGTTCTTGGCAAAAGAACGAAATATGTAAAAATATTGGCACACACCAAAGTGAAGAGATGATGAATTTTTATTTAAAATTACTATTCATGTATTTTTGTTTTTTTAATTTGTTTACAAAAAAAAAAAAAAAAAAATTGTAAAGATATTGAAGTCTCAAAAATTTTGTATACCATTTCGAAAAAAAATTGTTTGTAAAATTTTTTTATTTAATAAAATAATTCCTTTAAATTCGTTATCATTTTGAACAAATTTCATTTTAATTGACAAAATATGACTATAATTACGAAATATAAAAATTTAAAATTTGTATTATCCGTTTTTTTAGATGTTTATTTTGAACACAGTTTTACATATTATGTATGTATGTAAATTATGAATAAAATTTTATACTAAACTTTTATTATTATCAATTTGCATTTGAAATAACATCATTACTACAATTATATTTATGAAAGTATCTATTCGTATTCGTACAAAATTTTCATATTCATTAAATTTTTTTTTTTTTATAAAAATAAGAAAACAAAACAAAATATAAATTTAAGTTAACAATTTTATTACATATTATATTGCATGTATTATATTGTTTATTTATAAGATTTGTTCGTCTAAAAAAAAAAAAACAATGAAAATTTTAAATTATAAATATAACAAAATTTGTTTTTTAATAATTGCTATCTCTTTTTAAAAAAGAAAAATGAATAAAACAAAACAGAAAATCAAAATAAAAATATTTATACATTTAATATCAGCATTCAGACTTATCTTCTTCAACAAGATGTTGAGTATCTTTGCCTGTATCAGCTGATGGATCTAATTCTCTTGTACGTAATTGTAATTGTGGTGAAGATTTGTGCGTTATACTACTTGGTGCTAATATTGCTGATACCGGTTCGGTAAACGGACCAACTGCTTGAACTGGCTTAATTTTAGATCCGTCTGTTGGCACTTCATAAATTCCTGAATATCAAAAATAAAAAAATAAATTGTATAAATTAGATATATTGTATGCTTAAATTTAAAATTTTTAATATTTTATATTTTACCTGATCCATTTCCTAAACTTGGATCAGTTGTTGTACCGGATTGTACAGCATCATACATTGGATTTGCAAAATCACGTTGTTTATGACTATTTACTGTTTGTAAATTATATCCTTCTAATGGTGGTACATCATTTGATGGATGTGGTCCAGAATTTGGAAATCCGACGTTGTTAAATTCAACATTAGTTCCATGACGGAATGTCACACTTTGTGACGATGTTAATGAGCTGAGTCTTGCCATTTTACCACTAACCAAATAAAAAGAGTATTTAAGAAATTTTTTTTTAAAGAGGAGTATTTTTGAAAAAACAAAAATTAAAAAGTAAATAATGTATGTATACTTACAATGGTCTCTTCCGAATAACGTACCAAACACCACCAGCAGCTAAGATTACAAGTAACATAACCATAATAGGAACAACGATGGCTGTAACAGTTTCTTCGCTGGGTCCAAATGAATGTGATAATGATTTCTCGCAATGTTCCCCATTGAAATCTGGTAAGCATTCACAAACCAAATTTCCTTGATCATCTTCCTTACAAAGGCCACCATTTTCACATGGACATACTCTTGGTGAAGGTCGAGGACTTTCAGCAGCAGCACCACATACCGTTATTTCAACAGTGGTACGATGTGAAGGTGGTGGACCAGAATTATCAGGACAACCACAACGGCGACTATTTTGTGGACGTAACAGACAAAGATGTGAACATGGACTGTTATGGCAAGCATTTTGTAAAGATGTATTATAACGTGCTTCATGATAAATTTTTATATCTGATGGATTAAGAAGATTTCTTTGTATCACAACCTGAACACCTCTACCAAATTTATCTTGCCGTACTAATTCTCCAGTATCTCTTGTTACCCAATAAAGATTTGATTCAAAAACATCCAATGAAACTGGGTGCTTTAATTGTTCACCTCTAATAATTACTTTACGTTGTGATCCATCTTGTTTCATAGATTCAATTGTATTCAGTTTTGTATCAACCCAATAAATTTTTCCATCTTGTGGATAATCAATTGTTAAACCAGCTGGATGACGAATTGCTTCTGTTATTAATGGTCTTCGTTTTAATCCATCCATCCACGCAACTTCGATTTTTGGTGCTGAGCCTGCATCTGACCAGAACATTTTTCCTTTGCTGGGATCAACAACAATCGATGTTGGAATTTCGAGACCAGCGCTCACAATTGGCATTCGATATCTACCATCAGTTTTGGCTACCATAACTCGTCCTCTTGGTTTAGAACCTGTTCGATCGACCTCTGTCCAATAAAGGTTATCTGCAACCCAATCAACTGCAACAGCAGTCGGCTTTGAATTTCCTTTCATATTCAAATCTTGTGCAAAACCAATTTTTGCTTGACCATTTTGCGCATTAACCATGTATGATCGTTTAATTGTTTTATCGTAGCTATCAGCCCAGAATACTATTTGAGATTTTGGATCGTAATCTATTGCTTCAATACGTTTTTCTGCAGCTACCACATCGAATTCTTCTTCCTTTTGTAAATTGAAACCTCTGATCTCGGGACCATTTGCAAATATCACTACTATATCTCCGGTTTCGGCTTTACATACACCAGACATATCATCCGCAAGTCTAAATCCTGAACGACAAGAGCATGCATATGTTCCATTTAAATTTGTACAGTTGTGACTGCAAGTATGCGTTCCAGTAGCACATTCGTCAATGTCCTGACAACGTTTTCTATTATCTGGTGATATAATAAATCCAGAATAGCAAGCACAAATGTATCCGCCATCAGTTAAATTCATACAATGATGTTCACATCCTCCACGTGTCAAATCTGAACATGTACTTGTCCTATGACATCCAAGTTCATCAGATCCATCTCCACAATCGTCAGCAAAATCACAGACTTGAGTTCGTTCTATACAATTTTTATTAGCACATTTGTATTGTGTCATTGCATCACAAGGTTTTTGGCGTGTAGCACACAAAGTCATATTATTTTCGTCAGAACCATCACCACAATTATCTACGCCATCACAAATTTGATATCTTGCCACACATCGATGATTGGCACATTGGAATCGTCTCAGAGTATCACAGTTAAAGTTTGAACAAACAGAAGGATCTTCATCTGAACCATCTCCACAATCATCTGTACCATCACAAAGATCTGATGGTGATACACAAAGATTATTTGAACATTGGAATCTTGATTCTGGACAATAACGACCGCCAGGGAAACGTGGTGGACAATCAATTTCATCCGACATATCACGACAATCTCGATCTCCGTCGCATCGGAAATAAGCGGCTATACAATGACCTGATGCACATTGGAACGTTCCATTTTTGCACTGATAACCTTCACAATTAAGTTCATCGGTATTATCACCACAATCATCTTCATGATCGCAACGCCATCTTGATGATATGCATTTGCCATTTCCACAACGGAACTCTGATTCAGAACATTCACGATATTTTCCTTTACAATGTGTCTCAGCCTCATCACTTCCATCACCGCAATCGTCAGCAAAGTCACACATCCATTGTCTAAAAAGTTAATTTGAATATATAAAAAATAAAAGGTACAAAAAAAAAAAGTTAAATGAAATATCGAAATTACTTTGGAATGCATCTATTATTTGCGCATTTAAAATCAGTTTCAAGAGAACATTGCGGACAATTTTCTGGTAACTCATCACTATTGTCCCGACAATCATCTTTACCATCACAGAAAAGCCATTTTGGTATGCAACGATAATTTGATTGTCCTGGACAACGTTGCCATCCAGTTGTACAATTACGTTGACGACACATGTATGCTGGCTCATCTGAATCATCACCACAATCATTATCAAAATCGCACATCCATAGTTTTGGTATACAACGTCCATTTTTACAACTGAATTCAGTTTCTGGATCACAAACTCTTTTATCTGAAAATTTAAAAAAACAATTTTAAAAAGGCAAAAAACAAAAATTTAATAATGATATTCTCTTTTATAAAATGAGGAAATACCGTTAAAATCTACGATACTTATGTACTGAATAAATTTGCAAAAAATTTTAAATTTAATTACAAAAACAAAAAGGAGAAAAAAATTTAGTGTACATCGCAAATCAATTTTAAAGTTTAAATTTAAAATCGATGCCAAACTAAAAAATTGTAAATTTGTACTATATTTTTGTTTATATAGTATGTAGAATTAATGGAAAGAAAATTTTCCATTTTTGTTTTTAAATAGTTTAGTGCTGTATTTCGAGTATTTTTTTTGTAATGACTTTATGTTCTTTGCTATTCAATATTCAAATTTCATTTTCATTTCATTTAAATAATCCTATTATTTTTCGTTCATGGTGCAAAAAAAAACAAGTATAAAATTGAACAAAAAAATAAAAAAAAGCAAAATGACAAAAAAAAAGACTTACGACATACAGCTGGATCCTCATCGCTACCATCTTTACAATCGGCATCTCCATCACATCTCCAACTAGCTAGTATACATCTACCGCTTGATTTACATTTAAAATCAGATTCAGGACATGGCAAGTCACAATTTTGTTCATCGCTACCATCACCACAATCATCTGTACCATCACAAATTGTCGTTGATGGTGTACAATTAGTATTTCCACATTGGAATGTACCAGCACGACAATGTCTTGCAGGACATGTTGGTGGTTCATCTGATCCATCTCCACAATCTTTTTCACCATCACATTTCCATGTTAATGGTATGCATTTTTCATCATGCCCACTGCAAAGATGTTGCCCAGCTGTACAATTGGCAATACATGTTTTTGTGTCTCTTGCCAAATAAAATTGATTTGGACATGCACATTTGTAACTTGGTGCACCCTCTTCAATATATCCTTCAATATTTAGATAAGTTGATTCTGGTGGTGGTGATAGTAAACATAAATGTGAACAGCCTCCATTATTTTCACCACATGGATTATTATATGGTAATTGCCGTAATGCATGATTTATATGGATATCATATGGTCGATGTGTTGTATTACGTAGTACTTTAAAATCTTTTCCGGTAAATTTATTTGCTCGTATTATTGCTTTCATATTCCAATCAGTCCAATATAGATAATCATCAAATAATGTAAGAGCAAATACGTGAGGCACTTTTGTTCCAGATAATACGATATGTCTATGACGTCCTTCTAAATCAGCAAATGCAATATAATCTAAATGAGCATCAGCCCAATAAATACGATCTGTAAAATAATCAATTGTTAATGCATTAGGCCATGCAATATCATCTTCCCATGTCAGAATTCGACTGAAATTAGATCCATCCATTCCCATTTTAGCGATGTAAGCTTGAAGATGCCAAGATGTGAAGTACAAATATCCAATTCCAGGATGTACAACAATTGCACGTGGATCAACAACACCACTTCGTAATGTTCTACGATTTGTGCCGTTTAATTCACATACCTCCAGATTTTTTGAATGACGGTCAAGCCAATATAATTTACGACCAACCCAATCCACTGCAATACCTTCTAATCCATGTGAATCATGACGAATAACTGGTGTACGTTCAGCTTTCTCCTCTGTTGTATTATAATTAGCTCTATAAATTGCCTTTGCAGTTACATCACAAAAATATAAATATTGTTCTTTCATATCAAAATCTAAAGCTACAACATTCATTAAATCTTGATGCATTAAACTGTACTGATGTCCATCAGTTGACATATTACGTACATAATATTTATTTGTAAATATTAACCATGCAGTACTGTTATCTTTACGTTTACATGTATGTTCATCAATTTGTCTTTCATAGTATCTTTCATCACATTTACAATAATAACTGCCTGGTGTATTTGAACAATGTTGAGAACATACGCCTGGAGTTTCTAAACATTCATCAATATCTGCACAAGCTTTTCCATCTGATAACAATCTATAAAGAGAAACAAAAAAATAAAAATAAAAAAAGCACAATTAATAGCTTAAACAAAATCAACAAAAAATTTATTTCCGAAAAACAAAAAAGAAAAATATTTGTTTTTTTTTTAGAAAAATAAATTATACGTACTTGTATCCTTGATTACAATCACAATAGTAGCTTGTTAACGTATCAACACATTTATGACCACATTGATTTATTTCTACTTTGGCACATTCATCAACATTACAATGTAATGGCTCATCAGAATCATCTGAACAATCTGATACTTTATTACAAACCAATTGATAATCAATACATTGACCATTAGCACATGTAAATTGTCCAGCTGGGCATGTAACATTATCTTTTTTACATCCAACCTCATCAGAATGATCACCACAATCATCTTCACCATCACAACGGTATTGTTTTCGTATACATTTGAAATTTTGGCATGTGAATTCTTGTGGTGAACAAGTCTTATATTGTGAATTACAGAATTTACCTTCATCGGTTCCATCACCACAATCATTATCATGATCACATAACCAACCCTAAATGTAATTTAATTTATTAAATTTAAGTAATAAATAATAATTTTTTATTTTAATTACCTTGCTAATACAACGTCCATTTTCACAAGTGAACATATCTTCCCCACATGGTTGTGGTGTAGGACAATTATGTAATGTAACATTTTCATCAGCACCATCAACACAATCCGGATCACCATCACATATCCATTTTTTTGGTATACATTGGGCTCTACCCCATGCTTTGTTTTCTTCACATGTAAATTCAGTCTCTTCATCACATTTTCTGTCATCTATGTTAAAAATTCGAAAAATTTTTGTTTTTGATGATTTTACAAATATTTAACTCGCAGTTTAATTATAACTATGTATAAATAATAACACTTACTGCATTGATGTCTACTATCTTCGTCACTGTTATCGTAACAATCATTATCTCCATCGCAAATGTATATTCTTGGTATACAATTACCATTGTCGCATGTGAATAGATCACCGAAACAAGTTCTTCCCTCAGATTTACAATATTCTGGTGGTTCATCGTCCCCGTCACCACAATCATCATCACCATCACAATACCATGTAGCTGGAATACAACGATGATTTGGACATCTAAAGCTGTTTTGTGGGCACGTACGTTGACCGCAGTGTAGTGGATCTTCATCTGAATTATCACCGCAATCATTATCACCATCACATAACCAATATGGTTCAACGCAAATATTTGTTTTTTCACATTTCAAATGATTTGGTGGACATGTAGTATTTGTTGGACATCGTTCATGTGTTTCATCTGATGTTGCATTATCTTTACAATCGTTAACTCCGTTACATACTTGTGACATTGGAATACAACGACCGTTATTACATGTAAATTCTCCATCAACACATGGCGGATATACGCAACCGATTTCATCAGATCCATCTTTACAGTCATTTTCATGATCACATTTCCATGATTTGAATATACATCGTCCATTATTACAGCGGAATTCATTTGGCGAGCATGAATGGAAGGCACAGTAATTAACATCTTCGTCAGATCCATCTCCACAATCATCGTCTCCATCACAAGCCCACATTCTTGATATACATTTACCATTTTGACAATAAAATTTGCTTGATTCACAGGTATGATTGCGTGGTGCACACATTCTTCCTTCATTTACAATTTTCGAGTTATCATCACATTTACATTCTGCTTTACCATTCGGTGCTGGATGACAGCTTTGCGCACATCCTCCATTATTTTGTAAACATGGATTGGCTTGGCATTTTTGTCTATCAACACTATACACACGAATATCTCTTGGCGAGTCTTCAAGTCGTTTTACCATTTCTACCATATTTGCACCAGTGTGTTTTTCTGCTCGATAAACACCACGTAATTGCAAATCCGTCCAATAGATATAATTTCGAAAAACTGTTATTGCAAATGGATATATGGTTGCTGCTATTAAAACTTCTCTTCCTTTTCCATCTAATTGGGATCTTTCAATTTTTTCACGAACAGCATCTGTCCAATATAACATTCGGTCATCATAATCAATTGCTAGTCCACTGGGTTGTGAAAGTTCTTTATCAATAATAGCTCGTTTCAAAGAACCAGCCATTGTTGTTCTAAATATTTTTCCAGATGTTCCAAAACGTCCCCAATCTGTGAAGAATAAAGTTCCATTGCATGGATCTAAAACAATAGCTCTTGGTCTTTCCACTCTGGCAATCATAACTAGTTCGGTTCCATCCAAATTCATAGCATATATTGAATTATTTGAACTATCTGTCCAATAAATTTTATTTTGTGTCCAATCATAAGCTATACCTTCAGGATTAATTCCTCTATTTAAAACTACATTAACATCAGATCCTGATGGTGTATCAGCTTTTGTCCAAGCTATCTTTGCCCATGGACGGATTTGTGTAAACAAAAGTTTATTATCATTATAATCAAAATCAAGTCCTACAACATTTGTAAGATTTACAATTGGACTAAAAGGAACTTGTGTTGATGCGGGATCTAAATTAATTGCTCTAATTTCAGTTCTTGTTGCAAATACCAAATATTCATGAACGGTTTCACATTTTCTACCATCCGAACTAAGTTTACCAGTAGCGCAATCACATTTGTAATTTAATCTGGACGGACTAATGGCAGCATCTGGTGGAAAACTGAAACAAAGTTGATCACATCCACCATTGCCTAGTCTTGCACAAGGATTACTTTCATCTGGTGGTTGATTGTTAATGTCATAAATTGCAATGTCTCGTAATTTTTGTAAATTAGTTCTAACCTTTTCTGGCATTGTATTGTTTCCAGGCAATTTGGAAGCTTTGAAAACTGTCATTAGATTACGGTCAACCCAATAAACATCACCTAAATGAATGGCAATGCCCATGGGATTTGGTAAATTTCTTCTAATAATTTGACGATTACCTCCAGAATATGAAACTTTTTGTATTGTATCAAATTTTGAATCAACCCAGTATAAATCATGAGTTAACATATCGACAGTTAAATCACGTGGATTTGATATTCTTTGAGTTACTATTGGAATCCAATTTGATCCGTCAAGGTATGCTTTACCAATTCTTGGATATTGTCCATAATCAATCCAATACAATAATCGTTTAATAGGATTAACAGCCAATTCTCGTGGTGCATCACTTGTAGTTTTAACTAAAACTTTTCTATTACTTCCATCTAACCAGCAGACTTCTACATAATTTTCATGTGGAAATACATTTGTAAAGTATAAATTTCCTGCTACCCAATCAATTGTCAATCCTCGAATTCCATTGCTACCGATACCATCTTTTACGATATGTTGAATTTCAGTTCCATTAGGTCGAATTCGGAAAATTCCATTCCATTGGCCACGATTATATTCTGCCCAGTAAATCCATTGCTCACGGAATACAACATCTACATGTAAGATATGATGTCCTGGTCCCGCAATCGGCACCATAGCATCAGAACTGTCTTGCAAACTGTAACCACGAGTCACATCAAGTTGAGAAACAACAGCAAACGTTTTATATGGCACACAATTAATATCATTTTCTTTACGATAGCCAATACTGCAAGCACATATTCTTGATTGTCCCTCATTAGGTAAACATAGTTGTTCACAACCTCCTCCATTAATCGAACAAGGATGTTGAACAGATGGTCTTTTTTTGAAAACTGTCATACTTTTCAAATCTGGCTCATTATCTAGAATTATTTTTGGGTTATCACCTTTTGGTAAATCTACTCTTACAATTTTTTCGTACACCGGATCTAAGAAGTAAAGACGAGAATCTAAAACACCTAGACTTCTAGGTTTTGAGATATCGTTATTTTCCGACAATATTGTTCTAAAATCTTCTCCATTATATCCAATAACGCAAACAGTCGGTGGGAATGTTGTACTATAGTATACTTGTTTTCGATCGACATCCACTGTAATACTTTCTGGTCGTTCTATATCTTCTTTTAGATTCATTGTTCTACTACCGGACATATCTGCGCGTCCAATTTTTGTTGGTACCCCAAAACCACCTTCATCTATCCAGAAAAGTTTACCTTCATTTGGATCTAAAGCAATTGCCTTTGGTTTAGAAACGGATGTTTTATTTCCATCGCTGGCAAGAATAATAGTTCTATATTTGATTTTTCCATCAACTTTAACAGCTTCAATATTGCTTGCTATTTTATTACCGATGTAGAGATTTCGTCCTATCCAATCAAAAGCAATTGTATACGGTGCACCCACAATACCGGTATTAACACCAAAGAATTGAGTTTTATTACCACCACCATACGGTGTAGTGAAGATTGTACAATTTTCATCGTCATCTTCACGTCCTTGAACCCAATAAAGTGTTTCACCTTTGCGATCAAAATCTAGACCATTGTTACTGTCTACTCCAATTACTGGAGTTAAAGCTCCAGCCCTAGCATCTCCTCCATTTAGAGGTACATCAACAATTTGTGTTCCCTTAACAACCATTAAGTATGGATTTTCTTCTTCAAGACAACGACCTTCTGATTGAAGTCGATACCCTGGTTTACATTTACAACTGTATCCTTCTTTTGCGCTTGGACTGAGTAAACAGAGATGTTGGCAAGTTGATTTTGAACATGGGTTATCAAACATTGGTTGCAATGATGGATGATGAACATGTATTGAAAGTGGTTGACTTATTAAATGAGATACTACAGTTTGGTTAGCACCACGGAATTTATTAGCAGACAATACTCTATTTAACTGTCGGTCAGTCCAGTATAAAGTATCTTCAAACAATGAAAGTGAATGTGGATGTAATAAATAATGGCTAGATGCAAGTACTTGTTGTCTTCCAGTGCCGTTGTAATAACAAAAATCGATGAAATCAAGTTTTGAATCAGCAAAATATACTCTTTTTGTAGCAATATCCAAAGTTAAACCATTTGGCCAATATATTTTTGTATTGATAATTGTTTCTCTCATAGTTCCGTCCATACCAATTCTTTCAATTCTAGGATTTTCGCCCCAATCAGTCCAAAAAATCCAACGGGCATCAGGACTTGGATCTAAACACATTCCACGAGGTTGGGCAATATTCTCTCGAACCAAAACAATCCGATTTGTGCCATTTTCACTACTAACTTCAATTGTATTTAATTTACTGTCTAACCAATACAAATTCTTCCCTATCCAATCATATGCCAGTCCTTCCACTAAATCAAGACCGGTTGTTATTACTTCTTGGGGTTCCATACCACGATCTAATCGAGAAATTTTTTTTAACTTCATATCACTCCAGAATATCGTACCTGTATGCATGTTAGATGCTGTTGCAACAACATTTTCAACAATGATTGGAACTCTTTCTAAGCCTTGTTCTTTAAGATCAGCAACGAGAATAGAATGACGATTAGAAATTATTAAAAAGGCGGAGGAATGATTGACTGCTTTGCAAGTATGCTTATTAGGTTCAAGAATGTATCCATCTGTGCATGAACAGAAATACGATCCCTTTGTATTTGTACAAGTTTGTGAACACATACCAGGTGGATTGCATTCATTAATATCTTGACAAGTGAAGCCGTCTGAAGCAAGTTCAGAACCAGGAGGACATATACACATAGCTCCAAGTGGTGTCTTTTGGCATCCATTTGTACAAAGACCTTGTTGATGTTGGCATTCAGCTAAATCGCAACCTTCACCTTCATCTGATCCATTTGGACAATCGGGAGTTCCATCACAAACTGAAGTTAAATTGACACAACGTTCAGTAACACCGGGACATAACCATTGTCCATGAGGACATCTAAATGGTGGAGGTACACATGCATGTTCAGAGCTTTCATCAGAGTTGTCGCCACAATCATTTTTACCATCACAAATATACGCTTTAAATACACAATTCGAATTATTACATTTAAAGAAGTTCGTAGCACATGATATCTTTCCACAGTCTTCTTCATCGGAATGATCACCACAATCATTTGATCCATCACAATGCCAAGCAATTGGTATACAAAATCCTGAAGATTTACATCTAAAATGTTTTTCTGCATTGCATTGATTTGGTTCCATCACTGGACATCCTAATTCATCACTGCCATCATTACAATCCGGTATACCATCACATTTATAAGATTCTTCAACACATTGTCTTAAATCAGCACATTTAAATTGATTTGCTAAACAAGTTATTGGTGGACAATCTTTTTCATCTTGTTTATCGAAACAATCATCATCACCATCACATACCCAACTTTGAGGAATACAATGACCCGTTCTTGGACATGTAAATTGAAAATAGGCACAGGTTTTTTCAGCACAAAAATCACCTTCATCTGAGCTATCACCGCAGTCATTTTCACTATCACATTTCCACATATTTGGTATACATCTGCCATTAGCACAAGCAAATTGTGCTGATCCGCAAGTAACATTACCACATTCAAATTCATCAGAATTATCACCACAATCGTTTTCTTGATCACATTTAAAATTAAGTGGTATACAACGTCCTGATTTACATTGGAACTCATTCGATCCACAAGTTGCTTCTAAAATTTTTCAATTTTGAGAAAAAAATAAAATAATAAAAGCGATTTATTAATATATTATCAAAAAATGTTCTTTGTAGCTTACTTGTACAATTTTGTTCCTCATCACTGTTATCCAAACAATCATCATCACCGTCACAAAGCCAAGATTTTGGAATACACCTTTGATTATTACATGTGAAATCCCATGAATTAGGACAAGGTTGTACTGGTGGTTCTGCACTTGGATCAGCTACACAACTTCGTTTATCATTAGCTAATCTTTCTCCGTATGGACATGAACATTTAACTTGTAAGATTTCTGACGAATCATTTCTAGGAACAGCAAAGCACATTTTTTCACAACCTCCGTTGTTAACTGAACAAGGTTGTGACCCATCGATTTCTTGAACACTTCGACTGTACACTTTAACACCATATAATCGGTTTGTTTGTGGTTCTCGCACCATCATCTCTTCTTGTTCACCAGTCAATTTATGTAGTCGTATGATTGCATCTAATCTCCAATCTGTTATATACATCCAATCTTCATGAATGACAATTGAAAAAGGATGTCTCACAAGTCTTGAGTTAACTGTTTTAATATCTGTTCCATCTAAATTTGCATGTTGTATATGATCAAGTAATGCATCACACCAGTATACACGATCAGCTTTAAAATCAATTGAAAGACCATTAGGCCAACCAAGAGTTACATTTTTAAAAACTAAAAGATTTGTTCCATCTGTATTTGCTCTTGTTATATTTGCTGGTCTATCCCATTCCGAAAAATAAATGTAACCTCGATTTGGATGTACAACAATAGCTCGTGGCCTTTTCAAATTTTTAAGAAGAGTTCTACGATATGTAACATTTCGAGTAGAAAGTACATTCAAAGTTCCTTTTCGGCTATCAATATAATACAAATTTTTAGATGCCCAATCTACAGCCAAACCTTCTACACCTTCGTTTTGTGATGCTAACACGATTTCTCGTCCAGTACCATTTCTATGAACTCTATAAATAACATCTTGAAGTACATCTGAATAATAAATGTACTCATCACGTGAATCAAAATCTAATCCCACAAATCGTGCTCGTCTAGATACAACAGGTAGAATAGCATCACTAAAACCTTCAATAACTGGATCAAGTACTTTACCCTTAATAAATCTTTGTTGAGAATACATAAGAAACTGATCAACTAAGAAACAACTTCTTAAATCTGATCCCAATTGCCAACCGGTATGACAAGCGCATCTAAAACCTAATCCTGTTGGTGCACCTTTAACTGCTGTCACAATACACAATTGATTACATCCTCCGTTATTATTTCCGCATGGACTAGACACTTTAGGTTGACTTAGTGCATGAACAGCAACAATAGCTTTAGGTTCTCGAATATCTTTTGCTTTATAAACTGTTTGAATAGAAGTTGGTCCTTCAAATTTATCGACTGACATTATTCCTTGTTTTGTAGCATCTGTCCAAAAGATCCTATTTTCAAATAAAGCTAATCTTGATGGACTGGGAACTTGTTGTCCACGGAGAACCATTATTCGATGACCACCGTCATAATCAACAGTTTCGATATAATCAAGAAGTGAATCACACCAAAAAACTCTTTTTGAGATTACATCAACTGCAACACCAGATGCCTTATATGCTGCTTCAGAAACAATAGATCGTGCATGTGTACCGTCCATGTGAGCCCTTAATACTTGACCTCCATCAGCCACAAACATTAACCCTGAAGTTGGATCAAGTGCTATATCGGCTGGACTTGTTAAATTTGAACCTAAAACTACGGCATGCCATCTTCCATTCAATTCAAAAACATCGATCTTTTGACCAACAAAGTCAGCTACATAAATTTTATCTCCAATCCAATCAACTGCCAAGGCTACAGGTGCCCATGTACCAGGTAATGTAAGATCAGCTCCATTAATAGTACTACCAAATTCATCAAGAGATTGTGATTGAACTTTTCGTGTTTTGACATCAGACCAAAATAACAAGTTTCTTGTGTAATGAAATGCAATTCCACTTGCCCCTGTTGCATTTGCTATATTTCTGGCATTATCATGATGCGTTGACATACGAACAATTGCTCGATCGTGTGCAAATATTAATTCAAGGCTTTCAGCATTTGATGCTACGCATTTCGAATGACTGGTTAATGTATAACCGGCTGCACATGCACATGTATATGAGCCATCAGTATTTGTACATAGTTGATCACAGTGACCCCATTCTTCACATTCATTTAAATCAATACATGTTCGATTATCGTTGGCAAGTGCCTGTCCAGGTGGACAATAACAAACACCACCAGTTAAAGATGGCCCACATTTATGATCACAGCTAAGTATCGGACAAGATGCAGTTGCTGTAATAAAATTACATAGTTAAGAGTTATAACATATTAAACTAAAAGGTCATTGTATAACTACATATTATGTACATAAGTACATGTAATGTATGTAGCTGCAAATAGTAAATTTACACTATTACTTACAACAAGCTGTTTTTTCATCACTACCATCAATACAATCTTGTTTACCGTCACATAACTGAGTTTTTAGAATACACTTTGGTACACCTTTTTCACCACCTCGTGGACATAGAAATTTATTGTCTGGACATGCTATTGCTGTACAATTGGCTTCATCGCTTTCATCAGCACAATCATGATAACCATCACAATAAAAATTAGCTGGTATACATAAAGAATTTGCACATCGAAATTGTCCGTTATGACATGGTGGAAAATCTATTTTATAAATGAATAAAAATTTATGTTCGATAAAAAACGGATTCTCTATAAAACTTCTATCATTTTTATAAAATTATAATTAAAACTTACGGCATCCTTGTTCATCTGATTTATCACCACAATCATCTTTATGATTGCATTTTAATACAGCATCAATACATTTTTGACCGTTCGCACAGCGAAATTGATCTAAACGACATGATACACCAGGACAATTATCTTCATCTCTGCCATTACGACAATCATAATAACCATCACAACGTTTCTCTTTTGGTACGCATGGTCCAGACATACGTCCTCCAGGTGGTGGTCCAGCACCATCGGGAGCATTACAAAAGACATCAGTCGATTGGCATTTTCTATAAGCTTTAGAAAAAAAATTTTTTTGATTAATTTTATTTTTAATAGTCATTAAAGATAGGAAAATACTATTTCTATGAAGTATCTACTTATAATAATATGTACATATGTATATGTGTATGAGTATGTTTATTTTTAACTTATAAACAAGTCTTATGAATTTTTGGTTTTTCCTTCATATGTATTTTCATAAAAATTCAAGTACGTATCATGTACTTTACTTTTATTTAGATGAATGTGTACATGCACAGACATATACACACATGAATGCAATACAGTATATGTATGTACATATGTATGATACGATTATACAAGTACACTTGAATATGAAAGTAGTTTTGATGGTATTTATTTATTTACTGAATGAAAAATGAAAATGTCATGATATTTTTATAAATAAATTTTTTTAAGAAAACACCAATTATGTGGTAAATGGCTTTCAATAGATGCTTTAAATTTTTTTTTTCCGAAATATTAAAAATTTGAAAAAAGAAAATACATACATAATGAAAATTTTAAAAATTTTTCAAAAAATAGAAAAAGCAAATATTTGTTAAAATATTATATAAAACTTATAATAATACAGTTTTGAATTTGGTTGAAATCTTGAGATCTAAAGTATATACATTATGATATGTGTATAATATTTTTGTGTGTATGTGTAAGTATATAGAAAATGGATTAAGGAAATTTTTTTTTTTTTGAGTAAAATGCAATATTATTTTCAAAGAAAATAAAAATTCTTATATGTGATTTTCATGAAAATAATTTTTAAACTGAATGAAAAAAAAAAAAGAAGAAAATCAGATTAGAAAATATTGAATGAAATTTTTATATATTCTGATATTTGATAGAATTTATAGTTTTAAGAATTTGTTTTGATATAAATTACTGACAATTAGAAATAAGTACATACAGTTTAATTTACATCATGTACTTTTTTAAAAATTTAGTTTATTGAATCTTGTTAATATTTTTTTTTTTTATTTCGGGTTTGCTCTTCTACTGAATTATTAAAAAAAAATAATTATATGTATTATTAATTAAATAAATTATATTAATTTTGAATTATAATCAAATATATGAATATGTTAAGTATTTATGTTGATTGTACGTTATATTTGATTATACCATTATACGCACATTTAACATGCTAGCTGTATCTAAAATGTGTATAACATACCCGTATACATTAAATTTATCAGTATAGAAAATTTTCAAAGTCATGAATTATTGATCAAATTTTTTTTCGGATTGTTTAAATTAAAAATTTATTTAAAATAAAATTATATTAATAAATGATCAAGTGTTTAATGTATGTACATACCTGAGTAACGTGTGTATGTACAAATTTAAAAGTTTGTGAGAAAAATTTTACACAAAATCACAACATTAAATTGCATAGCATTTGGGTATATAGTAACTACAATGGTAACTGAATACGGAATCTTAAGTTAACATGTACGTTCTGTATGTGTGTATGTACATATACATATGTACATATAAAATTTCTTGAAGATACATACATGTACATACATATGTACATATGATATGCATAACCACATTATATATACATTTGTACACATATATGTACATATATATGTACATATATGTACATATGTTCATACGTGCATGTGTATTTACATAATGTATTTATTTGAACCTTGAAATACGAAGCAGTAATTTTGTAATTTATGTATCAATTTAAGATACATATGTACATAATAAAACATTTTTATCTGACGTACACAGGTTAATATGTATGTACATGTATGTACATATCGTGAAAGTACATATGTATGTATGTACGTTATATACAATATAATGTAATTTAGTGTTTTTTTCTTCATTGAATCATTTACCTTCATTTTTGTTTTATATATTCATTTGTTTGTACATATACATATATAATCTTTTCTTTTTTTTTCAAATTTGACATGTTAACTTGATGTTAAAGCATTTATTTATTTATTAAGTTAAATAGACCCTTTTCATATGTATATCGTTTTTTTTTCCTTCCCAATATGAAAAACACGAATGTCATGAAAAGGTCAATGAAGGATCAATTTGTTTATAAAAGTAACAAAAAAAAAGATTTATAACGTATAGTAACAAATATGTGAAAAATTTATAGAGAAAAAAAATAAAAAATATTTTACACTGTACACACGATATATGTTATGTATGTACTCGTACATATGTATGGTATATTAAATGCACAAAATATATGTAGGTGCGTACATATACTAATTTAATGTGGTTTTGTAATTTATTTTGTGTGACATAATAAAGTCTCTAAGAAAAAATATCGTAATCATGCAATACCTGAGCATACATATGTATATTTACGTACATTACATATTATGTATTTATCGTTTTATTTTTTAATTAAGATTATTTAATGTATAATTTTGTCTTCAATGAAACTTTGTGAAAATTTTATAAAAATTTGAAATTTTAACGGTTAAAATTTGAATTTTTAGTTTAAAATATACATAATAATGAATAAATATTGTAATAATAGAAAATGTATTAATTCCCACGAATTATACATGTCTTATATTCCAGTCAAATTTCCTTCTTTTAATAATTTTTTAAATACATATACAATTATTTTCTATTTATATTTAAAAATTTTACTATTGCGATTTCAATGGCTATGCAGTGTATTTACATATACCCACATACATAATGTATATTTTAATATGTATGACATTCCTTTAAATTGTTCATAACGTGTATTTATTCTTGCATTTTGCAAAATCTTGAAGTTCAACATATTTTTTTCTATATTACAAAACACATTCTCATGAGAATTTTTTTAAACATTTTTTGTCCTTCATATGTACATATAGTATATAAAATTCGAGAAGAAAAGATTTGAATTTTTTTTTACTGTTTCATTTATTTAAAAAAAAAAAAGACAAAATTTATTTTATGTACAATTACATCAAAATATGCATGAAAGTTTCTTAAAATGTTTGCATTTTAAGTAAATAATAATTTAATTCTCAATTATTAAATAATTTAATATGCATTTCAGCTATATTGTATTAACAAAAAACTAACAAGCAAAATAAATTTTAATTTTAAATAAATAATTTTTTTTAGAAATTTAAAAATGAAAAATTATTATTCATTTATTGACAGCATTTTGAAAAAAAAAAAACTAATTACAATATCTTGAGTGGAAATTAATTTTTTATGTTGAGTTAAATTGAGTATTGTATTGTGTGTAAATAATACAAAAACAATTTTTTTTTTTGAAACATTTTAAAAACGATTAAATTAATGAAGATCTTATGTAACCCCTTTGCTGTTTATTCTTCTTTAAAAACGAAGAAAAATTTTTTTTGATTTATGGACTTTTTAAACAAGCGAAAATATAAATATAATAAAAGATTGTAAGGTAATTAGTATGCAAAAATTGTAAAAATAAGCAAAAAACGAATGAAAAAAAAAAAAAAAAAAAAAAAAAAAAACAAAATAATAAATCAACTTTTAAAACAATTTTTGAATACGTAAAATAATTTGTTAAAATATTGTACATAAATAAATTTTTTTCAGATGCTTACTAAAGGTTATAACAACACATTTTTAATATGATTTTCCCTTTTATTGCATTTTTTTTTTCTTTTGAAAATGATATCAAATTTTCAGATAGAAATGGATTTTACAAGGATATATACAGAAGATCAGTTGAAAAAATGAACTTTGGATAAGACGCGAACGTACATACAATTTTATAACTATACATATATATTTGCATCTACTTACACTTTTATAATTTCCATAATAAATAGATGTTAAATGTTCAATCTTCATAAAATTTTACGTAATGCATATACATATGTACATTATGTATGTATTAAAAAATTTTTCCGTTTCTATAAATATTATAGAACGTATAAGTACTCTTTTGTTTGTAATACATTCTGTATAAGTACTTCGTTACATACATATGTAATGTATTTGGTTACATATTAGTATAATTAAACAAGAATATTTTGGCATACAATTTTTTTCTTTTTTATTATTTTAATTAATGTCAATTTGTACAACAAACTTGACCATAAAATTGAAATTTATGAATATAGAAAATATATTGGTCAATTATATAAGGACAAAATTCATGTACTGTATATTACAGATTTTATGCATTAAACAAACATACTTGAAGTTTATTATAATACAATATACCTTCATACATAAATTGTATATTTCATACACATATACATATGTACATATACATATGTACATATTCATATATACAAATGTCTAGAAGCACATATGTATTTGTAATATGAGAAAATCATTTTATATGAATATTGTGTATCTACATTATATTGAGCATATATATATGTATGTACTTCAAAACATATATAAACATGCACTCATGTATTTCTATTACCTTAATAACATTCAAAATGTCATATTACAAAAAAAAAAACCCATTTATATACGTAATGTTACATATAACTACACATTTATGAGAATCATAATATGTATTTTCCATTTATTGTATACAGAAGTGAACATCATGAATGCATGAAAAGTTCAAAAGGAATTTTTAAAGATATATTTTCTTTTTGGTATCCTTTGAATTTTTGGTTTTTTCTGATAAAAATTTTGAATTACTTTATATTACATGTCACACACACATATATATATATAAGAGGGTTTCGAAAGGACTAATTAATGTTTTTATCTCATATTCCCAGGAACCAACATATTATAAAATTTATTAGAACATGTATGTATGTATACAGGATAAAAAGGGTTTTCACATGGAAAAGGTTTTTTTTTTAATTTTAGTTTGATTCTATTTTTTTTTTTTTATTCTACATATTAATATATCTACTTATAAGATAATGTATAACTTACTGCACTGTAGTTCATCGGATTCATCCTCACAATCAGGTGTCATATCACATCTATAATGCGGTGGTATACAATATGTTTTATTGAAAACATACTGTCCGCAGCTGATTTGACCAGCTTCACACTCAGGAGGAGCTGTTTTAAAGTTTGTTTTTTTTTTTTTTTTTTTCATTTTAAATATTTTTTTATATAATTTGATTTTTATACCATAATAAAAAACAATAATAGTAATAATAATAATAATAAACATTTGAAATAATACTTACGACATGACTGAGCTTCATCTTCTCCACCTTCACAGTCTTTTTGATAATTGCACACCCATAGGGATGTAATGCATTTACCATTTGCACATCGAAACATCCCAGGGGGGCATGGCACTTCGAATGGTACTGCACTCCCTCCAGATTCTAAAATTCCATCTGAAAAATAAAAGTTTACAATTTTAGATTATAATAAATCCTTTTTGTTTTTTTAAGTAAATGAAACGAACTAATAGTACAGAAAAAAAAAACAAATATTAAATTGAGTAAAACATGGTTAAACGTAAATGGAAAAAGCATAATAACAACATGAAAATTTAATAATTTTTTTTTTCAATATATTTCAATGCATATTAAAATTCAAAAGGTTTAATAATGTTAGCGTGGGCATATATGTATGTATATGTAGGTGGGTTTATTTGTCTGAAAACACATTAATATATGTAGCTTCATAGTTTGATCGTACATTTGTAGTTTGTGATTCCAATTTTTCATTTTAACATTTATTTTATTTTTTAAATGTTTAATATATACATAACAGTTAAATCCTATTATATATACATACGTTTATGTATTTGTGTTGTGTAAGTATTTATTTGGTTATCTGTTATTGTTAAAATCGGATTATAGTTTTTCTCATAATAAAACAAAAAAAAAAAAAAAAACTATAAATAAATAAACAAATGCTTAATAAAATAAAACAAAATAAAAAGTGGTTTAGCTTTTCATATAAATTTATTTTTCATCATATTTTCAAATTTTCATTATTTGATTGTTATTTATTTTATTTTGTTTTCATAATTTGATTCAAAATTTTATTTAAATTTATTTGTGTATTATCTATTTGAACATATTTTCATTTTAACTGTGAATTTACTTGTTGATATAACAGGTGTATACGTACTACATTCATATTTTATTTAATAAAGTTTTATTAAATTTGATTTTAATACTTTTATTTATAAATTCATTTTTTGTGTTCAATAACAACATTTTATATCATATTAAAATAAATTTATGTTGTACACATGTATTACAATTATTTGTTACAATTATTTGTATAGGTAGGTCGGTAGGTAGAGGTGCTCGTTCGCCAATTCCCAAGCAAGCTTACTTAGGCCAGAAAGGCTCATTGCGATACCACACCAGGAATTTTTAAAGATCGAACCACCTCGATCAGTTCAGAAAGCCTAGAAGCCTCTTAACAGAAAATCTCTCCTAAGCAAGAGAGATCTTGAAAGAAGGCAGCTTCAAGAAAAATTTCTCTACTTTTAGAAAGGGCCATGCAATTACACAGAAGTTACTCAACGCTTTCCTCCTCCTCCTCATCTTGACATGCCCTGCAGAAGTCATTATAGGGGATTTATTTGAATATATGTACAATAAACATTTCAAATTTGAACAGCTAATTCAATTCGATTGTTTAATGTTTTAACATCAAATAAGTATATATAAATATTTTACGTTTAAGTACATATTTTAAATTTTTACTCAATAGGAAATTTTTTTTAATATCATTAAATTTGTGTACATCTTATTAAGTCTGCGTACAAGCCAGCTAAACATACATATTATATATGTACATATTTTAACAGTCAATCAAATTAACAAAATATTTTAATTTTTTTTCTTGGATTTTTGAATGATAGAAGAAAAACATTTTAAGGATTTCTAAAAAAAAAAAAATTAATATTCACCTACAATTTAATGTGAGTTATGAATCAATAGGTTGTTGTCAGCAAGTGCTTACGATTAGTTTTTTGTTATAGGTTATAGGTGCAAGTTGTAGAACAGATTTTTTTTTTATTTGTTTTTTACATTTCATATATTCGTTTTAATTATTTACATATTTTTCATTGAAATTTCATATATAAATATTTTTAACAATTTTTCATTAAATTTTAAAATCGAATTTTTGTCAGTTAAAAAAACAAGACAACAATAAAACAATTTTTTTTTTCATGGCTTTTAATATTTAATCTGAAAAAATGGAAATTAGTACTTTATTATTTTTCTATATCCATTATTTTTTTGTATTTCATTTCATTTTTTTTTTTTTTTTTTTGAATCCTGCCAATTTAGTTTTTGTTTTTTGTTCATATACAGTATTATTGACTGTTGGGCTTTTTAAATATTAATTTTCATACGAGTATATGCAGATATGGAAATATATAGGTATACATAAAATTTAATGAAAACATGATTTTACCATGAAAGGATTCTTTTTTTTTAAATATATTTTTTGTTTTTGTTCAATTAAAAGTAGATATACATATTTATGTACATGATGAGATACAAATGAGAGTAACTATCAAAAATACATGATATTAATATAAAAATGTATCACATTTGTAATTTACATGATTTTCATGCCTATGTAAATGTATTGATAAATAAAATAATATATAAATAATTTTGCTTTTACCATTGTCATGTGTTTGTTACATAGCAATAAAGCTTTATTATAATAATGAATTTTTTAAAATGCAAATGTACACACATGAATTCATAATTTTATACATTGAGTTGCTTAAATTATTTTTAATTAAAAATTATATACATACATGCAAAATGTATAAAAATACGAAAACTGAGATGTTGACATGTTACAGTGAAAATAAATTATAAACATTGTAAAATTGATTGATAGACTTATTTTAAATTATTAAAATATAAAATACAAAAATGAATTTGTAGCTTTTAATTCCATGTATGTAAATGTTATTTGTTGGCTTTTAAATTCATAATTAATATTTGAAATAACATTTTTTACCTTATAATTTCAAAAAAAAATTTTGAATTTGCTTCGAAAATTACAAAATAACTTTAGAATTTTCCACAATATAAAAATAATGGACATTTTTTACTATGTACATGTTTATCCCTAATCCCATTATAATTCGAATTTTAGATACTCCCAATTTAATACTTGTATAAACGGACATAATTCGAATTTAGGCTTAAATCCCAATTTTGGTGTATATATCTATAATCCTAATTATTGGAAGTATCTCATTTTAATTCGAATTATTTTTTGTCGTATATGTCATACTATAACATTTTTATTTTTGAGTTAAAACATCACATACACATGAGAATGTGAACTATGAATCTAAAAAATAAATACTTGGATGGGAAAACGTAATCTTAGGAAGGTGTAGAGATTAATTTATGATATACATATATAAAAGTACATACTACATTTTGTGTTCGAAGTGGAAATGAGTTGAAAATGAATTTTCATAAATTTATTCCTTCAAATTAATCTCTATATTCCTGAAAAAACCTACAAGGCTTAATTAAGGACTACAAAAAAGATTTACATCAACATAATGAAAGATAGAAATATGATAAGTTTCTATGCAATTGCATTTTTATTATGTATGTTTATTAAGTATGCAAGGCAATATGATAGATATTTGTATTAAGCTGCAAAGTATACTGCAAGTAGGCTTATGTACAAAAATAATTATTGAAATGAATAAAATATAACATGTGTATATTGTAATTTTATTACTAATAAGTATTTGATATTCTGTTCCATTTAATTTAGTCATGATCTGTTTGTTCATTAATTATACTTAGTGCTGAAATATGTATATATACACGTAAGTATGTATGTGTGTAAGTATGTATTTTTTATTCCAGTTTTTCTATATCTATGTATGTAAATATTTATTTTTTTATCTCTGAATGAATTTTCTTTTTTATTTCTGCATATGCATACACAACAGCATACAGGTTTGTTTATACATATCAGCATACATATGAGCTAGTATTAAATTTATAAATTTCCTAGGATGAATAAAATAAAGGACAAAAAAAAAACAGTGCATACGACTAAGATAAATTTGTTAAATTTCGTTGCTTCAGTGAGATAATATTATTAATGTAATTGCATATACTGCATTAACATTCTGATTATCATATAAAATGAACCAAAATGAAAACATGAAAAAAAAAACTAAAATTTCATTTCAAGCGAAAAATTGGATTTTTAATGAGATTTTTTTTTTATTATATTTTTATACTGCTTTTGTTTTTACATACTTTGTTTTATTTTCACTCATTATTCTCGAATGATATTAAATTAAAAATCACTATGCAGAAAGTTGAAAAAACAAAAAGGATTCGATCACTTACTTTGTTTTTGATATTATGATTTTAGTGTTTTCATTAAAAAAAAAAAAAGAACGAGATATTATTATTTCCATATCTTTCTTTTTTTTCCATATATCTATATAATAGAGATAGAGATTATCTCATGATAATGATTTTTTTTTAAATTTTCATTATACTATGCTTATTAGAAAAGAAAAAGATTAATATACTAATTAATGACTTATTGGATTATTATGCAATACAGTTTAAATGTATTTTACAAAGAGAAAACAAAATTTTACTCGTTTAGAGGAAAAAAAATCATATATGTATAACATATGCATACGCATGTAATAATATATCCAGAGTAGGTATTAGAAAATTTTTAAAAGCATTTTTTTTTAGTTTTTATTTATTTATTTTTTTTTTTAAAGTAAATCATTTCAAATAAGGTATCCTATTATTAATTTTTTTTTTATTGGAATCTTCGCTTTAAAATTAACATTCGTTAATTTCTTTCCTTTTCAGAAAAAAAAAGGACGAAAATTTTAAATTAGAAATATTTTGTGGAATTTTTTTTTTAAATATAATTTCACGATAAGAATAAATGTATAGAAAAAGGTTCTAAAAAAAAAAAATTGACGAAATAAACGGAAATTAAAAATTTCGATTTAATAAAATATGGTATATAATTAAAAAAGGGGGATTTCATGCGAACACATGCTTATAAATTTCTTCTACATATACAGAATGATTGAATATTTGCTTCGCACACAAACTATAGATAGTACAAGATCTTCATGACACACACAATAGCTCATATACTTAGCATATAATAAGGTGATGATTGTTCACTCTAATATAGCTCAAAAAAATTAATTAAAAAAATTTTTTTTAGAATTATTTGGACAATTTAGTAGTTTCTGAAAATCTGAAATTTCTAGCTTTTCCTCTTTTTAATCTTGATTTTATCTAACAATTCCCTTTTTTACCAATTTTTCATCAATTTTTCAAAGCGAAAACAGAATCACACTGTGTTTGTTAGTCTGTACTTATTTTTTAATATATTTTTCATTTTTTTTTTTTTTTTTATTAGAGTATATTTTTAATATTTTATACACTTCAGCTAATATTAGTCACTTTTATTGCCCTTTTATAATTTCATTGAGTAATATTTAATATTATAAAATTCGTTTCCTTGTTTATTTCTTTTTCTTACTTTCTTTAAATATAAAAAGAAGAGAAGCAAAAGAAAAAAAAATGAAAGAATTATTTTTAATAAAAGAAATTGAGAAAATAAAAAAAAAGAATTTTTCCAAAAAGGGTAAATTTTAAGAAATTGAAAGAAAATCGTACGGCATCATTTGTAATTTCAAATTTTCTATATAAAGAAAAAATTTGTTAAAAAAATAAAATTGAATCTATTCAAAAATTTAAAAAGGACGAAAAGCTTATAAAATTAAGTTTTTGAATTTTAAATAAAATTTTTTATATTCATGTATAGAAAAAAATGATATTATATTAAATCGTATAAATTAGTAACAAAAATTATTACAATGGCTTCTTAAATACATACTAGTTTTAAGGTATCAAAAAAATGTTGGTTAATAAGTAACATCTATAATGAATGTATTTTCTTTGATATATAAAGAATTTATTTTATAAGGAAAAATTGTATTTTATTGTAGTATTTTCCAATTTTATTTCTTTTACTTTTTGTTCGGATTACAGAATGTAAGAAGAAAGTGAAGCAACAAAAGAAATTGCTTGAATAAATGACATAGTAAAAGATTTAACAATGAAATAAAAAATAAGTGTTTTAGATTAGAGCAAAATAAAAAAGAATAATAAAAGAGTTATATACTTATGTATGTACATATAAATGAATCATATAAAACTGTATATTGTAGCATATACATATATCCAATGCATGTAACAATGATTCAATCGAAAAGTTGCCTCAAGCATTTAATTTTCATGTAATAAAGATGATAAGAAATGGAAAAAAAAAAACCTTAAGAAGAGGATATTAATAAAAAATAAAAAAAAAATTGCACTGAAAAAAAAAGTAGTCAAAGAGTTTTCTTTTATTGTCGATTACAGCTAATAAAAATGATCATTTTATTTTCTAAAGAGAAGAAAAAGAAATAAATTACAAAAGATTGCCTTACGTATGTGTAAAAAAGTAAGTGTTCATATACATACTATATGTATCGAACTATACTTCCTTTTTCCTTTATATTTCTGCTTATTTTTAAATATGTATATAATATAATATATTATTGGGAAAATTTTTTATGTATTTTCTATTACGTTGTATATATGAAATGAAAACATGTAATGAAAAATATAAATTTATTTTAATATGATGTGACAAAAAAAAAATTTTTTTTCAAAAACAGAAAGTTTAAGGTATTTTATTAAATATTTTTCTCTAAAATACATTCATTTACAAATATAAGGGAAAATTGAAAAGGAAAAGCACTGAATTTTCTAGAGAATGAAATAATAAAAAAAAAAAAAATACATGAGATAATTTCGTAAATAATATCAAAGAATAAATATTGAATAGAGAATCGAAAAAAACGTGTAAGATATGAAGGATTAATGAGTTTTAGGCAAAAAAACTTCGGAAACAGGAGCAGTTGTAATATTAATAGCGAACAGAAGGATATAATGTGTCTTATACATGTATTTGTCTGTTTAATGCGATGTAATGTCATGGATTATGTATCCATTATAATAAAAGGTGACTGCCGTTGACAGCGATAATTATATGTATGTGTATTGCAATAATACGTATACATGCATAATATATACTGTACACACAACCAAATACATAAAAAATGTGTGTATAATATAAATGATGATGATGATGACGATAATGTTTATGATAACAGGTGATAACATATAGTACGTTTATTTATATTGTGTATGAAAAATATTCATTTCTCACAATATATTGAAACTTACATATGTATATGAATTTTATATGAAGAATTATTTGACGATCATCAAACCTCATCTCATCCTCTGAGTTTAATAAAAAAAAAACAAAAAAAATTTGACGATATTATATACCAAGTAGACTTTAAAATGTAATAACAACGTTTTCATGCTAATATGTTTGGTAAGGGGTGAAAGCAAAGATTGAAATTTAAACTCAAGTAAAAGAGTATTAAAACATAATTAACGATAAGATTGAATATAAAATTTGAATATGATTTCGTTGATAATGAGGATGAATTCGAATATGGAGCATTACACGTCAAAAAGATAATATTGTGAATTGTAATGATCCATCAATAATATTGAGTTACCTGTAAATTTGTTCTAAACTAAAATAACTTTAATTGAAATTATGTACAGATATTTGTATTATATACTAAAAGTTGTAGTTAATACGAAGTTAAAAAAACAAAAAAATTAAATTTTATTTAAAAGTTAATTATTTTTGTATGTATTACAAATATTAAGTGGACGTGTATTATTCGTTCGTATATATATTTGTAGGTCATTTTATGAAACTTATACTAAATAAGTTCATTTTACATACATACATATGTATGTATATACTACATACGATGTACATACATATAAAAGTAAAATGTTATAGAATGAAACAAAAGTATATATAAATAAACATATGTATGCTTGTATGCATTTACAGGTGTATACACGTACAAGAGATTAATTAGATGCTACAGTAAGCATGAAAGTTACTATAGCATATAAGCGTAATATAAATTAAATTTAACTTGCTTTAGCTCAATAAAAATTTTCTGTATAAATACTTTGTTTTTTTTTTTTTTTTTAACTATAATATGAATACAGATGCATATGTACTAAAAATCTAAATACCTATATAATATACATAGTTATATAATAGAGTGTTGATACAACTGTATGTGTGTACATTAAATATGTTTAATCGTCAAGTTGTTAAAGTACATAATTTCACACGTATTTACCATTTATGTACTTATATGTATGTACATATATAATTGTACATTTAAATGTACATATATATAATATATAAATAAGTTATATATATATAATATACATAAGTTAAAGTCATTCATGAATTAAAGTCATTCAATATGCCTGCCGTATTTAAGTTAGAAAATTTTCAAGAAAATTTAACTGAAATGTTAATTATAAGAAATTATATTTTAATGTATACTAGCCATAATAAGGTTTTATAACGCGGTCGACTGAATCAATTTTAAAATAAGAATTTTAAATACATTTTTTTTTTTCTGCTAACATAAAAGTTACAGACCATTAACGACGATTTTTGACGCCTTTCATTCACATAAATTTAATTACTATTTAGGTTTTAAATTACAATAATCGTGTTTATATAATGTACATTACATACCTATATACTCGTATATACAGTATGTATTTTATATGAGTTCGAATATCACCTATGTACGAACTTGAATTTTTTATTTTTATGGTCTCCTAATTTTAAATTATATAGTATACTTTATTTTCATTTAGTATCAAATTTTATTGATTTATTTAATTGTACTGTATTACATAGAACATACATATAAACGAGTATTTCAAATTGATATTTGATTTCATGTAGATTTCGAAACAACAGAATGCTGACATTCACATAAAAATATTTTGAAATTAAATATATTTGATGGCATTTTTTTATTTTTTTTTTATTTTATAAAATGAGTCTTTAATTAAATTTTGAAAAAAAAAAATATATATAGTTGACAAAAATATTTTCATTACTCGTATTTCTCAACTTATTGGAATATACAGAACAAAATATGTAGATGCATTATGGGGCATCCACACAAGTTCAAATCAAATTTATAATTTTTTCAATTTTAATATCTCTGTTATATTTTCCAATGCTTTTTTATTTCCTACAAATTTTATTTTATTTTTTATTTTATTCAATTTGCATATTACAATTGGTTTTTCGATTTTGAAATTATATGCATACATACATGAATATGTTCATATATTCAAACAATAAAAAAAAAAAATTTCTTCGATAAATCTTTTGTGAATAAAAATACATGATAAAATGTATATGCTATTGATAAAGTACTGAAAACTTTTCACTTCTTAAGTCTGGATATGGTAATGAATTTTTCTATCAAAGAAAATATAAAGATAAAAAATAAATTTTGAAAATGAAAAATAAGAATGAAAAAAAAGTTGAAAAGAAAATAGCATACTCATACGGAAAAGTTTTAAAGTTTTTATAAAAATCTTAACTTGTTTCTACGTAGCAAAAAGTACGATCTGTTTAATACACTCAAACACTTACAAGTGTACTGTGTACATTTTTTTCTTCATTTAATTTTCTAATAGAAAATTTTGTTCTCGTTTGTAAGAAAAATCGAAAAAATTTCATACATAGATTTTTTGTTGTTTCTTATTGAAGTAATATAAAGAATTAAAGTAAGGACAATGCTAACAAATTTTTCATGAGTTCTCTTTTACTGCATAAAACAAAATACAACCACATAATTTTTTCATTTATTTTTTTATTTTTTTCATCTTCATCAAATGGAACTTATTAAGAGTATAATGAAATAAGCCTTGTATACAAAAATGCGATTACTGTTTACAAAAAGAAAAAAAAAAGTAAATAATAATTTTTTCTTTTACAAATTGAAATAATTAATGAGAAAAATGAAACGAAATGAAGGAGAATTTTTGTTTTTTTTTTTTTTTTCTCTTCTATAAAATAAAGCTGTATTATTTTTCATCCCGATTACAAATTATTTCTTTAACTTTTTGAAAGAATAAATGAACAGAAGAAGAAAAAAAAAATGAAATAAAAAATAAAGAAAATCAAATTAGTGAAAGTTAAAATAAATATCCATGTATTTACTTAAGAATAACAAAAAAAAAATAATTTTTTGGATGAAAAAAAAATTTTTTCTTCTCATCGTATATAAAACTGATCTTTTTTTGGTAACAGATTGAATTTTAATGATTACGTGATTTTAATCGGATTTTATTTACAAAATAAAGAAAAAAAAATTATATAGTTTATTTTTGTCTAATTCTGGTTTTTTTTTTATATAATATTTATTTTGCATTATTAATGATAAGGCCAAATTAACCAAATTTAGAATAAATAATTAACAATAATGTCATGATTATCTTGGTTTGCGTTTTTACTTGTTGAATTTTATTGAAATTAAATTAAATATTCAAGGAATTTATAGAGAAAAAAAAAAAACGATTCTATTTTGATATATAATTAACATACGCTGAAGCACTTTTGAATTTAAATTTAATTAATTTTAATGGAAGAATCATATTGTGAAGAAAACTGCGAGCTTTTACAAATGACTAGATTTTTTTTCTTTTTTTTTCTAAGAAGAAAAATTGGATTTTCACAAATGTTTATCGAATTTTCATACCTATACTTCTATGTACATACACATATACTGAAATGAAATAAACCAGATACACGCTTACATATACATACGTACATGTATGTATGCGTTTACGATTAAAATTACCTAAGCCATATTATTAAGTTAATTATCATTTTCTAGATTGACATAGTAATTATCAAATTATTTAGCTTTATTTTTCTTTTTCTTTTTTTTATTCTTGATAAATTTAGATAATTAAAAAAAAAAACAGAAGTGATTTTATCTAATTTTGAAATTAAAGTTAATTGTATAGATTCAAATATATTCGATGAAAATTGTATTTATAAAATGAGTTTTTCATGTATTTAATTGAAATTATAAATTCTGTAGGAAATAAAATTTAAAAAGAAAAAAAAATAATAATAATAAATAAATACAAAAAATTCAGAACACACTTAAAAAATGCAAATTAAATTATTTAAATAAATTAATTAAAATTTATAAGTCAAATATTAAATTGATTCTGTCAATCATAAAAAAAAAACCCTTGACTGAGTAATGTAATTAAAATACATTACGAAATTTGGATAATAAAATTCAATGTAGAGTACTTTCCTAAAATATATCGTAATACACCAAACGCATACATATGTACATATAACTTTGATGGAGTTATAAAAAACAACAGATAAATGAAATTTTTTTCTATTTACTAAGGTTGTCAATGATGATAATTGATAAGGCCCTGGCTCACATTGAGCTGTTACGCCAAAGGCGAGAGAAATGGTTGTCAATATGAGAGGAAAATTTTGCATGATTTTTTGTTTTTTTAAATATTTCTTTACTTTATATTTTGGGAATTTTTTTTTCAATCGTTTCATACATTCATAAAATACATAAATACATTTTTTTCCCCTTTGGCGCAACAGCTCGATGTGAGCCAGGGCCTAATCATCATTACGATAATTTTTCGAGACGATTCTAACATACATGCATAAGTAGGTAAAAAATTAATATTAAAAATATGAAAAACTGGATAAGGAGTTTTATAGTTCATTATTATTAGAAATTAATACAATTAAATTTTCGTTGATGTAATTTTTGTTTATATATACATATATGTATATATGTAGGTACATATGTATCCTTTTCAATTTTTCTGTACACGCATGCAATCACATTTCTATATTTATACAACAGATGCTGTACAAAAACAATAAAAACGAGTATGTGTGCTTGTTTACACATGTTGACATGTATATGTATGTATGTCCTCATTATATGTATACATGTATTTTAAATGCATATATGTACAATGTACATAATATCTATTCTATAATGTATAGATAAAAGAATATGTGAATATTTGATAAGAATAAAGGATGTCAATCAAAATGTAAAAATTTTTTATGTTATTATTACATTTTCACTGTTATTCTTTGTTTTTTTCATTTTTATTTGATTTTTTTTAATTTTAGAAAATAATTTGACATTTGTTATAAATTTTTATATGGGTTCAGATCAATTGTGTTGACAGTTTAATATATGTATGTGTGTATGTATGTTTATATGTATAATAAACATGTGTGTTTTGGTATGAAATATGTATGTACATACATATGTATATGATGAGTACACACGTTTGAAATACATATATTTACGCAAGTATGAATAAATTTTTACCTTATTTCATTTTTATTTTGTAGGTATGTATGTATGAATTTTATATTTAATCATGACGATGATGATGATGATGTTGATGATATGATACATATTTTAACTGACAAATGAAATTTGCCCATATATGTACTATGATTTTGTTAACATTCATATTTGTAATGAAAATGTAACACATTTTTTTGAAATGAAAATTTTCGTTATATTTATACATTACATTTGGTATAAAATAAAATAATATACGCATAATGCAATTATTGTATACATATTTTATATTCTATCTAATAATGATGTTCAATGTATGCTGTACAGGAATTGTGTATAATTTTTTTCTTCTATAATTCTTAATAAGAGTGTTTAAGAAGTAAGGCCCATCTTCTCTAACATTCAAAAAGTAGTTGTAACTGAACTGAATACTCGTTGTCAACTAACATTTTTGCTATTTAGTGAATACTGACAGATTGCCGGCTATTATGCTGTGTGATGTGCTGTGTGATTGCTATGCTATGTATAAATAAAACATGAATGTGAAAAAAACTAGTTTACTTATCACATAGCACTAGCACACAAAATAGCAGACCAGACCAGCGGCCTAGTGTCTCTGTTTAATGATTTGCATTTTAAACGTAAGGAAAGACGGATGTGATATTATAGTACAGTGCCTCTTGTAAAATAGTTTTATTAATTTATTACCAGGTTAATAAATTTATATAAAGTAATTTATTATAAGTATTATTTCTTAAAGGTTTGCACTGAAATTCATTAATAGACAGAGTGTATATATATACTAGACAGAATGTAAATACAAAAAATACATCTTTATAATAGTCAGCATTTTTAAGCTGATTGTTCTGTCAGGATTTAAATAACATTTTATTTATTTTCGTTTGTGTTTTATATTCTTTTATTTTGTTTAATACCAGACATAATATTTTTTTATTTTTTTATTTTTGTATACATACATATTTATTTATTTACACTCTTTTGTTTTAAAAAAAATAAAAAATAAATAAATAAATGCTTTATATGTGCTTTTATATTCTGCATAAAGCTTTAATAATAGTAATAATAATAAATAGAATGAGAATTGCATAATTCTTTACTTTTGCATACTCTGCTGATATTATTTCCTATTTGGTTAACATTTACGTTTTTATTTTATTTTTAATTTTTTATTTTTTTATTTTTTTCATCCTAAAAACATTGTACATTGTTGTACAATTTGCTTGTTTATTTATAAACAAAATATAGTTAAATACTGAAAGTATTCAACTGGAATTTAAATAATTTTTTTTATTTTATAAAAAATTTAAATTGATAATAATAATAAAATTCGGAAAATACACAAAAATTGTATAAAAGAAAAATTAATGCAAATTGCAAGTAAATTAATTTTTTTTTTCATGCAGAACAGTAGTAGATACAAATGTATGTATGTATTATTTATATTTATAAATGAAATAGGAAAAAAAAGTTTAAAAAATTGTAAAGGAAATGCATTATAATAAGATGATAATCATATTGTAAAGTAGGAAAAATTTAATTATATTTTTTATTTTATTTATTGAAAGATTTATATATCCGTAAACTTTTTTTTTTCTTTCAAAAGAGTGAGATGAGGTTTGGTATCGTCGACACTTATTGTATCCCTCACCATTTGAAAATCTACATGAAGTTATTTATCCTTTTAGCTAATAGAATAACATACTTCATGTAGTCGAGATTCGAAAGATTCTCCGGATAACTGCCTTCGGTAGCTATCCTTCTTCATCTTTCAAAATTTAATAAATTTTCCTGAAACAAATAAGTTTATTAAAATAATTAGAATTTACATATACGTATAAGTACACAAGCATGTTTGTGTACCAAAATGATTTGAATTTATGTCAATTAAAAAAATTTACCTTATGAAAAAAATTTTTTTTTATGTTTTATTTAATGTTTGAATATGAATAAAATAATGAATTTTCTATTTTTGTAAATTTATTACATTATTTAAAATTGTATGAAATATACAATTATCACCCTTTTTATTCTACATTTTTAGTTTATGAAACAAAAGAAAATTAAATATATATAAAAAAAAAAAACAAAGTATCTACTTTACATTATGAAAGCTTTTTATTTTCTTTTATAATTCTTTTTTTCTATTTTTCCCTTTTTCAATTGGTAATTGTATTACTTTTACATTAACGTTGTCACATTTTATTTTATACATTTACAAATAATATTAAAATTTTAAAAAAAAAAAAAGAAAATTTTCATTTTGAAAAATGAAAACCACTTGACAATATAAGTCAGAAGACATTTTTATAAGATATATGTACATGTACATAAATAAAATTATTGTATACTACACATCTAAAATAAAATTAAAAATATTAATTTTCATTGTATCTTCATTACAATTTCATTTTATTTAAAAATACATGTAGATTTTTCATTTTTGTATATTACAAGCATACATACGCATAAATACATTGTATTGTTGTCATATTATATACATATATGTACATATGTGTTTCTAATTGTTATGTGTATTTTTAAATATAAAAATAAAAAGATTTAACGCTTAAAAACAAAAAATGAAATAAAGGTCATATACATAACAAAGTGGGACACATACATATGTATGTATTTAAAAAGTGTATTGTGTACATGTATGTGTACATATATAATTTATTAAAACGAATTGTAACGTCGATGTAATATGAAAATAGAAAAATAGTAGAAATAAAAAAAAAAAAAAAAAATTATAAAGTATAGGAACGTGAATTCAAATGTAGAAAAGAAATACTTGTTGTATTTTGTATAGTAGGTATACAATGTATAAAAATATACTTTGTCAAGGGCGTATCCAGGACCTGAACTAGAGATGGGCAACTCATCTAGGGGCGGGATGAAGTATAGTGCAAAAATATTACATTTTATATCAAGAAAAAGGAAATTATCAAAATCAACGAATATACAAATTTAAAGGGCAGCGTACAAAGAACATGGTTTTAATTTTTTATTTCTTCTAGAGGGGAGCAACTGCCCTGCTCTGCCCCTAGCTAGGTACGCCCATGTACTTTGTACCTATGTATATGATATTTATACTGATGCCTAAAGGCTAATGCAATTTTGATGTTTCTGGCAAACTAACTTCTACTGTATAAATTATACACAGTTTTGTATATAGAATAATATATACATGTCTATATGTATACAATAACAGGTCCTTGGAATGGTGATTACATGACATTGTCTTATCACACATATAAATAAAATTATATATACATGTGCGCACATGAATATATGTTTTGCATGTAAAAAATATAAATTGTAATAAAATAAATATGAAAATAAATGAATTTAATACAATATAAGACAACATAATATTTTTCATACTACATATTATGTACATTGTACAGCATAAAATCTTATATTTTTGTGTAAATTTTAAACTTTTGTTATGTATATAGTATAAATTATGTTTTGTTTTACATATTAAATAACTGAACATTTACAAAACGACACCATGCATAACACATCATAATTTTGTTAAGGAAGGAAATGAGACAAAAATATAAAAACATATATATCCTTGTGCATTCTTTTAAAATTTATTTTCACATGTGTATAAACATTTTAAAAAACTACAAAAAAGAAAAAAAAAAAAAAAACAAAAGTTAACTAAAGTACAAAAAAAAAAAAAAATAAAAATAAAATAAAAAAATTCAGTTGTTTTTTTCTTGTGTTGTGTGTGCATTTCTTATGCAGATTGAGTTTTAAAATTGCTACTTTTGTTATATGTTGCTACATACATACATTTTCATGTAGTGTGAAATATTTTATGTAATATATAAAGTTAGAAATAATATACATATGATAGAATTAGAAAAGAATATATTATACAAGTATCTACACACACACATATGTGTACATATGTATGCAGATACCAGATACATTTTTTTTTTCATAGATACATACTTGCATAAGTTACTTTTAAGTTTACTATTTATAATGCGAAAGTACATGGTATAGTACATTAGTGTTAAAAAAAGAAGAAAAAAACAAAAAGAAAATGACTAAAACGCTAAAACTTTTATGAATTTTTTTCGTAACTCTTGTTGCTGTTTTTTTTCGCTTAGTAACTGACATTTAGTGGTTTAAAACTGCTGCACAAAAAAACGAAATATGTAGATAAAAAAAATGTATATAAAGGGAAAAAGAACTTTTTTAAGATTCGTAATCATACATTTTTTTCAGTTTTTTCTTCCTTTATTTCGTAATAATGAAAATTTCTCATGCATTTTTATTTTTATTATTTGAATGTTTAAGCGTCACTAGTTTTTGCACTTGTTTTTAAATTCTTGTGTTTTATCGTTAAGACATATTTACCAACCCCCACAATTCCTTATTCAACAACATTTTTTTTGTTCATATTACAGAAAACTATCTAATAAAGTCATTAAAAATAAAATGACAAAGTAAAAAGATAATGAAACAAGTTAAAAGAGATAAAATTAGACTTTTGTTGATTTTTAGAAAAGTATATATACATATGTATGTATCTCAAATTATAATAGATGAAGATGAATTTTTTCACGAAAGAAAAATTTAAAAAAAAAAGAAATTGCTTTTCTCAACCATGTAATTAATCCATTTGAAAATATCTAGTTAAAACTTTTTATGTAATTATTATAAATTTTGTATTTTAAGTTTTAAGGAGTTATGAATAGAACACAAGATTGTATACATTTGGAGTTATGAATAGAACACAAGATTGTATACATTTTTTTTTTCGATTATACAGGATCATGTAAGTAAACATTTTTTATATTTTTGTTTTTGCAAATTAGAGAATATGAATGATGATTAGGCCCTGGTTCACATCGAGCTGTTGCGCCAATGAGAAGGAGATAGGGAAAAGGGGAGGGTAAAAGAAAATATGAATAAAGAAAAGTATATAATAACAACAAAAAAGAAATCCAACAATAAAATACAAAAAAAAAAAAACAAATAAATTTTCTGAAATGTTATCGCCTGATAGATTGAAACCTTATCGATAGACGTATGTATAAATGAATTTTTAATGGCATTTTTTTTACTAATGTATAGTATATTATTGATTTATCATTAAAATGTATTTTTATATATTTATGACCTATAAGAATTCGTGTTTAATGTAAGAATTTTTACGTAAGAATTTATAAATACTATTTTGAATTTTTCAAAAAAAACAAAAAAAAACAAAAAAAAAACCAAATCCGTGTAGATAAACCTGTATTTCTTTTGTTAATAGCAAAAAAAGGAAATAATGCATATTGAAAAAAAAAATCATGTTTTCCTATTATCGATATCTTAACGACGATGGGGAATAATACACACATATACACACATTCAATAATGAATTTTTAATAAACTTTTCGAATAATCGATAATAATACAGGTTATTCTTATACACATTCATGGTAAAATAAACAGGTGTCTGTGTGCTTTAAAAATATGTATATAATCAAAATTTGTACATTTAAGTTATAAGTGCCCCGATGGGAAAATAATGAAAATTTTCAATCTCAACCATATATTTGTACATGAATATTCAACATGTATATATAAATCTTTTTTATACAAAAAAAAAAAAAGAAAAGAAAACAAAAACAAAATTTTTTTTCGTGTCAAGGTATCGATTGAGAAAATATCAACACATTATTGAACTTAAGAAAAATTAGAAAATGATGATGAAAATAATTGTATGTAATTGTAGTCGTATAATTTTTGTATAATTACTAAAAATTTTACATCAATGTTTTTAATACGATCATCATAAATCACTTTTAATGGATTTATAACTACTAAGTAATTTTCAATTTTAAACTTTAAATAATAAGAAATTTTAAAATCAAAATTAACTGTCTTTTAACATAATTAAAAAAAAATTCAAATCAAAATACGTTATATGTATAAAGTTTTGTACTTATAAAATATGAATATAGATAAGAAATTACAACAGATTTTTTGAAATAAATATTTGAAAAACGTTGAAAAATAATTAAAATTAATAAAATTAAAAAAAAAAATATTCTCATTTTAATGTGATAAGTTTTTTTTCTTTAAAAGTATCTTTTTACCCCAAAACACATTTTTTAAAAGAGAAATTTATTAAATCAGTACGATACAATTTCTATATGCATAGCACATTATTGCCAATAAGTGTTTTTTGCTTTGTATGTAATTATAAAATCACGATAAATTAATTTTTAATTTTAAATACCATTATAAATAGTTATATAGTATACCACAAAATTTTATATGTTCATGTATTTTCTGCATTGTATCATATTTTGTTCATTTTATATATAAAAATTAAATTAGATGATAAATATATAAACTACTTATATACACGATCAATGTAATTCATTTTATTTTGCAAAATTTCACTACATTTAGAACATTTATAGATAATTTCGTACATAATTAATGTGAAATTGTGTGATAGAATGTAAAGTAGTTAAATTTCGTTTCGAAATAAATGAACCATAGTACCTATATGTATTATTGTACAATATACAAAATATACAAAATTTTCTAAAATGTGTAAGTGTGTATAAAATTGTAAATATACGTAAGTATTAGTTCGTTTTAGTTAATGAGTCATGCAGTGTATACGTGTTATGCATATATGTATATAAACTTAGAGAAATGTAGTTTGTAGCTCATATTAACTGCAATGAAATATTCATTTCAAATGAATGTGAATTATTTGTTAAATTGAACGAAAATGACAAATTTGAATTACTGAAAATATATACAGATGATTCGAATATATAGTACGTAATCGTGTGACAATGCATAATTATACAAATAAATTGAAATGAGTGCGTATATCCTTTTAAGTAATTCGAAAAGGTACTTTTATCCATTTTATTTTCAAAAAATTTGATTTGTTTGTTTTTTCTATATTATGTTTACGTGATTTTTTTTATTAATATTTCATTAATAATTTTTTAGATTCAATTTTAATTAGTTCAATTGATAATGTAATAAATATTAATAAAATGTATATTTTTTTTCTGTTTCAAATAGTATCATAGTAACTACATAGAAATCACATAATATCTAAAAAATAAAATGAACTAACAAAATGAAATGAATGAGTGGAAAAGTAAGAAAAACAAGGATCCTATATTTACATTTTACACAAAATTAAAATGTTGTAGAAAAATGATTTACATGCACTGAAATGCATAATGCATTTGTGTATGTTCTCATACGTACATTTTTAATGTGTACTTATACACGTAACGTTAATGACATTGCATTCATGATTAATGACTAGTTTTCCGGTCTTTTAAATTCCGGTACTCATTTCAATTACGTAAATATTCTGTATTGTAGGTGCACGTATGTACATATATAATGTGGTGTATACGTGCATATACTCACTTGTAGATTATGTTCGATTATAATTTATGTGAATTTTTAAATTATAAAAATTGTTTGTAAAATTTCGATTTTAAACAACACATAAATTTGTACTGATACAGAAAATTTAAAAAAGTAAAAATAACCGTTTTTTTTTTGTGATTGAAATAAATTCACTGAGAGTTTTAGGGTGTATTACACTTTACACAACCTGTATAACATAGATGAGAAATTTTTTCTTATCAGATAATAAAATAAATTTGTTGTTATATTTCCTGACACTATTGTAATACAAAATTTACACTATTATAAGAAAATTGTGGAGTTTTGATTGTTTGTTTTTCTTTTTAAAAATTGTATTATAATACTATTTGCTACTTAGTTATGTTGCACGTATTAGTCATTGCACTTCACTTACTTATTTATAAAATATAAAATATTATTGATTATAAAAATCCTTTTATTACATTTCCTTGCGAGGTAAAAAATTCTTGCTTTTATTTTTTACAAAAAAAAAAAAAAGAAAAAAAAAATTTTTTCAACGGATTTTTGTACTTTTGAACAAATTTACTTTACAGATAATAGCATAAGCAAAGAAAAACTAAAATAAAATTTATTTTACTTATTTTTTTTTATTAATACAATGCTTTAGTTTGTGTATTTTATATAGTGTATATATGCTTGTTGAGACAAGACACACTTACATTTTGTACAAAAAAAGTCTTACAAAAGTCAAAAAAAAAAAAAAGGAAAATTTTTATTAAATCAAGAAAACTTTTATTTTTGAAGTAGAAAACCAATGCTAATATACCATAGAAGAAAAAAATTTAAAGAAGAAAATTTATAAAAAGCTTAACTTTAAGGTGTAACACAATAACACAATAACACGTTCAGAACGTGTTATCAAATGTGTTATTATATGTATGTACTACATTATCCATATGATACATGTATTATTGTATCGCATACTAAACCCAAAACTTGAAATACCCATATATTGGTTGTATAGTAACAAAAACAAACATTGAAAGATAATCACGTGCTTATAAACATTATATCAATTTTTATTTAAAAATTAAAAATAAATTAAATTCGTTTGCACATGAAAATTGTATCAAAATTTTAAAGTAGATTTAAGAAAATGAAAATGAACATTTTTTTTTTTAATTTGGGTTTTCATAAATTTAAATATTAAAATTAAATTAGTCAGATTATTATTAAATTTACAGAGAAAAATTATTTTTGCAATAAAATTTAATAGGTATCTGTATTAAAATTTATATACAGCATAAAAACAGAGATAACAAGGAAATTATAAAAATGTTCGTTTTAAATTTATACATTTATTAAAAATGTGAAACTTTTTTTTTTTTGCAATAATTTAAAAAAAATTTTTTCTCTGAGATGTAAGCATATTTTTATTATAAATTGTATTAAGTTTGTACACTTAATTGTATCCAATTATAATTATCACATTTCATAAAAATGTGGTTTAATTTCGTATATATATGTTTTGTTTTTATTTGTAGTTTGCAAATTTATTATTTAAAAATTGTCGTGGTTCTTTTGATTCGAGATAAAAGTATTTACATATTCGTACTATTTTTTATACTAAATACCATTAAAAATATGTATTATGGTGTTATTTTAAAAATTATATTAAAATAACATTGATTTTGTAATCATTAAAAGTTAAATTATAGAGTTAAATCATTTGTTCCATTATTTAAATTAGTTTTCTTATACCGTTCGTAAAATATTACGGAAACACATGAAAAAATAAATTAAAAATTTAATTATTAGTAAATTGAATAATGAAAATCACTATAAAAATTATTTATTTCTTTATGCAAATTTTTTTTCAAAAAAAAAAAAATAATAATAATTTTTTATACTCGTAATAATTTTCCAAATTTATTTTATAATCTTCATTGCATAACGAAGAAAGGAGGAACGGAAGGTGGCAAGAGGAAGGGACAAGGGGAGGGGGGAGGTGGACGGAGAAAGGAACGGAAACAAAATTTCAGCAATTCGTTGTCTAATTTACATATACTATATATGTATGTGTGTTTTTAAAACCTTTTTTCCTTTTTTTTTTTTTTGAATTTCAAATACCATCGATGCTGCATTTTATTAATAGTTCAATGTTCATCATACGCGCTGTGTACCTTTTTAATAATAAATTGAAAAACTATTTGAAAACATACATTTATACCATATATTCAAATGCAAATATGTATATATGTACTTTGTTAAAAAGTCACAAAAAAAATTTGTTTTTTTTTTCTAATTTCACACTGAATTTTTTTCATGAAAGCGTTTTGTATTTTTCATGTTTTCTATTGCTGTGTCCATTAATATTTATTATGCAGAAAATTTGTAATTAATTTTTATTTTCCGCTTTTTTTTTTTTTTTCGATATACGAATGCAGTTGTATTTTCAATATTTCAACAGGTAAAATAAGATACCCAAGTGTGTTTACGATTATATAAAGATTTATATTTGAAAAAATATTTTCGTCTTTTTATAAATGTTGATGATTATGAAAGTGATATAAGTTAAAATTTTTCAAATATCAATTTATTACGTAATTTCCATTAGAAGAATATACGTATACATTGTGTTATTTGTGAATAACAACTTTAATGAAAATTTGAAACTTACGGACTAATAAAGGGAAGGTAATTATAAAACTCTAAATATCTGAGAACTAATAAAGATGAACTATTAATTTTGTACACATGTACCATGTATTTTATACGCATCTGGAAGCCAAGGACCAATATGATCTGTTGAGCTATGGATGATGATTATGATGATTTATATACGCATATATAACTTAATTAGAGGAAATTTATCATTTCATTACAAATTACTATAGAAAATCTATTTCTAGTCCTTTTTTTTAAATTTTTTGCATTTTCTAAATTATATTAATATGATTATAATATCATCATAAAAAATTTTTTTAATGTGCAGTTGAAACTGTTTTTACTAATTTTTTTTTTTTTTTTTTTTTTTTTTTGATTTCGTACATATTTTTACGATAATACAATAAGGTGTAAATTAGAAAAAAATAAAAATACCTAAGTATAAAGAGATAGATATACATTGAATTTTTAGATAAAATATTTGATAAAAAGTATTAAGTTGGAATACAATTTTATTTTATATAAAAAAAATGTATGGTGTGTGGGTAGGCTTTTGTAGTATTCAGATGAATTTTTGGTTATCGTTATTTTTTTTTAAAATTTAAAATAGATACAAACTTTCATTTGTGATTTTACATACATACATATATGTACATATACATAATGTATGTTTGAATATTAAGTATTGTGTAAAGTTTTTTTTTTTTCATAAAAACAAAATTACAATAATGTTTTTTTTTTTAAATAGTAAACATAAGTTGAATGACTTTTTAATACATTGTTATTTTATTTTATTTTTTTTTTTTATATAATGTTACTATACATATTTCTTTTAAAAGATTATTAATGTGTATTAACAGTATTATGTGTATATACGTGTTATGTCAAATGATAAATATTTTTTATATATACGTAACAGGTCATTTACAATTTACCTAATATCATTTTAGAAATGAGTTAAATAACCATATTATTTTATATACGTAAATGGCTCATATTATTCAATCATTTAATTGTAAACTGAGTTCATGTACTACATATTGTACTTATGTACACACACATACATACATATGTATATTCGTATTACACATTAAGGGTATTATATCAGTTTCGTATAGTAAAATATATGTACATGATGATAATACAAATACAATTTATTGTGTAATAAAAAATAAAAAAAAAAAAAAATACATATAAGAAAAATTTAGTTCAAAATAAGATCACATCAAGATAAATTGATAATAATCACATACTATCCTGAGATAATAATCTTGTTAAAATGTTTCTTTATACGTACATGTTACATTTTATAATATATATTTTTTTAAATTTATATAAATGAATATAAAAATAAGTATGTAAGTAAACTTACAAGTACATACAACAATTTTTTTATATACGTATGTATTATATAAATTTGTAGAAATGAATGTCATACAAAATTGCATGTTTGTATATGTGTTACAATAATTTATATAATAACGACAACTAAACTAAGTTGAATTTATTTAAAAAAAATATATATATGCATACGTATATAATATAAAATAATTGATGATGATTTTGTTACACATATACATAGATATACTAAGAGCAGTATGAATTTCTATATACATTAAGTATGCTTACAAAATAGATTGTAAAACAAATGGAACAAAAATCTACATGCTACTATAGTTTTTCCTTATAATATCTTGAACGTCTTGAATATTTTATTACATTTTAAGTTGACAGTAAAGTGTATTATTAAGTGTTACATGTATAAAAGAAAGGTGTTTATTTATTTGTAAAATGTTAAGAATTTATTTCTATGTATATGTACTTTATTATAAACAATTTATTTTATTATTTTTCTAAAATGATTGTATATAGGTATATATACTATATTTCCTCATTTTACAGGGATAAACAATAAGTATATCACAATAGAAAAAATTATATGTATGTAAAATATTAGTACAAATAATTTTATGATATTTATATATAAACGATTTTGTTATGTAATAAATAGATCATTTTAAATTTAAAAAAAAAATAATAATAATAAAATAATTTTTAAATAAATACTCTATAATAGAATTTGAAAATTATTTCATTTATGGTCTGTTTTTTAAAAATAGGCACATGTTAAATCATAGGAGATAAGAAAAAAAACATCATTAGTGTTTATGATTTAAATTTGCTCCCGTGTGGTTGTTGTTGCTTTCGTTCATAAAACACAGTAAACTAGCAATCTGGTAAAACCGGCGTAAAAAGACAAAAAGACGAATTTAAAAATATATATATATATTGAACGCAAAACAATAAAGAGAAGCACCACTAACAACAACATGTGCCTAGATTTAAAAAACGAACTATAACTATTTTGTAAGTAATTTCTAAGAAAATACATTGTATTCAAATAAAATATACAAGATATTCCAAACGAATTATGAGCAATTAATGAAACAAATCAAATAAACGTTACAAAAAATTCTAAAAAAAAACAATACATGTGATATACACATCAATCCAATAAATTCTTTAAATACTGATGTACTAAATGTAATTAATTTTGCATAATTTATTCATTAATATTATTGATTTTATTTAAATTTGCACCTGATGTAACAAATTTAAATGTAAATTTTTAATTGTTTTATTATTTAAATAATAAAAAAAAAAACGTGTTTAATTGCGCAGATCATATATTTTTTATAAGTTTTGCTTCAATTAAGCACAGTACGTGTTTAAAAACATAAATAAAAAATTAAATAAATAAAAAAAAAACACGTTGTTTATTAGCAATAAATGTATAATATGAAATTGTAATTCGAATAAATATCTATGAACACTTAAATCCATAAATTCTTAATTAAAAAACATAATAAAAAAAAAAATTAACAATAATCATAAAAATATTTTTTAATTTTTTTTATTTTGTTCTTTGCATTTATGTACATATATTATTGACTATATACATATGTATGTATGTATGTAAATAATAATAAAATTTTTTTAATGCAAATTTATGTAAAATATGTGAATAGTTTCATTTTAAAATTTAGATTTTATAAAAAATGAGCTTCTTTATTTTAATTAAGGGATCGTATGTATATATATTACAACTGTATGTAGGCATACCTACATACATATATAAGATATAAAACAGAGTGGTCTTTGGTTATTATTGTTATTTTATTTATTAATTTATTTAAATGTTATTAACAGAAAACGATGAGAATGTGACTTTATTGTGTGTTGCGATGAGAAAGTGATTTTATATGACTTGCTTCACTCTCTACGAAACAAATCGTCTCTGAGCCACCAGAAGTCTGGTCCTCTAGACAGTTCTACCAACATTTATTTAACGAATACAAAATATAGCAAAAGTAAAATTTTAAAATAAAAATTGAACCTATTGGATAAAGAAAAAAATCTATAAGAAAAGTTTTTTTCGTTTTTGCTTCCCAACGAAACTGTTAAAAAACTGTGGACGTAATCAAGATATTTTGCAAATTTGAAGACTTAAAAGAATTTTAAAAAATTTTAATTTGACTTTTTGTTTTTTTTTTTTGCTTTTACATTTATGAGTACATAAAAGAAAGTTGATATTTATAATTACTGCTCTTAGTAAAAATAAAATGCATTAATGAAATTAAAAATTTTATCTGTACGAATTTTGAATATAATCACGTTACTACATGAATATGATTACTATTCATTTCATGCAACTTTAAATTTAAAAAAAAATAAAAAATAAAATGAATGTTTTAAAATCATTCATCCATTCATCAAGCCTTAACCATTTGTACATTTATGTTTGTGTATATAATGTTTACATACATGTATGTAAATATATGTATGGTAATATACCCACACTCATGTATGTATGAGTACATGTACATGTAAGAGAATGGGTTTATATACATATATAAATTTTTAAATTACACATATTTTCAATTTATTTAAGTCAAGAAACCCCCGCAATCGTTTTATTCGTTGGTAGTGTAAAGATTCACGCTATTATCATTATATTATTATGCATTATTATGTTATATGTCGACATCAAATTAGCATGCTGAGTTCAATGAACTTCATTATTTCTTCATTTTTTTTTTTCATGTTTGTTATTTTATTGTAAAATTTTTTACCTTGTTATTTTTTGGCCATTTTTCATTGTAATTTATTTTTGTTTGCTGTTATTAGATAGATACATACATATTATTATTTATCATTTGTATACAATTTGCATTTATTTGTGTAATGGTGCTAAAGAGATTTTTTATGTTTTCTTTTTTTTATGAACATCATCAAAATATGTATTTATTTTTCTTTCCTTTCTTATTAACTTATATGCTCTATTCTTTGCGATTAACAATAGAAAAATGAAAATTACCATGCATGTACATATTGTACCTATTTGTATGTCAGATTAAATCCTAATTTGAATCCAGTTTAAATTGCAATGAGAAAATCCTATGTACACAGGTACTTATAGGTACATATATGAAACACTTATTTATAAAAGCTTATTTAGTGAAAAAAAAATTTTTTTTTGTTTATAATCATTGTAAATAAAATACACACGTATATAATAAGACAAGTCTTACATGTACATATGTATATAATATGTATGTATGTACCTATAAATGTTTCACAAGCTGAGTGTTTAACTTACGAAATTTTCTCAAAATTTCAATTTTCAACACGATTTTTTGTACGCATGTAGGTACATATTGTGGTATTTAAAATAAAACATTTAAATTAAAATTATAGAATCATTCAACCTTTGATATTTATATTTTTGAAAATAAAATAAAGAGGAAAAAGGTTCATCGACATCATACAAGTAACAATTGCATAAATACCTATATTACAAATGCGTACAGGTTAAATATGATTGTCAACCAAAATGGAATTACCACACATAGAACCACACATAAAATGCATTCAGCGAAATTGAAATTAATAAGGTATGTGCAAAGTGATTTGAGGAGGTTTGTTATTATTTATAAATAACAATTTAGGTAATATATTTTTTTTTTTTTTTATTTTGAATGCAATTGATTTAAGCTTTCAAAAAAAAAAAAAAAAAAAATTAATTAGGTACGTTTGTGGTAAAAATATTTTCCGTGTTATCATCCATGTTTTTGTAAAAGGAAAGGCAAAGTACCTACTTTTACAATCAAATCAATAATACAAACGTATGTATGTACCATATTACCAAATATTACGCAAGAAAACAAATTATATTGCTTCAATGTAATTTTTTTTTTTTGTTTTGTTATGTAGGTATGATGCACAACAAAAAAATAAATTCAATCAAATTTTCATGTTTTTAATTCTTATATGTACGTAAAACGTTCATCTTGAATTACCTACCATTTTTGTTATAATGTAAAATCTAACAAAAAAGAAAAATCGATCCATGTTAAACTTATTAAATGCAATTCACATGAAACCAGTTTTGATTTGATGTTTTGAATTCTTTGAAATTTGTTTTTTTTTATTATTATATGTTTAAATAATAAGCATCAGCAGCAACAGAAAGATAATTTTTATTCGAATTGAATAAAAGCTAAAGGAGTTTGGTTTTTTTCCATTCATACAAGTTTGAAGCTTATTATATTCATTACGTTTTATTGAAGTTATTTTATATATTTATAAAAAAAATATTCTATTTGAAATATGTATTTACCTATTAAGGAGTGTCAAATTATGTACATACACGATTATGAATGTTGTATTTAAATAATCGTGTTACACAAAAAAAAAAGGAAAATTGATGTTTATGTAAAGTCTGATATGCATTTCAATTTTTATCAAAGGTTATTTTAAAGATATAAATTCATGTTTAATCTTCAAGACCATATTTGGTATTTTATGATGGAAAAATTAAATTGTAAATAATAATTATATTAAAAATATTATTTTATAAATTTAAGTATTGAAACAATAAACAGTATTGTAATTTATACTTTTGTACTTATAAAAATTTTAAATAAGAATCTTTTAAATATGATATACGATAGGTTGGCTATATAATCCCCAAATCAAAATCTCCAAAACTCAAAATCGCCAAACTCAAAACCCCCAAACTCAAAATTCCCAAAATAAAAATCTCTAAACTCAAAATCTCCAAAAAAGTTGAAAAGATAATATCATTATTTCGCGCGTGCGATTTTTTTTTTTTAGGTATTTTGAGTTTAGAGATTTTTATTTTGGGGTTTTGAGTTTAGGGTTTGGAGTTTAAGTTTGACAAAAATTAGATAACAATAAAACATCAGATGTTCTGTATGTCACTCAATCTACATATAGGATATACAGGAATTATGTAAGAAAAAATAAAAAAAAGTACACAATGTCAGGCCATTTAATCCTGTGTATTAAGGGGTTTGTCTGTTATGCATTGTAAATTGTGTGTAATAAATAAACATTAATTTTTAAAAAATTTTTTTTAGATAAATGTGAATTTTATATTCTATCTTCAGGAAAATAATATTTTAATTTGAAAAAAAATAACAACAAAATTATTATGAATAACATTAGATGTAAAAATTTTTATACATACTCATACCAATCTCCTCATATGAATAAGTCTAGTCAATTTGGTGAAAATTTTAAAGTAAATTAGAAAAAACGCAAATTTTTCCTTAACATACGTATATACTATGTACATACATTGTATCTTTTTGTATAAATTTACGCGTGTGTGTGTACATATACATATATAAAAATGTTCATCGCTTTGTATTTTGTCTGATATTGAAATTAGAATTTTATATTTTATATCATATATAGGTATATATATACATATGTAACATACATTTGTATATAACATATGCATATACATTCATACAGGTATACACAGGTATAAATTAATCTAAGCCTATTTTTTGCATGAAATTGTTTTCAATCTTTTTTTTTTTTTTTTGTTGTTAAAAAATCATTTTATTTTCAATTCATTCGAAACTGAAAAGACAGATAGATACAGAATTATATTCAGTTTTATGTATGTTATTATAGCATAGTACACAGTATAACATATCTGTTATATTTATAGACATGTTAACAAATATATGCATGTATAATACCTACGTAATGATATAAATATATAAAGATATATATACAGTTTATCATATATGGAATGCACATTCATATGTATCAAAATAACGTTTACATATGAGTGAAAATCTACTGATTTAATATATAAAAAACATATTGTTAAAAAAAAAATTTTTTTTTTTTTTTTTGTAATTAAAATATATAAAAATAAAAAAATGAAAAATAAAATAAAAGAAAATGAAATGAAAAAAAAAAAAAAAGAAAACTAACTACCAAATGAATAGAAATTATCATGATATGGGGTGGAAAAATGAGAATTTAATTTGATTGTGTGGAAATTAATTGTGTGAGCACGGTTAGAGAAATGTCTGTGAAATGTGTATACATTGTAGATTATGGATACATGTATATGCATGTGAAATATACAAACAATATGTAAATATCACAAATAAAAATAACTTTAGCATCATATATTGTACTCGTATAATTGATGCATATGTTTCATATCACATACATATGTACAAAAATTTCACGTAAAAAATGCATTCATGCATATTGTGACGTCCTTTATATGGTATTTACGGTCGAACAATTTTGACTTTATTTTTAGTTTTTGTTTTCAATTTATGTATGTATCTTTTTTATTACTTTTGTTTTTTTTTTTATTTTTTTGTGTTATACGAGAAAATTTTAAAAAAAAATTTCGGGGTCAGAAAATCTTCGTAATTGTATTTTCATTTCTATGTATGAATTAACTAAATTACATATAAATAAAAGAAAGTATATAGATGTATACAGTATACTTATGTATACGTACAAATTGTGTAAACTGTAAAATCTTCATGTTAGGATAAGTAAATTTTTAAAAGAAACTTTGTATCATTATTCGTAAATTTTCATTCATGAAAAACATACATGGTTCTATGCGTACATACATGATTATTAACCATGTGAACTTATTCTAATAATGATGCAAAAAAATAAAAAATAAAAAAAATAAATAAAAACTAAACAAACTAGGGCGTACATAATGTATCTAGTAAATAGTATACACACAAATAATTGTATATGTAATGAAGTTGTGCTTTTAGATAACTTTTTCTGCATTTTAATTTTGTACCATATTTACTATATGTATTTTATGGACTTTTAATTTTTTTTTTTTAATAATATAGGTATAGGTACTATAATAAAACTTATCATATAATTTAAAAAATTTTAAAATTTTAGATAAACTATCAAATTTTATTTGTATTAAAACTAAAAATAAAAATGACTATTTTTAAAAATAAATTTTTAATTTTCAAATCTAAAGCGAAAAAACTAAAAATTCAAATAATTTTTATTTTTTTACTTTTTAAAATTTCATTATAAATTTAATGTAAAACGAAAGTATGTATTTATTCATATTTATATTTTGTATAAGTTTTTATTGATTTCGAGTCAATGTGATTTCTGTTCGCAAAATTAATCGCTTTTTTATAAGCTGAATTAAACCATACAAATACAAATCTTATGTTATTTTTATAATACATTTAATAGTAGGTACATATTTTGTATACACAATTTTGTATTCTGAATTTCGTAAATGAAACTTTTCAGACTATACTCGTAAGTTTTCTTTTTCATATGATATTGAAATCGAGTCAAAAAAAAATTTTTTTTTAGAAAATTAAACAAACAGAAAACTATGTACAATAAAAAAATAAAGAAAATTTAATACTCATTCATGTGCATTTACGTGCGTACACACATATACAATAGTAATCGATGACAATAAATTTATAGTTTTAAAAAGAAAACAATACAAAGTTTTCTTATTACTCGTGTATACAATGTATATGAAAACGTTCACATCAAATATTTTGTACGAAAGTTAAAATCCAATAAATTTTTCTATATTATTATTTGATTGCGTCTAGACTACAGACAAACGCATTGTTCACTTATACTATATGTATATGTACATGTATGAGTATGTTTGTATGTGTTTACTTGTATTTGGTTTAGTTTTGCATACAATACATCATTTATTACAAAATAAATTATTTTACCTGAAAATCCAATTGTGAAGAAAAAGAATTAAAAAATAACTTAATGATGATAAGTATCGTCTTCAAAGAAATTTAAGACACACAGATACATAAATTCGTATCTTCTATATGTGAATGTGCCTGTGTAGAAATGTGTACATACACATCTAAGCAAATAACATTAATTATATTCGTCAAATGATCAGAAGTAAAATATTAATAATTAATAGAGAACTGGATATTACATACATAGGTATAACATTAATAACAAATTACCAACTTCCTTTTGAAACTCAATTCATTCATTTCATTTTTTTGTAAGAAAACATAACCAAACTACATACATGGTATTTATTATGTACAGACTGTATCTATGAGATATATAAAAAGTTGAATTAAAACCTTAGGAAAATCTTAAATGTTATAGTTGTATTACGGAAAAACGGTCTATATGGTGATTATGCATCTGAGTATGTATGAGAATTTATATACAATACTTTAAGAAAATTGCACACTAGTTACAGGTTGTTTCATTTAAAATTTCTTGTATGTATTTTTCATGTAAAATTCACTATTCTTTTTAAGGTTTTATGAACGAATAAAACTGGGAACAATATGAGTTCATGAGCTTTTTTATAATTTAGTACACGAGAAAAATAATAATTTTTGGGATAGTGGAAAAAATTCATTAACAATTGAAATATAAAATATATTCAACAAATCCGTATATATATATCTAAGATACGACTTACTAGATACCCTACTGTTCAACTTGCTTTCAAAAGTATCTACAATTAATAATTGACCCAAACTTACGAAAGAAGTAGGAGGATACATTGTATTACTAAAATATTTTACTTGGCAATATTCCAATCTCGATACTCAGATAATAATTCTTTAAAAACAACAACAACAAGAAAAGAAAAAATGGTTTAGCAAAAACTTTCTCATTCAATTCCCACGGCCACAATAAGTATTTATCTTCGTCTTGTAAAATAGTGAAGCGTTAAGTTTAAGTTTTACCATCAATGGAAACTTGATGAGAAGAAGCAAAGCAATTTGTTACTTCAAAATTTAGAGGAATGGTTGTAATCAATTCTTCGTCATTGTACTGCAGAAAATCTTATGAAAATACCCTGAAAACTTTTCTATTATAATGTTACGTATTAAATTGTTCACTTTACTACACTACAATTTGTTCACAATGTAATACAAACTTACAACATATTATCTTCGTTTTTTGATGCGCTAATTTACCATATCTTATATTCAAACTAATACTTATGTGTGTATGCAGCAACAAACGATGAAATTTAGCTTAATATGTACATTTATTAGAAATAATTCCCAAAAAATTGAAATTGTTATCTTCAATTAGGGTTTTTCATTTTTAAACGTTTATTAATATTTGAAAGACAAAATATCAATTGTCCTTGAGCAGTGATTATGATATCTTTTCAATGTACCCTACTTCATACAAACAGCTAAAGTACATCATAATGTATTTCCATGTCTTAATTTGTTTACTAGTATATTTATTCATATTCAACTTACATTCTGTTAAATAAGTGCATCGATTTCATTCAATTCGATCGAGACTAGTTCATTTACCCTATTTGAAAATTTGAGTATTTTCGTTTTTTTCATAATACTCTCATTTCTTAAACAGACCATTTAAAGCGTGAATGACTTAAAAATTAATAAATATCAAAAATAGTAGCAAAATTTTTATTTTTTAATTAGTTGAATTTATTTCCTAAGTTATTTATTATACATTTGAACAGCTTGTAAATCTTTCATTGTTCATTGTCACATTGTAAGTCAGAATTTTACAATTTTGGTTACTCCATCCATAAGTTATTAACATTTTATCGACTTGCTTAGTCATGGAGTAAAAAAACCAAAAAAAGAAAAACTTCCGGAAAAAATTGTTGAAATTCATGTCAGGTTTAAAAGTAAGGAGGAAAAATGAATAACTCAGAGTATGACAATCACTAATTTATACAGTACACCTCGCACAGAGGAGGTTAAAGACAAAAAATTTAAGATATGAAGCTAACAAACATCACCAAGAAATAAAAATATTGAAAAATATATGGTTATGCAAATTTAAAGTAATGATAAATAAATTTGAAAAAAAAAATAAACAATTTTTATTCGTGAGTACCTTTGTAGATAGATTCAAACCAGCAATTTACGAAGAAGGGAGTACTTTTGTTATTAGATGTTTTGGTTTTGTATACGTGGTTATGTGATATATGGGTGAAGCACACACACGTATTCAAGATGGTAATAAACCAGTAGGCAGAATGAGACTAAAAACAGGAATACTAATAATTATTCATTCATTTATCATCATATCAAGAAAGTGTGCAATAAAAAATATTTTATATGCCTTCAACCAACCTTCAACATGAACCAAAAATTATTTATTATTTGGGAAATTACACCTTAAACCTAAGAAATTTTATCTATTTTTTTTTTATTATTTATTTAATTTAATAAAATCTCTTGTAATTTGCAATTCTAGCATAAGCATCGTATTCGCATGTAAATGTGTTTTCTTAATAAACTTACTATGATTCCACGAAAATATATTTTTATTATAATTTATGCTAATGATGTGTTATTTTGAAATATGTACCGCATAATCTACACTGAATGTAAACATCTACGTAAACATAAGTCATGAATGGCCTGGCCTGATTAAAGGCAAACACAGTATCCTGAACCAAATCGTATAAGCACAAATTATGTGAGTGCTATACACAAGCATATTCAAGAAGAAAGATAAAAATTAAATTAAGTAAATCGTTATTTTTTAATCATAAATTAAAATTTTAATTAAGGATGATAATTATGTGGGAGGGAATGTCTGTAAGATAAGATTAACATAGAGCAATACTGTTTATTAAATATATAATAAAATTCGTCTTACATTAGTATGCGTTGAGTTCAAAATTTAATTTCTCTTTATTTTGAATCTTTTAACAGCAAATAAGTGTTTTTTTAGTTATTTAACATTTTGGCACAATCAAAACATTACTGAATCTGTTTATTTACAGTGTAACAAAATAAATGGAAAATTTGTTTAATTACACAATTTGCTTATTTATTTTTCAAATATTTGTTTTGTATCTGTTTTTCATTTGTTTATTTATTTGCATAGCTGTTAAATAATTTTTGATTTTTGTAGATTTATTTTTATTTAGGCTTAGATAAACCTTAGTTTATCTGCCATACATACAATATATACACAAATGTTTATAAACAAATGCGGTATATTTTAACCATTTGAACTGAATAATGTGAAATGTTTATTGCCAAATCATTGTCAAATTTTGCGTTATTATACAAATTCATACATATATTACACATATAATGTGGTTAAATTTCAAATGTAATGTTCAACTAATTTTAACAACATATTACAATTAATTTCATAATTTTATTGTATTATATTTAGTTAATGAAGAGGAGGAGGAAAGCGTTGAATACCTCCTCTGCTACTGTATGGCGCTCTCTAGAAATGGAGAAACTTTTCTTGGAGCTGCTTTTTTTCAAGATCTCTCCTGCATAGGGAAGATCTCAGTCACGAGGCTTCTGGGCTTTCTGAAGCGCTCGATGTGGTTTGATCTGTGAGATTCCTGGTGTGGTATCACAATGGGCCTTTTTGGCCTAAGAGTGCTTGCTTAGGAGTGAGCTGGCAGCCACCTCTATCTGCCTACCTACCTAGTTAATGATTATGCAGAACAATGATAATTTTATTTTTCTTTTCACAATAAGGCAATTACAAAAAAGGAAATTGCGACACTTCTGTGTTTTACTTTAAAACAATTTTAATTACTTAAAATACAATAAAAATTCAGGCAAATGATTTACAAAATTAATTAAAAGGATATTGTAAAAATTTGAAAATTTTTGTATTATTATACAAAAATTTTGAAACATTGTATACAGTATAAACATAAACATCTGTATTAGAAATATACCAGAAAGAAATACTTAAAAGTATTCCGTTCTTTGTACAGAATAAATTTGATTTTACATTCTAAAATAATTTTTAAATTTTCTTTTTAATTTTTTTATCATACATTATATAATTAAAATTTAATTTTAATGTTAAAGAATTTTAAAGTTTTGCATTTTTACTGAATTTTAATACAAAAAAAAAACATGCTTTTGTAAATTGTATCATTAAAACTACTCTTCAAATTTACATGCATAAGACACATAAGATTAAATCCCATCAATTTTGTATGGGATATATGTAAATAACATATTCTATGCTTCTTCAAAGTCTATGTATTTTATCACCTTGATAATGTATTTTTATCTTATTTCAAGTGTAATAATACTTAGGTGCTACATATCGTATATGAAAAGATTAAGTGCTTTTAATATTTAAATTAAAATCAGATTTACATATATACGAGTGTATAGAAGAATTGTGTATTTATATTTTCATATACATACACATATAAACATTTTAGGATAAACGTATAGTATACATACTGGGCACTTAAAATAATGTTTTAGGTGAACCAATGTTTCACCTTAGAGAAGTTTTGTCTTATCAGTTATACTTTATATATACATAAAATTTATATTACATTAAAAATAAATTTAAATATAAACATACATACATACATATGTGTAAGTTCATATTTATTTGAAATAACAAACCAAAATTTTTAAATTCATTCATATACATATTTAAAAAAATAAATTTGTCTTATCTGTGTACACATAAACACACATAAAGAGTACGTCGACAGTGATATATATATACATAAATACATAACGTAATGTATGTGGTTATGTGTACACATTTGTACATACATATGTGTATATCTTGTAGACATAATGGTGTATTTTGTCATTTAAAAACACATACATATGTTCACATATATTACATACATATGTATGTGGTATGGTATGTATATAGTATTCAAAAATTTAAATAGATATTTTTAAATTGTATTTGTATTACACATGGTGATTCTGTTAGTTCTGCAAAAGCCTTGGTTAAAGAAAAATCTTGATAAAACAAAAAAGAAAGAGATCAAATAAATTTACGATTGGCTATATCATAAATGGCTTTTAAATTTGTCTCATTAAGACTTTTTTGTTAAGGCGGTTATTGTGCAAAGCAAAACAAAATTTGATAATTTAAAAATTTCACTTTATTTGTAATTTTTCGAAATATTTATAATTTTTATAACTAACAATTTTTTATGTTTTTTTAATAACTTTTTTTTTTTTTAAAAATTCCAATAAATGTGAAAATTAATAAGTTTTACATTTCATTTGTGCTTTTCTTCATCAGATATGATGAGATTTTTCTTTAAAAAATCTGATTTCACGAACAGAGAAATAATGCTCTTGCGTTGTATACATATTTATCTTAAATTATGTTAAATGCATACAATTATTATTATTATTTTTTTGTTTCTAGTCTTTTATATAAAATATGTACATTGTGCATGTATGTATATATTTGTATATTTTCATACATTTATTTTATGACAGTATTTATTTTCCCAAGATGAAAAGTAAGGAAAACCGTAATTATGATACATTTTTATGAAATATTTAATAATATACTTGTATTCTTGTAATTTGCATGCATTATGAAATATATTTAATATTGTACATATGTATATCCAAACATTTACATATAAACGTAAACGCACACGCATGTGTATGAACGTGTACATATGCATAGAAGTGGTATTTAATTAAATTTCCTATCGCAATTAAATTACAACAAAAAATAATTCGAAAAAATTTGTTTTTTTTTTTTTTTATCTTACTTTCTATTAAAAATTTATAACATGAAAAAGAAGAAAAAAGAATCCATAGGTGATCAAAGTAGTACATATAGGTAGGTAGTTTTATTTTTGAAAGTTCAATCAATTTTATACCTGTACAAAATTTATTTATTTTTTTTCTTGTTTTTACTTTTTCAATTTGGGTCGCCGAATTATACATGTGTTACAGTATACGTACATGTGTATGTGTTTTAATTTATATTATTTGATTGCATATTGATAGTAGAACACACGTTAAAATTAATTTATTTTCAATTTGATTATTTTGCTTTTCCTTTCTTCTATTGATTGAACTTGCATCGAACATCAATTTATTTTGATGAATTCGATGAAATTTGATTTTGTATCAGAATAATAATAAAATTTGATACCAGTTTTTTTTTTATTCAGGTAATTATTAAAAGATATATCTGTGATGTTTTCATTTTTTTCTTGATTTTTGTTTTCCTTTATTTAAAAATTAAAATAAAAAATTCATAATTTCCGTTTATATAAAAATTGTCACAGAAATGAGCCTCTTCATTTTCGTTTTTTTGTTTCTTACATTTTATTTTGTTTTCATTCATGTTCATATATTTTAAATGACTAATGACTGGGGCATAGTACAAAATACATCAATTCACTGATGTACAATATAGTCATTTCATATATACAAATTATAATCATGGAAAAAGTTGAAAAACAAAACAAAAACCCTAGGAAGGTAAATTGCTATCTTACATTAATTAAGACAATCAAATTGACAATTAGGTCGCAAGATTTATTCATTTCTCTTTCCGTATATGTGCATCATTTCAAACATACATGTATGTAGAATTTACCATTGTATGTATATGAACATACGAATAGCATTGACAGAAAAAAGTTACTTTCATCTTGGAAGTAATTATTATCAGAGTTTTTATTAAATGGTATGTTTAACCAGTATAACCTTAATTTGAGACATATGTGTGTTTGTGCAATCTTTTTCTATGCAAACGAGAAAAAATATGAACAAGAAGGGATGCGATTAAACAAAATAAAATGATTCCAATTGAAAAATATTAAAATGTAATAACAATGATAAGAACAGACTTTTGTTTTGACTTTAGTACTATTCTGCTAATAGATATAATCTCTTACAAGGAAAAATCTACTAGTAGGGAAAACAAACTTGTTCATAATATTGAAAATTTACATACGAGTTTATGTTACGGTTGAACACATTACACAATATTCGTTTCTTTGTTATGATAAAAAAAATCAATTTCACATCAACAAAATATTTATCAAATATAAAAATGAGCATAAAAATCAAAATCATCTGGAAAATCAGAAAATCAATTCCTCAATATATGAGCATACAATATTGTGTATGTGATGTAGAAATCAATTGAATAATCATTCAAATATGATTTCAATAAATTACAAATATCTGACTTTCAATTTTTTTCTCTATTGCATATGTGTATCTCGGATTATTGTTATGCAATTTGTACATGAAATGCCAGTGAATTTTGTTATGGTCAATAATCAGAAATTTATGAAAATGCTTCACATATTGTACAATATCGATATCTTGTGTCAAGGAAAAAAAAACAAAGAAGCGTGTACAAAAGAACTGATTGATTTATAGTACATCATAAGTTATGAAAAGAAAAATCATACAGAAAATGGAAATAGAAAGAAAACATATTACAATCATGTCTACAAAAGTTTTTAAAAAAAAAATCAATGGAATGAAGAATACAAAAACAGATATGAAAATTTTGATGGTTTTTGTTTCTTAAAGTTGAAAAAAAGAGATTCTGAAATCCACAAAACATAATTCATAATAAAAGAAAATTTAATGATAAAGATGAAACAAAAAGAAAATGAAAAATATGTTAAATCATAAATTAAACATTTATATCTTGAAGAGATCCTTTACGTTAAAATGCAAATATATGAAAATGGATTTTATTTAAACGATTGTACGTTATTCGAATTCACACAAACAAACATTTACAACTAAACATACGAACGAATATATTAATATTTCTGTATTTATGAAACTTAATGAAAAATAATGACAAATTTCTCCATTTATTGTTCTTGTTTTTTACTATTTCATTTAATTAATTTTTTTTTTTACCAATTCGTTCATAGCTTAATTTTATGTTAAAAATATCATTTTAAATTTTGAATAGTTGAAAAATGGTCTCATGAAAATATTACTATTATGTGTAGTATTAATTAAGTTTATAATAATGACAAATTGTATGTGTTAAATTTTCTTAAAATTGTTGAAGAAATATTAAGAACAAAACCAAATTAAGAAATATGATTTGTAAAACTTTAATTTTTTAAGAAAAAGAAAAATCAGTGGTTTATACACAACAAGACTCATCTTAAATAAATAATTAAAAAAATGAAAATTACGTAAAATTCATGAATTTTTGAAATGAATTATTTTAGCATGGATTCTCATTATTGCGTTAATCATTTTTTTAATTAATTAAACACTCTCTAAATATAAATATTAAGATATTTATATAAATAGATATTTACATAAATATTTAGAGCAGTTAAACATGTGTGGAAAAGTACACCTACAAGGAATCGGAAAAGAGGACGACCGAGAAAAAGATGGATGGAGCATATTCTGAAAGATGTGAAAACCATGAGAATTAGAAACTGGTCAGAGATGGCAAAGAGTAGAGGAGGCTAAAATCCACCCAGGATTGTAATGCCACAGAAGAAGAAGAAATATTAAGACACAAATGAAGAAGTTTATTTTGCTTAGCAAAAGAATATTTTTATCATTTTATCGATGTTATTTATTTGTTTTTGATTTTATTTCCATTTATACCTTTATTTTGTGTACAACATAAAAGAGAAATTAATTTTACTTCATTTAATAATCAAAATATAAATTTACACATTTAACTTTTAGTTTTTTTTTTGATTACTCTTTTATATTTGTTTTTCTATTTAATTATCATTTTCCATTATATTTTTTTTATTTTTCTATCAACATTGTTACATATATTTTATTCTAGAATTTTTGTTTTATTAATTTTATTTCATTTTTGTTTATCTGTGTAATGTAACATATACATAATTTACTTTCAATCTAATAATAAAAGATACATTAGCTAAAGGCATCAAGGAACCTTTATTTTATTTTTGTATCTGTTCAGAAAATATAATTACACATGAATCTATTGAATTTCCTTGAAAAATTACCTACGTAGCTATATACAAATATACATACATAAAATATTGTATTGTCTATTAAAATACAATAATTTCGAATATCAAAATTGTAAAGGTTAACGAAATGTCAACAAATAGTAAAAAAAAATTTTTTTGAATTTATTTATTTAAATTTTAATCGTTATACTTATTATGGGAATGTAACAATTAGTATTAAAAATAACTATTCAAATAATGTATATTTGATATTTAAAAATTTTATGTGGCGAAAGCTTGTTTTCATGAGATAATTACGCAAAAAAAAAAAAAAAAAACATGTTAACATGATTTATCTGATATTTTATTTAAATTTTTGAATTGAACAAAATTTCATAATGTTTATTGTTTACATTTGAACTTATACATATATGTAAATGTACGTCTAATGAAGTAATGAGTAATGAATAAGATTGTTAATTTTTCCATTTTAGTAGAGTCATGGAAAGCAAGCAAATAAAAAAAAAAAAATAAACTTACAAAGTGGTTTAATTCCTTTTAAATCATTTAAAATTTTTTTATATATTCACGTTATGCAAATTAATTAGAATAGAACTTTTTAGTTAAGTCTACTAAAAAAATTTAAGAAAAAATCCTTTTTTTTTAGAACGATTATTTTTGCATTTATTTTACGAAAATTCCTGGTTTTCCTTATTTATAGGACAATTTGTACAAGTACTAGTAACATCTAATAAAGGGTCAAATAACCAACATAAAAGCTTGTTTTTTTTTTTTTTTTTGGTTTTTGAAAGGACAAAGAAAATGTAGTACTAACATTTTTAATTCTTTACTTACATTTAACTGTGACCTAGAAGGATATACACATGTAATCGGATTAAAAAATTTTTTCTTTTATTATATAAAAGTCAAAAGGAAAATTTTAGACAAGAAAAGTTAATTATTTTCATTTTGCCGTTTTTTTTTTTTGTTTTTTGGCTTTGGATAGAAAACTTTATTTAATTTTATTTTAATTTTTTGTGTAATTAAAAAGAAATTTTTAAATATTTTTCCAATAATTTCGTAATAAATAGATTTTGAAAATTTTTGAAAAAAATTTTTTTCTTTTTTATTTGAATTTATTTTTATTATCAAGATTTTGTCTATGTTCCTTCTAGGAATTTGGGTCATCATCATCATCTGATTTTATTTATTTACTTTTTGTTCAAATATTGACAGAGGTTTGAATAATGTAAAATGCAATTAAAACAAGATGTAATTAAATAAATGTTTATAGTACCTTTAAAAATAATATTTTTTGTAGTGAATCTTTTGTTTCCGTTTAAAACGATGTAGATAAAAATGATATTGTTAAAAAAATTTATAAAATTTAAAATGTTAAAAGTAAAAATTACTTTTTAAAAATAAGTGAAATACCATCACATGTAAATATACTCGTATATAAATGGCGTATCTATGTATGCTTATGTATACTAGTAGCTTAATATTATTACAAAAATTTTAATTGAAATTTTGAATTTGACTTTTTATTTATTTTTAATTTAAAATACTTATTATGTATAGACATTATAGTGTCAGAGTAGCATTCCACCTCTTTATTTTTCATGTATTTAAAAATAGTATTTAACTTTTTCCAAGATGAAAGCAAAATAAACAAAAAAAAATAAATAAATAAAACAAAAAAAAAACGAGAAAAAAGAAATAAATTTAAAAGTTAACATAAAAGTTAAATGAGTATGAGACATCAATGTATATGTATATATGTACAAGAAAAATGATGATAGTGATAATGACGAAAATGATGACGATGTTAAACTTTATCAATATAAATAACACAGAAAGCAGTTAAAAAAAATGTAATAAAAAAAAATATATATCAATATGGCAGTAAAGTTTCTCTATGTGAATGTGCATAATTATATAGATGTAAGGGTAAAAAAAAAAAATTATATTTCGTACACTATGTATGTGTTTGTAAGTTATATTGAAAAATACTTATAAAAATAATGATACTCTAAGGTATAATTTAGTTTTTCTTAAGATATATGAAAAGTTCTTGTTTTATAAGAAAACAAAAAAAAAATGTAGACACGATTATAATACAAAAATTCATTATACAAAATTTTGTATATCTTAAGCAAAAATTCTGTTAACACTTTTAGTAGTAAGTATTATGTTTGTGGATGTACAATACATAAAAAGTCAATTTGGAAATACGCATCTATACATGAATTCACGATATACATCATACATATGTTTATATACTATATGTAGTAAACAAATACTGTGTTTGTATTTGAATAAATTTTCTGTGATCCGGTTTTGAAGGATGTTTGTGAATACAATGAAATGAGGAGATGTAAAACAAAAAATGTATAACAAAAAACAACAATATAAAGTAATAAATAAAAAATATAAAAAACAAAGACAAAAAATCAACAAATTTTCTTTTGCTTCCGTATTTATTTTATTTTTTTTATTTATTTTTAATCGTTTTATATCCTTTTGATTGAGTTTTTAAACAAAGAAACAAAGAAATAAAAAGAACAAAAAAAAAAAAAAAATAAATGATAATAATAAATCACAAGAGAATACGGCAACTATTGTGTTGTTAAAGTTGTCACAATTTTTCTTAATAATTTTTTTATTTTGTTCTCTTTATTTTATTCAATTTCGTATATATTTCTGGGAAAAAAATTTTCTTAAAAGGAAAATGCCGGTTTAAATATAGATTAAAAAAATAAATCTAAAGTGTATGAAAGAAAAATGTGACAAAATTAAGGATGCTGGATATTATATGGTATATACACATGTGTACGTGTTCAGAAAGTTATTACAGTGCAAAAAAACAAAACAAAAAAAAAAGTGTAAATAAAGAGTAAATGTTAAATGATGAAAAAAAACATTACACATCTAAAATTTCTAAAGCATTTCAAGTGAAGTACATGTAGTAATAAATATTGTATTCATTTTTTATTTAAAAAAGATTTTTGTATGCAATCACGTTCTCATAATGCAACAGCATGCTGAATACTTAACATTTTTACTTGATTCTATTGAAGTTATGTATATAAACATAGATACTTGAATATTTTTAAATTTCTATATTCAGTGGAAAAAAAGTTAATGAAGTACATAAACATACGATCGATTCAGATTTTTAGCTCTACTAATTTTAATCATTGCATAATTTTTTTTTTCCGATGCATTACGTACATGATGTGAAATTTTTTATTAGATTTGAAATAAAAATCTTTTGCATTTATAGTCTTTCTACACTAAATATTTTTATTTACCATTTATCAAAGAATAAAATAAAAAAACGAAAATCAAACTATGCCAAAAGAAATGAATACATATATTTATTATTTATGGGATTTTGAAAAAAATTTAATAACTTTTTAAATTTTTGAATATTTAATGATATACTATGCATGTACACCTACACTTTAAATTTTTGATCATTTTATTTTGTATTAAAAATTGAATAAACAATTTTCTTTTCTATATATTAATATTAAATCTACATATACAGTCGTGTTCAAAACATTTCCAACTAAATTAAAAATTTTAAATGCCACATGTTTTATATTGGTCACAGATTAGGTGATCAATAAATGGATAAATTTTTAAATTTTTTAAATAAATTTTTCCAGTAGCACCAATCGTAAGTTTATAGCTTCAATAATAGAACGATGCAGCATAGTAATTAAAAATAAAGATTTTCCAAGAAAATTTCAAAAAAAAAAAACCTTAAAATTTTTATCATTTTTTCCATATAAAATTTTGTACTGATTGCAAATGTTTTAAACTCTAAAAAATTGACTTAGTAATTGAATTTTTTTTTTTTGTTTTTTAAAATAATTTAGTATTAAGGAACCCATATAGTGTTTTTAAAATGACAACATATTAGTAAATAAAATAAAAAAATATTACGTAAATCTAGTTTTCATTAACAGAGAACAGAGTTTTTAAAATTTTTAATTTAGTTGCAAATGTTTTGAACGCGACTGTATGTTATCATTATTTTAATACGTGAAAATAAATATCAATTTTACATCGAATGAATGTGTACGTAGGTTTTGATTTTGATTGATATTTTTTTATTTTTTCTTGTAAAATATTTTCTTTATCTTTATGGTTTATATAATATTATATAAAATTCTATTTCTATATTTAATTATTTACAAAAAATGCTCCCACATCAAAACCGCTTAAATATAAAAATAAAACTAAAAAAAAAAATATGTATCCAAGGGAAAAGAAAAGAAAAATGATACCATTATCTTACTAAAAATCCTTGTAAAGATAAAATTCAATTCAAATTGAATACGTGAGATAAAAATATTGTAAAAATTTTTATTTTGTAAATTTATTACTTTTACGTATGTAAGTTATATGCATTAAAAATAAGATAAATACAAACAATGTACGAATATATGATATTTCGTTTTATTTTTATTTTTTATTTTTTTATATATTTTTTTTTTTAATAATTTTTTTTTCCTTATTTTTTGTGGAGACATAACAATTTGAGCTTCAGCATATTCGATACAATAATACATTTAGGTATGTACAAAAAATCAAATAAAATTTCAGTTGAATACGTATACAAATGTATTTTATTATCTATATTGGTCACGAAGGTATTTGACTGTTACTGAGACAAATATAAAATTATTTTTGTCTCCAAATTACAGATCATTCAAACTAAACAGTACAATTACAATTCATACAAGTAATATGATAAATTGATAACAATTGAAAAATATTTCTTTTAAAAAATAATAATGATAGTATAAAACTATTATATATATTTTTTTCAAAACAAAAAGATTTATTATGAAATAAAATTTTGTATCTACATGTACACATACGTATATATACGTTATATGCAATATTAATAAAATTTATTCATCTGTATATAATTTGTTGTAAATATATTTTCTAAATTCTTAAGTTTTTTTCCATTAAATTTTCATTCTTTTATTAAAAACCACAGCATTTTTCTTTTTTTCTTGTTTTTTTTTTTTGTTTTTTGAAAGAAAATTCATACAGAGATTCTAAAAAATACATAAACATTTTTAATAAGAAATTTCAAGAATTAATATTGAAGCAAAAAAAAAAAAAAACAAATAGGAAAAATCCAAATGATTTTCAGAAAAAATTCATGAATTTCTTATTTATTTATAAAATTTGAACAAAAGGAAAGTAACGACAATTATTTTTAAAATAAATGCAGTTTAGTATTTATATGGTAACATTTTGATTCATTTTCCGAGCATACATATCTTTATTTATAACAAAGGTATTTTTGTGTTCGTAGCATGTATATGTGTACATATGTATGGTATTCTACATTATAAGGAAGAATTGAATTTCATCGTATTTTATTTTACTTTTCTAAATAACATCATATATAGGTATTTTATGAATTACAAATTGCTGCAAGAAAACAAAATAAAAAAAAAATATAAAAATTAAAAAAAGTATTTAAAAAAGACCTTATATAAAGTAATTCAATTCAGTACTGAGTATAGTTATTATAATTGTATTTTATTTCATTATATTTATATCTTTACTTAACAATACATTAATTTAAATGTATATATATACGAAAAATATCATAAGAAAGAGAAAAGATTGAAATAAGAAATGAAAATGTTATTTATTTAAATAAATATGACAAGAAAAAGAAAAAGAAAAAAAAAATACTACTATATATTAAATATTTAATAATATTAAATAAAACAGAAAATGAATATGATAAAATATAGAAGAAAATCTTCTTATAAATGTAGATTACCTTGAAGCTATTGTAATATCTTGTCTAATGTCCATACTGTATATATTTTATAATTTATAGCTCTATATTTGTGTATAATACAGTTTTTCGTATTGAATCATATACCGGAAAGAAAACAGAAAAAAAATTTTTTTTTTTTTTTTTTTCAAAATATGCAGACATTTTTCTTATACTCGTGTATACTTTTATTTATATATGTTTATTTTCTCTTTTTTTTATAATGTACATAATGTTGTTTTTTTTTTTAAATAAAATTTTTTTTCCTATATGATAAATTGTATCCATATAATTTTATTTTTATACATATAGAGTATTTTTTTTTATTGATTTAAAAAAAAAAAAAACAGTATGCGATATAAATGTTTTTCTTAGTTTTTTTTTTTATTTATTTATTTAGTTGTTTTGATTATATATATTAATATTGTTATGATAATGATTGTAATTTACTATTGAGAGAGGCACAAAAATCAAAAATAAAATTATTAATAATTTATATCTAATTTATATATACAATAATAAGAATCATATTTATATAAAAAAAAAAAAATAACGTATATGTTTGTCTTTACAGGTAAAACATATTTCCGTGTAAAATTACATGAAAAGTAGTTTTATTTCAACATATCTAATTGCATATTTCTATACAAATATGGAGGTACGTATTTTAAATTTTATATTATTCAGGAATCACATGTATAATATTTTAGTTGAATTAATAACAGAAAAATATACATACATAGACAGAAGAATATACGTACATTATTACATTTAAAGTAGTGTGGGATGTAATAGTGGGACTTTTGATTCTTTCTTATTTATTTATTAAGGTGACATTACGAGAAATAAAGCTACTTACACACTTTGTACATTATATTCTAAATATGAAATTCGTGTATGGAGAATATTTATTTAATGAACGATATTTTAAAAGTAAAATTACGCTGAAAATGGTAAATTTATTCGATGTTTATAAAAATGAGTAATTCTATATTTTCTTTCATCTTTGAAATAACGAATTTGTTATGCTTATTTTGATAAAATTAAAAAAAAAAAAAAAAAATATTTGAAAAATTAAACGTAAAATTTTTAGAATTTTTTTATTGAAAAAGTTTAAGAAAATCCTTTTCATAAAAAAAAAGAAGAAATTATTGAACTTTGATGTTTTAAAATTTACAGTTGGATAAAAAAATACCTTCTAATCATTTTTTTTTTTTTAATTTTAAACTTTTAATTAAATTTAAATTAAAAAACTTTTTTAATAGAACAAAAATTGTTTTTTGATATTTAAAATTTTTTACAAAATGCCTGTTATTAAATATGATGACAAACAGGAAATTACCCACGTAAGTATATCGAAAACTTTCAATTTTCAATTTTCAATTATATTTATTTTTTTGTTTTTTTTTCTTTATTCCCGTGTTACATGTTCATGTGTACCAAGGTAAAAGTTCAAAATCTGTTACATTAGAAAAGTACATTATTGCATACAAGCCTATATACTTCACATTATACAGACACTCAGGGAAACTTAAATCTAAACCTTATTGTTTGATTTTATTTTTCTTTATTTTTTCTTTTTTTTTTTATATTTTTATTTGATTTTACTTTTTCATTTTTTAAAATAAAAACTAGAAAATTCTTTTTTAAAAAAAAAATTATTTAATGTTTACAAGAGAAAAATAAAACAATTTAGGTAGGTAGTTATTTGTTCGTTTGTACATATATGTGTATTTATACATAATACATGAGGAGAACAAATAATAAGTACTGATATAATCCTATTATTGTTATTTTTATACTTTTGCTTTATAAAAAAAAAAGAAAATTGAAAATTTTTTTTTCATTTCTTAAAAAAATAAAATAAAATAAAATAAAATTAATTACGCTCATACTAAATTTTACAGTTCTGATTTATTAAAATTTCAGTATAACATAAAATCTGTGGTAGGTATAATTTATCAAATCTCATTTAAATGTAAATTTAATTAAGATATTTTTAAGCAGATCGTGTAAATACATACATGTGTGTGTACATATATTACACATAGAATATTTTCAAACATTACAGTTTTTTATCTACGAACGTAAATATGTGTGTAAATCCTTCAATGTTTATTAATTCTATTGATATTGTACTTGATTTGATCTGAAAATCTAGGAATCTAGTACATGCATGTATATAGTATATTGCCTCCTGTATTTATTTATTTTTTTTCTTTAAGTATAGCAATTTGTTTTCTTACACATGTCCTCCATATACTATGATATGAAGCCATGACATGCATATTTTTTTTTTCTCTTTATTTTCTAAGTCTATTCCATTATTTTTCTTTTACAAGAAAATAGAAAACATAAAATGTTCATGCAATAATATTGATACATATACAATAAACTTTTGTTCTTAGATTTTTCTTTTCAATTGCTTTATTAAATATATTTTTACAAAAAAAATTGTAATAAAACAAAACTGTATCAAAATTAGAAATTTCTCGAATAAAAAAAAAAAACATAGCATTTGTGAATAAAAAAAGAAAATAAAAGACAAACAAATAATAAAGAAACAATGCTTTTATATGTGTAATACAATTGTGAACAAAATGTCTTTTAGATAGGGGGGAAAGTGTAAGTGTGTTTACCACCCATTTTTTGTTTGTTTGTTGCTTTTTAGACTTTCTTCACAAAACCAAAAAAGAAATAATAAATATGTTTTCCTGTATATGGAAGCCACCCATATCAAATTGTCTTGAATTTTATTTTCTTTAATATCTCCTTTCTACAATTTGTTCATGATATTGTTCTTCTTTTGTTTGTGTGCGTAAATTCTACTTATTTTATATTGCTAGGTTTATTTTCTATTATAATTATTTCAAATTTAATGAAGCATTAATATATGTATAATGAAAATATAAAAATAATATCGGTCAATTTGTTACTAACATTTTTGTTTTTATATATCTTTGCATACATTCATAAGTTTTTGTTTTTGTTTTCTTCTTTCTTATTTTTCTACTTTAAAGCTTTGTGAAAAAAGTATTTTATTATTTTTAATTCATTCATTAAATTGTTTTTTTTTTTGTATTTTTTTTTTGTAACTTGTTTTTTTTTTCTATTCTCATTCTATTTTCCTATTCTCATGTATTGAAGTTAAATATTTCATGTTACGGTACAATTACAATTGTGGACAATTTAGTTTCCGGTCAGTCATACCGCCATAAACATAAAATTGGTTTTTTTTTTTTTATTTATTTACTTATTTGTTTTTTTTGTATTAGAATTTGGCTTTCAGCTTAATAAAACTCTTTTTTTATTTTTTGTATTTATACGCTTGTTTTTATTACTACTTTATACCTAATATTACTTTAATTTCTATTTTTTTTACTTTGAAAATTAGGTATCAAAACAACAATAGTTTTTTATTAATATTATTGTTTTTCTCCTAATTCTAATTCAAGCAGAAATTTGTCTGTACTATGTAGACATTTTAAATGAAATTTAGGTGTTCATATATATTGTTTATAGACGTATATATACATACATTCCAAATGTATGTGTGGGTATTTGGTTTTACCAATAAAAATCAAAATATAATTTCAATTTTTTTTTTTGTTTTAATTTTATTTTACTGAGTTTTCCCTTTTTAGGTAAAAATTTGTCATTACTTGTTTTTGTTTTACATCAGTTTTATAATATTAGTATTAATTAAATAAATTTAAAAAAAAAATGATTTTTTTAAATAAATTATATATCACTCAAAATGTATTTACCTAAATTAGCAAAAAAAAAAAAAAAATAAGAAAGAAACACAGTATAGGGATTGAAAAACAACAAAAAAAAAAAAATTCACTTTCTCTAATTAAATCATATTAGTACACGTTATGTGTTAATACGTTTGTGGATACAATAAAGTAAGAGCTATTATTTTTATTTGTACATATAGTATGTATGTACTATACATGTAGGTACATATGTACAATAATTCATAAAAAAATTTTCTTAATGAACTTTTAATAATGAGAAAAGACAAATAAAGCTGATGATGGGGGAAAATGTGAATTAATTAATATTCACAAGAATTCCTCCTAAAAATTAACAAAAGCCATAAATTTAAAAAAAAACCATTATTAAGTACATACGATTTCTAATAATAATAAGTAACGAATAATCACATGAACATGTTACTTTCTTCTTTATGCGTTTTTATTTATACTTATTTTTTCTTATGTACACATTAACATTAAAACAAAGAAAATTAAAAAAAAAATTAACTTTGTGGAATGTCGAATTTATTTTTAATCTATATTTTCATATGCAGATACCCAAATTAGATTACCTGTACTGAAACAAAATTTACCTACCTTGAACTATGTTACAAATAGCTGATAAAATTAAAAACAAATAGTTCATATTATATGTATTTGTAATTTTGTACGTCTCATAATCGTTAAGGTTAATTTGATTTTTATTTTATTTCATTTTACTTTTTTTTTTTGTTTTAATGAAAAATTTAATTTTAATTTAATTAATAGATAGTGTGTAAAACGTTGAAAAGCTACAATTCAAAGATAATAAAAAGAGGACTTCTAGCAGATCATTAACTATGAATACGACATCACGTGCAAAATAAAATAGAAAATTAAAAATGAAGAAAATTACACAAGAAAAAATGACTTGAAACACATAATATACGTATACGTATGTACCTGATGAAAACTGACTGACATGTTTGGAAAATACTGATAATGAAAATTTACTTTTTTTTGTGTTTATCTTTTCTTCATTTTATTGTAAGTTCATTTAAATTAAATTTGAGGTAATAATAAACTCTTCTTCTTTTTTTTTTCAATTTCATTTCAACCACTTGTTCATGTTCACACGCTATTTAATTATTCAGACAATTGCACGTAATAACAATTTTTCATTGCATTTACAACCTGTGACTGTACAATAATTTTATTATAATTTTATTGTTATATATTTTTAATTGCCAAAAGGCATTTTACTCTTCAATCACTAATATTTGATTTTATGATGAATTTTCTCGTAACTGGTCTAGCTAGAGTCCATGACTCTGTCTGTGTATATACTACCAATATAAATGAGTTACGATATAATAATTAAGCAAAGTTAATTAGGCGTGGGTAGAGAAACGAATTTCATTTGAAAATAAAGAAAGAATAAATGTTGACCATGGAATTATAACTCTCAATTAAAAATGTGTTATCACAATGAAAATTTTAATCCATTGAATATAGCTATATATACTTACATATACCTATAAATATTAATACATGCAATTTTTGCCCTATTTCTACATAATTTCATGTAAGTACTCATACATATGTGTACATATTCGTATACAAAATGATTTCCTTTTTAATGTAAAAGTAAAGTGCATACATAATAACGTATGATTAATTTTCATTTGTTAATTACTTTAATTGCGAACCAACCACATCTACTTTACTGAGATATTTAGAATGTTGATAATTCAGATTTATGGAATTGAATGAACATTTATGATACATATATACGTATGTATGTACATATGTATGTTTGTGCCCATAATTTTATGAGAGTTAATCTGCTATAAAATCTGTAATTTTTAAATTTTTCGTACTAAATCTTGAAAAATCATGAAAAAATATCACTTTCATATAATGATGGACGTATAATAAATAATAATAGATGCCATATCTCTCTAGGAACATAGGCTGTCAACGTAGGTTGCCCACTGGATTCGATTTACGGCGATGACTCAAAGTTGATTAAATGATTTGCCCGTTTGCGTCTCTATATGTCATTTTCGGTTTACCTCTCTTCCTAGTTTCATTCCAGGACCTCATGGCATACCTATTTCCTTATATCCTTTACAATGGACGTATATGTATGTGCACATACATATATGTACATACATATGTACATATATTTATTTGATTGCATTATGAATTCAAATTTTTTTGGGGGGATTTTAATTTTTCTTTTTTTAGATACATTTTTATCATTTAAAATTTATATTGTAGTTATATTTAGACTTTTAATAATATTCAATTACGAGTGAAAATGTTTTCTATATATTATACCGAGATAAATTCATGTATATAAATTTATAAAAATATTATAGTACCTAACAATATTGAAAATTCAATTATCAAGTATAAAAAATAATATTGTATGCTGTATGATGGGGATTTTTGTCTACACAAATATGAAAACATATTGAAAATTTTATTACTTAATTGTTATACATATTGTCAACTATACATATAACGCAATCAGGAAGTTTCAATATTATTACAATAGCAACAACACAATAATAATTGATGAATGTGAATTATGTGATGATGATGATGATGATAAAAAACACGGCCCCCTTTTTTAAGTATCTTGAAAGTATCTTTAACTTGATTTTGAACTCAACAATTATAGTAATCATTTTAAATTTATGTGTTGATATGTCTGATGATTCGATTACACATATGATGCTACATATGTACGTATATGCATCAGTCTGCTATAATTCGTTTTAGTTTTATACTAAAAATAAATTTTATATAGAAATGAATTTTCATACAAATAAGAAAATAAAAATAAAAAAAAAAAATTTACATGAAAAATTTCTTATGCAAATGATCGTTTTAATAAACACTAAATATTATTTTTACGTATACGTTACATATATAAGTATTTCTGTGAAAAAATTGCTAAATTCAATAACAAATAAATTATACTGCAATCACAAAAATTTATTGAATTTTTTTTCACAATACATGAACATTAGTATACGTATGTACATACCTTACTTAGTATAATATTATATGTAGCTATGTATATCTTTTGTATTTTTTTGTATTTTTTTTTACTACATTTATAGATGAAGTAATCACGAAATAAATTTTTTTTATTCCAATTATTACAATGATAATCATGATGATGATAATTTACTTTACGATGCAATCGTGAAGATTCTTTTAACTTTTCAATTTTATTTAATTTTTTATTTTTATATTTTTGTTAATTTTCAGTAATAAAAATATTAAATTAAATATAAAATATGTAAAAATAGATAATTAGGTACTTTACCCTTAATAAAAATTTTTATATTGTATCCACAATCGTACATATAATTTTTCTTTTTAAATTGTTATTAAATTTCATATTCGTATTGCCAGATTTCATGATTTAAGTAAAAATGTGATTGCATATATTGTAAAAAATGTTTAATCATTCGTGATTTAAAAAAAAAAAAAATTTAATTATGAGCAAAAAAATTTTTTTTTTAAATTAAAAAATGAAATTTCAAAAATTGGTGAAATTGCAAATTTAACATATTTTAATTAAAAAAAAATATTAATTAGTTTTAAATAAATTTTATTGATTAATTGAATTTTATTTAACGTTATGGTCCATGTATTTCATGTAAATTATTTTTATATTTCATTAAACTTTTGAATAAATCATTGCACAATGATTAAATTACATTACATACACAAATATGTATGTCTCAATACAATAGTACCTATAATGAATTGATTTTATTTAATTTTATATATATGTATACTCTTATTCATGAAAAATCTTTGCTATAGGATTTTGTTCGATGTGTAAGATAAATTTAAAAATAGTTACACAGAAGAAAATACAAGTCATTAGTTTATTGTAATGAAATAACTATATAGCTTTTGACGATATAATGTATGTACATCTATACAAAATATTTTTTTTTTATATTATGAACATAAAATGCCCACCATAATCAGACAAACACAAAAAATATATAGAAAAAAATAAATTAATCAGGTATTTTACATCTTACGTATTTTGGTTATTTACAAATTTACTTTACCGTAAACACGAATATTCTCACATAGAGAGTGTAAAATTAATAATATTTTTATCATGCGAGTATTTTTAAAAATTTGTTTTGCTCATATAAAAATGAGTTATGTTATACATATAGGTATGTATGTATGTATCTAAAAAAAATTAATCCAAATAACCGTACATTAACCGACTAACCTTCAAATTTTCAAAATGATCAAGGCAGATCACATTCTATATGACAAATATTACTGTAATCTACTTGTATTACAATTTACAAGCATTTATTATAACACATACATACATAGACATTTGCTACTACATATATAGGTAAATTATTTAAAGCTCTCGTATATCACAATACGCTCGTTTTAAATATCTGCTTTATTATTGTAGTAATGAAATATCGCATGTATCGTTACATATTTGATTTTTTTTTTTTTAATGTTTGCTTTATAAAACCACAATTGAATTCAATATAGTTCGTTAATTACATTGGTAAGGTTAAAATGTAACATGTTTACGTTGTGTATAAAATGTAAATTATTTCATTTTTTTATTTAATTTTAATAAAAAGATGGTAACCCTTAATTCTGTTGTCTTATTATTAAATACTATATAAATTCTATCCACTTCATGTATTTTTCTATACATACAGTACATACTGTTGTAAGCATAATATATTATAATATTTTATTGAGTTTTTGTAATATTAATGTTATTAGAATATTTAATAATGATGCTTGATGCTGATTATGTGATGAAGAGATGATCATATAAAAACATATACATATGTATGTAATCTTGAGTACCATCTTGTGCCGGCATATTCCTAGATTATTTTTTGCTTTTAGTTTTCTGATGCAAACACATACATATATGTATGTACATAGGTACCTATATTATATGTATAAATGAATAAAAATTGTGTTGTTGTTCATTTAATTTTTTTTTTTCAACAACAACACAATATAAATGACTACAAGTATAAATGCTTGTAAATTGTATTTTTATTCATATATTATAAATTAAATGTACAAATAATATTACATATCTTGCATATCTGATTATCTAAAATGTATACCTACATACATACACATACATATTTAAATTTGAAGAAGTTTATTAGTATAAATATAATTCCGGTAACACATGTACGTACGTATGCATAAACGTAAACAGCAACAACAAAAATAATAATAATAATAATTTTATAAAATTGTAAGTTGGCGTTATAAAGGCACGAATAATACATATAATAGGTACATAAATATACATAAAAGTATCTACTATACTATATATGCATAAATAAAAATATTTCTGCACACATACTTATATACGTGTTTACAGATATTTTACATAAAAATTGTTGCGCATCCATAACTTAACTGTCATGTTTTTTATTTTATTTTTTTTACATTTTACTTTTTTTTATTTTTGTTTTTAATATATTATTTATTCGTATTATACACACATGTGTATATTTAATATATACAATGTTATAAGTAGAAATTAAATATATACATTTACTATGTACTGTATATACATATGTATATGTATGTACGTATTATTGCTTTGGAGATCTTGGTACCAGGTACCGACCGGTTTAATTATTTGCTCGTTATCAACCGGTATAGGTGAATTGACTTACACAGTATAAAAAAAAGCAAAGTGATCAACAGCAGTAACAATAACAACAATATATACTACAGTGATGAAAATCTATAAAAGAGTCACACAGGTAAAAACAGGTAATCGTAATTTATATATGATATTTTATATACAAAATACTTCATCGCCATTATCATGTGCATATGTGTATGTACTGTAATTATTTATTTATTTTTTATACTAAACAAAGTAGTATAGGTACATTTTAGTTTAACATTAATTTTCACGAATGAACACATTGAAAACGCAAGAAAGCTGATATAAAATGAACATAGCCATGTAAAAATGTTGGATTAAATGAAATAACTATACATATATTGTATGATGGCTTATTCCATTTATTACGACCAAATTCTACGAGTATGTGTACAATCTTTATTTAGATTCATTTTAGTGTGTGGTACAAATTTGGAGGAGCATAAATGTCTGTGTTTTTTTTTTAAATTCATACGAAGAGATCATCATCATCATCACCATCATTGTTATCGTCATCACAAATACAATCATCATCATCATCGTCATCGCATGACTTTTAGCATTACAAGAAATACCAATAGACAATGGTTTTGTTTTGAACTTAAATAAAATACAAATTTATTTATTTTCATTTGTAGATGGTTTCAAAGTAAAATCGTGGCAAAGAAATATTTTTCTGTAATGTAAATATCTACATGCAAGTAAACACATACAGGGTATCTCAGAGTTAATGTCACTAAGCTTAGGTAGGTACTTAAGTAGGTTCAGAGCGTTTTTAGCAAAAATCGTGAACATGTTGATACACTACGTCAATAAGTATTTTCTCAACCACTATTATTAGACAAGGCTTTTTCAGCAAAGTTTTAGAAATTTTTTGTTTTTTAACTTCTTTTTTTTTAGAAAGTTTGAATTTTAAGAAAGGTATGGACTTCGTAAATTGTGATTTTTATTCCAGAACACCCTCCACGTATCACAGTCACAACAGTAAACAAATTTTTTGAGCAATTTAAAGGTGAAACAAATCAACAAAAATTTCATATGTATATAAATTTTCAAAAGTGCAAATAAAATGAAGAAAACAGAAGAAAAACTGTTTAAAAATTCTTCATTTGCATTCAAGTTAACTTCTTTTATTTATATTGTTGATGTATAATTTACGTGGATGTGTTGTATACGTATTCATATAATTGTAATCGAAAAAAAAATCAGGTTTATAGGTGTGTGAAATGGGACAATTATAAATTGTTTGTCTGTCGCATAAACAATGTATGTAGATACACATTAAAAAAAAAAGATAAAAGGAAAAAAAAAGTGTGTTAGATACGTATACTATATTCATGTACGAGCTATATCATGTATTTTACGCAGATTTTGTATAAAATATAATATTCAGTAAAAATTTTATTTTCAATTGTTTAGAAAATGTGATTACAATTACGGTTCATGTATCTATATCTTTTTTTTTTCTTCAAATTCATTTAATCAAACCGTTGCTATTAAATAAAATGAAAACTATTAAAAAAAAAAAAAAAAATTCAACAAGAAATAAAAAACCATAATTATTTACTCGTCATAAGAAAATGTAATCATCGAAATTAACATTTAACATGATCATTGATCAGTAGGTGGAAGGCTTTAAATAAGGTCACATTAATTTACAATCAGACAAAATATCAAACAATCGTAATGAACAATTTTACCTATGTATATTTATTTATTTTTTCTTTCTTTTCTAAATAATACTTAATTAAATTTCTATCTTTCTATATTTATATATTTTGTTGAAATCATGTTATTCAAAAGAAGCAAAAAAAAAAAATTGTTATACGCACGTATGTATTTTTTTGTATGTGCAAAGGTAAAAGGTAAGGATTATAAATATACTATACGTACTTGAATGTACATTATTTAAAGATTTTATTTATTTATTTTATTTATTTATTTTTTTCAAAGAAATTCATCAAACTTTTAGACATATTACACGTATGTATTTAAACCTGTTTTAAAGCGTTTATTTTCATTTATTATTATAAAATTTTGTTTTTTTTTTTTTATTTTTAAATTAATTTTCTTATAAATGATGACTATGAGAATTGAAAATTTCATACATATAGACAGTATAATAATGAAATATAACACATGTAAATGTGTATTCATGTGGCTGTTGTGATATTTAATGGAAAAATTATTTTAATTATCCGGATACCAAATTAAAATGTAAATTATGAAGAACTATCGAATGTAATTATGTATTTAAAAAAGAAAAAAACAGTAAAAATAATGATTTATAGGATTTTTAAATATGAAAAACAAAAAAAAACACATATGTACACATGTATGATAATAAATGATAAATTGTTTAAAAATCAAATAAATAAAAATATGTATATTTATGTTTGCATATCAAATTATTGTGACTATTAAATTTTTGTATTTTCATTGGAAAATTTACATTCTGTTAAAGGATATTATACCTGATAATTCCTAATTGTAATTACTTTTTTATTGATTGTGGTGTGTTTATGTTATTTAATTAGATAATATACAAATTAGTTTAATTAATTTTTTCATAATGAAATTTTTTTTTCCAAGTTGAAAATGGTATACAGTATCGCCAACAAATCACCGTACTCTCTCAGCTTTTTTTTATTATTATTGGCCATGTTATTGGCTAATTTTTCAAAATTTAAAATTCAATCTCAAAATTTAAAAAATTTAAATAATATCATTTTTTCTGTAAATTGTTTATAAATGATTAAACATTTTAACCAAGAATTGTTTTATATAAACATATTAAGATTTTAATTTGAATTTTTTGAAAAATTAGCCAATAATAATAAAAAATGCTGAGATGGTGCGGCGACTTTTTGGCCAGACTGTAATTATCAAATTACAAATAATGTATAGGTAAACAAATTTTTTTTTTTTTTCATAAATTTATGTAGGTACATACCTATTGGTGTAGCTATGCTACTTCCTGGTCCTCTATTTTCAGCTGCTACTTTTAATCCATAATTATTAATAAATGCAATATTTGTAATGATTAATACATAAAATATAGTATTAATACTATTTAAATTACACATTGCCATTATTCCATTATAATATCTATTGTTTAAATTAAACGTAGTTCTTAATTTAAAACCATTCCAAAAAGATTGATCCATCTTTTAAATGGTTTTAATTTAAAAAAAAAAAAAATTTTTTTTTTTGCTTTTGCTGCTGTTCTGGTTTTTTTCCTTTTATATTCTTTTATTTTCTGTTAAAATCTAATAATGATGTTAAATAAAAAAAAATAAAAAAAATTTAAACATAAATGTAGTTTCGCAAAATTGTTTACGAAACAGAAATAATCACTAATCAATTTAATTTCTTTTTTTTTTCACAATTTGTTATTTCACTTATTTTTTTTTTCTAAATTATTGTAATTTGATCAAAAACATTCTACACAATCACATTATACATAATTAGTAAATACAGAAATATGAATTCACTTGTTATACCATGTAACAACTTAAGAAAGTTTACAATATTTACACTTGTATTAATTATAGAAAATTTAATATTTGTTTAAATAATCGTATATCGATGCACTTCAATGTGATTTATCAATAATTGCATACATATATTTATTTTAGCCTATTTTTTTTTTTTTTTCAAATAAATTTTGCAAGATATGTTACATCCAAAGAACAAAAATTTAATTTTTTTTATTAATTATTTGCGTATTGTTTTAATTCTCATGTAAATCATTTTTAGTATATTTTAAAAGTTTTCCTTCGCATTAATTCGCTATATGTTATCTGTAATGAAATAAATAAAATTCATATTATAAAAATATTAATTGTACATAATATCTATATACATAGCTTAAATTATATAATATTACAATATTTATATTTATTCATTAAAAACTTTTAAATTGATTTATCTTTAATCTAAGAAAATGTTTACTTTCAAATATAAGAAAACACATTATTTTTTGTCTGTTTTATCAACTTGTTCTTATTTCGATTATCATTCATTATTAAAATTACCAGAATTTTCCGGAATCCAATAATTATGATTCATGAGTATTATTCTCATGATTTAAATGATTTTGCATAATTTAAAATTATTATTCTAAAACTGTACGTTTAGATGGTATAGTATCTATACAAAATCAAAATTAAATGCATCAGTTAACTACATACAACTATAAGCAAATGTATGTATGTATTTTTCATTTTTCCATTATTATGCAGGATTTACGATTGATTTGTCATATACATATTTATGTACATCCTGATCAATAAGGAAAAAGCACAGATAAGCCAGCATATGTCAAAGTAAAGTTTTCTATGGACCAAATCTAATGCTATTGTAATGTTAACATTTAGAAAATGACGTTAATTTAAAATAGTTAATTAAAAAGTCCATTACACAGGTAATATGAATTTAATTTCAAATTGATTTCTATTGATTTTAATTGATTTTTCAAATCATTAGCATTATAAATATTAATTACTAATGTTGGGTAGGTAGGTAGATAGAGGTGGCCGCCTGCTCACTCCTAAGCAAGCACATTTAGGCTAAAGAGGCCCACATTGTGATACCACACCAAGAATCTCACAGATCAAAATTATTGATGATATTTTTGTGAAATATGTACAAATGTGTGTCTTACATACTATATGTATGTGTACGTATAAAGCAACATTTTCAGGTATTATTCCATACATTAAAAAAATGAACAAAATAAAATATAAATATTTAAAATATTTTGTCTTTTAATTTAGTCTGATCTGATCTTTTCTTTTCAATTTACTGTGCAATTGAGCAGTCCAGCTCCCTTATCTTATAAAATAAAAATAAACTTGTAATCATTTACAACTTCCGTACACAATTTCTTTAGCTTTTAACTCAAGATACAAATCAAAAACCAAAAACAAAAAATTTTTATTTTTTATTTTTGTTTTATTTTCTTTTACTTTTCAATTTTTACGCTTAAAATCAAAATAAAAGAACACCTTTTTTTATACAACACACACAGGTAAAATATCATTTGTTTTGTTTAGTGTTTTTGTTATAGATAAACAGGTATAAACCATAGAGAAAATTTTTAAGTTGAAAAGAAAATGAAGGAAAAACAACTAAAATCAAATTGAAAATGTTAATGCGAAACAAAAGAGCAAAAAGTAAAAAAATAAAAAATTATTACCAATAACATTTTTATTTATTGTTTTTCATATTTTATGATTTTATAGTGTGCATGGTTGTATCAAATGATTTGATTACCGTTCACAAAGTATAAAAATCTTGAGACATTGATTTTTTTTTTCTTGTTGTGTCTTCTATGAATATTTAAATTTTACATGATACACAGGACAGGTAAAATGTTAAACAGTACAAATAAATAAAAAAAGGTAGTAAATTACTTTTTTTTAGATGAGTATATGTATGAATTACGTGTGCATTCACATATAAAAGCACATATGCATACATGTGTGTACATCTGTAGATATCATATATCAATTTATCTATTTTGTATACGTGGCATGATTACAAATTATATACACACATATGTATATATCATTCACATGATGTATGTATAGTATATATGTATGATAATAAAATAATGTAATAAGTGTACGCTATATGTGTAATAAATGTACGCACACACATTAATTCTAAGGTCAATCACATTTTGGACGTGATGAAGATGAACATTTTTTTAATATGATGAACGGTTATTTTTCTTTGCATTTTTAAAAAAAAAGTCTTAACTTCTAATGGTTAAGACTTCTAACATTTCTTATTTATTAGTTTTTTCTTACATTGTTTTTTCATACAATATTTTTTTTTTTTTTTTTTGATTTTAGTTTTTAAATTCTATCATATATCATTTTTAAATAAAATAGTTAAAGTATATATACGACAAAAAATAGTTCGAATTAAAATGAGATACTCCCAGTAATTGGGATTATAGGTATATACACCAAAATTGAGATTTTAGATTTTACTTACACATATACATCATCTATCATACATAACATATCTAATATATCCAAAAATCAACTCATACTACTTCACTTTACTTGTATTTGTGTACATTCACTGTCATTCAGTATTAATTGTAAATGATGTTTCTCATTTTTCGTCATATTGAAAATTTGCCGCACATACATTCTCAAAAAATTGGGATTAAGCCCAAATAATTTCGGTTTAAGCCAAAATTCGAATTATGTCCGTTTATACGAGTATTAAATTGGGAATATCTAAAATTTGAATTATAATGGGATTAGGGATAAACATGTACATGTAGATACAATTCAACTCACTACAAAATGAAAGATAAATTTGAAATTAAAAACTAAATAATTATTATTACAAATACCTGAAAATAAATAAATGCATTATATTTCGAATATTTCAAATTTTTATTAATTTTCATATCACAGAAAATGTCAATTTAAATTTTGGTATTTGATTAAAAATCGATTGATATATGTATTCGAGTACATAAGTACATACTACTCTATGTTAGGTATGTTAAATGTATTATAAAACCACATCAATTTAATATGAAATTTTCAAGCGGACATAACATATTAAATTGACTAATTAAAATTTATCACATGAATACATATGATTTTGTAATCCATTTATTAAAAGTAACTAAATAAATGTAAAATATATTATATAATACGTTTTAATATTTCATATACATGTACAAAAATTTTGCATTTAATCTATCACAATAAAGTCATCATAAATACATTGCATAATAATTTTAATATTAATTCAATAATTATTAACATATCTATTGTAACATACACATATGGATTTCTCATATATTTTATTTTATTGAATTTTGTAAATTAATAATGCATTACAAATATTGATTATTTCATTGCCTCTTTTTGCTATTAATATTTTATCAATAAAAAAATTTTTGAAAATTTTATACTAATTTCAGACGTACAGATACGTATAGCCATCGTTTTGTTTTTTTAGCCACAGTTTCAATTTTAAAATTTGTACAACATTAATTTTTTTCATAAATCCTTAATAAATTTTTTAAAATTTATTTGAATTTATGCTATAGATATTAGATCGGATCGATTTAGCATTTTCAATTAATAATGAATTATGTAAATTTGTCGTAAAATCGAGTTTTTATGTAAATATTTGAATAACAGACATTTTTTTATACTTAATTATGTACACTTAAAGTGGTGAATTTCATGGTAGTTTTAATTGAACTGATTGATCTGACTGAATTATTTAAAATAATTGGATTTTAACGTACGAAACTTGTAGTTAATATTTATGTACATTTTAGAGACACAAAAAAAAAAATATTTCAGATAAAAAAAAATTTTTTTGTCAAGATAGATTAAATTAAAAATAAAATAAAAAAAAAATTCAAATTTTTGCAAAAAAAATTTTTTTTTCTTGTTAAATTGAAAAAATGTAATTTCAATAAAGAATTAAGATTCCATTAACAATGAATGTTGCGTTAACCAAAAATTTGTAATTATTCGCCTGTTTTGTACGTAATAATAAAATAACACAACAAAACAGCAAAAATTTCATTACTGATAATACAAAAAAAAAAAAAAAAATTCTGGAATGAAATATCGGTGAATAACCACTTCAGACAGGAAGATTTATGTACATACTATATATTCATACGTATATCATTTCTTTTTTTTTTTAAATATTTTCATAATTGATACTACTCAGACTCAAATGTAATAATTAATTGGTTAACTACTTTTTGGTTGTCTGATAATAATAATGATATGAGAGTCTTTCTACAAAGTGTATATCCACATTTATGTATATGTGGGAAGATTGTGATACTTTTATTTCATTTGCAGACTTATAATAATGTACGTACGTACTATATATCTGTACCTATTTCAGCATTTTTTGGTTAGTGGTTTTTCATCCAATAAATTAAAATATAAGCTTATTATTATTAATTTTATTACGTTTCATGCATTGTAAATATATTTACGTACTTAATGCTGTTTCGTTTCATGTTGAAATTATTGAGATAAAATTGTCGGTGAATCAATAAAAACCAAAAATATTTTAAAATGTAATTTTTCATTTGATTGTATAAAATACAAAAAAAGAAAACAAAAAACAAAATCACTTTTAAATTCCATGTCAATTTCATTTGTTTATTTAATCGAAAAAAATGTTTTGTAATTTCCTATAATGATGTAATAAAAATTGTAATATGAGCTTGAATGTGATCCCATCGAATTGTCATTGTATCAATGCTTGTTTATTGTGATGTGTGATGTAATAATTTTAAAATTTTAATTAATTTTATTTGGCTCGTTTTGTTTTTTTGTTTTGGCTGTAATATTACGTGAACGTTACAGATATTTAAATTCAAATAAAATTTTAATTAAATTTTTCTACTAAATATATTTTAAAAAGCAAAAATAATTTTTTTGGTTTTTACCATAACTTTTATATAAATTTTTGTTTTTCAATGAGTAATTTACGTAAGTGCATAGAATTTTCGATATGTTCATTGTATATACTCGTACATATGTTTGTATATTTCTTTTTAAATTTTAGTTTTAATAGATTTATCCTTTTCATCTGCTGTTATACTTCAATACATTTTGTAATTAATTTTATTTTTTTTTTGATTTAATTTCATTTACTTCGGTGATTTTAATAAATTTGTTATGTAGGTACACATAACATAGCCCAGCCCACCCAAAATTTATTAATATCGTTATTCGTCAGATTTTATGGTACAAAACAAAACAGCTTTGCCTATATTTTGGCAAGGTAAATTTTTATAAGAAACCATAAGGAACCGCTGGTGGCAAAAAGTACAGGAAGATTTGACTGACTTGAATATATCGAATTGGAAAGAGAACGGGCTAGATCGAGGCAAATTCTCCATGAGGCCAAGAATCTACTGAAGTCTGTGGAAGCCATGGAAGGAGAACATGGTCTACTTTTTTAAATTTTTCTACACACTGGCAATATGCATCTGCACATGTTGTTTTTATTATTGGAATTTCCAATGCATTAAATTGCATTTTTATCTTTAATAATTTTCCATACTTATAACGAATCATCATTATAATAAATGCAGAGTTTATTGCAAAACTAATTTACATATGTGCATATATGTGCATATAACTGTATATAAGTATTGTACATGCTCATTTAATGAATACAAAATATTCAAAAACGTATCTTTTCTGGTCGCATGCTAATGTTTGTAGTGCAATGAACCAATTTCCTTTTTCTTTTCTTTTTTTCGTGAATTAATTTATATTTTTTCAATTGTTTTGAATTTTCTTTTTTTCTTTTTAGTTGATTATTCTTATACATATACTTACATATACAATTTTATATAACGCTCAACTGAAGCGAAAATTAAAAAAAAAAAAAAAAAAAAAAGGAAATGCATATGCATATTCGTATGTACATAAAATCAAAAAAAAAAAAAAAAAGCAAAAATAACAACAACAGAAAAAATGAAAAAAAAAATCACAAAAAAATAATAAAAATAAAATATATGGTAAGATATGGTGAGATCTCTTTCGGTTTTATGTATTTTAAATTCCAATATAGCGTGTAGATTTACACCTTATTTGTACACATATAGAAAAATAGTAAATATGACTTTATATAGAACACACATTTGTTTTAAAAATGTAATGTAAATACAAATGTAGTACATACATATATTTAATTTAACATTTCTTGATTCTTGAATGTCAGTTGTTTGTTATACTAATGCATATATGTTTGTGTACATTTAATTCATTCTATATTGAAGGCCAAGCCCAGTTTTGATTTTATTGTATGAACATCACATTTAACGTATTAAATGTGTACAAAAGTGATCCTATAATCAAGTATTACCTCTCCTCTAGAGTCTAGATAGATGTAAAACAAAACATATTATACAAACGAATTTATTTATATGAAATCAATATACACATTCATATTGTATTTATTAAAATATTTGTAATATTTGTGGTAAGTTATGTTTATACGAGCATTTAATTTAGATTTTTTTTTTTTTCGTAAATATAATTTAAAAATTAGTTTTACAAATTAATTTTACAAATACATATGTATACAATTGTTATAAGACAGAAAAAATAATTTGTGAAAGTAATTACAACGAATTTCTCGAATAGTTTGCTAACTCAATATCAATTCCTAAAATAATCCTGTGAAAAATCCGTTACGGAACAATTTCATAAATTTTCATTTTTTAAACCAAAATTGATATAATATGATGTACGTATGTTCTAACAGAGTTATGTGGCATATTAACTTGATTTTGCCCAAAGCAATGTGTTCACAAAGTTCGGAAAAAGGATCTATTTGTCTTTTGTAAAGTGTGAGTACATTTGGTATGCAAAAAAAAAAAATTCATTTTCTGTATTATTTGGATTTTTAAACCAAGTAACATTGCTATTGGGCTATTAGTAAATGTTAAAATACTCGTACATTAAAGCAATCTATACTCTGTCTACTAATATTATGCACTTAAGGTCTTATGGGAGTACGCATGTCTTTTTTCTTCTCTTATAATTTCTAATTAGACTGTTTCACGAGCAATATTACCGCAATCCACAAAGTTTTTATTATATATCAGATGAATTTTTTAAATATTTTGGTACCACTTTAAATAATTGCCATAAGATCTTAAGTGGATAATATTAGTAGACAGAGTATAGGTAAATACAATAATATTAAAAAGCATTATTTTGTGTTTTTTTTGTATTTTTTATTTTTATTTTTTTTCTTGTAATATTATGAACTTATTTCCTCTCTATTTCCTCCTTTACTCATTTATCCCATAACAGTTATATATTTTCATGTTCTAAATTTTATTTTATTTATTTATTTATTTTTTTTATATTTTTAACAGGATTAATAGCAAACAGGTATTAATAATAATAAGAAAATGTATATTTATGTACATACACATGTACAGTCTATAGGTAAAGTAAAATGTCAGTTGTTTTCATTATGTAATATAGCAAAGTGGCATTAAATAGAAGAATCGGAAATTAAGGTAATCGTCTGTTAATGATTGTTGTATATTTTCTTCCGTCTTTTATGAATTTCTGTTTTGTTTTTTTTTTTTTGTTTTTCTTTTTTCATTTTCTTTTAAAAAAGAATTTTTCATTTATACATGTATTTTTTCATTTATACTTTGGTCATTTAATTTTCAGCTTCACAGGAGTCACTATGCGATTACATTTGCACATATATAGTACGTATATATACGAACATATTATATGAAACACACATACTAGCTTTTTCACGTTCATATACATACATACATACATATTTTACTTTATTTATTCAAGTAAAGGTTTTAACTTGTTTTGATCATCATATTGGAACCGGTTAGTCAGGTTCATTAAAAAAGGAAAAAAAAAAATCATTTATACGGCACAGATTGTAATAATATATAAATAAGAAAAAGTATTTTATTTGATTTTTTTATATGTTTTGACTATTTTTGTGTTACGTACACATACACACGAATATACTTATATAAACTTTTATATTTTTGCAAAATAAAATTTCGATAGTAACAACAACAATTAAGAACAATTATATAGAAAGTATAGAAAAGAAGATTTTAATGAACTAGTTAAAATCTAAAAAAAGTTTTTTTTTTTCTAAATTAAATAAAAATCAATCGATATTCAAAACAAATATGTGAATCATACGTATGCATATACGTATATTGTATAGTTTTGTTTTTACAATTTGCATTTTATCTTAAAAATTTACACAAATTGAACTGATAGTTTAATAAATGTATGTGTGTACATTTTCTATACGTACTATGTACACTTCATCCAAGTCTTCGGTGCAGTGAGTAGTACAATGTCGTATTTACTTTTTAATTCAAAATGTTATGCTGTTTTTTTTTTTGTTTTTTCTTTACCTTAGTTTTGGCATATTCAAAACTAATTAAAAAAAAAAAAAAAATTAGAATACCTATAGTTGAAAATCATAAATTTAATATTGATAAGAAAATTTAAAAAAAAAAACTAATTTTTTCATTTAATGGTGAAAGGATTAGCACGAACAATAGCAATATTTTCTTGTACAAAGTAAAATACAAAATGTCAATAAGAAAACACCAAAAATTTGCTTCTTAAACTTTATCGCACAAAATTCTTGGACGAAGTATAGACAATATTATAAAATATGTTCATAATTAATGTGTACATGGATGAAAAAAATTTTTTTAATATGTTTTGTTAAAATCAAGTAAAATCAAAATAATACACTGTATTTACAAAATAAAAATAAAAGAAAAAGAATAAAATCAAATATAAGAGTACTTCAGTATAATTGCTGATACTTTAGATTTTTTTATTTAGAACAATTAAGGTGTGAAATTCTTAGGTTTCCATATAAAATATATTTATGTATAGGAATGCAGGTAAATGTGTATAGGTATGTTAGTACCTATATTATGTACTCTTGTATGAACTTAATGAAAACAGGTTAATTGTCGTCATCAATTCATTTAAAAACTAATGACTGTATTTATTGAATTTAATTGAATTAATGATAATTATTATTTGTTAAATTTTCGAGATTTAAAAACAAAATGCTAAGATATGTTAAAGATTATAAGAAGAAAATAATCAAATAAAATGAACACATTCGTGTATTGATGAATAAAAAAATAATGATTGTGGAAAAATTCTATAGTTTGATTTTTGCAATAAAATTTGAAGTAAACGTTTTTTTTCAAGTATCAATTAAAAAATTTTCGTCACTTAAAGTATCTATAAATACACAAAATTCGAATTTTTTTTTTTCGTTTGTAAAGTCATAAGTCACGAATTTAAAAAAAAAAAAAAACAATTTTTTAATAATTATTTATTTATTTAAATTCATTTTTTCTTGTTTTCTTTAACAACTTTCTTGTATGAAAAAGTAGTTCTTGTTAACGAATATAACTAAAGCATTGTAGGTATATCGTTTGATAAATACCTAAAAATTTTTAAGTGGGTTTCACTACACTTGTATAATGTATGTATGTATATAGGTATCCATCAATATTTAACCAGGTACATGTAGTTATATATACATTTGCATATTCATAAAAGAATTCAAATAACCATGAAGTTAAAATAATATCCGGACAAAGTCATAGAAAATATCATTCATAAAATAGGTAGGTAAGTGATTTTATATAGTACCTACTTATAGTACATATAGAAAAGATATTCGATATCTTATATTTTATAAACACACAATAATACATAGTAGATGTGTGTAACTTTTTTTAATAATTATGTTTATGTATGCAGAGTGGTTGTGTCCGTACCATTACGTACCAGTAGATTTAAAATTATTTTTTTCCTATATGTACGTTTTTTTATATAATGTGCATTCATATGTACTTTGACTATAATTCAGGTATGCTATAATATACTTATGTATGTACATGCATATATAATTTGTATGTACATACTTATATATGTTTATTCATATGTATACATATAAACGAAGTGGTTTGATCGAGTTCAGATCTGGTCAAATAGGTATATCCATATACATACAGATTTTGTATTGCATTTTATGGAAATTCCAAACCCACATATACCATTGTATGTATGTAAAACATGCATGAAAACCTTTTGCATTGGGTAATAAACAAATGACAAAAAGAAAAGAAAAAAAAAAACAATGCAGCCGAACAATATTGATACTTTAAAAACAAAAATACACTCCTATTATATGTAGTATTTGCATAAAATTAGCAACATTACAACAATAGAAAAATAATAATAATAATAACGATACAACTGTATCATGCAATATAAAATAACAAAAATAACAAACAGCATCAACAATCATGGAATTATATGAACTATACAATGGGATTAACATCAGAAGGTGTAAATAATACTGTGTGTTAAGTACATACATTTTTTCAATTGTGTGATTGTTATGCATTTTCACTATGATGATATCATACCAAATTGGATACTAAACAACAGGTCATACATACATATAATGAGAGAGGGAGGATGAAGAATTTCTATATATTATTTGTTTATAACATATAAAGCACAATTTTAAAAGATATATATACTTGTATGAATGATAGTTAACATTTTATATAATTTGTAGGTACATACATATGTATGTATACTAACTAATATGCACAATACAGCAACAGTTTTCCTATTTTGTCAACAAAAAAGTTAATATAAGTATATTTGTATATTAAATTCTCTGTATTTACGTATGAATACGAAAAAATATTCAAAAGCTCGTTTTTGCAATTTACTCGTGTAAATTTTTTTGTAGAATTTTCTGGTTCTGTTGTTTTAATTAAAGCTAGAATTCACACAGAATTCGATGTGATATCTAAAAATTATTGATGCAAATCACAAAGTACACAAATTTCAATGTGTATCTAAAACATATTTGTTGTTTTCAGTTTCATACAAAAATTTTATTTAAAAAGCAAAAAATTTGTTCGTTATTATTAAATTTAAAATGGTCATCTCAAATCTTATATGAATTAGGGTTTTTACATGAAAGGACACAAACGAAAAGACACATTTTTCCACTGGTTCCAATGTAACGGCAGGAGGAAGTGAGGCGTGTATCAGGTAGTTCATAAGAACCGTGTAGCCTCATACACGTCTCACTTCCTTCACCCGGTGTCTCATATAAGACAATTTTACCTATGTGTCTTGAAAGTGTCTCATCGTTTAAAACTCCCCAATGTGTAGCCTAAGATTTAAATGCATCTTATATCTGAGATATTTTTATTGTATTTTATTTACACACACATATGTATGCATTCGATATAAAAATTATTTATTTTTAAATTTAAAAAAATGAAATTTAGTTGAAAAAAACGAATATAAAAAATTCAACGACAAAATAACCTAAGGGAAAAACCAATCAAATTTTTACTTATGCGTATTTTTAATAATTTTATTAGGAAAACAAAACAAAAAAAAAAAAAAAAAAATTTAAATTTAAAAAAATAACCGAAAAGCTAAATACCAACAGGATTATAAAATGATCATTGTTGTGAAATAGTTAGAGTAAAAAATCCGTTCATTTTTTTTTTTTGTGAATAATGAACCAATATTGATTTTTCTGGAAACCTGTTTTAAACATCTTGTAAAGTAATGTTTGCATAAAAAATACATAAAAAAATTGATGATCTTTAAGATGTTTAATTTAAGTTGATATTGGAAAATTTTCAAAAATTGTAGAATTAAGTACAATTCAAAAACATCAATTGATCATCTTTTGACGAAAATCATGAATTCAAAAACTGAATAGTTTTGCAATTTACTGCAAATATTCGAGCAACAAAGCATTCAGTTTTTTAAGTCAATGAAATTTTGCATTTTTGACTTGTTGTCAGTGACATACATATTAAAAATCTGCACATGATCGTGTGATCGTTAAATTGTTGAGTTTTTGAACTGTACCTAACATTGTGGATAACATACATACCTACACGATAATTCAAAAAAAAGGATATAAAATTGCAAAATCAAATGATTAGTAAAAAAATTATTGTTAATTTTAATTTTAATTAACAATTTCAAGTAATTGGGATATTTGTAAAAGATATGATACATATGCATGTACCATATATGTTTGTGTATATTGAAAAATAGATGAAAATTTTAAAATTGATACTAACATTTTCTTATGTAAATAACATCATTTAAACTCCTTGTACTTTGTGTTAATAAATAACATACAAAACTGTGTCACTTGATATGTTTTAATTTGTTTTGATTTTTTTAAACAAAAAAGATAAACGTTATGTAGCTGTTTAAACAAAATCATAAAAGTTGTTTAAATTTTCAGTTATTTTATATCATATCACTTTTGTTGTTTTTTTAATTATCCACATGAATTATTACACAAAAACAAAAAAAAAACAAAAAAACACCAAAAATTGGTAATCCAAATCTAAAAATATCCTAAAGAAAAAAATAAAAAAAATCCATTAATCCAAAAATTTGAAAATCAGATGATTTGAATATTTTTCTATGTGTGTTAAGTATTATATCCTTTTCTTAGTGGAATTTTACACTTTAAAAAAATTTGAAAATAAAAATACACTATATACTATTTCAAATTTTTTTGAAAAAAAAAAAAAAAAAAAATTGCTGCATAATACAAGTAAGTCACGTAGAATTTTCGTTTATTTTGCAATGAAGAAAAGTAATTAATTTTTTCTCTTTTTTTATTTGCTTTAATTTTTTTTAGGTCTTAAAAATTTTTTTATTTTTTTATTTTTGTTCCTATATATGTATTTATTTTTTTTTCAATTTATTTTATTTTACTTTTTTTTTATATCGGAAAATAGTAAAACATCAGCAATGAAAAAAAAAAAATTGAAGAAACAAAAAAAAAAAGAAAATTTGTTATAATTTAGAGCGCGCACTGTCAGCAATAAAACTCCAAGTGAAAACCGGGTCGCCAACAAACCGATCAAGCAATACTGTTTTTTTTTTTAAAAGACGTTTTATATAGGTACGTTTTTTTTTTTTTTAAATAATAAAAAAGAAGCAATTTTAACATACACGTTTAAATATGTATAAAAGTTACAAATTTTTTTTTTTTTTTATTTCTTCAATGTTACGTTGATTCGTTATTTTTGCCTTTTTGTGTACACTTTAATTTATGTTTATGCACATATAATACATAGTATACGATATACGTATATAAACGAATTAGTAACATATGTATTATAAATACACATTAAAATAGCGTATTATAAAAAAAAAAGTAAAAAAAAAAAAATTAAACGCGATTTATACGACAACCACGACTAAAACTATTTAACACAAATACACATATGTTTATATAAACTTATACTAACATATATAAGTATGTATGTATGTACCTTGATCTATTCGATCTCGTCACCGTTTCTTTTTATTTCTTCTTTTACCTTTTACATTATTCACGAAATTGAGGTCTCTAGATATTTCGAAATTTTATATTCTTTCTTTTATTTTCTCAAATAAAAAAAAAAAAAATAAAAAAAATTAATTTTCTAATTTTCTCCTCTTTCACAGTACAAAAAAAAAACAAGTAGTAATATTGCTACTAAAGATCATACGATTAAGCACAGAAAGTTATATCGTTTTCATTTAAAAAAAAAAAGACAAAAAAAAAATAAATTTATTAAGAAATCAATGAAATCACAATTTAAGGGAAAATTAAATTTTTCCAAAATTAACAAAATAATTTTATAAATAATAATATTACAGTTTCTTTTGTCTGCAATATTTCCTTATTAACTGGTGAATTCCCGAATTAGTTCTATATTATTTCAACAACAATTAATAAAATGTAGAAAATATGCACGAAAAAAAAAAATAATTATTTTTTTTTTTTCGTATTTAATTTTCACTTCCTTTTCTTTTTTGTATAAACTTTCTTTATTTTAATCACAACGAATTAAAAGTGAAAAATAAAAAGAAAAAAACGAAAAAAAAAAAAATAATAATAATAAGAAAAAATCGTTACAATTTTATTTCACAATTTTAAATATATCACTATATTTTTGTTTTTTTTTTATTTTAAATTTTAAATATTTAAAAATAGTTATATATAGTAAATTGAATAAATCCAAAAAAGAATTTTATACATGTATTATATTTCACATTTATATTATTATCAAATCCATTCGCGGCAACGCTCAGAGAGCGACTAATTTCAATTTAAATTTAACAATCGAAAACTCCGTTACTACAAGAAAATATAAGTAAAGATGTATCTTTTACTTTTTTTTTTTTTTTTTAAATAAAAATTTATCAATGTGTGTAAGAAGTAAATATATATAAATATTCAACAATTGGAAAAGTTGCTACGTGGCGAACAAGTTTTTCATTGAACATTCTTACAAACATACATTTTACTGTAGAAAAGAAAATTCCACATAAATAGAGTAACATATATATTATAATTTTGTACTAAAAAAACACACACATAAAAGAAAAAACAGAAACAATTGTAATATGTATTTAATGTACATATGTATATGAATGTTTTGCGGCGAATTCAACATAATTTTATAAATATTATACATACAATCAAAAATTATGTATGTAATCTGTATAAATATATCTGTTTAGTATAAAAGATGATAAGGCAAAAAGGTAAAATTTAATATAATCAAAACAGGTTAAATATTTTTTTACACATAAATAAATTTTGTATACATACTATTAGATGTATAGGTATGTGAAATTTAGAAAGAGAATTTCAAGAGAAAATTTAAAATGTAAAATATATACTTGCAAAGCACAGTAGATATACATATAATATATAGAACTCATGACAAATACATGTATAATATATTAACATTAAATTGTTGTACAATCTAGTAACTGGTACCAAACTGTACGAAATACAAGTATTTAACTATAATTGTCTGTTTTTATCAATGATCAGTATACACATGTATTTTGTATATAATCTGTAAAACCAATATTGTACTATATACATACATGTATGTATATTTGCCAGTATACACATGTATATTTATGTATAAGTACATTGAAAATGTAAACAAACAAAACATATAATCTGAAAAAGACCTGTTGCACATAAACAGTCAAGGTACTTATTTGTTTTTAATTTTAAAAATTTTAAGGATAATTTCAATATGGAATTTTCTTAATAAAATACAATTATTTAGCCTAGTTGTATGCAACTAGTCAATTAATTTAATAGAATACATATGTAATTAACGAATGAAAATAGACAAAACAAAAGTCCGGGAAAGACCAAGTATAAGATGGAAGGATAATATAGAAATAGATGCCAAGATATTGGGAGTAATAGGATGGAAAATATATGCTCAGGATAGTGATAAATGGAGGGAACTGGTCGTACAGGCTAAGACCCATAATGGGTTGTAAAGGTAAAAGGAGGAATTAACGAATTATAATTTTAGGACAAAATTTTCTCGTTTTTTTTTTTTTTACAAAATTTCTGTATGTGTAAATATTCACATATGATAGACAAATGTAGAGTGTATAGATCGTGTGTAAATTACAATTAAAAATGTCCTAGCACGGAAGAAAGATACATACTTTTGTAACCTTGTATGGAATTTATATTTGCACAGGTTTAGTAAAGTAAACAAAAAAATATTCGTTTTAAAAATTTTTATTCATTCGCGCCACATATAATAAAATGTAAATAAAGTTATTTTGTAACGGAAAAATAATTCAAAAAAAGAAATAAAAAATAAAAAAGAAATAAATTTTAAATTAGGTATTAAAAGCTCTTATTTCTCAAACTAAACTAAAATTATTGAATGATATATCCTTCTTTGAACACACAGTTGAAGAAATTGACTTTTTATGTTGCTCAAAACGAGATATTTTGTATTACATACATATGTATGTGAGATTGTATGTATGTACATGTATGTGAGATTTTAAGTATGCAATTTAAATTACTATTGTATTTGAAATTAAATATATTTTTTATTGTACTCTATAATTTTTATTTTCATGTCATGTATGATAAAAAAAAATTATTGTTAATAAATTTATTTTTTCTCTTTCTCTCAATAAAAATTAATAATTAAATTAAATTTGTCAGAATCAGATAAAAAATAAAAAAGGAAATTTATCTTTTCCTCATTTAGAAAAAAAAAAAAAAAATAAAAAAATTGTTTCCATGAGAAAAAATGCTGTTTACAAGTCTATAAAACTGTGTAATATAAAATTTTATATTTTGTCTATACATAAAAATCTTTGTATTATAGATAAAAAAATATACTCATAAATTTAATAAAATATAAGATGAGAAAAAAAAAATTTCTTTTCGTTAGTTTTTTTTTTTTACGAACAAATGGAGTTTAATGGTGACTAGTACGAATGAAAGTACAAGTTATACTTACACACATACGGGCATATTTAAAATATATAGTAGTGTATGTATTTTGCTTTACGTAAATTATATAGTATATCAAGATATGAATTACACGCGTACGCATTAAGTACTATATCATACAATCATTTCTAAAGTATGACAATACAGTATCGCCAACAAATCATCGTCCTCTCCGCTTTTTTTTTTATTATTATTATTGGTTAAATTTTCAAAATTTACAATTCAATCTCAATATTTAAAAATTTAAATATTATTTTTCCTGTAAATTATTTATGAATGATTAAACATCTCAACCAAGAATCGTTTCATACATATAAACATATTGAGATTTTAATTTTTGAAAAATTAGCGAATAATAATAAAAAATGCTGAGGGTATGTACGGTGACTTTTTGGCGAAACTGTAGTATATAAGAATAAAAATTCATACATATTAGTATAGTGCATATAGTCAAGTGCCAGTATACATACGTACATATGTCACAATGTATGAATAGGAAAAATTATTTCACATAAAAGAAATTACATTAATGTTATTATTAATACAAATGACTTGATAATAAATTTATAGTATGAATCGTGTATATTTTTTATGTAGTATACTTAACCACATAAAATCATAAAGGCAAATAATAATATTTATATAATTTACATGATTGTGAATTAGCATTAAGTGTTGTGATCTTCAATTTGTAAATTAACGAAAAATAAAAAAAAATAAAAATTAATTAAAAATAAATTTTTATAAAATCAAATATAAACAAAATTCAAATTAGCAAAATTAATAAACATTTAATATTTTTTATTGATCTTGAAAAAAATTTTTTTTGTATTTTAGAAATTCCAAAAATAAAAATAATAATAATTTTATTTATTGATCTTATCGCCAAAAGGCCACAGCGGGTCGTGATGGGGGAAGAAGGGTATTGTTCACTTCTTTAAATTAAAAAAAAAAAAAAAATTTACTGATCTTAATGATCATATTTAAGCTTAAAAGAAAATAAATAGTTTTTTCCCTAAGTAGAAAAAACAAATGTAAATTAAATTAAGTTATATTTAAATGATTACCTAAAGAAAAAACAAAAATATATGACAAAAGCTTTTAAATATATTTCATAAACGAGCAAAGCAAAGCAAAGAAAAAAAACACAAAAACTAGAAAAGAAGCAAAAAAACATTATTTGTAATTTTAAAAGGTAATTTAATTCATTTTTAAAAATAATGTGTGAAACAAGAGATTATTTTTTGTTTTTTTTTTTTTTTGCTTTTACGGTTTACAGACTTGTACATGTGTTTATAAATGCATATACTGTATTCGTGATTTATATGCCCTCGTAGAATCGTACCTGGTACAAATATCTGAAAAAAAAAAAATTTTTTTTAATAAACATATGATCTGATGCTATTGTTATTTAATGACGGTAATGCATTTTTTTTTCTGTTTTTTTTGCTCATTTTGAAAATTATAAACAAAAACAATTTTTTTTTTTTTAAACATTTTATGCATGATTTCAAATTCACATATTGCAATCGTGCTTTTCTCGCAATTAATTATTTAATTTTATTTATAATATTTACTGTAGAAATATTTCACAGAATATTTTATATAATTAAGATTTTGAATATTTGATAACACCACATAATAATGTTATATCGTATTAACTAGATTTTAAGCATTAGTTACATAAAAATGATAAGATTTCCTTGCACGTATGTATTTTGTTTTTTTTTTTTTTTTTTTTTGTGATTTTAAAGAAATTAAATGAAAATTAATTTTTTGTTGATTTTTTATTAAAATTTCTTAACGTTTTTAAATTATGTAAATTTTGTATAGACGTAAACAAAAAAATTTACATATTTTATCGATCTAAAATTGAATTACTCATGACTTTTGATTTTTTGTGTAATTTATACGAAGAAGAAGGAAAAAACAGGAAAATATGTCCACATGTATACTTATTAAAGTACATATCAATAAATTTGATAAATTATTTCTCTATTATGTATTATTTATAAATGTATAGTATACAATGGAGACGATCTCTCGAAAAATAATAAAATTTAATTTTCCTTTTTCATTTCGTGTAGTTTATTTACATATACATTCTTATATACACCTTACACGCCACACGGTACCAAATTGAATAAATCCCCAATATTCATTTAAATAGGATAGTATGTTAGGAATTTTTTTTTAAAATTAATATATTGGATATGTTTAAAACCCAAATCATTTGAAAATCATAAATTTTTTTCGTATTTTGGAATTTGAGATATGCATATGTAGTTATGTGTACAACAGTATATATAGGTTAGATATTGGGGTACTTTTAAGGTTTCAAAATTAATTTATAAAATAATATACAGTATTGTCGGGGAGGGGGCTTAATTGGTTATTTAATATCAAATGTAAGATTATTTTTTTTTAATAAGGAATTTCTTTACTGTTCTGTAAGCGGTATATACGATAATTCGAACACTTTGTAAAGTCACGAAATTTGGCATCATTGAATCTTATCGATTATATTTGTGATTTTGTGAATAGAGATCTATTTGATACCAAAATTTTGGAGTTCGAAAAATTATCGTAAAATTATTTCATTTAACAAAAAAAGATGTTCGTATATCTCGATTAAAAAACAAAAAAAAAAAAAAAAATTACTCGATTACGAGTATGTTACGAAATTTTGAGGTTGCGATAAGTTTGAATCATTGAAATTACTTTCATTCTAATTTGTTTGGTGATCACATTCATATGTAAGTTTGTATATATAAATAACATAAATACATTCATCACGTTTGTATTATGTTTTATCGGAAAACCTTCACTTTCTAAAAGCCTAATGGGTATCTACATACATACATGGGTACATACATATATATAATAGATATTTGGGGTAATGACACTTTTACATAATCAAGAACATAAAAGGAAAATATAAAAAAAAAACTATAATATCTATTTTGTTTTCTTCGATATAAGTATATGTATGTATGTCTTCCTATGTACAATGTATGTTATATCCTTTTTATTTGTTATTGTATTTTTTAGTCCTTTTTTTAAGTATAAATTATTTGATTTTCTAGAGTATATTCTATACATGTATGTATTGTGTATATTATTTAAGAATACATGAATATAAAAGTTTTGTATATCCAAATAGGGAAATAAATACATATATTTCCTATCAACAATAGGAAATAAATATACTCGTATATACGTATACATACATACGTATATATGTATGTGTAAAATATAAAGGAAAATGAAAAACCTTATATTTTACTATAATGTGTTATTTGAAAAGAAAAATGGTTATTGGTTTAGGATAGCATAATATATGCATGTACATACATACATACATATATGTATGTGTATATAAAAATACAGTAATACATGTGCATAATCATATATATAAGAAAATTGTGGTAATAATATATTTCCGTATGTAAAGTTTATAGAAATTCATTTTATAGAATTTATGTATGTATGTGTGTAGATATTTACTATGAAACTATATAAAAAAAAATATGGTCAGAATTCTGTATGTACATATTTTATAACATGAAATTTTATTGACCCCTTAATTTTATTGAACAATTTTGATCAAAAATATTGTCAAATTTCGTAAAAATTATTCAGACACATTATATATGGATAATAAGGAAAAAAGGCAATAATTTGGATCTTAAAATATGTAATATCATCATGTATTTTATATATTTTATTAATTATTATTAAAAAATTTTTTTGAACACATTAATTGGTTTTCCATAAAATATTAGGGTTCATTAAAGTTACATTTTTAATTGGAAAGTTGAAATAAATTGAAATCATGCATGAAAATAAAATTTTGGTCAAATGATTATAAAATATACATAAATACGTAAATTGTAAACACTTGAAACTACATACATACAGTGAAGGACAAAAGTGAGTATACACCAGTGAATTTTGTTGTTTTACTTACATAAAACAGATTATAATAATAAAATTTTGGTAAAATATGATCTTATATAAAATTTTATTTGTTATCAATAATCTAAAAAAAATTAATTCATTTTTAACAATAATAAAAAAAAACTTTAGAAGAACAAAAAAAAAATATCAACCAAAATTTAAGGCTCACTGTATATTGAATAGTTTGAATTGAAAAGGATCAATTTAAATTAAAAAAACAAAAAAAAAAAAATTGTTTCATAATTTTTAAGTGATTTTCATTTATTCAATTGAGCTTACAATGTATATTTAAATGTTTACTTCTTTTTTTTTATATCACTTATTTAAAAGTTTACATTAAATATACAGATGAAAATCAATAAATTGAACGTAAAATTTTTTTTATTTAAAAAAAATCAATTCATACTTGGATGTTATTTTTAAAAAAAAAAAAAACCATCAAAAACGGAAAGAATACGTGTACAAAAATGTTCAGATCTGGATATTTACTGTTGTTATGTAAAATAAAACAAAAAAATTTTTTTGCATTTTTTTTTATCCTATAAAACGATAGAACAATTTTGTTGTTTTTGTTTTTGTAACTATGTATATGTATTTATATGTTGTATGAGTTATTGATACATTTTAGTTTTAATACATGTTATGGAAATTAAAAACAAATTTTTTTTTACCAATGTTATAAATAAAAAACACCTAAAAAATATTCAAGAGATGGGAAAACTTTTAAATATGATTTTAAAGTAAAAAATGGTTGAAAAGCAAAAACAAAAAAAAAAATAAAAATAAAAATAAATTCTAAAAAATAAAGAAAAAGAAAAAATTGAATGCAAAATATATCTCACAATAAAACATCACCTATGTATGTGTGCGAAATCGAAACATAACATGGAATAAATATGAGATGAAAATTTTAGAATACAAATTGGTAAGAGGTTTTAAATGGATATAATTTATTGATATGCAAATCTTTCATAAAAGTTATTTTAGTTGTTTTTTTTTTTTTTTTTTTTTTTTTTTGTTCTATTTTTATTTTTCCGAAACACATGTAAATGTACAGTATATTTACAATTTGTTAAATTTATACTACACATTGGTACATATAAGCTAAAATTTCCAAACTTTATGTGTTTATTCGTTTTCAATAGGGGTTAAAAGGTTTTTCACAATCTTTTATTGTTGTGATTTTATTACTGATGTTTATGAAAGTGTAAAAAGGTATAAATTTACAAATTTTTGCAAATCTGTATTAATCGTACATACATATAGTGTGTATTCAGGTTTGATACTAAACCATAAATTCAAAATTACAATTTTTTTATAAGTTTTTTACATAATTTTTTTTTTTTTTTTTTTTAGTCTATTTCCTTTCATGATTTATAGTTGAATTTTTCATTATATATCGAAAATGTATAGAGGCTTCAAAATAAATTCAGATTTTTCTTTTCTTTTTTTTAAAATAAATTTGTATTCTGTAGAAAATTACAAAAAAAGTATTTATTCAATCAGTATTTGAATTTAGAGGAAAACTTATAAAAATGAAAATTTTGGTAAATGTCTAGATGTGCTGCCACACGGTCGCTCAGGGATGTAAGTGGGTAGTGGTGATAAATTTTTACCCTCTCCTCCTGTGTCCTCCCTGTCCATCCCCCACCTAAAAACACTTGATCAGTGTTGTACACGACACCCCCTTTATCCTCCCACCCACTCACATCACTGAGTGACCGTGTGGCAGAACATCTATAGGTAGACATTTACCAAAATTTTTTATAAAGGGGAAAAGATACTTGTAATAAAAAACAAAAATTAATATGTCGAATAATAGTTCACTTAGCTACAATTATAAAAATTCTAAGGTAAAAAGTTTTTCTTTTCAGAGTAATTATGCAGGTTATTTTATATGACATTAATTTAAATGATTTAAACAAAAAAAAAAAAAAAAAAAAAATTACAAACAGACCCAGTAGATTAAAATAATTCTCAAGTGTACTACATTTAAATTAAAAGCACTTTAAAAATTTTCTCTTAATGACCCTTCAGAATTCATAAAAAAAAAAAAATAAAACGAAATTATCTAACTTTCCAAGGACAATTTCAAAGTTTTAAATCCTTTTTTTTTTTGTACATATCTACAGATAAATTTAGTATTTAACAGTTAACAAACTTACAGAAAAAAAATAAACTTTTTAAATTACAAAATAACCCACTTGTGTTTGAAAATGATAAAAAAAAAAAATCTATTAGAAATTTTTATCACGTTCTCGTATTACTATTACATTTCTGGAAAAAAGTAAAATTTAAAAAAAAAAATTATGATAAGTTTGGAGTAAAAAACAGATAAAATTGTATAACAAAGTTTACTTAAAATTATGTTTAAAAAAATAAAAACACTGTTAAATTGTACATTTGTATTACGTATTGTTTTCTTCTTTTATTTTTATTATGAATGTTGTAAATGGTACGTGGTCAGTCAGTTTAATAAAAAAAAAAACAAAAAAAAAGCTTTTATTGAGTAATACAGTATTTTCAAGTAAATTTGTCTTAAAAATAAAATTTGAGCAAAAACCATCATTGATCACATTTGTTTTAAACTATAAAGGACGTAAAGGACCAAAAAATCAAAAATGTATTTTTTTATCAAAGTTTTAGTTTATGTATAATAAAAAACTAAAACTAATCTTAAATAGGTAATGCACTTTTGCACATACACATGCATTTAAAAATGTATATGTATGTATGTAATTGGAATGAAATTTTTAAGATAAAACATAGAGAGATAGAAGAAAACAAAAAAAATACAAAATGCTTTTACAAAAATATTACAATAATTCTGTTATAATTTAAATTTTAATATTTACATAAAATAATTGGATTAAGAAAATCTAATTTCTAGATATGTTTTTCTTTTTCTTTTATAATTGCAATAACATGCATATTATATTTTACACAAAAAAAAAATCTTTTATTTTGCATTTAATAAAAAGACAACACAATATTAAATTTTTTATTATGTAAATATGTAAATGAAAAAAAAAAAAAAAATCAAAATGAATATAAAAGCATGTGGAATAACCAATTTAATTATCTCTCATATATATTTTCATTATTTTGCTATACAAAAAGATACAACACTTTTATTATATTCATTTTATAAAATGTATAATAATTCAATTAATTTGTTTGTATACATAATTATGTTTCAATTGAAATTCAATAAAATTCAATTATAGTGTTATTTTTTTTAAATAAAACATTTATACATACATGCATAAATACCCTGGTGTGTATACTCTATATACATATGTAAATGTGGTCATATATTTGCTAAGAGTACATCACATGATATGGATAATATGTGATAATGAAATTTGTATTGGCTATTATTATAACAAAACAAATGCATATAACAATATCTGTAATTATTTCTCGGGAATATATTCTATAATAGATTGTTCATATGTACATATATGAGTGCATGAACGTACATTCAGCATACGTACATACATGTGTACATGTGTATTCTCGGATCATACGCATAGTTGTCGTAATGACGATATGTATAGTAAATTCATAATTAGCTATATTAAGCGTCCAAACACAATTAAAGTGTGTTTCTGCTGTTTGTCGTTGTAACATCAATTGTATAATTAAATTTTCGATTTTTAACAATGCTAATGATACTGTCGAGTGTCGGGAACGGGTAAAAATTATCTTTGATTTTTATTCAATAAACATCCAATAGCAGTTAATCTGACCTGACAGATTTATTAGCTATGTATTATTTGTTTGGTACATTCGTGTTCCTGCTGGCAGTTAGTTAATTTGATTGTGTTTGACGCCTTACAAGTATCATATATGGATGTAATTAACTTCGTGATTGCATGTTTGCAGAATAGTAATCGTTTTCAATTTTATATCATAAACGACAAAATGATATCTTATTAGAATAAATACGTAATGTACATACATAGACACAACATTAATTAGAAAATCAATAAGTGAATCATATTTACATATTTCACAATATTAATTGTATTTATAAACGATCAAATAATAAATAAATGTTATGTGACGAGTTTTTTGTTTTTTTTTTTTTTTATTTTGATTTTATTGACCCTTATTTTATAAAAATGTTTTATGGCATACTCTGCATTGTGAAATTTTGAATAAATATCGAAAATATTTTGTTTGTATTTTAAAAAATTAATTCAGTTATTATATAGTTAAATAAATACATATATCATGAAGAGATTTGATAAAACAATCTAAAAATGTTAATAATATTACATCGATTAATATGACGTCATAACATGCATATGATACATATGTTGTATAGATGCACTTTATAGGTATGTGTATACAATGTTATATACGCACACAAACAATGCATACAATATATTATGTATATACATAATACATAACGCTAATATACTCATATGCATGTATATATAGTATTACTAATGTACATTAGTATACCTATATACGTTTATGTGATACTAAAAATTACAGAAATTTTCCTGTAATATTTTCTTTTATACTTTTTATACTCATACATACTTATTTCTTTTTTTTTTTCTATATATTATAAAAGAAAATTTTATGCAATTATAAAATGTTTTGTATATCCCTATCATTTAATTTGAATTAATTAAAACTTTCTTTTATATAAACATATTTTTAATTAAAAAAAATAAAAATGAATTCTTTGAATAATAATTTTTCAATGTAAAGAAAAAAAAAAGAAAAATTCATTCAAATTTATATAATAACTTTGAAGAATTTTCAAAGGAATGAGAAGGATGCTTTTTATGTTTTTCATTTTTCTAGTAGTACATATATACACGTAATAGAAGTTTTACAAATTTTTACTAAATTTTATTTTATTCAGTATCATAAATTATTTTTATGTTTCAAATTATTATTTTTTTTTTAAAATTAAGTTTTAAAATTCGAAATAAATTTTCATAGAAAAATACGTGCTTCCTGTGATTAGGTTTGAATGTAATGATGATTAAAACGTAAAAATTCGGCAATAAATTGTATCAATTTAAAAATAAAAATGGTAATCCTTTAATACCAATTTATTGAAAAAAGTTTTTTTTTTTTTTGTTGAGGCTGAATATTTTTTTTTTAAACAAATTTTTTAAAGGAAATTGACTATTTTAAATAATATTACAGATATTCGGTATTTAAATCAATTATACTTAATAAAAAAGCTGAATATCTAATTGAGTAACTGATTTGAACTCATGAAATCATGGACAATATATTTGATTATAAGAAATTTATTTGTGAAAATGGCTCACATAAAATATAGGTACTTTATTGAAATTCATGTATAATACAAAAAATTAAAAATAAATTTAACATTTAAATTTAAATAAAAAAATTTCAATTTCAAATTTTGAAATACAGTGTAAACTCTCTATAACGAAATTCAAGGGAACGACCATTTTTGTACGTTATAGAGAGTTTTCGTTATATGGAGAAAAGAAAAAACAGACCAAAATTTCATAAATACATAATTTCATACATTATACATAATTTATTACTTTTTGTAATCGTTACATCTAGTATTAAATTACAGAACATTACGTTTTTTCAATAAAATCTGCTATTTTTGCCTGACATTTTTTTGAATGCCAATATTTTGTTCGTATTTTATCCATATTTTGACATATAGCGAGATCATTTTCATGCATAGTACTGTAAAAATTTTTCTGATAATGCTCAATTTTGCACTTTCAAATAGCACAAATTATAAGATTCATAGTTTCTTTAAAAATGCGTATGTGACAAATGAAACGTCCGAATGTTGATACCTGGACTGAATTTCAACTTATTTAAACGGTCTCAATAATGAAAAATTATCTCGTTATAAAGAATGACTTTAACGTTATATAGAGTGTATCAATGCATGAGTTTTAAATCAAACCAAACAAACTCAAGTAATTTTTACGTTATAGAGAGTTTTTCCTTATAACGAGTTTCGTTATAAAGAATTTACACTGTAATAACAATTTATTGAATAATAATTCTATTGCAATGTTTAAGAATTACAGTGAAAAATGAAAACATTAGTTTCATTTAAAAATTTTTTTTTCGGAAATTATTTAAAATATATATATACATATGTATACGTATATATAATGTTTTAAAATTGTTTTGCAATGCAAATGCGCTTATTATTGGTTGCACTTTAAAATTTTGCATTCTTCGACTGTTTGTTCTTTTTGGTTTCCTTTAGAAAAGAATAAAATAAAATCAAGGTAAATTTACATATTTTGAAGTTTTTTTTTTTCAATCCATCTATTTGTCTTTTACTCTTCCTGCAGAGATTTGTTAAAAAATTTAAATTTTTGTGCGAACTGTATTCTATATACATATATGTACATACATGCACACAAATAAACCCCCCATAACGTTACCATATAAAACATAATTGCTATATGCAGTTATATGTGTATTTTTGCATTTTGAATGTAAAATAAAGTTTTCTCATCAAAAGTGAATATAATGTACGACATAACATTATATCAAAATGCGAAAATTTGAAATTAAATGAACATTTTCTTTCAAAAATCTGTACATCCTAACATATACAAGCCATATGAAGTCTAATAGGCCAGATACAACGAAAGCGACGCGTTTTTCACTCGCTTCAGAATGAGTTTGAATACATGGTTTTTGTATCTAGATAGATTAGACACAATGATAGCCACGCGTTTTCGTGACGCCACAAAATTTTCAGAAATTTAAATTTTGTGGCGCGTTGTTTTTTTCTAAGTTTGTTCCCTGTTTCATTTTTTAGGAACAAAGAGAATTATAGACAAGCTGACATGAACAATGTCAAAAAAGTTTCTTTGTTTACATATTAATAAAATGAAATGCCAAAAAAAAACACGTGTCTTTCATTGCCTCTTGAGCGCCACAAACCGGCGCCACAAGAAAAAACGCTCGCTTTCATTGTATCATGACCTATAATAATTATAAAATGTACGCGTATATGTCTACAGTAAAATTTTAAAATCTTAGAAAATGTTACATATATAATAAAATCTTTTATGATTTAAACAAATATTATATGTCAACTTTACACACACACACACACGTGTACAGATAAAATTTCCTTCACATATGTACATAAGTATGTACATAAATAATTAAATTCTTTTTTGAAAACTTTTACTTCCAACTAAAATGAAAATATATGAGTGAAAATGCAATTATACATTTAATACGTATAAATTATTTAGGGAAAAATACATACATACATATATTATGTGAACAAATTGATATGCAACAGATATACGAATAAATTTTAATGCATGCATTATGTTCCTTTATTTTCATTTTATTTGTACAGATGTTTTTCTTGTATACGTTAAAAGTTTTTATTTGAAAACTAAAGGAACACTTAAATGTGACACTTTTGTTTTGTAATAAAAAAAAAAAAACATATGCAATCATTTTTAACAAAATTTCTGTTAACATTTTACAACATTTAAAATACATGTCATAAGGGTATTCAATTAATTTAAAAATGTATTCCGATTTTTTCATTATTATTGTGATATGCATACATATGTACTTATATATGTTCGTTTTGAATTTTTGAATTTTAACGTACAAAAAGAAAAATTAATTAAAATGCCAAATTTCATATTAAGCGAAAATAAAAATTCACACTTTCATTTTAAATAATTAAAAAAAAATTCTTATTTTGAGTATTTAACATACTATACGATATGTAATCTGGTAAAAGAAAAACTTTTCAAAGTGAATTCCTTAATTAAATTTTTAATATATATTTTTTTAAAATTTTTCTGAAAATGGAAAAATTATTTTTCGCGTGAAAAAAATAAAGGGGGAAAAAATGTATTGAAATTTAAAGTTATTTTTTATTGTATATTTTTACCGGGCAACAGTATATACGTATATCTCACAAAAATATTATAAAATATACCTATACGAAATTGGCTTAAATTTTTAATAAAAATGAATAAAAAATTTATGTAGTGTAAATTTAATCAAAAATTTTCCATGTAATTTTAATATTCATTCAAAATAAAAATAAAAAAAAGTGGATTTGTTTTTGTTAGGGATTTATTTATTTTTCATATTTCATTATTGTTTACTTTTTACATACCATTAAAAATCAATAATATGAAAAACAAATTCATATCAAAAATAAATATTTTCTATAATAATTTAATTATTTATTTTGAATGAACCAAAATTTGTGGAAAACTATAGAATATGAAGCTAATATTGATTTAAAATATTAAAACTATTTAAAAGTATTTTCAATTTTAAAATAAATTAAAAATTAGATATGTATGTATATGGGGCTCAAGGTCACTGATGCGTCTCCAATATCCTCTCGTGACAAATGCCAACCACGACCTTTTTGACTGTGAGTCCTGTTACCACAAATGTAGGCTCTGGCGACCGAATGCATGGTGGTATAGCTGTGCCCGAACATCACGCTGAAAAAGGAAATGTTTGGGGGCTAATTTGTAAGCAATTTAATAAGATGGCAAACCCATCATCATCAAACTCGAAAGACAATAGACCAATAACCTATGTCTCTTTAAATCAACATTATTAAAGATTCAACAAGTAAAGGAAAACATGGACTGGATTATCTGATGACGACCACAGTTACATATAAACTAGATTTGGACACTGGAATGTAAGAGGTCGACCAAGGACTACATGGAGACGTTCTATATCAACAGAAACGGGTAAAACGATAAAAGAACTACGAAGAATGGCTCAAGACAAGTCGAAGTGGGCAAAATATGTTGAAACCCTATGCTCCTAAAGGAGTATGGTACCAAAAAAAAAAAAAAAACACAAAACAAAAAGATTAAATATACATACATACAATGAAATTAATCAAAAAATACCTTGTAGTAGATATGAAATTTGTTACATTTTTTTTTTTTTTGTTTTTCAATTTTCAATTTTTCATCAATAAATTCATTTGAATACCTCATGAAAACTATACGATAATCTCATACAATGAAATGAATTCTATACATGAATCACTAGTTTTTTTTACATTGTTTAAAATTATGAATTTTTCTTTTACGTAAGTATATGATTATTAAAATTTTAAAAATATTTTATTTATTAATGAGAATTTTATTCTTTCCAATAAAATATCAAATTATAATGAACAGAGGATATACAAAAGTTTTATATAGTATATAAAAAAAAACATACAATATTTTCTTTTCTGTGGTATTATAATCCTATATACAAAGATAAACCTAAAATGAAACATGTAATCGTTTCATTGCAGTGTATTGTGCAAGTAAGCACATAATTTTCAAATTTATTTTTAATAATATAATTTTTATAATGAAATTAGTTTTGTTAAATTTAAGAATTTTTGGCAATTTGCCAAATGTATTCTGTTATATTACAAAGCATGCACATGATATTTATGTCTGTAGTTTATATTATTATACATACATATATTAGTTTAAAAAAAATAAGGATAAAATAAAAAATTTTAAATTTATTTTTGTATACAGTTGAAAATTATTCATAATATCAACAGAAGAAAAAATAAAACGAACATAAAGTCGGCTAGAAAAATTATATTCTAATATTAAATGTTATTGTATACATAACGTATTTAAATACGTTAAGTCGTCTAGAAATAGTAAAAAAAATTTTAAAAAAAAATTTTCAAATTATGTTTTCAATTTTCGAAAGTACATTTTTATATATTACACAATGAAATAATATTTATTGAATAATTGAAATGTGAAGATGGAGGAATATTAACAATAACTAATTTTTCTTTTTTGTACGACAGAGATAACACATTAGAGCTTTTTCAAAATTAAAAAAAAAAAAAAAAGAAAATATATGAAATTTTCAAAATTTTCCTTATACACAATGGGATAAAAGAATTTTATCCAAAAAAAAAAAAAAAAAAAATCCGTTTCTATCCAATCTATTTATTTTTCTTTCATTTATGTAAATGAACAGTTAAGAAAATAGTGTATTTCAACATTTCCGCTTATTATTATACTCGTACACATATTTCATTAATTTATAAAGATATTTATAAAGAATCAACCATTACAAACTAAAAATTTAAACTAATTGATAAAGAACAAAACCAAGAAAAAGAGAAAAAAATAAATAAAAATGATCAACTAAGAATAATTGACATTAATATGAAGTGTCGTACATGTTTAAACATCGATTTAATGTCAATTTAGAGATACTTACATACATACATATGTACATGCATGACAACTAAATTTAATATTTCATTTCTTTATTCTGACAATTTGATGTCATACAAATGTGTACATACATACATGTTATTTTATGTTAGATTTTATCCCAAAGGATATTTTTTATTTTACCATACTTAGGAATGCTTCAGATACGAGTACATCCGTATATATACAATTTTAAAACAAAACAAGGAAAAAATTTGTAAGAAATGTGGACTTGGAAAAATTGTATAATGCAATATTTTTACGTGTGCAAAATAAAACGGGTGAACGTACGTACATACATATATATGTACATATATACGTATGTGTATATAGAAATATAAACGAACATAGTTAAAAAAAAGGACATTCAAAGAAACGTGATGTGATGGTATCTTTATTTGTTTATTCATTTTTTTTAAATGTTTATCATGTTGTACAATTTGCAAAAAAAAAACGGGCATTACTCGATTATATGACCGCATACTTTAATACAACGAGACTTTTTAATAAAAATTTTGGAAAATTCTAATATTTTGTGTATTTTCAAATACTTTAAAATATGTGCATTCAAATAAACATTCTGAGGAATACTTTACAAATACAATTAAAAATTGCGTTTTTTTATTTTCAAAAGTAAGTAAGTCTGCGATTATCAATTTTTTTTTTTTTTTTTTTCAGAAGTATATCAGATATCACAATGGGCCTTTTTGGCCTAAGGCCAAACCTCTACCTACCTACCATATCAGATCAGATTTATTTGTGGATTTTATGCAAAATTACTTATGGCTAAAAAAAATGGACTTTAAAAAAAAATATATACATTATAACATTTATTCTGGAATACCCTGTAATCAGTCAATAATTTATTTGTTTTTGAATAATGTTAGCATAATGTAATAAATACATACATACATATTTATGTATTTGTGTTGATGTAAAAGAAACGAATTTGAATATTAATTGATTATATGTATTTTTCAATAATTTATTGAAATATGAATTTGAAATTAAAATGAGAAATTGGCATTACATAATGAATTTTTACGTCTTTATGTAATTGTGTGTGTAATACATATACATAAATGATAGTTTTTGCAATATTAGAAAATAGCTAAATAGAAAATTAATTATATAATATTACAGAATTTCTTTCATATACATACATATGTATATATGTATATTCAAATAAATTGATTTGCTTTTAGTTTTGATCCCTTTTAATCATTATATTAATATTAAATGTATAGATTTGATACGTTATGAATACACAAACATGAAATTTTTCGAATATATGACACATGCAGATGTAGATTTATGTACATATGTTTTACATACATCATGGATTAGTGTTTGTAAACAATTTTGTATAATCCAATGTATATCAAATACAAAATAAATATATGTTCACGTAAAATATTAATGAAATAAAATATACTTTGTACTTTAAATAATATTTTCACTATACAGGCCTAATGGAAATTATGAAAAGTAGTACCACTTTAAAATCTTTATGTTATGTATTAAATATTTAAAAAGCTCTCCTCATACGGTATGAGAAATATGCAAATTGTGATAATATTGCTCGTGAAACGCTCTCTTATGAGAAATTATGAGAGAGAAGAAAAAAGACACATATCCTCACATAAGGCCTGTAGTGAAAATATTTAAAGTACAAAGTATATAATTTATTACCCTGGATATTGATTAAAATTAAACCATTAGAATTTTGTTTTATTAAAAATTGTACATAATAGGAAGCAGCACAGCATAATACAGAAAATTTAAATTTATGATATGTCGCTATACTAAAGTTTATATGATATGGTAAAAGTTTATTTTGAAATAATTTATTTGATCTACATAATATTAAATTTTTTTTAAGTTAAAATTTGAAATAAAGTAAAATTAATCAAATAAAGTGATTTATTTTTGAATAATCATTAGTACATCATGTTGTACAAAAAAAACAAAAACAAAACACACGTATTCTCATGAAGATTGGAATGAATATAAAAAGGATAACTTAATATATGAATGAAAAATAATGATTTTATGTATTGAAAAAATATTTTCAATTTTATGTTCACCCTTTATTAATCATATGATCAAAATTTATTTGGATTAGAGCATATTGAAGGATTTTCATGGACTAGCAGAATTTTATTTCATCATTTTTCTACATGATTTCCGTAGGATAATCTGTGCATTTGTAGATATACCTAACATTTTTGACTTTGGGGTATAAATCGATGTACGAGTATCATTTTACTTAAAAAAAAAAAAAAAAATTGAAAAAAAAAAATTTCATCATTTTACAGTGAATGTTATAGACTGGCATAACATTTGATATTAATACATGTTGTATGCGCCATAATTGATATTTACTGAAATGGGCACATAATAACATTTAAAAACGGTCATTTTACTGAAATATTTGAATAAACTAAAGAAAATTTTTGTGAAATTTTAATTGAAGCAAAATTAAAGTACATATATATTTTGCCATGACTGCAATAATCTCTTAAATAGAATATACAATTTTTACCTATACAAATACACGTAGATATACATATAATGCTTACTTAATGATTGTTCTCAGTTTTAAATTTAATTATTATAACTACATATAATGTATTTTTGTTACCTTTACCTCATTATTGTCATCACATTGTACAATTTTAAATTTAATTAAAAATTGTAAGTATTTAATGATGTAAGACCTGGTAAAATACGTAACCGTATACAATGTTAAATCTATTCAAAAAGTTTTAAATTACACACGTATATATAGTATGTACACATTTTACATAAAATGAGTAAGAAAAAAAAAAAAAAAACTCTTGACAATATAAAAGCTTTACAGTAACACCGTAAGAATTTTATTTGAAAAGAAATTAATAGTCATTTCATGAATGGATTTAAAAAACAAAAAAATTACATACTTACAACAGGTAAGTATATGTAGATGCAATGTACACGTGTACATGTATACATACATACGAGTATGTATAAAGGCCATTCTACATATTGTAAATTGTGTAATGTTGTGGTTCACAGTTTTGACTTTGAATAAATGAAAAATCATTTAAACTTTGATTTACAAACTAATTAATTTCAAAAATAAATTAAAATCAATCATTTGGTATTGTATTAGAAAAACCACAAAAGGTTTACATGAGAAATTTAAAAGCCAACAATAAAATAAATTGAAATGTAGAGAGAGATTTTGTCAATAAGTTGTCAATCATCAATTTAAAATTTCAAAGTCGAATTATATAGTACGCATGAAATGTTATGTAATTTGTACATAATACATATGTGGTGTACAGCAAATTTAAAATAATTTTGCTGCATTTGTTAGAGAATGACCTTAACCAGTACATTATGTATTATAATTGTGCATATATACACGAAATATTCATAATAAATCTTGTAGCAAAAATTCTGAAATAAGAAGAAATTATATACAATATGATAGATATGTATGTAAATGAATTTATGTATCTCAAATAGAAGATATGTACATATGTATGTATAAAAAAAAAATAAATAATAAAAACGATATGTAATATGTATGTAAATATAGTGGAAAAACAAAAGAACAAAAAGAAACAAAATGTTTTATCGCTTAAAGTTCTAATGTATAATATGCATTTTTATTGTCATATTAAGAATGTATTACACAAGCAAGCATATCCACTGTGCAGTATTCTAATATAAATTGTATAATATAATTGTAGCATTGCAACATTCAATATATGTATGTCTATGTATATAAAAAAAAAAAAATCCATGAAAATAAAGAAAAGGAAAACTAAAAAAAAAAAAACAAATTGAATAAATATGAAAAATCTCTGCAACATGACATCATGACATTATGACTTTATAAGAATTCGTTATTTTTTATGTATTGTAGACAAACACATGATGCGATACAAAAAAAATGAAAATTAAAACAAAAAACAAATTGTATACATTGTTTGTATGAAAATGAAAAATTTAAAAAAAAAAAAAAATTGATAAAAAGAAATATTGTACATCATTTTACATAAAAAGCTAAGATTTCAGATTGCAGATATTTCTTAAGAAAAATTTTATATTCCATTTGAAGAAAAATTACACAATTTTACTCTTTAAAAAAAGGATGTTTAAAAATCTCTACAATCAAGTGTGGAGAAATTTGGAAAATTTCTTTATTGTAAAATAAATGTGCACGTTGCCCTTGTCTCGAAAAATCATCATAATGATGATTAGGTCCTGGCTCACATCGAGCTGTTGCGTCAAAGGAAAGAAAAAAGTTGCCCTTGATTCTAAAATATTTAATAAAAAAAAAAGGAAAATTTAGATACATTTCACACGTTTATATTCATGTGAAACTGAAAAAAAAAAACTAAGTGAACACAAAGCTTTAATGGATATAACAATTTCTATTTGATTGTTGCAATTTTTATGGTCGACACTTTTTTTTTTTTTTGATTTTAATTAACTTTCCTACCCACATTTAATTATTTGTGTTTTTATAATTAAGTTGTAAATCATTTAAACATGAATCGAAAAAGAAAAAGAAAAGAAAAGCCTGTATATGACCTAGACTAGTATAATGTGCTTAGCTTAGTATACGGTACGAGAACAATTTATTTAACAAACCATATCCGATGTGGTTATAGTGAAGTGGCTTTTTAAAAGTGACTTGAAATACACAATTTTAATACCATATACAGTCAGAGTAAAACTGATGGATGTTGATGGCAAACACAGCACATATAAAGTTGTTTTTATACATGTTCAATCATTTGAATAATTAAATAGCGTGTGAAATATCATACTTATACATTTTGCAAATAAAACCAAGTTTATAATTTTAATATCTCTTGCTAATTAAATGTTAACATTTTCGATAGACCAAAACTAAAACCAAAAATCACAAGAAAATGAAAAGTGGAATTTTAATCATTTATGAATTTTTAAAACATGCAAGCAAATATTACGTGTTTCGAATTTTTATTTTTTGTTTTTTAAATTTTCTTTATTTTATTTTGTCTTGCACATATTATGCTAAATGTGATATATTCAGTTAATAGTTCAAATATCCCGTTCCAGTATTATGCTTTGAAAGTAAAAAAAAAAATTATTTTTTTTATTAACATTAACATTGAAAAGTAAATTGAAAATAAAATAAAAATCATATTTTTTTTCCTTTGGCGCAACAGTTCAATGTGAGCCAGGGCCTAACCATCATTAGGATGATTTTTCGAGACGATTCTATTCGATTCGAGACGGAGCTACAGAAGTAGCTCAATAGATAGAGTATTGGCTTCTGAAGCACAAGGGCCCAGGTTCGATTCCAGACAATTGCGGACAAATGAAGAAAAATAGAAAAAATATTTTTCATCATTTGTACCTGCACTGTCGGCATCGGAACTATGTACCTTACTCCAAAATGTTCACTCAGCTTTGAATGAGTACCGTACGCTTTACTCTCATGGGTTCAAGTGCTTACTAATACCGATCGAGTCTATATATACTTGCTCACAAAAAGTAACTCAAACAAATGATTGGTGTTAAGCCTACATAAGCTCTATCTTACAAAAATTATATTAACCTTAAAATAAAGTTTTACATGTAAAAATGCAAAATTACATTTTTCTTGACGATATAAAAATTTTAAATAATTTTTATAGAATTTTATTTATTTTTGTTTATAGATCAAATTTTTTATTTTTGTTTAACTGAATAAACAAATTTTATTTTTAACATAATCATGTCATCATGTGTGTCATTAAATTTTCACTTGTGGTAGATGGCTCATACTCATATAAAATGAATTATAAAATTTTCCACAAAATACAAAATAAAATTTATGAATTTCAATATACATTACACGTTTATTTTATTTTCAATGTCCCCAAAGGGAAAGATAAAAAAGACATGCATGTACATTACAAAATGTATCAGTTTAATTATACGGTAAATAATGTGCAAAAAAAACACACACTTAATAAATCGTAAAAATGGTCTATTAAATATATATTCGAGCATAATTTATTTTCATTTTCCTTTAAATTGCTAGAATGGACAGTAATTATGTTTTTCACAATATTATTTGTGTGTAAAATAGTTTTAACAGAGCTTCAGGATGTACTTAAAAAAAATTAAAAAAAAAATAAAAACTAGAAAATAGACAATTTTGAGTAGAAAACTCTTCACATTATTATAACCGTAAATAAGGAATAACAAAAAAATAGAAATAAAAATGAGATCAATAACAAAAAAAACAAAATTTTTTTTAAAATAGAGAAAAATCGGTTTTCTATCTATTTTTTTTAAAGAATGTACGTATTTTTTGGGATGTACTCTGGGACTATCGAAGAAACAACTTTTTATTGCGTTATCTTAAAAGGACAAAAGGGTACACTATATTATATGTACTTCTTCAGAAAACATTAGGTTTATAAGGAAACTTGTCTGATGGTACCCAAATGAATTTAAAAATAATTTCCTTAAATTCCAAATTTATAAATTGGCTCATTCAAAATTTTGTGTGAACACAAATCTCTTAAATATTGTAGTTTACAAGGTACTACAAAAATTCCAGGTAATTAAATTTACATATTTGAAAAACAAAAAAATTTTTCTTAAGGATTGTATTTGAATAGAAAAATTATTGATTACTTAAAAATATAGAATTTTTTATTTTGCGTTTTTTAAACACACACAAACATGTATGGTACATACATATTATCTAAAAATATGTATAAAACAAAATTTACTTTTCCATTAACAGTCTGATTGATAAATTATGTTTGGATTTTGTATCATCTTTTTATATTGACTTTGGTATTAGATTTTCACTTTAACGAATCACTTAGTAAAAAATCATTTCATACATATTAATTTTGATCAATTTAATATTATTACATCATTTTCTTTTATTATCATCATAAGAATGTGTTTATTTTCTTTTTATTATTCTCTTTACCGATCTAATTTTTTTCTAATCGACTTTTTACCGGCTTTCATAAAACAATACAACAAATAAACATTATATGTATTTTTGATGAATTATTGATAAAATAACTAAGTTACAAAATAATAAAATATTAACCAATATCCGTCATCAATCTATTTGGACATAGAAATAGGATTTTATTTATAGACATGTTTATAATAAAATGAAGATAATAATCATAAATAAATTGTAAATCAGATTTGAATGATATATCAGATTTGATTAAAATATTTGATGAAAATAAAAAATTTTCTTCCAAATCAACAATACTCCAACGTTTCGCATTTATTAAATTATACCGTATTGAAAAGTAAAATTTATTCTATCCGATTATAATTCATATTTTTTGATTTAATAAAAATGAAATTATTTTTTTAACGTAAAAAAATTTTGTCTATTTTTGGAAAAAGGAACTGAATTTTCACAAATTATTATTATTGAGATTTTATTTGAGGAAAATTTATGTATACACATTCTTGTATACTTTAAATAAATTCAAGATAAATTATCTTCAAAAAGGTTTTTGAAGTAGAGATTTAATATTGATAAAACTATATAAAAGTATGATGAAGTAAAATACTTTAATAATTAAACCGTTACATAATGTACGTAATGTACATCTTTGTTCAATATTATATTGATCTTTCAACATTTGTCAAAGATTTTAATATAATGACGACAGATTTTCTACTACAGCACACATATACAAATGTATGTATGCATGTACACAATACACATGTATGTAGGTTAAATTTGCTTTTGAAAGTAAAATTTTGAATGCTCTAAAATTCATTATTGTACATTACATCAAATTAAATAAATATATTAAATCCAATTTGATGTTTCTATTTATTGTTTAAGGATACGAACTAAAAAGTACCTTTTAAGCAAATTTCATAAAAAAACAAAAATATATATTCTTTAAGAAGAAAAAAGGATAAAAGCAATTTAATATTAAATTTATAGTACATAAGAAAATGTACAAAAAGATGGATAGGATTTTATAACAAATTTACAATAAACCATAATTCTTTTTTATTTATTTTTTTTTTAAAAAAAGGATATTTTATAATTTATTTGGAAATTAGATAATAAAAATCAAATTGATTTGAATTCTTCTGTCTACAATAATTTCTAAATAATAAAAGGAAAATACATTTTATATTAAACGAATAATATTTATGTACGGTAAAATACATAAAAATACATGTACCTGTACTGTATGGTTACTACGAATATTCATTTTAATGGGAATTTTCTTTTTTATTATTTATGATTTTATTTTATCCTATCTCTACATTTTTCTACACATATGATTTATTTGCTTTTTTTTTACATTATACTTACCATATGCCATCACAAAAAAAAAAAAGAAAAGAATTTATTTTTTTTTTCTTACCAAAAATTTGCATGACCATTTCTCATTTAATAAAAATTAAAAAAAAAAAAAAAAATACGTTAGATTTATGTCTTTCAATCTTTTCTTATTCATTTTTTTTATTTTCTAGGTATAAATATAAGTGACTGTAATCAATTACATTTTTTTTTTTTTAAATTTTTTATGTTTTATTTTATGTATTTTTTTTTTATCGTACATTTGAACATGACATGAATTTAAGAAGCAATTTTTATTTCGATATAGTGTTATAAACCGCTTTTTTTCATTTTTGAAATTTTTATTAAATATATTTTAGATAACGTATACTCATATATAAGCTAATATCATGAAATTTATTTGATTTTGATGATAAGGATATAATGTAAATGAATTTAAAAATAAATTTAATCAAAATTTATAATTTGGCTTTAAATATACTATATACAAATAAAATGAAAATTATCACTTTGTAAAATTTGTTGCAGACTCCTTTATTTCATTAAAGTAGATATTGGAAAATTATATTAAAATTAAAACAAAAATATAAAATTTATAAACAATATGTAAAATGAACTGAACCAAATAAAAATCGATCCATTCAATGTGATCTAATCAAAAGGAAGTTCATGCATTTACCATAAAGCATATCCATTATATAATGTACATATGTATGTGTCATGTTCACATACCTTGAAAAGTAATGTTGCTAAGCTATAGTAACATCCTCTATAGATATAAAAGATTTTTACGAATAATGTATCTTATTAATAATATTATGTGTGTATACAGCACAGTATTTAGTAAGTGAATTCATGAAAATAATATTAGCTACTATGATAAATCAATAATTGAATTTATTCATTGAACAGATATTCTACGACGACACTAATACATATATATGTACATGCATGGGAACATTTTAAAATATAAATTATATCCGCTGTTCAAAGGAAACTGTATAAGTGTTCTATAAGATATTAATAAATATTCAAAATCAAAACTTCGAAATAATTACATTTGATAGACATGCATACTCAGCTAAATTTTAGTCATGCATATAAAAACATTTTGATACAAGAAATTGCTGCTGTATGTAAATTACCCACATACACATCTTAATGTAACGTGTACTCTAAAAAGCTTTTAGTTTGCTTATATATATGGTAAATTAACGTAACAAAAAAAATGTTATGTAGTTATCATGTATTCTGGTAACATAATTTAATTCTGCAAGCAAACAATTTGAATATATCACATAATATCATAATGGAAAAGTTTTCAGGCAATTTTCAAGAGTTACTGTAGCAGAATGGTAAAGAATTAAAAATAACCATGCTTTAAAATTAAAATAATAAATTGCTTTGCTTCTAATCTCGTCAAGTTTCTATATTGATGATAAAACATTCTAAGACGTAACTTTTTAGAAGACATGGATAAATATTGTTGTCGTGGGAATCGAATGAAAAAGTTTTGTACTAACTCTACCAGATTTCTTTTTTTTTTTTTTTTATTATAGTTCTTAAAGAATTATTAAGAATGAAAATTTTGGGATTGGAATAATGCCAAGTCTAAAACTTTAGCATATTTCAGGAATACGTTGTTTGTTACTCTCTTGCTGTTGTTCCATATTTATATGGTCAGTGAGACAACATTTTAGTTAACCTTTTTTTTTTCAATTTTCTTATTTCCTGTATCTCAATGGTATAATAAGTTTTAATGTTAAAAACAACAACATTGTCGACATAAAATATACATATATATTTTTTAAATTTAATTAACTTAATAGTTTAAGTTTAAACACAATTAGGGGGTTTTAAACGATGAGACACCTACAAGACATATATGAAAAATTGTCTTATGAGACACCGCGTGAAGAAAGTGAGGCGTGTATGAGGTTGCACGGTACCTATATGGGCTACCTGATACACGCCTCACTTTCTTCACCCGTTACACTGGAAGTAATGGAAAGTGTTTCATAAGTTTTTATGTTTGATGTAAAAGCAGACATTGGGGTGAATGAGGAAAAATTCCCTTAACGAAAATTTAAAATACGTATTTTGTTACAGATTTGCTTATAATTACGATCGTCAGATAGAGAAAATAAAATGTGAAAATAAAAATTGTGTTTCATTGAAAATTGTAATATATAAAAATCATTAAATTTGTTGTTCGTCTTCATCCCAATTGTGTTTATTCTGTAATGAACACAAATATATGACTTGCTGTCCTTCAATACACAAACACAGAACAGTGCCATATTTGCAATCAAATTCTACATTCAATTGTAATTGAAATACGTACTAACTTGTATAAATTCATATATTTTTTTAAAAATTACATACATACATAATTCTTTTAATTCATGAATGTCCAATTTATGCTGTGTATGTTATCCAATCGAAACTACAATATTATGTATATTTTATGGAAGATGAAATGTGAGATCTTAAAAGGAAGGCTAAACAGAAAAATTGAAAAGCACAAAAAAAAAAAAAAAACAACGAAAAACCCTGACTTAAAATACAATCGTTATTAATTATTCGATAATGAAGATAATATAATTTTAAAGAGTCCAAAGTTAGAAAAACAGGTTTTATGTGAATTACACTTAAATAGGTTTTCCTATCTAATAAAATAACAAAAGTAATTCAATATAAACGGTTATAAAAATAAAAAAAAAGAACGAATACATATAAGAAAAATCATTGAATTTAATTTTTATACAATAAATCACGATAAAGCAAAATTTTCTTACGTAATAAAATGTGATGATGTTGTTACGTTTGTTTGTGATGTTTACATACAGACATGGTTTTAAATATATATGAAAACAATATGTATGAATTTTTTTATTTATTTTTGTACTCTGATGAAGATGATGACAATGACAATTTTTATGTATCTGGAAGTCATGCAATATTTTGTCAAAACTTATTGTACCATATTGTAATGTTTTCAAAAAAAAAAAAAAAAAAAAAAACGAGAAAAATTTAAATATCATCATTATTTCATTAAAATTCAACTGACAAATAATTTTATTCTGGTTCCATCATTTAAAAAAAAAAAAAATGTACATACATATGTATATATGTGTGTATATAAATGTTTATAATATGAATAGTGCATTTAATTTGAAAGATAAAATGTTTACATACATTACAATGTAAATACGCGTTTTTTAAAAATATTTACAAGATCATGACATGATGACATGTAATAATGAATGAAATATCAAAGGTGAATATAGTCAAGCCATTAAGTTTCTTAAATAAATAAATTGTACGTATGGCTTGATAAAATACATATGAAATACATACATCCATACATATGTATGTATATGTAGATAATATATGTGGAAGCAAGCAATACCATCATATTTAAAACAAAAAATCATGAAATAAAGAGTTAAAATTTATTTTTGCATTTGGAAGATTTTCGTAGACCAAAATTAAAGCCAGGTGTACGTACGCACAAAGACGATTTTACATTTAGATAATTAAAGATGCAGTTATGTTGTTCATTGTTTTTTTTTTTTTTTTTTTTTTGTAAGAAAAATAATGTAAAATTATTAAAAATAAATGTCTTTTACGTTAATAAAACTTTCAAGATACAAGAAAACTAACACAAATAATTAAGTTCAATGAACTTTCCAACTCTGTTAAATTTCTTCAAAGCATCAGTTACAACACATCAGTTTAATTAGCAAATTTTAAATATTTAAAAGAAAAATTCTGTTTCTAGAATCACAATTTCATTTTAATGACTTCAATTATATATGATATGTATGATGGATACATACATACGTATTTGTAATGAATAAAATTAAAATTGAATGTAAACTAAAACATAAAATGAAATGAAAATTTAACACACATGTAAAGTTCAAAATCCAGCAAAATCTATTCTTTTTGAAAATGGAATCAAATATCATTTTAAAGGATAACATGAATTTTTGATTTATCATTATACCTATATCAGGTTTATCATATGTATATAGAAAGGATTTATTTTGTAAGTATAATTTGAATATGGTTAACCAGATTAATTACCAAAAAAGGATACCAAAATATTTATTCTTTTGAATGTAAAATACGAGTATACTATATATGTATGTACCACATCATCATCATTATATGAATAATTATTTTACAATATATTGTAATGTAAATCTAAAATGACAAATGGTTATTTTGTGGTTTATAACATGATTCAATCATACAATCAGAAAATATCTGTGATATTTTAATACTAAAGATAAAATTATCGTTCTGTATATTTATGTGATTGTATAAATTGTAAATTTGAAATACCTAGATAAATTATGTTACACAATATAACACATTCATTTGTCTGGTAATTAATTTGTAATATGATATTTACGTGTAATTGAAATGAATGATTTAAAATTTTAAAGTTAAAGTTTGAAATGAAATGAAATTTTCTCAATTAAACGATTTTGATTAATTTTCTTTTCTTTCATTTATTTTTATTTTTTATTTTTTTTAAATAACTAAAAAACTGTGTTATAAGATATTTTAATTTATTTCTGTTTATACTTTGCTTATATATACTACGTAGCATATAACCACTACATAAAGTACGTTATTCTCCTTGCTAAAAGGATAAATGCCTTTCTGTAGACAAACAAAGGGTGAGGGTTACAATAAGCTTTCTTAAGTTGCAGTGTCGAGGCAAACCAACCTCATCTCACCCCACTCTTGCGAACTAAACTAAACTAGCATATAAACTATATTTACGTGTTGCATATACTTTCAAGAACAATTTATTTACCATCATTGTCCATTCGAATTGCAAAAAAAAAATTTATTTTTCAGTACTTTTGAAATTATTTTTGTTTTGTTTTCATTTGCTTTGTTTTTTTTTTTTTATTATTTTAAAAAATTATTTTTTTACTAAAATTTTATCAGACTCTGTTCACATGAAAACAGATAAATAAATGATGTTTTTTTTTTTCTTTGTAAAGCTCAAGTACATTTAATTTTGTATTATGCATTCATTTTCTTTTGTGCTATTTGTACATCCAATCTTCCTGAAATGCTCCTTTTTTGGACACACGGATATAATTTTAAAAACATTTTTAATAATAATTGAACAATAGATACATATTACAATACATATTCTTTATTTAATTTGAAAAACAAAATAAAAAAAACAATAAAAAGGAAAATATATAAACAGATAAATGAATAAATTTCTATTATTCAATTATTTTTGAAAATGTACAAATATAATTTTACAACGTTAAAAACACTATTATGAGAGAGAATTTGTATAAAATGGAATACATGTACATATGTATTATTGTGCCATTCATACATTTTCATACTTATTATCTTAGTAAAATATAATAATGGAATTTATTTGAAAATTTCAATGATCGGAATGGTGGCCATTAATCAAATTGGTAACGCCATTTTAATGTTGCTTACATAAACATACACGTTAGAATCTATATACGTACGTATATGTACATACATACTCGTACATTCATGTATTGCTTTTTAAATTTTCCAAACTATAATAAATGAAAATTTAGAGACAAAATACAGAATTTTATTGTATAAATAGGATATGTATATTATTTACAAAATTTTATTTCAACATTTTGTAGAGTTAAAATTTGAAATTATTTTTGTCTATTGTTTTCACTGGGAATTATGAACACAAAAAATTATAAATACGAGAATAAAATTTGCAAAATTCTGTAATAATTGTTATCTTCAATTTTATTGTAATTAAATTTTTTAGTTCTAAAACTATACAAATAAATTTTCAAAGCTATACCATGAAACTTAATGGAAATGACAATAAGCTTTGATTTTTATGCAAGAGTAAAACATGTAAAAAGTACGTTTGGACAAACAAAAATAATCGTAGAGATACTTATTTTCCAATATTACTGTGTAGGTAATCGAAGGTATCAGACCCAAAGGTAGACCGAGAAGTAAATGGTGGGACGAATTGCGGCAGAACTTGAAAAAAAAATCGAATAATGAACTAGAAAGAAGCTGTAATGGATAGAGGCAGATGGAGGAGTTATCTTTTAGAGGCGAAGGCCCTAGCTAGGGCTGTGGAGCCAAGATGATGATGATGACTGTGTAGGTAGAGTTACAATGTTGGCTAAACAATATTTCTTATAATTTAATGTCTTAGATACACAAGGAAATGGGACATCTTGGGACAGTTGCATTTCACGATCATGTCTATATATTAAATTACGGAAATAAATTAACAATGCCTTGAATTATAAACATTTAATTAAAGTCTATATGCATAAAAGCAAAGTAATTTTGCAAACAAACAATATGCAAAATACATGTATACGTATAAACAAAAAAAAAAAAAAACACACAAAATATATACAATTTGTCAGTTAATTATACAACTTAATGTAAGTTCATCAAAAAGTACGTAGAAATGTATGTATATAAAAACTTTCTGACATATTCTCATTACGAGTGCAAATGCATATGAATATGTACATTGTGTACAAACTATACAAATGCATACATGTATGCGCATATATGAAACGATCGCATTATAGATACACATACATACATGTAACGGATTTATGCAAATAATTGTGTAATTAACAGTTATTATTATAGGATTGTTGTAATAATAGCCAATGCAAATTTTTTATTATCAAGTGTCGTATCATCCATATCATGTGATATGGATAATGCAATTGACATGTACTTATATTTGTACATATACTATATATACCATACGTATACGTTATTCGAAATGTATGTTTATTGTAATTGCAGTTTATTGAATTTTAATTACATACTTCGTGTTTCTGATGTATATAAACAACTTAATTACATTATTAATTTTACAACTGATGTAATGAAAGTGTTGTATCTTAGATATTCTGTATGACAATAAAATAAATGAAATAATTAATAAATTGATTGCATTTATTTTTACTCATTTTGTTTAATTTATACAAAAGTTAGAAACAGTTTTGTCTCTTTATCGGAACAAAATTTAAAAAAAAAATTTTTTTTTTTTTTGAAACAGTGGAAAATACAAATTTATGAAACATAACTGAAATTCATATAAAAATAAAAGGATCAATTAGAAGCAATTTTTGTCTTTGCATCTTTAACGGATTTTTCAAAAAATTTTGAAATAACTTTCATGATCGTATGTAAAATTGTTCGTTTTTCTAATATTTCAATGTGCATAATATGTTGACTTTATTTACATTTTAATGTACATACAATTTACATTAAAGTCACCCCCTCCCCCTCTTCCTCCTGTGGTCACTTTAGTTCCATGATGAACATTTTTGAAACTTTACTAAAAGCACGTTTCTAAGTATTATATTTCTATTTTTCATATCGTATATATATTTTTTTTCATACTCATTGCACTTAATAATAGCTTTGTTTTATATTTTATTTTCATTTAAAATAGTTTCCAATGATATTTCTCTGTTAATCATTAAATAACTGACCACGTACAATTCAAAGTATTTTATAAAAAAATAATAGCTGTACAGATACACAAATGCATGAAAATTTGCACATAAGATTTGTACATAAATGTGTACAATATATTAAAATTTATTACTTTTTACAAATATGCAATTTCTCGTAATAAACTATTTTACGTATGTACATAGTCATAAGTGTACTTTCGTATATGTAATTTTATTTTTTTATCTCTTTAAAATTCTTTTTAACATTTTTTTTCTTACAAAGGTTAGTAATAGTGCACATGAGAAGAATTTTTAATAATCTGTTTTTTTTTTCTTTCTTTCTAACATTTTTTAAATAAATGATTTTTTATCTTTTATCACAAGTTTTTAAAGTTTTACAATTGTTCATGAAGTCAGAATTACAAAAAAAAAAAAAAAACAAAAAAAAAAAAAAAAAAAAAAAAAACAAATTATGTAAAACATTAAATGAAGATGTAACTAGTACAAAATTTTCAAGGTATTTTAAAATTAAAAATACGTTTAAAATCTAGTGCACTTAAATGAACAACATTTAAAATATTAAATGTATGTCATTATATTATATCATTTATAAAATATTACAAAAATTTCTAATTTTAGATAAAAGTATTCATATTAAATTAAATTCAAACGTACAATAATGTTAAAATGTTAATTACATAAATGTTTAAAATTTCAAACATAATTAGAGACATTTCAAGCATAGCATATACATATGTATGTAGTACTGAAAGTTATTCAAAATTTTGAATTATTCAACTTTAAAAGATATTAAAAATTAGGTAATTTTGATACAGGAATAATGCATCAATTATTACTAATGAAATGTAATAAAATAAGCTTTAAAGAATATGATAATGAAAATTCTAATTGTTATTTATTCGTAAAACGGAAATTTCATACTTACATAATATACATAGTAACATGTACTATAATTTTTTTACAATAATATTGTTCATGTTGTTATGTGTATCCTTCTTATAAGCATTAAAGGTAAACGATATAACTTTCTACAATCTACATACATAGTAATATTGTTATAAGAACCCCAAGAACCTCATAACGGCAATCAACTACCATGGTAATTGCTATGAAAAATAATTATTCATCGACAATGTTGGTAATGTTAATACCATATCATCAGGATATTAAAGCATTGCAAAAGATTTAAAAAAAAAAAAACCTAACATGAAATAAAAACATCAATTATGAGAGTCTATTGCTAATCGACTTTTAGTATTTATGAAAGTCTATTCGAGTAAAAATTTTTTTTATTATAGACTTGAAAAGTAATGATGATTAGGCCCTGGCTCACATCCATGCTCATATCGAGCTGTTGCGCCAAAGGAAGAAGAAGACTTGAAAAGTCGTTGATATTTTTGTGATCGATTTAAAAAAAAAAAAATGACTACAAAAATTTTGACAACACAAATAAAAAATTTTCATATAAAATTCAAGAAGTAAACAATCAAGTTTCCTTATTAGTCGATTTTTCGAATAGACTCTCATAATTGACACAAAAATATGACACTTACGTACATATTTATAAGTACACGTACTTGGCGTACTTGTACGTATGTACACAGACAAATCCGATGCATTATCGTACAAATGTGTACTGTATGTTAAACAATATTTGAAATGTTAGTAATTTTATTGACATCTATTTTGCTTAGCAACCAAAAAAGTGTTTTGTTTACCCGGTTGATTATTATAATAGGCATTGGTAAAATATATCTTAGTGTTATTTTTACATTTAATTAAAAAAGTTAAAATAAAGTCAAAATAATGAATAAAGACAATATTGGAAAAAAAATGAATTATAAAAAATGTGAAAAAAATAAATTAACACAAAGTAAATTACTAATTAAAAGACATATCGAAGATGTACCATTTTATCAATTTAAACATGAAAATGATGATTTACCCTTAGATCCTGCTAAACCATTTTTAAAGGATAAAATCGGTATAATAAAAAATTTTTCTAATAAATTAAATTGTGAAGAATTTAAAATTTCTAATATTTGGTATTGGTATTGAGTAACGGTTTTTTTTTTGTATTTCATTTTTAGTACATTTAAAACAATCACGATCAAATGAAAGTTACCATGAATTAGATTTGCATGTTTATAAAATTCTAGAAGAAGGAGAAGAAAATTTGCACAGTAACGAGAATAATTCTATGAAGAATTTAGTTGGCCTGAAAATGGAAAAATCGTATGAATCTCAGTCTAGTCTCACAAATCAAATTCTTAAATTGTACAAGGAACGTCCAGAAAAGTTACCTAAAAGAACAGGTAAACTTTTATTGAATGAATTGAAAAATTATGTTTCTGAATTTAAAAGGATAAATTTTTCATGTCATTTCTATTCCCTATATATAGGATTGAATACCAAGCCTAAAAAACCAAAATTTAAAGCTGGTGATCCTTACAAACATCGAACAACTGAGGGTAATAAAATTATTCATATTATGTATACACAATATATGCATTATCCTTTACAAGAACAAGGACAATATTGTTAACCAAAATCCTGTTCAGTTAAACAAAATATATGTACACTTTATTGATATTTTTTTTTTTTTTCCAGAAATAAAAGAGGAACTTGAAAAAATTGCAACTATTATAGATGATTTAATTGAACCGGATATAAGAAAAGCGAAAATGTTAGAAAAATATCAACAACAAGAAATAAAATTAATAAAACAAAGAAAAATTTCCAAAACAATTAGCAGTGTAAGAAATAATAAAAAATCTGTATATTTGAATTGTCTGTGCTACATCATTTATTTTTCTTATACGTTTCATATTTTACGTACTAAAAAAGGTAATTTGTAAAGGGGATAGACAAAGTATTTATGAGCCAGAAATAAAAAAGAGAAAATTTAATCAAAAAGAATATATGATAAAACTCAAAGAAAATGAAATGAAGTATGAGCAAATATACATATTTAAATAGTAGACAGTTTTTTTTTTTTTTTATCTTTGCTAATACATTCCTTTTAAGGTCATTTAAATATCTAGAAGGAATATTACCAGTTGATCCTGATGAACAAAAAATGAAAATGATTTTAAGATATGAAAATGATTATCAAAAAGCTACTGCATTATTTACACATAAAGTACAAAAAAGATATTTAAGCATGATAAAACAGGTAAAAAAAAAAATCCCAAATCTGTGCTGACAATTGAAAGAGAATTTCATTAGTGTTTTTTTTTTTCTATTTAATTTGTACTTTCTTAAAATTAGTTATCAGTTCGACAAATTGAAACTTATCCTTCGAAGTTGATTAAAAAAATCCTACCAAAAATTAATTCAAATATATCGTATTTGCGTCGGTCTTATAAATTCATTTTAAATGAAGAGGTATGTAATGAAACTTTATATACAAATACCCCTGTGTTATTTATTTTATGACCATTATAGTAAATATAAAAAATAATTTACAGAAAATTTGGCCAGAAATTTATCCTGAAATCATTTTGATGGATTATTTATTTAATTCAATTGACACAGATATCAAGGAAAATCAAGCTGTCTTAATTATATCATCTTTAATTGATCTTCAAGAAGATTATCGTTATCATATAAAGAGAGCATTTTTATGTTATGTACTTAAGTAAATAATTTTTATCTAGAATTGAATTTAAGTGATTCAAATGAATTTACAATATTAAAGATTTTATATGAAAAATTTCAATTTTAACAAATTACCATTATGAATTTTTTACCATATGTACTTGCTCTGTATTTCACAGTTCAAAATTTGTAAGAGAACATTTGCAATTAGAAATTGAACCTCCAGAATATCCTATTTTAACAATAAAATCTCCAGTTACATGGAAATGTGCTAAACAGATAGCTACAAATCGATTAGATCAAATTTTTATGTGTTCACATCCAGTACTTCAAGCATTAAATACACTATGGCATCAATTGTAAATTTCGTTAAAATGGTATCACTTTTTTAAAAAAAAAATTTTTAAAATGCATCTTTAATATTTTTAATATAGATATCATGATATTTTAATTGTGGATACAAAAAAATTTTACGAGAAAAATGATGTTGCATTAAATGCTGATGAAATAACTGATTTAATTCATAATTGTTGTCTTACGAATAGAGATGTAATTTTCACATTAATTGATATATTGTTATCCTAATCGGTAATATTTATTGATTTATATGTATATTACAGATTTTAATTAATGATTGGTTACCCAGATGTGCAGATTTAGTTGATATAATGAGAGATACATGGATCAATTTAATTACACCAAATCGTTCGTATATGGGAAGAGCTGAAATAATGTTCAAATGTATACATGCTTTAATGTCATATCATTTACAAGGATTAATTTTGCGAAGTATAAAACATTTATACGAAACTTTGAAAGTGTATGAGGTAAATACATATGTGCAGTATATATGGACACACAATTACATATGTATATATATGGTGTGAGATAAGAATAAAATGAAAAAAAAAAAAAAAAAAATCTATTTTTTGATATACATTATAGGAAGGAAATTTAATCGATACATATGATTCAAATCATCCAAAATTGAAACGGATACCATTTATGTCCTTAATTGTTTCTGTAATTGGAAAACATTTTCATAACAATGAAATAAATGTTAATAATAATGATTACAATGAAGATAATAATAATTTGCAAATTTATAAAATTGATAAAACTGATCCGAATTTTCAAGTAAATCGAATGGATAAAATACAATTTCCAAAGGTAAAAGATATTTATATTTGTATCTACAATGTGTTTTCATTTTTTTTTTTTTATTTTACATTGCGCACAGGGTAATGAAGAAGAAAAAACAAAATTTTTACTCGAAAATTCTGGTAAAATGTTCATATACCCTTATATGATTGAATTACCAGAATTATTTGTTAATTATTTTATTAAAATATTAAAAGTTGGATATAAAATACCACGTTTAGAGTATATAATGTCACAGTGTGAGTATTTTTGTTTTAAAAATAATTTTCATGTCACACTATAGAATTTCTAAAAAAATTTATGTACAAATATTATACGCAGGTAAAGATCAATTTGGTTATTTACAATGTATACCAGAAGATCATATCGATATGATACAATTATATGAGAAAATTCGTGAAATTATTATGAATAATTGGATTGGACCAACAATTTATCTTTATCCTGTTTATAAATATTATTTCCCATTAATTTGTGGTAAAATGATGTCAATAACAGAAAATATATTTACTCAACATGAGCTGCTATCAGATTTTACGGTAGAATTTTTTTTCTAAAATTTATCTTTCTCTTCTACATTTAAAATTCTATTTTCGTCCTTTTTTTTTAAAAATTTTATAGGAATTTGAAGAACTCGTACAACGTTTAAACGAATTAATAGAAGAAACGTATTTTCTACCAAAATTTATTCCATTAAATTTGTTTATGCTTGATAACCGGCATGTGAATGAATCATTGGCAATGATGATACATAATTTAATTGAATTTATAGCTAATTATTTTAAAATATTAAATTTAAATGAGAATAGAAGGTAAAATAAATATCCTTAATTATTTACATTTTACAACAACAAAAAGAAAAAATTTTAAAAAAATGTAAAAAAAATTAAAACATTATGAGAACATTTTTTTTAGAATATGTAATGAATTTGAAGAAATGTCAATGAAAGCTGGTGAACGTCCAGAGAAAACAGCTGAAGTTGTTCATTTACAAAATTATTTACAAGAATGTCGAGATGAAAGGATATTTAAATTAAAAGATGATATAAAAGCTGTAGCTAGAAGAGTTATATTTTTATTGCATTATGCTACATTAGATGGTAAAATAAGTATATTTACATTTCTGTCCACTTTTTTCTTAACGTTCAAATAATTTGAATATTTAGCCGATGATATTTACCTTAATTCAAGAACATTTCTTTGGCCATCTGAATTAGAACAAGTTTTAGAGTTAAGTGCTGCCAGATTAAATGTTGTCCATGATAATTTAGAAATTGCCTTAAGGTATATATAGGCTATACAAACTCTTATTTTTTTTTTTTTTTAATTAAATTTGTTTCTATTAAGTTTTCTTTTGTTTTTTACTTTTTTATTCCTTTATTAAGAGAAAAACGTTTGAAATTTGAAGAGTATGTATTAAATGAAAAACAAAGAATGGATAATTTTAGATTACGTGAAAATCGAGAAGTTCTATCATTGGATGAACTCAAAGAAAAAATTGATATAGTTGATGAATTGATGAACATTTTAGAAGTAAATTATTATTATTACACAATATATAAACGTTATTTTAATCATTTTTTCATTCAAATCTTTAAAATTAAATTTATTATGTGTAACAGAAATGTAGCAAGGAAGCTAAGCATATTAACAATGAAGAGCAATTATTACAAATTGATCAATCATTTTTTCCTGTACTTGCTGAACTTATCGAGAAAATGGAACCAGTTGAAAAACTTTGGAAAACATGCTATGAATTTGAATATAATCATAAAATTTGGTAAGTTATCGCTTCATTCAATTTGAAAATTTTGCCTTAAATTCAAATTGCGTTTTTTTTTTTTTTTGTTTAAAGGATGTACGAAACTTTTATAGGATTAGATGCAGACAAAATTCGTGATGAAGTTGAAAATATGAGCAAAGTTAGATACTTTTCATTATTCCTATCCAATATTGTATTACATTCATGTATTGATCTTTTCTAATTTTTATTGTGTACAGATTATTATGAAATTAATACGACAATTTACTGGTAATGCAATGGCAAAACGAATGGCTGAACAGTATCGTTTGAAAATTGATAAATTCAAAATTTATTTACCTGTATTGGATGCAATTTGTAGACAAGGATTAAATGATAATCATTGGGAACAAATTTCAGAGAAACTTGGTAAATCATGTAATCCAAACATTTATCCAACACTTCAAGATATGATTGATGCAAATATAATGAGCATTTTACCACAATTAGAAGAAATATCAAATGCAGCTGGTAAAGAATTTGAATTAAACGCTCAATTAATAGCAATGCAAGAAGAATGGAAAAATGTTATGTTTGAATTATTACCATATCATGATTCAGATACATTTATATTAGCTGCATTCGATGATATTCAAACAATATTAGATGATCATATTTTAAAATCACAGGCAATGCGTGGTTCACCACATATTGCAGCATTAGGTACAAAAGCAGATGATTGGGAAGAAAAACTTTTACGTATGCAAGATATATTCGATTTATGGATACAAGTTCAATCGACATGGATGTATTTAGAGCCAATTTTTAATTCAGAGGATATTATGAGGCAAATGCCAATTGAAGGTAGAAATTTTAAATTAGTTGATAAAATATGGCGAAAAATTATGAAATCAACAAATCAAGATAAACGTGTAATACAAGCAACCGATTATCCAAATTTATTGGAAACATTTCAAAAAGCAATGAAAGATCTTGAAAATGTCCAAAAAGGATTAAATATATATTTAGAACAAAAACGTTTATTTTTTGCTCGATTCTTTTTCTTATCTAATGATGAATTATTAGAGATTTTATCAGAAACAAAAGATCCACTAAGGGTACAACCACATTTGAAAAAATGTTTTGAAGGGGTAAATAATAAAAATATTATTGGATAATCTTTATATTTATTTCTATATAATCAATGCATTCTTGTTTTTATATAGATTAATACATTAAATTTTGATTCAAATCAGGAAATTACAGATATGATTAGTGCGGAAAATGAGGTGGTACCATTAGTAAGAAAAATTTCTCCAAAAGAAGCAAATGTTAGTTGACATTTTTGTTATAATTATGTTTAAAATATAAAGAAGAAAAATATTTTAATTAATTATATATTTTTTTGTTGATTAGGGTTTAGTAGAAATCTGGTTGAAAGAAATTGAATTGGTAATGTGTGACAGTGTTAGAGAGCAATTAAAACAAGCATCGGAACATTATTTTAAAACAGAAAGAAAATTATGGATAACAAAATGGCCAGGTCAAGTTGTTCAAACAATTTCATGTTTGGCATGGACATCAGAAGTAAGTGAAAGAAGATATGTACAAACAAATGATGTCTACATAAGGCTAAATATATATATATATATTTTTTTTTAATTAATTTCTTTCATTTAAACCTTAAGACTGAAGAAGCAATTATACAAAACAAAATAAATGAATATCTGGAAAAGTGTAATGAACAAATTAATGACTTAGTTGCCTTTGTACGAACAGATTTAACTTCTGGTATTAGAATTACAATTGAAGCTTTAATTGTTTTAGACGTTCATGGTAAGGACAAGTCGAACATTCTAAACAAAATAATGTCTCTTCCGGACTTTACATTTGTATTTTTATGTATATAATAATTTTAGCTCGTGACATTTTAAAATTTCTGGTAGAAACAAATGTTTCTGATATTGAAGAATTCAATTGGATAGCACAATTACGTTATTATTGGAAACAGGATACAGGAAGTATGTACTTTGTCTATTGATCCGTGTCCATATACATACATATGTATTTCATATGACTTTATCTAATCTTGTAACTCTTTTATTTTAGAGAGTAAAGCAGATTATTTATGTGTTAGCATGGTTGTTACAGACATTCGTTATGGTTTAGAATATCTAGGGAATGTCTCACGTTTAGTTGTAACACCTCTAACTGATCGATGTTACAGGTAGATTTAAAAAAAAAATCTTTTTTTTTTTTTTCGTTCATTTCATCTAATCTATTATTACTACTTTTGTAATAACGTTAGGACGTTAATGGGTGCTTTAAAATTAAATTTGGGTGGAGCACCTGAAGGTCCAGCTGGTACTGGTAAAACAGAAACATGTAAAGATTTAGGAAAAGCAGTTGCTAAAAAATGTGTAGTTTTTAATTGTTCTGATGAACTTGATTATAAAGCACTTGGAAAATTCTTTAAAGTATTTTATTGTATTTTATACATACATATGTATATAAAATTTACAAATCGAAACAATATTAATATTAGCATTTAAAAATTTTTTCGCTAAATATTTATTATTTTTCAATATAGGGTCTTGCCCAATCTGGAGCTTGGGCATGCTTTGATGAATTCAATCGTATTGGTTTAGAAGTATTATCAGTTGTGGCACAACAAATTCTCACCATACAAAGAGCTATTGTTAGGCATACAATAAAATTTACATTCGAAGATACTGTATTAAAATTAGATCCAAGTTGTTCTATATTCATAACAATGAATCCTGGGTAAGAATATATATGGAGAAAACAAAATTCATATACAATTAACAAATTAAAATTTTATTTTATTCAAATTTGAAAATTTGTATGTAAATGAATATATACAGATATGCAGGAAGAACTGAATTACCAGATAATTTAAAAATGTTATTTCGAACAGTTGCAATGATGGTACCAGATTATGTAATGATAGGTGAAATTACACTTTATTCAAATGGTTTCAATGATGCAAGACATTTGGCTCAAAAAATTGTTCATACCTATAAATTATGTTCTGAACAACTTTCAACTCAGTCACATTATGATTTTGGTAATAAAAATAATAAGAAATTCACAGTATTATAGCAAATATCAATTTTTCATACATAAATATTTTATTGATATAACATAGGAATGAGAGCAGTTAAATCTGTTCTATTGGCGTCAAGTTCATTACGTCAAGCACGTCCAGAATTGCCTGAATCTAATGTCGTTTTACGAGCCATAATAGATGTGAATTTACCAAAGTTTCTAGAACAAGATGTTTTACTTTTTATTGGCATCTATAAAGATCTATTTCCAAATGTGGAAGTACCACAGGTGAAATTTCACATCTACATTTAAAATAAAAATATAATAATATTTGAAATATAATTTATGAAAATGGTTTTTTTAGCCTGCACGAAATGATTTACTAAAATGGCTTTATAAAAATTTAGAAGATGAAAATTTACAGGCAACTGATTGGTTTGTTGAAAAAGTTTTACAGGTATATGAGATGCTTTTAGTAAGACATGGATTAATGATTGTTGGTGGACCAATGTCTGGGAAAACTACATCTTATCAGGTAAATAGAATAATTTTTATATAACATATGCGTTAAAAAGTATATAAAATGCAACATTATTTGAAATTAATAGATTTTAGCTAAAACACTAAAAGCTATGAATCAAGATAAAAATTCTAAAGCAATCGAATATCCAGTTAATTATCGTATAATAAATCCAAAAGCAATTACAATAGGTCAATTGTATGGCAGTTTTGATCTAATTTCACATGAATGGACAGATGGTGTACTTGCAAAAACATTTCGTGAAATGGTCTATTCAGGTGAAACTGAACGTAATTGGATTGTATTTGATGGTCCAGTTGATGCTGTATGGATAGAAAATTTGAATACTGTATTAGATGATAATAAAAAATTATGTCTTATGTCTGGTGAAATAATTCAAATGACAAAAACAATGAACATAATATTTGAACCAGCTGATTTAGATCAAGCTTCACCTGCAACTGTTTCTCGTTGTGGAATGATTTATATGGATCCAAATAAATTAGGATGGATAGCAATACATAAAAGTTTTTTGAATGTATTAATTAAAAATGGATTAAATGAAATTTATATATCACTTTATGAAGAATTAGTAGAATGGTTAATTCCGGCTGCATTAGAGATAATTCCCGGATGTGAAACAATGCTACCAATTTCCTCCATTTGTCAATATCGGGTAACAAAAATTGAATTATATGTTATTATGAACTATTTATCTTATATTCATGCTGTAATTTTGTTTGTTTGACTTTTATGCTTTCTGTCCTTATTTTAGATGTTGTCGATATTCTTTATGTATTTTCTTGAACAACAAAAACAATATAATCAGATATGGTTCCAACAAACTTTCCTATTTTGTTATGTATGGGCATATGGATCAGCACTGAATGGTAAAAATAATAAATGGCACAAGTACATATTATCCACAAGCGATCATTCAATTTTGTTTTTCTTTTAGTTGATGGTCGAAAACATTTTGATAATTTAATAAGAAAAATTTTATATGGCTCTAATGATAATTATCCTAGACCAAGACATTTTTCTTTAAATCGTGGACAAATGTTCCCTGAAAAAAATTTACTTTTTGATTATCGTTTTGATGAAATTGAAAATTATTGGATATGGTTAAAATCCGAAGATATAACAATATCATCAGAACAACGTGAAATAAGTGAAATTATTATACCTACAAAAGAAACATCTTATATAAGATATTGGTTAAATATATGCCTAAATAAGAATTTACCAATTTTAATTATTGGTCCAACTGGAACTGGTAAAAGTGCTGTAATATTTAATTATATTAAAGAATTACCAAAACAATCAAATATAATAAATGTTATCAATTTCTCGGCTAGAACAACTTCTCAGCAAGTAAGAATTCAAAAGATTATAGTTATGTATGCAGTATATATTGTACCAAAAATTTTATGTGTTTTATTACAGGTTCAAGAAACAATTATGTTAAAATTAGATAGAAGACGAAAAGGTGTATTTGGTCCACCAGTTGGTAAAAAAGTAAATTATAAAAAATTGAAATTAAATCGTTTGTAGTATAATTGCCTGAAATATGATTTTTTTAGGCAATTGTTTTTATTGATGATGTGGCAATGCCATCAAAAGATACATACGGTTCACAACCACCACTTGAATTACTTCGCCAATGGTTAGATCATGGACATTGGTTTGATTTAAAAGATACTTCAAAAATTGAACTCATTGATATGGTATTTGTAATAAAATTTTGATCTACATATTTCGAACGTTCAATGTTAAAATCAGTTATTTACAAAAAAAAAAAAAAAAAAAACACAATTTTTTTTAGGCATTAATTTGTGCTGCAGGACAAATGGGTGGTAGCAATTATATATTTCCTAGACTTTACAGGCATATGTTTGTAGTTGCTGTGAATGCTTTCGAAGAAGATACTCTAATAAAAATTTTTACCACTATTGGAGATTGGCATTTTTCAAAAGATTATCCAGAAAAGATAGCATTATTATCAAGAGTAAGTGAAAATTTAAAATAAATCGTTATCTGAATCTAAGCTACACATAAATACAATAATAATGAATTTAACAAATTGTAGGGTTTAGCGGAAGCAATGATAAATGTTTACAAGCAATGTGCAAAAATTTTTCTTCCAACACCGACTAAATCACATTATACATTTTCATTAAGAGATGTTACAAGAGTGATACAAGGTATAGTTCTTGTACCACCGAAAAGATTAATTGAATCAGAAAAATTGGCTCGCTTATGGGTTCATGAAACTTATCGAGTATTTTATGATCGGTAAATCAATTATACTATTAATATTGATAAACTGATAAAATTTGATGGCATCTTATGTTTTATAATTTTTTTGTTTTTTTTTTTTTTTGTTTATTTAAAGTTTAATTGAAAAAAACGATAGAGAACAACTTTTCGATATAATAAAAGTTTCATGTAAAAATCATTTAAGATTTTCATTAGAACAAGCAATGGCTAATCGAACAGATATTAATGGAAATTTAACACATGATAATTTAAATAATTTATTTTTTGGTAATTATATGGAACCAGATGCTGATCCAAAAATTTATGATGAAATTGAAAATTATGATAAATTAGAGAAAATTATGAAATATTATCTTAAAGATTACAATGAATTTTCAAATTCACCAATGGATTTAGTTTTATTTAGATTTGCTATACAACATATTTCAAGGTATGTACTAACACACGAACATCGTAGTGTATTAATGAACCAATCCGACTTTAAATTGCCTTCTTCATATATTTTTTTTTTCTAATTTTTAAGAGTATCAAGAGTAATCCAAATGCCTAGAGGTAATATTCTAATAGTGGGTATGGGAGGTTGTGGGCGAAAAAGTTGTATTAAATTGGCAGCATATATTGCTGATGCAGAATTAATAACAATACAAATAACTAAAACATATTCTATTAATGATTGGAGAGACGACATAAAAAATGTATTAATGAAATCTGGGATTGGAAATAAACCAGTTGTGTTCTTATTTTCAGATATGCAAGTAAGTTCAGATATTAAGTAAGGGATACAAACAATATTATCTATGTGATATGAATTAACAAAAAGGAAAAATTAAAAATTTAAGAAAAAAAAAATTTAAATTTCGCATGTTTAATTTTTCTATAGGCAATTGATGAAAGTTTTATTGAAGATATTAACACAATTCTAAATACAGGCGATTTACCAAATTTATTTCAATCTGATGAAAAAGCTGTAATACTTGAGAATATGCAAAATCTTGCAAAACAACTTGTACGTATCAAACTGTTATTAAAAATAAAAAAACAAAAACAAGAAAACGAAATAAATATTTACGTATACAAGCGTTAAAATGTAAATTGAATACTACATGATATTTTTTTTTTATAGGATAAACAAATTGATTCATCACCATTATCCATGTATGGCTTTTTTACTGATCGAGTTCGTGAAAAACTTCATATAGCGCTTGCATTTTCACCAATTGGTGATTCATTTAAAGAAAGACTTCGAATGTATCCTTCTCTAGTGAATTGTTGTACAATCGATTGGTAAATACATAATAATTTTATTCATTCACTAAATATTTAAAATGCTAACTTTTTTAAACTTTTTGTGTTTTTTTAATTAATACACAAGGTTTACTGAATGGCCAAGGGATGCTCTAGTAAGGGTAGCTGAAACCTTTATTAAAACATTAAATATTAATGGAGCAGAAGATGCAAAAGATAAAACTGAAATTTCAGATATTTCAAATGTATCTGTTAAATCAGAGCTATCATCAACTACAGAAAGTATTACTAAATTATCAGAACTGGAATTGAGTTTGGTCAATATGGTCATATATTTCAATGAATCAGTTATCGAATATAGTAAAAGGTATGATCAAGAAAATTTCATCATGAATAAATAAAAATAATGATAATAATTTTTTTTTTTTTTTTTAAATCAGATGTTTCAGAGAATTATCAAGAAAGAATTATGTTACACCAGCGTCTTATTTAGAACTTTTAAAGTCTTTCAAAACATTTTATGACAAAAAATTCGGAGAAATTACCCAACTTCATGATAGGTACGTGAAATATTATTTTTTTTGTCATTTTTATTTAAATTATATAAGAATACCTTAGATACACAACTGGTCTAGATAAACTTGATAGTGCGGCAGGTCAAGTAGGTGATATGCAAAAAAATTTATATGAATTACAGCCACAATTAAAAATTTTATCTGAAGAAACTGAAAAGATTATGATTAATATTGAACGTGAAACTGCTGAAGCTGAAAGAAAAAAAGAAGTTGTTGGAGCAGATGAAGCTGCCGCTAATGAAGCAGCAGCTGCTGCACAAGCAATAAAAGATGATTGTGAAAGTGATTTGCAAGAAGCGATTCCAGCTCTTGAAGCAGCCCTAGAAGCTCTTAATACATTAAAACCAGCAGATATAACGGTTGTGAAATCAATGAAAAATCCACCATCAGGGGTGAAACTTGTTTTAGAAGCTGTGTGTGTATTAAAGGGAGTTAAACCAGATAGAAAACCCGATACAAGTGTGTTATGTTTGGCTCATGTTTTTCGAACTACATTTTAATATTTTATCGTTTATTTTCTTCTTTTTTTTCGTTAACGAATCAGGTGGAAAAATTATAGATGAATATTGGGGTCCATCTTTAAGGATGCTTGGTGATTTAAAATTTCTTGAATCATTAAAATCCTATGACAAAGATAATATACCATCTCCACTTATGAAAAAAATAAGAGAAAAGTAAATTGAAAGTTCTTATTTATTTAATTTTCTTTAATTTATAATTTTTTATTTAACTTTAACTACCTTCAACTTCAAATTTCTAATGCTACACTCATTCATTAAAATTAAAAATACAAAATTTTATCACATTTTTTTTTAGATACATATCAGATAGAGATTTTATACCAGAAAAAATTAAAACTGTTTCTACTGCATGTGAAGGTCTTTGTAAATGGGTACGTGCTATGGATGTATACGATAGAGTTGCAAAAATTGTAGCACCAAAAAAATTAGCACTTGCTGATGCTGAATCAGAATTGGCACAACAAATGGAAAAATTAAATGGAAAAAGAGCTGAACTTCAAGAGATACTTGATAAATTACAAAAATTAAATGATTATTTTGCTGAAAAATCTAGGGAAAAAAAACGATTAGAGGATGAAATAGATAACTGTGAAAAGAAATTGAACAGGTACATTTTAATTAGTATTTTTACATTAGCATTAATAGGCAGCGTTCTAAAATTTATGTGAGATGCTTTATATCATATTATTTAGTCATCAGGCTCAGTAATTTCATCTTGTCACGAATATCTATATTAACAATTTGTTTATAAGACATTGTATATAGTCCTAAAAAATTTTTTTATTATCATTATTGCACCCTTTCTGTAGAGCGGAAAAGCTTCTTGGAGGACTTGGCGGTGAAAAAACAAGATGGTCAGAAACAGCAAATCAATTACATTTATCACTTCATAATGTTATTGGAGATGTATTATTAGCCGCCGGTTGTACTGCTTATTTAGGCTTCTTTACAGCTGAGGTACATACATATCTTTAATGAATTTGATTTTTTACTGTTATACGTACTTTTTAATGCGTATGTTTTGTAGTATCGAATTAACATTCTATCCATTTGGAATGAATCATGTCAAAAAGAAAACATTCCATGTTCAGAAAAATTTTCACTTGCGACTACTTTAGGTAATCCAATGGAAATTAGAGCATGGGGTTTAGCTGGTCTACCCTCAGATAATTTTTCTGTTGAGAATGGGATTATTGTGACTAATTCATCACGTTATCCACTAATGATTGATCCACAAGGTAAAACAAAAAAAATAAATAAATAAAATAATTTTTATTTCTTCAATATGTATGTATGTATATCATACATATTTTTACATGAAATTCTGTTTTTGTAGTGCAAGCAAATAAATGGGTTAAAAATATGGAAAAAAATAATAACTTAAGAGTAATTAAACAAACTGACGAGAATTATATGAAAATTGTTGAGTATGCTATTCAATATGGATACCCTGTACTATTGGAAAATGTTGGTAAGTATACAATTAGAAATACGCCAATAATCATATAAATGAACTTTTTAATATCTTATTTTCTAATGCAATTAATGAGACAAGTATCATAAAGAAGGATAGAATAAAAAGGATTCCCCATTTACAATTTTAATTTTCAGGTGAAACAATTGATTCAAATCTTTTCCCTGTATTAGAACACAATGTTTTCAAATATAAGGGTGGATATGTTATAAAACTTGGCGATGCACTCATTGAATACAATCACAATTTTCGCTTTTACATTACAACATGTTTAAGAAATCCTCATTATGTACCAGAAATTGTAGTTATGGTATGTAAATAATCACAATTAATTTTACACTATTTTTTCCACTGTTTTTAAGCCGAGTCTGTTACAAATGTAACGGTTTATAGGTCACAATTTTGAATTTTATGATAACTAAACAAGGACTTCGTGAACAATTACTTACAACAACTGTAGCATATGAGCGTCCTGATTTACAAGAGAAAAAAGAGCAATTAATTATTGAATCATCTAGAAATCGTGATGCTTTATATAATATTGAAACTAAAATACTTCAAGTATACATACAATTTTCAAATCAAAAATTAACAAAATAAGAAAAAAGAAATTTTTCTTTTTGCATACATTTTAATTATATTATAATATAGGTTTTATCATCATCAGAAGGAAACATTTTAGAAGATGAAAATGCAATTACTATTTTATCATCAAGTAAAACATTATCAGAAGAAATTCAAGAAAAACAAACAATTGCTATTCAAACTGAAATAGAAATCGATTTAGCACGTCAACAATATTTACCTGTAGCAAAACATTCAACTATATTATTTTTTTGTATTTGTGAATTAGCAAATATTGATGCAATGTATCAATATTCTTTATCATGGTTTTTTAATCTTTTTATTAATACAATTCTTAAAGCACCAAAATCAAATAATCTAGAAGAAAGATTAAATGTCCTTAATGATTACTTTACAAAATCAATTTATCAGAATGTATGTCGTTCACTTTTCGAAAAAGATAAATTAGTATTATCATTTGTTATGTGTCTTGGAATTCTAACATCTAAGGTAAATATCTACATACATATGTACATATACTATGTACGTAGTATGTGCTTTTTATAAAATTTTTTCTTTGCTTATTGCATTTATAAAAGATTTATTTATTCTATATACTCCTTCAATGTTCAAGGGGGAAATCAATAATAAACATTTGATATTTCTATTAACTGGTGGTGTTGGTTTAGACAATCCATATCCAAATCCAGCTTCATCTTGGTTAACTGATAAATCTTGGTCAGAAATAGTAAGAGCTAGTGAATTAGATGGGTTAGTTTAAATTTATTTTTTATTTTTTAAATTTTTTAAGTTCTATTCAACTTTAAGTATTATAAATATAATTAATTAATTTTTATACTCGATTTTAATTTTATTTTCATTCATACAGTCTTGAAAATCTACATTATATATTTGCCGAAAATATTAATGACTGGAAAATATTTTATGATTCATCAAAGCCAGACCAAATAAAATTTCCAAATCCTTATGAAAACGTTAATCAAATGATTGGTCTAATTTTATTGAAATGTATAAGACCTGATAAATTAATTCCTGCAATTAGAGTATATATAAAAATGAATTTATAAAAATTTTTTTTATTTAAAAATGATATAGAAAAAAGATACTAGTTTTTTTTTAAAATTATATTTCACAGACTTTTATTACAACAAATATGAGTAAATTTTTTGTTGAACCACCATCATTTGATCTTCATTCATCATATTTAGATAGTTCACCGAAAATACCTTTGATATTTATTTTATCATCTGGTTCTGATCCAATGTCCAGTTTATTCACGTATGCCAAACAAAGAGACATGCACGAAAAGTAAGTCAATCAAAAAAAAAATAAAATAAATTAAAAGAAGTGTTGCTGAGCATACACGATCTAGAAAAATACGAAAAACTCTTGTTCCTTTTAATAGAAAATTAAATATTTTTAAGATTCACCTTAAAATAAAATATAAATTTTTTTTTTTTTTAAATTTCATTATAAAGATGTAAAACAATTTCACTTGGGCAAGGTCAAGGACCAAAAGCTGAAAAAATGATTATGGATGGTATTCAATTAGGTCATTGGGTAGTATTACAAAATTGTCATGTTATTGAAAGTTGGATGGGAGAACTTGAAAGGATTTACACTGATACTACAGTATTATCTGAAACTGAAATTCATGAAAATTATCGATTATGGTGTACATCATATCCAAGCGATATATTTCCAGTATCCGTTTTACAAAATAGCGTAAAAATGACAAATGAATCACCAAAAGGATTAAAAATGAATATGCTAAGATCATTTAATTCAGAACCATTGATTAAAGATAAATTCTTTAGTTATGCATTTGTTGGAACTGAAGCTAGATATTGGTTACGTGGTGTATTCGCTTTAGTATTTTTTCATGCTGTTATTCAAGAAAGAAAAGAATTTGGACCACTTGGATGGAATATTCCATATGAATTTAATGAATCCGATTTAAAGTAATCAGATTTATTTCTAAATTAATAATAAGTGATAAAGTGATTATAATTGTATGATTTTTCCATCTTTTTTTTGATTATTTATTACAATTTTAATAGAATATCATTACTTCAATTAAAAATGTTTATAAAGCAATATGGAAATATACCATTTCATGGACATGTATATTTAACTGGTGAATGTAATTATGGTGGTAGAGTTACAGATGATAAAGATAGAAGATTAATTATGTCACTTTTAAATATGATTTATAATCAAAATGCGATAGATGAAGATAAGTAAGAAAATAAACACACATTTTTGTATTTTACAGTAATGCAATAAAAAATATATTCTTACAACTTGCAGTTATGCTTTATCAGCCTCTGGACAATACAGAATACCAATAAATCCAACTCGTATTAGTAGTATTGAATACATTAAGACATTCGCTTTAGGCTCTCATCCAGAAGTTTTTGGATTACATGAAAATGCTGATATTAAACGAAATAATCAAGAAACTCAAACAGTAAAAAATTTAAAATTATTTTGTTTTTTTACAAAATGCTTATAAAAATCGTTTTTTATTTATTTTGTATTTTTTTTTTTTTTTAAATTCAATATGGATAATTTTAGTTTTTATCTGGTGTCTTATTAACTCAAGTACAACTTTTAGCTACAACAAAAACTGTAACATCTACATCAGATGATCAAACAGGAGTTGATTCAACAGCATTAAATTTTTGTTTAGATATTTTAAATAGGTTACCAAATGAATTTAATATTACCGATGTACAAAGTAAATATCCGACATTGTATACAAACTCAATGAATACTGTGTTACAGCAAGAAATAATAAGGTGAAAAATGAAAATTTCAACTATATATCCTTTTTCATGTTTTTATTTGTTTTGCAGATAATTTTTGTTACTAATGATTTTATTTTATTTTATTTATTTTTTCTGCAAAATAGATTCAATAAACTTTTAAAATACATAAAAGCAAGTTTAATTAACGTCCAAAAAGCAATTAAAGGACAAATTGCAATGATACCCGAATTAAATCGTATATATAAATCAATAATGATTGGAAAAGTACCAAATGATTGGTTAAAGAAAAGTTATCCATCATTGAAACCACTTGGCAGTTATATTATTGATTTTATAGCAAGGTTTGTTTAAAACACTTTTTTTTTTTTTTAATTTAAGAAAATAAAATTTTGAGTTTCCTTTTTTTTATTAATTTCTAAATGATTATTTGTTTTTTAAAGAATTGAATTTTTACAAAATTGGATCGATAATGGTGAACCGAATGTTTATTGGTTATCTGGATTTTATTTTACTCAATCATTCATAACGGGTATATTACAAAATTATTCAAGAAAAAATAAACATCAAATTGATTTAATTAGGATACAATTTAAAGTAACTGATTTTGAAATTGAATCACGAAATACACCAAAAGTAGGAACTTATATAAAGGTATGTATGTGATATATTCTTAATATTGATTCAAAAAGTTTATTTTTATTGTCGCTTCTGAATCGAAATCATAAATACAAAATATATGGTTTACGTACATATGTATATATGTATGTATATTTGTAATAATACATTTAATCACATACACATATGATATAACACTCATTTACATGCGGCTATACAGGAACAAAAACAAATTGAAGACGATACAATTTTATTTTATGTAAGTACATTGCATTTAGAAGTAAATGTACACGAAGGACATATTATTGTTGTTTTCGACATTGTTTTCTTTTTTCACATTTGATGACTAGAAAAAAAAAAATTAAAAAAATTATTTAATTAAATAAATTTTTTCTTATATGCCAGGGTATATTTTTAGAAGGAGCTAGATGGAATCGTGATACACATTTTCTTGATGAATGTTTACCAAAAATATTATTTGATACATTACCAATTATTCAAATAATTCCAATACTTAAATCAGAAATTTCAACTTTAGATAATGACGAATATTATGATTGTCCAATTTATAAAACAAGTGAACGTCGTGGTGTATTATCAACTACAGGACATTCAACTAATTTTGTTATGTATATGCAATTGCCAACAGAAAAAAAACCAACACATTGGATAAATCGTGGTACCGCATGTTTATGTCAACTTGATGATTAATAATTATGAAATTTTTTAAACGTACATATGTGGCACATATACATATGTGGGTACTTTCATGAATGTGTCGTCGACGTGTATTAACGACCAGAATGGGCTGGATTGTCTGAATTGTAAACTGTACATGCACACATTGCAATTGTTTGAAAACGATTGAGTTATTTCTGTAAACTTTGCAAACTACTTGAATTGATAAAGCTGATACATTTCCACGATTACACTGGAAAGATATTTATGAAGTTGATTTTTTTGTCATCAGCGTCGACGACGCATTTATAAAAGTACCCTGTATGTTTGTACAAATGATATAATTGTGTGAATTTTGGTACGTTAACTTATACGTATACACCAGTGTGTTGTTAATTAATGCACACTTTCGTTTTATTATTTTGTAATTTATTATTTGACTTCAATAAAAAAATTTTTTTTCTTTTTTAAATGAAAAATTTTTTTAAACTCATTTTCATACTTTAGTCAGACTAAGTTCAAGTACAGTACAGTACAGACTAAGTTCAACATTTAAATCTTTCCAAAGGAAAAATGAAACAAAAAGCTAAACAGGTTGTTAAAAAAAAAAAAAAAAACAAAATTCAATTTTTATCAAAAGGTAAATGAAGTAAACGAATTGCAAAAATATAAGAATATTTATTTTCACATATGCAAAATGGACTTTTACACAATACATACAACACAAAAAATTATTATACGTAACTTTTAATACATCATTTGAAAATTAGTCTTGAAATTTATTTTAGTCTTTAATCCTTTTAGTATACAGATAGATTACTTGTTATATTTGTTGACAACAAAAAAAAGCGTGTGTTTTAGTAACTCTAATCCTGTTTACATATCCTCTGATATTTTTTGTGTAATATCCTCGTAATAAAAAAAACTTCAAGACTATGTTCCAAACATATTCCATTCTCTCAGTTGTTTTAAATACCAGATAAAGAATAATTAATGTAATGTATTTTGTTTATTTTGAATTAAGTATTATTTTTTCTGAATCAATATCTTTAAGTGCGGCTAATAATTTTGATTTTTTTGTTGGATCAATGCCAAAACGATGCTTTTGTTCTCTTGCAGTCAAATTAGGTGATGATACAGATGATTCTAATGATTGATGACAAAATGAATCAAGAAATGCTTTCTTTTGTTTATAATCTTTAGATATCTTTTTACGTATATGAAGAAAATCTTCAGTTAATTTTTCATCAGATTCTGAATCATCATTGGTATTAATTTTATTTTCTTCTTTTAGAGCTTTTTCTTCAATCTAAAATGTTTTGTAAAAAAAAAAAAAAACAATTGAAAATTAATTGATGAAATTATAATTTTTTTTTTACTTCAGTTCATTGTACTTTATCCGCAGAATTTATATTATACAAAGTATCATTTTTGTCCTCACTTTCAAAGGAATCTTTATATTCTTCAATAATTTGTTTATTTAATTTTTCATTATTTTCTAGATCATTTTTCAAATAAATATTTTCATGTGCATTTATTATCGTATCTTCATCAGAAAATTCGGTATCCGTAAATACTTTACCAATATCACTTGGAAATGAATTCTCCTTAGATATTGTATTGGTGTTTGATGATTTATGACTTAATACACTATTCGGTTTCCGAAATGATGATAATTGCTCTTCATTGTTATTTGTACTTGCTGGTCTGATATAACTACGATCTGATGACAAATTTCCGTTACAGTTGTTAGTCACATCAAATGTGTCTTTTTGATTTTGGATTGTTTGATCTGCAAATAAAACTTCAATAAAACTTTTCATTTATTATACGAACTTAAAGCCATTATACCACGAATTATATCTTTATAACTTTTAGTTCTTGAAGGTAAAAGGGATGTTCTTGAATTTTTTCCATTCATCTGTAAATGATTCTGATATTTATCATTTGTTTTTAATTTTAATTCTTCGAATTTGGCCTGTAAATCTTTATAGCGATAGTGCTCTTGTTGAATTTGAATTCGAAAATTCTTTTCTTCTAATTGAAGTTTTCTCGATAATAATCGTATATCCTTATCTTTTTCCAATAATTTATCTTCCAATTGTTTCATTTTTTCTGTTAATTGCTGTCGTTCCTCTAAATTTCTAGAAAAAAAAAAAAATAATCAATTAAATTGAAATCCTTAAAAGGAAAACTAAAAAAAAAAAAAACGAACTTGTCGTTATTTAATTGATTTAAATGTTTATTTAAATCAGTTAATTTCAATAATTCATCATCTTTTCTTTTAATTTTTTCCATTAATTCCTTATTAAATGCTTGTAATTTTTTATATTTTATTCTCCAAACACGTATCTCTTCAGCATGTGCTAACATTAAACCTTTATAACCTGAATTTTTATTTTCATATTTTTCAAGTGCTGCTTCACTTCGTTTACGTAATGTTGTTAATGTTCGATTTTCTTTAATTAATTCAGCTATAGTTTGTTGTGCAACTGTTAATTCATTTTGAATTGATTTCATTCTTTGTCGTCGTGCAGATAATACTCTTTGTCGAACTTCTTTTGTACCAAATGTATAAAGACTAGGTTGTCGAATTGGAAAATTACTATATGTTGATTGTATTAATTTTTTACTATCATAAACACTTGTAACCGAATATTTTGAACTTGATAATGAATTAAAACTTTCACAACTTTTAGAATATCTATAAATAAAATAAATTTTGTTAAAAATTAATGTTCTTTGCTGTTTCCCATGAATAATGAAATTTTACATACTCTACTGGTTTTTGTTTTTCTTCTGGTAAAAGGCTCATTGAAGTCATTTTTTTTTTTTTTTTTTTTTTTTTTTGTGAAATAATAGAATTTAAATCCTTATAGTATAAAAAATATATAATACTCTTGTTGATATGTATTCGTTTCTATAAAAATAAAAAAAAAAATAAAGAAAAACCAATTTAAAAAATTCAGTTACTAGAAAGGATAATGAATGTTGTGTAAATACATATGTAAATAAATGTAAAAAATTGAAAAATATTGATTAAATTTGACTTTTTCTAGCTAAACAATATATAGTAGCCTACTTATGTGAAAAACATTAAATATTAAGATTACTAATACAAATATGGATATAAATAAAAAAAGTTTCCATTCGGTGACGGTTATACTAGTTATTATTTGGTTAATATAGTATGCTTTTTATACCATGACTAGTTATTTTATATCTACACTATTTTATTGTTGTATTTTTTAGGGTGTGTTTTGTTATTCATTCCTTGCATAAAGGTCAAATTCAATGATTGATACTGAAACTCACGACGACCGAAACTATAGAAACAAGTCACAAAGTTCAATTATTGTGAAGCAAACAATTTTCTGGTACAATATTATTTTCGACGTGAATGAGAGGACTTATACCATAATTGAACATTAAATTAAATGAATGGCTCAGAAATTTCATGAAAAAAAAAAATTGAATACAATAATTTCCAAATTTTTTTTTTTGCTTATTATTGTGATCAGAAAATTTTCCGACGCAATACAATTCGATGAAAATTTACAAAAACATCAGAAAAATAGACTTATTGACTTCTAAGCAATTCAAATTTGAAAATCACTGTTTATATTTTTAAAATTATGTATAGCCAAGAACATATGTATACATACAAACTGTACAGCGCCTATCACATATTTCATTTACATAGCTACGTACGGTACGTACATATGTGCGTATGCATATGTATGCACATATCCAAAATAAAATAAAAAAAAACGAAATTCTTCGTTTCTAGGAAATTACTGTATTCATATTTTTCTTTCCTATATTCTAAGGACAAAAATACAAGAAAATCAAACTGTTTAAATATCCATAAAAGGACATTCAATAAATTAATCCAGTAACAAATTAAGCTTGAAGAAAAGCTTTTAAAGTTTAATTTTTTGAAATTAATTTTTCGTTGTTCTAGTTGATATTTTTTATTTTATATTTCCCCCTTTTATTCTAACGAATAAAATAAAATAAAGTAAAATAAATGAAAATATCAAAAACAAGTTTTTTTTTTTTTTTTTGCTTCGAACTACATATTATTATTTTCTGTTATCTCTGTATACTCGTGTTCACTTTTTTTCTTAATTTCATTGAAAAAAACATTGTACATACAACAATGTACATATTTTCCTTTTTATTTTTATTTTTTTTGTTTTTTATTTTTATTAATCAGATAGCAGTGTGTCATTATAAAAGATCATTATATTTATCTTGAAATAGAGCAAAAATCTGTTATAGAAATTCAAATTAGTAGGTCAGTAAAGCAGTAGTTTACGATAGTACAATGAAAGGAAAAAATAACGATAAAATGAAGAAAATTTTTGTGTTTAATTTTATTATTTTTTTTTTATAGTTGGATTAGTTTTGGATTAGTCCTTTTTAAGTACAAGGACTTCATATAAGAACATTACTTAATTTATTTTTTGTAAACATTAAATATGGTACACGGGTATTTAAAAAAAAAAAATTTTTGTAACTGTAAATTATAGATTTCCATACAATCAGGCTAAAATAATGAAAATTTCGGGAGACCAACGATAATCCCAAAATCAAAATTCCCAAAATCAAAATTCCCAAATTTTTAAAATTTTCAAAATTAGAATTCCCAAACACAAAATTCTCAAAATTAGGACTCCCAAACACAAAATTTCCAAAATTCCAAACAAATTTCCAAAATGCGAAATATTTGCGTACTCGCGCGTATTTTGGGAATTCTGTGTTTGAGTATTATGATTTTGAGAATTTTGTGTTTGGAAATTGTGCATTTGGGATTAATGTGGGTAACCCAAAATTTCTTATTAAAAAGATGTGAAAAAAAATTGTTGCTCTTGTTTTGTAGAAATTCTTTAAATTCTACACAAGTCTAACATATAAATATCTGACTGTTTGTGGTGCAACAGGTTTTCATTTGGTTTTCATCATTTATACATATATGTATGTCATACTACATTTTGTTTATTTACATTTTTAAAAAATATATTAATAAAACTACATCTACAGATATGTAAGTACGTACATATATCTTAAAATTTGTAAACGCTTGTGTACCATGTAAATGGTCAACATAAAATATGTATGTATACATCATTGTATCAACCAAATAATATGTATGTATATGATTATACTAAAATAGTTGTATGTACAATATATGTACATTTTACGGTGCCAGTTACTAAGTTGTACGATAATCTCTCTTTGATTTTTATAAATTTTTGTAATGTACGTTTATATATTATATATTTTCTCAAAATTCTCTTGCCAAGTTTTGTATGTATTTGTGTGCAAATGCAAACATGTATTTGTGGAGAAATACATATGTTATATTTACCCTTTTTAATGAAAAAAGTTCGTGATTGAAGATCTCATATTCAATTCGCCGTGAAACGTTGCTTTTTTTTTTTTTTATAACGTTTTCATATCTTCCTTATGTATTTTAGTACAAAAAATAGGATAAAAAGTGAATTTTCTTTTTCAAACATATTAAATACCAAAAATACATATAAAAATGAAAAACTTGTTTGTCATATATTACAAAACTTTTCCTACTGTTATAATCGTTGCTTATACAAACACATAAATGTGATTTTTTTGTGGGTAAATTTTCTTGTATATAGTAACCATTAACCAGAGGTTTTCGTTTATATTCAATTAAATTTGAAACCAGTCGACAGTCATTCTCTGAACGTTACCACGTATGGATTTGATTAAATTATTTTTGTATAAATTTAAAAAAAAAAAAAATTCTTTCTAAATAATAACGTTGATTATATTAGAAATTACGAACAGGTCGTTATAGTATTTTTTTTTTTTTTGCTTTTTTATTCCTTTTTTTTTTATTCACAAGAAAAAGTGCATACTGATAAAAACAATTTGTGTGGAAAATTTCATTTTTCCATTTGTGTGGAAAAATTTAGGGTTTCTTTAACATCTTCATGAAAAAAAAAAAAGAAATTGAGAATTTTATAAAGTGATAAGAAAATATTGTAAAAATTTGAATTTTATTTTTTATTTTTGAATAAAAACGTTATAAAAAAAATATTCTCGTTTTAGTTTGTTGAAAGTCGATTATCATCACTCGTCGATTGAAAATTCATCTTGATAGTGTATACTTTATGAAAATTATTTGTTTTTAATTCAATAATTCAATTTTTATTTCATTTTTATTTAATAAAATTGTTTTTATTTATTTTTTATTATTCTTCTTTTTTTGAAAAAAAATTTGAAAACAATAAAATAGCAATAAAACATAAAAAATTCAAAAATACGGGATTTAATATCGTACATTACAATAGAACTGACTATATACCAAAAGTTTAAGGTACATACATATACATACATAAAAAAGTGAAAATCTTCCTTACACGAATTTATCAATTATTTATGATCGCTGTTTTGTGGAAAAGGGTTTTTTTTTCTTTTATTTTAAATTTATTTCTTCTTCTTCTTCTTTCATGGCTCCACAGACCTCAGTAGATCCTTGGCCTCATGGAGAATTTGCCTCTAGCCAACTCGATCTAGCCCTTTCTCTTTTCAATTCAATATATTCAGGTTAAATTTTATTTATTGATTCAAATTGATATTCAAATTATAACGTATCTATATTGAAAATTCGCATTGGATTTACATAAAAATTTTCTCATATAAAAAATTGCATATGAATATATGTACAGTTGATGGTGATATTATACTTTTATTGGTATAATAGAAAGAAAAATTTAATTAAATTTAATTTCAATTTATTTTCTTTAACATTTTTAGAGATTTTAAAAAAAATCTCCAACAAATTAAATAAAAATTTGAAATCATTTTATTATACAATTAAAAGTCTTGTATAAAGATATTCCGATGGTCATATTCAGATTATTATTATTTATGACGTCATAGTTTGGAAAATCGTTAAATAATTCTCTTTTGTTTTTTTGATTAAATGAATAATAAATGAAGTGAAATGAACAATGAAATAAACGTGAAATTGAAAAATAAGATTTTTCTTGTTCATATATGTATGATGGTACGTTGTAAATAAATTTATTTTTAAATGCATGCATATTTAAATTACATTTTAAATTTAAAATTGAATTATTTTTTCAATGATGATATTTGCTTACTCTCCAGTATTATAATATCTGTACCGGTTACTGGTATTAATATTTCAATTTATTCAAGAAAAACCATTAATTGAAAAAGCTGATGTACAATATAATTGAACTGATATATTGTACATAATACGTTAAAACAGGAAGTAAATGAATACTCTTATGAAAAAATAATAATTATTTTTATTTTTAATAATTCACAGGAAATTAATTAAAATATTACATAATTATTTTATTGAAGTTATAATAAATTTAAAATACATAAATAAATGAAAATGAAAGAAAACATTATTCAAAATATGTATTTATGTAGATATAAGTGATATACATACATGTTGTGTGTGTTTTCATCTAACTTTGCTGTTATCAATTTGTACTTCTTTAAATTTTTTATTATTATTCTGGGTTACTAATACTATTGCTGTTGCACTTGATTGATACGTATAAACCAAGAATACATACAGTGGCCAAGAATAGATTATGCAGTTAAAATCTTGCATGCATTCTATACATGAATTTTACATTATGTTTTAAAATAATTGTTTTATTCTATCTTATTCTACCATTCATCGTTATTTTCTATATTTCTCTATTCAATCTACATTTTTAAAATTTTTCAATTCAAATTTTCGCATTTGAATAAAATTGTTTCTAGTTTTATTTTTGTTTTTTTCGTAACAAAAAAAAAAAAAAAGACTGAATTAAATAAAGAAATATAAAACTTTAGAAATAAAAAAAAAAAAAAAAATTTTTCATACACAGGTAAACAAATTTCCTCAATCACACCAGACCATACATATGTACACGTGTGTGTACGTACAAATAAATAAAAAATCGTTCATTTTGAATTTTCACTTAATTTTATTTGAATATTTTGTTTTAAACATTCGAAAAATATCAAATAACATGATTAAATTAAGTGTTTTCCATTGTAGTTTACTTATAAAGCAGTATACGGTAAATCGAAATCTAAAATTTTATTCATATCCTTGTATGTATAATTAAATGGATTTCATTTGTTTAAGTAACATAGAAATTTCATTTTTCTTCACATACATATGTACGTATATGAATGATTCAAAAGCCAATACGATTATGTTATTGTTAAATTCAGAAGAATTTTCCTATTCACCTACGCTAAAGGCTGGTGTTATCATTGTCCAATAAATTTTAAATTAGAAAATAACGAAATTTCAAAACAAATACAGAAAAAGAAAGAATAAAGTACTATGGTAATGTTAAGAGAAAGAAAATTCCAAGACAAAATATTGTAAGTATAAATAAGACATGGTGATACAGATAAGCAAGATGAAATAATAAAAAATGATAATTAAACAGGGGGAAATATGATACAATAAGCTAAAACAGGAAGCAAAATTGTGTAATTAATTTTTTTAAATTATTATTATTTTCCTTTTATGTTCAGAAACAAAAATGATGACAACAAAGAAAACACTTCTTATGATACTGGTAAAACATGACTAAGAAAACTGGTAAGAGAAATTCCAAGTAAATATCTTTTTTTATCCGTATGTCTTTAGTATTTGAAATAATTTTTTTGTATTAACTTAATAATGTCCTAGTAAGACTTTGGCTTTTATTAAATTATTCCAGTTCATCTTTTTCCTTGAATTGTCGTAGCTATTCTATTTTCTATTCTTAACTGTCTATTATCTTTTTGTTGTATATCTCATCGGTTTGAAATTTTCTTTAATGATTAGACATGCAACACGTTATCGCCTTCTTATAATTTTTCTAGAAACAAACGTGCGGAAAGTAAGTGAGAAAAAGTAAAAAGGACGATAATTACTTTAATTGGTTGGTGGAAGAATAATTATCAAATTAAATTTTTTTTTTTTTTTTCTAGATAATGATCTTCAAAGGAGCAGCAAAATATTTTTTCTTATTTACAAGCATTTCATATAAATATTCAAAAAAAAAAAAAAAAAAATGAATGAAATAAAAAACCAAGTTACGTATGGACTATTTTAATAAACATTTATTTGAATTTTATTTAAATTTTTTTTCATTTTCTTTTAAACATTAAATCTTACGAGAATTATACTCAAAACAGAAAAGTAAGAAAAGTAATATGTCTTTGGTTGTACCAGTTAGGACCACTCATTTTTGTTTAAGACATTTTTCATTTATATAAATTTTATAATTAAAATTTCAAGTTATTTTCTAAAGTTAAACAAATTTATGGTTGAGTTGAATTCTGTGTAAGTGGGAGAATGAATATATGTATATGTAGCTATGTAGATAATAAAATAAATTAGAAAGAAAAAACTTTTATTAAAAAGTGAGAAAATAAAAATTCAAAATGAAAATTAATCATTATTTGTCTTCAAATATTGTTTATTTCCACCAATTTCTGTTCCATGTAATTTGCTTTTATGTATATGTATATGAAGATCTTTCCAGACTAAGTTTGTATAATGGTACAAAAACAAATCCAGCCAGAATCAATGTGATACATTCACATTCATGCTTGTATCTACATAAAAGTACAGGATCTCTTCAAAATACAAGTGTCTTTGATTTATGATTTAAATTTGTTTTTTCTTTTCCTATAAGTATTATTACATTTTCTTTTATTATGAATTATGTTTTGTGGATTTCAGCATCTCTTTTTTTCAACTTTAAGAAACAAAAAACATTAAAATTTTCATATCTGTTTTTGTATTCTTCATTCCATTGGTTTTTTTTTTTTAAATCTTTTGCAGACATGATTGTAATATATTTTCTTTCTATTTCCATTTTCTGTATGATTTTTCTTTTCATAACTTATGATGTAATATAAATCAATCAGTTCTTTTGTACACGCTTCTTTGTTTTTTTTCCTTGACACAAGATATCGATATTGTACAATATGTGAAGCATTTTCATAAATTTCTGATTATTGACCATAACAAAATTCACTGGCATTTCATGTACAAATTGCATAACAATAATCCGAGATACACATATGCAATAGAGAAAAAAATTGAAAGTCAGATATTTGTAATTTATTGAAATCATATTTGAAAGATTATTCAATTGATTTCTACATCACATACACAATATTGTATGCTCATATATTGAGGAATTGATTTTCTGATTTTCCAGGTTTGTTTTTTTTGTTTTTATGCTCATTTTTATATTTGATAAATATTTTGTTGATGTGAAATTGATTTTTTTTATCATAACAAAGAAACGAATATTGTGTAATGTGTTCAACCGTAACATAAACTCGTATGTAAATTTTCAATATTATGAATAAGTTTGTTTTCCCTACTAGTAGATTTTTCCTTCTAAGAGATTATATCTATTAGCAGAATAGTACTAAAGTCAAAACAAAAGTCTGTTCTTATCATTGTTATTACATTTTAATATTTTTCAATTGGAATCATTTTATTTTGTTCAATCGCATCCCTTCTTGTTGATTTATTTTTTTTTTGTTTTTTTAGATATTTAATTCAATTCTTTGTACATGTTATTTTCCCTTGTAAATTGTCTTTCATTTTATTTTTTTTCTTTAAATTAATACATAAATTGCAATTGAATTTACAACTCCTTGACATATTAATTTAATTCAAAATAATTTATTTTTGTCTTTGCATAATAAAATCATCAGTACTTTTAACAGACAAGTTCATTACGTTATTACTATAAAAATGTTTGTAAAATAAAAAAATAAAAGAACAGAATAATCGTTCTATACACTACGCTTATAAGAAGGTATTTTATGTTACGTAGCCATTTGGTCATGTCAGTCAAACAAAAAAATAAGTAGTGGAATTAATACCATCTTCTACTGCCCAATAAAAATATTCTTTTATATTTACGTTTATATCAAGTGAATAACTGAAGGCAAATAGTCTAAAGTGAATAACTGGAGGCAAATAGTCCACGACAAAAGTGCATGGGCAAAAATACTAGAAGAGGCCAAGATCCACCCTAGACTGTAGTGCTGAAAGAAGAAGAAGAAGATTTACGTTTATATCATTCAATCAATCTGATACAATTAAATACAACCAAATTCAATTTTACTAAACTAAATGATAAGAAGCTGGATGTTATATTTATTTTTCTATATCAAAGCTTATCATCATGTTTTACTATGTACATGTTAATGTATTGTTTCTTTTTTTTTTTCATTAAGGCAAAAAAATTTTTTGTGTACATATGTTTGTTAAAAATTTTTGTTCAAATCATTCTTGAGAAAGAAATATTATTTTGTCAAGAATAAAAATGTTATATTGGTCTGTTTGAAGATAACTTATCTTGATCATGTTTTAGATCTTATGTAAAAATAGTTTATTTAGACATCTTCATTAAAATGTCTTATTTTTCTGTGTTGTTTTGTGTTTAAAGTTGTCTTAGGAAGGTATAAACAATTCAGTCCACGAATTTAAGATTTTATAATTTGAAATATCTGCTTATATCACACAGTACACATGTGCAAAAATCTAAAAATTTATTTTTTACGAATTTGTTTAGTTTATCTTTAATAATTATAATTTGTACACAGACAATTACATTATAGCCTTTTGTATTCACCCACTAAGTATATGTCATGGTATATATGCTTACATGATTTTTTTTTAGATACATATACATATGCATGTATATAGTATGTGTAATACAATTATGCATGTGTACGTATGTGAATACTCGTTTATATAACTGTGTGATTAAATTTGCATTTCCTTCATTTTCATAGCATCAATCGATTTTTTCAAATGTAAATTTCCTATTGTTACAACAACGACAATAAACTGAAAAACATCATGTACGCATATAAAAATTAAGGTTAGACTGGTTAAACATAACGTGCCATTTAGCAATAATTACATACTTTCAAGATGAAAGTAACAATTTTTCTATCAATCGTATATATTCATATGAACATATGTACATATACATATGGTATTATTTGTACATGTTTGAAATGATGCACATATACGGAAAGAGAAATGATGAATAAATCTTTTGACCTAATTGTCAATTTGATTGTCTTAATTAATGTAAGATAGCAATTTACCTTCCTAGATTTTTTTATTTTTCTTACTTTTTCCACAATTATTAATTATAACTTGTATGAAATAACTATTGTACCAGTGAACTGATGTACATAACATACTTGTATCTTTTATTATGCCTATAGTCATTAGTCATATAAAATATGAACATGAATAAAAACACAAAATTTAATTATATGAAAATAGAAAATATGTATATACATATGTAAGGTATACGTGCTATTCATTTTCTTGTACCTACGTAAAATAGTATGAAATTATGAAATTAATTGTAATATACTTAAATATTGTTTAATTTAGTTGAACTTTACATTTGAAATTTAACCACATTGTATATGTAATATATGTATGAATTTCGAAAATAACGTAAAACGCAAAATTTGACAATGATTTGATAATAAACATTTCACATTATTCAGTTCAAATGGTTAAAATATACCGCATTTGTTTATAAACATTTGTGTATATATTGTATGTATGGCAGATAAACTAAGGTTTATCTAAGCCTAAATAAAAATAAATCTACAAAAATCAAAAATTATTTAACAGCTATGCAAATAAATAAACAAATGAAAAACAGATACAAAACAAATATTTGAAAAATAAATAAACAAAATGTGTAATTAAACAAATTTTCCATTTATTTTGCTACACTGTAAATAAACAGAGGCACCAGTAATGTTTTTATAGTGCAAAATGTTAAATTTACTAAAAACACTTATTTGCTGTTAAAAGATTCAAAATAAAGAGAAATTAAATTTTGAACTCAACGCATACTAATGTAAGACGAATTTTATCATATATTTAATAAACAGTATTGCTCTATATTAATCTTATCTTACAGACATTCCCTCCCACATAATTATCTTCCTTAATTAAAATTTTAATTTATGATTAAAAAGTAACGATTTACTTAATTTAATTTTTATCATTCTTCTTGAATATGCTTGTGTATAGCACTCACATAATTTGTGCTTATACGATTTGGTTCAGGATACTGTGTTTGCCTTTAATCAGGCCAGGCCATTCATGACTTATGTTTACGTAGATGTTTACATTTTTAGAGTAGATTATGCGGTACATATTTCAAAATAACACATCATTAGCATAAATTATAATAAAAATATATTTTCGTGGAATCATAGTAAGTTTATTAAGAAAACACATTTACATGCGAATACGATGCTTATGCTAGAATTGCAAAATACAAGAGATTTTATTAAATTGAATAAATAATAAAAAAAAATAGATAACATTTCTTAGGTTTAAGGTGTAATTTCCCAAATAAGAAATAATTTTTGGTTCATGTTGAAGGTTGGTTGAAGGCATATAAAATATTTTTTATTGCACACTTTCTTGATATGATGAATGAATGAATAATTATTAGTATTCCTGTTTTTAGTCTCATTCTGCCTACTGGTTTATTACCATCTTGAATACGTGTGTGTGTTTCACCCATATATCACATAACCACGTGTACAAAACCAAAACATCTAATAACAAAAGTACTCCCTTCTTCGTAAATTGCTGGTTTGAATCTATCTACAAAGGTACTAACGAATAAAAATTGTTTATTTTTTTTCAAATTTATTTATCATTACTTTAAATTTGCATAACAATATTTTTATTTCTTGGTGATGTTTGTTAGCTTCATGTCTTAAATTTTTTGTCTTTAACCTCCTCTGTGCGAGGTGTACTGTATAAATTAGTGATTGTCATACTCTGAGTTATTCATTTTTCCTCCTTACTTTTAAACCTGACATGAATTTCAACAATTTTTTCCGGAAGTTTTTCTTTTTTTCGTTTTTTTTTTTACTCCATGACTAAGCAAGTCGATAAAATGTTAATAACTTATGGAAGGAGTAACCAAAATTGTAAAATTCTGACTTACAATGTGACAATGAACAATGAAAGATTTACAAGCTGTTCAAATGTATAATAAATAACTTAGGAAATAAATTCAACTAATTAAAAAATAAAAATTTTGCTGCTATTTTTGATATTTATTAATTTTTAAGTCATTCACGCTTTAAATAGTCTGTTTAAGAAATGAGAGTATTATGAAAAAAACGAAAATACTCAAATTTTCTAATAGGGCATGAGATAATCTTGATCAAATTGAATGGAATCGAAGCATTTATTTCACATAATGTGATCAATGTACTTTAAACTTTTAAACTTTAAAGTAGTGGAAATAAGAAAATTTTGATTTCATGGTAATTCAACTATTACGGATGCAAAAGTATTTCACAAACAAAATTCTTTCTTCTAGGTGAGCAACATTAAAATATCATTCTAATAAATAAGAAATTTAAACTGTTTCGACAAAAAAAAAAGCCACGATAATGCCAGTTCTAACAGTGCCTATGACACAGATAACATCTAAGCATATGAATATTTTAAATAAGTAAGTATATTGCAACTGCCACTCCAGAACGGTTAACATTTACCTAAGTTTTTTTCAATACATCGATAAATTTTCAATCTTTCGGAAAAAAATGTGTAATTAATTACATTTAAAAGACCCGTATGCTAATCTGAATTTCATTCACAAAAATTTTTTTGGTACATATAAAATTGCTATTGTAAATGTGTTTATGTGTATGTACATACATATGTATTTTTTGTGTATGAAAGTATATTTTAGTATGTTGTAAAAAGAAGTAACATTGTAATTCTTGTACATATTATATTCAAGTATACAATTTAATATGTAATATTAGAATGGAAATTTTGTTAAGCAATTACTGTAGCTTATAGTAGTGAAGAATTAAATACAACATCCTTCTAAGACTGATATAACAAATTGCTTTAATTTTTTTTTTAATCGAATTTTCTTGAATGATAAAAAATGAAACTGGATATTTTACAAGATGAAGATGAATATTATTGTCATCGTGGGAATTGAATGAGAAAATTTTGCTATATGTATGTACCACTTTTTTCTTATTATTGTATTTAAAGAATTATTATTTGAGCTTGAAGTTTGGAATATTGCCAAGTAAAATATTTTAGTAATACAATGTATCCTCCTATTTCTTTCGTATATTTAGTCAATTGCAAATTGTAGATACCATTGAAAACAAGTTGAACAGTAGGGTATCTAGTAAGTCTCATCTTAAATGCATACGAATGTTTTGGTTTTTATTATTCTGGAGTTGGTATTTATTTTTTGTATTGAATTTTAAAATTATAGTTAATTTATAGTTTCAATCATATATTTTAGTCTTAGAAATAATAGTGAATTTTACATGAAAACTACATACAGGAAATTTTAAGTGAAACAACCTGTAACTAGTGTGCAATTTTCTTAAAGTATTGTATATAAATTCTCATACATACTCAGATGCATAATCACCATATAGACCGTTTATCCGTAATACAACTATAACATTTAAGATTTTCCTAAGGTTTTAATTCAACTTTTTATATATCTCATAGATACAGTCTGTACATAATAAATACCATGTATGTATGTAGTTCGGTTATGTTTTCTTACAAGAAAATGAAATGAATGAATTGAGTTTCAAAAGGAAGTTGGTAATTTGTTATTAATGTTATACCTATTTAATATCCAGTTCTCTATTAATTATTAATATTTTACTTCTGATCATTTGACGAATATAATTAATGTTATTTGCTTAGATGTGTATGTACACATTTCTACACAGGCACATTCACATATAGAAGATATATGAATTTATGTATCTGTGTGTCTTAAATTTCTTTGAAGACGATACTTATCATCATTAAGTTATTTTTTAATTCTTTTTCTTCACAATAGGATTTTCAGGTAAAATAATTTATTTTGTAATAAATGATGTATTGTATGCAAAACTAAACCAAATACAAGTAAACACATACAAACATACTTATACATGTACATATACATATAAGTGAACAATGCGTTTGTCTGTAGTCTAGACGCAATCAAATAATAATACAGAAAAATTTATTGGATTTTAACTTTCGTACAAAATATTTGATGTGTACGTTTTCATATACATTGTACATATATACGAGTAATAAGAAAACTTTGTATTGTTTTCTTTTTAAAACTATAAATTTGATGTCATCGATTACTATTGTATATGTGTGTACGCAGGTAAATGCACATGAATGAGTATTAAATTTTCTTTATTTTTTTATTGTACATAGTTTTCTATTTGTTTAATTTTCTAAAAAAAAATTTTTTTTTGACTCGATTTCAATATCATGTGAAAACAAAAACTTTGTCTGAAAAGTTTCAATTACGAAATTACAAAATTGTGTACACAAAATATGTACCTACTATTAAATGTATTAGCAAAATAACATAAGATTTGTATTTGTCTGTTTAATTCAGCTTGTCATAAAAAAGTAACTTTTGAAAAGAAATCATGAAATCAAAATAGTAAAAGTCAAAAAAATCGTAGTAATCTCATTAACTATAGATCTGGTCGTGACGTCGTGGTAGGGATCTGCAGTTTGGGCATTGGTTTAAATAAATTTGGTGCTCAGTTGAAGATTTCTAGTTTATTTGATAATTTCAACAATAATTTTTTTAAAAAATTTTTAGATAGATTTAGAGTTTAGACACAGTTTTTTGGGCCGATTTTGTTACAATAATTTAATCGTTTTCATTATAATTCTATATTTATTTTTTATATTGTATTTTACTATTTTTTTTTTTCCTTTTAACAAAGTTGAATATGCCCGTTTTACATAAATTCCATTTCTACTTTACTTTTGGTACACTATAAGATTACTTCCGAAAAATGACCTAAATTTCAAACATTTTTAAAACGTTTTTATGTAATATTTTTGTTTTTCCTAAATTTTATTGTACTTTTGTCTCTTTTTTTTGTTTTTCATTTTTACTTTATATTTTATTAAATAATCTGTTTTTTGTTTTTTTTTTTGTATGTAAAACTAAATAAAGTATTAGCAAAACTGAACCAAAGTAAAAAAGTGAATAAGTACACATCAACGTTAACGATAAAAATTTGAAATATTCAAAATGTAAAACCAAGCAAAACTTAATGATGCTTAAACATTATATACAAAAGTTTGAATTTAAAAAAAAAAAAAAAGTATAAGAAATACTTTTCCTTGAAGAAAAAAAAAATTTATGTAAAATGTATGAGTAGAAAAAGATTTTGTCATTTTCTATTTCTTAAATTTACTTTTGGTTTTGGTGCAGTTTAAAACCACTTAATGTCAGTTACAAAACGAAAAAGAAATAACATAAAATACGAAAAAAAATCCGTTAAACTTTTAGTCAGTTCATTTCAGTCTTTTTTTTTTTTTTTTTAAGTTAAGACTAATGTACTACATTATGTACTTTTTTTATAAATATCATACATAGAGTAAATTTAAATATGTCTCACACAAAAATATATTCAAGAAACAATATAATCTGCATGTCGTGCAAAGTTCATTCAATTCTATGTATATGTATAATCTAAAACTTTTATTTTAAAAATCTTTATATATACATACATACATACACACATATGTATGTATAGGAATATGCAATGTATTTGTGTAAATATTTTCTTTTAATAACAAAAGTAACAGCATTAGTTTTAAAACTTAATCTGCATAAAATAAAAATCATTGCACATTTTTTATTTAGAAAACTTTTGTTTTCCACATACATATGTATGTACGTATACGTACATATACACAGGCAAAATTAAACTCCAAAATAGTTCATAAAGTTGTATTTTTTCATGTTTCTTTTTCCTAATAAAATTTTGATTATTCAAAAGTGTAAATTTTCCTTATTTTATGTATTCACATGTGTACGTAACAAAAAATTTTTAAATTAAACAAAAAATTATAAAGTTCTAAACAGAATATAATACCAAAAAACAATGACCAGAAACGACCACATTTGTTCTTGGTAAATCTAATAAATTCGTTAAGGTATAGCTGATAACAATATTCTGTTGGTTTTTTATAGAGTTTCTTAACTTATTAGAAAATACGTTAAATGTAAGTAGATAGAAGATGAGTTAAATAGAGATTTGAAAATATCTACCTATACAAACACACTTTGATCATTATATTATTATTAAGATCTTTGATATAATTTTGAAGTCAAAGTTATTTTCAATGTTAAGAGCAAATATGTTACCAAAATCAGTTTAACAACAGACCAAAATTTGTTTTTTTCATCTTCTAAAAATTTAGGTAAATAAAAAATATAAAAATGTTCTACATTTTTCTTTTTGCTCAAATTTTATTTTTCTGATTAATTAATCCAATTTACCTATAGAAAATCGAAACAAAAGAAAAATTGTTTTTTTAGACACTAATCGTATTTTTTGTTTTAATTTTATTTAAAAAGAAAGAATGACCAATAAACTGACACCCTTTCGCCCCCATCAAGACCCGCCAAGGCCTTTTGGTGATACACTAATCGTATATTTTTGTGTTTTTACATAATTTATTTTTAGTTTGAATTTCATTTAAAGTTTAAAAAAGAAAATCGAAAACAAAAATATATTTTGTTCCTAACCCTTTTTTTTCGTTATAAGGTTTATGAAAAAATTTGTTACCATTATTTTTTTTTATCAAGTTTTTGTTCAATAAAACAAAATAAAAACGATAAAATTTTGGTAAGAGATCTTATGTGAAGAAAAACAAAAATTCTAGCTAAAACCAAAGTTTTTACATTCATAATAAATATGTGTGTCTTGTGTCGTTACTTGTTGTTGTTTGATATACTTTAAAATTTCTTTAGAAACTTCTTAATAAATGTTTGTTGTTACATTTTTCGTTTAAGTTTTTCTCGAATTTCTTTTTTTTTCTTGTTTAAATGTATGATGAAAAAAATATGTCCCCATACATACAATTATTTTTTCATTTTTTCTTCCAGTGTATTTTGGTGCAATAAAAATCCCCATTTACCTCATGTGAGAAGTTCAGTAGTAGTTCGACATATGTTATCTTATAGCAGCTTCAGCTCACAGAAAAGTTTATCAAAAAAAGCCAACAACAAGAAATTGGTTTAAAGACAACATAATATTCAATTTTTTTTACGTTATTGAATTTATATAGCAATTTTTCTTGCCAAATAGGAAAAAATCATTTGTAATACGTAAATTACGTAAGAAATAAAAAATTTTAGAAAAAAAATTTGAATAAGAAATTTTATTAAAAAAACAATAAAACTGAAAAAAAAAAATTTGATTTTAACATGTGTGCTTCTATTCAATTTAGTTAGGTAATATGCATTGAAAGAAGAAAATACTCTGTTTGTTTTAAATTCATTGAAAACAAATAAAAAATTTTTTTTAAATGAAATGCGAGTTTTAAAAGAAATAATATTATTTTAAGTTTAAATTTTGTTACGTACTTGAATAATTTTTTATTATTTTTTTAGCGTCCGATTGAATATAAAGTAAAAATATTGCAACAAGGAAAATAAATATGAATTAGCAAAATTTATATAAAGTTTGGTACTCGAACCAATATAACTTAGAAATTTTAATTATGAGACACTAAGTTTTATTTGATTCATTTGGGAAATGAGAAATTTTTTCACAAATATTTTTAAAAAATAGAAAACAGATATTTTTGTCAATATCTGATTAATACTGCACGAAAAATGTTTCTTTCTATTTAAAAAAAATATTTTCAAGTTACTATGACTGAAATACAAAGGAAGAAACAATCGAAAAATATGTTTTATGTTTCCTCGTTTACGTAAAGTAAATCTATGTATGATAGACAATACGAGATTATAAAGGAAAAATTTACATCAGAACGTACATATATACTTAAGATTTGATTTCTATTCAATTCGACATTATCTTTGCTTTCTGAATTTCTTTTTATTTCTTTTCTTTTCATTTTTAATAAGAAAAATAAAAAGAAAAAATAAAGCATTGACAGGATTTCCTTCAAAGAAGGATTATCTGTTTAAACGAATGTACATATGTGTCGTCATATTCACATATCAGTGTTGATATGTGTTTGAACACATACGAATTTATATTTGGTGTAACGTATACGATAAACATTTTCAATACTTGTAGATACGTGTGTTTTTCTTATTAAATTTTAACATTCCGTGTAATGTAATTAAAGTTTAAAATCTGTAATTCATACATGCTGTTATCTGTGAACACGTATTCAATACACACATTTCCTTTTTGTTATATTTTAAATATGCTAACTTTTTGGTTTATATACACACATACACGTATATACATATGTACATTTATAATCTTGTACATGCGGTTGTATTGTATTACATATTTATATATACATACGTATGTATAATACTTAAAAATAAAATCTTCCTTACACTCGCAATCTCAATTTCTTTGTTATTTTATACATAAAAATTCTATAAATTTTAACTTGATCTTTCGATTATCGCATGTAACATGTAACGTTACACATTTATTCTGTAAAAGCGAAAAATCCATGAAAATTATTCTATGAGAAAAAAGGGAATAAGAAATTCAATACAAACACAAAATATAAAGCACATTATGCGTTATGTGATGATGAGAAGTGATTTGTATTACAAACCAAAAAAAAAAAAAAAAAAAATAGAATTAAACAAAACAGCAAATAGCATTTTTAAAGGGAAAATTCTGGTACTAAATCGTTTTTCGTATATTTCAATTTTTCTTTGTTATAAAATATTTAATATCTGATTTTCATTTTTTTTTTTTGAATTATTTTAGGTGCTTGTTTTTGAAGATGTAAATCAAACAAAATAAAGTACTTTTTTGAATGTGCTTTTTTTACTTGTAAATAATTAAAAGCGTGTAAAATACTTGTTGAAAGAAAAAATAATTAAAATGAAGCTTGAATACACTTGAAAAACAATTTAAAAAAAAAAAAATAAAAAAACAAGAATAGTTTAAAAAAATTTTTTTTTCTTCTGTGTCAGAATTTTATCCAAATGGCCTAAGCAAAAAAATGAACATAAAAAAATTATTTTCTTCTGTGTTCGAATATATTCATATAATTTTGTATGGAAATCTGTTTTTGTCATTACAAAAATTGAGAAAATTTCATTAACGAATTTAATTTATTGTCAAACAATTTTTTACATAATTTTTTACACATTCTTGAATTTATAATCATTTTTTAGCATTATCGACTTAACAATATAAAAAACATAATTCATAAAGAATTTTCTAACAAGTAAAGTACTCATGTTTGTATAAATCTAATCAGAAATTTAAATAATACATTGTTATGATTGATTGAAATACAATTACATTTGCTATAATTCAAATCAAATCATTTTGCTTTGCTTGAATGAAATTTATCATTAATAAAATCTTGAAAATGAAATTGAATTAATTGTAAGAAATCTCAAATTTCTATTGATAAGTTAACGTTTTTTTTTTTTTTTAAATGAATATTCAAGACAAAATACTTTTATCATAGCAAAATCCTATCCTTTCTTCTTGTTCTTCTGCGGTGCTATAGTCCTTACGAGGACTTTCGATCTCAATAAGAATTCTCTACCATCTCGTTCTATCCAAAGATAAAATCCTTTAGTTTATAATATCCAACCTGCTCAGATTTTCTTGAACCGAGTTCTTATCTCTAATCGATTTTTAACTTTCTTCAATTAAAAAAAAGAAAGAAAAAAAAACATGATACGTATAAGATTCTTATTTTTATATTGTTGATGAAAGATTCATTATTTCATGAAAATACTTCAAAAAATATAAAATAATTAAATTGCAAAATGTTAGTATGGTACTAATATTTTACTATTCATTTTCATGTTTATGAATGCCAAAATCACAAAGATTTGAAAATATTATGCAAGAAATCTTACACAATAGACTTTTCTATAATATTCAAAAAAAAAAAAATTTTTTTTTAATTTAAAAAAAAAAAGCGCAAATAAGAAAATGACTGTGGTTATAATCTTCAAGTGTCTGGTAATATCTTTAAAGTGTATTAATAATTACATATTCAAATGAGTTGAAAATTCGAAAAATTTTCCACTTAATTACGCAAATGTATGCTAAATGCTAAGTATTGTATGCAAATATGAATAAAAGAAATGTTCTTTATGCTGGAATCACATAGACATCATCTAATTTAAAGTAAAATTTTAATGAATATGACAATTCCTACAACAATTCAAATAAAAACGGACATGAAAAGATTATATCATATTTTAATCCGTCTTTTAGTTGATGACAATTTTTTTTTTTTTTCTGTAAATGAAATTTCTAAAGATTTGCAGAAAAAGAAGTTCCAGCCAGCTTCATTATGTTTTTTTTTTTATACAGACAAATTCAAATTTTTTTTAAAAAATATTCTTACATTTTATATTCATATCATTTTATTTATTCATTTGATTTTGTATGAAATTTTTATAATATGTCGAAAAAATACAATTCTATTTTTCTTAATATACTGACTGACTTCATAAATACCATAATCAGAGTGTTTTACATCCATTCCGTTTAAAAATGAATTCAAACACTGATGAGTATATATACATATACGTGTCTGTATATATTTGTACAATGCGTACATACCATAAATATAAAACACCTAATAAAAAATTGGGTAATAATAATTTTTTTATTACTAGATTTTATATACCATCGATAAAATAAATATTTTGATCACACGACAAAATTCTTATCACGTGTTTCATATCAAGTTATGATATTTTGATTATCAGAATTTTTATCTGAAACGTATCTTTTTCTCATAATTTTTAAAATTTAATTTTGAAAGTGTTTTTTATTTATCGTTTTTTTGAGTTTTATATGTTTTATACTTTTAAAAATTTATAATTTTTGAATATTGAAATAAAAAAAGGCAGATGTATACAACCAGCTATAAATATGTATTAAAAGATTTATAATAAATAAAATTTCTCAATAATATTTTTTATTTATACCAAAAATCGTGTCAATTCTTCTTCTTATTCTTCAATGGCTCCACAGCTCGTTACGTCGAGCCTTGGCCTCCAGCTCGTGTCACTTATAATGAAATTACAATAGTTTTGTTTGTTTTGGTTTTGTATACTTTTAAATCACGTGATCTAAAAATTAAACAACAATAATAGAAGTATTTTTTTAATTAACTTAATTGCTTTTTAATGTTATTCTCTAATTTCAATGATTTTAATGAAAATGAAAAATAAATAAGTTTATCAAACATTTTCAATTTAGAAAATTTTCAATAAATTAGTACTTCACGTGTTTTACGCTTAGCACCCCAGAATACAAGACACCAGGATAGGCCACGAACAAGATGGTTGGATAAGGTTACGTTAAAATTGGAAAATGCAGCATGCATTGAGTGGGGACAAGTGGAGACTTCTTGTAAAGGAGGCCAAAACTTACACAGGGTTGTAGAGCCAAAGGTTGCGTGTACATTATGGAAAAAATAAATAAAGATTAAATTACATGGACATTAACATATGTTTTTGAAAATATTTTAGTATGAAGATAAAAAGACAAAGTTAAGAAAAAAAAAATTTTCAATATTTTTCTTTCGTTTTAAATTTTTAAGTTTTTTACTTTTTTCTTTGCTATGTGAAATTTAAAAGAAAAACAGTTGCATAAATACAATTAAATTAAAAAAAAAAAAACAAGAAACTTAAATGAGCTGATGGTGCCATCATCAACTTCAAAAAAAGATTTTTTTATTTGTATTCTGTAATTGAAGTAAATCAAAAGTAAATCAAACTTACAGTAACATTTAAAGACGATTTTTACTTAGTTTTAAACATTGGAAAATAAACAAAAGCTTTTACAAATACGAAAGTATAACAAAGAATTTTTCTTCAATTAATCTACAATGCATATACATATGTTTAAATTATATAAATCTAAAAACAAATTATTTTTAGTATTATATAGCTGAAACTCAATAGAAGTCTAAACTTAAGCTGAAATCAAAATGTTGTTGCAATATATGTATAATTCAATATAAATGTTAAATAACTATACAAGTATTTTCAGCAATATTTGCAATTATACGGTTTACATTTGCTCAGAGTCCAGAATACAAGGAAAAATCTAAATACAGAAATGAAAAACATAATTAGGTGGGTAGGTACATAGGTAGGTAGGTAGAAGTGGCCGTCTGCTCACTCCCAAGCAAGCATAGTTAGGCCAAAGAGACCCATTGTGATACCACACCAAGAATCTCACAGATCAAACCACCTCGAGTGCTTCATGAAGCCCAGAAGCCTCGTGACTGAGATCTCCCTTATGCAAGAGAGATTTTGAAAAACATAAAGTTCAAAGAAAATTTAAAATTAAGTGGAAAATATGTGAAATTTGTACAAATTTGTAGGTACGAAAAACATTCTTTATTTATTTCACTAGCTGTCGTCTGAAGTTGTATAATCAAAAGCTCATAAACACAAAACAAATTTTAATTTTATTTATAATTCAAATTTATTCTATATTTATCATTGTCTCATTATGCAGGTATAGAAGATAAAACAAATAGATATCAAATAGAAAATCCTATTTCATTATATTATTCAAATATATCTCCTAAAACGACACATTCATACTCCATACGTATAGTACATACATATGTGTAGGTGCATAAAGGAAATAACATTTTCAATTCTTTAACGATAAACAAAAGCAATGGGTAAATGTATAAAAAAGAATGTATAAATTACAAAATTCAGAAACATTTTGTAATCAATAAAATTTAAGGCTGATTGAATTTATACATGAATACGAGATACAAAATAAACAATTGTGGTACACATGGGAAATTTTATTTTCATTTATATTGTACATGAACATGTTTACACACAACCGTATTTATTACAGTTATAATTTATTCTAATGTGACATTTAAATTACAAAACTTCTATTATGCATACACACATACTTGTGAACTTTTTATCTAACAAAAAAAAATAATAATCATTCTTATTTTCTAGCCCTATATACATATAAAGTTTTCCAATTTGCTAAATTTCACAGTTCATCTTAAATTTTATATATGTACATATTTCATCTAAGTTCTCACGTGTTTTCATTTATTTTTAATCAAATTACTCCATAAATGTGTTTACATATACAGAAAAATAAAAAATAAATAAAAAATGCTAAGAACAATGATAACGATGATCCTGAATGTATTTTTTATTAGGTGCCTATGTATGTTGTTGTTGTTGTTTAAGTGGCTGCGCAACTACGACAGAGTTAGCATATGAAGATGTCATTTGGATACCACATTTGATTATGGCCTACGGATATAAGCAAAGAAGAACTCGGCTACAACCATTCAGTTGAGCCAAAGTAGCAGACGATACTGCCAGGGCTCATCTGAGACAGTTCCCCGAGGCTATCTAGAAAATACTTGCCAAATGCCCTGTGCTTTGCTTTGGCTAGAGCTGGGCATTCGCAGAAGTAGTGTAGTGGAGTTTTTCTTTCTCCACCGCTCCACAACTGCGACAGTAGCCTATGTTACGTATTTGTGAAAAAGTCCTTTCTATCCTTTACTGTATGTACATACATATGTGGGTAAATATTTAACTATGACAATAAATTGTAACTCTCTTGCTTCCATATATTTTTACACATTTTTACACATCTGTGTATAATAATAAGCTGAAGTCTCTGAAGAAGGATATCCTTCTCTCTAACAAACTCTAGGAGTATATAAATTTTCTTAAATAAAAAATTTCATTTGAGACTTGGTTCGGGATAAGATTACTAGCACTACAAAAATGGAAAAATTTGTACGTTTTTTATCATCCATAAAGGATCAAATAAAAAATTAAAACAAAAGATACAAAATAGCTAAAAATGATATAAATACAATAAAGGAATTTAGTTACATGAAAAAAAAATAAATATAAGCTCAGAAAATAATTGTAAATTATATTATAGTTGTTTTTAATGTTTCCATTTTCCTTCTTTATTTGTATATCGTTATACAAATCGAATAGAATTACTACTTATAATGTTTCTGTGATTTTTTCAAAAAAGAAAATCTCAAAACAATGATTATTATATGTGTGAGTATTTTATACGATATTTCCATTTTCAAAGTAAATCATACGTATGTACGTATGTTTCTCTGTACACCCATAAACATTTTTTCATTTTAATTGCAAGGTAAAAGTTTTCTTTGTAAAAATCCTGTCTAATAATGTGATAATGTGGTAATTAAATGTATGAATGTGTTATTATGTGGGCATGCATACATATATACTCGTATATCAGATACGTTATTTATTGATAAGGTTATGCAACGAAATTTTGAAATTCTAGAAAATATTTTTCAATAAGCTCTTTTACAATTGAAAAATGTGATATATCAGTACATACTCAGGCAAAGAATTTTCCTGAGTTTCCTTTTGAAATTTCCTTTTCTAAAAACTTTTATTTCAAATTACGTGTATATGTACTATATATATACATATTGTACATACATACGTGCCAAGTGCATAAAATGAATTAATGTTTAATTCGTAAATTAATTAGAGAAAATCTACTTAAACATTTTCCAAACTTATTTGTATTCATTTGCACTCGTTTTTTTTTTTATTTTTGTGTATTTTTTTTGTGATTTTTGTTTCTTATTTTCATTCAATGTCTATAGATACACACAGCATTTACACAGTACATATTTCATTTTGTATATAGAATTTTCTCTAAGAAAACTTTATGAATACAAGAGTGTAATTGTTTTTTTTTTTTTTTTTTTTTTAAATAAAAACAGCAGATGTTAAAATTTCCCAACAAAATTTATTTTAACATTTTAAGTGTAAACTTAAAATTTAATGCAACACAGCAACTAAATGTACATAGCTGTAGTAATTCTCACTTAGTGCTATTATTTCCATGTCGACCCAACTAATATGTTATTTTCATGAAAATTCTATGGTAAACCCGCTTGCTATGAATTGAAAATTATTTTTGCGTTGTAAAAAAACATTTAGTTGGCTAAACATAATTATTTTTGATGCCATTTACTCGTATATATCTTACTACATAATTCACCTTAAATTGTATATTAGTTCTAAACTAATAAAAATAAAAATTCAGGTACAAGATTAGACAAATAAAAAATTTTCTCTTTTGCTTTCATTGAACATATGATATTTTCATTCAGTGCACCAAACATTACAATTTGTTAGTAAAATTTGGATCTACATTTAAATATTTGAAAATTTTCATTTTTCTATAACTGTGATTTTCATTTTGTAATTTTAAATATTCAACTGTTAGAGATATTTTCCTAATTTAAATACACCAAAAAAGGATTTGAAATAGTGAATATGCATTTTGAGAAATGAAAATTTTTTATTCCTTTTATTTTTACTTCATTTTATCAGCACTTTTACGATTAATATTTTTTTAAATCTACAAATTTACTTACAACCTTATTTTGATAGTAATAATAATTAACGAAATACATATTTAATGTGAAAGAAAAGTTTTTTAATTAATTCTTGTCATATATTTTCTTTTGTGAGAGAAACTATTTCCAAGTTAAATGCATTCCTCGAAGGAATTATAGCACAATTATTGATAAAAAAAAAAAATTGTTCTTTTTATTTTTTATTGAAAAATCATCAATGTTTTTCTTTTAAGCATTTTTTTTTTACTGTTCTTTGTTAAATTTAATGCATTCTACTGTGTACATACATACATAGAAATCTTTACTTAAAATAAAATTTATAATTTTTTTATTTCTTTTTGCATGTTATCTAATCGAATTTAATGAAAGCAAAATAAATATGTACATTTTCAGTTATTCAACGAAATAAAAACGTTTAGGTCCACATAGCATTGTATGTTCGTCCAATATCTATATGTAATTTTGTTCTATTAAAATTATTCTTTTATAAGTTTTATAAAACGCATAACGTTGAATAGATTATTTTCATACAATATCAAAAAACAAAAAAATGACTGAATCTATTCATATTCATTTACTAAAGATTCAATGTATTGAAAAATTTTCGATAAAAATACAAATATAAAATTTTTATCTTCGTATTTTTATTTATTTATTTATTTTTTTTTTTTTTATTTTGAAAATAAAGTGTGAAAAAATTTTATCTTTTGCACATGAAAATTATAGATTTATAAAAATACATTCATATACATTTAATGGATCAGTATCCTAAATGGAAAATATTATTTTAAAAGAATATGCAAAAAAAAAAAATAATTTTTATTTTATTTTATGATTTAAAAAACCTTTAAAAAAATTTTTTATTTTTATATACTTATACAAAATACGTTAAATTTTAGACACGGTGTTAAATTCAAATCGAAACCATTAATTTTTGTTTTTCTTTCAAAAACCCGTAAAAAAATCAAATTCAAAAAAATAAAATTATTTTTGTTTTTCATTTAAATGTCCTTCATGTGAATACCATTCATATAAGTATTAAGGTATGTAAAAGTGCCATACAAACATCTGCACACATGCACAAAAATATTTTTACATATGAGTAAATATTTACGTTGATAAAAGATGAGCGTGAAGACTTTATTTAATAATCCCGTAGTCATTTATTTTAGTAGAAACCAAAAATTTTTTGCAAACATACAATTACCACAACACGCCAATCAAAAATTATCAGGTCAAAAAAAAATTACGCTACTGCTATCATATTCTATTAAATTTTTTAATTCGTTTTTATAGTATAATTCTTTCTAGGTATAGGCCTTGACTATACTAAAAAAAAAAAATAAGAAAAATGATAGCCATAAAAACATGTAATTCGCATTCGTATAGATAAAAGTACGTATCAAGGTAAAATATCAAATCAAAAATTTGCAATCTAGGATTGTGACATTTACCAATTTTGATATTTAATTGGATTTTTTCAGATTTAGATTTGATCCTTTTTTTTTTTGTTCATTTTTGTGTTAAATGTAATCCTTTTTTGAAAATGTTATTGTTCGAAATCGACAAATAATAGGATTTAAAATTGTAGTTTAATAAAAATATAATTATTTTGTGACTTTTAATGTGAAAATAAAATAGAAACTTTATAAGAAGAAAGATTACATAGACTACTAAATTAAACCAAATATTTTTCTTTTATTGAAAATAACTACCTGTTTTCATTTATAAAAAAATTTAATAAAAATCAAAAAAAATTTGTAGATTTTTAAGTATTAAGGAGTAATAGGTTATTTTTTTTTTTTCTCCTTTTTGGCTGAGGTTCCTTCTAGGACCCATCTAGTCCCATCTAGTTGAAAGGTGTTGGTCTCGTGGGGCAAATTAGGTTTATTTCGCTATTAGACCCTTTTCGCGCGTAGACGCCAGATTTTTTGGATTGTGCTCGTTGAGCAGAATCAGTGTGCAAAGATTCAAAAAAATCGGCGATGGGTCCTAACAGGAACTCTTACCTCCTTTTTGTTATTTTATTTTTTATTTTTTTTTTTTGTATCTATTTGAGCAGCAAATCACTATAATGTGTGTCATTAAATTTTCCTTGTGGTAAATGTTATTGACATAAAAAGTATATTTATAAATGTTTATATGAAGCATAAAAAAAAATTTATAGTTTTCGGTACACAATATTTTTATTTATTTTCAATATTCTCATAAAGAATATAACACCAATGAATTTTGTAAAAGACATACATTCATACATACATACATATAATGATATGTATAATAAACTTTAATGCGTATCGATTTAATCTTGTAAACAATACACGTACATATGTATGTACGTACAAAAATATATATACGATAATCACAAAAGTGGATGTTCAAATAAAATTTATTTCGAATTTATTTATCTTACTTTTATTCATATACATACGAAGGCTCCATCCAGAAGACTAATGCCTTGTTTAATGCTCAACATAAAAAGTTGTAACAATTTCCTTTAATTTACGGTTTTAATCAAGTTTTAGGACATTTCAAAAAAAAAAATAAAATAAAAAAAATAATTAAAATATGACAAATCACAATTTTATAAAAATCAAATATAACATGAAAAATAAATATTAGGATAAATAATAAAAATATGTACATGTGATTCATGTGAAGGAAAGAGAGAGAAAATATAATATGTTTTGTAATGATTCCCTATAGTACAATAATTTAATTTAATAATACATATTTCATATTACATGGTTTTTTTTATTACTACATTACATTTTCTATATTCGAATTTTGCTACAAAAAGATAAATTATCATTTTGTAAGTTATGTGTAAATAAAAATTTCCTTGAAGAAGAGGAGAAGAAAAACAATTCACTGTTGAATAAAAATACCAACTTATTATTTAAAAAAATTTTTCATAATCCTAGATAAAGAACTAAAAATAAGAACTATTTTAAATTTTTAGGAAAATTTTTTTGTATTGAAGATGAGTATATATATGCGTGTAAAATCTACACATACATATGTACTTTGGCTATGACCATTTCATAATTTTCCTTCTATTATTCATTTCAATTTTATTTTATTCAATTTCTATATTCTTCATAAACATTATTTAAATTGCTTTCTGAAGAAATTACAAATATTAAAATTTAGATCTACTAAAATTACTTAAAATTTATCTCTAAACAATTTAATTCGAATTATTAATAACGGATCATTTCCATTAGACCCTTAAAATCTATTCATGTAATATGAAAATTTAATTGTAATACCATTCGCAAATATACTAACATACTCTTTCAATGAATACGTACCGCCTAAGGATAAAATACATTTTGAATTTATTGTGCGTACGTAATATCACAGATTCATCATTTAAATTTCAAAGAAAAGATTTATTTGTAAATAATCTGAATATTGGCTTACCAAAATAATTATTACGAATGCAAAGAACTTTGAAGTTAAATATTATATGACTATACTACAAATACAATGGCAAACACAATTATTCTGTATGTAATAATTTAACTAAAAACTAATAATGATCAATATTGCGGTTATGAAATGATTTGTTATGATGATTTAACATACATATGGACATATCAACCGTATCAAAATATCTTGTAAATATAGAATCAAACGTAATAGAATAATTTTGCAATTGCATGTGATTGTGCTGTATATGTAAGTATAAGTTTAATTAAATACATGTTCAGCTTACATTTAACATACATACATACATATTTATCAACTCATTTGCCATATAATTAATTCATTGTAAAATGTATAAAATTAGTACTAGAAATCATTAAAAATTTCATAATTTTTTTTTTTTTTTAATAAAATTTTTAATCATTTTATGAGCTTTTTACAATCTTTTTTATTTTATGTATTAATTTAAAAAAATTCAATGGTTATTTTATTAGATCAGATTTGATGTCATTCAATATTGTTCATCTAAGTTGATGAGTTAATATTATAATGCAATTTATCGAAATGACATTAAATAAATAAAATATGTCGTATTTAATATTACATAAATGCTTAGCATGTGTATGCATATTTATTGCTACACTACACTTATTAGATACATCATTTTTCATACATACATACATACATACGCTTCATAGATACGATTATGTACATATACCTGAACGTTTGTATAATGAAGTTATAAATTGTTACAATATTTTGTTTATTATTATGAAAAATTTATTTTTGTTCATGCATGGGCGTTCCCAGCTAGGGACAGGGAAGAAGAAATAAAAAATAAATTCAATGTTCTTCGCAATTTAAATACGCATCTTACGCTGCCCTTTAAATTTGTAATATGCGTACGTGAGTTTGAATTTGATTTTGATAATATCCTTTTTCTTGATATATGTAAAATGTATTATTTTTGCCTACCTCTAGATAAGTTGCCCCTATTTAGTTCAGATTCTGGATACGCCCTTGTGTTAATGTACAAATTTTAACTAAATACAAGACTTCAAATACACACATCATCATGTGTAAAAATTACGTAAATCACCATAATAATAATAATATTAATAACGTATCGATCATTTAGTGAAAATCTATTTTGTATTAAATTCTGGTTTATGCAATTTATACCTAAACAAATTTAAATATTCGCATTTCGAAAATATGTAATTCATAGATATTATGTTCATTTTACATGAAATATAAATAAATTATTCAAAATTTTAATACAAATTTTGAAACATTAAACTCGCGGAATTCATTTATTGGTCATTTATTGAAAAACTCATTCATAAAGTTTAAATATAATTTTTTTATATTTTTATATGCGTATCGAATTTTATCATTATTGATTTCATTGTATATATTCTATTACCTAGTGTACATGTACTTTACTCGATATTATTCAAATCTGAAAAAAAAAAAAAAAAATATTTTCTTGTACATACATAAGTAAGTGTGCACAACATGATATTTTAACATACTCTTCAGAATAATAATGTTTTTCATTTCAAAAATGTTGTTCCTTTTTTAGGAAGTAAATGCTAATCCGGAGGAAATCAAATATAGGTCATGGCATAGAATTGTATAGAACTGGCTTTATTTTAAAAAAAAATTATAGCCTTAAGCAAACGCTTTTGCACACTACATTACCATTAAAATTTTTATATAATTTGATAAAATATTGGTTCCCTTTCAGTTCAATAAAAAAATTCGAATTTGAAGACTCATAACTACAAAAAAAAAACAATTATTAAGGGATAAAAACAGTTTTTTTTGGAAATACATTGTATCACCTTCAATTTTGACTCAATAAAAATCAAAAAATTTGTATGATATGTTTTGTTTAAAAAAAGTTCTAGTAAATGTAACAAATAATTGTAAAGGATTTTAACTATTTTTAAAATACAATTTTTGTCACCTAATTATAGAAGAATCTAATAATTATTGTTCATTACGAGTAGACAATGTAAATCGAGACATTAAACGTTCATAATCACATGAATTATCCCTTTTAGCTTTGCAACCCATAATGGGTCTTAGCCTGTATGACCAGCTCTCTCCATATAACTCTATCCTGGGCATATCTTTTCCATAATCACATGAATATAAATTTAAAATTTTTTTTCTTGTATTACAACAGCCTATTTAAAAATTAAAAAAAAAAAACAAGGAGATAATTTGATCACCACATCAACATCAATTATTACTATGGTACTGAAGTTAATATTAAAACTTCCTGATTGAGTTACATATAATTGACATCACATAACAATTAAATTATCTATAACAATAAATAAAAATAAATTATCTGAATTAAACTATAAAAATCGCTCTGTATGTATTTTTAACTATAGGTAATTGACTTTTATTTATTAATTTATATTTGTAATTTATTACATTGTTATTTACTGCATATGTATATATTTGTAATAGCACATAAAATAATTTAATTTCAATGAAATAAAAATTATGATATTTATAGAAATAGTAGCATATTTTAATTCTCATAATAATTAAGGATGGTTAGTATTTATATGTAATATTTAATAAATTTGGTAATAAAATATAAAGCTATAAATTGAGATTGAATATATCTTATATGTATATTTCAAAACTCTTCAAAAATTTTTTATATATCGGAACAAAATCTAAAATAAAAAAAAATATTCGAGAAATAAATAATAAATGCATTGTAAAACCTTTAAAAAAATAATAATAAAAATTCTCTTTAAAATAAAAATAAAAAAAAAAAGAATTATACAAATTTATTGTGTTTGCTCTGAATTTAATCATTTAATTTCTTTTAATTCAGTTATTTTCATATTTCAATGATTATTCGAAAACATTTGTAAATACACTGCAACGCACAAATATATAGAATTTGAATATTACTGTGTTTGTATAGTACACGTTAGCACGTTAGCCAATAATTTCCTAATTTTTTCAAGGTATACTCAAATTTCACTTTAACCAAAGCTTTAACTTTGCCTTTATTGGTTTCTTCTTTAAATAATTTAAAAATATACAAATTGAACGAAAAACAAAGTAGAAAGAGAAATAGAACAAAGAAAATTATGACTAAGTACTTCATCAAATTTTATCTTCTTTTTTTTCTTTTTTTTCAAAATTCTATAAATTAACATTAATATCACTTTTTTGTTGATCTTATTTTCTTTTTGTCTTTATTCAAACTCAATCAAAAGGATATAAAACAATAAAAATAAATAAATACGGAAGTAAAAAGGAAATTGTTAGATATTTTGTATTTTATTTTATTTTTTTCATCTTTTCATTTTTTTTTTCGTTTATGTTTTTTGCTTTGTATCATAATCCTTTCATTTTGTTTTTACTTTACTGGATTCTTATTTTTATTTTATTGTGTCACGAGTATCCTTCAAAATTGAATCACAAAAAAAAATATCTTCAAACACATACAAATCGCTTATCGAATATAGAATATGTGTATACAGGGATTTTTAGCATCTTTTTACATACATAAATAAAATTTTTATATGTACACGTGTACATATGTATGTATGTATATTCCTTACAAACAAAATAAAGTGTTAAAAATATCTACGTAAGAACGTATCTTAAATGTTTAGTTTAAATGTTATACATATAAAATTTTGTATAATGAACTTTTGTATTATGTATATCATATACATACAGTATCGCCAATAAATCATCGCACTCTCAGCTTTTTTTATTATTATTGGCTAACTTTTCAAAAATTTAAAATTCAATCTCAATATTTAAAAAATTTAAATAATATTATTTTTCTGTAAATTATTTATGAATGATCAAACATCTTAACCAAGAATTGTGTTATATAAACATATTGAGATTTTAATTTTAATTTTTTGAAAAACTAGCTAAAAATAATAAAAAAATGCTGAGGGTACGGTGACTTTTTGGTCAGACTGTATGTATGTACCTACATAAGTACTTACGTACGAGTACATACTCATGTCTATGAATTTTACAAAAATGAGAACTTTTCATATTCCTTAAGGGAACTAAATTATACCTTAGTTAATTCTGTCTACACTTTAAGTATTTTCCAATACAGCATGTACAAACAGAATGTAAGTATATAAGTATATACAGATGCACACTAAGCATTGTAACACGAATAAACTTTGCTATAATGTTAATTTCTTTTATTTTTTATTTTTATTTTCCTGTTCTTTTGTATCATCCATATTGATAAAGTTTTTCATCATCATCATTATAATTTTCATCGTTATTGTTATCGTCATTTATTCTATAAATTGCTGTCTCATTTAACTTTTATGTTAACTTTTCAATTTGTTTTTCTTTATTTCTTTTTTTTTTTTTTCGTTGATCTATTTTCATCTTGGGAAAAATTAAATATGTACGATAACAAAAAAGAGGTGAATGCTACTGACATTATAACCTTTATATGTACATTTTCAAAATAATATTAAAAAAAAAAAATGAGAATAATTTAAATCAAAAATTTTTATATCAATTTTAAATACATGTGCATGGATTTTCATTTTCAATATTTTATTTTACGAAATTTTTAATAATTGAATTTTTTAATATATAAATGAAAAAAATTAAAAATGAAAAACAGAAAAATTTATTACAAAAAAAAAAAAAAAAAATTACAAAAATAATTTTAAGGTATGTGTGAAGTAGGTTCATTAAATCATTTAATTTACTGTAATTCTCATATAAAAATTTTTTAAATATTTTTGCCCTCTTTCCAAAAATTTCATAGAAAGAATGACTATGGAAAAAAATGTATAAAACATTTGCAAAATATTTTTTATAGCAAAAAAATAAAAGTTATTTAATGGAGTTATTTCTAAAAACTATTTAAATTTCGTATTTAATTTCCTTTCTTAATTTTTTGAATTTATCAAAATTATCTTCTCGTCTTTTATAATCTCTATTCGCGTTTTATGTACATAAATATATAAACTTTCTATTATAATTAGCACCCTTGATAAGTCTGATTTAAAGAAAGATATTTAAAAGAAATAGAAAAGAAAGAAAATTCATATAAGAAATTCCATTGTATTTTTAAGCATTATACTTAGCAGCATATTATCTGTTCATTATCTTTTTCCTTGTATTTTTTTTTTAATATGAAATAGCAAAAATTATTCAATTTTCTAAAAATAAATTAAGCATTTTGAAGAAATGAAAATATTTAACAATATTCCAATTTAAAATTTGTTTAGACTCCTTTAGCAAGTTATTTGTATAACAAAAGAATGTATTTTTCCGTTATATTTCAATTACTTCAAAAATGAAGAGTTTTAAATATTTTGTAGAAAATATATTATGGTCCTAATAATTAATTTCAATTTAATATTCGTCTCTACAAGAATTTTTTTAAAAAATTATAAATAAATTAAAGTAGCTTTTATAGTGTTTTTGTTTTCTTTATTTTGTGTGTGGTTTTCATATTGATATTACACATGTGATGTAAATCATTTGACTAAAATAAATGCGCCCAGGGTAAAAATTTAAGGTTATGGAAATTTTTTATCTAACTAAAACTTTTACAATTTACAATCTAAAATCTAAAGTATTATTCACATATAAAACCAAATATTTTTCCTTTACAAATTATTGTTTCACAAATCTTTATAGTGGTAAAATTTCAATTTTAATTTTGATTTTAATTTATTATTAGAAAATTTAATATAAAAATGAAAGAAAATTCCTTTAAATTTTACTTAAAAATGAACCTCTTGTAAATTACAGTATCGCCAATAAATCATCGCACTCTCAGTTATTTTTATTATTATTGGCTAACTTTTCAAGAATTTAAAATTCAATCTCAATATTTAAAAAATTTAAATATTGTACAATTTTCCTGTAAATTATTTATGAATGATTAAACATCTTAACCAAGAATTGTTTCATATAAACGAATTGAGATTTTAATTTTAATTTTTTGAAAAATTTGCCAAAAATAATAAAAAATGCTGAGGTGGTGCGATGACTTTTTTGCAAAACTGTATGTTTGTAATGTTTAAATACTTAACAAGATATTTGATTTCTTTAGAAAAGAAAAGAAAAATTTTCAAATTAAAAAAATATATTGAAATACTTTTCAAAATGTATTCTTGTATATGTTAAGTTTCATGTGAGCTAAATAACCACAGCAAATATTTCAAATACTTATGTTGCCTAAAATACTTAGTTTGTACGTGTGAACACAAAACCCTTCATATACACACATAAAACTTTTGATGTAATATAGTATGTATGAAAAATTGATGTTTATATGAATTATAATGAAACAAATTCTGTTGTTAAAAAAAACGGTAAAATTTAAAAATTTAAGATTTAAAAAGATTACAACTTAAAATTATAAAAAAAAAATCAGATTAAATAATAAAAATAACCAAAAACTTATAACTAATAAAAAATTTAATTTTTCAACTTATATTACAGATAAATTTTGAAAGTTTTTCAATTTGTTTTTATCTTTGTTCCCTTTTGTTACATTTAAAAAAAAACAAAAATTCTAAATAGTAAATTCATTTTAACTTGATTTTTTTTAAGTTTTAATTTTTTCAGAATCAGAGTACTTATAACAATCAATGATTCAATTGGTAAAAACAATAAATTGGATTTGATTTAGTTCATTATTTATAAACTAACTACAAAAAAAAAAACGAAAATCCAATTGCAATGAAATTAATTAAAAATTCAAAAAAAAATAAAAATAAAAATGAATGAATGGTTTTTTGTGTTGTCTTCGAAAACAAATCGAATCGATATCAAATTTGGAATAAGAAATTAATTTTTTGTTTTTCTGTTTTTGTGAAAGAAACAAGGAAATAAGTTCTTTGATCTTTTTCTTTGATTTCTATTTGTAACTAAAGTATAGACGAGAATAAACCAAACCAAGACACAGTAAATGTACATATGTATGTATAATTCATTTTCTATTCAATTTGACTTCATGTAATTTTAAGATTCTTTTTATCTTGATGTTTAACAATAAAACAATACAAATACAAAATTATCTGTACACATACAAATACATTTATATAGTACATACATACATATATTTGGCATAACACGTTTGTCGTCAAGTTTTCCAATATACACTTTGTTCATTCAATTCTAACATTCTGCATCAGACAATTAGATCTTAAAATTCGTAATCTATGACTGCTCTTATATTTATGATGATCATTTTACTTCTGTTATTACTCGAATATTCAATTTATTGATTTGATAGATACAATTCAATTGTTTGTACAATTTTTATAAATAAAATTGCACACATGAAAAACAAAATTTTTCATACACACATTTTAATTTATTTTTATTATTCTGTTCTGTTCTGTATTTTTTAAAAGTTCTATAAATTCTAAAACTTGATCTTTGATTATCATGTAACATCATACATTTGTTTGGATATAAAAATATATGTATATACAACGTGAAAAAAAGGACAAATTCGAACGTATAAGTAAAGTATCATATATTTTGTTGAGTGTGAGAAATAAAAAACGAAATAATATAGCAAATACTTAAATGGTAGAAAATACAGCCAGATACAGAAATATTTGGACGATACAAAAATACTTATATGCCTATTTTCTTCTATTTTAAATAGTTTATTAAATTAACTTTTAAAAAATCATGTTAAATTTATTATACATAATTACATATTACGAATACGCAAATATACATATTTCTCTAAATTTTCTGTGACTTCAACGATGTTCACTAAAATTATATTGTACATCCCAATGATTTTGTGTTTAACTTTATGTACGTAGGAAAATTTTTTTACTTTTTTTTTTTTTTTGTTAGAAATTATTTATACATATTTTAATTATTTCCATTTTTCTCCTTTTTTAATTTTTATACACACAATCGTACATACATACATGCATACATGTGTACGTATCCATATACTCAAACGCAATGTATATATTATATAAAAAGTATGTACTCATGCATTTATACTCATTTCAAATTTAATTAATTTTTCAAGATCCTATTTTTCATTTTTTTTATTTTCTTTTTTTTAATAATAATTTCACACATACAACAAGATTATATACATATACATATGTATGTACGAATACATATACAAATGTAAAAGAAAACGATGAAGAAGCTTTCTATGAATCCGTTTCAATTAAAATTGATGGGAGGAAAGAAAAGATTATTTGATGTAAAGAAATGATAAACATTAAATGTGGCTGCTTATATAAATAAACAATGAAAAAGCAAATGCTGAAAAACGGCAATGAAAAGTTGGAAAATATATTTTTATTTTCTACCAGAATTCTAGTCTAATAGGCAGAAAATTTGCATTAAAAGTTTATAAAACTTTAATAAATTATGTTTTTAAGATCTGTTTTTGTCATCAGAAAATTAAAAAAAAAAAAAAACCATTTGTGTGTATGATAATATAAAAAGATTTCAATATCAACAATATGTTATAATCTAATTTACAAGAGTATATAAAAAACAAAAATACAATAACAATAATGAAAACAAAAAAATTAAATAGAATAATTGAAAATTTTTGAAATTAATCAAAAATATGAATACGAATATGTATTCATAAATGCACGTGTTTTTTTTTTAAATATCTATTGTAATACAAATGAGTTTTTTTTCGTATAGTTCCATTTAATATAAAATTGAAAGTCGTTGTAAATAAATTCTATGCTAAATTATTAATTAACACATTAAATTATCAAACAACATAAATGAAAATTTCATTACCAGAATATAAGGAAAATTAGATTAGCAAAAATCTTTATAAATTTTTAAAAGATTTTTTTCTTTTATAGATCCTTTCTAAACTCTGAATCTACAAAAATAATTTTTAAAAATTTTAATTTAAATCGAATATAAAAAAAGTATTTTCATTTTACTCATGAATATGAAACGTGAAAATGATGAAAAATTTATTGTTTACAAACATTAATTATTATTATTTTATTAATATTCTAAAAAAAATCGTGTAATTGTGAATTGCATATTATTTATTAATTTGAATAATGATCATATAAAAAATAAATTCATTACACAATGATAAGCAGATGATTACATACATATATATTTTATTAATTCATATTTTATTTGAATTTTTTTTTTCTATACTTTGTTTTTTTAAGATAGGCACGTGTTAAATCATAGGAGATAAGAAAAAAACATCATTAATGTTCATATGATTTATATTTGCTCCCGTGTGGTTGTTGTTGTTTTCGTTTATAAAACGCAGTTAACTAGCAATCTGGTAAAACTGGCGTAAAGATAGAAAAAGACGAATTTATACAAATTGAACGCAAAAGAATAAGAAGAACCAACACTAACAACCACACGTGCGTAGATTTAAAAAACGAAGTATAAATATTTTTGTATATAATTATATTTATTAGCTATGTATGATCCTATATGAATAAAAATGTACGCACATACATATCTAGACAACGGATATGTGATTGAAATTCATTGACGCATAGAAACGTAATTTATGTATAACATTAAATAATATGACATATTTCATTTTATTTTCAATCATATTAAATGTCATTTCAATAATTATAATATAATATATTAAGTTATCAATTTAAATTAACGATATCAAATAATGACAATTTTCAATGTGTATATATGTGTAAAACAGAATCATTATTTCTATAACAAATCAAATTAAACTGATGTATAATTATAAACTTAATTATGTAATATTTATTTACATGCATACGTATGTATGTATATGTACATATATACATATGCAAGTATATAACTTTTTATGTATTAATGTAATGTACAAATTTTAATTACAAAAACCAACCTTCGATCTACAAAAAAACAATACTGGGTCCTTGAAAATTTAATATATCCTTTTTTTTTTGTTTCAAAATAGTAAAAAAATATAATTCAATTTTTATTTTTCTGTTCTTTAAGTTAGTCCTGTTTTATATATACATATATACATAACTAAAATTTATCATAATCAAATCAAAGATTACGTGTACACTGTACAACAATAATATTTTACTCATTTTTAATCGTATATAAGCGAATATAACACTATATTGTATCGTAAACATACCTACATATGTACATATAGTATGTATATGTAAGTACATAATATGTAGATAATGCTGACTCAACAAAATGTTGAAATAAAATTGCATATCATATTTTTAAACAAATGTACATACAAATCCTATTTAGTGTAAAATTTTCTTTATGTTCATTCACTTTTATCTATTAATTTGGAAAATTGAAAAATGTTATACATACATATGTGTTTACTATTATATATATAAGTACATATGTACATATGTATGTACATAGGCAACATTAAAATGGCGTTACCAACTTGATTAATGGCCAGCATTCCGGTCATTGAAAATTTCAAATAAATTTTATTATACAACACAAATACTTACATACACAGTTATACTTAGATAATTGAATGAAAATATGCTTATGTGTAAATGTATAAAAATATATCCTTTTATGTGAACAAGTATATTTTCTGCTGTTTTGTGTAAAATTTTATTCACATGTTTTCATATAATATATTCTAATGATAGGAATTTTTTCGAAAAAAAAAAGAATATAAAGCACAAACACGTAAATGTGTTTGTAAATATGTATAAACATATGTTTGCTATTCAGTTACACAGTACATTTTTTAATGGAACAACATGTTTACATGAAGAATGATAAGCACTTGAAAATATCTAAAGCCAGAAATAGACATGTAAATATGTTTAAAAAGCTGATATGAAATGAAAACATTTTTTGCATGTGTATGTATATTTTTATTTTTCAATTTTATTGATAACGCAATAAAATCTTATTTATTAATTTTACCATAAATTGATTTTCCTCGTACTAGAAAATTTCAAGATAATAAAAAAAAAAAATTCTTGAAAAGGATTTAATAAATTTTTCCAACTTTAAATACATAATTTCATAATTCGTTAAATGCATATTAAATTATCCCCTTATTGGCTTATTAATATAATCAATTGAGAAATAATTCAAATTAAGCATGTGATGAAATTGTGATTTTCAATTTATTTAATTTAATCGAAAATTGTGTATGTGTTATACTCAATTGTATGAAAACATACAATATTTATATCATAATATTTATAGAATTTATCCATTCAATATCAAATGTTTGTTCTGTACCAAAAGATGAAGTGAATTTATTCATGAAAAACCATAAAAGGTCGGTTAAATAAATTTCAAAAAAAAAAAAAAATAAATAAATAAAGTAAACATTACGTATGTGGGAAAATTTTTCTTTACATGAATCTTCGAATCCGTATATAAAAGGAAATTTATACAGAGGAAAAACTAATTCATCAATCAGAAAGTAAATAGAAAAAAATTTTTTTGTTGAAATAATTCAATGCATATTCATTCGTACATAATGTACCTATATACAGGGCAAAAATAATACATATATCCTTATCCTTATATACATGTACATATTCTTTATATTATTCAAGAGCATTTGGCGAAGTAACAAATAAAAGATTTCCTTTTTCTCAAAATGTGCTTAAGTATTACATATTTAAACATTTTATATGTAATAAGAAAATTGTAAGACATTTAATTTGACTTTTTTATTCATGTAAATAATCCGACCATCAAAACTTTATACTGAAATTGAAATTATTTTTTTCTAGAAATTACATTAAAAGTATAAAAATCATTCAATCGACACAAAATTATTTAAATTTTTAACGTTTCTAAAATTTATTATTATTTTAAATGAAACAAAAAAAAAATTTTTTTTTGAATACAAATACACAAATTCAGAGATTGATCAAATCAAATCGCATTTTATATTTTTCTTTATCCCGTCTATTAATGTAATGTTTATTGTTTAAGAGAGAGGCCAAAATGTTTCAGAGGTGGCAAAAAAAGTGTGTATATATGAACAATCTTATTCAAAATCCAAAGTTTAAATATTATATTGCTTGAATTTTCATTTAATAACCTAACATAAAAAATTTGCAATAAAATTATTTTAATAGACTTTAAAAAAGCCCCCTTTAAGCTAACACAAGATTAAATATACTACACAAGGGGAACTAGAATGTTTGTATGTACATACGTGTAAATCGATACCATTATTGATAAATTATTATAAGATTAGGTTACTGATGGTTGTTCTAATATCCCTATTGTACTGTTTACGTTAATTCAAAGTAAATAAAAAATTGTTATCATTTTCAGTTTTGTTTTTTTATTTTTATTTTCATTTTCTTCATATTTGTTCTGTATTTGAAGTGGTTTTGTGATTTAAGAAAATCTCATCATTCAAGATTATTGTTTATTTTGCCTTGAATATCCAAAGAATAAAAAAAAAACAAAAATTTTACACAAAAATGTGATATTTTGTTGAAGGATTTTTGTATTGAGTATATAATATGGCATAACTTTTCAATAAAATGAGGGAAAAAAAAAATAAAATAAACTTTACTCGAATATGATAAGTACATACATATATAGTATTATTAAATAGACTATTATGTTACACATATTTATTTATTTTTTCATATTTTTAAACATAATCATGTGTAACTTTTTTGCATTGATATGTTTATGTGTATTTTACGCTCTTTGCTAATTTTATGTTGTCTTTAACATGATTTTGATTTTTTTTTTATACGTACATTTGTACGGAAAAAATAAAAAATTTATATCAATAATTCAAAAAAAAATAATAGAAAATTTAAAAACGAAAAAAAAACTGAAGCACATGATATTCATTTGAATATGATTGAATTTAGAAAATGATTGGCCCAGAGCTTTTCTTTTTATGATGATGTGCTACAGTGTTATAATTAAACTTCTTGTGTTATATGAATTCAAAACAATTTTTAAAAAATATTTTTATATAATTACAAATTTGATTTTTGAAAATTTACCGTAATATTATATAACTGAATTGTGGTGGCAAATAAAAATGAGAATTTCAATAAAAATGAAAAACGGAAAAAATTTCTTCGAATACTGCAATATGAAATTCAAATCTACAATTAATATATGAGATTTGTGTTCTATATTTCTGATCGAATATAATTAAAGATAACGTATCTAGTCTTTACTTCCTATATCATTTATAATTTTAAAAAAAAATAAAATAAAAATAAAAATGAAACTTCCAAATCAATGTAAAAATATACATAGGTTATGTATGTCATACAAAAATCTTTTTAAATTCTATAAATCATAATTTCTATAAACTAAATCTAAATCTATTTCTTTAGAAAAATAATCTCTATACACTGTTTCATCTACAGTTTACTTGATTTTCCTGTTTTCTATTTTTCACTATTTTTTGAACAAAAATAGTATGAAAAAAATATAATAAAAATTTTTTATTGAATGTATAATGTCATGATGCAGAGATTTTTCATATTTGTTGAATTTTTTTCTTTCTCACATGTTTTTCGCAGATTTTATTATGCATCATATAAACAAAACAAAATGTGTCATAACTTTAAGCTAAAACACTTTTTTGTTTATTGCTGTTCTTTTGATTTTATGTTTTTTTCTTGTTTTATTTTTACGCTTATTTTTCTTTATACAGCATGTTATATACCTTACATAGAGTGCATTGTGAATTATATCCTTTTCTTTTATAATTCAGAACATTTTTCTTTAATTTTTTTCGGCTGCATCGGATTTTTAGTTTTTTTTTTTTTTTCTAACGTATAATTTCAATACACATCTACAAAGTACGTATGTATATTATTTAGGGGAAAAGTTGTTCTTTAACTCATTGTTTTTTTTTAAAGCCTATAACAATTAAAAATGTATAAGTAAAGGTACGCAAATTAAAAAAATTTTGCCTTTTTTATAATAATAAAATAAAGTTATAATTTTCAAATTTAACGATTTTTATTTGAATTTTAACAATTTAAAAATTGATTGGTTTTTTAATTAATTTTAACGGTTATATTCTAGTGAATATAAATACGGAAGTTTCAAAGACAACTTTAAATTCAATTTTACTTTATATTTTCACTGCACAGGTATGAACTTCCGGTAAAATTAATCAAATTTTCATATCTTCTAAAATATAATGATTAAAAATATTTGATAAAAGTTTGTTTGTATGTAAGTATAATGCGTTCATTTTGAAAATTGTCTTTAATTTATTTTTTAATTCTAAAAAATTTAAAAAAGTTTTAGAGATTATTGTGAATATTCTATTAATTAAATAAGATTAGTTTAAGTCGAGCAAATTTTTTAAATCCCTAATAACAAGATGTTAGGCAATGTGAACCGTATACAGGAATGCAGACAACCTAAGGTCGGGACGGAAAAGCAGCTGGATACAACAAGAGGTAGAGGTCGTCCGAAGAAAAGATGGCTGGATGAGGTGGTAAAAGATCTCCAAACGATGGGAATTAACAACTGGAGGGTAGCGGTGAATGATAGGACATTATGTAGGAGAATTGTTAAGGAAGCTAAAGTTCATTCTGGACTATAAAGCCAGGCATTATTATTATTATTTTAAGATGAGCATCAATTCATCCGAAAGAAACCATTTTTTTTTTTTTTGTATATTATTTTCAGTTCAACTAAAATTACAAAATCATCAAAATTTAATCTTTTACCACCTGTTAAAGAAATGTAAGAATAAGGAAGTATGTAGATAATTAATTTCATTTTAATTAAATCAATTTTTCTTTTATAATTATTCAAACTAAATTATCTTCATTAATTATTACATTTTCATTCGTACAAAAAAAAAAATAAAATAAAATAAAAATAAGTTGTTTCGAACTAACCACATTTTTATACTGATATGTTCATAGAAAAAAGAAAAATTTCTTTTTGCTTACTCTGCAATACATTGAACTCATGAAAAAATTTGTTCACTTTTTTGGTAGTTTTTGTACACACACATACATATGTGCATATGTACAATATTATTGTGTACACATGTATACTGTCTTATAGTTTTGCTACTTTAAAGTTTTCTTCAATTTCATGTTTTTTTCTCAATACAAACGAGAATCATTTTCCCTCCCGTGTATTTTTATTAAATTTTTGAACAGAAAAAAAGTTTTTCTAAACCTTATATTAAACGAATTCAATAGTTCAACATATGTTATCATATTTTATGTTATTATTGGTAAACAGTTCAATAAGTTTTTTTTTTTTATTGAAGAAAACTTATGTATATTAGATTTTGTCCTAAAGACATTTTCCATTCTTTCAAAAACGAGCACAAACAAATTTTGTATTATGTAGATTTACATAAAATAAAGAAAAATTTAAAATTTGTATAAAATAATAAAATTGAAAATCACAAATAATAAAGTTGAAAAAAATTTATAAAATTTAAATTTAAACAACAATTTAAAGATGTTTGTGATTTGAAAGGAAAACGGAAAATTTCTCTTCTATTTTAAAATTAAAAAAAAAAAAAATTTTTTTTTTTAAATCTTTCCAACACGTTACGTGTAAGAAAAATTTTTTCATTATGAAAATTTTCTGAATTTCAATTAATCGTTAAGAATGTAGTAATTGAATTTTTTATGTACATAAGTAACGTATATACAAGTATGTACATTCATATGTATAAATGTATGTATCACGAGAAAACCATTCATCATCTATTATTATGAACATCTTCATCATCTTCAGTATTTTCTTCATAGTTAATATTGCATATCTGATGAAAACTAAGGCTCCCAAATAAAAATTCGAAATAATATAAAGGAGATTTTTTTTTACCACATTGATGATTTGAACTTCTCTAATTCCAGATAATTAATGAGTAACTATACTCTATTCACTCATTCGATGCTGTTAAGATCTTATGAAAATGACATAAAGTAATACCACTTTACGTCGCTGTATATTGATATTTACAAAAATTCATTTCGTACTATATGATAACTTTACAGATTGTGGTAACACTACTCGCGAGATGATCTTATTAGAAATTATGAAAGAAGAAAAAAGACACATATCATATAGTCCCATAAAGGTCTTAATTACATCGAATTAGTGTATAGAGTATAGCTAATAATTATTTTTAAAAAAATTTCAAATACAGATAAAATATACCGAGAACCGAGATATGTACATATATAGGTACATATGTACATTACTTTGAGTATATTCAAATGTATATATTTTCAAGCGTCTATGCATATATTTATAAAACAAGTTTAAATTACAATAAATCCAGAAGTATATTTCAACATTGTATGTACCTACCTACAATAATTTCCTCTTATTACTAGGATTTCAAATAAAATTTAACGTTTATATATTTCTTACAAAATATATGTAGCTTAATTCTAAGGAAATTGATAGAAATTCATTCTAATTGTTATATGTACCTACACATAATTAAAACGTAGAAAATGTACCTACACATCTGCAATACACAAAGAAAAATAAAATGTAATATCTATCACATACATAAATATGTGCATATGTATACAATCGAATATATGTGACAACGTTCGGTTTTATGATCATTATGGAAATTGTAGATTATTATGTTACCCTTAAAATGTTTCAGTTTATTTTTGTTTTCGAATTACAAATATATACCTTGAGGGTTTTTTCTATCTATACTGGTATATATGTATGTATAGTATATATTGCTTATCATACAGTCATATACACATGTGTAGTTTACATAAAAGAAAAACAGAAAACTCAAATAATAAGAAATCTAATTTCTACAGATTTAAGTCTACATATATGCCTTGTAGAAAACCCAGTATAAAATGTTTAATAGAAAAATTAATTATTTTGATAATAAAATTTCACATATGTACATTCATAACAAAGATAACGAGTTGAATTAAAATCTCAATCGAATTTTCAAATATGTACGTAATATGAATTATAGAATGTTAAAAATTTCATTAAACAAAACAACAATCTTAAAGCAATATTATGTAACTTCCGAATAAATTTAAATTTATAAAACTGTAATAGAAATAATATTTATTCGCTAAAAATGGAAAAAAGTCATGAAATACAATTTTTTTTTAAAGTTTTAATTTTTACGTTCATTTATAACGGCTAACGATTACAATTAAAACTGAAATTCACAAAGGCTTCTCTCAAAATAAATTTTTTCAAATGCGTCCATAAAATCCATTCTGGCCTAGATTTTCTAAAATAAAAACATAAAAAAAAATTGTTATAATTTACAATATCCTTTTGTATACATATTATTGTTCATCTATATAATGCTTTGTAATAATTAAAATTTAAACCCTGACCTACTCACAACTCAATGTTGACGGTGACACTATCCATTGGGTTCAAGTATTAAGAAAATTCATGCGAAAAAAATTTATACAATCAAAATTTCATTTTATTTTATTTACATAAATTAAAATACCATGATATATAATTCAATTTGATTGTTAAATTTTCTAAAAACTCATATATAACATAAAAAGTTAATTTTTTCATAAACATAAATTAAATGATTTTCTATTTCATTTAAAAAAAAAAAAAAAAAAATGTAATTATAATAAAGTGTATTAAAATAAAATTTAAAAACTATTTTAATAAAAATAATATTGAAATTTTTCAAAATGTATATCAACAAGTATAAATTACATTATTTAATAAAAATATAAACAAAATTGTATTTTAATGAAATTTAAAGCAATATTAAAAATACATTCAAGTATACTATAATACTATAATAACCGTTATAATACTATAATAACCTTTAAAATGAAAAATAATATTTTTCCATATTTCATTATTTTTCTGTATTATTAAGTGAAAATAATGAAAAAAAAAAATTCAACAATTATTAGTAATGTGTATATGTGCATTCGGGTACAAATTCAAAGTTTTTGTTATTTAATAATAATTGTAATTAATTGTATTATGTTAAATATTTTAGATGAAAAATAATTATGAAAAAAATTGAAAATTAAGAACCAAAAGCAATATAAAAATGCATACACGTATATACATATATGTATGTACATAGACATATGTACTTATGAATATGTACATTCGGTACCATGTAATTGTAAACATTTATACTGGCATATGTGTACATATGTATGAATAGGTTGCACTTACAAATTTTGCTCGTAGCCATAGTATATAATCTAATTTTTGCTAGAATTCACATACTTTACATGTACTTAGAACATTACAACTATTTTGAACTTTATTTTCAACATTTTTAATTGTATAATATAAATTCGAAAAAATGATTTTCATTTCATTTTTATTTTTTTTTTTTCTCTATACGTATACATATTTTCATTCACTTCAACATTACATTATTTTTTTGTTTTTCCAAAATTTTTGTATTATAAAAGTATAAAATAAAAATTTTAAAAAAATTATGAAAAGGAAATATCTTGAAAATTTTATGTTGAATTTTTCAAATACATACAGTTTCGCCAAAAAGTCACCGGTACCCTCAGCATTTTTTATTATTTTTGGCTAATTTTTCAAAAAATTCAAATTAAAATCTCAATATATTTACATGACACAATTCTTGGTTAAGATGTTTAATCATTCATAAACAATTTACTGAATAATAATATTAGTTAAATTTTTTAAACATTGAGATTGAATTCTAAATTTTGAAAAGTTAGACCATGTTAGACGATAATAAAGCTGAGAAGGCGGTGATTTGTTTGGGATACTGTATGTGTATTATAATTTTTATAAATATGTACATATATTTACTTGTAGTACTAATTACTTATTTATACAACAAAAAAAAACTGTTACAGTAATGAATACATTTTTAATAGAATTTTCGTTTTAGATACTCTAATTTAATATGACTTTCTGAATACTATGATTGGAGTACACATACATACACGTAGTGTGAATGACAAGCAAATATATATTCTCCAGGACTAATTAAAATATAAGTAATCTTTTGTATCACAAAATTTAAGCAACATGTATTATACATACGTTCATGCATTGCATATTATATGGTATATAAATTTAGTCCTCACTCATATGTATATTAATTGACCAATGTACATATTTTATTCATAAATTTTGTTTTATAGACAAACTTGCTGTACAAATTTACATTAATAAAAACAAAAAAAAAAAAAAGATTTTCTTTACCAATTTATTCTTGCTTAATAATAATAATAACAGAATACATCAATTTTCATTATTCACATACTCGTATGTATAAAGTTAGTATTCACTTGAAATACTTATGTACACACGCATATATATAAAGAAAATACATAATTTGTGTAAGTAGTTAAGAATAATAAAAGTAAAATATATTAAAACTTTTTATTATGTAAATTTGATACTGCATATTACATTAAATTATACTTCATACACTAATTCGATGCACTTCAGGTCTTATGGAAATTACATAAAGTAGTGTACCACTTTACGTGGCTGTATATTGATGATTAAAAAACTCTCACCTCATACTGTATGAGAACTTTGAAAATTGTGGTAACTCTGCTCGGGAAATTTTTTTATGAGGAATTATTGAGAGAACAAAAAAGCCACATGTCACATATACGACCTGAATTCATCATAATCCATAATTCATTCAGGTCATAAAACCTGAAGTGCATCGAATTAGTGTATAAAGTATAGTATCCCAGTACAAAGATCATATTATTATTTTATATAAAGTATGAAGACTGTCCCTATCGAAATACCTTTCTGGACTTACATAGATGAAAAAAAAATATATTTGTTTATTGAATTAAAAACGAATCAAAAAATAAATTTAAAAAAGAAAAAAATTAACTTAAGGTTTATTATTCGTTAGGATCTCTAACTTTTAAATATTAAATGAAATATTTATCATTTATTTGAATTTTTTTAATTGCAATTTTTAAGCCTTTTTCGCTATGATCTTCACTACTTAGTATGCTTTATTAGAAATTAAAAAAAAAAAAAATTCATTCCAATATCCTTGCAATCCCATACTTCGAAAATTTTAGCCGAAATATTGTGTTTCATGATGTGTAAATAAATAAATATACGAGTATGTACATATGTATATTTGGATGTAAAGAAAAAAAATCTCTTCTTATAAGTATATACAAATCTCTACTTAAGCAACCCGTATAAAGTACGTATGTATATCCTAAAATTCACTTTTTATTTATAGATTATGTTTGTGTAAGTGTATATTTTTGCTTTTTTATAGTGTTTTTTTTTTTCTAATCTTTATAAGAAATACATTTTCCTATAGAAACAAAATATTTGTAAAGAGGATTATAAAAGAAGATTATCTGCTTAAATGTATGCAGCATATATAGTTAGTGTATTTTGTGTATGGTATTATTTGGCATAATATTTGAGATTACATTTTTAGTACACACTTTGTTCATTCAATTTTAACATTTCATGTAACGTAATTAAAATTTAAGATTCGTAATCTGTAGCACGTATTCAATACATACTATGTATTTCCTTTTTTGCTATTTTAAATGCTATATGCTTACATAAAAATTCTATGTACATGTACGTATAACATATGCATGGATGTATTACATAAAAATGTGTACAATCACATTTTCTTTTAATTCTATATTCAAGAATACCATAAGTTGATAAGAAAATCTATCGGTAAATGATATTCTATATGTAAAATAAATTCAATATATCAATTTGGTTACATGTTAAAAAAAAATAGATTCAAGAAGACTTTATTAAATTACGTATGCATAAGTAAGAAAAATTTTTACTACATATATTTAGTTCTTTTTCTATACGTTTTCATTTTTCTACACCAGAAAATTTTTGGAAAAAAAAAATAATAATGAAGTCAATTAAAAAAGAAAAACAAAATAAAAATTGGATAATTTTTTTTTTTTTGATTTCAGGACTGTATTAATGCATTTTATTTTATGTTCATCTATCAGAAATCTGTTTCTGTCACTGTGTAAAATTATTAGATGTTTTTTCCTTAAAAAAAAAAAAAAAACGATATTAATTAATGTTTAAAATACATTATCCGTGAGTTTAGAAACGCCTTAATACCGTATTCATACAATGCAACAAGTTCTAAAACATCTGAGACTGAAGCGGATGCATTGTCAAAAGTTTCGAAACGCATCGGTTACGTAAATTTTATACATCGGCATAAACATGTTAACTATGTACGTTAATCTCATTGGCTATGAGTCAACGTCAAAAAAAAGGATACGCATTGGATACAATCTGTGAATAAGCTGTATCATAATTGTATCAAAAAAGTATTGATACCGCATCAATACAGTATTTTTGACGTTACTGAACTCACGGTACCTTTTTTTATGTAATTTCTTATAATTTAACTTATGGTAACGGGTTTTCTTTCAAACAAGTACATTATGGTATACATACAAAATAAAAATTGAAAATCTACGAAATTAATTAAAACTTCATGTTTTAAAAATTAATTAATTTCAGCAAAATGTTAGAAATGTTCAATGGCCAATTAAAGACAAATTTGTTGATATGAAAAGTTAATTATCAAAATTTTTATAAATCAAAATTGGATTTTTATAGAAAAATCCTAAATTTAAAATTCATTTTTTTTTTTTTTTCAGTTATATAGTTGTCATTTACATAATGACAAATTCATTACTTTGTGAAAACATTTAGAAATTTTAAATTGCTCATTAAATTAATGTATAATAACTTTAACATGTTTCGTTAACTCATTATCATTTACAATTGCATGTACGTATGTATGTAGATGCGCATACAAAAGACGAAGAAATTTATAATCCTTATAATAATATTTTGTTTTTATTTTTTACTTTAACATAGTTCATATTTCTCTTTTTGTTTTACCTTTTATTAATTGTAATAATAAATGAATTTCATGTGTGAAGATATATTCATCCACTACACACATGTAAAATGATGATAATTACTTGTACACGTATTTACACATGTTTTCAATGCATTTTATATTATGTAAATTGAGTTAGAATTAGTTACTAGTATATGATCATAATTTTCTCCCACATACGTAAAACAAATTCCTAATACGTCAATGCAAACAGATTTTCTAAAACAAAGGAAAAATTTTCTGAAATCCGTCAATAAAATACATTTTCATATTTTGCGTAATCATAACTACGCGTTTATTCATTTTGAAAATGAAATTAATAAAATAAACAATGACATTTTTTTGTTTGTGATTTTTTACAATACTTGATGTGACGTCATTCGTACGCTACATTCCTATTTTCTTTTCTTTTTTTTTTTTCAATTATTTGTATTCGTAAAAATAAATATCTAACTTTCACATTTTAGTAATTTTTATACAAAAAATAAAATTACCCTACAATTTAAATTATCTTTAAACTCACTTTTTTAAACGGAAAATATTTATAGGAAACTACAAGATAATTTTTCGTTGTTTATATTTTTTTCTTCATTATATTCATCCACATTTATAATCTATGCAATTATTTTATCCAATTTTTTAACTATGTATATCAGTTCAAAATATAAACTATATAATGGCTTTTCATTTCTTAAGGAAAACATTGTTATTATGTAGATATTTCTATTTAAAAATATATATTTCAAAAGAGATTTCTTTTGTATAGTACACGGTTTGAATTTGGAGATTTTCCTTTATTTATAACTGAAATCACTATTAAATTTTAACTACATTCAACTTTATTACTGTATTGTTGTTAAATACACAATGGTAATTTTCTTATTAATCTTCTTCTTACGAAACTGAAAAAAATACCATTAAATTTTTTTCTCATTCTATTCTGTTTTTATTTGAATTTTTTTTTCTTTTTTTTTATAACATACTCTTGCGTTTAATTAAAAAAAAAAAGTTTGTTTCATCCGTATGAGTAAAGTTTGTTTAATTTTCCGTTTCTTTTTTTATTGCTTAGCTTGCTGCTTTTCATTTTAAAAAATTAAAAGTTTTTGTTTTTGTTTTTGTTTTTACTCTTTATTGGATTGGTTTTTTTTCGACAAAGAAATTTATAAAAGCTCAAAGAAACAAACAATTTTAACAAAATTGAAAAAATAAGCACAAAATAAGATGTTGAATTTATATTTAAAATTATATAAGTAAATATTCCAATTTAGTAATTATCTTTCTATCAAAAATGCTATATCAAATAAAAAACTCAGTGTACAAATTTTGCATGAAATGTACATATATGTGTTCATTTTAAATGGATGTTATTATTAAAATCCTTAATAAATGACAACCTTGAAAAACTATGTTAAAGGCCCATTCAAAAAAACTTATGTACCTGTGTATATAAAACTTACATTTTATCTGTTAATAATTTTAATGTGCATGTCTTATGGGGGTGGAGGGTATATACATATGTATATGTATGTTTATTCATTCCCATATTATCTCTAATAAAAGCATTTCAAGGACAATGCCATTTAAAATAATTCTTTTTAAATGTAATCTAAAACATATTTCTCTCCTTCTGGCTGGACACTATACATGACTTCATCCTCATTTCTCAATCAGTTTGCTTCCGCATTTTTATTCACTTTTTTGTTCTATGTAAACTGGTTTGGTCTGGTCTCAGCTCAAGTCTGGTATACATAGCAATACCACACAGCATAGAAGTCAAGGAGTCTAGTAACTAGTCTCTGGGTCTGGACTAACACACTAACAGTATAAATGAGAATGGCACTGGCACTGGCACACTGGCAGGCAATCCTTTTTCAAATCAGTTCTCAGACCTATTTGCCTTTTGAATGTAAGTGAAGACAGACGTGTTGTGTAGTGGCTCCTGAATTTTATTTTCATCGACGGCATATGGAACAGATGAATAGAATTGCAAGATATTTTTATACTCCTTAATTTTTTCATTCTTTATTTTAATTTTCGTTGTTTTCCTAATAAATTTTTTTTAATGTTAAATTTGATGACATGTATAAAATTAAAAACTGAATGCTTTAAAATTCACTACCCTTTATACTGCAATTTTCTTTAAAAAAGAAAAAAAAAGTGAAAAAAATTACCATTAAACACTTTAATTTAAACAATTTATATTTAAAAAAAAACTGTTAACTTCATGTAACATTTTAATGAAAATTAAAATATTTTAATGATACTATAAATTAAAGTAGAAAATAAAAAAATATAAAAAAAAAGTTAAATAAGAAGCATGTGTTTGAAATTTAGAATTACATTGTATAATATTTGTCACTGTACTTTGAAACTCATTGCAAAATTTTTTCTCGTAATATTTTCTTGTATATTATTATTAACATTTTTTCACAGGGTAAAATAGAAAATAACTTGAAAAATTTTTTCTCAAATTTTACATTAAAATGATGTTTTGTACACAAAAAATAAAAATATATTTTGTTATATTTTTCTCATGTATTTAAAGATCATAACAAGCATTTTAATACTTGTACCAAATTTTTTTTTTTAAATATTCTATTTTGTTGGATTTATGAACTTTGTAAGTAATCGTTTGTTTTTCAGTTGTTTTTCACTACATTATGTATGTGACATTGAAAAAAATAGATGAGATAATTTTTAAATTACGAAAATTAATACAACGAACATTTCAAAAATATACAGACCATATTGTATAAAATTTAATTTAAAAAAAATTAAACTAAGAAAAAAAGTAAATAAAATTAAAGGGAAAACAACTGCTATGACCAGCTATACTAAGGACCTTTCACTTGACAAAAAAAAAAAAAAAAAAATTCATACTTAAACAACTTAAATTTTATTGAGAATTATAACCATACACAATGAACTAAAATGCGAAAATTGAATCAATTTGAGAAATTATTTCCGTAAATTATTTAGAAATTCAATAAAAACTTCACCATTTCGAAGAAAAAATGTCCTGTAAAATCGGATATTAAATTTTCAATTGAAATTGAATAAAACAATACATATGCAAGAATTTTGAAATTTATATGAACATTTGTAATCAATAAATTTTAATCGAATTCTTTTTTACATACAAAGTATGTATATACATATGTATGTAATGTACATATATGGGATATGAATAAAAAATGTTAATTTTATTGTAATTTGTATGCAAACACATAAACATACGTACATATGTATATGATATAGAGGTGTAGGGTTCACAGTTTATTTTAATGTGACATTTAAATTATATAAAACATCTATTATGTATATACATGTCTTTATTTTATTGTTTCATTCATGAACCTTTTGTTTTCAAACCAATAATCATTTTTCTTCCTTTGTGTTTTGCAATTTTTTTTAAATTTTATATCATCTATATCTTTTTTACTTAAGTATATACTTACATGTTTTCATTTATCTTAAGTTAAAATACATTTGTTTTTGATACACACACATGCATCCACAACAAAAAAATAAAATAAAATAAAAAAATAAATAAAAAGCCCCAAAAATAATAATAATGATGATGATGACGATTCTGAGTATCGGCATAAGTTATTATTATGTGTCTATATATGCCTGTAAAAGAAGTCATTTTCATTTTACACATACATACGCGTATATGTATGGATTTTACCTAGAATTTAACTTTTAAAAGTTAAACATTGTAACTTTTCCATTTTGAACATTTATACAATACATATGTACATATGTATGTACATACATATGTCTGTGTCTACATCAAATCTACATAATATATTGCAAGAATATCTTTTTCATAGATTGTTTCCTTGGGATTATTTTAGTTTGAATCTTATAAACAACATAAGAAAATTGTTTGGAGCCTATGGGAATACACGACGTATACACATACGTAAATGTCTTATAAGTTAAATTAATGTTCCAGAAAACAAAGAATATATATTACATGCTTTTGTGTATTAAATGAAAATGATAAACAAACAAAAGAAAAAAAAATTTTTTTTTTTTTTTTAATCAACAAAAATGAAATAAAAATAATGAAGTTTTAGCTTCATAAAAACATAAATCTATTCTTGAAAGAAAAAGGTAATTTAATTGTTTACATTTTTCTATTTGTCGTTTTTCGTTTTTTTTTTTTTTTTTTTTTATTCAATTAAACTAAAATATACGACACTGAGAATACACAACTTTTTACTGTTCTTTTGATTTATTTTTTATTTTTTTGGAACATTTTCAAAGCTCATGGAAAAAAATTGGATCAAATTGAAAATTATTTCGTTAATCAAATTAGTTCATGAATTTTTTTAATGCGGAACTATATAGTTTAGTAAAAGTGTATTTTAGTTAAAATTTATTACCTAATTAGAAGTGAGAAAATGAAATCAATTATTTTTTCTAACGCTTCAATATTTTGTCCATGTTTATGGTTTTTTTTTTCTGTTCTTAGCATTTAACCTTAATTTCTTATTCAGACACATTGATCAGTTTAGACAAATCAGTTTAGAATAAATATTAAGCAACTTTTATCTACATATTTAAACCATGATTATTTTTTTTTTTATTTATCAACATGACTTGTCACCTAACGAATAATCCAATATTTAGTTTAACATTATCATTTTCCAATACTAATACTTATATAGAATTTTCTATTTTGCTGTTTGTTTATTTGTATTTTTTTTTTTAGAAGAAAATTTAAATCCGATTAGTATAATAGGTGTAATTTTTGAAAATTAATTAGAACAACACCATTATCAAGTATATATATATACATATGTAAGTAGGTATTCGTTTATCAGTATTTACATAAATGTAAACATAAACACAATTCTTCACATGTACAGATATAAAGTTATGGATTACTTTCGTATGTTACTAATTTTCAAAAATTTACCATTAAATTTATACATTTGTACCTATAAATCTATATTAATAAAATCAAAATTAATTAAATTCAAACATTTTAAACAAAAACACAATAAGGCAAAATTTTAAAATATTTATGTACTGTATATGTCTCATTACCTAATTGGAATTTACTGAAAAATAAATTGCTATTTAAATAAAATTTGAAATATGTAAATATCAAAAAAAAAAAAAAAAAATTATACGTTACAAATATTTTAAATATTTATTATATAAATTGCATAAAATTGATTTAATCTCATATGCACATCAGTTTCATATAATGATTAATTTATTTTTCACACATATGTTATTATATCATTATTCTTATAAATTATCATCGTTTAATATGAAACTATAAATTAATTATATTATTTATAATATGATATACATATACATATACATGTATGCATGTATGTAATTCATATTGTGATAATATGTACATTCGAACAATGATTATATTAAAATTTTTCACAACATGACAGGCAGATGATTAAATATTTTATTACATAATTCATATTATTTAAGTTAATTTATCTCTAATTAAATCACATATTGCTGCATTTATTTATTTTTTAATAGGTAAAACAATAATTATTGTGTGTAGTGTGTACATACATATATTTGTATGGACACATACATACATATGATATGCATCTAAATTAATTCGTTTATACAGAGACATACATACATATTATGTAATGTGAAATGTAACATATTTCATTTCATTTCATCCATATTTCGAATATTATATAATAAAATGTGATAATATTTTACATATTATCTTATCAAATGAACTATCAGCCCTAAACTTGTAATGCAAAATCATCAAATACCATATTATAAATCATACAAAAATGATGTACTATATTAATTGTAAATTTTGTTATTATATACAGAACATGTGTTACACTTTCTTGTGTTCATTTTTACATAATTGACTTTGAAAATTCCAAAAAAAAAAAAATTATCGCAGTGATAAAAAACGTCATTTTCTAGATATTTTACATAGGATCAAAAAAATTGAACCACGTATCACGTATGTAACATTTACAAGAGTATTTATTTCATATTTTCTATTTTTCACTCTTTAATATTTGAATATGCTCATTTTCATGTAATTTAGATTGAAAAATTATTGTAAAATCAAAAACTAAAATAAAAAGTTATAATAATTTTTCTGTCTGTTATCCTTTTTTAAGCTTATTATTATCCTATTTATTTTATTCAGCTTTATCTAATGGCATCAGCAAAAATAGCAGACAAAATAATAGAATACAGCTGGATGGGTCAACCAAAATAGTTTAAAAAAAAAAAAAAAAAAAACAAATATGCAAAGTCAGTAATCCTATTTAATTTAAATTTTTTTTACTTGTTTATATCCTCGTTTTTTTTATTTGTTTTGAAAAACATTATGCGAATTAATTTGTCGTAGACATTTATATAATATGGATAAATATTTTTAAAAATGGCCTTGTTAGCATTCCTCCGTTTATTGAAAATTTCAAGTAAAATTTATTGCATTTTAAGATAATTTGTACGAAAATGTACGGAAATACAAAAGTATATCTGTACATATGTACATACATATATTATAACTATATCATGGAAAATAATTTCATTTTACCTAAATTATACAACATAAAGTAGATACTTATGTTTAGGTATTTTTAAAAATAATTTATTTTTTTTTAAATTTTCCTTGCATAAATAGAGAGATAGTACTTAAAAAATATTTAAAACGGAATACAAATAAAATAAATACAAAAAAAATATTCAAAAAAAATATAATAATAATAATAAAGTGAAGAGCTTAAATATTTCAAAAGCACCAACAGATTATATGTACATAACGTATTTCTTGTAAGTAAAAATAAATGAAAACAATGAAAACAAAAATCCTTTTATCGAAAATTCAAAAATTTTTAAAAATATTTATAGCAATTATTATTCTTTACATCGTTCATATTGTAAATGAAAGAATTAAACAAGCATATGTACCTGTATTTATGATATACCTACCTAGTATATATATTTCACTTTACAACTTAGTTATACCACAGACAAGTTATAATATTTCCTCAATGGATATAAAATTTCATTTTTGTTCTTTTTTGAACGAAACATTATAATAAATAAAATTTCTATGAACTTTACTTGTTTTAAATCTAAAGAAAAATTATTATACATATTTATGTACATTTTTATATCACCAAATTTCTTGATAAGGTTGTTCTAGAGGTAGACCCAGAGCACGTTGGGAAGACGAAGTGGCGAGGGACGCTAGGACGTTATTGAGAGCAAATTGGAGAAGGGACCCCGTTGATAGAACTGTCTGGAGGACCAAACTTTGAGATTGAAGCAACTGCTCTCTAAAGCCATCGAAGAAGAAATTTCTTGATAAATCGAATTTAATCAAAATTTGACCAAATTAACAAATAAACAGCAATTTAAAATTGAAAATAAAAAGGAAAAGAAAAATGATAAAGAAAAAAAATTTAGTTCAGATATTTATAATTGCATAAAATATGTATTTATGAATTTTAATTCAAAAATAAAATGAAAATATTTTTAGAATTTCAATAGGTATCTTTAATAATAGGAAATATCTATTGTACGTACACGTACTTTTGTGATTTTCTGAAAATATAAATAACCATACAAAAATAAGTACAAATGTACACACATGCGTAACATGAGAAAATCTGTTATTATATTTGAAACTTTTTCAGCAGATGTTAAAAGGTCAATGTTATATCAAGTATGCAAGGTAAGCTAATGCCTATTCCAGTATAACCATTTCATATATTTTTTTTTTATCAATATTAAATATTTTCCAAACACATACATATGATTTGAAAACATAAAAACATAATTTTTGTTATACTGATATAATCTTATCTAACAGTAAAAAATAAATATTAAAATAAAAAAAAAATTTTATTTAATTTGAGAAATTGAATTATAATTTATTTATGATTGTACTTGCAAATTTTGAACATGAAAACTTTCATTTGAATGATATTACAAAAATTTTTAATGATTTGCTTACAATCAATAAAAAAAAAACAATGATTTTCAATTTAATTAAAATTTGCATATTTTGCTCTTAATATATTTAACCATATCTATGTATCTTAGAGAAAATAAAAACAAAAATGAATTAATTTATTTTAGGTCGTGGGAGATAGATCAAGTAATGATACGTACACCTATTAAATACATATAAAATTACGTAAATGTATAACATGTAATTACGTATTTAATTAATAAATAGTAAATACGTAATTAAATTAAATGAAATAAAATTTGAAAAAAAAAATGCATTTAACCAATTCACCAATATCAACATAATTTCACACTCATTCACAAATCTAAGTTCATTGATATCTAACAAAATCTCTAGTAATAAAAATAAATGATTAAAATTTTAAAAAAATTGGATAAATCTCATTTTATTATTTTTTTTCTTCATGCTATTCATCCACATTTATAATCTATGCAATTATTTTATCCAATTTTTTAACTATGTATATCAGTTCAAAATATAAACTATATAATGGCTTTTCATTTATTAAGGAAAACATTGTTATTATGTAGATATTTCTATTTAAAAATATATATTTCAAAAGAGATTTCTTTTGTATAGTACACGGTTTGAATTTGGAGATTTTCCTTTATTTATAACTGAAATCACTATTAAATTTTAACTACATTCAACTTTATTACTGTATTGTTGTTAAATACACAATGGTAATTTTCTTATTAATCTTCTTCTTACGAAACTGAAAAAAAATACCATTAAATTTTTTTCTCATTCTATTCTGTTTTTATTTGAATTCTTTTTTCTTTTTTTTTTATAACATACTCTTGCGTTTAATTAAAAAAATTTTTTTGTTCACCCGTATGAGTAAAGTTTGTTTAATTTTCCGTTTCTTTTTTTATTGCTTAGCTTGCTGCTTTTCATTTTAAAAAATTAAAGAAAAACAAAATTTTTCAAGGAAAAGCAAATTTGTTTTTACTCTTTATTGGATTGGTTTTTTTTCGACAAAGAAATTTATAAAAGCTTAAACAAACAAACAATTTTAACAAAATTGAAAAAATAAGCACAAAATAAGATGCTAAATTTATATTTAAATTTAAAATTATATGTATATGTATGTAAATATTTTAATTTAGTGATTGGCTTTCTATCAAAAATGCTATATCTAATAAAAATCTCAGTGTACAAATTTTGCATGAAATGTACATACATGTGTTCATTTTAAATGGATGTTATTATTATTATCCTTAATAAATGACGACCTTGAAAAACTATGTTAAAGGCCCATTCAAAAAAACTTATGTACCTGTGTATATAAAACTTACATTTTATCTGTTAATAATTTTCATATGCATGAAAAATTATGGGGGTGGGGATATATACATCTGTTTTTTCATTCCCATATTATCTCTAATAAAAGTATTTCAAGGACAATGCCGTTTAAAATAATTCTTTTTAAATGTAATCTAAAACATATTTCTCTCCTTCTGGCTGGGATACTACACATGCAAATATGAAAACATTTATTTCATATTAAATACATACATATGTATATATGAATAAACAACTAATAAATAAACAATTCCACAATTTCTCAAATTAATTGATTTCGATTTATTATAATTTTTTTAACTTAAATTTTATCAGTAGAAATCAAATCAATTATTAAACATAAGTTTTAGAATTTAAAATTCTTTTTTTCAGTAAACTAACTAATACTTGTTAATTTCTATAGTTAGGTAAAAAAAATATTTATAAAAATATATCCTTAAGGATAAAATGAAATTCTAAATAAAATTTAGTTTTTATGTACATGTTGAAAAATAAAAATTATGTACATACACACGTATATGAAATTTTACAAGTTGTAAATACATACATATGTACATTCATGAACACAGTATGTCGTACTCGTATCTATATCTATGTATAGGTACATATATCTATGTGCATCAAAATCGAGTCAACAATTGAAAGATACATACGATTTTTTTTAATTTGAATTATTGTATGTATATCCTTTTCTTCAATTGGATATATCTGAATAAATAAATGATTCGATTTAATTTGTTTTTCCGTTTTATATTTAAAAGAATTCTTTTTATATTTAGTTTTTTTATGATATTCCTCAGATCTTAGCAAAATTTAATTTGTCTAATTTAGTTTTTGGTCAATATATCTCATTATTATCCTAAGAATCCTTGAATTTATTTTATTTAAAAAATCCTATTATTGAAAAATCATATGAATTACATATACTTTATAAAAAATACAAAAACACGTTCTTTAACATGGAAACATAAATTAAATTTTTTTTTTTTTACCCTAAAAATGTTTATTAACACTAAAATGTAATATTATTTTTTTTTTTTTGTTTACTTGATTAAACATTGAGTCTTTTCTGTACGTACACTAACAATAATTTTCATCTGTTATTATTGTATTTTTTCGCTTTTCCGGTGCAAAACAAGAATATTGCATAAAAAATTGTATTTTATGCAAATCTTTAGTATGGCAATAATGCATGAAAATATACATGTAAAAATACGTTATGGCATAATGCCAAAATGTTTAAATTTAACGGAATTAATTTTAAATTATTTCTACAAAAAAAAGAAAATATATTAATAATATAATAATAATAATAGTAATGATATAATAATTTTTTTTATTTCCCACGAGAAATAAAATTTATGTATGTATGTATATAATATGTACATATGTAAATATTCCATAGAACCGTCTCGAAAAATCATCGTAATGATGATTAGGCCCTGGTTCACATCGAGCTGTTGCGCAAAAGGGAAAAGGGAAAGTGTAAAATTATAAATGCAAAATGATAATAATATTGTAATAAAGAAAGTGTTAAAAATTTTCTTCTTCTTAATTGGGTCTATAGTTCATCAATCTGAACCTTCGTCGTCTCTTCAATCTTATTTTTCTGCAAATTTCGATCTAACGAAATACTTTTCCAATTAATTAAAAAATATAATTGTATAAAAAAAAATGTAATTTTTCAGATTAAACCATACTCGTACAAGAAAATTTTCTAGTTTACATAATTTTTTATTTTATTGTAATTTTTGTAAGTTATCAATTTTATTTATTTATTTTTTTTTTTAATAAGAAAGTCCTCTGAAAACTTTTTTTTACATTAAACAAGACTGATTTTTTAATTAAAGTTTTTTAATAATTTAATTGACTTCCAAAAGTCTTATTTTTATCACAATTGTTTATCTTTGATTTTGCATAATACAAATTGAATTATAATGAAAATACATTCACATACATATGTACATGTACAGTATGTAAAAAATTCTGTATTACACGTGTACATAAATTTTTACATAAATTTTGTTTTTTTCTAACTTTCTTATCTTTGATTTTTGTATAATTAAAATTTTAAATGATTTTTTAAAAGAATGAAAGTTAAAAAAAAAAATCAAATTTTTGAAATGAAAAAAATTTAATTAAATTTATTACAATAATGTATTCATTTTTTACTTTACTTATTAAAAATATGGATTTCAGCAAATATTGATATTACTCTGACACGCATATCTTTGCGTAATATGATAATAAATAAAAAGATTATAAAAACACAAATTTTTTTTTTTGTAAATAAATAAATATGTATGTAGAATAATTTATCGCAATAAAATATTTCTCATATTTTTACATACAGTCAGTGTTCAAAATTATGTATTACCAAGTAATACGTATTCATCAAAGTTTTTTTTCATGAATTTACATAGTATAATAAATTTATGTATGTATTACATTTTTTTTACTTTGTTTTGTTATTACATTACATATTTTTTGTGAAATATGAAAAAATAATTTTTAGTCATATTTAGTCATTTTTTAACATTTAATTTTGTTATCATTCATTTTATTTTTGTATTTCCATTTTTACTATAAAATATTTTAAATTTTGTAATATGAATTCGTTCAGAACATGCTATACAAAACAAATGCATATGTACAGAACTGTTACAAAAATTAAAAGTGAAAGAGTATTTTAAATTTTAAACCTTCGTTATTTTCAAATAAAAGGATACATTTAAATTTAAATCGACGAAATTGCAATTATATAAATTGCTTATCCATATTAGATTTTGTATAGGTTTTTTATGTATATGCATTTTATTAATTGCTTTTTTGTACATGCATATAATATGAAATGGTTATTGGTATTGATCTATGGTTATTGGTTTTTATTGGTAAAAGTCATAAAAGAATAATTTTTCAAACATAGTTAAAAAAGAATCAAAAAAAATTTTGATATAATCAAAAATGATATACATACATGTGTATAGTTTTGTTAGATACCGTTAAGTGTTAAATATTTTTATGATATTTTTATGTAAATTCATCAAAAAATCTATCCACAAAGGATATTCAAATGTATTCACTAAATGACAACCTTGAAAAACTATCTTAAAGGTCCATTAAAAAATACTTATGCACCTATATAAAACTTACATGCTAACTATTAATAATTTTTAGTGCATGTCTTATGGGGGTGGAGGGTATATACTTATGTTTTTTCATTCCCATATTATGTCTAATAAAAGCATTTCAAGGACAATGCCATTTAAAATAATTATTTTTAAATGTAATATAAAACATATATCTCCTTCTGGCTGGAACACTATACATGACTTCATCCTCATTTCTCAAGCAGTTTGCTTTCGCATTTTTATTCACTTTCTTGTTCTATGTAAACTGGTTTGGTCCGGTCTCAGCTCAGGTCTGGTATACATAGCAATACCACACAGCATAGAAGTCAAGGAGTCTGATAACTAGTCTCTGGGTCTGGACTAACAGTATAAATGAGGATTGCACTGGCACACTGGCAGGCAATCCTTTTTCAAATCAGTTCTCAGACTCATTTGCCTTTTAAACATAAGAGAAGACGGACGTGTTGTATAGTGGCTCCTGAATTTTATTTTTATCGGCGGCGTATGGAACGGATGACTAGAATTACAAGATATTTTATTTTTTTTTTTTATATTGTTACACAAGGTATGTACACATGCAAATGTGAAAACTTTTATTTTACATTAAATATATATAAATGATATGAATAAACAACTAATGAATAAAAAATTCTACAATTTTTTAAATTAATTGATTTTTGATTTATTATAATTTTTTTAAAACCTATTCTCAAAGGATATTCAATCTAAAAACAAGAACACGAAAAATAATTGAGTTCTGTTTATATGTGTTGTCATAAATTCGTTTATTCAAAATTTTGATTTTAAAATCATGTTTGAAACGTGTTACGTTATAAGAACTTTATTTTATATGACTCGTATATATACATCTATGCCAATGTCCTTTATACAGTAAAGTTCAGTACTGTTTATAAAATCGAATATAAAAATAAAAATAAATAAATAAAAATTTGAAACCAAGGAAAAATCAGAAATAAAAGACAAATTATGTTTCTTTTATTTCATGTGAAAGCATTATCCAAAAAATGAAAATCACATACATACGTTTTGATTTCAAAAATTACAACGGTTACATTTTATTTTATGTAATGAAGCAAAAATTTTGAAATCTGTGTAGCAAAATCGTATAGATACATTGTTCAAAATTTAAAATAACGTTTTATTTTATTACACAAAATATTTCAAATAAACATTCCATTAAATGTATAAAAGGATACAATATATTCAAAATGTTGAACGATTTTAATGCTTTTATTAATACAAGAAAAATAAAAATAAAATACTACAGGATCTTTGTAATTTTTATAGTTAAATTTTTGTCTGGAAAATTTTATAACAAATAAATGATAATTAAAATTTGTTACAAAAATGTAAAAAAAAAATCTAAAACTACTAACAGAAACATTTCTATTTGATGTTATATAAAACATATTAATTTTTGTTTTTTATAAGTACGATAGAGAATGTATTATTTCTATAATTATTATCAACAAAAAAAAAAAAAAAACAAGATTGGAATATTTTTGAAAAATGTTTGTGTTTCATATTAAAAAAAAAAAAAAAATTAATAAAAACTGAGTTTCTTTGTTTATTTTTCAATATTGTCCTTTGAATAAAAAGAAAATATCAAAGAGATAAATAAATGATATAATCAAAAACAAACACAAGAAAACTTATTTTTTATGAATCTAATTTACATTTATTTTTATATAATCAAAGTTTCAATTTATTCTTTTTTTTTCCTTTTGTTTTGTATGTTTATTACATTTCCATTAGTGCATATAATATTTTTCTTGATTTTCTGGTACATTAATTTAACTTATGTACGTATGTATTCCCATGGGCCCGAACAAATTTCTTGTGTTGTTATAGGGTATCATCTAAAACAATCCCAAGAAAATAATTTATAAATACATACGGATGTTACATGTATGTAAAATATATAAAAGCTAAAAGCAGAAAAGCTACATTGATGGGTTAAAAAATGTTTACCTAAATGAATATTAAGTAGGTATGTACATACATAGTTTGTGGCTCTCAGTATTCAACTCCAGTCGTGAGAGTCATAAGAGCTGGGAAACGTACAATATAGTACGGTTAACGGGGCAATATCCGGAGGTATAACTGGACCATCCTATCAGGCCAATCTCCTGCAAAGGTAGTACTTTCTGATTGCGGAAACAGAAACAGAGCCTCGGATACGGACTGATGGAGAGGTTTTGTGGACGCCTTATGCTCACTAGAGGAGTGAAAAGGGAAAAAAACAAAAAAAGGTATGTTTGTTACCATCAGTATATCGTCAATTCGTCATTGTTTTTGGGTTCATCATTTGTTTTTCATCTCCTTGTATGTGTGTGTGTTTATTTAGAAATGTGTATTTGATTTTTAAAATAAATGCAAACACGTAAATACTTTAATTTAAAATGGAAAAAAACATTTAACAAATAAATGGAAAAAATGAGGAAGCAATAATCATTTCTCTTTTCTTTTCTTTTCTTCAAATGAAAAAGGGAAAATATAATTATTGGTTTAAAGAAAAAAACAAAAAAAAAAAAAAACGTTCAATGAAAGGATAAAATAAAGGCGTTTGAAATAGAAGTTTTTCAATTTTAATGTCACATTAGAATAAATTATTACGTACATTTGTGATATAAAACAATTTATTCTAAATTCATAAAAATTCCCCATTTCTTCTTTTAAACAATTGTTTTATACATAAGAATTCAATTTTTACCTTAAATTTTATTGACTGTGCGAAATATTTTTGAATTTCCTATTTAACGTATCACAAAAAAAAAGTAATTTCCTTTTTATTAAGTCACACTTTGTCTAATCCAAAATAATTTTTATATGTTTAAAGTTATTTACAAAATGATGTCCTTTTTTGTATTTAATTATTGTCTATTTAAATTGTCATTTAATTTAAGAAACAAACAGGAAGAAGATGGTTATAAATTTAAATTGAACTGTTCATTAAATAAAAATTTCTGTTTTGTATTAAAAATTTAAAAGATATACATATGTAAAGATATATGTACCTAAAGAGACCAACTTTGATTTCCATCATTTATGTATGTATGTATGTATTTAGGAAATTCGTTGTTTTTTTTTTTTTTAATTAAATATAGTGCTTGAAAATTGGCTGAAATCAAACATTAGCCAATCTTTCATTTCTGATATGTGTGTATATAACACACCTGTATACGTACCGATTAAAAGAACATTTTAATTCAATTTAACTGAAAATTTATTTTTTTACACTTTATATAGTTTTTTATATTATTTTTAAAGTCTGTTGAATTTTATCTCTATTTTTAATTTGTTTTTCTTTCTAAGTCATATAAGTAGTAGTTAAAATATTCATTTCTTCTTCTTCGATGGCTTTAGAGAACAGTTGCTTCACTCTCTATGAAACAAATCGTCCCTGAGCCTCCAGAATGAACTTTGGAGACAATGGCCTAATAACCTGTTTCTCCGGGATTCAAGTTGTTAATGAACCGGAAGAAAACCATAACGGACGGATCAAAACATTCATTTAAAATAATTGAAAAAAAATTTTTGTGTAGTTTGAACACCATAATTTTAAAAATCATAAAATAATTTTTCATTCTTATATATAAAATTTCATCTTTATTTATCCATTTTTTTTTTTTTTTTTTTTTTTTTTTTTTAAATAAACGCAGATAACAGTAATTCGATAAATTTACATTTTGTCTAGAGTAGCAACTATGAGATATAATAATGTCGTTTAAAATCTTAAAGTATATTGTAGCACCAGATGGTCTTTCTTATCCTTTATAATTTTATTTATTTTTTTTTTTTTTTGTACAATTTATTTGTATCTATTTTTCCAAATTTTATACTTTAGGAATTAGTGGAAATTTAAAAAATAGCTGGAATAGAATAACAATAGCACAGGGAAATATTTTTATTTTCTTCTTACTTATCTTCTTATTTTCTTCTTATGTGCTAATTTTTATTCATAATATTTTTATTGTTATCATTCGCAATGAGCAGAAAGCTTGAGCAAGGCTCTCTATAAGCACTCAAATTAATACATTCCATTGTAGTCGTCCGTCCATTAATATTTCATAACGTACTGTGCTTATGTTCGTGGATACTTTGAATTTTTTAAAGAAAAATTTAACATAGAAAATAACGAAAAAAATAATTCGTTAAATTAAAAACTACAGACGACCCCTTCTATTGTTTTTTGTTATCTGAAAACCACAACAAAACGTATGTTTTCATATTTATCACTTTTCTGAATTTTTTTTCATGATTTTAATTTATGACATCATAAAATTATTTTAATTTTAATGAAATTTTTTTTTTAATTAATTTTTTTTTCATAATAACACGCGAATTAATGAATAATATGTTCTCTGTTCATTGCTAAAATAAAAATTTTTGTTTGCATTATTATTTCCCTTTTGTTACAAGAATATAAATAAAGCAGTCTGTAATTTAAGAAATAATAAATTGTGATATAAAAGAAAAAAAAATTAGTAATTGAAAATTATACTTTGTTTTTTTAATCTAGGCATGTGTTGTTGTTAGTGGTCGTTCTTCATATTCTCTTGTGTTCAATTTTTATAAATTCGTCTTTTTCTGTCTTAACGCCAGTTTTACCAGATTGCTAGATTACTGCGTTTTATAAATGAAAACAATAACAACCACACGGTACTAATGATGTTTTTTTCTTATCTCCTATGATTAAACACATGCCTGTCTTAAAAAAACAAACCATAGAATTTATAATACGTTAAATGTATACGTTATATATGTAGGTATCATCAAATTTTCATCTTTTTTAAAATAAACTGAGATCAAGAAAAAATTGTTTGCAAAATAAAAAACCTGAATTTTCCTTAATAAAGAACCTTTGAATTTTCTCAAACCTAAGAATAATTGTAGAAAATCTGTAAAAATGTTGTTTTACTTTAAAATTTAAAAATATTTCAGTTTTTATAAAAGAAACAAATCCTTTTAGTATTCAAAAACAACAATTCCAAATATATAATAATTTTCCTTATTCATAAAAAATAAATTAATATTTTGTAAAACGTGACAAGAAAATTGAAAAATTTAAAAAGGAAATGAAAAAATATCAAATTTGTATATAAATTAAAATATTGTTAAAGTTTTGTTTTTTTTTTTTTTTTTAATTTTATTATATGTCTAAATGCATAAAACACCCGCAAAATATTTTCATCGTTTTTAATTTTTTTTTTATATCCTAAAAATCTAAATCTAAAGATGGTGTGAAAATCATAAATAAAACAAAATTATCATAAAAATTGTATAAAAATTGGAACTGAAAATCTATAAAATGAAATACCTATGTACACCTTTTATGAAGAAAAAAAGGATAACTTCTTTAATACCTTAAACAAGACATGTGTATTGTGTGCTACATGTAAGATGAATTTTTTATATGATCATAACATTATTTATTTATTCGTTTATGTAATGTTATCTAACTGAGGAAACGCAGCGCGTATCCCATAATAGACTGGTTTTGGGAAGAAATCGTTTAAGACATCTTTACCTATTCCCTTTTGTAAAATCTATATATCTGACGCTCTGTGAATTGAAGATGATGTGGATTGAGATTGATGTGGATATAAGAAATTTCCAAAATAATAAGACAAAAGTAAACCAGAGTTAAATTAGCTTTTAAAATTTCAAATGTTATGTAAAACAAAAAATTCTGTATATTTCGTTTGTCACCCTGTAAAACTTCTTTCAGGAAAAACATTTTTTCCCATTATATACAAGTCAAGATTCTTCAAGACAATTCTGATTATTAACTTTCAATTATTTTAAAAAGGATGAATTTTAGAAGGCAAAGAGAAAAGAAATACTAGTTTTAAAATGATTTTTTTTTTTTTATAAAAAAGACAAAATTAAAAAGAAAAAAAGAAAATTCTCTAATATGCTGTGAACAGACAAAAAAAAAAAACAAATTAAAATATAATTAAAAATTCGTTTATCCTTTTCAAGAATCCTTTAATATTCTTTAATTTCTAAAATTATAAAATGATTTCAATACGATTTACTTAATAGGAAAATCTTTCATTTTCACTACATAAATACATATCTACAGCATTTATGTAATTAAGTGGAAAAAGAACAATTTTCATACTGTTATATAACTTAAATGAAATCATTTACGTACATAAGTACACGAATAATAAAAATTTTATTCTAATAAAAATAAAATGAAATGAAAAATATATGTGGTTAATTTAATGAAAATTTTAATTTCGTTTAAAATTTTTTTGCATTTTAATTTTTTTTTTTTTTTTTTTAAAAAAAAAGAAGGGATGTGTTGAATCCTGTAATAACAAAATTAAATTCTTCAAACATGTTATAACCTAATTGCCACTTAATAAATTTCCAATATAAGGTTCTTGTTAAATTTAAATTTTAGTAAAAAATCAAGCATTAGAGAGTCATAAAAAAAACAAAAAAATGTATGTATGTATGTGTGGGCAAATTTGAAAATATGATGATCTCATCGAAAACGTGTTGATCCATGGTATAAAAACTCTTACAGGTAAATTTAATTTTTTCTCATAGTCGCAATTGAAAGCTCTTTTACGTAGTCGTTTGATATCTTTTATTGTTTGTAAATAAATTTATATGGGAAAAATTGTTTTTCAAATACAATTTAACATAATAACCATGATAGTAACTTCCATACAATTGATAAAACTCGTCAGATGCTTACATAATAAAGTTTCCAATTAAATCTACCTTATAAAGAGCTTTTTATACTATGGTGTGTTGATCAGCTACCAGCGAAACTGAACACCACTGGGCACTGAAAAAACCAAATATATTAATTAAAATTTCAGAATTCTTGATTTTTGGGGTCATAATCATACAATTGATGTTTTCGCTCTTCGCTTTACACCTTTAACTTATTTGATGACGAAGAAGTTTGCATATATACATAACCACTAGCAGTAGTTAATACAACTTAACAGAGTAATACATAATAGTTGCTTGAAAATTTTATATTTTATTTTTTATTTAATTGATTTTTCATTTAAAAATCGTTCAAACATTTTTATTAAATTGAAATATGTAAATGAATTTCAATTTTTCTTTAACACAACAAATACATTGACAACAGAATAGATATGAATTTTTCATTAATTTAATTTTATAAGAAAGACATAACATCGTTAAGAAATTTTTTTAAAAGTAAAATAAGATACATTTTTTTTATTTAAAATAATATATCAAAATTGATTAAAATTTATCATTTTTTTTTTCTAAAATTAATCCAATTTAATTTATAATATAATGAATATTTCATGTAAGAAAATTACTTGAATTGAATTTATTAAATTTTTGTTCGAATTAATTGTAAGTATATTTTATACATAAAAATTTTTAATTAATTACAAAGATTTTCAATTTTATTTTATGCATGTATTATACATACTCGTATAACGTATCTTAGGTATAAATGTGAAATTTTTATTTTTTTTATTTTATTTTTTTTTTTTAAATGAAAAAGAAAATATTTTCTAAGAGATTTTACAAATTGAATTATCTGTAAGATTCTTGATGTAGTATCACAATGGACCTTTTTGGGCTAAATGTGCTTGCTTGGGAGTGAGCAGGCAGCCACCTCTATCTACCTACAAATTGAATTACTGATTTAAAAAAAAAAATTTAATATTATTAGAATTTTGTTACATGGATATATACGTGCACACTAAAAACGTTTAAAAAACAGAATACTCGTTTAATAAGTGTTGACAATAATTAATCTCGTCATTTTTTCGTTATCTTTTTTGAAATTTTCCCAATTTTACGGTGACAAAAACAGATTTCTATAAGCATACGTATATGTGTATATGAAAGACTTTTCTCTTTAAACTTTTTGTAAAATCTTTTGCCTATCACAGGAGAATTCTGATAGAATAAAAAAAATTTTTTTTTGTTTTCATTTTTCATTACTGTCGTTTTGTAAGCTTGTTTTTATCAAGTTTATTTTATCTATAGTCTTATTCAATATTTTTATCATTTCGTTTTACATCAAAAAAAAGGTTTTTTTGCCAAACAATATTTTTTTTTGCCTTTTTTATTTTACCTCATTAAAACGATTTTTCATTTGCAACAAAAAGCATTCAACGTTGTTTGCTTTTTCATTTGAAACTCTTCATTTATTTTATATATGTACGTGCCATAATATGAATGAAATTATTACGGAGATATAAAGAATTTTCTTGAAAATTAATTAAATATGAAATTCATGTACACACATGTTGTACATTTATCATACCTAAGGTGAATAATATGCTCATCATATGTTAGGTAAATGTATGTGAATTATTTTTTAAAGAAAAAAAAGAAAGAAAAATTCGCACATACATAAATACCTCTTGAAAAAAAAAATTGAAATGTTAAAAAACACTAAGTAGATACTTGATTTTTTTTTTTAATTTAATCGTTATATTTTTGGTGTTCATTTCTTTTAATTTTTTTTTTTCGTTCTTAGATACATCATTTCTTATTCTTAACAAATTGTGTGATGGCTTTATATTTTCAAGTTGACTTGTTTTTTCTATCTCTATGTCATCCTTAAATTTTCTTTATCAAAGTAAATGTATTAATGCTGCAAAGATACATTATAATCGAAAGATCAAGTTAAAATTTATAGAATTTTTGTATATGAAATAAACAAGTATAAATAAGATTGAGGGTGTAAGGAAGATTTTAAGTATCATATAAAATGTGTACAAGATTGTGTGTACATAAACCAAAAAGTATAAGCATATTTAAAATATAGAACAAAAAGAAAATGTGTGTATTGAATACGTGTTCACAGATAAGAACATGTATGAATTACAGATTTTAAACTTTAATTACATTACACGGAATGTTAAAATTTAATAAGAAAAACACACGTATCTACAAAGTATTGAAAATGTTTATCGTATACGTTACACCAAATATAAACACGTATGTGTTCAAACACATATCAACACTGATATGTGAATATGACGACACATACATTCGTTTAAACAGATAATCCTTCTTTGGAGGAAATCCTGTCAATGCTTTATTTTTTCTTTTTCTTATTAAAAATGAAAAGAAAAGAAATAAAAAGAAATTCAGAAAGCAAAGATAATGTCGAATTGGATAGAAATCAAATCTTAAGTATATACGTTCTGATGTAGATTTTTCCTATATAATATCGTATTGTTTATCATAGATTTATCTTTACGTAAACGAAGAAACATAAAACATATTTTTCGATTGTTTCTTCCTTTGTATTTCAATCATAGTAACGTATAAATATTAAATTAGAAATAAAATACATTATTTGAGATGCGGAAAATACAAAGAAAAATGATTAATGAATTAGAAAAGATATCACTAAGTAAAAGCTTTTTATTTATGTTTTTACTTCAGTCCATTTCATCTACATAATATACTAAATTAATTTAAAAATTTATTTTATATAATTTCTTGTTCTAAAAATATCAAATCGAATAGTTTTTTTTTCAAAAAATTTACAAAATTATCCATTTCGTTTTTCTAAAAATTATTTTTAATTTTCAATTTCATAACAATTTCAAAGCCGATTACTCAAGGATTGATTCAAGGACGAATTTCTTTTGTTTTTCAACAATTGAGTTTAAAAAGTAAATTTCATGTCACAATTTTACAATTCTATTTTAATCGTTACAGGAGACAATTGACTTGACCTTAAAAATGAATTGTACATCATCAAAGAAAGAAGAAAAAGTCTTTAATTGTTAATATTTTCTGTACAGTATACATAGCAATTCGATCATTTTGGATTATCTTATCTATGGCTGTACCCAGCTAGGGGCAGGGAAGGGCAGTTGTCTGTAATATTTTTAACACCCCTTCTTCCCCCTCTAGATGAGTTGCTCCTTTCTAGTTCAGATCCTGGGTAAGCCCTTGATCTAATGTAACGATAAAATTCGTGATTTTGTTTACCATATTAAAACATAATGTACCAAAGGGCTATAAAAACAAAATTTTATAATTCAATATTTAATATTCCTCTACAAAAAATAACGATTTTTTACTGTTTCAAAAAAAAAAAAAAGAGAAAAACAAATTTTAAGGAAGTTTTTCCCATGTTTTCAATTAAATATTTAGTATGAAAGTGGGATATTTACTGGATAAAAATATAAATTTTTTTTTTTTCAACTATACATCTTATAAAGCCGTTACAATCTTACGTATAAACTTAAAAAAAAAAAAACAAGTTTTAAAATTAATTTTTGTTAGTCGTGTTTTTCACTTTTGTTTTTCAGTATTTTAATTTTTTTTTTTTTTTTTGTTTGTTAATTTTTTTATTACAATGTTTTTGTATTTTCTTCCTTAAGTTTTTTTTTTTTTTAATTTTATTTTTAATACAAAAAAAGGAAACCAAAAGAAGAAAAAAATATATATTGTTATAAATTTATTTTATTTGTTGTTTATTCTACTTCAATTCATTTGTTCGTAATATCAGTTTAAAAGTTTTTTATACTTTTTGTAGTTATAAAGGCATCAATGAGCATCGTACACAGATACATGTAATTTGTATGTATACGTATTATATTTATAGACACGAAAAATTCATACTTTAATCTTTATATATGTATGTATATATTATACAGGACGGTACGTTAGAAATACGTCTGGTGTGGTATTGGTAAAGTATAAAATTTTACACCTTGTACAAAAGTTTGTTTGAAAAGTATTTCAATATAATTTTAGTCTCGATCCTTTTTTCTTTTCTTTTTTGGTAAGCATTTAAAATATACATACGTATTAAAGTATACACAACAAACTTTATTAAAGGAAAGTTTAAGAGAATTTTTAATTTTATGGTAAAAAAATAAAATTTTTTTTTTGTGCAAGTAAAACTGAAATAAATTGAAACTTTATAACTGTAAAGTTTTCAAGAAAATTGGTAAAATATATAATATCATGTAATAATTGTAAAATAATTTATATCGCTTAGAATGCATAGAAAATAAATAATAAAAATTGTTATAATCTATTTAAAAAATTATTGAATCGATAAATCTTCTGGTAATATTCGTTTCTGGCCTTCTATTCAAGAATTTACTCTTCTTACCTAAATTTTCATACAAGATCTATTATCGATTATAAAATTGGATAAAAATTTCTTTCTTTATAGTATCCTATAATCATTGTAATTTTGTAAATATCTTCTAGCTGACCTTTTATCCTTTCCGGTTTTGAAAGAGATGTAGTTTTTTGATGACATTATGTTATTATGCTTTCTAGTTACCTTACCATGAACTTAAAGAGATGATGAATGGAGAAGACATTGTCAAGATTATTAAGTCACAACAACTAAGGTGGCTGGGCTATCTTGAAAGAATGGGTAGTGAAAGAGCAGTTAAACATGTGTGGAAAAGTACACCTACAGGAAATCGGAAAAGAGGACGACCGAGAAAAGGATGTATGAAGAATGTTCTGGAAGATGTGAAAACCATAAGAATTAGGAACTGGTCGGAGATGGTACATGATAGGCAAAGCTAGAGGCAAAGAGTAGAAGAGACTAAAATCCATCCAAGATTGTAATGCCACAGAAGAAGAAGAAGTTACCTTACCATGTCGAACACTTTTTCTATGTATTCTTTACGGTAATACGAATTATTTTCATGTTTATATCAATCTCGATATATTGATCATTTCTGATCCTGTGTCTGTTACGTGCAGCTTTTGTTCATTCTAAAAAAAAAAAATTTCAACAGATAAATTTTCAAATTTTCTTTGAATAAAACAAGTCCAATTCATTTTCAAAACATTTATTTTTATTTCTAATTTTCCTATCAATACACATTAAAATATGATACTGTAATTAATAAGAAAAATACAAAAGCACAAAAAATGATTAGAAGAAAATTAAGTTTTTTAAATATAAAAAAAAACAACTATTAAAATAAAAGGATAACGACAAAATCAATAAAAACATAAGTGTAAAAGATTATAAAACACATTTTCATTTACACCATATAATTTATTTTCATTTAAATACGCTTCAATGATCCAAATTAAAACTACCTACTTAATATTTTAATAATAATGATTTCAAAATCTAATTTAAATTGAAACCAAGGTAACGAATATACGAGTATGTAAGGAATTATGTTGTATAAAATCCTCTTTATCCAAAGAAAATACAATTGTGACTAAATTTTATTTATTCTGTTCATATAAACAGAGAATTTTCATGATTTTAGTCTGTATAGGTAAAGAACAATACAATTAAATTTTATTTTTTTGTGTGGTCTTGATTTATCGTTTATATCTGTATTTCTAATCCTTTCTCCTTCATTTTGGTACTAAATGTTGATAAAATTTTATAAAATTTTGTTGCAAGAGATTAAATTGAATTCGACGGCGAATTACTCAATTTCTGTTTGTTTATTACTGAAATTTCTACGCATGTGATAAAAATCATATGGAATTATATTATTTTCAAATAATAAAAACCTGTTGCATTTTTTAACATTTAGAAAGTTTCATGCTAGGCAAACAGAGTTTGTATTTAATAAAGTTGAACGTTCAAACATAAAAGTATGATTTTTTTTAATAGAATCTTTAACTAAATATTTTGTTATTTAAAGGCATATTTATTAAATAAAAATTACAATATACGTATACTATATATAAAATACAAATGTGCTGATATTTTCTATCCGTGAAGTACTGAATCACTTTCAATTTCGAATTTCTTATCAAATTACGTAGTCAATTTAACAATTATTTTAATTACTTTCTTAACTTTAAAATTAGCTCGATCTCAATCACAGGTGGTCCTGATTGCAATTTTCTATTCGATTTGATTATTCATTCACCGAATACCACTACAGTATCAATTTTCTTAGAAAATGCCACAGAGGTCATTAAAATTAAATTTATATAAAGCACAGAATCTCAAGTAACAGATTTAAAATCAGCTTAAGTACCAATTTGGATTTTTCAAGTTTCAACAGTAATGTTTATGGTTTACATCTATCAGTTCTCAGTTATTGAAATCCTTTGTAAAAAAAAAAAAGTACAAAAAGGCTTTAAAAAAAAAGGTAAGTTAAAATAAAACGAAAAATCCTCTTTTAAAATATTACTTTAATGTCCTGGTAAAATTAGAAATTAAAAACAGGCAAAAATTTCAAAATTATAACAATTCAGCAGAAATTTGTCGGTATGGTAGTTAACATAAATAATGAAAACAAAACTACATAATTTTTTTTTTTTTTTTTTTTTTTAAATAATAATAATAAAAGAACTTTAATTTCTTTATTATAGAATTTTATCAACATTTCGGTATATTTGATAAATTTTCGATATTTGAATCAGATAAAAATTGGTTGTATTTACTCATTTACTCATAATTATATAATATTATCGTTATTATTATTATTATTATAAAATTATTTATATGTATTTTTATTAATTTTAGTAATTATTATTGTTTGCTAATTTTTATTATTATTATTATTATTACATCGTTATTATTTCGAAATCGTCAGATTTTTTTTTTTTTGATAATGTGATTTGTAAATTATTTAAAACTTTTTATTTAATTCATCTTGATTAAGAATATCTTTAATCAATAATATGTATTATTATCCCTAATTATTATTAAACTTAGATACGTTTAGGAAAAAAAAATATTCCATATAACTTTTCCTTATAATTTAATATATTTTTTCCATTTCCTCCTTTATTCTTTACTTCCATTTTTTTTTTTAGATATAATTTTTTGATGATTACTTTTTTGTTTTATTTTTATTTTTTTATTTTAATTTTTGTTTTACTACTATACATAATCAGTTTTTCTTTTTTTTTTTTTTAAATTATTTAAAATTAAAAAATGTATTTATTAATTTTTATTATTTTACCCAAATTTCGAATTATTATTTTTGTATACGTATAATATAAAGCAATTAAGATTATTAAATAATCTAAAACAAAAAAAATATATATATTTTACATACGTGGATACATATGTATGTATACATGTGATTTCTAAGTCCAAGTGAATAAATTTAATATTTTTTTCTCTAGTAAAATTCAAGCAATTGAAAATTTATTACCAATAATCTCTAGTGATAACATCAGCTTCAACGACGACAGTAATAACACAGACTTTAAGTATTGACAATCTATAGTTATCGCTAGAATAACAGGTTCAATAACGATAATAATAAGTTGTTCATGGTTTATTTATTTTCAAAAGAAAATAAAAATTAACATCTTCGACAAATTGGGCATACTATCAACGACATCGTTGAAACTAACATTATCACAGAGTCTTAGGCATTTTATTAATTTATTTTGTTTTGTCTAAAGTATTTTTAGAAAATATATATATAAAGAAACAAAGAAAAATTAAGGGTTTTTTTCTATTTTACAAAATAAAACGAAGTAAACGAGTTGAATAAGTTAATAAGTAAAATTTCTTTTTCTTTTTAATTTTCACACCATAAAACTTATGAGAGTTGTATGGTATTTAATTGTGATATTTTTAAATATTAGCATATTAGGCAAACACATAATCTCCTTCCCATAATGTTTTCTGATGTAAATTTTAAAAAATAGAGCACAATTCTATTTAATTTGCCAAAGTTTATCATTTTTTATCATTTTTTTTTTTTAATTTTATTACTTTTGAGTTTTTTTATTTTGAAATTGTATTATTTTTTTCCTTTTTTATTTTAATTGCTTTTTTTTAATTATTTTTTCATTAATTTTATACGTCTGCAGTCTTACTAATAGCATTACCAGCAGTGTAAGTACCAGTAGTCATATTAGTAGCATTAGTTGTAAATGTTTCGTTGACATGATTCTCATTAGGCTCTGCCTCTTTAAATAATAATGAATATATAAAATTCTTATGACATCTCTGTTTATAGGTTTTTAATTGATCTTCACAGGATCCAAAATCCCCATCACGTAAACTCTCAAAAACTTTAGTGCATTCCTTGAATAAATTAATAAATTAATAAAATGAAAACAAAAAATAAATAAATTTTTGTTACTTACATCTAAACTACATTTACTAACATCATATGATGTAACTAAATTAATAGCATTATCTTTTTTACTAGAATCTAATGAATACATTATTTTGGCTCCTTCTAATAAATGCAAAATTGAATTTGCGTTATTTTTTATAAATTCATCATTCAATTGTTCTGGTGTTTTATTACCATATAATTCATTACATGCCTTTTCAACAACAATTTTTATGTTTTCATGTATTGTTAATACATTTTGTTGCTCTTGTTGTTTTAAATTTTTCAAATATCTTATAAATTTTATCAAACAACCGTGTAATATTGAATTTTTTGAATCCAATTTACTTGCACGTTTAATCGATTGTATCATTAATAGAATTTTATTTTTACGCAAATATATTTCAAATGCTAATAAATGTGTTTCAATACGATCTTTGGCTAATTGTTGTAATGGCTTTAAAAATTCAATTGCTTTTTCTAATGGATCATCGGGTCGCTCTAATTTTTCTGGTATTAATTCATCTAATTGTGGTGCCTCTGGATCAGCATCTTGCGGATTTTGTTGTTTAGATTTATGATGTTGTTCTTTTTTAACAGCTGCTTGTGCTGCCTGCGCACTTTCTAATTCAGCTTTCTTTTTAGCTTTGCGTTGTTTATTTCTCAGCTTTTTAAGTTCAGATGGTGGTAAATTTTCTAAATATAAATTAAAATATAAATAAAAATTAAAACGAACGATAAATAACAAAAAACAAATACATTACCTGTATCAATTTCTTCCACCGTCTGTTCATTTTTCAATGGCTTGTCATATAATCTGATATAGACCTAAAATAAAATAGAAAATAAATGTAGCTCCTTTTTGGAAAAATTTCAATTAAAAAGAAATTTTATCACCTCAATGGCACATTTTGCTGCTTTAAAATAAAATGGATGTCGTCTCAACACATCTTCTAATCTTAATAGACCAACATATGCACGCAATGTCATTTTTCTCATACAGTATGTATGAAAATCAAATTGATCCTCAATTATTTCAGCAAAATGTCTATCAACTTCATGACATTTTTTTAATGAATCACCCCATTTACCTAATCTTTGATATGATAACGCACATTCAGTTTGAAACCACATACATTGCATTTCATTTAAATTTTCCATAGCTGATACACCTTCACGTGTAAATTTAGCACAAATTTCTTCAGCTTCTTTAATTAAATTAGCACGTAGCATATATTTTGCACATTTTGAATTGATATATCTGAAAAAATTTTATCAATTAATTTTTTTTTATATATGTGTTGTAAAATTAATTGTCTATTCTGTATTTTTAATTACATTATACTAACCTGTCAGCTGTATCTAAGCTTTGAGCTTCATCAAGCCATTTATATGCTTCAATTGGATCACCAGCATGCTTATAAATTCGTCCTTTTGTTACAAATAATTCAATTAATGTTGGTGTATGATCAATAGCTAGATTTATATATTCCAATGCTTTTTCAGTGTTACGTAAAAAGTCATAATGTTGTGCTAAAAATAATAATGTCCATAATAATGCTGATGCTGGTTCAATTGGCTTTTGTGATTCATTATCATCTTTTGAAAAATGACCATTCTCTTGTAAATTAACGTAATATTCTTGTATTAATTGTGCTATAATATCAACTTTGGTTGAGTTTTTATATAAGGAACGTACATTTACAAATAATGGTGGTACACCTTTACGTAAACCACGACGTAAATATTCATCGATTATTTCACGAAATTTAGCACCATTTGCAACATCTAATGGAAGACGTTTTGGACACATCGCATGAGGATATTCCTCCTAAAAAAAATATCAAACATTAATTGTAGATTGATATTTGGTAATAAATACATTAAAGCAGTATGAGTATATATATCTAAAAGATACATATAAAAATAATAGAAAATAAATACCTGAAATTTTTTATAAATTTCAACTTTCTCATTATGATCTGTTATTTGTTTTGCTTCAAAATATTTTTCATAATACAATACGTTTTCTGGATTTCTATTAATAAGTTGTTCATAAATTGGTATCGCTGAACTATTTTGACCTAATCTTATATATAAATCTCCCATTATCTCTTTAACTGATAATTTATCAACAATTTGATTTTCAAATTTTTTCAAATGATTTAATGCTTTATCAAGATTACCAGATTCTATAAGAATTTCATTTTGATAAAGCAGTAATTCACTGTGTCTGTAATCATAAGTTTCCTTTAAAAGTAAAATAAAATAAATTTAAATATCAAATAAATTTAATATAAAATTTTAGAAAATATTTTAAAAAAATTTCTTACAATTAATGCCTGCGATTGTCTAAATGTTTCTAATATACTATTAGCTGTTTCATAATCACCCAATAAATGATAGCTCATTGCAAAACCGATCCATGATGCATGCTGTGATGGCCGTAATTTAAATAATTGATGTCTTGTTTCTTTATAACCTTCTAAATCACGCATTTGTATTTGTAATAATGATAAATCTTTCAATATTTGTAAATTATCCTTTTCCCATTTTAATGCATTACGATAACATTTAATTGCTTCATCATATTTTTTATCAGAACGTTGTAATAAACCATATACATGCCAACAAACATGAGATTTTAAATCATTACGAAGACCACGTCTTACATATTGATATGCTTCTTCACGACGTCCTAAACCATTCAATGTTAATCCTTTCATAGCTAACGTTTCTCCATGTTCTGTATATTTTGGATTTGATAAAATTTGCTTAGCCAATTTTAAGCCATTTTTATATTGTTTCATTTCGTAACATTTCTACAAATAAAAACAAATAAGAAAACATTAATGATACATATATATGATATTAAATTAGAAATTTGGGTTTACATTACACCAAAAATAATAGAGTTGAAGATGTAAAAAAAAAACAAATCAAAATTAAGAAATTATTATTTTTCTTTCTATCTTCATTTATGATTATAGGTTATGTTTTTATACCACTTTCTATTGGGTATCATATAAATTTGATATCAGAAGGCAAAGCCGAAAAAAAAAAATCTAAAAGAAATTGACCGTAGATGGAAACTACCAACAAAATATGTATATATGTATAACAATCATAATACCCCACCAATGTCCTTCAACGAAAATCTTTATAAATTTTTTAATTCCCAAATTTTTCTTTTTCAATTCATGAAATCCACTTAATTAATTATAAGAGTTTTTATTTATTCTTTTTAGAAGTAAATTCAATGATTTTTTCAAATGGATGCACATATTAAAAGCAATGCAGATGTAAGAAAAATAAGAAAAAAAAATTTTTTTTTCTATTAGAGCGGCATGACATCTTACCAAAAGTTTTCTGAAAAGCGCGCTTTCCTTTGGCGGTAATGGATCACTTGAAGGCATCTTGGTATTTATTTTTTTCTCTTAAATTTATTATATTTAAATTGCAATAATTTCAATTAATTTGATATAATAATTTATTCCACACAAAAATGATAAATTACACTTCGTTTTTTTTTTGTCTTTCTCAATACACACACTTCGTCCGTCCGGAAAACCTAACCACGACCACGAGCAAAAATTTTTTACTTTTTTTTTACGTTTGTTTCCTCGCAACGGGTAACCCACTACACAATTGTTATGTCATTCTTCATAATACATTGAACTTTTATTTCGAAAATTTACAAAAATTCAAAGGCGTCGAATGTCATATTTTAAAATAAAATATATTTATCTGAAAAATGTTATTTCAAGACACGATTTCAAGATATATTAATTGTTTCTGTACACTAACACCATACATGACATGTCTTCACCCTCATTTCTCAACTAGTTGCTTTCGCATTTTTAATTTTTATTCACTTCATGTTTCATGTGAACTGGTCTCGTATAGTATACATGCACGGGTATACTTGCAGACGTACCCAGTGAACAGATTGTAGATATAGCGCACAACTTACGGTCTAGTATCTAGTCTAGTGCTAGTGCTAGTCTAGTATAAATCAGGGCGACAACTGACAAGGCTTATTCAATTCAGTTCGTTTTTGGTTGTAAGGGAAGATGGGTGGTATTGTACAGTAATTTATTTAGGCGGCACATGTAAGCGATGCTATATTCAAAATTAGATTTCAAATTCATTAACAAGATTTTTTGTTCTATTAAATTTGAGAATAAAAATAAAACACATTAAATTAAATGCATGTATTACAGTACCAAAAAGTAGCTAAAAATACTGCAATTGCAGTAAACGATAGCACTGTTCCTACTTTTTTCTTTTCGACAAATTTAACTACTAAATTCGAAATCGAAATTTTAGAAATTTTTGGAGTTGTCAATGTCAACATTAAATTCATTTTTAATGTTGTCAAAAATTGTCTTCATTTGTAATCATTACAGTCAACAAAAATCAATGGGTTTTCTGTTTCCATAAATAAATATTAAATGTAAGTACAAGTTATTATAAATTTCTTGAAAACTAAATTTTCCTTTTTTTTTAAATTAATTTATTATGTTTTTTAATACATATATAAATTATAGAAAGACATGGAGACAATTTTAGAACAACAAAGACGATATCATGAAGAAAGAGAGCGTTTGATTAAATTGATGGTAGATGAATATGTTCAGAAAAAACAAACGGTAAGCTTTTAAATTAAGAAAGAATACTTTCAATAATTCAATTCATTTAATTGTATTAAATTTTATTTTAGGAAAGAGACAAGATTTATTCAGAACATCGTTTGAAATATTTACTCGAGGTGTGTGATTTTTTTTTCACCTTCTATTAATAAAAAAACAAAGAATCCTAATATATTGCATTGATTTTCACTTTACAGCTTCATCATAATGCAACAACAAAATTACGTGAATTATATGAAGATAAAGATAATGAAAGGAAAGCTGAAGTTCAAGCATTATCTGGTCCAAATGAGTTCAGTGAATTTTATGCACGTTTGAAACAAATTAAAGAGTTTTATAAAAAGCATCCAAACGAAATAAGTGTACCACTCTCAGTGGAATTTGAGGAATTAACAAAAGCATATTCAAACCCAGAGGAAATGAGCTCATTAGTAGATTTCACTGATGAAGAAGGTTACGGACGTTATTTAGATTTGAATGAATGCTATGAGAAATATTTAAATATACGTGGTATTGAAAAAGTTGATTACATCACGTATTTGATGACATTTGATCATGTATTCGATATACCAAAAGATCGTAAAAATATGGAATACAAGAAATATTTAGAAAGTTTGATTGATTATTTATACAATTATATTGCACGAGTGAAGCCATTGCTTGATATTGATGTAGAAATGGAAAAGGTCGATAAAGAATTTCAAAAACAATGGGCAAATGGTACATTTCCTGGTTGGCCAAAAGAAACTGAATCGGTGTTAGCAAATACTGGCGCACATTTAGATTTATCGGCATTTTCTAGTTGGGAAGAATTAGCATCATTAGGTTTGGATAGATTGAAATCTGCATTAATGGCGTTAGGTTTGAAATGTGGTGGTACATTAGAGGAACGTGCACAACGTTTATTCTCGACAAAAGGCAAAAAAACTTTAGATCCATCATTGATGGCAAAGAAAACTGGTGGTAAATCAAATGCACGTGAATTGGCACGGCAAAAGGAGATAGCAACACTTGAGGCTGTTCTTTATAGATTTGCTGAATTTGTATCAGAACAGAGAAGTGCAACAAAAGAAAATGTGCAACGTAAACAGGCACGAACCGGTGGAGAACGTGATGATAGTGATGTTGAGGCAAGCGAAAGTGAAAATGAAGAAGAAGATAATGATGATGTACCATACAACCCGAAAAATTTACCATTAGGTTGGGATGGCAAGCCAATACCTTATTGGTTGTATAAATTACATGGTTTGAATATCAGTTATAATTGTGAAATTTGCGGAAATTATACATACAAGGGACCAAAAGCATTTCAACGGCACTTTGCTGAATGGCGACATGCTCACGGCATGAGATGTTTGGGTATTCCAAATACGGCACATTTTGCGAACGTCACGCAAATAGAAGATGCGATAACACGTAAGTAGACACCGTTTTTCCTTTTTTAAATAGAAATAGAGGTTACAACATTTTAAATTTATTTTTATAGTTTGGGAAAAGTTGAAAGCACAAAAGCAAGGTGAAAGGTGGATTCCAGATCAAGAAGAAGAATTCGAAGATTCACAAGGGAATGTTGTAAATCGTAAAACATATGAAGATTTGAAAAGACAAGGATTACTTTAAACACAAGTGTTAACAAAACCAGAAGCTAATGACTTGATCTGGTTCATGAAACATTAAAGAATAAAAATGTATGAAGCTTTTTTTTTAATCCATAAATTTTATTAAAACCATTAAAAAAATATAATATACAATAAGTTCTAGATAAAAAAGTGTTTGTTATATTTTATGATGTACTTGAATTTAAGCTATTCTCTATAAGCTATCACCTATAGTAAACCCCCAGTCCATTAAACTGTGTTTAAAAACACTTCATCATAATAACTATGTATGCATTCACAAAAAATCCATCAAAAGTATTCAACTTGACCACATGTAAAAATATGTGTCTTGCCAATGTGGAATATATTCAGACAATAGATTACTAATAGAACCCATCAATGGTATATTATTACCAACACCCTTTATGAATGATTTCAATCTTTTCTCTGTTGTTTTCTCATATAAAGGTGATCGAACAAAATACAATAACAGATTAACACAACGTCGTGATAACTCGAGTCTTTGTTGCTTTGTTAATTGATCACGATGCTTATAGTATATTCGAATACTAAAAAATAAAAAAGAACATTTTAAATAATAAAAAACTATGTATGTAATTTTCAGTTTAACACACACCTTACTAAATCCAATAGAAGTGATGTCATGTAACTTTTCCAACTCTTATAACCAAATAATCCAATAGCAGTTAAATGTATTAATGGTTTTGCAATATATAAACCTTCAGCTGTTCTCAATATCATACTTTGTGATTTACTTGCATTTAATTCGGTGTTTAATGATTTCCAATTTCTTAACTGTATTGGTGGGGCACCCTCAATTTTACGTACAATACGGCCGGAACGTTTCAATTTAAATGTGAATGAACAATTATCAAATACAATTCCTGCTGATGCTAATGAAGTTGATGGTCCATCATTTAGTTGCAATTGTTGTTTTTGAATTTTTTTACGATCTAAAACTGGTATTAATGGTACACAAATTATATCTTCTGAATAATGGTACATTAAAAGATAACGTCCAATTGATCTGTAAAACAATAAATTATATATTTTTTAAAAATTTTATCTTAATAAAAATTACTTAAACGTTTAAAACTTACTTAAATAACTGTACAATTACAATTAAAATCCATCTGCCTTTTGAACCCCATAATTTTTTTGCAGATAATTCAATAAATACTTCACAATATTCTAATGTTGTTAACATTAATTTCAACGTTTTGCTATTATTTTCATCGATTGCTGCTAATCCATAAGATTTTTCTATGATTCGATCATTAAATAATACAACAATATTGGAAAGTGAATAAATTAATTCAGATAATATTGATGAATTTGTTATTCGTCCTAAAAATTTTTATAGAATGATATTTAGTATTTTTTGTATACAAAAAGTAAATTTCATTTTTTTTTTCTTTTTTTTTTTTTTTTTTGGTAAAAACTCACCAGCTATAAAATAAGATATCCATTTGGTTGTGCCTTCTAAATCACTTAATAATTGTGGATTATTGCTTACCCATTTTTTATAAGATTCATAAAATTGTTTAAGTGATAATAATTTCTGTGACATTTTTATTCTGTTTTTGAATTTTTTTTTTGTTTATCTTCTTTATTTTGAAAACTTTTTAAATGCGTTCAATGTAATGTTTTATTTATTTTTTTTTTTTCCTCTAGGCATATGCAATGCATATTCTTTTGCAGAATGTTATCAATTTCTTTTCCTTTATTTAATACTTATAATGTACGTAACTTGACAAAGATATACTTTTTATTTTACTCTTTTCTTATCCTTTTAAATTCTAATCGATATCAGTAAGAAAAAATCCAAATAAAAAAATGACAATCAAATCAACCAAAGCAAGAACCAAAGTCTTTAGAAACGGAACTGTTGAAATCAAACCAATTACCAAGTTGTCAAACATTCATGATTGATTAAAAAATTACAATTTACAACAACACAATAACTTTACAACAACAAGTATGAATGAAAATATACTCATACTCAATCTCAATACTGTTGATTGTTGATTAGCATTCATACTGTTTTTTCTGTGTCAAACAAAAGTGCTAGTTTACAGTTAAAGTTTGTGCTATCTAATTTGTTTTTTTTTTCTATTAAACAATAACAGATTTTTATGAATATTACTTTTGTATAATAAATAAATTTTAAAAAAATAGACCAGTTCTACTTATAAAACAGGCAACAAAATGATAATAATTTTATGAACAATTTTTTGGATACTATGCTATATTAAAATTTGTATTAAAAATTAGTTTCATTATTATACATATGTAATTCGTAGTTTTATAAAAATTTGTAAATAATAAAGATGACAACAATATATGAAATTATGATTTATAGAAATGATGAAAATGCAGATTATATTATTTAACAAAATGATTTTAAACAAAATTTATCAATAAATCAATTCCGACAGTGCAGATAAATGAAGCAAAATAAATTGATGAATTTTGTTCAAAATCATTTTGTTAAATAATATCATCTGCATTTTCATCATTTTCATACATTGTTGAACAATATCTAATATCTATGCTGTATAATTTGTGTTTAGTACAATTTGTTATTAAAATGATCTATAATTTAATTAATTATTTAAAAACCCATCCAATATTTTTTTATTTTAATATTCTAGTTCTAATAATTAGAAGAGGGACATCTAAATTATCAAATAAATTCAAAAATGATGTGGCTAACTGGCTATACAGTTCAAATAGTTGAAGATTTTCTAAATCATCTTGATTTATTGAAAACAAGGAAAATAGTTTACAATTACAATGGAAATTTAAATTTGAATTGATAGGTATTACGTTCATTATTATGATGTTACAGATAATAAGAGAAAAAAGAGAATTTTAAAAAAATAATAAATAATTTATTAGATAAAATTTTTGAATTACATGCGATATTGTTGACTTACATAATTGAATTTATAAATTACTATTGGTTTTAATTTTTAATCATTTGGAAAATTCACAAATTTTCTATTTTAATAACGAATTTTTTCAAACACATTTGCCATTTAAGTAACATGGTAATAATAAATTATTAATTATTATTTATTTTTAATTTAAAATAAATTAATAATTGCGGTAGATGATACAATTAATATCAAAGAAATAATCAAATTAGATGATGAATTACATAAATCTCCCTGACAAAAGCACATATAAACTTTTTTATAATTATAGACGGTGAATGCACATCTATCCTCAGAATCAGATGGTCCTCGTTGAACACACATCCTTTGTATGGCTTGATCGTAATCTGCAAAAAACAACAACAACAAAAAAAAAAAACCAAATATTTAAGATTTATTTTATTTTTTTAAAAATTCTTTAAATAAAAATTAATTTAATTTTAACAAGACTAAAATAAACGATAAATTATATAACGTACCATCTTCTCTGAATGTTCCAACACCTTCTATTAATTTACCGCACCAACCTGATGCACATGGTATTGCAACAACACCTGGCTCATTTTCAATTTGTGTTGCATTAAATTTAAATGGATCTTTACAACTTCCTAATTCACCACGTGAACGACATTGATAGCATCTTCTTAATAAACCTTTTTTTTTTTTTTTGTTTTTAAATAAAACATATAAAAGTGTAAGAATAAATAAATAAATAATAAAATATTTTAATAAATATTATGAAATATTTTTGTATACATATTATTAAATCTTTTTATTAAAAGCAATTTACAAGACAGATTTATTTCAATTGCCTTGAAAATTTTAAAAAGAAAATGATAATGATGATGATATGCATAATGCATGAATTTTAAATTTTAAACATTTTAATGAATTTACATTTATCATATTTTTCTTATTATTAATTATGCTGCATCAATATGTAGGGTGTTTCATTTTTGTGGGTGTTTCATTTTCAAAAACCAAAAAGTTTTTGATAATTTTTGTAAAAATGTTGTTACCAACCACCAGAAAGCTTACATATAGTATATAGAATATGAATAATCACTTTGGTAGAAAGAATACAAGAATGTGGAAATCTTTTAGAAATTGGCAAAGTAATTAATTTTTTTATTTGTTTTAAACAGAGAATTAAGCCAATTTTATTCTAATACCTTATTTTAAAAACTTTAATATATGCTTCAATAATCAACATGTTTTATAACAGAAGATCAAACATGAATCCCTTCTACAATTTTCTTAACATTCGTTTGGTTTCAGTTTAGGCTTTTTGGGTATTGAAATTACAGAAATACCCTGTATTTGTTGTAGGTAATAAGCACATACATACATTAAAGAACTGGACAGTGTATATCTGAATTTTTGGTATGAATCATTGTATACCATACAAATCATCAAATTTCCATTTTAAACATTTTTTATACAACCACATTACAAGTGTACGAAGCCACGTAAAAAAAATTTTTCTTTCTATGAAACATACTATAATGTTACAAATTTTAATCATTCATTTGTAAAAATATGCGGAAATGCAACTTCATGTGTAGTAAATTTGTATAAAATATTTTATGTTATTCACCTATATACATACATATGTATGTATATATTTCATAAATTGTATTTTAAAATATTATATGAAAAAAAAAAATGTATTAAAAAATCAAAACAATAGATTTCAATGCAATTTGAAAAGCGAGAAACTTCTTTTTCACTTTTTACATACACGATACACTTCTTTTTTTTTTCTTTTTTTTTTAAATACAGACAAACTTGCACTTTTACTTTACCATTATACTATACAAAAAATTTTGATATTTTTTTTTTTTTTTGATAATTTATCTTACCTTCAGAATAATTGACTAAAATTAATAATATCACAGAAATAATGATAAAAATTGAATTAATACTATTATTAAACATTGTTTTTATTTAGAAATAAACAAGAAATATAAATAAATACAAAATTAATTAGAAAGTGGCAGTGTCAATATATAAATTCAAAGCAAAAAAAAAAAAAAAAAACAAAACAAAACTTGTCTAGTTATTTACTGTGTCTTTTACTTGTAACCATGTCTTATACTAATTTCCTGTTTTTTTAAAGCTTAAGATACTTTGACTTAAGTTATCTTGTCATATAGTCATGTACACAGCGGAATATACAAGCGCAATAGAGCTAATGTAATGTGGAGTAGTCTACCATCACCACCATTTCTTACCTTCACTTTCTTAGCAATCTTGTTAAGTTTAAAAAATAAAAAAAAATGAAAAAACAAAGCATGGCCTTCAGCAATAAAGCTGCATGGTAACCAGCTGTTTATCAGTTGGAGATAACCGTCTCTTTTACATATTTCAAGTTAAAACAGAAAATTTTATTGTAATTATTAAAAATTTAAACAGGTACTTACAGATAAAAATAAAAACATTTAATTTTTCTTGTAAATACGAATATATATATATTTTTTTATTACCTAATATGTATAATAAACATTATTAAATTGAAAATAAAGAAAATTTTTTATAGATATACAATTTATTATAAACAAATCTTTTTAAACTTAAAATTAATAATTGAAAAAAAAAAAATTGAAGAAGGTCCACAATCAGTATTTTATTTAACTTTCAAACAAATTATTACTTTATTTATTTATTTTTTCTTTGTCTTTAGAAAATTAATAATTTTTATACATTCCAATAATCATAATAATAAAATTTAATTTGATCTTATATTTCAGCTACATTGACAAATTTGATGTAATCATTGTTCATGCTGTTGCTGTTTTTGAATCTTTTTTAATATTTTTAACAATATCAAAATAATAATTTAATTGAGATTTCATTTCATTACTACGACGTAATAATTTCTCTTTATGTTTTAATGTATCATTATATTTATTACGAAATCTATTAAATTCAGTCATAAGATGTTGATTATCTATTTGTAATTTTTCATGTTTATTTGTAAGGCTAGCGATATCTTCATGATTATTATCGGTATCATCACAACCATTATCTGAAAATAAAATTAATAATAAAATTATTAATCATAAAAAATTTAAAAGAAATACTGAATTTATAATTAAGAATATTCACTTCATTTTTTGAGACGAATTAAATTTGTACAAATTATTTTAAAATTATTTCATAATTTGTAAATTATGAATTTTCTGTGAAACTAAACAAAAATTTCAAATACATATTGAATTTATGGAATACATGGCGTTCGTCAGTTTTAAAATAAAGTGAATACTCTTAATTTCAAATTATTATAATTTATTTGCGTTACAATTTACTAAATTTATTCTCAAAAAATTTAAAAAAGTAAATTAAAAACAAATAATAATTAAAATAAATTTATGTATAAAAGAAGAAAAACAAAAACGCAAAAAAAAAAAAAAAACAAAACAAATATCTGTGCATATAGTAAATGCTTGATTATACTGTAAAGTAGTAGACATATTCATACCAAGAAGGTAAAACTTACACTTTCTATAAAATATGAATATCTCTATTAAACTTGTATTGAAAATTCAAGTACGTGCGTATCTATTGTGTGTATAAAAACATTAATTTAATTTAAAATAATTTAAATTAAAAATAAAAGAAAAAAAAATCTTATTAAAATTTGAATTAATGTTTTAAATAGTTATTGATTAGCTAATGTGCAAAAATAAAACAATGAATGGGATAAGATGTGAAAAAATAAAATCAAAACAGTATTAATAATTAATCACATAAAAGCATCATATATAATACACACAATTAATAAAAATAATTTACTTGCTTGATCTCTGTTTTTTTGTCTTTGTTTTTTTTTTTTTCTATTGGCTTTTGTTTTTGATTTTTATTTTGGAATAATATTAGGTAATGTACTATCTTATTTACCGCTCGGTATTGCTTGAAATTCAGCTATGAAATTTAATTTATCACGTTGACATGACGGACATATTCTTTGTTTTAATTCGATTGGTTGTTTAGTAAAACTACCACTATGACATTCAACGTGAAAAGCACCATTACATGCATCACATTTAGATAATGTACGATCCACTAAAAAAAATGTGAAAAAATAATATTAGAATATATCCTACAAAATTATTAAAGTTATTCATTTCAAGTCTCGTAAAAATTACAATTCATGAAAGATTTCGAACAAATCTAATCAAATTAATAAACTTTACGAGATTTTTATGATTATTGAAATCTAATCGAATATTACCTCCTTTTTTCCCTTTCATGCATTCATTACAAACTCGTTTCAATTCTGGCGATGATGAATTTGATCTATCTGCTGATGATCTACTTTTTCCGCTCGTTCCAGCATTATCTGAATCGGCTTTACGTTTTCTATAACCACTTGCTGTTGTTCCCTTATTAGCTGGTGGTGATGCTAAATAAACTACTTTCTTCTTTTTAGCACTCTGTAATTCAATAAAAATGAAATTTCAATAAAATAAAATTTATTCTGTATTCAATAATTATTATGTTTACTTCGAAAATTTCTAAATGTCCGTAATGATAATCACTTTTTTCATTACTTTGCACATTACGACGTTTACGTTTTGAACGTTTCTCGATTAAATGACTGCTATAATCATGTGTATACAAATTAAATAATCGTAAAAACATTTCTTGTCCATATTCTTCAGCGTTAATCGGTTGTGTCGGTTTAATATCATCACTTGAAATTGGTGATGCATCTCTTGTTGCTGCCGGTGGTGAATCTTCAGCAGTAACAGATGAGGGTGGTGAAGATGTGGAAGACGATGATGATGGTGCAACAGATGATGGTTTTCGTTTTTGTTGCTGCTGCTGTTGCGGTTGTTGTTGTTGTTGTTGTTGCTGTTGCTTTACTTCTACATTATTAGTAATACAATTATTTGTCGTTTGTTTTTGTGTTTTTGCTTTATTTAATGCTTGTAACAAATTTAAACGGCTTGTATTAACTGCTGGTGATACTGGAACAAATATTCTTTTTGTTGTGTCTGATTTTAAATTATTTTTATTATGTTGTTGTTGATTTAAAAATAATTCTTTATAATTAGCAGAAATAGCAGTTGATGTATTTATTGATGTCGTTGACGAAATACCAACAACAGTATCATCAATTAAATTATTACGTTGTAAGCCAAAACGTTCCTTTTTTGGTTTCAATAATGAAACTTGATGATTATTTATTTTCATATTATTACTATTATTATTATTATTATTATTACTGTTACATTTACTATTATTACTATTATTGCAACTCGTATTGCTGTTACTATTATTATTATTATTTAACGTTATCGATGTTAATGATATTCGATTATCATTTAATTCTAAATATATTTTATCATCATCAAGATTATATTTTCTTATTAATTCATTTTCATTTAAACGTTTTTTAACATTAATTGGTTCCCATTTAAATTTTTTATTATTTATTAATTGTATAAATTGTTTAGATATGAATGCATTACAATAATCACGATCAATTTTTTTATTTTTATTATCATTTCTCATTATATTTTTATAATAATCATCTAATAATGAACGTAAATGTATTAATAATAATTTTTGTTCATTATTTATTTCATAAATTTCATTCTCAATTTCATCTAAATAATTTCGTGTTAATGAATTCTGTAAAATACAAAAAAAAAAAAAAAAAAATGCACAAGAAAATTCCTTTTTTTATTATTTTTGAAATTCTGTTTCAAGTAAATATTGGATAATAAATTTTAAATTAAAGCAAATAAGGATGATTTAATTATTAATTTATAGAAATGAAAATTTTAATTTTATTTATTAATTTTTTTTGTTGCTACTTAATATAAAATGACTAATACACATATGTATGTGTTTTCGCAATGTTTTAATAGCTATAATAATGTCATTTCATTTATCAGCGTATGGCATCAATAATTATTTAATTTTGAAATTAAATTAATAAAATAAATGTATCCTTTAAGTTAACATAAACCGTATACAGGTGGTTCAATTAAATTACAGAACAAACTCATGTAATTTAAAACTGCCTTTAATTTTTGATTTTTTTTTCTTTTTCTTATAATGAGATATTTGTTCACTACTACCCACCCATATTTTTATGTGCACGAGTTCGAACACATAATTTTTTTATACATTTTCATTTACTACGTATACATAAGTATATTTAACTTAAAAAATAAAAAAATAAAAAAACAAAGATTTAAATTATCATTTACACATGATGTAACATGTAACTAACGTATTGAACAAAAATTTTTAAGAAGATACAGGTATATAAAAATTAAATATAAATGAAATCATTGAAAAAAATTAAAATAATAAAATTAAAGAAAACGTTTCATATAACATTTTTTCATACCTCTACAGTATTATTTTCTGATTGAGTTGCAATCATCTGAAAAAATAAAAATAAATAAAAAAATTCAAATTAAAATGTAAAATTTTCAAATATTAGATAATTAGTAAATATATCTACTACATACTAAATATGTAACAATAAATAAATTTTTTTTTTTTCTAACCGATTATGTGGAGTTATCTATCTACATATACTTGTACATACGCACATACATATCTATCTATACTTACGTGCGAATATACACGAATAACTTTACAAAATAAAAATAAGAAAAAAAATTTTTTTTTTTTTTTTCGTCTTGTATTAAAAATTAAAACAAGTAAAGATACATATTTTTTTGTTTTTTTTTTACCTTATGAATTTGAATATATGAATAAAGTTTCCTTTGACAATAAACAATATCATTTTTAATTTCATTTGGTATACGAAATTTATTGAAAATTTTTAAAATATCTTTATCATTGATATTATTATCAAGCATGATTGATTTTTGTTTTTTGTTTTAAATTAGTAAATAAATACCCTAATGTTTATCGTTGTTATAAAATTTAACTTCACACTCACAAGACTTTTTAAATTAATCAAAATTTAATTATAGATATACAGTACTAGTTTATTATTTTTTTTTGATAAAAAAAAAAAAAAAAACAAAATCAATTTATAAAATCTAGGTATGTATATACACAGTTTTTTAAATTTTCAAATTTTTGTTTTTAAATTAATAACTTTTTCTTTTTATGCATTTAAATAATTTTTTTGTTTTGGATTTATTCGATTTTTATAACGAAAAAGATTTTTTTTTTTTTTTGTTTTTTTCGTTCTTTATAAAATCACTTATTAATTATAAACTTTTTACTTTACAAATCATAAATCAAACTGCCAAATGTATAAAATGTACAACAGACAAATAGTAGCTTTTTCAATTCTCAAAAAAAAAAAAATCAAAAATTTCAATAGTCAAGTATGTGTAGAATGTACAATATTATATTTTATAAAGTATAAAAAGAAAATGTATAAAAAAAAAACAACTCTTCCATATACATTACAATAAACGTCTGAATTACAGTGTCCTGCCATATAAAATCCGGTTTTGTTTCATACGCATTGATTTTGACATTATTGACAGTTACAAAAATTTTTTCATAAATTTTTATTTGTTATTTTTCTTTTAAAATTTGTTTTGTAAGATATTTTTTATTATTTACAATTACTTTTTTTTGTAAAATTATTAAAAATCAAAAAAAAAAAAAAAAAATTTGTAATTATGTTACTAAAAAACACGAATTTTGGTATCATATGTAAACAATACAAAATGACCGTTGATTTAAAATTTTCTGATTATAGTTTTGTTGTTTTTGTAATTTTTTTATCTGTATAAAAACAAAATCTGAAGAAAACTACATACACAACATTGCAGATGAATTGCACTTGTAATTTTTTTTGTACTGTACAGATCTACTACATTTTGTTCTATATATATTCTCATATATAAATATTGTATTTGTAATAGTCGCAAATGTATGCAAATTGCTAACGCATTTTCTTTTGCTTGATGGTTTGACACTTTCTTATCAATGAAGTCTAAATACGATTTTCTCGTAGTACCTACTACCAAAAAATCTGCTACCTACATACATACATATATACAATAATTGAAGTGATAAACTGATAACTGAATAAATAGGAAGGAATATCTGGATCTGCTTATCTTTAACAATTTGTGTATTGTGTATGGATTTGTATTCCTACATTGGGAATAGGAAGGAATACATATCAGAAAATAATTAAGTATTACATGAACTGGAACATAAATGTTTCATTTTCTTTAAATGAAAAAATTAACTTTATTATAGTTGAAAATTTATCGTCCAAATGTTAAAAATTTAATTACAACATAAAAACATTTGTTTTGTTCTTGCTTCTTGAAAATATTCATTCATTGGTTTCATAAATTCTACGATTTTTTGAAATAAGAATTAAAATTTCATACATTTTACAAAATTTTCATTCAAAGAAACATTAAATTACAGCCAAAATCAAGTGAAAATGTACATATGTATCTATGTACAAAGTGCAATCCATGAGTAGCTATAATTCTAATTTTTTTTACAATTTTTTGTTTAAATATTTAATTGATCAACAATTTACTTTTGTATATGATTAGAAATTGAATTTTTATAATCAAATTAATTTATTCATTATCTTAATAAACGTTATTGTAACATTTCTTTTTTACTTTTTCTTTACTAAAATATTTTTTTAACGTAAAATGAATAAAAACGCGGGAATACAATATCTTTGGAATTTTGTATGTGCAATGTAATATTTAATTTACTTAAGAAAATTTGTATTTAATATGATGACGATATGACATTGAAATATTAGCTGTTGAAATATCTCACCTTAGAATTAGATACCTCACGACTTAACACCATCTAAAAAAAAAAAAAGAAATAATAACAAAAAACGATGAAAAATCAAAACAAAGTTTGTTACTTTAAAAATCAATTAATTTAAATTTAAAATAAAAATGAATTTTATACAATGAAATTTACCTCATAAACTTTTAAATAAATTCGTAAAATCCTTTGGCAATAAATTAAATCATTTTTAATATCAATTGGTATTATAAAACCAGTTATCAAATCTTTAGAACTGACATCTAATGACGATGTATTCGATGCCATTTGAGTTGAAAATTTGTTATCTATATTTATATTCACTTGAAATTTTAAATTAATTTTTTTGAAAACACACAATTATATTTAACATAACATTAATTTTATTTTAAATTCATATTATCATCTATATATTAATATATTCATTTAATTATAAATTTTTACAAAAAAATACAAATAAAATAAAATCGAAAAATGTATCTGAAAATTTTTAATAGCCCGCGCACTATTTTTTTTTTATAAAATATCGCATTTGTTTTTGTTGTATGTAATTGTTTTGATTTCATATTTCAATTTTCTTTTTATTTTATAATAGAAAATGAAAAATTGTTAAAATACTCATGTGTGTTTGTATGTACAATTATTCATTCAATTTATAAAGCATATAAATGTAAAATGTAATAGATTAGTATTACCATGTGATGTGTATTTCCTCTTATTTTTCCAATATTTTATTAAATAAAAACCATATGATAGAAATGAAGTGAAAATGATATTTTATATAAATGACGGTTATATTTTGAATTTTCATTTCCGTAGAATTATCAAAATTAAAAGATTTATGTATTTTTTTTTTAGATACTTACATACGAAAGTATGATAAAAATCTGATAAGTCTATAATATTGTGTATAAATATATTAGATGTTGTTGCAAAGAATTTGTACACCTGTACAATCACATAACATATGTGTATGGATGTATGTACGTAAAAAAGTCGTTATATCTTTTGAAAAAAAAATTTTAGTTATTGAAAAAACTAAAATAACAAAATTGCTGACACCCAATGAATATTATTCAAAACGCTCAGAAGTACCACTTTCTACATTGCCTTGAGTCTAAAATCATAACTAATCCTCATGATGCTTGAAAAAACCATTTTGTAGCATCATGATCAATTTCAAGATTCTTTAAAAAAAGAAAACTACATAAATTGACTTTTTTTCAATAAATTTTTATTCTATTTTAAATGACATTTAATGTGGAAAGTAATTTTATACAATTTAATTTTATTCAAATTTATTCGGCAGCTTTAACAAGAGCTTCAGCACATTCAATGGCAATGCTTGCTTCAGCTTTTGCCTAATTAAAAAATAAATAATAAAAAAAATGATAATAAAATTCAATTTTAATTAAATATAATATCATTGATAATTTTTTACCTCTTCTGATGATGCACTACTTAATTGTTGTTGATATTGTGATAACAGTTGTCTACATTCACTTGGATCAAGATCTTCAACATTATGTGCTTCTTCAGCAAGCACTTGAACACTTGAATCTTCATTAACAGTTATTGTACCACTTGAAACAAATATTTTTTTAGTTTTACCATCATTTTCAAAAACTTGGACAACACCTGGCTTTAAAACAGCTAAAAAAAAAAAAGAAGAAATTCAATAAAATTAAATTACTTTGTATTATTCTGAATTCAATTTTCTTAAATCCTTAATTATTTATTTATTTACCTAAAGTTGGAACATGTTTGGCAAGAATACCAAAACTTCCACTAAATGATGGTACATCAACTTGTCGCACTTCAGCATTATTATAAAAAACTTTATTTGCTGCTGCCAGGGTTAATTTCATTTCATCTGCATAGCCACGAGATTGTAAAAATCTAGTGCTTGTGGATACAAGAAATCGTGCTCCTCTCATTGTAATGGACATTTTTTGCTAAATTAAACTGAAAATATAAGATATATACATATTTAGAAAAAAAATTATGTAACTTTTTTTTAGGTTAAGAATTAGAATTTTAATCATAAAAATCTATTTCAATTTTCAACCAAACAACGAAAATAATTTTTATTCTTTTTTAATTAAAAATTTTAAATATAAAGTTTCATAAATTATTAATTTTATTAAAAATTTCCTATATGAAAATACATATTTGGAATATTTACTTTGTTTTTTTTTTATTGAATTATCCACCGAACCCTGACGTTTGACTTGATTTCTTTCTTTTCTTTAGTAAAGCAGACAAGTTTGATGGTTTGACGTCTGACCGTTGACAGCTGTGACTTGACACATCAATCACATATGTATATATGTATATATAAGTGGGTGAATGTACATACAAACAATTCTTTGCCCAAAACCAAAAATCTGTAAAATTTGTAAGGACTGCAAATAAAAATAAAAATTGTGCAGATTTTAATAAAATATTAACAATGACATCTATTTGTGATTTTTGTTCATTATATGAAATCGGAAACTTGAGAAATAATGTCTACTATAATACATTTAAATTGGACAGAAAACTATCAAAGGAAAAAAAAATTAATAAGTTGGTACGTTACAATTTTTAACACTGAACAGGTATGTAATTAAAATTATTATTGGAAAATTAAATTTGAAAGTATTTTATTTTTATTCATGTAAAATAAGGTACTAAGTACTTATACACAAAATAATCATGGTTAAATTATTTACAAAACGTATAAAGTCAGCGTTCAATAAGCGTTTTTTGCTATGAAAACTATTTTTAAAAAATTCTATTTGATAGGATGATGAACATCTCCATGATTCTCTAGAACTTTAATTATTTTAATGCCACTAGGTCCTGAAATACCAGATCCTCCACTACTACTAAATCCTGAACTTGATAATATAGGATTATGATCTCCAACATGTTCTTTGATTACTTTAAAATGCCCATGATGATGATGTTGATGATCATGTTTATGAAAAACTTTAACGACTTTGTGTAGTGGGCCACCAGAATGAGCATGAGCATGAGCATATGAAAAACTGCCATCATGATGATATGGAGTTACATCTTTAATTTTTACAAGTTTCACATGTGTTTCTCCGTGTCCTCCTCCATGACCACCACCATATCCAACCCCATAGCCACCACCGTATCCACCTCCATAGCTACCACCGTATCCACCTTCATAGCCACCGCCATATCCTCCTCCACCTAAGAACGTACTATGTCCTCCTCCATGGCCACCACCAAATCCCCCTCCAATGGACCATCCTCCATGAAGTCCTCTTCCGATAAATCCAGCATAACTGCAACTCAACAAAGCTAACAAGCAAACGAAAATCTATAAAAAGAATTTTCATTAGTCCTTTTATTCATGAACCAATTAATGTGTTTAATAGAACTTGAACATTTACCTTCATTTTCAGATTTTTCACTTAATTTTTTGTTAAATGATTATAAAATGATTAAAATTGATTGAATGATGATTTTGTCGATTAACTGCAGCATTTTATACAAAATTTTTGCAAATTAAAAATGCATAGTGAAAGTAAATCATAGATTCATCTACATTTTTAATAGTGGTTTAAAATTGATTAACAATTTTTTTTTTTTTTTGTTTTCTTCAACTAAAATTTTTAAATAATTTTTTTGAAATTCAAAAATACATGTATTAATATTGTGTATAAAAAAGCATCTATAATATTTCAAATTAATTTTAGTCAAATTTTTTTGTTTTAATTTTTTGCTATGCAAAATTGATTACGAGATATCATAAATATTATTGTGATTATCATTTATGCATTTTTTAAAATATATTTCAACAGATACTATAATTACATAAGATCTACATATATAATATACATATTTTTTGGAATACGATTAAATAATTAATTCATATCACAATATCATAATATAAACATGAGGATTCTTCTTTCTTTTATGGCACTACGGGCGGGCCTAAAAAGGTCCTAGGTCTCCCAAATTTTTAATGTCCTGCAGCACTGAATGGAGATTATGAACACACAATTTTTATTATATATTTTAACGATATCTTCATCATTTTAAAAAGTACTAAATGTGTAAGTAATGTATAAAGATACATTTAAATAGATTGCGTGTAGCATCATATCCATTGTATTAAATTTAAATGATCAAAAAGTACGTTTTAAATTGAACTTTTGGATATCGTATCTTTTTATTTAACTGAATTTATCACAATTAAAGATTTTCTGACAAAACAAAAATTTTCTTATCTGCTTGTACATATTCTATTCATAAATTTTTGCCAATCTGAGGATAATTGATCGAAGTGCGAAGAAAGTTTGGGCATGTTTGGAAAAGTAAACCCATAAGGTAAAATACCAATTGGGAGGCCAAGAAAACGTTGGCAAGATGACATCATCGCAGGTATTCGTTTCTTAAAGATTGAAAACTGGATGCATAAAGCAGTGGATAGAGTAGAATGGACATGTTCGAAATCAAAACTAGGTTTTTTATGAGTAGTTGAAGGGAATATAAAATTTGATATAATCAGCACCTTAACTCCTGTATAAAATACAGACAGAGATACTCTTTTCTTTACGATTATTTATGTTGAATTGAAAGGAACATATGTATGTATATGTACTATCGGTCGCATTTATTTTAAATTACGTGTTTAAACGTGTTATGCTTAAGAACATTTAAAAAATACCAAACAAAGAAAATTTTTGAACAAAAAGCGTATTACCTCAATTATATGCAGTTAATGTCTTATATGGGAATACATAATGCCGTTTTTCTTTTCTCATAATTCATAAAGTGGTTCAAAAGCAGTTAATTAAAGCACAATTTTTTAATTTTTCATATAACATCAGATGGATTTTTAAAATTGTACTATTTTAACTCAACGTAAAATAATTAGAGTACAAAATATAGACTGATGGTATGGTTTAAAATTGATGAGTATATATTATTTCGTTATTTTCAATTAAAAGAAATAAAAACAGGCTTAACAAGAATAAAGAAATTCTACAAAATCTATAGATTTGTTTTTATAGCAGTATTTCAAAATAAATCATACAGAATGTGTTTTTGTATTTTATAACTGGTTGTGAAAATTACGTGGTTACAACCACGGTATAGAATCCCAAAAGGACTGGTGTTTAGAATTTTTCATTGATCAGTGTTTCAAAATTAGAGAAGAGTAAAATATGGAATTACTATTCATAAGCAATTTGCGACCCATACAAACTATACTTTGTATGAATATATAAATTCAAATAAAAAAAATTGTATGCTTTTAAGTAATAATAATAAATTTATTGAAAATTTTCAAATGTACAAAAGTGTGTGTATTAAAGTATACGTATAAGTATTTTATTTGGCTTTATAAAAAAATTTGATGACTTATTTTTAAAAATGTGTATTTACAAGAAAAAGAAAATTCTGTATTCATACTTTGGCCCATCCACTTGTGTAACCATTAGCGTAATTATTGCCCGCTAATAAATTATTCTCATATACAGCATTTGCACCACCGTTCACAATTTTAACTATGTTTGCTACTGGAAATGATCGACCATAAACATTAGTTCCTACTACATTATGTTGATTACCATTGACAATTTTGATAACTTTTGGATCACCGTGGTTATCATGATGGCTATGATCAACTGGATATCCTTCATGAATGACTTTAATTACTTCATGATTATTGTTTGGTCCATGATGGCTATGATTTGGATCATGAGAGAATCCTTCGTGACCGTCTTCATGTATAACTTTAATTATTTTTGTAGGATTATGGCCATTGCCATGTTCGTGTCCAATATTAGATCCAGCATGCCCATTATAAAATACTTTTAGCAATACTGGCCGGCCATGAGGTCTTCCATGAATTGTACTAATTTCTTGAACTTTTAAAATTCTAGCTGGAACATCACTGACAAGAGGAGGAGTACCATGTATTCCATGACCAAAGTCATGTCCGTGATGACTACTATGTCCATCATGTCCTGTAGGGTAACCTGGATGTACGAATCGATTGTTGATTAATCCTGCATTACTTATTGTAATTATAAATGTAAAAACGAAAAGACAAACGTATTTCTGCAAGTAAAAATTATTTATTAAGATTAATATTAAATCTGTATAAATCCTAAAAATAGCCATAGATGTTCAGTATTTCATTACCTTCATTTTTTTAATTTTTTTTATTTGTTTGTTTTAAATAGTTATGTCGATCAAATAAAATCGATTGATAAAAAAACAAAACATTTCATGTCTTTTTATATATTTTTTTAAAATTAACTGTTGATGTGTTAATATCCCCTTCTTTTTGCACATAATAACAGTATACATAGTTGTGCAAAAATTTGATTATTAAAATAAAAACAAATTATTAAAATTATTGTCTACATTTATATACACATGTCACATGTGCATAGATATATACAGATGTGGACCTCTTTTATCAGATAAGGAGAAAGTGTGATTCGATTTATTAATGAATGATTACAAATAAGTAAACCGAAAAACAAAAACAATAATGACGAAATAAAAGAAAAATAATAAATAATATTTAGTTTTGTTTTTTTTTTTCTGAATTCAAGAGCATTCACTAATTTCGTAATCTTGTGGCTAGATACGTAAATATAAATTTTAATTATGTGATAACTGTAATAATAGTAAAAGGAGATAAAAAAAATTTATTCAAAAATTTGCAAAAACCGGCTTTGATTAGTTTTATTTTATTTTTTTTCTTGTAAACAATTTTATTTGAAGTTTTAGCCTATATATTTCGGCATAAATTAATTTATGATATAATGTCACGTGTGGTTTATTATTAAAAAATTTATCATCATATAATCATGAATGAATTAAGAAAAACAGGTATACATATAAATGCATTTATTTTTATATCTTTATTTTATTGTTCAATATGAATAACTTTTATTGTTTACTATTATTATCATCAAACAAATCAAAAGCAATAATAATAACTTTATATAATGGTCAAGCCCTTACAGATACTCTCTCTTATACATAATTAATTTTACCATCTTCTTATTGATAGTAAGGCCATTGAATTTTTGAATTTTTGATTTTAAATTTTATTGGTCAATTTTGAATATAAATTTATATAATTATGTAATTATATGATATCGCTTTTTAAATAATAATAAAAAAAAAATCAAGGTTATTTGTAAATTAAGTTTTTTTTTATTTTTTTCTCCAAAGTTCAAGAAAAACAAATTTAAAAAAAAAGTAAAATCAATCAAAAAAACCTGTGGGCACATAATTTCGAATTACCGGCTGTATTAGATATTCATGAAAAGTCTATTTGGCGTTGAAAAAATACCTATGTACATATATCCCATAATTTTAGTTTACATCTTATAAATGAATTTATTTATCATTCTTAGTCAGAAAACAAAAAAAGAAACGAACATAAAAAAAAGCTTAAATTCTCAATAATTCAATTTTTATCATTAATTCACATCGCAATTATAAAATATAATTAAGCGTTTATCACTTTATCAACTTATTTTTAAGACAAATTCAAAATTTCGCTCTAAATCTCCTACTTTCATAACCATTTGGACCAAGACGTTGCGTACGTGAACCACCTCCAGCACCGATAATATCAAAATTACTTGATGCACCTGATGGTGCACTATACGAAGAAGATGGTGCTCTTCCGTGATCTTCTGTAATTACTCTGTAAACTTCTTCACGTGGTGCTTTTTCTTCAATTAAACGAATAGTTTTTACAGCCGGAGCATGATGGGCTTCTTGAATTACATGAACGGTTTCAACGGGAGCAGCATGTACAACTTTAGCAATAGTCGGAGCTGGAGCAGCAGCAACTGCAACAGGATATGGTACTAAAAATGCAACACCATATCCACCACCATATGCGCCACCATATCCGCTGCCACCATATCCGCTGCCACCATATCCACTACCACCAAATCCTGCGTTAACTCCAGCACCAGCTCCTGCTCCAAATCCACCTCCATGACCACCAAAAAATGTGGCATTGACGGCAGCAATGCAAGCAATAAGGCACAATAAAATCTGTGAACAAATTGCAACAAAAAAAAAAAATAAATAAATAAAAATAAAATTACAAAATTTAAAAAATTAGAATTTTAATAAATTTTTAAAGTAAATGAAATGTTTTTAAAATTTATAATTTTTATTTACGTTATATACATACACACCTTCATTTTGGTGGAAATGATGCGGACTTATCAGAAGAATAACTTTATAACTGATGTAAAAATCGTAGTTTACAACTGCTTTTATATACCAATGACTAATATTCCCATATTACATTTAATGAAAATGTAAAAGTTACAAATCTCAAACCTTTATTCACAATATTATACAAAATTTCATTAAGAAAATAATATTAATCTAATTTTCTAGTTTTTGTTTTTTTTTTTTTTTTTTATTTAAATCAAAAGGCAATAATAAATGAATTCAAATGATAACAACAAACAGCATAAAAACACAGAAAGATAAATAAAATATATAAATATTGTCAACAAGTGATGTAAAATTACAATATTAAAAAAAAAAAGAAAAAAAAAACCAAAAAAAGAAATTAAATATGCAGTTTACTAAAAATGACCTTCTGTTTAAAAAGAAAAACCTTGAATAATTGTGTTAGATATAAATTTATTTACATGCCTATACATGTAAGGTGTATGTATGTATATACCTATCATGTTTGGAAAATTACGCAAATTTGATTTCATTTGCATCTGTGTGTAAACACAATTTTTAAATTGATAAAACTGTGATTAAATAACTGTATTAATAACTGATACAAAATAATGCATCTTCAATTTTTACGTCATACAATAACTGTATATTATTAAAAATTTTAAATATAGATACATACATACATATTCAACGAATGTAATTAATTATAAATTCAAAGCACTTAGTCTGATTTTCTAAAATTAATAATCATTTACATATTTTGAATGAAGTTCAAGTACACATTTCGTATATATATTTTTTTTTTTTTTGTTTTATTGCATTTTATTAATTTTTTATCTATCAATATTCATATTGATCATTCAATATTTTGTTATGATTAATTAAAAATTAATTTATTTGGCACTATAAAAATTTAAAAAACACATTTAAATTGTAATACCATAATCCTTTTTTAAATAATGTGTGTATATGTATTTGATTGTGTGCAAAATGTTAGATGCTCGAATATATACTATATAACACACAATATGAATATCATTAACATGTACTATATCCATTACTCGGCAGATCTAGGCGTAGATGGCTGGATGATGTAATGGAAGACCTAAGAAGAATGAAAGTGGTAAATTACAAAGCGTAGGCGAAAAATAGAAACGAATGGAATCAAGTTATAGAGGAAGCTATGGTTCATAAAGGACTGTGAAGCTATGAAAGACGAAGATATCCATTACTCAGACTATTAATTAAAGGATTTCAAGAAATTATGTTAGAACAAAGTTTTTGGTAAAACCTATATCGAAATGATGTTTAGTACACAGAAATTTATAATATTTGTGCTTTTGTAAAAACAAAAACAAATTAGATACGCCTAAAATGAAACATAAAAATTTGTGCCTTTTGTTTGAAAAGAAATAACTTTTCAAGGATCTATTTTTTATTCAGTTTTATGATAAAATTTAAATGAGATAATCTTCTAAGTATGCAGGATTTCTCACTCATAGAAACTTAATAATAATAAGCTTGTAGACTTGGCTTATCATTTAATGCATAAATTGAGAATAGAAAGTGATTGTAAAGATTTAAATGAAAATAAGACGTTTTTCGTTTCAGTTTATCTAACTTGTAATCTTAAAAATATATTAAATTGTCCTTCTAAGATTAAAAAGATTTAATCGTTTAATAAAATTTTTAAATCTGCCAAATTTTCATTTTGAATATTTTTCTCTGAAATACATTTTCCAAGTGATTTTTTTTTTCAAAACGCGAGGAATGAGATGAGGTTTGGTGACCTCGACACTGCAGCTTAATTAATCAGCTTATTGTATCCCTCACCCCCAATATTTTTACATAAAGGCGAATATCCTTTTGGCAAGGAGTATGACATACTTTACGTAATCAGTGTTGGAAAGATCCTCCAGATTTCTACCCTCCTTTCCAAGTGATACTTCAACGCTTAATGCTTTTGAATATTAAAGGATAATAGAATGTAATATTGAGATAAGGCTGTTATTGACCTAGAAGTGCTCATTTTCTTTTAATTATTAATTTTCAAAGCACATACATATGAATTTTGTACTTGCAATTTTGTTTTTAATCGCATTTTCCAATGGCATTATTTGCTCCAACCCTGGAAAACGCGCATTTTGAACAAAAATTAATTTTTTTTAAATTGAAATTAAAAATTAAATATGATTTGATAAAATAATATAAATGTGAGAATGGTTTAGCTCAAATATAAAAATATACCTAAAAATAGGCAAAGATTGATTTTAAATGGAAATGTGTGTAAAAATTTTCTTATGTGTTTGTACATAAATACGTGATAAGGAAAAGAAAAAGGAAAAATTGTAATCTGTATAAATTGAAAAATTTTAAATTTTGATTAAATAAAAAATTGTGGAAAAAAAGTAAAATAAAAAATAAAATAAAATGAAATTTGTATGTAACATTTTTACATTAAAAAAATATATATACTTCAATTTTACTCTACGTACACACATATGCTACTTTATTAAAGGATGAACAAAACTGCCGTATTAATTAACAAATTTGATTTAAATATAATTAAATAAAAATAAATTTTGCTGCTGTTTTTCCTTATAGGTAATTTGTTTTTTCAGTATGTAATTTGATATACACATTTATTGTCACAAATAGTATTTAAGAAGAGCTTAACCTTATTTACGAAATTATTATTATTATTTTTTTTTTTTGTTTCGATAAGACCTAATTTTTTGTAGATACCAATTTGTTTTTTTTGTACCAATTTTTTAAAAACTTGTTTATCTTTCGTGTGACAATATTTATTATGTATTGATTTTTTTTTTGATTATAAACAAAGTTATAAAACTAGATGGTATCCAGCTGATTTTGTATTAAAATTTTAATTTTTCAAATTTGAATTTTGTTTTTTTTGCCTCCAGTAATTACAAAGGCAAATTTTTTGTTTTTGTTGAATCTGTAATTGAAAAAGTATGTTTTTATATTGAGGAGTCTATGAAAGAAAAAGTTTTTATATCTGTTTAATTGAAAATAAATTAAAAATGTAAATTTTAAAGGGCTAATGGGAAATTACACATGTTACGTATGTTATATGAGAGTAGGTTTTTTTTATAATGTAGGTATAGGTACTATTGGTTGCCCATTCTTACATTTGAACGAACTTACTTTACCTCAAGAAGCTCGTTATGATGTCGTTTTATGTAATACGAGTGACATTTAAAATAACAATAAAATGATGAAAATAAATTATAATAGGTAACATTATATAGTTATCAAACAAGCTATTAATTGATGTTTTAGATTAACGATGGAAAATAAATAACAATAAAATTAGAGCAAAAAATGGCATTTTAAATTGAAATAAAAGTTTGCCACTGGTATACTTATATGTACATATTAATTAATAATATTTTATTGATACATGTAGAAAACAAATTTTTTGTCACGTGGGTATTATTTACATGTACCTACATACACGTTCATATATACATAAATAGATATGTATGTACATACGTTGTTACATGCACATAATGTAAGAAATGTATGTACAAACATTTATATGTAGTTCAAATTTTCATATTTTCTTTTAAATTTTACATACATTTCAAATCAATTTCAAATTGATTTTATGTTTTAAATTTTGCACATATATCTTACCTACAGTTTCGCCTAAAGATTTTTTTAAAAATTTAATTTTTCAAAAAATTAAAATTAAAATTTCAATATATTTATATGAAACAATTCTTGGTTAAGATTTTTTGATCATTCATAAACAATTTACAGGAAAATAATATTATTTAAATTTTTTAAATATTGAGATTGAATTCTAAATTTTGTAATGTAAGCCAATAATAATCAAAAAAAAAAACTGAGAGAGTGCGGTGATTTGTTGGCGAAACTGTACATATGTATGTATTTTATTCATTTATTATTTATTTTTTTTTTATTTTCCCAATAATATCTATTGAAAATTATAAATTATTAAAATGTAAAAATTTATCAATACCTACTTAAACATCAGTTTTTGATATTAAAATTAAAAATAAGTAATAAATTATTATTTACGAGTAACAGCTATGATAATCCTAGATTATAAAAAAAAAATTCAAAATTAAAAAAAAAAAATTTTTTTAATAAACGAGTATGTACAATTTTTCACATATTTACAAAATTTTCACAAATTGTGTGATTGTTATTAAATATATGAAAATGATAAACAGTAAATAATAATAATATGCGTGAAATTTGATCAATTTGATAAAATATATTTTTTTTTCTATGATAAATTACAAATTTAATTAATTTAAAAAAAAAAAAAAAAAAAAAATGGAAACAAATGGTATTAAGTTATCAATTTAGCACCTTAAAAATTATTTTTTAATTAATTAATAATTTAAAATGTATATTAATAATGTTTTTTTTTTTTTTTTTTCAAATTTAATTAGGTATATTTTTAAAATAACGATATTTATTTAATAGTTTAGAATTTTTATAAGTTGTATACGATTTTGTAAATATGTTTGTTCATATGTATATGTGTTGTTGGAAATTTAGTTATATGATGGAAACTCATTTGCATGAAGTATTATTTAAAAATTAGATAAGTATATAGTTGTACCTATGTATATATGTACAAATACTAACATACTACATATACATACATATGTATATCTGTGCGTACATATATATGTATATAGAATTAGCATTTACTTAGCATACATGTATATGTTCGTACGTGCGTAATTACACACGTAATTAAAGAAACATGCATGTTGTATATATTTATATGTATTTTATAATAAGATGGTATATATATTATATAAGATGGTATTCATACATATATATATATTTTCATTAATAACATATGTATTATTTCAAAGCAATATAAAATTTTTCCTTAAAATTTAAGCAAGTTCATTGAATACGAGCTTGTATATAGGGTGTATCAAAATATGTAAACATCATTCAACCTACTTCTACAAAAGTTTAGACTTTTTCTAGCAAAAAATTATTCTAGGCACTCTCGCTCTCAAATCCATTCTTTATGAAGTGGCCAAATGTATTGCATGTTGTTGACGAAGGCCAAATGACATTTATTCTGGGACACCTTGTGTACAAAACATACATATGTACGTACACATCTGTGTATATATGTATGGATATGAAATATTTAAAAAAATTAATGATCAAAATGGAAAAATTTTCAATAATAGTTTTTCTTTTTTGTTTAAATTTTCTATTATGTTTTATATTATTACATTTTAATTTACATATTTAAATCTTTTCATTTACTTATTTAAATTTTTATTGCCTTTTGTATACATACATACGAGTATTTTCTTTCATATTCAACAATAATTAATTAAATTAAATTCAAGATAAATAGATGAGTGATATATATGTTGGACAATCAAATTTTTGGATGATATAACACAAGGTTGTTACAATTTTCAATATTTACGTAGAAAATTCACTGATGGTATTGTTTATTTTAAAAATCATATACGTAAGCACACAGATACACATACATACATACATACATCAGTTTAATTTATTGTATCGTATTGTAAAATATAGTACAAGTTTGTATATGTCTAAAATTTTTGGTCTGATTACTACATGTTTTTTTTTTAATTTTTTTTTTTTTTTTTTTGTAATTTTGAATATAAACAGCTTGTTTTTTTTTCTTCAATACCCATGCTCATGTTTTTTGCTCTTTTCAATTCTTTTTTTTTTTGCATAGAATTTTAGATTTTTAGTATACTTACATGTATTAAAAATAATTTTATTTATTTATCTTTAATTCAAAAAAGAAGACACTATTGTTTTCAACATTTATAATATACGTTTGCATGAGTAATTCACTCATACAAACATAACAAATCACACATACATTGATTCTGCATCCTTGAATTGTTTATAGTTTGATTTGTTTTTTTTTTTTTTTAATTTTTTTTTCTTTTATTTTGCAAGGTGTATAACATATCGAGTTACAAAAAATGAAGTAGTTACACAAATACACATACAAAAGGAAAAAAAAAACAGCAATGTTTTTGCTTGTTTAATAAACTAGTTAAGATTCACATTTATAAATTTTACAAAAATCGTGTAACTATATAAATTGAATGATTTGAATTCAACGTATCAAAAGTATTTAAATCAATCACATTGTAACAGAAGTTTTTAATTTTCTATTAATCATTGGTATTCTGTAATTGTAAAAATTAAAATAAAAATTTGAAAAAAAAAAAAAAAAAAAAAAAACGAATTAAAAATGAAAGTAAGTGAAATTGTTTGATCCTGATTATTTGGAATATTTGGAAAAAGGGAAATTTTTTGTTTATAAATTTATTTTTGTTCTTTTTTAAAGGTTCTATTGTGCCTTTTAATTTGTGCAATTGCAGCAGCAAATGCTGGTATTATTGCTCCAGTGCATGTTGCACATGTAGAACCAGTTTATACAATTCATGTTCAGCCAAGACCAATTCATACAGTACATACAGTGCATGTTCGTACAATACCAGTGGTTAGTGTTCCAGTTGCATATTATTCATGGCCATCACCTTGGTGGTGGAAAAAATAATAACATTCAAAATAATTCATATACGAAGGATATTTTCTTATTTTAATGCTTTTTAAAATATATGTATACATATAAATATTTGCCATTATTTTTGTCGAATAAAATCTTGTGATCCTTTCAATTATTTTGTGCAATTAAATTTATTTGAGTTTATTAATTGAAAAATAATTCGAAAATTTTGTTTTTATAAATAAAAAATGAATTTAAATAAAAATTAAAATTGTGAATTTAAATAAAAATTTAAACATGTTGGATACATTGAAAAAAAAAAATTAAATTCTTTGTTTTTCATTTTTACTTCTTACAGTGTCATATAGGATATGTGATTCTTTTATGTGAATTAATATGCAGACATCTTCCATTTATATTATGTAAATTTATTATTCTGACAATATACAGATATCCCCCATTTTTAATTAACACAAATCGTATGGTATAAAAATCTTTATCCTGCATATAAATTTTTTCATTGGCATCCTAAAGTATGAAATAGAATTTTTTTAGTTCAATTTTTAGAAGCAATGTGACCTGTACAAACAACCTTTCCTAAACCATCGATAAAGTATTCTATATCGATCAAACAACCTTTCGTAATACTGTGCCTAAATCAAACAACCTTTTTGAAAAACTTCAAATTATTATGTTAATTTATTCATAACAGATTGCTTTAATTACATATTTCGATTCATCATCAGTCGTGGATAGGCTTTGATTTCCTTCAGAAATTTGAACTTATTTTGATTATACTGTGTTTAATTTTTCTCACGTAATTTCTAATTTAACGACAAATAAAAATTAATAATTATCTCGTAATTACAAATATTTCCATAAGCTAATAATACAAAATTTATAATTTGTTACCGTGTGTTGTTTTGGATAAAATTCATGAATATACATATGTATGATCATTATGGTTTTTATAAATTGTTTCATTAATTTCAAGGGCTACATGAAACATTTTTTTTTAATCATTGTTACGTCTTTTATCAATACAATATTAATAAAAAGATGATACAATCATTTTTGATAAAATTTTTCCATTCTTTTGAATTTTTCTCGAAAAATAATAAGGAAAAAAAAATTTTTTCCATCGAAAATCACAACAGATGTGATTTTATTATAGCATGTAAACAAATAAAAAAATTTTTTTATCAAATTAACAATTAACAATTTTTTATCAAATAAACAAATAAATTTTTTATTAAATTAACAAATAAATCGATCTTCCGTTTTGAGTTGAAATTTGCATAATTATAGAATATTTATGTACATTTTTATCTATGAACGTATGTCAATTTATTTCTAATCTCATTTATTTATTTATTTTTTGTTTTATTTAATACGGATCAGTAGCTAAATGAATAATTTTGTTTAGCACATAATTTTCAAATTTAAAAATGCGCCAATATGCGTTACATAATACAAGATTAACATGTGTTTATTTCAATAATATGTTTATTTTTGAAAATAAATAAGCATGCAATTACCAAATAATTAATTATGTACATAAATATGTATGTATTGATTGGTCAGGCGCCATAATATATCAATTATATAGAAGTAAAGCCATATAGGAAAGCCATATAGGCCATAGAAAAACCCTTTTATTGATAAGGGTAAAAAAAACAAAAAAAAAAAAAAACCCTTTCATAAACCCTTGTAAGTTTACAATGTCGAACTGTTTGAGTAAAATAAAAAAAAAAAAATAAAATTCAATTAAAAGTGATAAAAAAAAAACATTGAAAGGGTACACAATTTGTAACTGAATTAGATTTAAATTTTTCTTAAAAGGAAATATAAGATAACTTTAGTTTAGTTCACAAGGGTGAGATGAGGTTGGGCTGCCTCGACACTGCAGCTTAAGAAAGCTTATTGTATCCCTCTAAGATAACTTTAAATTATTGTAAATAAAATTAATTTTTGTCACATGTATCAATTATAATTATTATTAATTTATCACATTTATCATTAATTTAACTCTCGATCCACATAAAATTAAATGTAGATCGAACATTTTCGATTCGAAAACCTTTACTTGTCTATCTATTGAGGCTTAATTTATGTAATTAAATTTATAATTTTGATAAAATTTATTTTTATTTTTTTATATAAAAAAGAAAATTTAAATAAATTTTTTTTTTCCATTTTATTTTAAATATTGTTCATATACTATAAAATATTAATTAGCAAAAAATTTATAATTAATAACATTATAATGATAAACCAAATACATATGAATATTTTGTAATTCTAATCGGAATAAGGTTTAGAATTAGTACCTTAAATCTATTCATTCTTATATAAAAGAATATTTCTGTAATTTCCTGTTTCAAACTGGAAAATTAGCTTATAAACTAATTTTTTGTTAATATTGTTTTGTGTATTTGTTAGTTCATTGTTCTTTATTTTTATTTTGTATATGATATAGAGATTTTGATTTCGAAGGTTCTTGAAAAATTCTTATATAAAATGTGACAAAATGAAATAAAAAAATTTAGTCTTTAATTATCTGTCGAAAACGAAAATTTTTTAAGTGAAAAACTATAAGCAATGAAGGTAAGTTTATTGAAACACTTTCATTTATATTTAAGGATTTAATTCTTTCGAAATAGATTGTATTATACCTTCTTGGAATTGCGACCGTTGCACATGCTGGTTTTATAGGAGGAGGAGGTGGTGGATATGGAGGATATGGTGGAGGTGGAGGAGGAGGTCTTGATGACGCTACAATCATTGGAATTGTAAGTGCTTTGGATGAGCCTCAGGGAAGTAGTAGTGGCTGGAATAGCGGTGGAGGTTGGAATGGGGGTGGTGGTTGGAGTGGAAGTAGCAGTGGCTGGAATGGCGGCAGCAGTGGCTGGAATGGAGGCAGTAGTGGCTGGAGTGGTAGCACTGGAGGATGGAATGGAGGAAGTGGTTGGAGTGGAAATAGTGGTGGTTGGAACGGAGGCAGTAGTGGCTGGAATGGAGGCAATAGTGGCTGGAGTGGTAGCACTGGAGGCTGGAATGGTGGAAGTGGTTGGAGAGGTAGTAGTGGCGGATCTTTAGACGATGCAACAATTGTTGCAATTGTAACAGCAGTAGGTGGTGGTGGTGGTGGTGGTGGTCACAGAAGTCGACATTCAAGTGCTCCTGCCCGAGCAGCGTCAAATTATGCACCTGTTCGTGCAGCTCCAGCTCGTTCAGCTCCCGTGCGTTCTAGTCACGTAGCAGCAGCTTCAAGACATGTTCCTGTACGTGCGGCTCCAATACGCGCAGCAGCAAGCTCTAATAGACCTCGTGTATACGCAGGAGGATATGGATATGGAGGAGGCGGAGGACATGCGGCTCAAGCTACTCACACTGTTGCACGTTCAGTTCCTCTTGGTAGTGGCAGAGGTCACGGTGGTTACTTACCTTAATAAAATTTTATGAATTACATTTTGCAATTTAAAAATGTGACATTTTTTTATTGTTATTTAACGGGCATAAAAAAACTTCTACAAACTAAGAACCTTGTACAACAACTAATGTGATAATTTTCTTTAAACCCATGTTAAAAAATTTTTTAAAAAAATCTTAAATAAGAACAGTATGACAGTGTCAGTGCATTTCGAAGATAAAATAAAATTTGAAAAATGAAATATTTGTAGCAATATTCAATTAACATTTCTCTATGATTTTCTTTTTTAATTTCCAATATAATAACGTTTTTGCTTTAATGTTTTCTCTTTTTTTGTTTTTTGTTGAATCTGAAATAATTTATTTCAGTTATTTCAAATTGTCGTTTGTTAAATCATCTTACATCACTTTTTCAAAAAAAAAAAAAAAAAAAAAGAAAAATGCATATAAAAAAATCTTCTCCATAAAATTACTAAATAAAGAAAGTGTAAAAAGTAAAATTTTGGTTATCAAATTTAATTTTTTTAAATTTATTCATTTACATATTTATAATACAGTTTTTTAACATTTAAATCAGTATGTGCATATAATATATTAAATTATACATGGGGACTCCTTCACATATACACGTGTACATATTTATAGCTTTTACAATTCAATAACCTGTTGAACTTTATAAATTACCATTTACGTTTGATTATATTATACTATATTACGTTGAAATAAATTGATGCAGTTTATGTAACTCTTCCATTCATATTTAATTTATTTTTTATTTTTTTATAAATACTATCCAGTTTTTTATTTGTCTCGTCTTTCTTAAATTCATTTACCTTTTTCCTAATAAAATGCATATATTGCATTTTTTATTTCGAATAAAATTAAAATTTATTTGAAAATGTTATACATATGTTAAAACCATAGGTTCAAGGGAAAAGGTATTTGCAAGAAAGTTTTTTTTTGATTAATTTTAAAAAATTAACATTTTAACGTTATTTAAGTATTTTCCATAATTATACAACATTTTTGATTGAAATTTTCATAAAAATTTCAAATGAGAGATATTAAAAGATGTCATAAACATTTGAAATTTTACATAACTGTCAATGAAATGGTGAATATGTTATTGAACTTCAAAATTTTATATAATAATTGATGAATAAAGTAAAACAATTTTTTTTTTTTTTTTAAATTTTTTTGATATTTTTATTTAACAAGAAAACATTTAAAACATAACAAATAATCAATTATGATACAGAAAAAAAAATTTTTTTTTTTTCTAAATAACTAATATTTTACTAAACCTATAAAATCTGTAATTTTTATAATTTTCTTTTTCATTTTGCACATAATTGACTTTTCCTTTTCTACTACTAAAAATTATTAATTTCAATTTGAAATAAATCTAATTTACAATTCGCAATACTTTTTCTGAACCAGAATCGTTTAATCCATTTGTATATTTATAGTCACCGGAACTGCTACTGCCATTTGAAACAATTCTTAAAACTTTTTCACTACCTGCAGCTGAATGACCAGAACCATTTATTATATGATCTTTGATAATATTCAATAAACCATCATCATTTTCACTAGAATCTGAAGCATATCGTAATGTACCACCTCCATGTGAAGATCCACCTTCATGAACTACACGAATAGTTTTTGATGGTGCTGATGCAGAAGAACCTGATCCCCCTGAAACCACTCGAACTACACGTGCAGATCCTGATCCTGATAAAGAATCACCACCGTCTGATAAAATTCTTATAATTTTGCTTGCTCCTGAATGTGATCCGTGATCATCGCCGTGACCATCTCTAACAATTCTTAATACTCTTGAACCTCCACTTGAATATCCATCACTTCCATCATTAACAATTCTAAGTACACGGGTAGCACCTCCACTACTACTTCCACCTGATACAACTCTAATTGTTCGAACAGCATTACTATCTGAATGTGGTCTGGATTCTTTAATAATTCTAATAGTTTTAGCTGGAGATGCTGCTCTTTCCTTATTGGTTTCTTTAATGATTCTGAAAGTTTTTACTTTTTTAGTTGGAGTAGCAGCTGGAGCTGGCGGAGGAGCTAAATCTGGAATTTGATTTGTAGAGAAACCTGGTGAAGGGAATGAATTAGAACCAGGAAATGGAGGAAGATAAGTTGGAGCTGCAAATGGACGAGGTCCTGATGCAGCACCAAAATTAGGTGCTCCATATAATTGAGATGGTTGTGGAGAAAATTGGTCTGGCGCTCCATATAACTGGGATGGTTGTCCTGATGATGCTCCAAATGGCTGAAATGGAGCTCCATACAACTGTGACGGTGTTCCATATAATTGTGACGGTGCTGCTGCAGATGGTGCTCCATACAATTGTGATGGTGCTCCCTGTGACTGTGCTCCAAAAAATTGAGATGGGGCCCCATACATTTGTGATGGAGATGCTATTGAAGGTGCACCATAAATATTAGATGGAGGAGCTGTTTGATCTCCAAATCCTCCAGATGGTGCTCCATAAACGTTTGAAGGTGGAGCTGTCTGTTCTGGTAGGAAATTTCCTGAAGCGGGTGGAAGATAAGTATTAAAAGGAACTGGAGCAGAAGCACCGGCAGGGATTGATGATGATCCTCTTGGAGGTAAGTAGGCAGAATTTGGGGGAGGAACGTATTGATTTGATGGTCTAGCTGGTGCTGAAAATGATCCGCTTTGACCAGTTGCTGCACCAGAAAATCTTTGAGATGGTGTTGATGAATGCTGATGATGTGATTCTATATTGTCGTCGTCGTCAAATCCTTAGAAAAAAAAATTTTTTTTAGCGATTATAACGAAGTACTTTAAGTTTTAATAATTTTTGGTAAAAAACTTAATACCAAATAATCCATTACTACCGAATAAAGATCCACTTAATATTCCACATTTTACAACACTGATCGAAGCCAAAACCAGGATGAATATCTTTAAAAATCAATTAAAAAAAAAAAAAGAAATCATTTTTGTTTAAATAATCCGCAATTGTCGATTTATATAAAATTGATTTTCGATTTATTACCTTCATTGTGTGTATGTTTTGATTATTTGATAGTCCTCTCCTGGTTAAATTATCCACGAAACTGGTAATAATTCCCATATAATCAAATGCTTTTATACTTCATCCAAATTTCATATTTAACAAAAAAAAAAGATGCACTTCTTTTTCCAATGTATATAGAAAAAAAAATTTGTTGCATGATACAAAATTTAGTGTGGATTATTCCCTCCCATTAAATAAATTTTTTTTTTTTTACTGATATTAATTTTAAATAATATTTGGATTTTTAATTAAATCCAAAAACAGGCTCATATATTACAAACCTACCTGCATGCATATAAATTTTTTTCTAGTTTTTTTTTTTTTTTTTGTACTATACCTAATTTGAATCATTTGATAACTTTGAGTTGTGTTTTTTCCCAATTTCACATGTTCATCATGAAAAGTCGATACCGATGGAAATTAAACAGGGTCTAAAGCACGGTTCAAAAAAATTTTTTTCTACTAAATAGTGGCTCAAATATAATATAAACGATAATGTAAACGATACGAGATTTGAGTTGTATATCATGGCGAAAGTTTTATACATGCGATCAAAATTTTACTATCATTTAGTATACACGCAGTATGAATATGATACAAAAAAAAAAAAATGAAGATCAGTTGCAATGATTTTCTGGATACCAAAGACAAAAAAAAAACTACTTTGCAAGTAAAATACGGAAATTATGTATAGGGAAAACAACAAAGACACGAAAAGAAAAATAAATGAAAAGTAAAATTTATACAAAAGACAGTAAAGTGAATATATTTATATGATCTCTGAATTCAACTTGACAAAAGTGATCTTATCTGGCTGTGTATACGTAGCTGGGATTTATATTGGGAGTGTCGTTTTTTTTTCTTTTTTGTTTTTTTTTTTTTATCTGTAACACTATTTTAATATCTATCTATGTATTATTAATTAAATTTAATCACAGATTTTATTTTTGATTATACTTTTTGGCTGTTATCATTCACATTATATATGTATCTAGATTTTGATGATATGTTGAATTCATTAATAATCATAGAAATAATTGACTTCTGTTACAATGAAGATAACAAAAAAAAGAAGAGCTTAAAGTAAAAATAAAAATCGATTAGGTAATAAGCTGGTATGATGTGAAAAAAGAAAATACTTTATATTCACGTATAATTTTGTTACATTTTTTTTACCTAAAAAAAAAGAAGATATTTTTCTTTGCGATCTGATATATCTGATGAAATTTTTTTTTTTTTTGAAGATCATCCTTTTTATAAAATATGGAAACATTATAAAAAAAAAGGAATAAGTACTATAATTATTTTAATGAATGTGATACACACATAATATTGATTAAATAAATTGCTTAATCAAATTTCGTTATAGATAATTTTTTTACTTATATTTAATTATGTGTGAATTTGAATTTTAACGGATTTTTTTTCGTTTTTTTTTTCATTTAAATTTATTTACATATAATGAGAACACATTTGGAATACACACATATGCACGTGTTTTTGACAAACTAAATTTTTAAAATAAATTAATTGATATCCTCAAATGTAGTTCAACAATAAAATACATATTTTATTTTTTTAGGGAAGAAACAAAAGAGAAAATAAAAATGAAAATTATGTTAATTTCCGTAATATGAACAAATATATTTATCATTTTGTAATCTATATTTGAGTATTAATTAAATTTTTAACTATGTATATATTCATGGTAAATATTTTGAAATAAATTTATAATTGCAATTTTAACACTATTTCGTGTTTTTAAACATACTCATATGTTTTCCTTTTAACTACTATATATTCGTAGAGAATTAAATTCAAAAACAGATAATGATTAAAATGGTAAGCATAATAGATTGTTTTCTTCACATCATTACATTATCAAAAAAAAAAAAAAACAAAAAAAAAAATTAAATTAAATAAAAAAAAAAAATAAAATAAAAAAATGATAAAAAACACAAAGTATGAAAAAAGGAAAAATTATGTTGTATGCGATTAAAACTGTTTGATCTAATTTAACTGATAAAATATTTTTGAATTTATATACATACATGTATATGTAAATGGGAGAAGTTTTTACACTTGAAGATATCAACATAAAAAAAAATAGCTATAGTGTAGTAGATTAGAACGTATCGTCTAAAAAAAATTATAAGACATAAATTATGTTTAATAATGTAAATGTTTTAACATTTAAATGTAAAATGTTCTAACTTAAGTCGTTATAGTATACGTTGGCCGTTAATATAAAAAGTGGCATAAATCATATTATTTTTTTTAAAAATGACTTTTTTTTTAATAGTTCTCATTACAATTAGAATTTTGATATTGGAAAAGAGTTTATATATGAAAATTTAAAAAAAAAAAACTTACGGATTTCTTAGCAAAATATAGACTATGTTTTCAATGGAATGAAATAACATAGTTAACACACAAGCTTGAAATATCTCTGAATTTTAAAAAAATGACCTGAGCCACTTTCAAAGTAAACAGCTCGTGTGTTATGTATACATTTAACGCCTAAAAGTATACTTCAAATTAAAATCATGTAAAAAAAGTAAAATTTATAAATTGAAAATAAAATAAAAATTTCCTAAAAGTTAAATATGCTACTAAACACATCTCTCCAAATTTAATTTGAAAAAAGGTAACAGAAAGCCGAAGAACATACCCTTAAAAATTGAAATTAAAAACAAAATTTTTAATGCATTGACAAACAATTTACACATAACATTAATATAAAACAGAACAGTTGTCATTTTTGCAAAAAACACAAAAATTAACTATTTACAAAATTTTAAAATTTACAACAAAAAAATTATTTATTTACAGTTTTTAGTTATTTTTGGTAATAACTAATCCCATCCGCCACCACCTCCTCCAGATGACCAACCCCCTCCACCGCTTGATGCCCATCCACCTGCCGGTTGCCATCCGCCACCTCCACCACCCGAAGGTTGCCATCCGCCACCACCACCTCCACCTCCTCCACCTAAACTAATAATTTTAAGGATCTTAACATCTCCTCCGCCACCACCTCCACCAGAAGGCTGCCATCCACCACCTCCACCGGAAGGTTGCCATCCACCACCACCATCGTGTCCACCTGCATCTTCGTGTATAATTTTAATAATTTTAATGCCTCCGCCGCCACCACCACCATGTCCTCCACCTCCGTGTCCGCCACCACCTCCATATCCTCCATGGCCTCCACCTGATCCACCTCCAGCATTTATGATTTTTATAATTTTAACATCACCTCCGTCTCCGCCACCACCATGTCCTCCGCCACCATATCCTCCACCATGTCCACCGCCTCCATCGTCCTTAATGATTTTTATAATTTTTACACCACCACCACCACCTCCGCCTCCAGAAGCCCAACCACCGCTACTACCACCATCGTCCCAACCACCTCCTCCACCACCACCCGAATCCCATCCACTACTGCCTCCACCATCATCCCAACCTCCTCCACCGCCCGACCAACCACCTCCACCACCACTATCCCATCCACCACCACCTCCGCCTCCTAACCAACCGCCACCTCCTCCTCCGCCACTTAAAATTCCACCCGACACATTGGCTACGAGCAAAATTAACACACAAACGAAAACCTGTGAAAACACGGAAATGCACTTCATTATAAACGAACAATTTAACGATAATAGAATTTGCAAACAATTTTATGTATAATTTTAATCCACGATTATTGTTATTACCTTCATGGTTTTCAAATAAATTTTTACTTAAACCTTAGATGAAACGGATTGAACTGACGCTTCTGATCATCTTTCCGAATACTTTTATACTTTATCACGAAAAGTGGAAGTAAATTGCAAACAGGCATTTATCCATTTCTCTATGGATACAAAATAGAAAGTAATTTCGCTATATTAGATATAAAAACTGATGGTACATATCTAATGTAATATTTCATCTAGTATTGTAATTTTATTATCCCCTCATCTATGGGAATATGTAACTATTATACGTATTTTTTTTTTTTTTTCTAACAAATACATGTACATACATATTACAATGATGTACACGTATCTAACGATACTTGACTACCTTTTACCTCTAACACGTCACGACAAATTTTGGTTTCAAGAAGTATTGAACAAAATTACATATAGGTATGTCGGTATACCTGTATACAACATACATACTTACATCCACTTTACGTATTGTATATTACATATTACATAATAAAAAAAACTCAATAATAAAAGAGTACAAAATGAATGTACATTTGTATATTAACGTATGTACATCCTCAAAGACGAAATGTAATCATATAATCATCATCAACAAAAACATAATAAAAAATAAAGCAAAAAAAAAAAATATACGGACGAGATATTAAAATGTGAATCTTAATAATCTGTGCGTATACTTATTTATGCTCGTATACACGGAATATACATATATCCATGCATAATACATTTGAATGGTTCATTATTTCAATTTTCAGGCTAAAAATAATCTAAATCGATCATATAAATAATTGTAGCATGAAAAAAAGGAGTTAAAAGCCGTAAGATAGTTATATTGTACGATAAATTTTCTCAACTATACGAATGCATCTTATAGATATGAAATCAGTTCTGTTTGATACTATAAAATATTACAACAACAATATACATATTTTTTAGAGTCAAAACAGTAATATAAACTTCTGTAACATATATTAAACCATAAGTAACTTCCTTGAATATCTGTTTGAATTGTAAGTAAAAGTGGGATTGTTTATGGTGTCTTATTTGACATCCTCAATAGTGTAATAATAATAATCATAATTGCATTAATTGTACATACACAGATACATGTGCGTATGTTTTTCTGAATGTATATTAACGCAACAATGATATTATATAATTTGTTGGCGGCTATCGAAATAATACAAAATTTTATTTTCGCCATAGGCAGTCTCAATTCAATTTTTTGTTTTCAGTTTTTTGTTTTTTATTTTTTAGCTTTTTCTCAACACTTATAAATAAATGTTAAATCACAGTTAAAGTACGTTAAAATTTTATATTAATTGTTGATTGTAAAACATGATGATGATGAGATAGATGAATTAATAAAACAAAAACAAAAAAAAAAAAAAAAAATGTTTTCAAAGAGATACTTTAAATTTAGATTTTGGAAGGTAATCTTAAAGTGTAATTTAAGTCAGATGTTATTTAATTGCAATGTAATAGATTATTATTTTTTTTTTATATGTTATTTATCGTTTGTGTTTTATAGATCAACAAAATCTAAATCAAAATTGGAGATCACTCATAATAGAGGTCGAAAAATTTGTAATTATAAATGTAAGATGTATGTATGAAGAAGTTATATGGCACAAATATAAAATTGAAAGTCGAACTGATTGTTTTTTGTAGTAGTTTTTAAAATCAATTAAAATTTTGTCAAAAAAAAAATTAACAAAAAAAAAAACATGACTTGAACTCAAAAAACAATAAAAAAAAAACAACTAGAAAATAAGAGTGTACCATTACGTAACTCTATATTACATGAATTAAAAATTTGAAATATTTGCAGGTCAAAGATTTTGAAAAAAAAAAAAATTAATATAGGTAGTAAATGAAAAGGGCTTTAACGATCGTTTTAAATTCAAAATTAAAATCATAGAATTTAAATAAAATTCTTTATTTACATTGTACATATTTGTATATTTCATTGAAGTATTCTCGAAAATGATTTTTCTGTTCTTAACCTTCTCTTTGATAAAATTAAATTCTTCACTTATCAAGGTTTTCTCTTTTTCACTTCATTTCTTTAAAGATTTTTTGATGATGTCATAAATACTCGATTACATGTAGAATTTCCAAAAAATTTGTCAATTTTTCAAAATTAAAAAAAAAAGTATATATATAAAATTTAAATAAGAAATTTACAAAGTTACAAATAAATATTCAAATTAAATTTAAAACAAAAATTTTTTACATTGACCTATAAAAAATATAAAATAATTATTATAAAGACGTTTATGTGTTTGTAGATTTTCCTGGTGTTCAAATTATTTTGATATTTATTTCCGGCAGGCTATTTTTTTTATCCATTTAAATTTAAAATCTCAACAGAATTACGCAGTAAAAACAAATAACAAAATTGTGGAAATATTTGGGATATCATATTCGAGCAAGTTTTTCTTTCTGGAAATACAAATGTGCACTTCTCTGTGTATTCGCTTCTGAAATGTTGTTCTCTGAAATATAAGCTCAATCTGAGGACTTATTAAGTTATTACACCTTAGTAAGTTTAAAACACTTTGTTCTAATATAAACTATTTATATGCTTGTATGTATGTGTATACTTCTTTTATACAACGACTATATTTCCAGGTATACATATATTAATAAATAAATGAAATCTTTGAAAGAAAAACACGCAAAAGTATAATTTTTCAAGGTAAATACATAAAATATCTAAAAATAAAATTCAAAATAGAAAATAAATTTTAAAACAATTCTTCTAAAAATGTTGTTATGTTATAGCTGGTTATGAGGTAACTTTTACTATCTATGGATTTATAAGCTCTTTACAAATACTTACGTTCAAATCAACTCATTGATATCGTGATAAAAATACCGTCATATATTAAACTGATCTGTATCATTTTGTTTTTTGTTTAGTGTTCGCACTTCCTTTTTAGTTGCCCGTATAAATAAAAGATGATTGTACGTATTTTTCGTCTTCGTCTAATTTTATTACTATTCTGACCATATAAACACATTAAAACAGACTTTTTTGATATTTTATTTTAGTCTTTTAAATCCTTTTAATTTTTCTTTTTTAACAGTAATATATTGCATTTGTTGTAATTAAATCTGTGTTATTCAAATATGTTATCCATCGTTCATTGAACCTATGATTATAGATAAATCTTTTTAAAAAGACGCTTTTATGCATACATGCTTTGTCTGAACACATACTAAATAACCGTTGATAGCAGCTAGCAACGAAAAATTATTTATTTTTGTTTATTTCTCCTTAGTCATTCATTTTTTTTTTTTTTCAAATTTTTAGAAAAAAAAAAATAGAACAGGTATATGCAAATATGCAAAATATGTTCTTATGTATTTTTTCCTTAATCATCATTTGGATGATCAAAAAAATCGATATAAAAGACAAATTTGGATAGAATTTAGTTAGATATTATTCTTATTTCTAGACAGGCATCGAAATTATAATACCTATAGTTTGTAAAAAACACAAAAAAAAAAAAAATATAAGATAACTAAAGTGAAAAACAAAAAATAAAAAAAATAAAAATGAAAATAGTGAGTCGTTAATTATTATGTTCAATAGAAGATTACGTTTAATAAATTTTCATTTTTCAGATTTTTGTAATTCTATTACTTTGTGTTGCTGTTTCACAAGGAATTCTCCTTAAGAAATTAGCACTTGGTGCAGGTCTAGTAGGAGCTGGAGCATTAGGTGCTGGTGCAATAGGCGCTGGTGCACTTGGAGTTGGAGCACTTGGCGCTGGTCTCGTGGGACTCAAGGGTGGTTTACATTCACAACCACAATACATACCATATCCTGTATACCATCAATATCCTGTATATCATCATTATCCTGTTTATGTAGGACATCAAGGACATTATGGTCATCCAGTTTATGGTTCAGGCTATGGTAGTCATAGTTCAGCACAAGCTTTCGCATCAGCTGGAGCTTATAGTGGTGGCGGTTATGGAGGACACGGTGGTTGGAGATATAAAAAATGATATTGTGTTTTTAATATTGATAAAAATGTTCATGAGAAAAAACCAAATTTTAGAATTGTATTACAATAAAAAGAAAAAAGTGTTATAGTGAATTTATTGTTTTTAATTGTATTATTTTTAATTGATAAAATTTTTTGAATTTTTAAATTTTACTATTTACATACAAATTTCACTTGGATTTTTCTAAATTCATGAATTTCCAACTGAACCAAATCCAAATGATAAAGATTTTGAAAATTTCAAATTTAATCCAAGATTACTTGAAGATGATAAGTCATTTGTTGTTGTTGATTTTTGTGGTATAGAAATAGTTTTTAAAACAGGAACATATACAATTTTAGTAGCAACAGGTACATTAACAATTCTTTTGGGTACAATAGTCCTTTTAAATTGAGGAATTTGTACTGTTTTTGTGAATTTATATTGTTGTTGATGATTATTAGCATATCCATATACTGATGGTTTTCTTTTTGATGCCGTTTGTACATCAGCTACTTGTATAGGAACATACTGAATAACTGGTTTTTGATTTTCTACATCAGTAGATGTTGATGCAGTTGGAGTTCCAAATGATATCGTTTTAGATAATCCAAATAATGATCCTAAATTAAATGATATTGATTTTGTAATTGGAAAAAATGTCGCTTGTGTAGAATAAACACATATAATCAATATTAATAAAATTATCTGTAATTAAAAAATTTTGTTCATATAATAATTTAACAATAATTACAAACAATTTATTAAAATTATAAAAAAAAATGTACTAAATTACCTTCATCCTTAATTGATTAAAGTAGAAATAGAGTAAATAAATAGAAATCTAATTTCACATCTTTTATACCCCCATGAAAAAGTGATTGAATAATATTAAAATTTTAAATATAGAAAAACGAAAGTATTATATGAAAAATTAGCATATAGTGATGAATTTTAATTTTTTTTTTTTTTTTGCTTTAATTTTTTTTTCATAGTCAAGGACATTTTAAATGTTAGATGAGAAGAAAGAGAAGAATTTTTTTTTTTTTTTGTGTAAAATTTTAAAAACTTGATTATGCTTGGCTTTTGTATTTTGATCATAACGATTTTATTCTCTTTGTGCTTCTGAGGTATGGGGTTATATAGCATTTATAAATATTTTACTAGAATAAAAAATTAATTGTGTGGTAAGCGGTTTTTCATGTTCTTTATTTTAAAATTTTTGTATACGATTTTAAAATAAAATTTAAAAAACAAAACAGAATTTTTTCAAAAATTTATTTTTTATTCGTGTCTTCGTGTCTTTTAAATAAAGATAACATTTTTCCCCTTTTCAGTTTAACATATAGAGATTTTAAAAGAATATTTTGTTATTCTCTTCTGATTATTCTCATCTGATAATGAAATTGTACGACAAAAATGTGAAATGGCAAAATGTTTGAAAAAAGAAAGAAAAAAAAAAAATGTAAACAAATTTTTGAAAATCCAATAATAAAACTTTGTATATTATGAATATTCATTTTATTTTTTAATTTTTTGTTTTATTACTGTTTAGAGCTTTTTGTTTTTTTTTGTTTTTTTGTACAAATTAAAACATAATAAATTTCAAAGTAGAATGGAAGAAACATTACTTAAACTTAGTGCTTTATCGTTTAAAACTTTAAAATATCTGTTGAAAGCCTTATAAATCGATCATATAAATATGTACATATGTACATATTCATTATTGTTTTTATTAATGAATAAGCCATTATGGGTACATGTACGTATATACATATATACGAGTACACATTATATAATAAAGCCATATGTATGGAAACATTTTGAAATAATATATTTTTTATTCATTTTACTTTTTAATTCACATAAAAACAATTTTTGAATAGAGAAATGGCGAACTAAAGAAAAAAAGCTTTTTGAAACTAAATTAGGACAAAAACTTAAATTGAGGCATTATTAAGTATTTTTTTGTGGGTTTAGTGTCATCATCATCGATGCAACAATTTATTTTAAGCTATGATGATGTAGTTTTCTGTTAATACAAAGCTTAACGTGAACTGTAAAACCAATGAATTATTAAAAGAGAACAGATTCAATTTGTACATAATGAGATCTACATATATTTTTTAGGGTTTTTTCTTGTCGATAAGTATATTCGATTGAAAGCACTTAACATTTGAATAAGGAAAAGTGTGAGGTGTTATAAAGTAATCCCGACAATGCAGATAAACCATGAAAATGATGATTTCCCTTTTATTATCTTTACCTGGCATCGGAGTCTGTGATCATTGAATTAATTGGACGCTAGTATACTACCTGCTGAGTTATCCCATATGTTAAACTACTTATACGGGATGTATACAAAAATTTATAAGATCAAATCAACTTTAACGTCTTCTAATGATTAGAATACACAAAAACTGTTCGTGGATTTGACTACAAAATTTTTAAGATAAAATTTTTCAAGCAAATCAAATGCATTACAGTAGTTTCAAAAGCAAAACAAAAATAAAAAAAATAAATTTGTATAATTAAATATTTAAAACTTGTTTTTAGCTTGACGAGGATGAACGCATTCACAAGTACGAGTATACTATATATACAGTATGTTTGTGTATCAATTTAAAAGATATAACTTTTTTTTTTTTTATTTCTTTTATTTTATTTAAAATATTTTGAAAATGATGTCATTAGATTCTTTTCATTTGATTACATTTGCCCTAATAAAAAATTTAAGAAATTGGGGATTTTTATATTTTGATCACATCATGTTTACAAAAAACTATAATTTATTCATATTGAATGAAAATGAAATTAATCTATAAGATAAACAATCACAAAAAAAAGCAAAATATGTTTTTACTAACCTTTTTGTTTTCTTTTTTGTTACTTTGTCAATCAACCTTCAACAAATTGATGGTTCTTTTTTTTTTTTTTTAATTATTATTATTATTATTTTTTTGTTTTTATTTTATTTATTATTATTATTATTATTTTTTTTTTTTGGTACATATATGCTATATTGCATGCATTAATTAATATCTAAATTTTATTTAATGAGAAAAAAATTTGTTTAATATTTAAATATTTAAAGTAGTACATCGTATGCATTTTTTTAGATTTGTAATTAAGGTCTTACATACAAATATAGTAATTTATTTGAATAGTATTCATTGGTTATATAATTAGTAATGCTATACCACTTTTTTTTTTTCTATTTTTAGTTTATTTCGAGAAACATGAGTCAACGTTATTAAATCCAGTTTACTAAATCTATAAATTTATTTAAAAAACGAATCAATTAAAAACAAAAAAAAAAAACAAGAACTATATTTTTAAACATTTGCAGATAAGTATATATGCCTGTCTTGAATTATGAATTTTTGAAATTTTAATAAAAAATCAATTTTTTAAAAAAAATAATAATTTCATCTTAAATTTTTTTCAATTCAATTTTATTTTAAATATTTTGTTATTGAATAAAAAAATTATTGAATTTTTCCCCAAATATTTCTATAAAAAAAACGAATTTTCTATTATTTAAATTAAAATTTAAAATATGTAATTAATAAAAGATAAATCAAATATTTATGTTTAAATGCGTGTTTATACATATAAAATATATAATTTATGTAATTAAAATCGATATCATCAAATTCAAATATACAGTAATGTTATTTATCATATACACACATATTCATTTGATACCATAATTTATTGTATATAATTAACTTCCGTTCGTTTATATATTTTTATTTTTTTTTAGTTTTTTCTTATTGCTACTTATTTATTTTTTTGTTATCATTTTTTTTTTTAAATTTTCCTGTTCATCGTCTTTGTAATGTTATAAGGAAAATATCTTTAATATATTTAATTATCTGTGAGTTCAGTAATATCAAAAATACTGTATTGATGCGGTATCAATACTTTTCTGATACTTTTCTCTGATACAGCTATGATATCTAATGCGTATACTTTTTTTTTTACATTTAGAAACGATATTTCACTGTAACAAATTTCAAAATCGTATTCAAAACAAAAATTGACAAAATCTAATTGTTAACTCATAGCCAATGTAAATTAACATAATTAACACGTTCATTCATTTACAAAATTTCGAATGCATTTTTTGTTTAACTGATACATTAAATTTACGTAATCGATGCGTTTCGAGAAACTTTTGACAATGCATCCGTTTCAGTCTTAGACGTTTTAGAACTTGTTGCATTGTATGAATACGGTATTAATGCGTTTCTAAACTCACGGTATATTGTACGTGTATACGCACATATACAATGTAGGAGTGAGAGTTTTTGCTACTTAATGAAAATGCATAAATCAATACATTTTTAATACCATCACAAATTAACAGAAAAATTATCATTTTTTTGTTTGTTTGTTAATTTTTACTCTTTTTTATTTTAATTTAAAGAAATTAAAAAAGATGTATTTTGACATTGCTCTATTATTTATAGGTTTAAGATACTGTATGTATGTTTTTTCGTGTATACGTAAATTATGTACGTATATGTACATACATATGTGCATGCACATTTAATTTTGTGTGAAATGTTATTCATCCTTGATTTTACATCATTCAATATATGGAATATGCATGTAAATTGTAACAAAACAAAAGAAAAAAGAAATGAAGAAACTTTGAAAATGTTATTGCTTATTTTGATTTGTTTTTTTTTGTACTTTGAAAAATTGCTTAAATTTATAACATTTTACAATGAAAACAAAAACTTTTCAAATTAAAATTATGTTTTTGTTGGAAAATTTTGATGCATAAATTTTTGGTATATTTTTAATTTTGAGTATAAAAGTTTTAGTCTGCACAATGAAACGTATCAAATGAATTTGTCATTTAATCGTAAAAAGATCATTAAAGGGAATAAAATGAAAGTGAGTAAAATATATTTGAAAAAAATAATTTTTTGTTTTGGATTTTCCTATATATACTTCGTACAAATTATTTATACAAGAAATGTGTGTTTAAAATTTACATGAAAAAGGGCATTATTCTGTGTGTAATTGCGCACATTGTGGTTACTGTCAATGCCGGATTTCTTGGATTTATACCAGGACCAGAAATTGGTACATCGGAAATTTTTCCAGCTCCTGCTGCTCCCATTTTAAGTACACATTCAGCTGGATACAGTACTCCTGCATTCGCACAATATGCAGCAGGACCAGGTATAGCTGCTAGTCCTGCTATATCAACAGGACCTATATATGCAGCAGGACCAAATATTCCATTTGGAGGAAATTCTATTGCTGCTGTTCCATCTCATGCCATTTTCGCGGGTCCATCTATTGCTGCCGCAGCACCACCTTCTACAAGTATTTTTGGTCATCATCCTATAGAATATGGACAAACTTATGCAGCAGTTCCTTCTTCGTTTGGATCTGGCTCAGCTATTACAGCTGCTGCTCCTCTTGGATATGGTGGTGGTTTAGCACTTAGCGGTTTTGGACATATTGGTCTAGCTAGACCTCATTATTCTCATAGCAGTTTTTTTTACAAAAAATAATTTATTATAATTGATTTATATATGGAAGTGTTTAATTAATGTGAAAAATTTAAAATTTATATTTAAACGTTTTATAATTACTATGTTAATTTATTTGAATTTTATATTTTTCACGTCACTTTTTAAATCAAATAAAAATAGTGATAATTAAATGCATTTTTTTTTATATTAAATTAATTGCAATTAATCACAATTTGCAAATTTAATATCTTTTAATCCTATTCTTTTAATTTTCCTGAGAATAAAAATTACATAAATTATAAGTAACGAATATTTAATGGTGTTTTTGTTTTGAAATAGTGTAAATATTTTTTTTTTTTCTTACTACACATAATGTCGTCTAATAAAAGGGAGATAAACAGACAACAAAAATAAAGAACGAAATTCGCAAGACAAAAAACAAAAAAAAAAATTAATTTATTGCTATTTCAAAATTTGAAATGTACATACATAAACATATTTTAAAACAAACAAAAACATGTTTATGTGTACGAATGTGTATGTACATCCGTAACCGTTTAAGTTATATAAAAAAAATAAAGGAAACATTTCATTAAAGAAATTTCTATCTTGATTTTAGCCTAAAAGAATGGAATTTTTTGTTTTTGAAAATAAATTAAAAAAGAAAAGAAATGCAAAAGTTTCTCAAACAGTCAATGCAAATGTATAACAAGTTGTCCTTGAACTCAAATATAACATAAAAACACAAAAAATACAAGATATGTTATAAACAAACAAATAAAATAAAACAAAATTGCATATTTATTTACGTGAATCTTCAAATTAATTATTGTATACAAAAAATATAATACACATAAGTATGAAATTAAACAGGTCCATTTGTATACAAAAATTTCATATTCTATATACCTATATACGCATAGAATTTTTTTGTATTTTTCGATGCAAGTATAAAAGTAAGAACACAAATTTAAAACAACATCACTTGATTGATACCATTTGTTTGTAAACAAACTGAATAAAATATTTTTAAAATTATATAAAAATAAACAAACAATTAAAAATGAAAGTTAGTATTTAATATTGCATATAATTTTATATTAAAAATTAAAACAAAAAAGAACTTTTTTTTGTAAAATAAATTTTAATTTTTATTAGATTATTATTTGCATCTTGGCTTATCTAGCAATAGTATCAGCTAGTGGAATAGAACATACAGTACCAGAAACTGTAATTGCTGTTCGATCAGTTCAATATGCAAAAATACCAGTAAGAAAATACGCTACTGTACCAGTTCAGGATTATAAAGTGGAAAATATTGTTCAAAATGTTGCAGTTCCGGTAAGATCATACACATTACAAAAACGAATTACTCCTGTAACTGTTCCAGTTCAATCGTATCGTACCATTCCAATTCAAACTTATCAAACAGTTCCAATTCATACTATTCAACATGTTCCAGTACATAATAATAGAGGATATTTACCAGATCCATAATCTGGAAGAAATATACTCAAATTTTTTAATACATTTAAAATTTGATAAATATTTTTTATTATTATTATTAAAATTGTCAATTTAATGTTTAACACAAAAATTTCAAGAAGAGATAAAAATAAATTTTTTTAAAAAAAGTTTTGAAATTAGTTAACTTTTTAATTTAAAAATACTGTATCTGTAATTTGAAACCCTGAAGTGAAAATCAAAGAACTGTCGGATTACAAATAAATTATTTCAGTCCTCGGTAAGCAGAATGTTAAATATCAACCAGAATATTCAAAGAAAAAGAAACAAAACTAAAGAGGAATAAAAAGACGTAATAAATTTGATTATTTTTTTTATTTTAAACGTATGATAATAATCCAAATATCCAAACATTTCGAATTTTAATGAATAAATAATTTTGTACTTCGTAAGTAATATTCAAAAACGATATTAGAAAAGGACATGACTGTGACTTTTACATTTTAAAAACATAAAACAATTACAATAATTAATGACCAGAATTATTATTTACGCCAATATCCACCACCGATAACTTTTACAAGTTTTACTCCGTGACTTCCGTGACCTCCATGACCGTATCCTCCACCATAGCCACCACCATGTCCTCCGCCATATCCTCCGCCATAGCCACCACCATATCCTCCACCATAGCCACCACCATGTCCTCCGCCATATCCTCCACCATAACCACCACCATAACCACCACCATGTCCTCCTCCATATCCACCTCCGTGTCCTCCTGTTTTAATTACTTTTATTATTGTAATTGGGACATGTCCTCCGTGCCCTCCACCATAACCTCCCCCGTAACCATCACCGTGTCCTCCACCATATCCTCCACCATATCCTCCTCCATATCCTCCGCCATATCCTCCTCCACCGTGTCCTCCACCATAGCCCTCATCTCCTAATAAAAGTCCTGCATTTGCAGCTACTACACAAGTTAATAAACAAATAAAAATCTAAAAATTCCAAAATTATTACATATCCGAATTTATTCATAAATTAGCAAAATCTTGTTTAAATCTTATACCTTCATCCTGACAGAATAAAATCAAAATTTCAAATATTGAAGATTTACTTACTTGTCGTCTTTTTATATCAAAATTTTTAGATGCAATTTTGTCATTAATAGCTTATAATTTATTATCACACGGATATAAAATAGAAAATTTGCATGTCTTTGTTTCATTTAGTTTTCTTGTTTTTTTTTTTTTTTTTAAATAGTTAGTAACAGTTTGAATATCTCTAATTTTACCTTGAAATAAATCGCTATAATTTGCTTTCCGGTATAAATCGTTGTTCAAGAACACCAAAAAATTGTTTTTTGTTTTTTTTTTTTTGTGTTTTTGCATATGAAAACTGGTTCACAATGTGAATCAGTTGATATTTGTTTTTTTTTTTTTTACATTTTTAGTAAAAAGGAAATCGTTATTGTAGATTTAATAAATTCAAACGCAAAAAAAATCATCTAATTTTCAATCAACCAAATAAATTAATGGCTCTTAGTATTTACGCGAATATTGTCGTGTTAATTGAATTTTCATTTATGTTGCCTTTTGAACTTAGCAAAATTAATTGTGTTAAAAAGGAGTGATTATTTTGTTTTTTGTTTTTTTTTTAATAATTACGAAATTTGTAAACTAATTGCTAAAAATAAATTTTTATATCCATTTAACTTTATAAAAAACAAACAAAAAATTAGATAAAAAGAAAGTTTTTACATAATACAAATTGTTTACATTGTTTAAAGCATACATATGTATGTGATAATAATCACCAATAATTTTTCTCTTACGTTCAATTTTATTTTGATTGCTTTACAAAATTTTTTAATTAAAATAAAAATATAAAAAGAATTTTCATTTGCCCTTTTGTTACATCATTTAATCATTGTTACATGTAATCGCATGTACTTATATGTATGATACATTTTTATATTCGACTTATGATGTGTTAATATAAGTTTGAAATTTATGAGTATACATAAATATTTTTAAATTTATTTATTTACAGTATGGCCAACAAATCACCGCCCTTTTAGCTTTTTTTATTATTATTGGCTTACATTACAAAATTTAGAATTCAATCTCAATATTTAAAAAATTTAAATAATATTATTTTTCTTTAAATTGTTTATAAATGATCAAACATCTTAACCAAAAATTGTTTCATATAAATATATTGAGATTTTAATTTGCATTTTTTGAAAAATTAGCCAATAATCATAAAAAATGCTGAGGTGACTTTTTGGCGAGACTGTATTTAGTATTTCTCCAATTATGGTCTTAATTTATTGCTTTTTTATTTAACGTATATTCATTTATTTTATTTATTTATAATTTTTATAATATCTAAATATTTTGTACAAAGTAATTATCCATCTAACTATAATATTTATAATTCAACTGCTTGGAAATTTTAAAATGGAATTTATACAATTTTTTAATACGAAATATTATCACATGTACATACATATGTGTAAAATTTAATACATTAGTTACAAACAATGAAAATTCAAATGTAATTATATAAAGCAAAAATCGTGTTCAAAATACATTTATATGCATACACATGATCATATACATATGTGATCATACATGTACGAATGTAGGTATGTTAGATGTTTACAAGAAGAAAGATACTTTCGTTTTCATTTTTACATATTTATAAAATTGACATCTAAACAATCATCATAGATTTTCCATGTACATAATTATATGTACATACATCTATACACATCATTATAGTATACCAAACACGCATGATTAACATCTTGAACATTGACCTTTGCATTTTGATGTATAGCAATGAATTATTATCATTTTTTTTATATCATAAATTAAATGTTCCAAAGAGATTTTCTTTGTTTATTTATTCATATTACAAAAAAAAAAAAAAAAAAAAAATTTTTTTTCAACATTCAACGGCACACACAGTGCATATATATTCACATTCAAATATGTGAATACATTGAAATGCAGAGAATTTCCTTGTAAAACAAAATTAAAAAAGAATTTCCATAATTATTAACATCATGAAAGGAAATTTAATAATTTTTTTTAAAAATGATTTTAAAATTGACTATATAAAATATACTGAATTATTGACAATTAAAAAAAAAAAAAGTATATAGAAATTATGATGAAAATAAGATAAATGTTTCTTTAATTTATCGTGAAATTGTTTCTATTACATATTATCGAAAATATTTTGTAATCATGAATTTAAAATTTCTAAATTGACTAGGAATTATTACACATACATATTATGCGTAATATGAAAATTCATTTGAAAAAAAAAAGTTACAATTTTTAAAAGTACATACGTAGGTGATAAATTATTGTATATAAATTATAAAATGTTTCATATTACAATGACAAACAAAAATATAAAAATATGAATTAAAGTGAAGCACTGTGATACTTATTACAGAAATCAACACAGTTCAATTTTAACGTACATACCGATGCAGTATCGAGGCAACCCAACCTCATCTCACCCTTGTAAACTAAACTAAACTAACATACCCGAAATTTTTTTTTGTTTTACTATAAAACTATACAAACACGTTTAAATCACTTTTTTAGAATAATATATCAAATAAATTTTTAATAAATATAAAAAATTACATACCTTTTTTCCAAACACTTTTTTTTTTGATTTTTCATTACAAAATAATTATTACATATTTTGATATTTTTAATCCTTGAGAACAAATTCTGAATTAATTGATATGTTTAAAAACATTCACTGACCTTAACTCTAAGTTAACAAATAAATATTTACAAAAATATCATCTACTGATCAAATGAACCATTGTGAAAAATATTTTATACATATATACAATTTAACTACTGGATGTAAGATCAAAAACTGTTGTAGTAAGGGCTCTCAGCACGACTTATCTGAGTCAGATGTATTGAACTAATAATTGTATATGCGTAATTTTTGAACGTTTTTTTGTTTTTCTCTTACTGAATACTTATTATATTTGCTCAATTGAAATTGTTATTAATGATAATGTGGGATCCATTTGATTATTGTTCATTTTGCCCTTTTAAAAAAAATTTTTTTTTTGTTTTTTCGAATTCAATTTTTACACTTTTTATTCAGTAAAATGCTATCCGTCACCTGTTTAATGTGATCAAAATGAAGAAAGAATCAAACTCAGCGGTCAAATAATTTTAATGTCGTATTCAATATAAACGTTACCTGATACTGTAATTCGTTTTTCAAACATGAATTAAGAATGTAAAAGCTTTCATATGAATATATAGCATGCTGTAATGTTATGTGTTGGATGTAATCCAGCTAAACACCCAACGTTTGTCTATATGAAAAAACAAAAAAAAAAGAAGGTACTTCAAATGCTCTTTAGTCTTAACTTTGAAGCACCACAATCATGCAATAAAAAATTACGTAAGATCGATTGTTCGTTGAAGAATACTAAAAAAAAACACTGTAAATTTTATCGAATACTTCATGATTTGAAAATAATGTGTATTTGCAAAACATAGTGAAAACAAAAAAAAAATGCATTTATATTTGTAATCTATTCGTAAGATTATATTGTGTTGTTGGCACTTGAGAATTATTCAAGAAAGCATTTTACTGTAAATGGAGGAGGATCTTTAGTATAAAGATGAGCCGAAAAACATGTTGGACATCAGTTGTTTTCGTCCTCTAGAAGGTATTACAACGACTACAAAAAGATGAAGGTTAGTACTTCATCAAAGGATACTCATATAACTTAAGAAGTCAATTGGATTATTAACAAAGGATTAAATTTCAGGTATTCGTCTGTATTTTATGTTTGATCGCGACCTCATCCGCCGGATTTTTGGGGGGTGGTGGATGGTCTGGAGGAGGAGGAGGTGGTGGTGGTTGGTCTGGTGGTGGAGGGGGATGGTCAGGTGGTGGAGGAAGCAGTGGATGGGCTAAAAGTAGTGGTGGTGGTGGTGGTCACGGAGGAGGGGGCACTGTAAAAATTATAAAGCTCGTAAGTAGTGGGGGTGGAGGCCATGGTGGCGGAGGAGGTGGTGGACATGGTGGATGGTCTGGCGGAGGAGGAGGTGGATGGTCTGGTGGTGGCGGAGGAGGTGGTGGACATGGTGGATGGTCTGGCGGAGGAGGAGGTGGATGGTCGGGTGGTGGCGGCGGAGGATGGTCAGGTGGCGGCGGAGGTGCTCCACAAGTTAAAATAATTAAAATTATCTCAAGCGGAGGTGGTGGTGGACATGGAGGAGGTGGTGGTGGACATGGCGGATGGTCAGGAGGTGGAGGAGGAGGACATGGGGGATGGTCAGGAGGTGGAGGAGGAGGAGGTCACGGTGGTTGGTCAGGTGGAGGCGGAGGTGGTCATGGTAGTGGTGGTGGTAGTGGAGCTATAGTAAAAATTATTAAAGTTATTGACGGCGGATCTATAGGAGGTGGTGGAGGAGGCCATGGTGGTTGGTCAGGAGGTGGCGGCGGTGGTGGCGGTGGTGGCGGCTGGTCAGGTGGATGGCAGCCATCAGGAGGCTGGGCGTAGTTTAAAATTTATTTTATTTTTTAGAATTCAAAATTCATAAATTTTATGTGATGTCATAAAGCTAAACAGAATTTAAATTCTTTTGTATACATATATTTCGTACCTGTTAAATTGATTTTAAATGTTTAATAAAATTTATATTTTGTTACAAAAGTTGAAAATTTTTTCAAATTATAATAAATCACAATTCAGTACATAATTTGAATAACATATGGGTTCAAAAACAAATTTTGTGCATCACATACGATATCATTCTTGAAACGTTGTTTTGTTTTGTTGCTTCAGCTATTATTATCAAACATTAGAAAAAGGCCGGTTGTATTTCATTGATGAATGTCTAAATTTCACCCCATTGATAAAATTTGATTTGTTTGTTGTTTATTGTAATAAAGAAAAAATTAAATGTGCTCGGTAATATTTTGTGCAAAAACTAATGTTTAACTGATAATGAACTTTTAACATTATTTAACAAAAAAAAAAAAATGCAGCACTTTCTACACTCTTTTTTTAATTTTGTTATTAAATATAATTGAGACTTTTTTTTTTTTGAATTACTCTTATATTTATTTACAAGTCACACACATGCACATACTTGTTAACAGGAAAGACGTATACTAATAGGCGTTTTTTCTTAAAAATTTTCTTCAAAAAAATAAAAAAAAATAAATTACTTCCTTATGTTATAATATAAGTACTTGAAAAAGGTGCATTTATGAATTGAATGTTCATATAAACGTTTTTAAAGTGCATCATCATCGTCATTATTGTCATTATTAACGACAAGGAACTAAATATATCATCATCATTGATTGTTTTTCTTTGATTTTTCAATGAGTTTTCCTAAATATGTACGTACATACAGTACTTATATACCATATTTTATGCTTATCTAGATGTCTATGAAATTCATGACATGAATGAAATACATCTACATATATTTTTAATTTTTGTCTTACAAAAAAAGCAAATTAAAAATATATATAAATATGCAATGAACAACATTTTTATGAACGTTTGTATTCGTAAGACAATGCAAAATGAAAATTGCATGAAAATGTGTGTAAAAATAAAAATATGAAAAAAAAAAAATGGGAAAATTTTTTTTTCATATCAATCAGGAATTATGGTGTTCTTTTTATGATCTTACAGTTTTTTTTCTGTAGTACGCAAGTGGCTTTAATTGAATATTTTATTTAAAAAAAAAATTCGTTACAAGTAATATTTCATATTTTTGATTTCAATTTTGACTATTTTATGAATTTTTAGTAATATTTCCTTAATAAGAAAATTTATAGTGAGAAAAATATTAATATATAAAAAATTACATTATAATTACTAAGATGTCATTTAATGAGATACAATCAAAAAATTTTTTTAATATGATTACTTTATTACTTTTTAAAATAACCGTTATTAACGTATTTAAATGTTTAAGAAAATAATGTGAATGGTAAGTGAAAGGTATAAGTGATAAAATTATTTAAATTTCTGATAAATTTAAATTTATATTTTTATTCTTAATTATTTATAAATCATTTTTCAATGGTACACAAGGTATATAAGATACAGATTAGATCAAGGCCATTATTATAAGAAAATTCATTTCAAACATTTAAAATGCAAGTACATTTGAAAATATGTCATTTGTACATGAGATATTTTTGTGTCCTCTTTTAGAAAGTATGATTACAACTAGTACCATAATTATTTAATCAAAGACCCAAAGAAAACCAGTAATTAAGATGATCTATAATTTTTGTTTTAATACTTTACCGTGTTTGTTTGTGTAGATTTTTTAAGAAAATTAGTAAAAATAAAATTCCTAATTATTCAACTAAAAGAAAAATTTACAAAAATTATTTAATTTGTAAAGATACACATACAACGTAAAACTAGTTTTTTAAAAAAAAAAATAAATAAAAAAACTAGTTATTAACATTTCACATAAAAAATATCATTTATGTATAAGAAAATTTGTTAAATTATTAAAAAGAAAAAAAAAATAAATAAATACAGAGAAGTGAAAAACTTGAAATTCATTCAACGATTTATACACTTTACAAATAATTGCATAAGATGAAAATGAATACGAACACTTATTGAAATTGAAAGCATTAACTCCAGCATATTGTATGTGTATGAGCATTGTATGTACATTTATAGACATTTTGCATGTTTAGATACAAAACTATATAATATTTGTACATATGTATATGCAGTAGTAAAAGAAATAAAATTTTCACATAATGCAAATTTATTAATCATCATTTTTAGATCATGTATACTGGTATAAAGAAAATGAAAATATCCAACTTTAGTTTGTATAGATGAACAATGAGCCAAAAAGTCATGATTATTTCAAAACATATATACTTACATACATACCTGTTGTAACTGTTGATATTTAATACATACAACAAGTTAGCTATGCAAATGCATATACATACATATGTGATGTGCATATAATTGCTAATAGATCTAACTAAATTCACAAATAACAATAAATTTATAAAAAGCGAAGTTGATAATTAATTCCTTTTCTATTTTATTTTTTTAGAAATGAAATGTGTGAAGAAATTACCTTCACATATATACGGACTTCCTAATGCTGTACACACTGTATGTATAAGCAGGTGTACATTTAAATGTGAAAATTTTGCAACAGTTATTTAAAAAAAAATACGTTATTTTTAAACTGAACCCGTTAAACGCTTTACGTGTACTATTTTGTGTATCAAACAAAAATATCTTTGAGCATTTACTTTCAAATTAAGAATTTAAAGTTTTTTTTTTTAAACTGTTACACAGTATTTTATAGCAACCAATGAAAAATTAATCCATTTAGTTAATTGAAGATTTTTATTTTAATTTTTATTTTAATTTTTACTACTGAATACTTCCTCAACACATAAAATATCTGTGAATATTTTTAATTAATTTTTAATTTGCATATAATTTTTTTTTCCTTTTAAAATTTGATTTTTTTTTCATGTAGGAATTTTCTAATTAAATTAAATCGTATTAAAAAATTTGTAAGAAATTATAGATCGAAATTTTCCATGTTTTGAATAAAATAATGAAAATTTATCCCCCAATTCAAGATACCATATACATAACATATGTACATATATGTAATATACTAATTTTCAGTTGACAAAAATTTACCGTTATTACCTTTATTTTACCGTTAAGAAGTCGTTGGTTGGATGATCAACATCAGATCGATTTGACTTTGTATTTTCCTGAATCTACAAAACTTATTATATAAAAGACAACTTCCTACTAACGTCTTAATTGACATCCTGAGAGATCTTTTAAAATTGTATTGTCAGGACTAGAGGGGTCCATTTAGGCAAACATATTATATTTTGTCTGCATGAATGACAGACAACATAAAAAAGTAAAGAAATATTAACTTTACTGTAATATATCAGAAACGATTTTTTTACGTACAATAATTATGCGCACGTGTTTAACAATCTTGTGTTTAATTTCATAATCTCTTCATTTCGTATACAAATTCATGCGTTAATATGCAATTTATGATACAATACCATTATGTAATCACTTTTGACATACAATCAAAATCAACAATTTAATGTAAAAAAAAAACATAAAACTTCTACTTATGTACATATGTGTGGTCTTCTATTCAAGTTTTAATTGAAAATTTGTTTAAAATTGATAGGGCATCGACTTATTTGCATCAATATGAAGCATTCATTAAATCGTACATAATTGGTTATTTTTTATATCTATACACAAAAATCTTGAACACATAAGAAAACATGTAAATAAATAATAGAAAAAATGTATTAGGGTGAAACTAAGCAATAAAACAACATTTAACAGTTTTCCGTTATGAATATTGAAAAATAAAATTAATGGGCGGTATAAATCGTTTATAATCGGTAATTGAATTGTGTATAGAAATGCAAAATAAAGGTGTACTTACATGATAACGAAAAATTAGCCTCTTAACTTTTCTTTTTAATGTACTATGATCTCATTTTGTGAAAACATTTTGAATTTTTTCGAATTTATTAAATATGTCAGTTTTGTTGAGATAGATTTTGAAATATTGTAACAAGGGATTTATAATATGTATCTACTGAGATGTGTATATTCAGATATTATGGCGATTTATTTTTAATAATCACTATAACGAATATTGCACAAAATTTTAGACAACATTTTTAATAAGATTTTGTACGGTATAAAATATTTTTGATGTTTATCCGTATCATAAAAAAAAAATCACATTTGCCTTTAAAGTGAACGTAACAAATCACAATGATGAAATTAATATAAATTCATGTACATACTTATATACGTAGATATGCATAAAATAAATTAAATGTAAAAGAAAAATTGAAAACCTTGCTTTGTTTTCATAATTTTGGTACTTTGCTAAACACTTGAAATTTAAAAAAAAAAAAAAATTTTTTTTTAAAAATTGAACAATGATAATTTTGCATGTGTAACTTTCAATGCCAAAGTTACTAATGAAAATTATTTTCAAAAATGTATGATTGTATGTTGATGAACACAACAAGCACCAGATAAGCATTCATCATATCATCTTGATGATGAAAATGATGATTTTCACAGCCATATAATAAATACAATTTTTTTTTTTTTTTAAACGAAATACGTACAATTTTGATAATAAAAATTGAAAATAATAAAGAAAACAATTTTTATTAGCATTAATAAAAATTTTCAGGAAGTTAAAAATATGAAAACAATTTGTTATTCAGTTTGAATAGACTAATTTTCCATTTAAAAATGTATAGTATTTTAATTATGTACACACACTTTCGAAAGTTTGTAAAGAAAATGATAATTTTTCTAGTTATGTACATAAATGATATCATTTTAATGAAATCAAATATTAAATTTATTTTGAATTAATTTAACGTTCATTGTCAAGAAATTTAAAAATGTAATTTTCATATCAAAAATTTTTGGAACAAAATTAATTTTTTTTTTTAATAAGATCAAATCTAATATCTAGGATTTTGTGAAATGAAAGTAAATGATGTAATAAATATGAAAGTGCATTGTATGTATGTATATGCAAATCGCATGTGACATACGTATATCCATCAATATTACATCTGTTGTAATATTTGCAATATTAATGAAGAATACAAAATTCAATAAAAGATTGAAATCAAAAGAAGGAAAAGATTGTTATTGCATTAGAAAAATGTAAAAAAGAAAACGAAACAGACATACAAATTATTGAACTACATAATGCATTTATGTGTGCATTTTTTGCAATTTTACATTATAGACAAATCCATTTAAATTCAGAATAAATTTCTAATTTCATATTCAAAACATTATTTTCTGTCAATTACATGTTTTACATAATAAAACATCATGTGCACATATGAATCAGTTTGATGTAGGTACACAGTTTTTGTATTTGATTAGATATGATGTACATATGACTATTATATATATGGCTATTATACACTGTATGATAAAAAAGTCTATAAATAAATATTTATTAAAATTTTTTTTTTTTTAAATACATTTAAAAAAAAAATCAACTACCTAAAAGTATATATAAATATAGATATTAAATTGATATTTCAAATTCTATAAAATGGGGAAGTATCTTCAGACCAAGTGCTTACAACACTTGTAAAGTTTCTCGCTTAAATCTTTTGTTTTTGATATCATTATCATTTTATCGTCATCAAAATGTAATTATTTTTTATTTTCTTTTTTACATGTAATTTATATTTTTACATCAAAAATAAGAAAATAAACTAGAAAACAACCAATATACCATAATAATTTTCAAGATAAATTTAACGAAAGTCTTTCCTTGTATTTTTCAAGGTGATCACATTTTATTATATATACACTATGTACATAAACAAAGTTATTCTATTTAATTCATTGTATGCATGCAGATATGAAATGTAGTGGCTACGATGATATTTTTAAAAAAATGAAAGGATTTTATGGTAAACGATATTTTGTGTATTTTATGTAAACAATATTTTGTATAATATTTCCTTAAAGCAAAAATAATAACAGAGTAAGTATATAAAATCGTAGTTGTAATTGTAATTGAATTTTATTATATTTAAAAATCATGCATGACTCTTTGAGCGATGCCATTTCATACACCTGCAGTTGTATTATTAGAGATGGTATACTAATAATACTATAATATCATGAAATGGAACAAATACAGAATTGAAAATCAACATAAATTATAGTATATTAATACTGAACTTTAATAATGAACTTTATTCATAATTTGATGAAACTATGTATAATTTAAAAATGTTATTTTTAAATTTATAATAATAATTTTCTCTTATAATATGAAGACTTAATATCGATTTGATAACAGATAAATTATAATTGCATTAATTTATTGGAAATTATTTATTTTAAATAATTTAATCCCACACATATTTATCAAAGTAATATTAATGTATGTAATAAATTAAATTCTAGGTTTTTAATTTTTAGATTTTTAAAAATGATTAATCAAATATTTTTCCTGTATTTTCCTTTTTTTTGTATTTTTGATTTTTAAATTTTGTTCTTGTGTAATACTCAAGTTTGTATTAAATAACAAAAAAAAAAAAAAGAAATACTTCTTCTCATCATTATTTAAGTTTACACATGTGTCACGAGAGAATTAGATTCACATTAGATTAGGTAATTGAAAAGAAATGATAAATTGATGATTGTCTCGTAATAATTTTTTATTTTTTATTTCAAATTTAGTTTATTAATTTTACAATAATGACAGTATGTAATAAAAATTACCGGTAGTAGAATTTTTTTTGTTTTTTGTTTTTTTTTTTTTTTTTGCTATTAAGTTTCTATATCACGTATAGGTCTATTTTATGTGAATAATTGCAGAAAACGAAAATTCCAACGTAACATTTTTACGTTATTGAACAAAACAAAATTTTTTGTTTATTCAATTTTAGACATTATATATCAATATATTTATTTATTTATTTATCAAAAGGAGAGGATGGACAATAAATTGCCAACCCTCCTCACCCACTACTACCCGCTAGGGCCTTTTGGCGAATATATCAATATAATAAAAGTGTATTTATCTCATATTTATGAGAAACGTTTCAAATCTTCGAATTAATTTAAATTAAAATTAATTTCAGATTTCAGAAATTCAGTTTTGTTCACTACTTCTACGTACATACATCAGTTATCCATCTAGCTGGATAAATACGAGTAGTATTACATTAAAACATTAAACAGAATTACAACGAATACATTATAATTACATTATAATTATTAATGACTTTGAAAATTTTACATGTAAATGCATTTTAGCATGTACAGTAGTACAGTACATTCTTTTTTCTATATTCGCTTCCATACTATCTATTGCACATACATAAATATCTACATTCGTGTTGTAATAGATCACATATGAATGATCACAAGTAGTATTTTTCATTTCATTATGTATAATTGATATTTATTGAAAATTTCTTAAAATTTACAAAAAAAAAAAACGATTATATAAGATTTATATATGTACTCATGCTGATGTAAAGAATTTTTCAAATGAAATTTTACATTCTTACAACATCTTGCTATTTTAAAATACGCTAAATACGTATACTTACACCATTTATATCGTGAGAAATTATTTTACAACAGATAACTATATTGCACAAAATGTATATATACTATAAGTATGTAATTTCAAATCATTGAAGACTTTTGAAATATCATTTTGATTTGTCATTGTAAAATTGAAATTCGCCCGTAGAGCAGTACAAATTATTGTTATTAGTTTTTTTTTTTTTTTTGTTTTAATTAAAGAACTAAAATTAACACTTTACATGTATGAAATGTAAATGTACAATTTAATGTATTAATTATTGCAAAATTTTATTAAATGCTTTATTAGTATAATTACCTAATTTACTAAATACTTACATATCTTTAAAATTACTTACAAATTTCAAAAAGCTTATGTAGCCCTTAAACATGTATCTATGTATTAAATTCAGTATCGAAAAAAAAATTTTTTTTTCATACAAAGTTACTCGCTTAAATCTTTTGTTTTCTCCAAATTATAAGCTTTCAATATATACAAAATTTAAAATAAGAATTCAATTTTTTAACTTTTTAAATCTTTTTCATCGCCATCTTTTAGTAATTTTTTAAATTTATTTTCTTATTTTCTTACTACATCGATCATTGGTTTTAAATTTTATTGTTGTTTACAGCTTTTTTATTTCAATATTATTTTATCTTTACAGTTTGAATTTAAATTCAAAAAAAAAAAAAATAAAGTTTATAGCAAGAACTAACGAATTCATTTATTTTGTGTTTTTATGTAATTAATAAAAAAAGCCGTGATGTTTTGTTTTTTTCCAAATTAACAAAAAACAAGATAATTAAATTTAAGCCCAATTGCAACATTTTTTTTTTTTTATTCTGCTACTTATACAGTTTAATGTTTACCTTTTTCTTTTTATCTTTGTCAGAAAATCATAAATTTTTTAAATATCAATCAAAATCACATATTTCTTTAAAAGCTAAAATAATTTGGTCTGTCTCATGTTAAAGGTCATATAACATTTAGTTAAATAAAAATATCACAAAAAAAAAAAAAAAATTAGTAGAAAATTAATGAACGATCATGATAAACGTACATACATAAAAATATGTTCAATAAGGTCAAGATCACATTCATCATAAATGCATACAAATTCATCATATAATTAATTGTTTTTATTTTTTGATTTCTTTTAATTTATGTTTTCAGACCCAATTATTGAACAGAAAGGGAAAATATTGTAATTTGACCTTTTTAATTGTGTAATATAAGATTTATATTATATTGTTCATGAAAGAGAGACTATAATGTGTTCACAGTATGTAGTAATTATTTTCACTTTTATTTTAATGTTACAAAGTTGAAATGCAGGAAAATAGCAAAACCAAAAAAAAAAAAAAGAAGATAATGAATTACGATATGAGATTTTAAGATAACGAAGATGTAACATTTTAATATATGTTACATACGTATTTTTATAGTGTGACGAAAATGAGGTATATATAATTTAAAAACTTGTTTTTGAACAAAAATTATAAAAACAAAAAAAAAAAAGGAAAAACAAATCAAGATAAACATGATTTTTATTTCAAATCAAGTTTTGTATTTAAATCTTTTGTTTTATTTCGAGAATACATTTAAATACGTATAAACACATAATTTATGTACATACATATATGATGCATGAATTTTTTCCTTTGTATAAAAACAGGGGCTATAAGTTCTATACTTTCAAATTATAAATAAAAATACTTGATATATATTATAAAAATATTTATTTCTATACGTAATTAAAGCTTATTTTACAAAAATAAAAGGTAAGTATTTCATCTTCTCTTCTTTTTTTTTAAACAAACCTGATTCAATTCAACTTACAATTAAAAATCTTAAATTAATCTTAGACAGGACTTAATCCAAAAATCTCACCTAAATTTCTTATCACAAAGTAAATACTATTTAATAGGATCCACTACTGCTAGAAGCTGAAGCTGAGGCGAATGCTTGAGCACTAGCATGAGCACCACCACCTCCACCACCACCTCCACTTCCCCCGCAACCACCAGAACAACCACCACCGTATGAAGGAGAATAACCTCCACCACCACCTCCAGAATAACTTCCAGAAGTTGCACCACTACTGACAAGAGATGAGCTTCCCCCAAATCCACCGCCACCTCCGCCATATCCACCGTGACCACCACCTCCATAGCCACCGCCGCCGTAACCTCCACCTCCATATCCACCGCCACCGCCACCGCCACCGCCGCCATATCCACTACCAATTCCGCTTCCACTTCCTGAAATTCCAAGACTGAAACTTCCGCTTACGGCTTTTCCATATCCGCCAGATGCAATAGGTTGAGTGTACACGGGTTTAGCAACTACCTGTTCTGTAACTACAGGCTTTACAATTGGTTGTGCGTATACAGTTTTTGTATATACTGGCTTTTCAACAACAGTTTTGGTTACTACAGGTTGTACAATAGTCTTTTCGACAACAGGCTGCACCACAGTCTTAGTGACTACAGGTTGGACTACTTTTTCGTGAACTACTGGTTGTACTACATGTTGTACAACTGGTTGTTGAACAACATGTTCTTTCACAATTGGTGTATTATATACAGGAGTTTCAACATAACTACCTCCATATCCCCCACCATATCCACCACCATATCCACCACCATATCCACCACTATATCCACCATTATATCCACCACCATATCCACCTGTGTATCCTGTGCTTACAGTTTTCGTTAATTCAATACCGCCACCACCTCCTCCATATCCTCCACCATATCCTCCGCCATATCCTCCACCACCGCCACCAAGGCTAAGTCCAAATCCTCCAAATCCAATATTTAATCCACCGGCACCACCTCCAAGTCCTACATGTTTGAACTTATGAAGATGGGCGCTAGCGCCTACGATAACTCCCAACAAACAAATTACAATCTATTTTCAAAAATAGAACAAAATCAAATTTATTTATTTATTTATTTATTTAAAAATAAAAAATTATTTTCAAAAATAATAAAACTTACCGTCTTCATCGTATCACAATTCTAATAGAATGATGCTTCTTCATTCGATTCTCAGCTAATTTATACACCAAAATCAAAATCAAATTAAAATTAAAATGTTCTCATGAAACATAGAATATACGACGTAAAGTTCGGGATAAAACAACTCGGTAACCAGATTATAATTTCAGGCGTCAAAGGCATGTACGTAATAGCTTTCATTTTTTTTTTTCTCAATAAATTTCACACTTTTATCAAAGACGGGTTTTCCGCATTCACTTGTGTTTTTTTGTTTTTTTTAATTCAGTTTGGAATTACCTATTCACAAATTCAAACAGACTTTTATACACATACACACATGAAAATGCAGGTTATGAATTAAATTCTCTTCATCCCCCTTAAAATAAAATATTTTTATCTTCGTTTTATACAAACATATAAGAAACAATATTGGTAATGGATATTGTTTATTGTACAACAGCTATGTATTATCTATAAGAACATCGTCATTCATGCAAATAAGTCAATCTAGCGGCCAATAAACTATCAAAAATGTTTGTATTTGACCATTCTATTTTCTTTGTTTTATTTTTAATTTTTTTCATTTTTTTTCTTTTATTTTTCAAATACAATCGAATATTCAATAATGTGAATATCATTGAAAATTAGGAAAAAAAAAAGAACTGACTTTATATGAAATTTTGGTTTTCTAATAAAAGATAAGCAAAAACAAAAATTGATCAAAGAACACAATATGAGGCACGTGTGAATGGTATTTAAATCATAAATTTAATTTTATATTCATACGTATGTAACATATGTACATAAAATTACATTATTAAAATTTATTAAAATAATCCATTTGTATGATTAAAATAAAAATGTGGGACAGAGAATTTTTAATTTTTTGATTACTCAAAAATTTTTGAAAATTTTATTTTAGTTTTATATAGGGAATATCATTTTGTACACAGATTTATTTTGATTTGGGATTTTATCAATTTAAGTTCTAAATTTATTAAAAGAAAAATGTAAAAATAAGTAATAATGTTGATTTTGAAGGCATTGAACTAAATATTAGTTTTGTTATCAGCAAATTGACCAGTATTATGTTTTTACTTTTATCAAAATAATATGAAAATAAATTCTTTTCCTTTAAAGAACATTTACCTGCATACATACATACATATTCTCATGTGAACATTTTAAATTACGGGTTTTATAGTAAATATCTAAACAAGATGTATACCGGGTATAACGTACATACATATGTACAGTATCGCCAACAAATCACCTCAGCTTTTTTTATTATTACATATTGGCTAACTTTTCAAAATTTAAAATTCAATCTCAATATTTAAAAAATTTAAATAATATTATTTTTCTGTAAATTGTTTATGAATGATCAAACATCTTAATCAAGAATTGTTTCATATAAAAATATTGAGTTTTTAATTTGAATTTTTTGAAAAATTAGCCAATGAATAATGATAATAAAAAATGCTGAGGGTACGGTGAATTTTTGGCGAGACTGTATGTGTTTATACTTTCGTATATAGAATAATTCAGAATAAATGTTATATGTAATATTTAATTTCATATTATTTATCTGTTTATTTGTTATTGTTGATATTTTTATATGTTGTGAAAAAAAAAAAATGTTTACGTGACTTGAAATTGTAAATTAAAAATTACATCAATTTTATATTGTATATACATTTTTCAAATAATAATTTGATATAACCAATTACGTGAGAAATTCAATTATTATGAAATAGGTATAGGTAAATGTATGTAGATGCTCTTTTGTATGTAGTTAAAAAAAAAAATGTTCATAAATTTCCACATTTGAATTATTTAAATGATGAGTAAGAAACAATTTACAATTGTATATCCGTTTATAGATAGTTATTAAAACTATTTATAAATAAAAATTTAAAATATCTGTTAATGACAAATTCTAATTAGAAGAAAAAGGGAAAAAATAGAAAATTAATTAGGTTTTCATGAAAATCAGAACATTGTGCATATTTATGATGAGAACAACAAAAAACAAAATGAAATACAAAAGCTTGTAAATTTTATATTTATGAATAATTCATTCATGAATGAAAACAGAATTCTCGTTAAAAATCTCTCACTCATCAATATAATAATTTATATTAATTAGATATTTTGGCATACAAGTCAAAATCTAAGTAAATTCAAAAATATCTCATTTCTCTTTCATACAACTGAGACGTTATATCTGTCGATATAAAATTTCCCAAATTTTTATACAATCTGATGTACTTGAATCATTAACGTCATACAAACTTTATGTTTTTAGGGTAGAAAATAAAAAAAAAACCTGATTACATCTTTAAAAAAAAATTTATTGTTTTTCTTAAAATCTTAAAAACTTGTAGTTTGTTTACAAATTTTAGTTTAATTTTTTTTTTTTTTTTTTTTGAGAAATACAATTTGGAATTTTTTTAACCAAAAGTTCATAAATTTTTACGAAATTTTCAAAATATGTAGAATGCATAAATACATGTAGATATGTATGTATGTGCCTAGAACATCAATTTAAAAATTATTTAAAGTTTATTCTAGAAATTTCATGTATCATTGAAATAACACAACGAGCCATATTTGAACAACAATTATAATTAATTGGGTTTTTTTATTGAATTTTTAAAATACAAATAATTGTTTAAGGGTATCTAAAAACAGAGAGAAATTATATTTGGGGGGATTTAAATAATTTGTACAAATTTTAGTAATTTTTTTTCATTAAATTCTTTTTATAACTGTATATAAGAACATTTTCATTTAGATTAGAAATTATAAAATCTAAGGTAAATGTCTAGATGTGCTGCCGCACGGTTGCTCAGGGATGTGAGTGGTGAGGGGGAGATATAAAAAAAAATCTAACATTTAATTATTTTAATTAAATTTTAATTATTTGTACATATACATTTAGTTATAACCATTTCCTATATACATATGTATGTATAAATACCTGTATATGCAACACAATTAAAATAAAATTGCGATTTTTATGAGATTTTTTTTTTTTTTTTTTAAATTATGCAACTATTGTGGTTATGCAAATTTAAAATTTTGCTAAAGAAAAAACATCATAATATGTACATTGAAAAGTATTAAGAAAACTTTGATATCTGATTTAAAAAATTCATTTAAATAAAACTTAATTTATTTTTTTATTTTTTTTTTTTAATTGTTTAAAATAAATGACCAATTTTATTGTTACGATAAAATATAAAACCTACATACATATATAGAAAGATTTGTCATAATTGATAGGCCATATATTAATTAAAAATTCTTTGATTGAATAAACAAACTGTCAAGTAATTTATACTTTGACTAGGAATAATATTCAATGCAAAAAAAAGATATGTGCTAAAGTATACGAATATCTTAAAAAGCCAAAACGGATATAAAAATGGGCATTTAAAAAAAAAAAATTGTTATTATTATTCCATGCACTTACATTGTTACGCATTGAATATTATTCACATGTGATGTAATTGTGGTTATACACTGTAGAAATTATCGGTAACACCAAGAGAATTCGTTTAAAATTATTTTTTATTTTTATTTATGATTACATGAAGCTTCTCTATACAAAATATAATATAAAACCAATTAAAATGCAAATAATATACATATTTGTGGTTTAAAAAAATGAACGTATATTTAACGGTCATCGTTTATTACGTATACATGTGTACATTACGTATATTCTTGAATATCTTGTTTGATTCTGATTTGTATTTTTTTGTTTACGTTTTAAACGTATATTTTCTATAAATAGGGGGGGTTTTAAACGATGAGACACTTATAAGACACATATATGAAAAATTGTCTTATGAGACATCGGGTGAAAGAAGTGAGGCGTGTATGAGGCTACACGGTACTTATGGGCTACCTGATATACGCCTCACTTCCTTCGCCCGTTACACTTGAAGCAGTGGAAAATGTCTTTTCATTTGTGTCCTTTCATGTAAAAGCCCTAAATCCTATGAAAATGAAATTTGGTCTAAATTTTTACAAATCACGATTAAAAAAATTAGTACATATACATACGTAAAGAGACGAACACATGTAAATTTACCTTTTTTTTGTTTTTGAATAACCACAAAGATAAAGAAAATTAGATTTATTGTTTGCATATATTTATTTACCCACAAAATTTTTATTATATACATACTCTCATGTGAATACAATAGAAGAGAGGTTTACCACCTAAACCTATATATTAAAATGATGATAAAAGAATTTTAATTAATTTTGATTTATAATCATTGTGATTAATTTATGTACATTTTTTTTTGTTTGTGATGCGTGCATATATAAGGTTATGATAAGAAAATTAATTATTTTTATTGTAATTTTTTAATCGTACAAATAATTGTTACATACAATTTATATATTCTGTTTGTTTTGCATACAAAAATCTATTTTTATGATTTACTTTAAATGATAAGTTACACATTTAAATTATTAATTGATTTAATGCCAGTATACTATATGCAGTTATGAGTTCATCGTTTTAATTTTCAATTAATGTGTCAAGAGACTATAAAGTAAAAGGCAATTTACGCAATTTGAATTGAAATAAATTGCACGATTTTTTAAAATATTATATTGTTTAATTTTGATTGAAATATACAAAACCATATATGTAATGTACATATGTACATAATTACCCTATGTGTATATAACAGTAAATCAAATAAATCCATATTTCCTGAAGAATGAGAGGATATAATAATTCCTGGCTTTATAGTCCAGAGTGAACTTTAGCCTCCTTAGGTCTCATAACTAATTAGTTTTTCTGAGTGGAGTAGTTGGCCCCACGTCAACCCCCTCTTGGAGAACCAGATCCCTTACATCTTTTGTCCTTTGCGCTTCCATCGGGGTTTATATACATACATATGTATATGTATACCCGATCTCTGCACAAAGTTAACGGTACCCACACTTGAAGGCGATGCAAAGGAATTGGAAGGAGAGGTGAGAGGCTTCATCTCCAATCTAGAGATGAACTCGCCATTCGATGCACTTCACTTCCCTTGATGGTACCAGTTAGAGGATATAAATAATAACTTATAATTTATGTTCTTAAACTTTTACTTATTTTCCGATTATCTTACAAAATTTATAATATTCTGAAAAAAATTAATTTTTTCATGATCACTACAGGAAATATTAATTTTAATTTTTTCTAAAAAAAGCTCTGACTTACTAATGTTAAAAGCTTTCAACGGCAATTTATTGTAATTATATTAATGTGATTTATAAATGTAATAAAATAATCTATAAACTTTTAATTAAGTATTAATTTGCTATAATTTTTTTTTTCTTGTAATTTTATTTAAATTGTGTAAATTTAATTTGAAAGGTAAATGAACAAAGAAAATTGTTTTTAAAAATGTTCAAGGCTTCATTATGCATACGTAAACACACGTATGATTCATATCGTATTAGTAGCATATCTTGCTTATGCAAAATTATTACATAATAAAACTTTTAAATGAGAATTCTGAAAATTTCTGTATTATTTAATTTTTTTTTTTTGCTTTTAAAAAAAATAACAAAAATTCTAAAAATTTAATTATAAAATAATTATCCAAAATAATATAGACAATCTGTATACTATTATGAATAGTGAAACGTATGATGCAAAGTGAAGGTCCGGAAAATCCGAAAAATTATTATTAATTAAATATACAGAAATATTACAATTCTTCCTGATAATGGTACATTTTATAAGCATTAAATTCAATAATTATAATTTAGAAAGAAGAAAATAAATTAAAGCAAAAATTAATTATATTGAATTTTGATTTAAAATACACAAAAAATGTACAAAATATTGAATGGTTTTTTTTTTTAAATTTAAATCATCAATTAAATGATGCTTTTAAACAGCTCTTAAAAATGACCCAATTTTTGTTTTTTTTTTCTTCTCGTATAGGGCCATTAAAATATGAATAAAAAAAATTTTTTTTTTTAAATTATTGAGTAAAATCAAAAGAATGAACTAAAGAAGAAAAGAAAAACTGCTTATAAAAATGAAAATGATCAATTTTTCAATGTAAACAAGTTTAGCATTAAATGAACAAAAAAAAAAAAAAAAAAATTGGAATGGAATGGTATTATAATGTATTACATAAATGCGTGTATAAATTTTGATGGTGCACTCTGTGTTCATCACACAAACATGTATTTAATAGACAGGTTGTCGACATTTCCTCTTTTTATATATTGTACATATTTTTATGCATTTTTATTCATGTGATATCATTATTATTGTTGTGAATTTTATTTTTAATTTTTTTTTTTTTTTTTTAAATGATTTTTTGCACTTTATTTATTACATAACAAAAAAAGCGAAAGTTAAATAATAATTTGTATTAATAATAGATTTATAAACTGAATAATGTAGAGTACGTTTTATATCTAAATTCATATTTCAATAAAATAAAATAAAATCGTGGGTTAAAATAATTGGTATAATAATATCTTTGGTATTTGGTTTAAATCGTCTGTTCTAATTATTAATTATTATTACAAAATGTATAACAAAAGAAAAATAAATGTATCATCAAAACTTATACAAAAGAAAAATTAATACAATTAAATACTCTTCCATTGCATATTCATACATACAGTTCCACAAAAAAGCCAATGGCACCCTTCAGCATTTTTATTATTATTGACTAATTTTTGAAAAAATTTAAATTAATATCTCAATATTTTTATATGAAACAATTCTTGGTTAAGATATATAATAAGATTCATAAACAATTTATAGAAACAAAATATTATTTAAATTTTTTAAATTTTAAGATTGAATTTTAAATTTTGAAAAGTTAGCCAATATTAAAAAAAAAATCTGAGAGAGGACGGTGACTTGTTTGGCGATACTGTATGTAACAAATCTTTTTTTTTTTTTTTTAATTAAATGAAAATGAACTACTACAGTTTATTTTAAACATAAAAAAATAACATTTAATTGAATAGTGTGAAAAGCATTGAATATACGACAAAAAAAAAGTGAATGGGTATCGTATATGAAAATTACAATGTATGCATGTATAAACAAAAAAAGACTAAAATGTTAATGTAAAATACACTACACAAAAAAAAAATTGAATTGAATTGATTAAATTGTAAAAATCTTACAATGATAAAAGAAGTAATAAGCGTCACATCTGATATGATTTCATTGTGATGCATTACACGGATAGATCCGTTAATAAAATATTGCACATATAGTATACGTACACATACATATCCATAGGGACCAATTAAATTTTATAAAATTTATGTAGGTAACGATGTATAAAGTATGTGCAGTATTTATTATTGGTAAATTTTTTTTTTTTTTGTGATAAATTAATTATTACGTTATAATATGAATGGATATTACAACATTACACGCAATTTAATTCATGTTCATGTGGGTTTAATAATTGTTATACAAATTGACATTATTACTACTATTATTATTGTCATTATTTTGATTTTTTTTTTTTTAATGTAATTATACAAAATAAATTGTTTACGTATACTATAAAATTTTCATTAGTTAAATAAAAATTCAACAATTTCTTATCTGATTAATTGATCCGCACAAATATAAATAATATTGTGCAATTTCCTTAATAGTTTCAATTACTCTTGTTTTTTTTTTGTCTTTAATTTTTTATTTTCAATTTTATTTAATTTTTATTTTTATTTTTTTTTTTATTTTTTTATTTGTTGTAACATATTCATATGTTGATTATATCCCATTGTACATTTATGTACATACTCGTATTCTGATTGCTAAATATTTTCAATGTCGACAATATCATAAATTTCTCATTGACTTTTTTCTTTTAATGTTGATGTTTCTGTAGTATTTTACAAACTACATTAATGTTTCCTTTTTGTTTGCCATTTATTTCAATATATAATAAATTATCAAAAATCACCTGGAAGTTCTTTTTAAATGAGTCTATACCTATACTACATTTTTATAACATAGGCATTAGGCACTTGTTGTTGTTAGTGGTGTTTCTTTTTATTCTTTTGCGTTTAATTTGCGTTTTTTCGTCTTTTTCTCTCTTCACGCCAAATTGCTAATTTACTGCGTTTTATAAACGAAAACAACAACAACCACACAGGAGCAAACATAAATCATAAACATAAATTTTTATGTTTTATGATTTACCCGTGTCCATGCTTTAAAAACAAATTATAGTTACATTGAAAACGATAAAACTGTGCAAAGCTTGCAGCATTTACAAAAAAAAACAATGTTCAATTGAATAAATAAAAATCAATCAAAATAAGAGATTTAAAAAGAACAAATTTAACCGTTACTAATTCTTGCTATAAAAATGTTTGCTTCAACCACATGATATTTAATGATATATTATTACGAAATAGTATATAGGAATATAGGACAAAAAATCTATTGTATATAAGAATTTAACATTACAAATTAAATAGCATTTGGCATTTTTATTGTTTACAATAAAATTTCAATATTGTAGCTGTATTTGGAATATTAGCTTTAATATTTAAAAAATTGACTTCTTTTTCTTTTTTTTAAATTATATTTTAAAAAATTTTAACTTTTCTATTTTGGTATTTTTATTGTGTACAAATACATGACTCGCCAAACAAGTTATATAAAATTTAATGTGTACACATTTTCAAAAAAACGAAAAAAAAAATTAACAAATTAATTAATTTTGTATAGTTTCTCAATGATTTTTGGATTTTAATTACAAGTGAATTCTAAATTCTAAAAAAGCTGAAAAAGCCAAAAAAATATTTATTAATATTTAATATATCTGTTCATTTACCTTGATTACCTCTTTTTTCTTTTCTTCTGTTTTGTTTTTTGTTTTTTTGATGAACATTTGTTGACAATTTGTTTTTTTTTTATTTTGTTCAAAAAAGAAATCAAGGAAGTAATTTTACAAGTAAAAATTTTTTTTTTTTTGGGAATTTTTTATCATTTTGGAGGACAGTTGCAATGTACTTATACTGCCAATTCAATTAAACCAAAAAGAAAATAAACTTGCTTTCCTCAATTTTATATCTAGTAAGAATTAAATTGTGTATAAGGTGAAATTTAATTTTTTTTTTTTTTTTAAATGCGGAAATTGAAAATTATTTATTAATGCATGTACCACCGACTAATGACATCACTGTGACATGTTTTTTTTTTATTCAAAAATTCGGGGTCGATAATCTTAAGAAATCTTCAATACTGCAAAAGGATCAGCAATATTTGTGTGATAAATTGCTGATGATATCTTACTTGATATATTTCATACACCCAGCCTATAAACATACCATCTATTTATAATTTTAAGAAAATTTTCAAAATTACATTTTTCTCGATTTACGCAAAAAAATAAATAAATAAATGGCATATACATATACATATAATAATAAATTCGTAAAAAATATAAATATGAATTTACACACATTTGTATGTATGTATGTCAATGTGTTCGAGAAAAATTCAATATTAAACACCTCTTAAAATTGTTAAAAGACATCAAATCGAGTAAATTTTTGCTATTATTGTCAATTTTTCTTTTTAAATTTGAAAAATTATCTATACCCTTTGTAAGAAAAAAATCATGTTTATAAAAGCATATATAAAAGACATCTAAATATAGACAGAGACACTATAACCGGTCTCATTAGCACACCTGTATGGTCTTCCGCAACAACTTTTAAATTGTGCGTAAATTTTTTAAGACAAAAGAAAATAGAAAAATTTTTCATAGTGGTAATAAATGTAATATATCAAAATATATAAAAAATGATAGACCTAATCTTATACGTAAACGGTTATATATGTACATATAAACCACATACAATCTTGATTCACGTGAATATGTTTTATGATATAAATTTGTATTATTGTCTCAAATTGTTTTCATATTAACAATTTTAAGTTTCAAAAGGGCAAATTCAATATGACAATATGTTTTTTAATTTGGATTTTGTAATAATTTATAATGAGTTCCTATTTTAAAAAAATTTATTCATTCTGACATTGAAATTATTATTAAAGACAAAATCAAAAATTTTAGAAAAATCGTGTAATATAGGTACTTTAAGAAAAAAGTTTTTTAAAAGAAATTTGAATAAATTTGAAAACTATAAATATGCCGTGTTTAAAAAATTTCAAACATTTTGTTATTATCCCTAGTCAATAAAATATAATTTAAAAAATAATATAGTTTAGTTAGATAGAATAAAAAGCATGAGGAAAATCGGATTAATTGTGATAAGTTTAGTTGCGTTATCGCACAGTACGTTTATTGGTGGAGGGGGTGGTGGGTTAGGAGGTTTACTTGGTGGACTAGGAGGTGGAGGAGGAGGAGGAGGTGGAGGAGGTGGAATTGGAGGACTTCTTAGTAGCAAATTGGGACTTCTTGGCGGCTTAGGTGGTGGAGGAGGAGGAGGCGGTAGGGGAGGTGGTGGTGGTTGGCAAGGAGGTGGCGGTGGAGGTGGTTGGCAAGGAGGTGGTGGTGGAGGTGGCTGGCAAGGAGGTGGTGGTGGAGGTGGTTGGCAAGGCGGTGGAGGAGGACATGGTGGTTCTCAAGCGAAAACAATAACAGTTTATGTAATTGATGAAAGAGGATCGAGTGGAGGCCATGGAAGCCACGGTGGAGGAGGATGGCAAGGTGGTGGAGGAGGTTGGCAAAGTAGTGGAAGTGGTTGGAAAAGCAGTGGCGGAGGATGGCAAAGTGGTGGCGGAGGATGGCAAAGCGGTGGTGGCGGAGGATGGCAAAGTGGTGGTGGAGGAGGATGGCAAAGTTGGTAGAAATATCCTTTAATTTGAAATAACGCAAAGTAAAAGTAATGTTTTTTAAAATAATTTTTATCACGTAAAACTTTGCTTGACTATTCAAAAAAAAATTTTGTTCTGTATAAACATTCTAAACAAATATTTTATTTCCCATTTGTGAATGTACTCAACATTTTTTATTAAACAAAAAAATATCTTTGTACATTATTTCCGTTATTAAGAATTGTCTACGTGAAAAACATGTCGTTTGGTTTAAATTCAATTTTTTTTTATATTCAATGAGATTTAAATTTAATCAATTTTCATGTATAACAAGAAGTCATTCATGAATATTATATTATGAGAAAACGGTTACAAATGGTTGAAAAATTATTAAGAAAAAAAAAATTTTTTTAAGTTTGATATTGTTTACATTATATTACAAAAAAAAAAAAAAATATAAATAAATAAATTCAAAATAGTAAAATACTATAAAAAAAAAAGAAATAAAATATAAGAAATTACATTAGAATTCGTTTTTATTAATTTTTTTTTATTTATTTGAATGGGAATTTAAATTTCATTTATTTGAATTTTAAATGTTAATTCAATTTTACCTTGAATATTTTCAATTTTTTGAAAAATCTTAAAAACTTCATTTTTGTACAATGCTCAATCTACATTGTATGGGTACCTCAAAAATCATCAACATGACCTTTATACCTAAAATTACTTAATTTAATAAAAAATCAAAAAATCAAAATTAATTACACACGTACACGTGAATGAAAACAATAAATATGCCATGTTTACTTCAAAAAACCAAAAGTATAAGAGAACAGTACATGAAGGATAGCAGAAAAACGTTACGTTGAGAATAATAACAATAATTAACATGTTTAAATTGTATGAAAGGTTTTTTTTTTTTTTTTTTTTTTTTTTTTTGTTTTTGTGATTATTTTTAGCAACTTTAACCTTGAAACTGAATTTGGTTCTATTAATTTTCCTTCTCATCCTTTGCGAAAAAAAATATCTATACCATAATCCATAATAGAATGAAATTAATTTGATTGCTTTTATGTACATGAAAAATCTACGAATGTACTCATGTATGTTATAATTATAAGTAAATTGTATATTATTAGATGATATTTCTTTGAAATGATCTAATGATTTTTGATTATTTATTAGATATGGTGTTCAAGAGTTGATATAAAAACATAATATTCAATTAAGTTTTTTTTTTTTTTTTTTTAATTTATTTAAATAAAATCCGGGTTATTTTTTATTTGTGATATTTAAAATTGAAATAATTATTTATTGCAATTAAATCTATTAAATAATCATTTAAAAAAAAAAAAAAAAAAACAAAATTAAAATATGATAGACATTAATATCTAATAAGTGCACTCGTACATAATAAAATGCTATTATTATATTTTTTCTTACATATTCATAAAAATATTTCAACATTTATGATTAATGAAAATAAGCGCTTTAAAGTGAAGTTAAAAGATGATGAGCTAAGTTTAATAATAATAATACATAATTATCTTAATGGTCAAGAATTTATAAGAATTAACATTTCAAACATCACTTTAGTTAGACTTCAGGTAGTACAATTTACATTAGAATTTAAAAAAAAAAAAAAATCATAAAAAGATATAAGTACTTATAGTAGTCAAGTACATGCCTTACAAATTATATCTTTAATCAATGTAATTATAAATATTTAAAAAAAAAAAAAAAGATAAGAAAGAAAAAACAATTCATGTAAATGATTAATTACAATTCGTTTAAATATTGCACCTGGATTAAGTACATACAGGTAAATACAGGTACAAATAAACAAAAATGTTAGGTAAGGTAAATATGAGTATTTAAATGATTACGACATCAGCAATCGTCTTTTATTATAATCATAATTTAAATTTTTAACTTCTTCAATGATATTGTTTTTTGTTTTTTTTCTCTTCTTCCATTAACTTTTCCAATATTAAAGATATTATACAGAATTTTGATCTTTTAATGGAAATAAAATCTCAAATAAAAATTTACAAACGATGATGTTTTCGTGTATACATATCATATAATGGTATTTTGTATTGGTAATTAAGTGGATATAAATAAATGTATGAATGTATATATAATAGAGTTTATATCATACAAGCACTTATATTTTAATTGAAACAAATTATGTATGTATACAAGTACTTATGGGTCAGTTGATTTGGCTGTTTGTCACGTTTATCTTTATGTTTTTGAAGGTTATCAGAAGTGGACCATATGCGCACATTGGCATAATATCAGGCAATCATAATAAAATAATAATTCAATTACGTAACATTTTTAATGTATGTATATGAAATGAACATATCAAAATAAAAACATTAAGCAAAGATAAACACACAAACATATGAAATTTTGCACGATGTATGTATGTATATGCATCATCAGCATATAAATGGTAAAAATGTTTTGATCTGTGCGTAATTGTACAATCTAACAAACCAAAATTTTAAATACATTATGTATTAATCTTTGATACAAAATTCATATTATTTGTGTAGATATTACTTATGCCTTAGGCATTGTTGAAGTTCTTGAAATTAGTTTTTTTTTTTCCTTTTATAAAAATTTAACAATTACCGATCAACACTTTAATATGCTATTTTGTGTATAAACACAGTGTTAGATAATAAAAATAGATAGCAACACAATATTGGTAGGTGGTTGTACATACATACATACTTACTATTGTATACATATTTACAATTACAATTTATAAGCTACTTATATTCACGATTATATCAATGTAAGTGCCTCTAAATTGAATTGCAACTAACCTGAGAGAGATATACGTATTAAACAGTAAAAAAAAACTGTGTCAAAGCTTTAATGAAGATTACCAAAACAATTTGTTGATTAGAAATAATAGAAGATATATAGAATATGTGTATAAATATGTAATTACATGTATATTCAATAGTCTAATTGATTGCACTTGGCATTGATTCTGAGAATTATTTCTGTATATAAATACGGGATGTAACCACCGTTACATTCATAGTTTGAATTCTATATCCGTAGCATTAAGATGAAGATATTCGTTTGTCTATTAGTTCTAATTGTCGCGGTATCCGCAGGATTCCTTGGAGGTGGCGGCGGAGGATGGAAAAGTGGTGGGGGTGGAGGATGGAGTGGTGGTGGAGGAGGTTGGAGTGGTGGTGGAGGTGGTGGAGGATGGAAATTGGGTGGAGGAGGAGGTGGCTGGAGTGGTGGTGGAGGTGGTGGTTGGCGAGGAGGTGGCGGAGGTGTCAAAAAAATAATTATAGTTAGTAGTGGAGGTGGTGGTGGCTGGAGAAGTGGTGGTGGTGGTGGCGGATGGAGTGGTGGAGGCGGTGGATGGAAATCGGGTGGAGGTGGATGGAGTGGTGGTGGAGGAGGCGGTGGATGGAAATCAGGTGGAGGTGGATGGAGTGGTGGTGGAGGAGGTGGATGGTGGTGAAAAATTATCTTGTTATTATATGAAACTTCGTTTCAACAGAAAAAGGATATTTGTAAATTTACACAATTCATATTCGTGATGATATATACATACATACATACACACATGCATATATAAAGGTACATAACCGTTTAAAAGTATTATTAAGAATGTACAAACAAAAGTCTAAGTTATTGTTTTAATAAAATTTTAAAGATTTTCATATACAATGAAATGCATACTCAAATATTATTTTTTATTCGACATAAACAAGTTTCTGATACAAATTCTTTATTTTTCGAAATATCGTAATAATCTGTAATCTGTATGATTATTCTCATGTCATATTTTTAAAATCTGAATTAAATAAGTGAAAATTAAGGTTTTATTGCTAATTCTTAAAAGATATTGAAAGAAGATAGTAATAATGCAACAACAGGGATTCCAAATTAATATTGTTTTTTTTTTTCCGCTATTGTAAGGATATGTGAAATAAATTCTTAATTCAACATTTTTTTGAAAAATCAAATCACATTTTATTTACAAAATTACATCAACATATAAATTCTCATTTTTTTGTATCACAAATTATATTATTTTTGTTTATTCAATTGTATTGGAGCACATACATACATATGTATATTCTACTTTTCCTTCGTATTTTGTTGTTGTTGTTGTTTTGTTAGAAGGAGATAATGTTTACCACCAACCCTTACCACCTCCAATACCACCACCATAACCACCTCCAATACCACCTCCATATCCTCCACCACCACCACCTCCTACTCTTATGATTTTAACAATTGAACTTCCGCCACCACCATATCCACCACCTAATCCACCACCTAATCCACTGCCTAATCCTCCTTTCCATCCTCCACCACCTCCACCAAGACCAATTGATCCGCCACTATATCCTCCTTTCCATCCTCCTCCACCAATACCTCCTAATCCTCCGCTATATCCTCCAATAAGTCCACCACCGCCGCTATAACCACCTCCTAAACCACCAATGTATCCTGCTGACACTGTGGCAACAAGGACCAATAAACAAATGAATATTTTCATCTTGGATCTATTTATTATTATTTATTTTAAATTAATTGTAGTCTTTTTAAACTTCGACTGATGTTTCTTTCACATTGTAAACTCCTATTTATACTTGATTTGCAAAAAAATTATTTTAGCAATATGGGATCTGTATATAATTTTAACTGGTCCATATTTTTATGCAATTGTGATAAATTCATTTAAAATAAATTATTATTTGTATTACATAGTTAAAAACAATCCTAAACTAGAAATTGTTTCACATATGTACATATATGTACATTCGTCTACACACATACATATCCGTGTGCATGTACATATATAATACACACATTTAGATTTTGGCAAAATATTATTTGTGTAGGTATGTACATATGTATGTATACTTTTAGAAATAAAAATGGAAAAGAGGAAATTTTTGCAAAACTGATATTGTGTAAGCATTGCCAATAAAATTTGCAGTATAACATTAAACTATAAATTATTATAAGGTACCTAATACAATCAAAATTATGATACATACAATGACTTAAAAAACGAAAGTAGTATTTTGCCTCACAGTAATAAAATATATACAAAAGAGCGTAAATTAATAATATAAGTAAATTTTGTAATAATTTTGCATGTGTATGTGTTCATATTTTTGCAATTTTATTTATCTTATACAGTTCATTTTTTATATTATTTAAAAATGGGGAAAAAAAAATTTTTTTTTTAACAATTATTGTCCATGAACTCTGTAAGAAATTTTTTTCTGATTAATTCTCATATTATGTACATATAATGTATCTATATATGTACGTGAACACAATCAGTGGACGCAATTCTAAATAATGATTTTGAATGTGGTAGTTAAGGTTTAAAATTTATAAAAAAACATCCAGATGAAATACGTTAAAGACATTATTATAAGGTCATTTTCTTTTCTTATTTATTCCGATGAATACAGACATATACATGTACATATACATGTGCTTTTACGTGCATATATTTACCCTGTAAGTAAAATTATGAGAATATAATGTGATATTCATACGTGTGCATTGTTTTTATACCTATACCTTTTTCTTTTGATTTTCTCAAGGAAAACAATATGATATAGACTGAGTAGTGAGTACTCTATACCCAAGTCGCGTGCATACCCATTATTCTTAGGATTATATCAATTTGCAAAAAAAAAAAAAAAAAAAAAATTAATTCTCATTACAAATTTAAACATAACTTTGTTAATATTATTTTTCTTTTAAACAATAAAAAAATTTAATACAAATCATGGATAACAAGATCATTGGCCTGTTTTTAGCAATTATTTAAATTATTTTTATAAATCTTTATAAAAATGTACAATTACTTTTTTGATGCAACAAAAAAAAAAAAAAATGATTTATTCAAAAATTCTTTAGTATGAGTATATACTTACGAGTATATATACACACAATCAAGGGATCACTGTGACTAATAAAACAACCAAATGAAAAACATAAAAAAAATTAATTAAAAAAATGTAAAAAAGAGGGAAAACTAAGATCATAGTACAAAGTACAATTTTGCTTCATGTTATATAAATTTAATATAAAAGTGTGCAGTCTTTGTTTAGTCTTCATTTATTATTTTCAGTAGACGAGCAGAGAAGCAGTACAATTTTTAAATTTAAAAAAAATTTTAATAAATTTTTTTTTTTTTTTTTTTTTTTTTCAAGTTAAAATTAAAAAACATATTGCAGTATAGTTGATATTACGTGTATGTACATAATATCAAGAATACTGTGATGATGTTTGATTTTATAATCCGTAGATTAACAAAAATTTGTACTCCAATTTGAATAATTTGGATAATTTTTCGAAATTCCTTTATGATCCTGAGTAGCTACATGTCTTTTTCAAATATGGTTAAAATGAGTTTAGACTTCTTGATTTGTCAAATATGATTTGATTTGATTTTTGTCGAAAATGCTGTCAGGTAGTGTGAAGTCATGTGGACATGTCCTATCTTACATATCAACCCGTGTCGAATTTGACAATTTTAAATTAGAACTTGTTCTATTTCAGTTTGATTTATCTTTGATATAACGTGAAATAAAATTCAATGTTTTGTTTGACAAATCAAATAGTGTGAATACATACAAACAAAGGGAAATGACACTTGTCGTGGCAAGTCATATAGTATATAACATTATTCTTTTGTCAAATCATAAATCATATTTGATAAATCAAGTAGTCTAAACTCACTTTTACATTTTATGTATACATATATCCTTTGAATGAGTGTGATTTTTTATCCTTCTGGCACTTAACAAAAACTAAGATTTCCCCCCCCCCCTCTTCTTCCCACGATTTTCTTTATTGGAAAAATTTTACGAGCATAGTATACAAGATAACGTGATATTTAGAAACTATGATCACAATACTAAAAATGACTGTATATGTTTAAAATTACAGTTAATATGATATGATAATTAATTACAATTATATAATACAAAATTATTTCATTTTTTTTTTCCAACGTGTATGCTGATATTTTTTGTATGATCCATGCTATAGTAATAATTATCTTTTATTGTAATTTAAAAAAATTTTAAATTTAGGTAACATGATAAATATATGCATGTAAACACGTATATTTCTCAGTAATTTGTATCTCATAACGTATAAAGGTCATATTTAATTTTTTTTTTATTTTTTGCTTAATTTTGTACTGTTACGCTACATTTATTCTTCAATGCTTTATGTAATTTTTATTTTGATTTCATTAATTTTAATTTATGCACTTTAGAAAATTTAATGTTGTTTATTATTGAAATTTGTTGAAATCATGTAACAATTTAGAATTAATTTATCTTAAGATATTAAGCTAATAATAACGTTTATTTATTTTTAAATTATATACGGGATCTTAAACACATACACATTACAAGTATATACGAAAAAAAAAATTTAAAAAAATAATACAAAATTATGCAAAAGTGAAAATAATTAAAATAATTTCTGCAATTTGTTTGTTTTTTTTTTTTAATGTAACCTTTTCTCAAAAATAAAAAAAAATTGTTTTTCTCGTCTGTACCATATATGTGTACCATCATTTAAAAAATTATTAAGAAATTTCCTGTACATGATAAAATATCAAAAAATTTCATTTTTTTGTGGATTACAACAAATTATGATTTTTGCATGCTGTTTTTTTTTTTTTCTGGTTTCCTTTTATTATCAAAATATTGAAATATACGATATTTATCTATGTACTACACAAAGATAAGATAGTTTCAAGATTTACATTGCAAACATTATAATATGCTCTAAATAATTTTTAGATAATCGTCTTCTTTTTCAATTTCATTTCTAATAAAAACCAAAACCAAAAAAAAAAACGGTGTTACTTAAACTTGCTTAAACTGTAATTAAAGAATTATAAAGGCGTAAAATTCAAGAAATGATTTTTTTTTTTTGTACAAAATGTTAGTTAGATCAAGTTAGGCGTACTTACAGTCTGAATTTTTTTTTTGTTTTGATAAATTTTTTTTTTTTTTTGGATTTATTAAAAAGATGAATGGGATAAAATGATTTAAATTGCACAGATGTTTCTTAACGTAAAAATATGTATATATAAAAGTGTTATACATTTGATGAGAATAGTCAGTTGTTGATTTAGTTTTGTTGAAAGTAAATATTATTATAAAAAAAAAAATTCTTTGATGTTATTTTATTTGATAAAAATGAAAAATTTCACGATATTTTGTACCATTTTGGGATTAATTGTAAATTCTTCAGCAACTATTTTTGGACTTGGTGGAGCTAGTGGTGGTGGTGGTGGTATTGGTAATGAAATATCTGGATTCGGTGGAATTGGTAGTATTTTTGAACGTGTTCTTGGCGGACTCGCTAGTCTAGGAAGTTCTGGTTTTGGTACATTAAGTAATTTAAGTGGTGGACGTGCTGGTATTATTAGTCCAACAAGTGGATCTGGAACAAAAGGAACAGAAGGAATTAAAATTGGATCTGGAATTGGTTCATTAGGTATTGGTAATGGAGGAATTGGAGGAGTAATTAATGGAGGATTAGGTGGTTATGGTGGTGGATTTGAGGGCATTGGAGGAATCGGAGGAGGTGAATTCGGTCATTACGGTGGTGGCACATTCGGAGGATTTGGAAATACTGGAGGTCTTGGTGGTTATTATGGTGGTTATAATGGTCAATTAGATAATGATGAACTTAAAGAATCTAATTATGGTAAAAGCGATGAAATTAACAAAAAAAGTACAACAAATTCAAAATTTGATCATAGAACAACCAGAAAAAAATAAAATAAAATGAGTAAATTAATTTGATAATTTATAAGTGATTATTACATTTTGCATTTAAGAAAAAAATTATACAAAAATTAGGATATAGAAATTGAAATTAAAAAATTTAGTAAAATTGTTAATTTTCGTTTTTTCGTCACTTCTAACAAATATTAGCGCTGTTTATTGGTTGTTCTTTAACCTTTCTTGCTATACGAGTATTAGGTTGTATGTTTCATTCTGTTTTCGTATTATATTAATTAATAAAAAAAAAAAAATAAAGAATAAAAAAAAAATTAACCCAAACTGTCGTATGAAAAATTTGAAGTACACACTTCATATGTGATAATAAGAATTGCAACATTCATGTACATATGTTTTTTACATTTGATATAGGATTCAATATCATAAGGATATTCTTGATAATATAATCAATTTACGTTTTGAAATAATATTTAAAAAAAAAAAATTTCTTTTTAAAAACCAATACACACGATAATCTTCGATATTTTATTAAATATTTCCAATAAAATATTTTTGTAATGGTGCATGAGATACATACATATGATGATCATCTGATGTAAAACGTAATTTGTAGAGCAAATAAGAGTTGTTTGACTTCTTATTTTTCTGCTTGCTTCAATTAAATTGGTCATTACCCTTTTATGCAATTTTTTGCAAATTTCATAATAATGATCGTTTAATATTTAAACCTGATGTAAAAAGTAAGAGTAGTATTATTAGTTGTTAACCCATTTTCATTACATTCTCCTTTCATGTGTACAAATTACAATACCTTATACAATGCAGATATTTATGTATACATACGTATACATACTTGTATATGAACAAAGTTGTAAATTTGTATGTATACTTATGTATACTATATGTAATAATGCGTGATGAAAGCTGAATGTCCCTCTTGTTCCATTCTTTCTACTTTTTTTTTATTGAACCTTCCATTCACAAAGTAGAGCAATTATATCACCATCATTCATTGTAAAGCAAAATTAATATTAAACATCGCTGATGATTGGATATCATAAAATGTCAATAAAACGAAGGCCATGTATAAATAGTCGAAGTTAAGTGCAAGAAATTGTCAGTTTTGGACAGTCTCTGAAACATTTAACAGTATATTCAACATGAAAGTATTCATTTGTTTAATGAGCGTATTAGCTGCAGCTTCAGCAGGATTTATTAAAGGTGGAATAGGATTAGGATCGATAGGAGGCTATGGATTAGGTGGAGGACATGGCGGATTAGGCGGAGGACTTAGTGGAGGACATGGCGGATTAGGAGGAGGAGGTCTTGGCGGAGGACATAGTACAATTATTGTCGCAAGTAGTGGAGGTTCAAGCGGAGGTTTGAAAGGAGGATATGGCGGCAGTATTGGTGGATTAGGGGGTGGATACAGTAGTGGTATAGGAAAAGGATTAAGCAGTGGTCTAAGTATTGGTTCTATTGGAGGATATGGTGGAGGACACGGTGGAGGATTAAGCAGTGGAATAAGTTTAGGTGGAGGTGGACACAGTTTAGGTGGAGGTGGATACAGTTTAGGCGGTGGATACGGAGGTGGACATGGTTTAAGCAGTGGCTTAGTAGGTGGATACAGTTTGGGTGGTGGACACGGTTTAAGCAGTGGCTTAGGTGGTGGATACAGTTTGGGTGGTGGACATGGTTTAAGTAGTGGCTTAGGAGGTGGATACAGCTTGGGTGGAGGACATGGTCTAAGTAGTGGCGGCTTGGGAGGTGGAAGCAGTATTGGTATTGCAAAAGTTGTCAAAATAATTCCGGTAGCCACTGTTGTCGAACAAGGAAGTATCGGAGGAGGACTCGGTGGAGGATATGGAGGTGGTCATGGCGGCATTGGAGGACTTGGCGGTATTAGCGGAGGTTATGGTGGAATTGGAGGTGGCTATGCCAAAGGCTGGTGGTGAATTATTTCAACTTATAAAATTTGTAAAACATAATTTAACAAAGTATTACTTAACTCTTTGTACATATCTGTATTTTTAATGTACATACATTTATTGTTAAATCTGTTAAATAAATAAGTAATTCCAAATTATATAACTCCAATTCTTAATATTTTTTTAATATTTCTTCGATATAAATGATTTCATATTTTTGAATTTTCGATGGATGAATTACCTGAATCATTTATCTCAACGTGCTAAGAATCCTCGTCCTAAAAAATATACTTTAAAACGCTATTGCTACTTGTTAAATTATACATATCAATGCGAAAACAACATACTATAAGATGGGCCAAAGCAAACAGAACAAAGTGCATTATAGAATTCTTGAACCTTAGAATATTTTTGACAAAACACCAGTATAATCCAATTTTTCATATCTATAATCCATAAATTGAAAATTTACCATCCACTTATATAAGGTACATATGGTATTTATCGCATAACTCTAAACACACTGAGATATTAAATTTTAGAAACAGGAAAATTACCAAATTTTAATTTATTAACATTCAATTTCTACTGTCTAACAATCAAAATTTCAACGGTTTTTACTACAACCGAAAAAATTTTCTACAAACATAAACAAAGGCCAAAATGTGTGTAATCTTTTAAGTGTTTAGAACGATTCTGGAGCATTATTGATACTCAAGGACATAATAAATGACTTTTTGATTTTTTGTTCAAAAGTCCTTACATTATATTTGAAAATTTAAAATAAAAGGCCATAGAAAAGAGAACCATATAAAATAAAGATTCAATTTTTCAGCACATCTGAAAAATAATATTTCATTTACATGTCTCTATTATTTTCAGATTTCTTGAATCAACAAAGGGTAATCGAATTTCTGTACTACTTTCATCTGATAAGAAATATGAAAACTAAAAACAAATTAGTCTTCATAAAATAAAGACTAAATGACTATCTAATGTAGGAAATTAATGGTGGACGAAAAAGGGTACTCTTTTTAAAGCAATATTATTATTTTTAGTTCAATGGGACAATTATTATTACACGTGAACGCTTTGGTATACACTTTTAGGAACACATATGTACATATAACCATATAATATGTGTGTGTAATGCAATTGAATATCATTTTGGTAAATGAATTTGAAAAATACAAATTTTTTATCGAAACGTACTTTTATAATTTATTTGTTTAAAAAAAAAATCAATTTTATAAAAGGTATTTACATAAATTATTGCACAATTTTTAAAATTTTTTTTCTTTCTTAAGATAAACGAATCACATTAATTTTTTTTTTTCAAATAAAAACTAACTTCTGATATAAATTTACCAGCCATGGCCACCATATCCACCACCAATACCGCCACCACCGCTATAGCCACCGTATCCTCCACTTATACCACTTTCAATGCCATGTCCACCAATGCTACCCCCACCAATGCTGCCTCCACCAATTCCACCTCCATAATGGCCACCTCCAATATCACCTCCAAGACCACCACTCGGTACAATAATTTTAATTATTTTTGTAATTCCACCACTGCCACCGCCACCACCACCACCTCCATAGCTTGCTCCATGTCCTCCACCAAAGCCACCTCCACTATAACCACCAATAGATCCGCCACCAAAACCTCCTTTAATACTTCCACCTCCTCCATAACCACCAATTGATCCGCTTCCGATTCCACCATGGCCTCCACTACTAATGCCATAAACACCACCAAGACTGTGTCCTAATCCAATACTATGTGAACCGCTAGCAAATCCGCCACCATAACCTCCGCCACCTCCACCACCACCTCCATGTCCTCCAATTAAACCGCCACCTCCACCACCGCCTCCAAGATATCCTGCAGAAGCAGCGCTAACAAGGATTAATAAACAAATAAACTGTTGCATTATGTTGTGGAACTCGAAATGAACAATCCAGACTGATACCATTTCTCAGAAACTGGGCTCTTTTATATTAATTCATCAACTGCATTATTCAATCGTTATTTTCATGTATTTTACACACACACACACACACACATACATGTATTCAATTTCTACGTACGTAATAATATTGCCTATCTATACATTTCATCAATAGTACATAAGTACATTTCATTTTTATTTTATTACATTTATTCGTCTTTCCGGTGTTATAATTTTTTTTTTTTTTTTTTTACATTTAAATACTTTTAATACAAATAATTATGAAAAGGAAAACTTTCAAAAAAGCCCAACATGCGTTTCAATTATAAAAAAAAATTTATTGTCTATTGATCACATTAAAAATTACACACACATACAAATAAACAACAAAAGCAATGCAAATAAAAAAACATTTAAAAAAAATAAAAGCAAATTAATGAACTCTATATTTATGTTATGTACAGACAAAAATGTATATACAAATGCAACAAAGTGAATTATTATATTTAATTATTTAGTACATATGTGTACTATAATGTTAAACATGTACATACATATGTATGTATATTTTTCTTCTCTTTTTCCATACGTTAAAAAAAAATTACATACATATGTATGTATGTATGTGTTATTTTTCCATTTTAATTACGAATAATTGTATTGTATTTTTAATGTAATACATATATTTTGTAATAGCAATTTTTCATTTGATTCATAAACTGTACACATTACAAATATTAAATAATAGTTTATTATATATAGATTATAAAATTCTTCTGCAAATGAAAGATATTCATTATATTACAAATTTTACACCATAATATACACCTACATACATTTAAGTATGTATCATAAAAATGATTGTATTATTTGATTATTACCTATTTATTACACTTTCATTAATCATCTTATACATATGTACTTTATTGGAAGTTTTGAATAAAAAAAAAAAATAATAAAATACATAAATATATGTAATAAAATATATTTAAAAGTATAACCGTTTAAAATTGTTAATATGTACATATATATGAATGTAAATTATTCATTTTTGAAAATTGAATTGATTTGTAATTTATTATGAAATTCAAGTTATGATTAAGTACAAGAAATTAATTTTAAAAAAAAAAAAAAAAATCTTTAAATTTACGTTATACATGCGTATGCGTTGTAAATTTTAAAGAAATTTAAGGCATAACGTTTAAATTTGAACTTGAACCTGAAAATTTATAAAAATTTTGTATGTGGTTAAAAAAATTTATTTATTCAAAAAACCATTTAAAAAAAAAAAACAAAATCGATGTTAGGAGAATTGAAAATCAAACAAATTATATCGCTCATATGTTAATTACGAAGGTATTGTTTTAAAAGAAAGTTTAAAATTTGATTGAAACCTAATAAAAATAATAAAAAAGAAATAAAAATAAAGCAAAAAAAAATGCACATACCTATATTAAATATACCCATGACCCTTTTTTCTTAATTGCATTTTGAAAAGCAATCATTTTAAATGACAAAATTTCAACGTCATTTAATAATTAAAATTTTTTAGCAAATCATATATGTACATACATATGTATGTATGTATGTAAGTACTTACATACTTATAAGTATTATGATTGTACTTATTAGTAAAATTACATTTAATATTTTTTCTATTTACAAAAAAAAAAATCTATAATTGTAGTAATACGTTTTTTTTTAACATTTTTTTATTCAAAACCTTTTAATTACATGTTTTAAAACAATGTAGAACAGTAATGCACAAATTTTTTTATGCAATTAATTTTCTTAAAATATTTTTACCTTTTCCTGAATGAAAAAAACCAACATACAATTTTTTTGTGTTGATTCATAAATCATAAGGCTGTTCACACATTGTATCAGATTGTTATGTAACGATTTTCAATCATATTTCATTTCATTTCAGTACATTTACTGTACCAGATTTTGTTAATTAGAGTTTATTGCATTGATTATGTGTGACGAATTTCTCTCATAAGTTCTGATAAGATTTAAATCTAATTTAGTATGCAAATTGCAAACACTAATTTTATTATAATATGTAATTATTATACGAAATCGATCGCAAATTGTTGTCAATTGATGACTGAAAATTGCATAAAATCTCATACAATCTGTGAACAACTGTAAATATTTTGTAATTTTTGTGAAATTTTGTGATTCAACGTACAATTCCAATTTGAGTGCAATTTTAATTTTTGAAAATTTCGGTATCCATAAATGAAAGTGAAAATGGTAGGCTTATATGCATTCATTATTTCTGTTTTATGTACATATATTATTCATTATTTTATGATGATTAGGCCCTGGCTCACATTGAGCTGTTGCGACAAAGGAGAAAGAGAGTATATTATTTATAGTCGTGTATACGCGAAAATAAACATTTTTAAATTGTTCCCCCGATATTATTCATACTCACATAATTAATTTAAAAAAAAACACACAAAAAAAAGAAAAGAAGGAAGAAAAATCTTCAGATACTGTGAAAATATTTAAATTCTCATGTAACAGATAAAATATATAACAAAATTTGATTAATGATAATTTTTCTATACTACTACAAAAATTATTTTAAGATTTTTTAAATAAGATTAAATATTAAATGCATACTTTTAATTTAAATTTCCGGATTTTTAGATTATGATGATATGTTAATTTAAGAAATTTATGAAAATTGAAAAAGTGTAAAATTTGATACACACATTTGGTACATAAATAGTATATGTATAATAATCTCAGGTTTAATATCAGAACCATACAATGGTAATCTGTCTATTATACCTATGTATATAAAAAAGTTTCGGTATTTTTGAGGAACGAATAGTTCAAATAAATGAATAATTGTATGATTGTTAAATGAGGGTTAGTCCGCCGCTAGGGTTGGTACTCCCCTAGTATAACAAAATTAAATATTATATTAAATGAGTACAACTATATTTGTGATTTTTTTGTTACAAAATTTAAACACAAAATCGAAACAAAAATTGCAAAAAATAAATAAAAAAAAAAATAAAAATAAAAATGAAAAAAAAGATATAAAAAATGATCATTTTTGTCAGTTAATTCAAATAAAATAATTATTTTGCCTTGCAATATGCACCTTTTTGTACACACACAGCAGTATCATATGGGGTCATACACGCAATTTTTGTAATAAATTTTAGTAAATTTATAATAATGGGCATAATTATTTAGTTTTTATATCTACGTTTATATGATTTCTCAATAAGCCTTAATTTATTATGGTTTAACTTTTTCATTCGTTTTTTATCGATGTTATTATACGTACCAACAAAATAAAAAAATAAAAAAAATAAAAATATAAAATAATTTTTGTAATTTTCGACAAACAATATTTTTTCAAATTCTTCGATTTCCTTTTTGAAGTGGGGGAGAGAGCACGGCCCTCTGAGCATTCAGACAAAACTGTCCATTGTATTCGAAATCTTCGATTTCCTTTAAGAAAAAAAATTTACTTTCATTTAAGTCATAACAGAGGGAAAATATACTAAAGGTATAATTGCTATCTGGTGCGCTAATGCAAATTATTGAAGAAAAACCTTTGTGATTGAGGTATGTATGTACATAACATCATAATTGTTGATCTCCCTCATACGCTCTAAAAATATTTTTATAAAAATGAACAAATTCTTAATATATATATTTTTTTTTTTTTGGCTAATTCAAGATCGGCACAATAATTACGAAAGTACGAAAAAAACGAACAAATAAACTTGAAAAATTCAAATTAAAAACAATTAAAGCCAAAAAAAAAAAAAAAACCAGTGAGCTATATAGAAACCACTTTAACAACATATGTTTAAATGCCGTTCAAACAAGATCATTTCTATTTATTTATTTTTTTTTGTGATATTTAAAAGTCAGATACAAATTTATTGATTGATATTTTAACAATGTTAACAATTATTGATAGTAGCAATATATTAGTCACGATTAATCTAATCACGACGAAATGTATACAATGCCATCAATATATCTTTATTTTAAAATTCTTGTTTACGTTCATTTTTGATCCAAACATAAGCAAATTAATTGATCATTCGAGTATAATTCAAATGTATATAATCGTCAGTATAAATTATCCAAAAAAAAAGATTTAAAAAAAAAATAAAAAAAATATATAAACAAAGGGCGAATTCATAAATATCATCAATTTGACGATCAAATGATTTTTTGATCAACGGTGACCATCAAAAGACAAGCAGATAATAATCATATGTGCATTGAAATTAAACTCGATGCTCAAATGCGCTCAAATTTTTGATTAATTGCAAAGTCACGAAGTTTATGAATTTATGACACATATGTACATTAAAAAGTTTATGAATTCATGATTCTTGTCATAAGACAATCATTTGACTTTTATGAATTCGGCCAAACATTTGATGTTTGTTCAAAAGGTAAAAAAAATAAAAATAAAACAAAATTCAATTTGCATATTAAAACTTGCAATAATAATGAAATAAATCATAGTTTAGGAGTTATAAATGTAAAATCTTTGATTGTGTTTTAAACAATTTGTGATTTGATAAAATCATGACGGTTTGATCAATGTCTTAAGAGTATTTTTGAGTACCTTAAAAATTCAACTAACATGTAACAATAATAAATTTTATTTTATTTTTTTAATTTTTAGCAGTGGAAATTATATTACGTAAAATGTCCAACTGCCCACACAAGGTCTCACATTGTAGGCATGTTAATTCATATATTTTTGATAATATTAATGAGCTGTAAAAGAATACACATTTTTACAGTTATTTTATTAACGTTTTTATCGTTAATGTAATTTTCTTTCTTTTTTTTTTTTAATTCATAATTAACACTTCTTGAACACTTTTTTTTATTTTTTGTTTGTATCTTCTTGAATGAATCTTGTCTTATCTGATTGTATAATTAAATTTCAAATGTTCAAGTATCTGTTAATTATTATCATTTTTATATTATTATTATTTTTTTTTTAATATTTGTTAAATCACATGAAGGGTCAGTAAAGTGAGTACATACAAGTTTTACAATAATTTTTTATTAAATTTTCTGTAGACTGTGTGTACTGGAAGTATCTTTTCAGATGTCCTTGTTTTTATAATGTATATAATGGTTTTTATTGGATTATTTCATATAAAAATTTACATTGAAAACATAAAATTTGTTATTTTTTTTTTCGTAAATAATAATTACAAGTAACAAGAAAATATTAAATTTTTTGAAAAAAAGTAGGAATTGGACTTCACTTTATTTTAGCAAAATTATAATGAAAAAAAAAAAAAAAAAATTGATAATCTTTTTTTTGTACATGTGTACACATACAAGTATCTTTACCTCTATGACTACAATACATTATTGAATTTTTTTTTTTTTTTTTGTCGATTTTGCTCTTTGTTTTGAATGGACAAACATAAAAATGAAAAAGAATCTTTTTTGTTTTTTTAATTTAAGAATGAAATTAAACATTCGAATCATTCAAAACAAAAAATGTAAAGACGTTTATTTTCATTTTTGTTTACATCTTTTTTTTGTTTTTGTTTTTTTCAATAACAAATTTCCAATGATGAAAAATAAAAATATCAAAATAGAAATTAAGATAAAAAAAAATATTAAAAATATTGTCTGCATTTTAAATTATTTCCGTAAAAAATGTTTATATGAAAAAGGTAAAAAAAAAAAATGTTTTATTTGTTTACAATGTGTACACAATACAAACAAATGTATGTATAATGTATACGCCTTTATATCTAACAATTGCGCCTTATACTCGTATACATATGTATTTACTTATATGTAGGTATATGTAGGCTTATAACATATATCTTTAAGTGAAGATATTTTATATTATACAATCGTTTAAAAAGAATTGAATTCTACTATTTAATCTTAGTTATATACCTGTATAATTCAGACGTAGACAAAATATTACATAATTCGAAACGACATTTTTGGAAAAATAACGTTATCATATATACGTAAAATGAAAATTTCAGTAGTTTTTTTATTTTTGATTATTTTCACTGTTGTTAATATAACAGAAGAATTTTTTTTATTAACAAAACTTAAATTAGGTTTATTAGCAGCTGGTGGTGCATTACATTTATTAGGAAGATCAAATATACGTTTTGGAGCAAATAATGTAACATATACAAAATCATATGGCAGTATAAGTGGCAGTAGTAGTGGTAGTGGTAGTAGCGCTGGTGGTGCTACTTTTTCTGGTGGATTTACAGGATATACAAGTAATACAAATGTTCTTGCATCAGGAATAAATAAATCACCTTCAACTACTGTTGTTGATACAAGTGAAAGTGATCTTCAACAAGTACAACAGCAAACCCAGTATCAAGCATCGAATAACAATAATGCTGGTGGTTTTGTAAAAATGTTAAGAATAATGTTTCCAAGTTTTAGTACATATAATTCAAATAGTGCAGGACAACAAGTGAACAGTGATTCAACAACAAATTATGGAAAATCTTATGTTAGTACAGGGAATTCAGCTGGTAGCGGTAGTTTTAGTGGTAGTGGAATGTTTAATTTTAATGGATAGAAAAAGATATGATTTTTTTTTAATCACATAAAGTATTGTGTAAGATACTCATATGACCATTCAAAAAAAAAAAAAATTCTTCTGAAAAGAATTTAATTAATTAGTTTGTAAAAACGTTTATTAATGTACAAAGTAGTTTAGTATAAAATAAAAATATAATTCTAGATAAAAAAAAAACCAGGCTTTTAACCGAATAATGGAAATTCTTCATTTACGTTTATAACGTTAACGATATTAGGCAAAATTATTATTTATAAGCTATTCAAATTTTGAAACAGAGCAGCATGGAAAGAGTTTGTTGAAACCTTAAGCTCCTAGTAGAGTATGGTGCTAATAATAACAATATTAATTCAAATTTTGAATTTACAAAAAAAAAAAAAAAAACAACAAAATTGAATAAAAATTTAAACATTGCTTTACTATCTACAATTTTAAGACGAAAATTGATTGCATTTAATATGACGTTTTTTTTTTTTTGATTTCTTGATGAAATGAATGGGTCAAGTTGTTTTTGTTTTTCATCTTTTGATGATAATCACGTAATCCTCAATTATATCATACAAATCAATATATATGTCATATTATATTTGTTTTTAACCTAAAGAAAACCAATATACATATATAGTATATGTAACGTATGTATAAAAATTTTGCCAAAAAAGAAAACCAGTTATTTTTTTAAAAATTTATGAAAAACCTGTGTACTGGCTATGTGTGTGGCTTTTTGTGCACATCAAATGTAAAAAAAATTTTTTTTTTGTGTTTTTTTGTTTTTTTTTTTTTTTTGTAATACTATAAAAGCAAACTGATTAACCTTGTAGTATATAATAAAAATCAAAAATATAAAATAAAAACTATGATATAAGAATTTGATATTTTAAAAAATTCGAAAAAAAAAACGAAAATTTAAAAAAAATATATTTGATAAGAATTTATTTTTTAATTTGTAATTTTGTTCATAAAAAAAAAAATTCACAAAAATGTTAATTGTTTAAATCCATATTTACATATAGTATATTTGTTAAAATTGATACAAAAAATTTTGAATATAAAAACTTTAATTATTTTATGTAACAAATTTTAAATTCAAATAATAGGGGGTTTTAAAAAATTGTCTTATGAGATACCGGGTGAAAGAAGTGAGGCGTGTATGAGCTACCTGATATACGCCTCACTTCCTTCACCCTTTACACTGGAAGTAGTGGAAAATATTTCATAAGTTTTTATCTTTAATGTAAAAGCTGATAATCAAGGATTATACAAATTAATAATAGATTTAAAATGTATTTAAGAATTTTTTACTTAAGTATACGATCGTGTATTTCTCTATAACAATGAGTATGACTTCTTGTCACAAAAAAAAAAAAAAAAAACAAAAATTATGACATTATGATAAATCGTTTTCTTTTTCTTTTATGTTTGTTTTCATTTTTAATGATATTTGATTTCAAATAACATTAAAATAATTGTTTAGAGTATTTCATTCAAACGCAATTACATCAATCAAAATTGCAATTCTTTTATTTCATAGATACATTATGATGCATTATACCGGTGAACATTTGTAAACACTTTACATATATTATGCATTTGAATTATTCAAAATTTGCTCTATCATGACTGTAATCAAAATTATCGTATAAAATATGCATTCACACGAACATATTCAATTATTTTTTAAATTCAGTGTAATACAATTACATATTACGAGTATGTATGATGTTCATACAGTTAGTATAGTAAGTATTAAGGGTGAAAAGCCTGTTTCAAGATCACTTTTTTATATAATTTTGCATACATGTTCATCGGTCATAAACGTTATCTATCAAATAATCAAGCATATAATTAATTTAAAAAAAAAAAAAAAAAAAAACAAAGAATAATTAATTATATAGCCACAAAACGTTTGCACATTAATATTTTTACCTTGATTACCGAATATCTTGTACACTTATATGCTTACATTGGCTTTAAGAAATAATTATCATTTTTATTGGACATAATTAACTTTGTTAGCTATCATCATATAACCCAGAGATATGTGTACATTGATTAAAAGACATACATATGGTACATATGGTCTGGTACGTACATGAGTTATAATTAAAATATCTTTAATAATAACAATTTTATAAATGAAATTCAAAGTCATCAGAAAAATTCAATGACCGGGACCAGTGACAATTCACATACATATGTGTGTACATAAATAAAGATCGGAAATAAATGACTCTCTTATAACACAAAATATGATGTATAAATGTAAAAAAAAAAAATTTGCAAACAATAATAGTAAATTTGCAATTAATCATTTTAACGAATTCATTCAAATATTATTCATCGATCACTTCACAAAAACAAAAAAAAACAAAAAAAAAATGAATGGTAATAAGTTAAATGAATTTAAAAGACAAAGACCTTCAAAATTCTAAAAGAAAAAAATTAACAAGAATATTGTGTTTTTTGAACTGAATAAAATAATTGAACAAACTAAAATTAATATTGAGTAATAATTTCATATTTAAATTTTAGAGCAATTAAGTATTAATTGAAAGAAAGACCTTTAATATAGCTTACAAAAAAACAAAAATGCTATACATTTATTTTTTGAGATTGAATCAATTGAACCAGAAATCATTAATATACCATCGTATAATTTTCATATATAGTATATAAGAATTCCGTTATTTATGAACATAACAAATAAATTTTATATATTTAATGTTTTAGTGTATTATTATTAAAATAATTGTTGCAATCTTATCTTTGTATAGACTCAAAATTATTCAAAATCCAATAATAAAATTTTTATATATAACTGGTGAATTGGATTAAAAAAAAAAATTTATTGTATCAAATGTTGCAAAATGTAAAAATTATAGATTTTCCTGTATGGTTTTACACTAAGTATAACTACACTAACAGGGCCGCCTTATGCAATAGCCATAGCCTCACTATGCCTAAAATCTACAAATCTATTTACATACTCTTTGAAAAAATCATACAATGTGTCCTTAATTATTCAGTCAATTAGATATTATTATTGAGGCTAAATTATATCTTAAAAATCCTTATTTTATTATGAATAAGAATGAACAGTAACGTAAACATATCAACAATTGAATAACGTGAACATTAAATTGAGAGAGCCTACGAATACAGCTTTTATATAAAAATGCTTAAGGCCTATATTGATGGTAAAACGGCTCTGTACACCAGAAGCGATAGTATATACAAATGCATACAAATATGCACATTGGATTTTTATTTCTATATCGAATTAAGATTTTCTTAACCAGAGACTTCATTTAAAATCTTTTAATAAATAACCGTTAGTAAAATTTTAAAAATTTTTTAATGATTTTACTTTGGAATTATTTGATTTATCTATTTAAAATTATCTACATACATATCTCGTAATTAGTATATAATTATTATTAACATGTAATTCAGATAAGCATAAAAAATCAACAAGACATACAATAAATTTTTTCTACATATAGGTACATACTAAAACGTGCTACAATTTATTAATCGTTAGGTAATGAATATATATACGAGTACACATTAAAATAAATGAATTTAAATAAAGTGTATTTAGAATCGATTACATAAAACGAGAGGAAAAAAAAAATAAACAAATAAATAAAACTAGTAAAAAAACCAAAAATGTATACTACAGAGTCAAATTATCATTTTTTTTTATTTGATTGCAAATAAATATTATTATACCAGTATATAAGTTGTATTCCTACATGTATGTGTATGTATGTATATCTTTGAATTTCATCTGAAACAATTTCAAGATTTTTATCTTTAGTCTGTATGTACATAATGTATGTAACAGCTATGGCAAATAGTAATTACAGTGATTTTAAAGTACAAAATAGTAATGCAACTGGTCAATCAAATGCATAATACATATGAATTTTCATTGCATAGGTATTATAAGAATTTTATATGAAAAATTGCAACAAGAAAAACAAAAAAACAAAAAACGAAACAAATTTATTTGTATATTTTTAATTTGTAACATTCAGTTATTATACAAATTGTATTCGTATAATTAGTCAAAAATGAATTGTTATAAAGAAGTTGCTATTTTAATAGATTTGTTGGTAATTCCAATTTGTAATCGCAAATTCCTTTTTTGTTGTTAATTTTCATTATTAAAGGGAAATATGTATATGTATAGCGTGTACTGTGTAATTATATGATGAATAACACGAAATAAAAGACAATACAACAAATACATACATATATGTACATAAAAAAGAATAAAATTTATGAATTAGATACAATAAATATATAACCGTCTTTTGTAAAATTAAAAGAAAGTTACTATACTCTGTCCATTAATTCTATGGAGTTGAGACCTTATGGAAGTAAAAGTGTTTTTTTTTTCCCCCTCTTTCATAATTTCTAATTGGACTGTTTCCACGAGCAGCATTATCACAATCTCTAAAGTTTTCATTTAATATGAGATGAATTTATTGAATATCAATATACAGTGATGTAAATTGATTTGATTTTTCATAGTTTCTACATAACCTTTAAAGGACCCCGATTTCTATAAATCAACAACTTTGATATTTAATTTTTCAGCTATTTATGGACCGATCTCTAAATAAACATAGTTTTAGCTGAAAAATATTGCTTAAGTAGAAAAGAATATCGAAAAAGGAACTCGTTCTTGTGTTATAATGTCTCAAAGTTAACGAAAATTAGAATTTTGGTTCACTTTGATACTTAGTTTTCCAATAACCATTGGGCTGATTTCCATGAAATTTTAGTTATTTTTATAATTAGTGGACAGAGTATAAAAAACATTATTTTTTTTTTAAAGATATTTATAATAATAGAAAAATCAAACAGCTGATTGTTATGGAGTATTTCTATGATGACATGTGAGTTTTTATTTTCTGTATTAAATATGTAGGTACAATTAAATTTTAAAATAGAATTACGTTAATTGCTTTTTTTCAAAGATTTTTTTTTTTAATTGACAGTTATATGAACTATGATTCAAATTTATAAATAAATTAAAATTATTTCAAATTTTTTCCCCCTATTTTTGAGTAAATAAATGATTTTAGAATAAATAACTACTACTTTAAATTTGATAATAAAAAAAGTAAACATCTTTGACATGGTGGGTTTTTTTTTACCCTACATAGATAAATAAAATCTGATTTTTAATCTTTTACACGTGTTTTAAAGAAAATTTTTAATTTTAAAAAATTGAATAAATTTTAATTCTTTTTTTTTTTTGTTTATTTGTGTTCTAAAATTAAAAATCATGATTTTTATGTTTCGTTTATACATTTATATTTAAAAAAACAAAAAATTATTTAACTTTTTAAAGCATATCATAATTTTTTAATTTGAAACATCAAAAAATTGAATTTTTATTAGGTTCATTTTCTTTCCATTATTTAAAATGATTAAACGTAAAATTAATATCAAGAAGTGAGTTGGGCTGAAGTTCCTTTTTGAACCCATCACCGATTTTTATGAAAATTATAAGGTGATGAGTCCTAAAATGAACTCTTACCGTGAGTTGTTTTTATTTAAAATTGGAATAAGTGTATTTTCCATGTTCTGATTTATTTTATGTTTTTTGTATTCCCTCTCAACAGGAGAGTAAAACTTTAATCTTTATACAACATTTTACGTAATTTGTAATTTTTTTGTTTTGTAAAATCTTTTGGAATTCTATAAAGTCTTATAATGTAGTCTAAAGTTTATAGTCTTAAAATCAATTTATGTTAAACATCGGATTTCCACAATTTTTGTACTTATACTATTTTCAAATAAAACAGCTCAAGTAATTAATCCATCATTTGAATAATTGTTGTTGTTTTTTTTTTTTTTTTAATGATAGATTTACATCTGTTTTTCAAAGAAAAATCATTTAATAATTACTTACTTATATTTAACTCTGCAGTGCCTATAGTTAAGTACACACACAAATATTAGAAACATGTAAATTTTATGTAATAAAAAAAATTTTATTATATTGAGAATATTTTGAAAAAAAAAAAAAAAAAAATTAAATAATAAATTGTATTGTAATCGTGATTCAAAATAAATTGTTAATTACTATCGTATTACCACACTTCTACCAATGTTGATGATTTAATTAATGGGTTAATTAAAAAATAAAAAAAAATTTCAAAAATCATTCAATCATGTAAAAATAAAAAGAGCTTTCTACATAAATGTACACACACACATATGTACCTAGTTTAATATTTTTTTTTTTAGTTTTTCAAATATTCATTAATAGAAATATTAATTTATTCATATGTATAACACGATATACTTTTTACATACGTTTACATACATATGAGCATATGCGTGTAAAAGGTAAGCTTTACCTTAAATCAATTTTCCATCTGATGAATTTTTTAAATATTTTACAAATATACTTATTTATTTACTTATACGCTTGATCAATATTTTAAAAAGTGAATAGAAAAAATTTTTTTTTTTTAAATAAAAATAGTAATAAAATAAAACCATATAAAATGAAATTTGTGTGTGAAATTAACACTTCATTAAGCAAAATTAACAAGTATACACGGGTGCAGATACATACATTAAGAAAACAAAATATGTACAAGTATCTGTAGATAGATACATATATGTACTTAAGTGTCCTTGGCCATGAATGCATAATTGCTATCCAAATTAAAATATTCAGAATATATGTATTTTTTTTTTTGTTTTTTCAAAGAAAAAATGAAAACAAAAATTGAAATTTTGGAAATTCCGTCACCGAAACATATTCATCATAAAATCATTAAAATCATTGTATAGGTACTCATTTTGTAAGCATTTTAAAAATTTATAAGATCTATTACTTAAACAGTAATTTATTCTCAAATCACGTAAATTTGAATAACATCGAAAATAAACAAAATACAAAAGGTGTATACATATGTGCGGTGTAGAGCACCTTTGTCTTTAATTTTGGAAATAAGTTCGTTGCTTTATATCATACATACATACAGTACATTTCACATAAAATTAAACTAAGAATATAAGTATGTATGCATTTATAAATACAGCTTCATTCAAATTTCTTGAACTTTTAAATGACTTCTTTGTCTTTCCCTAAAGTATATAATTTTTTATCTTACCATAGATTTTATTGATTCCATGAGAAAAAATGTACGTAACGTAGATTGGGGATTCGGCTTTTTTTTTTTTTTAAAAAAAAAAAGAAAGAATTCATCTTTTTAAAATAGGAATTTTCTGAAAAAATAGACTCTAGAGGACTGTTCCATATAGGTGCAAACGTCTTTAGTAGCCGAAAAAGCAAATTGAAATTTTTTCGAAAAAATTTGAAAATGATTTTCTCATTAACGGTTAAAAATAGAACTATGTTTCTTTTTGTGAAAGATACAGTGCAAAATTCTATATTGCATTTTGAAAAAAAGTCTTTCGGAACACCTATAACGTTTTACACAAAATCTCATCTTTTTTGACTTGGATTTTGAGTACATGTGTGTATGAACAATGTGTATATTTCTTTACTGTTACGCACATAAATAAATACATAATGTATAAATAAATACTTTTGTATTCTGATATGTTTTTGTATCAAAATTTTATTAACATAAAATGCAAAATGATTATGCAAACACGAATCTAATACCTGGGCCACAAAATAAATAGTGTAAATTTGCTGTACATATACAAATTTTAATTTGGATTTTTTTTTTGCGATATTTCATCAAGAATAATATTGCATTAATTTTGTTGTTATTACGTCGATACATATGTACATGTTTATTTCTTTATTTACTCGATAAATTTTGCAAATTACATTTTTTTTAAAATTTGTTTTTGATAGAGGTAACTTTCGATTTCATGAACTTTTTTTTAATGTGTATAAGTATAATATGATCAATATGATGTAGGTAGGTAGGTAGATAGAGGTGGCCGTCTGCTCATTCCCAAGCAAGCATACTTAGGCCAGAAAGGCCCATTGTGATACCACACCAGGAATCTCACAGATATCAATATATGATGTAATGTGTGATGTATGATTTTGAAAAAGGGAAAAAAAAAAACGATTTAATCTGAAAATTTTTGTAGTAATATGTAAATATTTTCCGTGTTATCATGCATATTTAACTGCAATAAAAGCAATATTGCATGCAATCAACCAGTAATATACCAACAGTGTATACCATTGTATGTAATTACAAATTTAAATTAAATAATTTCACTGTTTTTAAATTTCTGATGGAGATGTGAATTATGATGACAATAACAAAAAGGTCGAAATTTTTAACACTTTTTATCCAAAAAAAATTTTTTTTTAAACCAAAAATATAAATTTGCAAGTATTTTTTTTTCTTTTTGGATTAATGATGAATGACCGTTTTTTTTTTTTCTTTTAAATTGTACATTTATTTGGATATAACATCAAATAAACGTTACATCATTGAGCATTTATATGTACATACAGTCTTATGTTAGCATACTCGTAAGTATAGCAGGATTTATGATCTACAATTTGCACAGCGACACATGTAGAAAATAAAAAAGAGAAAAAAAATTAATAAATAAACAAAACATTAAAATGTAATGATCGTGTATGTGATTAAATTTAATGTACAATTTTTTAATTTTTTTTTTTTTTTTTTTTTTGTAGTTTAAAAACAAAATAACAATGCTGTCTTCGAAATTTATAAATTGATTTTCCTTAAGCATAAAACAAGGGTAAATCTACGAAATAATATAAAAATTATGATAAAAGTATAAAACCATAAAGTATTCCAGAATACATACTGCATGTACGTGTACATGCATAATTGCAAAATAATAAAATAAAATACCGACCGCAAAAAAAAACAAAAACAAAAACCAACTAAAAATTAAAATAAAATTAATTTTTTTGGGGGTTTCCTCATACAAATATAATTTTGCTACCTTGTATGTGGATTATGTACTCCATGCGAAATTTTAAATTTCACAGATTCACGTAAATATACAATTGTACATATGTATAAACATAATGGCGTGTGTATATCATCGTTTTGTAACAGCGTCACATCTGATATTTAGATGAGATAGTGTATTAAATCGATTTCGTTATTTGTATTATATTTTTGTATTGTCATCCTATGTGAAAACTGAAAATATATAAATATAAAAGCTTCATTCTGAAGTGAAATCAGTCAGGATCCTTAAATCGTTTCGACAACATGAAAGTTTTTATTTGGTTTTTGGTGTTAATTGCTGCCGCTTCTGCCGGTTATGTTGGATACAGTAAAGGATTAGGATATGGTGGAGGATACGGCTATGGTGGAGGCTATGGAGGAGGCTATGGAGGAGGATATGGTTATGGTGGATATGGACACGGGTATAGTGGAGGATATGGCCATGGTTACGGCGGAGGATACGGTCATAATGCTCAAATAGTTAAAGTTGTTAAAGTTGTGTCTATTCCAAAATATTCTTATGGACTTGGTAGCATTTATGGCGGTGGATATGGTCATGGTTACGGCGGTGGATATGGTCATGGTTATGGTGGAGGCTATGGAGGAGGATTTGGAAAAGGATTTGGAGGCGGTTTTGGAGTAGGATTTGGCAGCGGTTACAGTGGTGGATGGAAAAAGTGGTAGATAATTTAGTTAATGAATCGTTGAGATATTAATCAATTTTATTGGTGTTTCCCCATTTTAAACTTCTTCGTCCATAAAAGGTGCCTTCATTTTTGTTTAACAAGTGAAAAACTAGACTTTATCTGCATTTCTGTGATTAAAACTTTAAAAATTATAAACAAATATTTCTAAAATACTTATACAATTTTATTTAACGAATTTCTAGAAGAAATATTACATAACAGTACATGTTAAATTTAAATTATTTAAAATGTGATGTAAAATGATTCATTAACAGATTCTTTCGTGGTTTATCTAAATTAGGTTTAATATTTTTTTGTTCTATGTACATATGTATGTATGTATATATTTTCAATTTAGAAATTATATTATATATTTTCTACTTCAAGTTAAAAATTATAATGACAACAGATTAAAAATTAAAAATTTAAATGTGTAGGCTTTTATAACATAAGACAGTGCAAAACAAATTGGAAATTTCTAAGATATTAATGTGTCTATTTTTATAAAATGCACTATTGTAAACTGCAATATTTTAATTAAATTTTTATCGTTAAAATAGCTAAAAGGAATCATTTAAAATAAGAAACAGATGAAGAAATTGAAAGGCATTAAATATAATTTTTAATAAATTTAATATAATTTTTTATAAATTAACACTTTTTTATGTACTATATTTTTTTTCGAAGACTAGTCAATTTATAATTTTTGTACAATAATAAAAACAAATTTTTTTCCTAATTACATTTCATTTTTATATGTATATATATATATATATATATTTCTAATACATTTTTTGTCTTTTCTTTCGTGATATGACGAGTGTTGTAACCCTCAGAGAAAAAATGCAAAAACCAAAATCAAGAATTTGAAATTGTTTTGTTATATTTTTTGATTATTAAATTTAATTTTCCATTCTGAAATTATGAGTAGAAGAGGTCATATTCATTACAATTTCAATTACCCAGAATTTATATAATTTTATATATTTAAAGAAAAATGTAAAAGTTCCTTTACCATATTCCAAACCATTTTTAGAATAATTTGAAGATTAGAGAAATTGGACGAATAATAACTTTTTTTTAGTCATATAAAATTAATAAATGAATATGACCCTCAAAATTATATTTTACTAAACTGAACGTAGATTTTGAAAATTTTATTTTTGAAGTAATTTTTCTATTTATTTAAAGAAATTTCGTTAGAGTAAAATTTAATTAAAAATTTATTTATTGATTTTTGTTGTTTTTGTCTTTAAACTTTACTTTTAATTAATGCTATGCATCAACTTTGATTGGTAATAAAGTTAATTTTGGCCAATCAACAAATTCAACGCCATATTTAAATATACCAGTTATTGTAACACCAACCATTGAACCCCAAAATAATAAAAATAATAAATTTTCTGTATTATACTCATGTGGAAATACAACTGATGATAAGAACATAAATACTGCAAACATAAGAATCGAAGGAAACTGTAAAAATAGAAAAAAACATTTTTTTTTTTTTACAAAATTAATAAAAAATATATTGGAAAAAAACAATTAGTAGATTACCGTTCCATATTTCCATCCTTTTGTTATTGCTAATGGTGATGTCATAACATTACCTTCACCATCTTTAATTACGTAATTGCCAAGGAATAATGTTAAAGAATCCTAAATAGTACGAAAATATTAGATAAAAAGTTTAAAAAAAAAACATGTAACATTTTACCTCTCTGAACCCATCATTAAAATTATTTAAATAATAACGAGTTAATGAATTAACAGCATCACCGCATAATCCGGCCATTGTACGTTTACCAGTTCTTGTAAAGTCGGTTTTTAATGCTCCAGTGCCAGAATATTGGATTGAAATTAAATTTGCGTTATCAGCCCAAACCTAAAGTAATTAAGATCGATAAATTGAAAATGTTGAAAAAATAAAAAATAAAAAACGACCCACCCCTTTAAATAACATTTCAAATGATGGTGATACATCAATTTTTTGTCCTTGACTTAGTATACCTAATTTAATTAGTGCTTGTGTTAATGATCGTTTAGCTAACATACTTTGTACAACATTCGTACGATCCAGACAATCAATACAATTTGTTCGAAAAACACCGTCTTGTGTTGATAATATCATACCATCTGAACGTAAATGAAATACAGAGAATTCATCTTGTTCGTGTGCTAAACGATCAATTAATATATTTAAACGATCCCATTTCATTTTACGGCATTCAGCATGAAAATCAAATGATTCGTAACGTACAGCTGGATTATTCATTTGCTGTATTAGATTTGAATACGCCTTTTCTAAAATATCCTCTGCACCTCTATGATCAATCTAAACAAGAAATTAAAATACATGCACTTTACTTATATGTGAAATTTCATTTAAAAATTATTATAACAATAAATAATGTTTTTAAATCTTACCAAATTTATAATCACTTGTTTACCGTAATAGTACGATTGTGCATCAAAATGTTTTATACATGCACTTAAATGATCTTTTCCTTGTACTATCTCTGGTGGTGGCTTATAACGTAGATTTGGTGTTTGCCTCCAAAATAATGGAATACTACCGCGAGTCTACATAAGAAAGAAATTTCATAAATATTACATTTATTTGCAAAATTAAAAATATAGAAATCACATTTCCTTATACCTGAACAAAAGATATTTTATGTCCGTTATATTCCACAATTTGTTCAGTTTCAACAAAATTAGCACAATAACCATTCTCATCAATACCACGACAAAATAAACGGGTACCAGCCCTTTGTACTGATCTACGTGATATTATTGTCCAAGAAAATGGTATTCGATTAACATAAACCTGATTTATGGAGACAACTATTTAAATATAAGGAATAAATTTATATAAGAATTAAGGAAAATTATCAAATTATTAAAAAATTTTAGTTGGAAAGCTTTTTCAACGTAGAAGTTTATTCATAGGATCTGTATTTATTTGACTTTGAAAAATACGAGATATCTGTGAGAAATATCATTTATACCTTCACCAAACAACAGATACAACTTCTTTACTCTCTTCCATCCTACGTTGAAAAATCTCTAAATAAAAGATAAATATATCTTTGCGAAAATATCTTGTATTTTCTTTTCTTTTTTTTTTTAATAAAAAGGATACATCCTAACATAATAGGTAGACAAAAACGTTTAGCTTCAATTGCTTTCAAATTTTTTAATACGTATCCATTCCATACGAAACGTTCATCAGCTCTTTGATACAGCCCATTCTGAAAAATATACAAAAATATTAATTCAATAATAAAATTTAGGAATTTATTTATTCTACACTTACATTCAAAAATTCGGGTGGCATCGATTGTAATCTTTGTAATGTATGAGTTAAATCATATGTATATGAAAAATATAAGAATGGTGTATCAAGAATTTTTTTCAACATATTTAAATAAGTATCATTCAATTCTTTTTGTTGTTGTGTTAAATGTGTTGTAGTTGGAATGTATGGTAATAAATCGTAACCAGCCAAACGCCATATTACTTGATCATTAATAATACCAACAAATAAACGATGTGTTGCTACTATTAAATAATGACCTGAGATTAATTTAATTGTACCTAATATACCGCATACACGTCGTGTTGGTATTAATCCATGTAATTGATTTGTTTTGCCTAAAAGATAAATAACAAATGAAAACGTGATAAGTGGAAATTATTGTATTTCAAATGTCTTCTTTTTTTTTGTTTTCAATTTTATAGCATTTTCTTAATTTGATAAGAGAGTGTGTAAATGTGTATTAGAAATTCAGTGTTAGATTCATGGCTATTTGCTTCTAAAATAGAGGCAAAAAAATTAGATGATGTATTTAAGATTATGACATCATTCGATACGTGTAATTTTGTCTTTAAATCAAAATTTTCATTAATTAAAAAAAAAAAAAAAAGGAAAACAAAAACAAAATAATTAAATATTACCTTGAACTTTAACATCACACGTTACTCTATCAATGATTAATATTTCATCTTTTCCATTTGGTTCTACAATGAATTTATCAGTTGTTATGTACCTTTGACAAAAAAAATTATATTAATTATTCGTAATTAAAGAAATTAATAATTATTTCAACTTACAAATTCATATCATCATGAACATCATATCGTGACATTTTTCTTTATAGTTTTTTTTTTGTTTTTCTGGGGTTTTCTTTTAAATAGTTCCAGATTTTGTATTTATTCCTAATCTCTTGAATTTGAAAATTTTTTTCTTTAAATATTTATTAGACGAATAATTCTTTTATTTACTTTTTTTTTTTAGTATTTTGATAAGCTAATCAAATAATTCTATACATTTCAATTTTCAAATTATTGTACTAATTTGCACATAAAATTTATTGATAATCACAAAAATTTGTTATTAAAATAAACTGTAAAATAAAATAAAACACAAATGATTTTCACTTGTTTTTTTTTAAATATCTCACTGATGATAATTTATTAAAATTATATCAAAATAAACAAAAATAATTATGAGATTATATAGCACCGTGTTAAATAAACATTATTGTATTCGTAAAGTAATTTATGAATATTTTATTTTTGGAATTTAAATTTATAAAAATCATGTATTGAAAATGAAATTGAATAATTGAACTAAATATTTTGACAGTTTTGACAACTTTTCATGTACAATATGCAATTTATGCGTTGGGTGGTTGTGTGTGTGTGTCAGGAAATGCAGATTATAGTATAGTGGCAAATTACAATTTTTTTTATGCAGAATCAGCTGCCAAGGTTTATAAATACGAATACATTACAATACACATATGTACGTACATATGTTCAATTACCGGAAATATTTTTAGTAAGTAGTGAGCCCTCTGGTGGGTAAAAAAATTTTCAAAAAAATAATTATAAATTGTTGTAACGAAAAATGCTACCGAAAAGGTATTTTCAAAACTTTTTAATTTGAATTTTAAAAAGAAAAAAAAAATTAATTTTCTTACATTTGAAATTACAAGTGTGAAAAATTGATTATTAGAATGACAAAAAACAGAAAGATCCAAAAAATAATCCCTAAAACGAAAGGCTGACGGAAAATATTTAATGTAAGTGAATACCTATCAGGCTATCACCATTTACCATTCATACAGATTTCTTATGAACAGTATTTAATAAATTAAGAAATCAGTTTTTATGCTTTTAATTATAAATATCTCACTTTAATTTTAATTTTATTAAAATAATTCAAATTACAATGGTGCACAAATATTCATTAATTTATATGGATTAGATGCACTTAAATATTTTAATTCATCATCAAAACCTTTTTCAACATTTTGTATCCATTTTCTATCAACATAATAATTAATACATGATTGTATTTCTTTTTCATTGTATTTATCAATTTTGATTGGTACAAATGGATCTATATGTTCAAAACCATCTCTACCTAATAAATATTTAGGTAAATATGATTCTTGTTTATCATCAGATGATGCTATTTTATCAACAGTTAATAAACATACTGAATTACACCAATCATAATTTGTTATATTTAAAAATGGTTTTGTTATTGTAATTTTATCTGGTGTTATACGTACTTTATGTGGCCCAAAAATGTTTGTTTTTGGATTATAAAATGCATTGTAACCATCAATAGCAACTAATACTTTACATTTACCAGCTGTTGCTAATATTTTCAATTCATTAACGAGTGCTTCTATTGTACCTGTAGCAAATTTAATTCGTGCTATACCATGTTCAACTAATTCCATAATTGTTGATCCAGCTGATGTTGTTTCACGTTTACTCCATACATAATCTGTTGTCAATTTTAAATCATATTTTGGTAATATTGTTGCATTTTGTGTTTTAAAATGTAATAACCATGCAGCAGCATCAAATGGTAAATCAGTAAAACCTTCGTATGTTTGTGAATCAGCCAATTCTTTTGGCCTTTTGTACCAATTAGCTACCCATGGTACATGACAAATTATAAAATTATTTTGTAATGCAAAATGTAATAAATGAGCCATCGTTAATGTTTTACCAACACCATCTTCACCATATAATACAAAACGTAATGTAGGCTTTTTTAAATCAAAATTTTTTATATAATGCATAATTTCGATAGCTGGTTCACGTATCATAAAACATGTTTCAGCGAATGTTTTTACTTGTTTTTCAAATGATTTTGGTAGGCCACCATGTGTGAATAATTGTTTTTTTTCATCTGGAGATACTCTATAAAATCGTCCAATATGTGATTGATTATGATTATTTGTGTTTACTTCATTTGTTCGAAAATCAATAAAATTTGTTTGTTGTGCAGGTTCAATCACTGTTGATAATCGTCGAATTGAAAAGTTTTTAATATTCCTCAGCAACATTATTTATTTACTTTTTTCCCTTTTTTATTTCTATTTTATTTTTTTGTAAATAAATGAATTAAAACTTTTTATTTATATTTCAAATTTCTATAAAACGTACATATGTAAAAAAACAATTTCTTCTCACACACAATTTCAGGTTAAGAATTAAGATTATAAGTATGATATGATATACATATGATGATACTCAATGATACTCACAAATGTCATAAACAGCTGAATTTCTAGCAGTCAAGTCAACATACACAACATACAGAATACAGACCATGCGTGAATTTAGCTGAACCGGTATTTACAAAATTTAATTAAAAAAATATGTATGAATGAACTATGAAACACTTCACAGCACAGCACACATTAATTTCCAAATAAATACAATCACCTTATATGTACCATCGTTCTCCCCTCAAACAATGTACATATTTATTTTATTTTATTCTTGCACATACACAATTCATACAAATACAAATTATCAAATTAACATAATACTTCCAATCTAAATCAAAAATGACTCTAATCTTTATATGTCTTCATGAGATCTTTTCAATTTTCATACATTTTTTGTCTTCTTCTTTGTACATACTGCCAATCATTTTTAAAAGTTTGTATGAAAAATTTCAAACTAAATACCAGGCGCTCATAATTTTCAATTTCATAGCAAGTAAAAATATTTTTGTTCAAAATTTCTTGTTCATGACACATTTATCATTCTAAATGACCAGTATTAATAAAATATTACTGTCGGACAGGTGGCGTTGTGACCAGGTGAGAAAATAAAATCTTACCGGTCACATAAAAGCCTACACAAGTTTATCAATTCACATTTCCGATTCCGTTCAATTTAAATTTTGGTTATAAAAAATTGAAAATACGTCTGCTGATGCATGTCGGTGGTCGGTGTTCTTGAAGGACCGCACATAAATTTTTGTGTGATGCAAAGATAATTAAAAGATTCTTTAGCTAAACTGAAAATATTGCATTTTAATACATCACAACTAGATCAAATCAAAAAGACCTATTGTACCTAATGGATCTTAGTAAAATACAAATTTTTATTTTTATTTTAAAAATATTTTATTAAATGTATTATTTTTAGTTTTACTTATTTGCTTATTTATTATTTTATTTTATTTTATTTTATTTTTTGTTTATTATTTTTTTTTTCTCTTTTCATCTTTGACTTTATTTTATACAAAAAATTTACATTAGCAAACATAATAAAAAAAACGTTTTTCTTTTTTTTTATATATCTCAATTGATCTCTTTCTTTATAAAAGGAGACTATCATTAATACAAAAAATAAAAATAGTATATAATATAAAAAAAAAGAAATTTTTGTGTTATGTTTTTTCAATATTTTAAAATCTTTTTGCTCTCAAAATCAATTAATGATGAATACAAATATAATTATGACTACATATTGCATCAATGGTACACATCTAATTTTAAAATGAGAAATATTCCTGATTTTGAATACCGTATATGGTTTTTAAATATTGGATATTTTGCCTGGTATTTGAGCATGTTACCATTAGTACCATATTATACATTATTTTGAAGATTTTTAATATCAAAATTAGACATGTACCTTCAGTTATAATGTATTCGAAACGAAAAATAAAAACAAAACTAGGAGTACAATGTAATAAAATACATATTTTTAGATAGACAATAAATACATATAAAAATTTTAACAGAAATTTTAAAACATCTTTTTTTATTTTTTTAGTTTTTTTTTTTTCATTGAATTAAAATGATATGAAAGATTGTAAAATAAAAAAGAGCAAATTTTCTCTTTCACTGCATTTGTTTTCTTTTTTTTTGTTTCAAACTTAATAAATGATGGCTAATTAATTATACGAAATTTTATGTGTTATACATGATTTATAAGTACTTAGACTTTAATAATAATAATTATAATGATAATTAGGTATTGAATTTTTGTTTTTCTATTTTTTAATTTTTTTTTTAACTTGTAAATTGCTTTTCGTTTTTCATTTTCTGTTTCACAATGCGATTATTATTTGCATAAATATATGACTAAATGATTTTCATTTTATTTTATTTTTTTACTTTTTTAAGTTTAAATTTAATTATTAATAATTATTTTCAATTGGGTACGTATGTAATCTATATGTATAATTTTATTTTTCTTTTTGATTGTGACTTAAAAATTTTTTTACTTTTGACTTTCATTTTTATTGTATTTTATTTTATTTGTTTTTATTTAACATTTTTATTTTATTTATTCATTTTGTTGATTTTTATAAATCTCGAACACCAGTACCATAATTAGCACCACCGGCACGATTTAATGCATCACGAAACATATCAATATCCAAATCAGCTTCAGAGCCGGCTTGTAATTCAACAGCAAAATTCTAAAGAAATTTTAAAAATTAAAAAATTAAATACAATTTTAAAAATAGTTTTGGACTTATTCTACTTTCAAAAAAAAAAAAAAACAAAAGATGCATTTATTTGATAAAATTTTTCCATAAAAATTTTCTTACATTTAAAACATCTTTAATAATTGCTTTATCTGTTGACATTTTAGCACGTTGTATAACACCAACATCTGATCCAATCCATGTTAAAAATAAAAATTTTTTCCTTTTCGACATTTCATCACCCATTTGTATTCTTATATAACCGAATGCTCTTTCATTATTTTGAAATTGTTGTTTAAAATCATCAAAACCTTGTCCTTTAGCTGAACAAATTATTTTTGGTCCATCAAATTTAAAAACAGCCCTATCAAATTAAATAAAATCAAATTATTTATTTTTTTTTTTGTCTAAATATATTTGAAATTTTTTAAATAAATAAATAAATATATAATTAATTTACCAATCTGTATCCGTAAAATCAGATCTTACATCTTCGTACGCTTCACGAATATTATCTTTATCAAGGGATGTTGCCATCGGAAGCTATTAAAATGAATAAAAAATTTAAAAAAAAAAAATGAAATTTAATTTAATTTTTCTATTTATATGCTATTTATATTTATAATTTATTTAAAAATTGATTACTAATACTTTTATCTAACAGTTTTTTTTTTCCTATGTATTAAGAAAATTTATTATCACAAAACAGTTCATATTATATGTACATACAATACATAGTATGCATTTGTGAGTGTTTTTTTTTTTTTTGTTCAGATAAGAAATTCTATGTATGTACTATCATATCATATTGTAATCATTTTGAAAAACTTGAAATGACAAATATAATTGTTAATAAATTTATGTTTAATAAATTAATTTTGATATCAACTATACAAAAGTATTTTCTCTTTTAAAACATTTCAACTTATACAATTTTTTATTTTCTAGTGATAACAAGAATTCTAATTAATTTTTCTTTTTATGTTTTTATACTAGCTCATAAGTTACAAAAGAAACTTGACCTTGTGTATTAGTGATAAGATTTTATATAAAATCACTTTTTAAACCTTTAGGTAGATAGAGGTGGCCGCCTGCTCATTCCCAAGCAAGCACACTTAGGCCAAAAAGGCCCATTACCAGATCACTCACACTTTCACTTTAAACAGATCTCACAGATCACTTTAAATCCTTTAAAACAAATTTATTTTCATATGCGTAAAAAATTTACACACACACATACATAATGTAATTAATAATAATTTTGTTTTTACCATTACAAAGGAAGATCATAATTTTTGTTTTCAATATATTACAACTTTTTCCCAGTACACAAGACATATATAAACAAGATTTTCTATGTTTTCCTTTTCATTTAGCATTGACATGTTTTTCTTATTCATGCTCAAAGGATATACTTCTAAGATTTTTCTTTTTTTTTTTATATGAATTTCAAATAAAACACTATTTTCCTTTTTGTTTTCGTTTTTTATCTTTGAAGAACGAGTATAATACATTATTCAAAATATTTTGCATTTAAGAAAAAGGAAAATATTTTATATGCGCTTTCATTTATGTGAACCTACTACTCAATAATGTAACATATCTATGCATGTACATGCATACATATAACTACTCAGACATGCATGTATGCATTTTTAGATGTTATATGTTTTCTTTTTTATTTTTTATTTTTTATTTTTTTTCTGAAGTCCAGACAAAAACACTCGAAAAAGGATTCTTATTTATGAGTACATATACGTATACGTGGCATAAACACCGATAAAAGTAAAAATGAAAAATATCTACCTACAAATTCGTCAAAACAATATAACTATCGTTAAAAACGTTTTGATTACATATACATACATCATAAATGCAAAGTAAGTATAGTGTATGTACAGGGTGCGTCATTTTGAAAAACTTAGAATTTATAATCATTTGAAAATTGTATTATTTCTTTCATTAGATCAATTTTAAAAGTAAAAAGAATTTGTGTGCTATTCTTTTTATTGCACAGATAAGACGAAATATAAATAGTGTTTTGTCAATTTTAAAATGTTGTGTGTGTTCATCTTGAAATAACTTGAAAAGAAATTTTTTTGGAACAAAATTTCCATCGAACGACCTAAGAAACCCTGTACGAACAAGAAAAAAATATTAACGTAATGCAGTAGAACTAGACTAGGTAGGTACCTATATATGAATTTTAACAATCAAACCATTACCACCCACAACAATTCACTTTTACATTAACAATATGAACATGTGTATGTTACTATCATAAGGATTAAGATCAACATTCTTTATGCACATATTTTTTTTTTAAACTTTGTTTTTCTTTCATTTCCTCATTATTATTATTGTTTAAAATGTTGGCTGCTGCATTAAAGTGAATTTTTTTTCCTTTTACATACAATTTACATATATACACAATCGATGTATGCATGCGTTTTTATTTCCTTTTTGTATGCATGTATGTATGTAATGCAACTTTTTTATATTCATTTACTAGTCATCATCATATCATAATTCAATGTTATATTCTTAAAACTCTTAAAAATACACAATAAAGCAGTAACAGAACAGTAAGTCAGTAAAATATAAGAATAGCTCGCTATGTCTTTAATTTTAATTTTGAATTCTGAATGAATAAAAAGTACTCCACATTTATTTTTACACACATGTATATATATGATGAGGTAAATTTTGCTAAAAGGAACTCCCCAGCATAAATCAAAATGTGCGATGAAGTCATCGACGGTGCTATATTTATATATGTACGTACGTGGAATAAAAGGGTGTGGATGACTTCAACTATATACAAACATACTCGTATATGTATACACATATTCGTCTACAAATAATATAAATATCACCGTTTTTTTTTTTTTTTTTTTTTTTTTGATATATTTTTGAACATTTGAATATGGATGAGTCAAGAATGTATTCTAATCCTAAAATAACACTTAATAAAAAATAAAAGTTGAAAAACAGAAAAAAAAAATAAAAATAACCCATTTGAGGTTTTCTTGAAGTTATTATAAGACTTTTGCCAGTTAAAAGAGTATATGTACACAAAAAATTCATATTAAAGGATTTTATAGTTGTTGTCATATATATACATATATACAACATATTATACTATTGATTGAAAAATATTGAAAAAAAAAAAAACTATTTACATTCATTGTATACTAAAAACGTTGAATCATTTTTAAAGATAAAAATATACATATGAAAATTTTGTACCAATATTTGCCACATATGACGCATTGAAGAAAAATTTAAAAAAAAATATATATGTGAAAAGGAAATGAAAGAAAATCATGTAGGTGAAGTAATAAAGATTTTCATATTAAAAAAAAAAAAAGACATTTGCACAGTAAAATTTTCATTCAAAAGTTTTTATATATGGCATTTGGTATACATATGTATGTACATATTTGAGAATAGTATATGAATGCATTTTCTAAAAATACATAAATGTTAAAACCTCATCAAAGGATTTTTGTATGTACAGACTATATTTTTAAGTTCTAAATTGCATATGTTCATTGTTGACTTGATTGAGAAAAAGTTTTATACACACGTACATGTACACACACACACATATATAGATGATAAAAGAAGGGATAATGAATAAGATTTCATAGATGATCGATTATTTTATTTTATATATCTTGTTTTCATACATTCACATGACCATTATATAAGCACATAAAAAGTATGTGAATGTTTTCTTTTATTTATTTATTTTTTTTTTTTTTTACATAAATATAATTTTTTTAAAATAATTTTTTTAATTTTAATTGAATGATACTCGATTTCCTTAATAATACCGATGATACTCTTCACAACGAAGGTTAAAAAATAAAACTTACAAGTCTAAAGTTCTATTCTTATGCTGGTATAGGTATATATTAAATTAAAAATTAATTGATAAAATAATCAATAAATAAAATAATTTAATTCTATTGAATAAAATGTATGAAAATAAAAAAAGAAAAAAATACATAAAAAATTGTATGACATTGATGCATAAGAAAAATCAATAATAAAATGAATAAAAATGAATTTTTTAATTTATAAATGATATTTTTGTAAAATACAAAAAAAAACAAAAAAAAAATACAGTTGATGCAACTCTCATATTGAATTTTTTTAAGTACCACTTTTTCATAATTATTTTACAGATTATTTTCAAATAAATAAAATTTATTGATTTTTAAGGAATTTCAAGCAGTTTTTCATCATACTGTACTGTACTGTTTTATTTTCATTGCATTCGTTATTTTAATAAGCTTAACTTAGAAAGCTACAGTGTCGAGGCCATCAAACCTCATCTCATCTTCAGTGCTATTTCAATAAGAAAATTTTTAAAAATTTCATTGTCAATATTTTACTGGAAAATTAAATTCAAAATTCAAAAATTTTGTTATAACACAAATTAATTTACAAATATTTATAATTTCGAAAAATATATTCATGTATGATTAAAATCAAAAAACAGATAAACAAAAATAAACAGAAATTTTACGCAATGAATTATTCATTACATTGTTTAATATTTGTATTGATATTGGTATGTGTAAAAGTGATTTAAAAGAAATATGCATGCATGCTTAAATTTTTTTTCTTATTTTTCAAATTAATATTTAAATTAAATATAAAATCAAATGCACTTGATGTGTATGTTCACAATTTGTAATGATTCCAATATTTATTTTCACAATAATAAAATAAGGAAATAAATAATAATAATAAAAAAAATACACAAATTACATCTGTTATTTCACATGCATTTTAGAGCTGTTGTTTGATATATATATATATACGAGTATTTGTATTTTTTAAGACCATATAAAGTGAAGTATTTTTAAACGACGACAATGTGTGTAAATTGGAAGTATTTTAGAAAATTTCATTTAACAAATGCATAATGCAATTCACGTATATGTAATTAATAAAACTCGATGTACTATAAAAAAAAAGATTGTGTGATTTATTTACACATGAACTTGAAAAATAATATATCAGACATACATTACCATACAAAGTCAATTTTTGTATTATATTATATCGTTATTTGTAATGAAATTAAACAGGTCAATATGTATCTTTTATACTACATTTACATGTATTGTAACAGCGTATATACATATATAAGTAAATTAACAAATATGGTAAATTCCATTGAAAAATAATTTAAACTTCATTTTAGTTAACAACTTTTATTTTAAGTGCATAATTTCTATTTATAAAGTATTTTTTAAGTATTGTATATACTCTTATGAGAAGTTTAAATTAAATAGAAATCATGTAATCTCAACTTAATTCAGATTTTAGATATATATACAAACACGTAAGTTGAATGTAAATCGAAACGTTTACTTATCAGATAAAAAATTTATGATGTTTGTATAAGTTTTGAATTATTGATTGATTTTATGATATTTTTCGTCTACCGTTATTTTAGCCTTATGCCCTAAAGATGAATATCAATACTATTCAGACTTATCAACGTTCAAATAAAATATTCTACATTTATGCAAATGTTGTATAGTATGTGTTAATTTTTTCCTAATACACGGATGTGTACTTTTCAATATTTCTATTTTGAAGATTTTGCCAAAACCAAAAGAGATTTTGCGAAGAGATTTGCCAAAAATTAGGGCTTTTACATGAAAGGACGCAAATGAAAAGACACTTTCCACTGTTTCAAGTGTAACGGGTGAAGGAAGTGAGACGTGTATCAGGTAGCCCATAGGCCATAGGTACCGTGTAGTCTCATACACGCTTCACTTCCTTCACCCGGTGTCTCATAAGACAATTTGTCATATGTGTAAGCATCTCATCGTTTAAAAAATCCCCCAATCTCTAATGTAAACATTTTTAAAAGATACCCGTTAAAAATTCTGATCTAGATGAAACAAGATTTGACGATTTTGTTACTTTGACTCTGTTTCATGCTTAGAAAAAAAAATATATATACAAGTATCTTTACTGATCTATATAACTATAAAAGCACAATCAAGAGCTTAACAAAATAAAAAAAAAAATAAAATAAAAATAAAAAGACCCAGTTAAAGTATACGTAGATATGTATGCATGTGTACGTTAATTTTCAAATATAATATAGACTATGTATACTCTTTACTATAAGATTAAAAAAGCCGATAACAAATATTTTATGTGTTTACATGTACGTGAACAATTGAAAAATTATTAATATTATTTTTTTATTAAATTAATTAGTTCAAACAAAATGAAATTATAAATAATAAAATTTTATGATAAAAATCAACAATGCAGAATTGTAAATCATGTACATATTATTTATTCATTTTTAAATATCTACATTATTATAAATTTCATTTTAATTAATTAAAATAAAAAAGCGAACAATTTTATATTCAATTTATCAATGCGCATTATACCCAAATACATGAACAAATAAAAGTGAAAAAAAAATTTTTTTAATTGACGAATTTTCATGATTCAACATAAAAACATAAAAAAGAGAAAATTGTTATAAAATAAAAAGCGAAAGTATCTGGTATATATACTGCATAGGTAGGCGCTATCGAACTTTGTTGAATCTATTTTATAAATATTTACGCACAGTATTGTATCGTTATTTTGTTATTTATAAGAAAACTCTTAAAAATTGATGATGCTGTTGGTTAGTTAAAATAGATAATGAAACGTTTTCTTATTGAATATAGTGCTTAAATATCTAAATTACTTTATAGGTATTTTTTTGGGTCTTGGGTTGTTTTCGATAAACAATAATCAGAGTGTAAACTTAACAATTTAAATGTGATATATATATATAAAATAAACCATTTAAAAGAATAAACACAAAATTTAAAAAAAAATAATAAGAAAAATGAATATGAACGTAAGACAAATTTAATTTCATGTCAACCGGAAATGATACATTGTATCTAATTATACGAATGTTTTATCATATTTAACGTGTAAATTTGCATAAAATATAATCTACATTCGTTACTTACACATAAATAAAAATGCAAATAAAGTATAAATTTGATAAATTAAATAATTATTTGGTAATAAATTTAATTCAACGTAAGAGCATATATAATTTCTTATTTTAAAAATTTTTAAATAGGACCTGGAAAAACTGGGAATAGAGAGATGAAGACAGAAGGCTGAAGACAGAGTAAATTGGAGGAGCTGTCTTTTAGAGGCAAAGGCCCTTCTTAGGGCTTTAGAGCCATAGAAAAAAAAGAAGAAGAAATTTTTAAATGCAGAATTGTACATCACTGTACACAAAAATCATTTCTACTTTCCATCGGTTAAAATATGTGGGTACGTTATGTTATCTTATATAATTGATTTGAATAAAATCCATAAAAAAAAAAAACGTTTATAATTTTTTTGAATTATGATATTCATGCATAAAAGCTCTAAGAAACTTATTAATTGCACAATCAATTAAAATATGATGTCCAAATATTTTTTATGTTCTCTGTAAATTATATTTATTATAAATTCAAATTTGTATTGAAAGTACATATCGTATCGTAATGTATCATGTACTATATAATATTGATCACATGATATGTGCATTGAAATGTAGATTTTAGGAGGGTTCCAAAATCAAATATGAAAATTATTTGAAATCATAATACGTATATGTATACGTTATGGGTCATTAAATCAATTAAGTTTAAGTTAAAAAGTTCATATTTTCCAAAAAGGACAAATAAAAAAGAGAAGAGCAAAAAAAAAAGAACGGTAAATTGAAAATTCATTTAAAAAAAAAAATTATTTTGAAATTGAACAGACAATCCACTAGACTGTATAGAAAATTGAAAAAAAAAAAACTCGTAACATTTAAGGGTGAAATGGGAGAAAAGCATATGAACGACATTCAACATACAGAGACCATTTAATTGATTTCTTTTCTTTTTTTTTTTATCCTGGACATTTGATAACTATATACACCAATTATGTACATATGAAACGGAACTGATTGTACCTATGAATAAATATCAACTCGAACATAATAATTTCAATTTTCAATATTTTCACGTAATAAAATACCTTCAAAGCGTATGTACATGTGTGTACATAACACGGTCACTTAATAAAGGCCGGCTCTTACCCTGTACAGATCATATGATTCACATGTATAAATTTCAAATACATTTTAATTAATGAAATTTTAAAGTGCATATACCAAATAAAATTTATTCATTAAAAGAACATGTAAAATATTTGGAAATATTTGTTTTAAACTAGGGTTTTTTTCCTCTCTCTCTCTCTCTTTCTCTTAAAATTAAAAACAATTTGATTTCGTTGACAACATTTATTTGACTGATTATGAAAGATATATATCTTTTATGATGAGTTATATGGTGTGTGTATATATACATATATGTATGTAGGTTTAAATAAATTTTATGATTGCATTTATCATTCTAGTGCATTTTGTATCAATAATGATAAGATGATAATGATGATGATGTAGATGACGATAAGATTTGTCGTTGATGATATTTAATATGAAGGCATAAAATATATTTTAAAATTGGGTTGCGGACGCAATTATTTAATTTAACAGTTTGTTTTTTTTTTTGTTTTTAAATTGATATCATGATGCAGTAATACTATGTATACTCGTAAAATGTTTTCATTTTTCATATTTTTTTATTTGTTCATTTTTTCTTCTTATTTTTTTTTTTTTTTAGTTATCTTACTTTCGGCAAATAACGATATTTTTTTTTTCTTTTTCTTTCTCTTTTAATAAAAATATATAAAATAAAATACAGATAAATTAAGACAATGCCTTCATATGTACAAAGATACATACGTTCGTATTTATAAAAGATTTTTGTTATCTGACATGACGTGAGCGTTAGTTGTGTTATATCAATGATGCATATAAATATATGTAATTTAATTTATTGTAAATTTTGTTTTCTTATTTTTTTTTTGTACATGTTCAAGTAAATGCATACACATTTATAAGAATGAGTTGCTGATATTTTTAATATGCACAAATCTTGTTATAATAAAATTTATAGGTGCACACATAAGAAAAATAAAATATGTACGTATGTATGTATGTATGTATAAAAATGAAAAACTTTTAAAATCTGTGAGTTTATTTACATTTTCAACAAGAAATTTAAAAAAAAAAAGAAAATTTCGATGTTTCGTAAGCATATATACATACATATGGTTACATACACTTATACATGTGTACCTACATATGTATGTATGTAACACCCGGAATCAAGAAAATTAAAAGCCTTGACAAGTTTTGCCTACGTGATATAATAAAATTACAAATAATCAAAATAAAATTTATGATCCTGTGCTAAGTTATTATTGAAAATGAAAATGTTATACCGCATATTCATACATAACATATGTATGTAGACATTATTTTAATCATAATATGAAAACTTAAAAAAAAGTTCTACACATATAAAAATTATTATTAAATCATAAAAGATTTATGAAAGTTAACCTTATTTTCTTTTTATTTATTTTTTAATCACAATATGGAACATATTGTTAATATGGTGTTGATATATTTATATGATGTATCTACATAAGGTATAATTTGTCATTCTAATATAAATTTTGGCAGTAAAATTATAGCGTATGACTCGGTTACAAGGCAGTCATAAAATACAGTTTAATATACTTTTAACATGGTAGGTAATTCAATTTGGACCACTCGTCCAAATATAGTTAATAAGTGTAATAAATGTTTAACCAAAGAATGACGACAATATCGTAACAGCCTGTACAAGGTTCTGAAACCTAAAAAAAAAATTTTAAGTAAGAATATACATACATAATAGTATAGGATTTTTGGCCCTCAACAGAATTCTCAGAAGTCTGCAGAATTTATGAGAAAAGGTCTCCAAGTCCAACATACTCGTACCTATACAAGCTCCATGTTTTAGCTTCTTAGCTTAAAAAAGATCAAATTTACATATGTTTGTCCATATGTATATATGTACACACTATACAACAAATGCATATCACTTAAATATGTACATACATAAGTATATAAACTTTTAACGATTTTTGCTGACTTTCTAGAAGAACGAAAACTATCGAACATAATTTTAAAAAACTGTCATTTTTTAAAAAACAAATTGCTAAAAGTTAAATAAAAATTTTTTGATTACTATTTTCATTTTTAAAATTGATTGAAAAAAAAAATGAATATAAATACTAAACAAATCCACGTGACTTAAACCACAAGGTCATATTTGTAATTTATATATTTGTATATACACTATAATACAATCTACATACATGCAAATGTACGTGTTTTTTAATTATTAATTTATTTATTCTATCATATCAAAATTATTATTATAAAAATTTTAAATTATAGGTATCTAGATAATGAAAAATTAATTGAAATACATTTATCTAATTTAAAAATGTTATTAAGTCACATTAATGTCTGCGCAGGTACGAAAGCATTATACGAAAATAAAAATTTTGAAAAAAAAAAACTCGAAACGTTTATTTGTAGAAAAACAAAAAGAAAATAAAAATGTGTATAAAAATTCCAAATGATAGGTACTTATGCATACGTGTTTTGTTGATATCATTTTATTCACTGTAATTTTTGTTGTTGTTGTAATATTTTTTTATTTTTAGTTTTTTTTTGTTTTTATTTTGTTCAAAAGAAAAATTTAAATAAATCCAGTCTTCTCGTTCAATCAACTTCCATTTAAAAATTTGTGAGTCAGCCAAAAATATCATAAAACCAAAAAAGCGTAGGTTTTTTTTTTACGTATATTTTTCGTTTTTCAAATTTGTATTATGTATTTGTTTTTTTTTTTGTGCTGTTATTTTTATTTTTATTTTTTGTTTATTATTATTATTATTTATTTTTTTTTTAATTCAAATTTTATATATGCATGAATACATCATAACTTGATATTTGTGTATATTATTATTAAAATGTGACTTTTATTTTAAAAGAAACATGAATACATTTTTTATTGTACAGGGTTACACAAACAACATGGTTTTTTTTAATTTTTGTCTTTTTGATTTTTTTTTATTTTTATTTTGAATAATCCGTGTTAACACTAGGTATACGTACTTGATCATACATATATACGTACATATGTAAAATAGGTACATACATGTGACATTAACAGACGTGATATTAACAAGCATGATTAAAACTATATATTTTTGGCTTTTTGTTAGTTAACTTTTGTGTTGGATTTTGATGTTGACGTATCGAAAACAAAAAAAATTTTTTTTTTTTTTTTTTTGTCAAAGAAAATCAAAAAAACAAATTTTTTTTTCTTTTCAAAAAGTTGGAAATGAAAATCTATCAGTAACATCATCATTATTGTTTTTATTTATTTGTGTATTTTGTATTTTGAATTTCTATTTTTTCATTCAAAGTTTCACATTTGAAAAATAAAAAAAATCAAAAAAATAAAAAATTAAAAAGAAAAACCAGTCTATGATGTTGATTATATTTTTTTTTTTTCAAAGATTTTTCTTCATATTTCATGAGAAAGTTTTCAAATAAATAGAAAATGAAAAAAAAAAAATTTCATAAATAGAAGATAGAAACGTTTATAAAAAACAAGAAACAACAAAAACAATAATAATAATTTTCCACTACAGAATGCACCTATAAACATGTATGCGTATGTGTGTGCGTTTAATATAGTGCACCATTTCTACTTATATACCAATAAGTACCTCTACTATAGTATTAACACAATTATTACTGTTAGGAATTTGAAAAATTTATTTTTTTTTTACAATTTTCAAAAAAAAAAAAAAAAGAAAGAAAAACTATAAAAAGAAAATTATATTTTATTATTGAAAATAAATTTTAAACAAACAGATTAATTACTAATTAAAAATTAAGCACCTTGTACTAGAATAAAACAAAAAAAATTAATAAAAAATTTAATATTGAATAATCAAATATGTATGTGTGTACCCAAATTTACCTTTTTTGGTTTTGTTTCAACAATTTCCCATTCAACTTCCATTGCATCTGACATAATTCTTAAACTATTTTAATTCTAATTAGTAGGTAATTTTTTTTGTTTTTTAAATTTTTTTTTGTATTTTGTCTTTTTGCTATAAATTGTTTAAAAAAAAAAAATTTTTTTTCTCAACTTTTCGTTTTTTTTTTTTTTTTTTTTACTTTTTAAGTCAACAATTTCGTACAGAAAATTTTTTAATCCGTCTAAATAATTAGTTTTATTGGTTCTATACGTATACTAATATAGGGTAGATATCCACAAAATGCAAAAATTAATGTATGATATATGGTATGTTATATATTTTGTATGCGTTTTAACAATACACGTACGAATATATGTATTTGAAATGTCTGTATATAAAATTTAAATATCCTAAAGGTATTTAGAACACTATATACCTACTTATTATGGATATTATTAGTCACACTTTAATTTTATTTTCCGTTATAGCTGCAATTTATTATATATGTACGTATATACATATACGTTGCAATGCGTATTATATATATATACGTATATGTATTGCAAAATAAAGAAAAACAAAATAAAAAAAAATTAGTTCAAAACTTACACTTTTACACTTTTTATTCTTTTATTATTACATGTATTCACGCTTGTCGCGCTTTTATTACTGTGTTTTCTTATATTATATATACGTTTATATTATTTTGCACACAATTTTTAAAACAACTGCAATTTTAAGAAAAAAAAAGAAAAAAAAAAAAAAAAACAAATATTATAAGAAAATTAGTTTGCACTAAATAAAAATGTACAACTAATTTTCTAATAAAACACTGTAATGTAGGTATTCTGTATGATTACTTATTATATTTATGTACAAATTTATGAGAAAATGTATCTAATGGTACATGTAAAAAAATGAAAATCATCTAAATTTTTAAATTTTCTATTTTTTTAAAAACAAAAAAAAAAAAAAAAAATAACGATTTTTTTTTTTTTTTAAATTTCAAATTTGATATATAATTTACTTATTAAATATTAATTTAAAAGAAAATATTTTTTATGTATTTATTATTATAAATTGTTTAGATACACCGATTTCATCCGGTAGCGGTAAAATCTTTCTCCGTTGTGTTTTTATAAAATTATTTTAAAAAAAAATTTTTTTTTAGTATAAATTGTGACCGACTATTATCTCTATAAAATAATTTTTTTTTTTTTTTTTTTTTTAAATGGATAAATAGGATGATGATAACGTTTATCGTGTTATCGTTTTTGAGAAAAAATAAAAAAGGTACACACACATACATACACACGATAAAAACTTGAAATATACAGTAATACAGTTTATTATATATATTAAATTTGTTAACTTAGGAGAGAGAAGTAAAACTGAAGAGAATCAAAATGCATTCATATCCATTCGTTATTTGTTTTAACATTTCTTTAACGTTAAGATAAAAAATAAAATTAATAAAAAAAAAAAAAGCATCAGAAAGACTAACAAAACACTTAAAAGAAGTTAAACGACTTAACCTAATGATGATGTGAATATGTAGGTAGAGGCTACGCGAATGAATTAAATAATGGAATTGTTTTAAAATGAACATTTTCTGTAAGCATTATAAAAAATTATAATTTTTAGAGTTGCATTTTAATATGTAATTTGTATAATTTGTAGCATGTCACACGTGTTACCAAAATTTTTTTAACGATCTTTATTTTAAATGAAAATAAAAGAAATTTTATTATTATGAACAAATTGAATTTATTTGAAAATATCATTGAAACCACTTACCGGGCCTGATATCTATGTATATGTAAATCTTTAGTATCTATATATAGTGCCAATTTCAAATATAACTTTAAAATAAGGATCTCTATGTATATTAGATTCCCAAATGGTATAGTTAAGTAATTAAAAAAATATATTATTTCACATTAATTTTGAAATTTTCTAACTCGAGCTCCTCAAAAGTCAGGACTTTGATCATATAATTTGGGTTTATTCTTTTACTAACACCTGAATTCACGTAATAACAAGAGGTAGTTTATAATTTTGCGAATCACTTTAGCAAGATTCAAATTTCTTAAAACTTCAACATAAAAAATTCTTTGAATAAACGCTTTTGTTTTTATTTTTAATTCTGTTTCTTTTTTATGTTATAAAACAAGTCAAGAAGAAAAAGAGTTTCATTTCGTCTTTGTTATAATAAAATTTGTGAAGCTTTTCATTATTATATTTCTTTATATCTTTGTGTTGTTTTGTTTTCCTTTTTTTTTTTTATTGAAAGAGCTAAGGTCAATTTAAACAATGGCAATTATTTAATTTATTTGATAACAACAACGATGAAGTGTTTGCTTTAACTGTAGGAAGATATATTGAAGGTATTGATGATTTTATTGGATTGTCTTGTTATATAGAAACACACCCGTCTATAATTTATGAATATATGTTATAATTATTGTAATATGTACCACAAATTTGAATGTACGAATATGTTATATTTTTATTTTGTTAAAGAAAAGAAACGGGAATGAATTAAAACTTAAAAGTGATTTTTAAAAATAAAAATCAGATAAGAGATAGAGGGTGAACGGCCTAATGGCTGTCATCATATGTAGATATAGATACTTAAAATTTTTATATGCAGGCAGAGTAGCATATGCACGAGCAGACTTACATGAAAAAAGACTCGTCTACGTCATAATATTCATGCATGGAGTACATAAATGGAAATAACAAATAAAATCCACAAATTGAGGAAAAACCAAAAAAAAAAAAAAAACCAATGTGAAAAAAACAAAATTTTTTTTTTTTAAATCATCATCCCTCAAGGCTACCTTTTTTTTTGTTGTCTCTGATATTCAAATTTTATTATAAATTCGCTCATATACAAAAATGTTTATGTGTAAATGAGCAAAACAATAAAATAAAATAAAATTAAAAATAAAACTGATTACATTGGGTACATTATAATGATTAAAAAAAAATAACTAAATTCGTATGTGTGTACAAAAAAAAAATGTATATAATTATAACATAACATTTCTCTGATAAAGGATTTAAAAAAAAAAAAAAAAAATCACAAGGAAATTCATTTTTCAATGAAAAGTACAATTTTAAAAATTTTTCTATTTTCTCTCAAAAAGAAAATAGCAACATTCAATACGTTATAGTAAATTAGAATGTTAAATTGTTTGTAAAATGAAAAATTTCTGATTATTACATTATGTACTGCAATTGAAATTTAAATGAGTATTGCAATGTAATTATACTGATGTATACATATGTACATACATACATATTATATTGAATATGTTATACAGGTACCTACATATGTGGTTGATAGTTTGATACTCCTGATGAATTCGTAATTGCAAAAGGAAAAATGACATCAATAAAAAGAAATAACATGAAAAAAGAAAAATAAATAAAAATAGGTAGATAGGTACCTTACCTTTTAAATAAAAATAAACGGAAATTCAGATGAAAGGGAAAACAAGAATTTTAAATGCAGAAAAACGAGATTTCCTTCTAAATATACGTAACCATACACACTTATATGTACTTATGTTCTTGCACACTATATGGTACATGTCTATCTATATCTGCGCCTACATAATTATTTATATACATAAGTATGTATGTATGTACGGTATGTACAAATTTAATAAAATTAAAAGAAAAAAAAATTTATTTTGTTTGTTTTTTATAATAAGTATATTCCCTATAGCTAGACTAAAGTATTTGGACAACTACAAAAAGGAAAAAAAAAAATAAACAATATTTTATATGAATATGAATAGTCATATTAATTTGAAATTCTATTTTTGGAAATTCTAAAATTTTTAAAATGCATACATATATTGTCTACACACATAATATGTGAATATGTAGATAACAAAAAAAATTCAAAATGTGTATATATTTATAAGCGTATAATATGCATTATTTGATTTTATAAATTCATATGGTGTATGTCACGCCCGACTTATACATACAATACATAATAATTCACAGTCTATAAATGTGTACTTATGTATCTATAAAACGTATATGCAGATTTATAAATACGGATGTGTAATATATGTATGTACATTATATTTAAAAATATTTAAATCTATCTATGGATTTGTTAGATACATTTTCAATTTTAATTTCACTTTTTTTTTATGTATGTTTTTTTTTTTTTTTTTTAAATGAAATTCAAACATTCAGAATATGAATAATATGAAATTATAATATACGAATATAGATATTAATTTCTTTCGTATCTTTTTTGTAGGCTTACTCACTTCACTAATTTATTTATGTATGTATTTAATTATTTATTGTTGTATATACACTTTTTAACAAAATATCAATTCACCTATCCACTATACAGATCCAAAATTACTGAAAAACTAAAATATTCAATTCAAATGATTATTTTCACAACTATACAAAACGATAACGATAACCGCATACAATTGGGATACTAAAAACGTATAGCGACAACGGCTGGTGGAGCTGTCTGTTTAGTGTTTGGTATGATTGAATTGAATTGCATGTATACACATATAAATATGTAGATACACAGCTTTTACGTAGAGTGTTTCAAGATAAATGTCAAAAATATATTTTTTGAATTTCACTCTTTAAAGTGAAGTTTAGTAAAATATAATAAATCCATATTCCTTCCTATAATAAATATTTTTTGAGACCACAATCTCCAATTGAACTCCAGTTAACGACTTAAGTTTTCGATTTATTTAAAAAAAAAAAAAAAAAAAAAAAACGGTTTTTTGGTCGTCTCGAAATGGTTCATTTATCGGAATACTGAAAAATTCGTTAAATAATAATTGATATAGAAAAGAATTTTTTAAAATTCATTAAAAATCAAATAGAGCAAAGTAACATTTGCTTCGAGACACCCTATACATTTTTAGATGTCGCTATATAGTATCTGTATATAATATATCATACATATATCTATGTATACAGATTAAAAAAGCGATTCTAAAAAGCCGGATAGTAAGAATTACACTAAAAACAACAGCAACAAAAATTTCCTTTCGATTTTTGAAGTGTATAAAAACATATGCTTAATTTTATACAGACATTTATCCATACAAATATAATAATAGACATACATGCACTCATATATATATAGATACATGCGCACATACACATTTAATTCAAATTTTAAATAAATTATCCCTTTACTCCCCCAAGCTAGACATGCTGTATAAAATATAAATACGGTTTATTCATTTTTCATCCATAATCGTGAGCTTTTTAAATTCAATTTCAACCAAACCAAACCCAACAAAATACGGAAATTTAGTTCCAGAGAGAGCATAAAGCAAAAGTTTATCATTTCTTTAATTTTTATAAAAGTAATGTGATGTGTGCTTTCTGGAAAAGAAAGTGCATACGGTACGAGCGCCGACCATGCCGTAATGCATTTTACAATTTACATCATTACACAAATTTATTATATATTTGTTTGTATAGATAAATGCATATACATACATACATTAAATCAGATTTTATTCCATAGATGGCGATTTAAATCATTATTCAGTTTATGCATTTTATGCAATTAAAAATTTTTTAAATATAACATATTAAAATGAACATGTAAAGCAACTCATGTAATTCAAAATTGTCGAATAATAATTATAATTAAAACAAGATAAATACAAAAAACAATTTTTTTTCAAACAAATTTTCATTTATTTTCAATACCATAATTTTTTTTTTGTTTTTTTACGTTACGAAATACGTCTTTAACGATCACATTTTTTCAAAAAATTTAAACTTAGGCGGGAAAATTTTTTAAATTTCAAAAAAATCAGTTATGCACATAAAAACGTTGAAGTAAAAAATTCAAAAAAAAAAAAAAATGTACCCATACAAGTAACATTCAAATTTTATAGAAATGCACATTTTTCAAAATTTTTCAATTCGAATTAATTTTTTCCCAATAATACATATACATATTAATTTCAAAATTGTTATAAAAAACTGAAAATGGAAAAATATTTTTTTTTTTATAAAAATAAGAAATTACTAAAAGAATGTGGATATTCAACTAATTTTCACATTAATCTTTTTTTGTTTTTTGTGAAAGGCGGCAGATTCCGTTAAAAAGTTAAAAACAAAATTATTTAAATTTTTTGAAAAAAAATAAAAATAAATAAATAAATAAATAAATTCTATTTAGATAACAAACGTGTATAATTTATTTATTTTCATTTGTGATCCAAAATAAAATTTTTCTTTTTCTAATTCAAGCCGAAAAAAAAACCCAAAATTTATTAAATAATAAACTAAAGGCACAAACATACATATATAACAAATAAATCACTAATAAAATACCTTCAGTTCCGGAAAGTGTAATTAATTTCATATGAATGTAAGATTTGAATATAAACATAAGCACTTTGTATTATCTTCTGGTTGTAAAGAAAGTAAAATTTTTACTGTTTCATAAATAATATTGACAAAAGTTTCTTTTATTTTGTTTTTTTTTTTTTTAAATTAATTTTTCACAAATTTTCAAATTAAAGAAATAATTTTTTTTTTCTTCCAAATCAAAACAAATGGAAAAATTAAATAAAATTCTTTTTCATTATCTTATATATTTAATAAGGCCGACATTTAAAAATAACGTACATACGTTACATACATAAGTGTACATACATGTATGAATATGTTTGAGTTTAATGATTTATTTATTCAAATTAACTATACTTTATAAACTAATTCGATGTAGTTAAGGTCTTATGGGAATATATATTTTGTAATCGCTATAACTAAATTGTAAATTAATTAAAAAATTTATTTACATACATTAATTCGATACCATTAAGGCCTTATGAGACTATATGATATGTATGTATTTGTGTCGTTTTTCTTTTCTTGTAATTTCTAATAAGATCATTTCACGAGTAGTATTATCATAATCTTTAAGGTTTTCATACAGCATAAGATGAATTTTTTTAAAATCAATATACAGCGACGTAAATTGATACTATTTTATGTCATTTCCATAAGACCCTTAACTGCATCGAATTAGTGTATGGAGTATACTAAATAAATTTTTTAAATTAATATTTACAATTTAATAATAGCGATTTAGGCTTAGAATTACAAAATTTCAATTAAATATAAAATTACACATATTAAATAGAAATTTTAAAAATTAATTGTAATTAATTTTAATGAAAATTTAATTAAAAATTTATTATTTTTATTAATTATTTAATAAAACTGGATACACATTATATATACAGTTTGTGATGTGTTTTATGCAGGATGTGTACAATATATTTATACACAAACAAAAAAATTCCCAAAAATCATTACTCTGTTTTAATTTTAATTGGAAAATGAAAATGCGTTTATGCATTTTAAAAACAAATGTAAATTTTGTATTGAAAAATATACAGAGTTCAAAAAAAAATTAATAGTGAGAAATACATAGTAATGTCGATTAACATGTTCGATAGATTATTTGAATATATAATATGATTATTTAAATAAATAAAAAAATTGAAAAATTCTTAAAAATCAATATAATCAATCAATCATTCTTTATTGAGAAATTGCTGTAAAAATTTAGCTTCTGAATCAGATACATTATTATTATTATTATTATTGTCTATAATATCATTTATTGAACTTGAATTTGATTCTGAATGAGAAATTGTGTCATTAGTATCATCATATGATGATGATGATTCTAAATTGTGTTGATGTTGTTCTTGCTGTTGATGGTATTGTTGTTGATTATCGTCTGAGTTGTGAGATTGATTATGTTGATAACGATTTAGATAACGCTGATTATGAGATAAAGGTGGAGGTGACAAATAACGTTGAAATGGATAAAATGATCGATATGAATGCATCTTCCGTGGGCTATAATTTCCAGCGCTGTGGTTAATATTATTTTCATCACAGTAAATTTGCATAATATTTCCCAATTTTAAATTTCTTGTTTCAGTTGGAGTATTATTATTGTCATTATTGTAATTGGATCTTTGTTCTAATGGTTTTACAATTCGTATATTATTTGTTGTTGCACTTGCAACATCGTCAATTGAGTTACTGGCCATGACTGGATATGGTGCATTATTTAAATAAGAACTTGTCGATGAAGGCATTGTTGTCATATGTGAAATATTAGAAGAAGATGAAGTCGGAGGTGGTAATCCATGTATAATTTTCATAATTGTTTTTGCTACTTCTGGTGATAGTCCATTCATTCCAGTGATTGTTGTTGTACCACCACCATAACTGGTCATTGTGTAAGATTGAGCATGTGAATTTGAATTTGGATAAATTGGTGCTGTAACACCTGAAGGTGTTGGAGCTAATGATGGATTATTGTAAATTTTAGGCATTTGATAATAACCTCGTTGTATAACATCATGATCAAATGGTAATTGTGGATTATGTACAACTTTTAACATTTGAAGTGGTTGACTGTTGATACTATTTAAATTGCTATATATGTTTGATGTTGTTTGCGGCAAACTCATATAATTTGGTGTTCTGTATGGATCTACAATACTGGTTGGTCTTTGAATAAATCTTAAAATTCTTGGTTGATTATTATTATTAATTGGTGACGTATACATATATGTAGGAACATTTGTGTTAATTGGATTTGATAAAATTGATAATGGATTTATAATTCCATTTCCAATCAATTTTCCCGTATTTAATCTCATATATAATGGTTGTACTAAATTCGGATTTGTATTTAAAGCTGCTGTTGTCGGATAATATTTTAATGCTAATGTTGGTCCTAATTGTCCATAATTTCCATAATATGATGATGTTCCAGTATATGGATTTGTTGTTGAACTTTGTATTGAATTATCTTGAGGTAGAATAGTTGATGTTCCTAACAATCCAGCAGAACATATTGATATAACAGTTATAAATACATAAATCACAATCTAAAAATGAAATTTAATATTTTAAATAATTTTTTTTTTTTTTTTAATAATAAATTCACTTTTCAGAATTTTTGTTTTTATCTATTTCGTATATTTTATTCTAATTTCATATTTGCAATTTTTTTTTTTTTGTTTTTTTAATCAATTTACAATTTACCTTCATATTTTAAATTTCTTTCTATATAACTGATGTTATATCGATTTGATCTAACAAAAATACCGAATTCGACTAACTTATGAAAACGTTTTACATTCAACTTTTATATTGAGAGATTATTTATCTATATAATATTAGATTTTGTTCCGGCTTTTGAATAAAACTTTTATTAAGGGGAAAAAACGAACCTTTTTTTTTTTGATTTTCCAAAAAGAAAGTTTTTCTATCATATGTTGTAGTATACATTTTTTTTTTTTTTTTTTTTTTTTTAAATGATATATTATGTACAATTTACGAAGTTTTATATGCTAAATGATAAACATTTTTGATATTTTTTGAAAGAAATATATTTTGATGCATCTCATTTATAAAAGATTTACAAAAATATTCAAAGTTTTATGTATATAGAAAAGAATGCAACAATAACAATTGCATCTATATAGTTTTGTTATATCCGCATAAATCTCATAGATTTATCCAATAACGTCCATTCGACGTTATCTATACATTTTACGTTATTTATTTATCATTTTCATTTTTTTTTTTTTTTTTTTTTTGTTTTTCTTTTTTTAATATCGATTTACATATTATCAACTTCTAAGAAATAAAAAAAAACTTTATCACCTCTTATTGTTATTTTAATTTAAATGATTTTTTTTTTGTTCCAATACCAATATACGTAAATTATTTGGTGTTGATGATATACATTTTTATTATTATAAATTACATATGTATGTAGAAGAAAAAAAAAACTACACTCAGGAAATTAAAATATTTTTTAAATTATAATTATAACATAATCAGTAGTGTTTTAAATGGATTATTTTGATATTTAAAATATCTGAAAATGATATTGTATCATATCATATGATAATTATCATATATGTAAATGCATATAAATATATTTTCTATGGTAATTTATACAAATAATTTATAAAATTTTTAATGTAAATAGCTTTAAAATTATACCTATTACATGTACATAAAATTCATGTAAATGCGTAGATAAATACCGGAATGACTTAATAAATCATTTTTGATTATTTATTAACAAGTAAAATTATCAACACAAAAAAAAAATAGTAATTATTCAGTTTTTTCCATTTGAGTTTTGTTATTGTGTTTTTCCTGTAACTATTTTTTTTTTTTTTCATTTTAAATAAATTGTGTAAAAACCCTATGCGTTTATGTGGCTGATGAGGTACCTATTTCCCATGTGTATGTGAGAGGTGATGAGGTGACATGAATTTAATACTCACGACAAAAAAAAAAAAAGAAATAAAAAAGAAATTATCATAAATTCATTGTAATTAAATTTTATATTTAATAAAATTTCATAAATTATATTACAATAAAAATTTAATAAATATTTTAATTAGTTTATTAAATATTGAAAAAAAAACAACCAACAATTTTTAAAGAGCATTTTAAAAGCAATAAATTTATTATATAATTGTACGTACGATTTATTACATAATTGTGTATGTAGAGTGTCCCAGAACAAATGTTATGCAAGACAAAGTTATGAGAATTTCTACATAACTTCCGTATATCAAAATTATAGAATCAGGGCTAATAATAATTTTATTTAAAGCATTGGCAGGGCCTCGTAACCTTTGTTTCTATATGTATGTGTTTTGTACATATATCCAGTATGCAAAATTGGAAATTTTGGGCAATAATCTGGGGAAATTTGAGCATTGTTGCATTATTTTAATCGCAAAAGAAATATCCCTTAGGCGAAAATAAAAAGTCAAAAGATGCTTATCCTTCTTTTTTCACCCTCTAGATAAAAAATCATATACATGGTTCCAGTATTTGAATGTTGATATTATATGTTGGGATAAGCGATGCTAAAATATTTAGATGAATATACGACATACAACAAAACATCAAAAAGCTACAAGTAGATAATTAGAAAGTTGTAATTAGAAATTTTAACGTCTGAAACTACATCGTCTTACAGCGAGCCAAAAATTCACATCGAGTTCACCGAGTTGTGATTCTAATAATGATAACGCTTTAGCATTTATCTTTATATATTGATTTTAGTAACGAATTTCAGTTATCAATTATTTGATTTAAAAAAAAAAAAATTTCAAATCTTCAAAATATTACGATAAAATTGAATTTTTATTAAAACATTTGTTAATGCCAGTCATTATTGTTATTTACATTATATAAAAAGGCTCAATTACAAATGGTTATTAAAAATTTGTATAAGGTAATCAAAGTATGTATTTATGAAAAACAAAAACAAAACAAATTTGAACAATAATAATTTTCTTAAAAATATTCTCTAAAATGAAATAATGAAATTATTATGATGCTTATAAATACTCTGATATCCTTTTTAATATCCTTTTTTTTGATTATTTGATATTATTTACATTCTTACATTGGAAATATTATCAAATATTCGTGAATTGAGTATTTATAAACAGTATTTTTTTTATATATGGACATGAATTAATTTTAGATATTTTCTATGAAAGCATATGGATTTATGAAACACAAAAAAAAAATGTAATTAAAGCCAAACATTGGCAATATGAAAAACGTACACGAAATTATAATACTATTAAAATTATTTAAAAAAAGAATGAAAATGTACACAAATGTGATGCTAATTAACAGCTCTTATTCTGTATACTGTGGGACCATCCTCTGAGTGGTGGTTATGATGATGACCAGTACTGATTACTTGAAAAGCCTGAATATCTGGATTAACATGACGACCACCTCCTCCACCACGAGCGGGTGAGTTATTTTCATGAATTACTCGTATTGTACGTCCTGGAGGACCTCCTCGATGACGATGTGGTGGTGGTCTACCATGTCTACCACGTGGTGGTGGTCTGGGTGGTCCACCATGACCACGTCCACGTCCTCGTCCCCGTTTTGAACCGTGATCATCATGAACTAATTTAATAATTTTAACATCTTTACCACCTGATGAACTATCTAGAAAATTATTCCCTCTTCCTCCTCCATCAGCTACTTTTAATGTAAATCCTCCTTCAATTTTTACAGTTTTCGTTTTCTCGGGACGACTGTATGAATATCCTCTTTGATCTGTGGCTTCTGCAGTCAATTTGTAACCATCAGAAATGCCTGATTTCAAACCATGAGTGTGAATTTCTTTAAAAGAATCCGAAGATGCTGCAGTTTGATATCCTATCGATGATCCGCCATAGTTCGCAGCTGTTCTCAATTTTTTTCCTTTTTGTTCGCTGTTATCAATAACTCGAATTGTTTGTTTTAAACCTTTAACAGTTTTTACTGGAATTCTTATTTCATCTTTATGAGTTCTATCGTTTTCGCTAAAAATCCTCAGCTTTACTGGAGAATCATCTTCAATTGAACTACTAAAATCCTCTCCTCCATCTATTATTCTCGAAATTCTTGAAGAACCGTTATCTTCTCCAATTGAATATGTTTCTACACCAGCACTATTTTCTGAAATCAACTTGTATCGTGCATTACGACCTTCAATTTCATTTGAACCACTGTCAGGATATGTCATATCAGTGATAATTCGAAGAAGTTTCATATCCACTTCACTTACATCACCTTCATCTTCTAAACCTTCAGCTATTCCTAATCGACGGATTGGTTGATTATTGTTTTTTGAAGTATTTATTAATATTGATGATGATGTTTTATTTGCTGCCGCCGCCACAGTGACTGTTACAACCAACGTTAGAAGGCTGATAAAATCCTTAAATGAATAAAAAAAACGACAAAAAACAAGAACGGATATTTTCCAGTTTTAGTTTACAAATTTATCAATAAACCAAATAATTAACTCATTATTATTATTATTTAATCCTGTTGTGATCCTTTTTCTCACCTTCATAATCGCGGTTTTTACACTTATGGGAATAAAATTGTTGTCAGTCAAATAAGGAAGGCGGTATCAAACTGGCGTTGAAATTTGTTTTGCTTTTTATTTTATACGCGTATATTTAACTGACGACACCGGTATCCAATTTTAACTTACAATAGTTACACATATCATATAACATTCATGCATACATATGATCACTTTGATGTAATGAAATATTAAATATTTTTTGTATAATATATTGTGTGATTTGTTGATCAAAACGAAAGTATACCACACACAATTTCCATGTCTATATATGATAACACATTTGTGTTTTTCAAAATAAAATATTAAGATTTAGGAATTTTATTCAGGAAATAAATTCATATAATCGTATATTTAATGTTGCAGTTATTATTGTCAATAAACGGAAAGATCATTTGAAAAAAAAAAAAAAAAATTAAAATATATAACGACATATTATGTGGACATGGAAATGATGCTTACGTGTGCATACATATGTATGTAAATAAAAAAACGTGTCTAACCCTATAAATTTTTGAATATCATAGTATATGTAATGTTATGAATGCATTTTTTAAACTGTCCAAAAGTATATAGTAGAAAATCTCACAAATACAGCGATGTATATACGTACATAATTTGATAATTATGCGATAACATATACAAAATATAAATAAAAAATAAAATAAATAAATAAAAATAGTGTGAGATTTTTACCACGTGTGCATTCACTTATACGATCGCTCATTTTCATACATACACATATGCGTTAGTCAATGTAAACAATATGTTGAAGAAGAAAATTTTTATCTAAATTACCACATAATGTATATTACATAATACAATAATATCATTAATATGATTATTACTTCCGATTTTGAATAAATTTACAATATTGTTACGTTATTAAATAACACACAATGTAATAAAATATCATAATCATAAAATTGCATTGTTTACCTGTAATACATACATATGTATATAAAATACATACAACATTTTAATATTATACATTTTAATTCTATATAATGACTCTTTTGTATTGAAAATTCCAATTAATTTATTTTTAAACATTAAAATGTACAAATTTGAACTGAAAATTGAAAATTTATTTAAAAAAATGTAATAATAAAATGGAAAATAAAGTAGGAGTAATGATGCGTACATATAAAATTATGTGTATAATAATGAAAATTTTTTAAATGCATACAATTTGTATTTTTTTTTTTTTTTTTAATTATTAATTGCTTATATATTTTAATTTTTTTATTACATAATTTAAATAATTTTATTAAATTGAAATTAAAAAAAAAAAAATTAATGCAATTTATGGTTCTTCAGGATTTTCAAGATACATAGGTATATTATAGCAAACGAGATGGATTTCAAATGTATTTAAAAGATAACGATACAAAGGATATCGACAATTGAATGGATATCACATTCTTCAGAATCGTTTGAAAAATTTTTAAATCAATGATTTTAGAGGTAAAAAATTTCCAGAAATTTTGAGAAAAATTGTATTTTGTACTACATATTCAGAGACATCTTATACATATATGTACATATGTACATAAGTGATAATTTATATAGAAGTCCTATCGACATGAATCGGTCACTTATCAAACATTAAATAATTTTTTATACCACAATAATTGTGAAATTAAAATATTTAAACAATATTTTTTGCAAATTATTATCGTGATAAAAATCCTTGAATCGTCTTATTTTATACTTAATTTAAAATTCACATATGATTATTTAGAATTTTTAAATCCATTTTAAATACATATTTATTAAATTCTTCTTCTTCTTCTTCCACTGGCGCTACAGTTTGGTGTAAACTTTGGCCTCTTCAACCACTTGTCTCCATCTTACTCTGTCCTCCTCCGTGTTCTTCCAGTTTTTAACGTTTAACTGTTTTAAATCCTCTTCGACATCGTCCATCCATCTGTTTTTGAAGCAGCCTCTGGGTCTGTTACAAGTAGGGATGGCACTCAAAATTGTTTTTCGTATTCTCTTATTCGGCATACTTATCACATGTCCTGCCAATTGTATTCTGAGTGCTTTGATAAATCTTATTAAAATTATTCTATTTAAAATTTTATATTATACGTTTTTATAGTAACTTTTTTTATACGTTTTTTTTTCACCAAAATTGCAATTTACCCACATACATACATATTCCAAAAAATTTATAATTACTAACAAAAATTATACATTATTTTTATAATTTGATTTGAAATTAATTAAATAATTTTAATGAATTTCATCTTTATATTTATTTTAAATATTTTGTAGACCTCATGTGGACATGATATCAATTAAAATTAAAAAAAAAAAAAAAATTAAAAATATCAAATAACTGATATTTTAATTTAAAATGTTTTTTTTAATATTTTTTTTACACATGTATGCATAATACAAGAAAATAAATAAAAAATATTCATCATAAGTTGCATAACATTTTGGAATTGAATTGGATATTGTAAATAAAAAAAAAAATTTAAAAAAAAAAAAACATATATAGAAAAGATCTTAAATGAAATAATATAAAAATTTTAAAACTTAAAGTGCAATAAACTTTTAAATATATTTTTTGAATATACATATATATTTTTTTTTATAACAACAAATTGAATTAATCGATATTATGATGATGAAGATGGTTATTAATTTGACAAAAAAAAAGGTTGAATAATTTAGCATAACTTAATGACTGCATTAAATTGAAAAAGAAATTTTTTTTTTTTTTAAATATATTTAATCATTTTTTGGCTTTCACTTTTACACTGAAAATTTACTTTTGTTTTTTTTTTTCATTTTTTTTTTGTTTGAAGAGAAACAAATAAAACTTACAACCTCCAATTAAAACACAAAATCTAACAAATTAAAATACAAAAAATTCAAATAAAATAAAACTCGAAAAAAAAAAAATTAAACAAAGTAATTAACATCATAGAGCTAAAATTTATGTTCGGTGTCTGAAAAATCTATTATTTGGTGCATTATATTCATATCCTTGCTCTGATCCTCCTTGATTAAAATCATTTTGATTTGGAGCTGATGAAAACGATGGTCTTTCAGGTGATCTTTCAGGTGTTGGTATATTTGCCAAAGTTTGTGGTACTGGAGGTGGAGGAGTTAATGCTTGTGTTGATATCTGTGTATGCAACTGTTGATTTGGAGTAGTACGATGAACTTCATTATGACGACGTCCATCATTATGTTCTTCTGATGATTCCTCAATTATTCGAACGGTTTTCGTTTCATGAGTAGGTGCCTTTTCATGTACTAAACGAATTGTTTTAACTTCCTCTACATGAATTGGACCTGATTTTTTAATCAAATGAATTGTTTTAACATTGTCATCATGATCAATAAAATTTTGCACATTTTTCCCACGTAAAATACGAACTGTTTTTATTTCAGGTACAGCATGATTATCTGAAGATGGTTCTTCAATAATTCTAATTGTTTCTACGTTTGGTGAAGTCAATGATTGTGGTGCTGGTACATAAACAGGTTGTGGAACATAGTGAATACCTTGTAAATCCTTGGAAAATGTATTTAATTGTTGTTCAGGTTGAATTAATTGTAATAATCCATAATGATCATTAGATGTATATGTTGATAAAGGTAATGTTGCTGAAGTTAATTGAGTTAAAGGATAAACAGCTGAAGTTTGAGGTTGTTGAAGATATTTTAGTTGTCCTGCAGTTCCATAATGTAAAACACCAGTAAAACCTCCTGACGGAATAATAAATTGTCCTGAATGATGATGGTGTCCTTTATTATGACCATCATTTAAAAAACAATCTGGTCCTAATTGATTACTTAAAATTGTTGTTCCACTAAAAAGGCCACCAGTATTATGACCAGTTAGAATACCAGCATAAACCGCATTAACAGTTGCCAAAATGCATACAAAAATCTAAATACGCAAAAAACAAAGAAAAATTATAATTTTGTTTTATTAATTATCCAAATATATTTAAAATTTATACTAACCTTCATGATGATACAATTATGTTTGTTTATATTTAAAAATATTATTAAGACAAATGTAACGAAACAACTGATATCAATTTCTAATTTTCATTCAACTTTTATAGTAGCAAAAATTTATTTAAAAAAAAAATGTAGACCATCGTTTATTATCATATTTTATGAGCAAATAAAAAAAGATAACAAGAAAACAAAATATGTGCAAATATTGTCACATAATTTGAATTATTACAAAATCAATTTGGTGAATGTTTTTTATACTCCTTACTATTTTCTTCGTTGTTTTTTTATTTCACATAATGTGTTTTTTCACACTATTTTTGTTTTTTATGCATACCTTAGTTAGATTAATATCTTAATTTTACTGTGGGTATGTGATATGGTCAATTATTTTTTTAAAAATTTTCAAATTTTAGCAATAATATTATATAACATATGACAATGTAGGTAAACGTACATATATGTACGTATGTATATGTCTAGCCAAAACTAAAATAGGCTAATGAAATGATATAAGTGCTATAGTTAGCAATACAACATCATTCATATGCATATATACATTTTCAGTTTCCTGTTGATCATCAAAGGGGACTACTCATTTAAATAAAATCAGAAATCTTATAATTAATAAAATGTATATTAGACAAGCATTTTATAAAGACAATAAAGCGGAAGAATAATAAAATTTATAGTATTAGACTTATTATTTGTTTATTATTTTTATTACATAAATCTTAAAATAAATGGATCATTTAAAGTATTTTGTAATTCTATATGTTGTGTAAATTTCATAAATAAAAATTTCACTTGAAGAAAATACCTTTGAAAATTTCAATTTCTTATTTTAAATTTATGTGTTTATTACTTAATTCTTCTTCTTTTGTGGCTCTACAACCCATGGAGGGTTCTGGCCTCTTGTAGTCTTCGTCTCCACCTTTCTCTCTCTATCCAAAACCACTTCTCTCCAATAATTCTGTGTCCATCTTGAACGCCTTATATCTTTCATCACACTATCCCACCATCTTAACCTTGGTCGACCCACTGGCCTGATTCCATGAGGACGATTTCCCATTACTCTGCGGGAGGCTCTGTCCCCATTCATTCTCCTTATTACTTAATTACTGAAAGTAAATAAAATGTACAACCTTTTTTTTTTATTTTTCATTATGCATTTATGCACACGTTTAAGAAAAAATCAAAATTTTTCTATGAACATTTTACAATAATATCGCCCGATAAAAAAATATCAATAAAATGTTACATTTTTACATTAATTAACAGAACGTTGACTATATTTTATTAATTTTCGTTTTCTTTTCATATTCAAATATTTTAACGTATTTAAATTGTATTTCAATAATAAAACGCTTTTTTTTTGTTTCATCTCATAGGGAGAAATAAAATATTTTTTTTAAGGACAAGAGCAATTTATTATTAAAATTTTTACCAATTTTATTTTTACTTTTTTATAAATAAGAGATAAAATTTTTCTTAAAATTAAAATAAAAAAATTTAATTTTTGAATTTATTTCTTTTTATTTACAATAAATAATGCAAAAAATAAAAGAAAGAATCAAGTTCTTTTAAGAAGAAATTTTTTGTTAATTATACAAATACATATAACTTAGAACTAAGCAACAACGAAAAAATACGAACAATTTTACTATATTATTCTATTTCATTTTTTAACTACTCTAAGATATTTTAATTCATCTCCGCCAATTGGTGCTTCTATTATGGGCCCTGGTGATCCATATATTGGTAAACCATAATGACTCGCTGATGAAGCGTAACCCGCATCAGAACTAATTAATGGAGATGCAGCAAATGATATGTGACCAATTGGACTGCTTAGAATAGAACCAGGTCCTGGAGCAGAACCTAAATATTGAACTGTTGGTGCCCCTGCTGCATAGGTTGCTGGATATGCGGAAGCATGAGCTGGAATTTGAATTAGACGTATGGCAGAACCACCAAAACTTGATAAGCCAGGAGATTCTACTGTTGCTCCATATGGTGAACCATTGACCGGGATTGGAGCAGGTGCACTTACTGGAATTGGAGCGGATGCGCTTACTGGAATCGGACCCGGTAAACCAACTGGAACTGGGCCAGATGGTATTGCATTAGATACTATGGGAGATGCAATTGGAGAAGCATCTGCAGATTGCCAAGGACCAGGTGCAACATGACGCACAATCGGTACTGAAATTGGAGCTGGCGCTGCGACAACTTGTGCAAATGGTAAATGTGGACGTAAGAATTTTATTGCTTTTACTAATGGTTGATGGATAGGTGGTTGATGAACAACTCGCACTTGTCTAACTTCTGGTGGTGGAGGTGGGGGCTGATGTACAACTGATACTGTTTTTACATCGGGTGGTGTTGATGGAGGTTCACGTAAAACTTTTACATGTTTAACTAAAGGTGATGATGATTGTGAATTTTGACGTAAAATCTGTACAGTTTTTATTTCAGGTTCACGTTCATGAATAATTCTCAAGGTTTTAATTTGTGGTGGTTGAACTTCTTCTTTTATAATTCTTACAGTTTGTCCTTCATCCTCTGAAGAGCCATGATCATGTTGTATATTATTTTCACGTTGTTCATCATTTTCACTTTGTTCTGGTGATGGTTGATTATATCTATAGCCATTATCACGTCCTCCTAATCCATTATTTCCATCAAAAACTTGCGGTCTTGCTAAGGTTGTCACAGCCAAAGCCAATAAACATATAAAAATCTTCATAAATTACAAAAAAAAAATCAATTTTTAAATCCTACAATGATAAAATCCTTTTCTGCAAAAAATGTACCTTCATGACTAGATTGTGCCTTTCAGTGTTTGATGATGTTAAATTGTAGCTGGAAATGAATTAACTGATTTCACTAATTCGAATGAATCTTCTTTTATACGAAAACAACATTTCTTTAATAAAAATTGTTGTAATTTTCTATATAATGCATTTTACATCTTAAACGACAGCTACTTGTTTATAGCTTGTTTTTGTTATTATTTCACTTCTTCTGTTTTTTTTTTTTTTTTTTTTAAATGGAAAACGCATACCTAATGAGTGAAGATTTTAGGGATCAAGAAAAAAAAGCATTTATATTGTTTATTGTTGTTTTTTCTTGTAAAATTCCCTGTTGTAATAAATTTAAAAATCACATAAAAAGTTCAATATACACATATGTATGCATAATAAGTTTCTGTTGATGATGATAATGATGATGATATAACAAAAGTTCATGTACATTGAACCTCAATAAGATCATTAACTTCATCAAATTCTGTCATAGGTTCAAATTCAAAATTTATATATGCATAAAAGATATATGAATAATTCATAGAAATTATCGGAAATAAATGTATAGATACATTTATATTGCCAGTTATAACTTTCTCAAATCAATTCTGTGATATGTGTTTGGATAAATTAAAATGCTGAAACACCAACGACCAAAAACAAAAAAAAAAAAAAAGAAGAGAAGAAAAGGTCTCTGCCGTTACGTTGTAATAAACATCTTTGTCATATATTAAGATCGTTTTTTTTGCTGTTTATTTTAAAAAAAATAAATTACTTTCGATTTTTCATTTTGTTAAAAACTATGTCGAAAATGTTTGTAAATTAATTATAAATCATTTAAATAAAAGTTAAGTATCACAAGAAATGGAATTATATGTAATAACGTTTTTAAATTTTTTTCTTGACTTGTTTATCTTATCATTATTAGGGTAATTATTTAGTAATTATGCATTATATTGAGTAATTTTGATTATTCATCATCTTAAAGATTTAAAACACATTTATAAAAAAAAAATATCTAGTAAAAAGTATCTATTTAGGTTCGTAAATAGTAAATATAAATAACTGGCTATCTTCAAAAACGCATCACTGTGCCTATTTGATACGATACTCATCGTATTATGATCTTAAGCTGAATATCGCATCAAATATTCAGTGATGAGTTTTTTAAGATAGCCACTATTAATTTCCAGTATAAATAATTGAAAAGAAATAATTATTTTAAAAAATCGTGTCTATATAATTAAGGAAAAAATTAAGGACCCAAAAAAAAATTTATCATTTTGTAAAACCCATATAGCATCACAAGAAATGTATTTTAAAAATCAAAAGATATTTCAAAAAATAACTACTTTAACTAGCGTGTTATGACTTTTGAAAATTGATTTTTCGAGATGGGTAGAGTCGGTGGACGAAAAGATGAAAAAGTTGGGATATATAGTAAGGATTGGAGAGTGCGTGCTACAAATAGGGAAATGTGGAGAGATACAATCCTGGAAGCCAAGGACCAATATGGTCTGTTGAGCTATGGATGATGATGATGATGATGGTTTTTCGAGATAAGTACTTAGTTTCTTTTTTTAAGGAAAACTTATTTCATGAACAATTTGCTGTTTGAAATTCTAATTTCTTCATTTTTGAAATGTTGCGAGTCAGATAAATTTGAAATAGAAAGAATTTAAAAAAAAAAAGTAAAAGCAGGAGTTATTTTCAAAATACATAAGGTACATGTATACGATTACAATTTATTTTAAATTTAGAGAAAATTCAAAAAATTAAAAATTAAAAAATTAAATAATATTTTTTTCTCAAATTTCCTATATTATCTAAAATTTATAACTTCAAGACTATATTATCTAATCTGAAAAAAAAATTTATAAATATTTAGTAGTTTCAGATTTACAAAAAATTGCTCTAAAGTTGGAAATAAATTTGAAATTTGTATCTGTTATAAAACGAGTAATAAATAATTGATCAACGTCCATGTTTAAATAGCAAAATGATATATTGCTTCAAATATTTTTTAAATTTAAAACAAAAAAACAAAAAAAAAATTAAATTTACATAAAATTGTATATAAGTATCAAATTTAAAAAAAAAACGTTCATATGAGATGAAAAAAACGATTTTTAGGTAAGGAAACCTAAATTTTATAGCATTTAGTAGTAACGGTGTCGTAAATTTATCTATTAAATAAATGTTGCTTTAAATTTATGTATATTAATGCAAAAAAAAAAAAAAATTGGTTTACTTAATTTTGATTATAAGATCCGAAATATTACGATTATTGAATTTATACACTATATTGCCACTTAATTATATCATTAGAGAAACCGAAAAATACAATCCTATGTGTAGTGCATTTATAATTAATTGCATTACAAATTACAATAATATAAATGATCTTATCTGTAGTTCATCTAAGAGATCAGTTCAGGGCAGTCAAGACTCTTTACCGTATCTCCAAATAGCATTTTATTTATAGTTGAAATTCTAGAAAAGTGACACAATTTTATCAATAAAGAAAAAAATAAATAATAAAAATAATAATTAAACAGTAACAATTTCAGATTTTATTTGTTTCAAAAAATAAAATACTTTTAACAATCAATTAAAAACTGGTACGATTTCATTTTTTGAGGAAATTTGATAATAAATCGTTGCCAGCTTCATGTGAATAATGTCCATAATCATGACCATCAATTAAAGGATCAGTAAATGCATGCACAGGAGCTAAACCATGGCCACCATAATGCATATGTCCGTGATGACTTATTGTATGTCCATGTTCTAGGAAAAGTGGTGGTGATGGTGCAGCAGCAATAGCTGCCGGAGCTAAATGTTGAACTTCACGTACAAGCTGGATTGTTTTAATTTGTGGTGGTGGTGGTGGAGGTTGATGAAGAAATTGAATTGTTTTTATTTCCAGTGGAGGTGGTGGTGGTTGATGAAGATATTGATGGACTCTTACTTCAGGAGGTGGTGGCGGGGGTTGATGAACTGTCTGATAAGTTCTAAGTTCTGGCGGGGGTGGAGGAGGTTGAATTAAATACTGATGAACACGAACTTCTGGTGGTGGTGGTGGTGGCTGATGAACTGTTTGATAGCTACGCACTTCTGGTGGTGGTGGGGGAGGTTGATGTAGGTACTTTAATGTTTTAACAATTGGTGGTGGTGGAGGTGGTTGATGTACTAATTGAATTGTTTTAACTTCAGGAACTTTAACCGGTACCGCTACTGGTACTTCTTCATGAACATAAGCTTTATGTGGTAAAAATCCAGCTGAAACTGTTACCACTAAGCCTATAAAATACATGAACCTCTTTCGATTTAATGTAAGGACGAAAAAAAAAAATGAAAAAATTAATCCAAAACGTAATTGTAATACACTTTTCTAGTCATACCTTCATCACAATGTTTCTCTTAATTTATGTAGTCCTATGATGATGAGAAAACCGTCAACTGACAACAATTTCTACATTGGACGTTTCTTTTATATCAAAATTTTCTACTTCTTCTATTTTATTTTATTATTTTATCTTTTTTAATATAGGATTAGTTTTTTTTCTTCCTTATTACATTAGACATTTACACAGCGAATATATAGCACGATTAAATGAATCTCCTACTGTATTATCAGTATAACAAAAAATGATTTTAAAAAAAAAAAAAACATAACAATAAAATCTAGTTCGAATATATTAATTGACCAATGATTGCTATATATAAAATTGTAACAAAAAAAAAAAAAAAAAAAAAAAAATGCTACCAAAAAATAGCATACATTTAGTTGCTATCATTTTATTACATTTAGGTATATCAGGAATTATGTATGCATGTATGTAGAAACATGTGTGTATTTGATTCAAACCTAATTTGTAGTTTTGGACAAAAGAAGAGTAAAAATTTTTTTTAGACAAAGAAAATACTGTTTATAAAAACATTTTGTGATTAGAAAAAAAAAACCAATGAATGAATGATTGTAATTTTAACTTTGTAACACTTCATTTTAATAAACGCATAAATTTTAAATTTAGGGACAGATTTGAAATTGCAATTACAAAAAATTCCCTTAACTCAATACACATTCAAATATGGTTAATCTGTAGGCATTTTGGGTACAAATTTGTATATAAATGTATGGTTATTAGATTATTTCAAAAATGTGTTGGTTTTAAAGAGCTTAAATTGTGGTTATTCGAAATTTCCATAATTTTACTATAAAATTATCGTCATTAGCATACTGTACAAGTTATTGCGAAATTTTATTTTTTATTATTATTATTATTATTATTTTTTTTTTTTTTGAAAATTTGTCTTTATTTTGTTAATGAGGTTTACATCAATAAGCAATTAGTATAGGTTTCAGTTTAAAGTATATGTACATATCCTACCTGCTGATTTGACTATACAATCATATCATTCAAGATCATTAATTTTTCTAATTTAAATCAGTTGATGAATTACAATCATCGTAAAAGCCAAATCAAATCAAATTTATGCAAGTTATACTTTTTTCGTAATTTGTAATAAATAACGACATTTCACATGAAGAAAATTGAAAAATTTCAAGAAAAAATAAAAACGATCAAAACAAGGAAAAACTTTTAAACATTTGTATCACATAATATTACATGCAAATTAACCTAAATTTGTTTTTTTTTTTTTTTAGAGATAAATAAAAACATCAATAATAAGGTGCACATGATGTGTGATAAATAAATCAAAGCTTCTGTCTTTGATTTAATATTTAATCATCTTATTATGGAAGAAATATGTATGTTATAAATTCAAACATTAATTTGAAGATGTAGAGATTTATTGAAATAAATTAATTTAATAAAAATCCAGATTTATTAATATAATAATTATTTTGTGATACACTTATTTGTTATTTTATACAGATTTTGTTAATAATGATGTATCATGAAATCCATTTTTATAGAGAATTTCATAAGGATTTTGTTGTACAAATACCGGAATACCTCCAAAATTATAAGCTGATGATGATGGTAACAGCGAGAATACAGAGGCTGTATTAATTGGTCTTAAACCAGAGAATGCTGAAGTAATTAAAATTTGATTTCCTTGTAATGATGACAGTGATGATGACGATAATGCTGTACCATATGGTGAAAGATTTGATTGTAGCCTATTGTTAACAAGTACAATCGAAGGTGAAGAATTTATTTCAGATGGTATTGTCGAAGTAACTAATGAATATGAACCTGCAGTCGGAATATTGTTTACAAATGGATATGTGGATCCCACTCCTGATGATGCCAATGCAGTAATAACATGCAGATTATTTTTCTTGGCTGGTAAATTTTCATTAGAAATTGTATTAAATCCTGATACAAGGCCTGAAGTAACTGATGCTGGAACAGTGTTTCCTTGTGAATTTTTTGTATCATCATCATCTTTTATTTCTGTTGTCTTTGGTGTTGTTGATACGACGGTTGCCGGTGCAAATGATATAAGTTCTGGTACAGATCGTGAATCTGTTTGAAAACCTTGAATAATTGGAATTGTTGTAATTAAATCATCAATTATTTTTGATGCAACTCCATTTGTTAATAATCCATTATTGTATAAATTTGCAAAGCTTCCAACATTTGCTATTGGTAATAATCCTGCCTTTACAAATTCAATTGATATGAATATGTAAAAGTAAATTGCAATATGTTTTATGATTCTCATTTTTAACAAATTGTTTGCGTTTAAAAATTTATAATTTTTATAATAGAAATACACTATGTTACTGATGATATTTTAGAAATCGTTTTGCTTTTTATATTATCCGAATATACACAAAATTCTAGAAAGTTCAATGAACTAAAACATAATTATGGCAAAAAAAAAAAAATTAAGTAAAAAATAAAGATAGTAAATTGTAAGTTCTTAAAAACAAATAAAAAAATTGTTCTAGAAACAGTTATGTATTTATTCAATTTCGAATAGCAAAAATTAAGTTTTTACAATAAAATATTGAAAATAATTTTTATAATAATAATAAAAAAATTTTATTGCCAAATTTTGCCATTAAAAATAAATAAATATTTTTTTTTTTATTTTAAAAAATTTTTATTTGTTTAGAATTAGTAGTTAAAGAAATGTTATTGACCTAAAAAATCAGAATTTCTTAATCGAATTATATATAGTGCCTTTGTATCCTCTGTTCGCATGTATAATAGGTCTTTTTTTTTTTAAATTCGAGAAACCACTCAAATGTATTCCTTTGCGCAAGTAATCAAATATTTTATTACCCTTTATCTTATATATGAACAACATTAATGCAAAAATCAATTGATAAAGTTCGTTTATATATTTCATGATTTTTTTTTTGTCCAAAGTTTCATTTCGTTAAATTTTTTTTCCTGTTTTTTTTTTTTTAATTTTTTTTTCTGCTTATTTTATTTTACATTTTATTATGTGTAATTTCATCACATTTTTGATTAGATATTAACTTCACATGTAATTTGTAATATCGTTTTGATGTATTCATTCAATTTAAAATTTGAATTTGAATTTAAAACGAATTTTTTTTTTTTTTTTTTCATAAAATATTCCAAGAAGAAAACAAAAAACAAAAAACAGCTCATAGAAAATACGATTAGAAAGAAAATGAAAAAAATAAAATAAATAAATAAATGAAAAAGTAGGTTTATGTATAAACATGAAAATACAACATTAATACAAAACACATAAGATGTCTTCAAGATGATTTTATATGATTTCTTTTTGTTTTTAAATATATAGTAAAATTGGATTAAATTTTGAAATAGGAACAAAGACAATAGAATAAAATTAATTTTTGAAATTTTTACTAAAAATAGGAAAATTTACTGCATGTTTATGCAATATTTTGTAAAAAATTTTAAAACTTATGTAAAACGGTTTTTTTTTTTTGCGAAAATAATTTGAAAAAAAAAATACTTTTATTTATGAAAAATTTTTTAAATTTAAATTTTAAATATTTTCTCATTGATTAAATGGAATAAAAATGAATAATTGTGGAAAATCTATGTATGAGAGAATCGTGAAAATTTTCTTATTCTACAAATTCAAATGTAATTAATTTTTCATTTTGAATATTTTTTTTATTTTTACAATATATGGATGCTTTTGCTATAACTTCGAGTTTAAATATTTTTTAACCATTCATATTTCAATTAACGAAATTTTCATAACATCTACAATTCTTTATTGAAATAATTATCAATTATCATCAGAGCGAAGATTTTCTCTAAAAATTATAGGAAAATTTTTAAATTTTCCATTTTGTAACATTTTAAGCATTTCGAATTTAAAAAATTGTTCTAATGTTTCGCACAACTACATGTATATAATGAGACATTTTGATCATTTGAAGCTGATGTAATGCTGAAAATAATAATGAAGAATTCAAATTCTTCTTCATTTTTTTATGGCGCAACAGCTAGATATGAGCCAGGGCCTAATCATCATTACAATGATTTTTCGAGACGATTCTATCATACGTGCATCTACAGTTTAATTCAAATTAAACAACTTAATTTTTCGTAACAACACATTAACTTTTTAATATATAGCACAGATATATACAAATTATATATTACATAAAAATAATTAACAAATAAAATTTATCTAAGATACTATATGATTTTGTCTTTTTTTTTTGTTTTGTTTTTGTTTTTTTGTTCTTTATATATTTTATATTTTTTTTTTGTCATCAAAATCATTGAGGAAAAATAAATAGTTTTTTATAAATGAATATCAATACTAAACAATAATAGCACATATCGAATAAAAAATTCTTAAGGGAATTTAAAATAAATGATATAATGATTAACATCATTTTCTCCACCAAGGATTAGATGATTGAACAGGTGGAGGAGCCCAACCAGTATGTGATGATTGTGGTTTAACAATATTAATTGAATTAACAACTGGCGGTGGTGGTAAATGCTGATGAACAATCTGATATGAATGAACTTCTGGTAATGGAGCTGGATGATGACGAATAATTTGATATGAATGCAATTCTGGTGGTGGTGGTGGCTGTTGATGTACAATTTGAACTGATTTAACAATAGGTGGTGGTGGCGGTGAATGACGTAAAACATGTACTAATTTTATTTCTGGTGGAAATTCACGTATAACTTTAATAGTTTTTTCTTGTGGCGGTAATCGTTCTTCTTGAATAATTCTAATTGTTTTCTCTTCTACTGGTGCAGGTTTTCTTTCGTAATCACCAGCTGTACATAAAGTGATCACTGCCATTAAATAAATTAAAATCTATAAAAATTTTAAAATGAATTTTAATTTTTTTTTTTAATTTTATTTTTTTGTAATTTTAGAAAATTTAAGTATATAGAATTATTTTGATAAATTTTGCAATTTAATTAATTACCTGCATTTTTTTTCAGTTTGTATATTTCTTTTTTCTTAAATTTCTATGCGTAGTGATACTTTATCTGGATATTAACAAACTGATATTACACGAAGATACGTTTCTTCTTTTTATAGTTTTGATTTGTTTTTTTTTTTTTGCTGTTATTATTAGATTGCTTAATAGAAATAAACAAACACATTTCATCTTTTAAAAAAAAAATCAAATAAGTAAACATCATCAAATTTAAAATCAAAACCACCAAAAAAAAAAAGAAAATAATAATAATAAAACATGGATGCATTTTCAACACTCCTTTGTTATTGAATTCGATAAACATTATGAATTTACAAAAATATTTATTATAGATGGATAGACGGATTATAAAATTATAAGTAACTAAATTAAATGAGAATAAGTGTGTCATTTTATTACAATTTTGTAAAAATATATACTATATAGGAATATATATGCAATATACACATTTGTATCTGTGCTATATGCAATATATAAAATTCACTTTAAAAAAAGCACGTACGCATATACAGGTACTCACACACAAATCCAATAATGATGATAATCATTATCATCATCTTTATTATCATTTTAAACACGATGTAAGCAATTTTTTGTTTTTTTTTTTTCCAAACATTTAACATTTGTAAATCCATATATAAAATGCATCAAAATATAATATGTATATAAAGCATGTAAACATATAAAAATATGTATGCAACATTTTTATACCTACATGTACATACATATTTATACAAAATGATAGTATTGTGCCACCGAAAATTTTACAATCAATATAAATTTTATAAACATGATCATATACATATGTAAACTCATTTAAATTCAAATTTCAATATGTATTCAATAAAATTAAATCATATTTTGATTTTGGACCAATATTTTTCAATCTACAGTTACGCCAAAAAGTCACCGTTCTATCTCAGCATTTTTTATTATTATTATTGGGTAATTTTTCAAAAATTCAAATTAAAATTTCAATATGTTTATATGAAACAATTCTTGGTTAAGATTTTTTGATCATTTATAAACAATTTAAAGAAAAATAATATTATTTAAATTTTTTAAATTTTAAGATTGAATTTTAAATTTTGAAAAGTTAACCAATAATAATAAAAAAAGCTGAGATAGGACGGTGATTTGTTGGCGATACTGTATGTATGTATATTGTACTAAACATGATATATGTATTTGAATTGTTTCGTATATGTGTATGAAACAATGAGGATCATAATCATCATGATAATTCAACGAGAAAAAATCATTTTACTTTTTCTTGGCCTAGTGAAAAAAGTTGACGATTTTTTTTTGTTTACGAGACAATACTTACACATACAAGGTATTTCTAGAAAGGAAACAAAAAATACATAATACATAGTCTCAGCCCTTTCTTGTATGATCATTTCGAGATAGTGATCGCGAATGATCGAACATTTTAACGAAACACCCTGTGTAGATTGTTTCATTTTTGTTTTTAGTACAGAAAATATTTTATCATAAATAGAGTTAAAATTAAAATTGGATGCAACATGCATGCACACATGCATATGTTGAAAATAATTTCGTTTTTTCCTTTTTTTTTTTGTTTATATTTAAAAAATTTTTCCATATTTTTCCATACATATTTTATAAATGGAATTTTTTTTAAAAAAATGCAATATTTTTTAAATCCTATATATCGAAGGTCAAAATACAATTAAACAGTGTGATCAATGCGTTGTTTAAACGTAAACCCACATGGTACGTTTGCGTATATTGCATTTTATGAATATTGAATCAGTTATAGGTTATTATCCCTTGAATGACCGTGAATTTTTTGCTTTCTTCTTTTTTTTTTATAATAGGAATAATTCAAATTAAAATTATAAATTGAGTAAAATTACAATTTCAACATTTATTAAACTGAAAAAAAAAAAAAAAAAACTGAATAAATAAAGGGATTTAGACGTATTGCAAAATATAGCATTGCTATGTGTTCATGTGTACATACAAATAAAAACTGTTTCACAGTTTGATTAATTTATGATGAATATTTATTTTTTTTTTTTTTAATTAGAATTTACTACTACTGATTTACTTAATCAAAATTTTTATTATATAAATTAATGCTATGCTAATTTAGTGTCAATTATATTTGTATTATTATTAGATTATTTGTCATTAATTAACAAATCTGAAATATTGATAAATTAAGTTTTTTTTTTGTTTTAATTTATACATTCACCTAATAATGGTCATAAATATGCAGTAATTCGTAATTTATGTATATTGCTCTAAAATTTATTAAATATTTTAATTAAAATTTATTTATATACGTAAGATATAGTATGTGTAATTAGTTATACTATTTTATAAAGATAAAGGGAGTATAAGCGTCCATTCATTCATAATTTGGATTATTTCATCATCAATATTGGCATTACAGTACAGTCCAGGACGTTTCAACTAAAATTTACATATGTACATAAGTACATTCTCAAATCCAGTAAGTCCTGTTCTGTAAATCCTGCAATCTTGAACTATTTCATTTTTAATTTTTATTTCAAATATCATTGTTCTGCATTTTATCTTATCCAAAAAACTTTGCCAAAGTGATAAATGATACTTCCTCCTTATTCAATTTTCCTGATGATAAGTATCATGTACACTTTTTCATAAAAATCTCAGTACTACATCCGTTACGTTTATCGCATTGCTGTAATTGTTTTTTTTTAAGTTATTTTCCTTACGTGATATCTTATGGATAAATAGGAAATAAATTAATTAGCAAAGAATGGAAATTTAAAAAAATTTCGTAATTGTTGAAAATATTTTAATTCGAAGTTATACCTAGTAACACATCCCTTATCTTATTATGTTTTGATAATACATAGATGTATTATTGGATTTTCTTATTTTTTTTTTTTTACTGTTTAAAACCTATAAAAATTCAGTTTAGGTGCTTTATAGAATGTGTAATGCTTTCTCATTGTTATTATTATTTTTTTTTTATTCTATAATGTTATGTACATCGGTTAGTATTGAAATTTTTTATTTTATTAAAAAAATTAATGGAAATTTACTAATTCATAAAAGTGATTATAATTTTTATTTTTGTCTTTCATAATTTTATTTCATTTTATTTAAAACTCAAATATTTTAAAAGAATTTCATTAAAAAAAAAAAAAAAAAAAAAAAAAAACATAAGGTATTTGGTATATTTATAATTTTCAAATTAATTTTTCGAAAAATAACATGAAATAACTTCAAAATACCCACATAGTGCATTTTATAATTAAAAATTGTCTCGTCATATATTTTATTTAATTTTTTTATTTTAAACTTTTTTTTGTTTTAGATTTTTATAAGTTATTTGAACTCTGTATGATTGCGTTGATTTGAACTGTAAACAATGTACTTTGCATGTCTAACGACACAAGCTATTTCTTTTTTGTTAAGTCTGTTAAATGCAAACGAATATTTATTTGTTTACGATATACATAACATCTGTATATACTTTATTTTGTGCATCTTTTTCAATCCATTCCTATTTATTATTATGTCTATCACATACTATACGTCATAAATTAATTAGGGCCTTGAATAAAATAAAAAAAAACTTTATAAGTTCATTTGAAAAGCTAAAAAGTTACAACTTAAAAAGGTAAAATGCGTAGGGACTAAAAGGTATACACGTATATGTAGTAAGACGATTAACTCAGCAAATAACGTATTTCATCTTTCACCACACCATTTCTTTTTAAAATTTATAATAAAAAGCAAAAAAAACAACAAAAAAAACCATATAAACGTTATCTATAAAATAAGGTGATATTTTCAATTTGAATACCAGTTAGTGAAGATCTGTGTTTGGTCAATCATCAGAGTGGAATTATTAAAGCAATGAAGGTATAGGAATACGAAAATACAAAAAAAAAAAAAAATTTATTTTAAACAATATTAAGAGAAAAATTAAATTTTAATGCAAACAAAATGTGACTTTGCTTTAATTTTACTAAAAAAAAGAAAATTTATTTTGCAGATATATTTAAGCCTGTTGGCTTTAGCAGCTACTGTTTCAGGTGGTATAATAGGTGATTTTGGAGGCGGTGATAATTTAAATAGTATTCCAGGATTAGATTTAAATAGTCTTGCATTCGGTGGATATAGTGGTCATGGACATGGTGGATATGGTGTACCTGCACCAGCACCAGTACATGTTCATGCTGCACCAATACCAGTTGCTCAGCCAGAAATTAAAACTGTACAACTTGTACATCATGCATTGCCACCACCACCAGAAATTAAAACAATAAATGTGGTTAAACAGCATCCACCGCCACCACCAGAAGTTCAAACTATTCAAGTTTGGAAAAAGCATCCACCACCACCCCCAATCGTTCAAACATTACAATATGTTCAACATGCACCACCACCACCACCAGAAATTAAAACTGTTAAAGTTGTCCGTCAAAGACCACCAGAAATTAAAACTATTCGTTTAGTACATGAGCCACCACCAATTGAACGTGTTGAAACGATTCGTGTAATCCGTGAAGAAATATCTGTTCCTGATGAATCGGCGCCTGCTGAAACAGGTGGTTACAATTACCCAGCACCATCATCATAGATCTCGACTAATTGAATTAAATATTAAATTTTTTTTTTTTTTTTTTCAAAATAAAAACAAAAGAAAATATTCAATGTATCCCATTAATTGTCTTTAATGTTATATTGTACAAATTGTTGTAAATGTGTTATGTATTTTAGTTATTTCTTATTTTTTATTTTTATTTTTTTGATTTCGTTTTTTGTTACATATGCTTATTCCCAAATAAATCATTGTTAATTTATTTGAAAAAATTATTAAAAAATATTTTTTTCATTTGTATTTTATGTTTATAAAAGATATCAAATATTAGCGTATTCAAAAAGAAGAAGAAGAAAAAATCAAGGTCATTTACATTCCCCCAAAATTTCAACAGCTTTCTTTTTTATTTATTTTGAATGTTGATATTTACTTTTTTTTATCACCTTTTGTATACCGAATTATGAAAATTGATTAATTTTTTTAAATAATAATGAGTATTATTTCATTTGACTTGAAATGTTATCTTTACTCTGGTACTTGAAATTAAAAATCAATACTCAATATGAACTCTAAAAACAAAATATACTTTTGCATATTCATGTTCTCGTCAGTTAGATCTACAGTCCCAAAATCCCAATGTCAGAGCTAGTCAAGCGAACCCATGTTCGCGAAATTTTTTTTCTTCTGATACGTACAGGACATATGTATGTACATATCAACAACGATTTTTTAAAGGAATATAAGGAATTTCCTCATCTTTCAAGCAGAATCTGCAAGTGGGATCCTGAGCTTTATCTATCTATTCTATTCAAGGAAAATATTTAATAATAAATTAAAGTACTTATATCACTTAGATATCGCAATGGGCTTTTCTGGCCTAAGTGATGTTGCTTGGAATTTGGCGAGCGACCACCTCTACCTACCTATATCACTTAGATACATATGTATGTATGTATGAATTATGAATTACATATGTATCTTAAAATTCATTTTGATTTTTTTATATTTTCATATTTTTGATGATTTTTAATTTATTGAGTTCATATTCTACATAAATTACTAAAAATCTTACATAACTGATTAACAATGTAATCATTTAAGTTATTAATCACATGTCGTGTATCATATTTGATTGATACACGACATTTTGACGGAAAAATTTAATTCATATTTTTGAAAAAAAAAAAAAAAAGGTTTACGTACACGGAATGAAATAATTTCTTTTTTTAAATAAATAGTTAAAATTTTATTTAAATTATTTCCTATTTTATTTCCGAAAATGTTTATGTTAATTTAAATAATCCCTAAAAAAAAAAAGAGGCTTTGTTTTTGTTTCCTCAATTTTTTATCATCCACTTTTCTATTGTTTTTCTTACTTTTCATTTTTTAAAAATTTTCAATTTTATAATTATTGATGTTTTGTATTATTAATTATATATGTATTAACGTACATGTTTGTGCATCTGAATATATACATTTGAAAAAGAATGTCCACTATTTGTTTGGTAGGAATTATGAACAATTTTCCTACAACTACAAATGTTTGATGTAATATTTTTCCGTTACATATATACATATATCATAATACATAATATGTAAACATATGCATATGAAGTGTTATTTTACATCACTTAATAATATTGTTATGCATTAAATAACGGAGGAAGTTGAGGAAGTTAAGGAAATTGGAAATGTAAAATTGTTGTTATTTGTTTTTTATTTTGTATGATTATACAATAAAATGCATTTCTCTAAACATGTTATGCATTCTGTTTTTTTTTTTTAAACTCTTTTTCTGGGAGTTGAATATACCTTAACATGTACAATATAATTTGGTAGGGAAAATATACTACCATATAGCTCAATTGATATAAAGCCCTTTTTATTATAAAAGCAAATATCTTGTCAAAATTATTTGTCAGTTCATTTCCGTCACTTCCGAATTTAAGTTAGTTGAAATTCTTCCAAAATACAAGAAGTGACAACATGAAGGTATAACAATTATTTTTTCATATACAGAATTATTTAAAAAAAAAAAAAAATTTAAAAATTTTTATAGAGAATTACTAAAAATTTTGTTTAAATACTTTTTTTTATAGATTCTTATTTGCTTTTTATCTGCATTTATTGCATCAGTTTCATGTACTCTCTCATTTGGCTTTGGAGGACCAGGTGCTGGATTTTCAGCTTTTGCTGGTGCTGGATTAGGAAAAAATAAAGGACCTGGTGGAGGTTTTGGTGGTCCACCGCCATTTCCATTTCCTTTCCAGGCATTTCCATTTACATTTCCATTTCCACCTGTACCAGTGGCTCCAACACAAATTATCAAAGTTATTCATGAACATGTTAATGCTCCAGGACCATCAAAAGTTGTAAAGGTCGTTCATCAGCATCAGAAAGTCGCTATTCCGGCACTACATGAGCATGTTAAAGTTTTACAAGATGATCCAACTGGTTTTGGTGAAGCACCTATTTCATTACCTGTAGAAGCTTATGGTCCACAACCGCTCTCTTATGGGCCATCTTTGCCAGCTGAATCAGGAATACAAATTCTTGATGGTGGACATGGAGGAAATATAATAGATTAGTTAATCTGTATATTATATTATTAGGACCTATTTAAGCTTCTTAATTAATTTATTCAAACGCCATTTGTTGTAAAAATGTTGATTATTATTTTTTTTTTGTTTTTGAATTTATAAACAAAAAAAAAGCTGAAAAAAGAATTCTATATTAAAAAAAAATTTAAAAAATTCAAAATTTTTTGTAGTTTTGTTTTTAGAAAATTTTACTCTCTTTGTTAGAATTTTCCTAAATCGATCTTTCGAAAGCCTGGCTCATATACATAACTGCATTGTACGTATACCTATATAAATTAACATGCATAGGTAGAAAATTATATAACATTAAAATACATGTATTTATTATCATATATAAGAAAAAAAAGAAAAGATTTAAATCTTGCCGGCATCAAGAAAACTCAACCATTCTCGTACCATTTTCATAATATACATTTCCTTTTGATTTTAAAAGTAGAAATGTATAGTATACATACTTATGTCTATGTGTACAATACATGTGTATGTATGGACGTAGAAAATAAAGTAAAAGTAATTTAATTTTGAATAATTTTTTTTTTCTAGGGAGTTATACTAGCTTATAACTTGATTTATAATCCGTTGTTTTTTTTTTTTATTTTTGATTTTGAATTTACATAATTTTCATGCTACAAATGTGTATGATGCGATAGATACAATTTATTATGCATTTGATTACATAAAAAAAAAAACAAAATTCAATTTTACTTTCCAAAAATTTTTTTTATATCTATTTTCATTTTTGGAATAAATTATACAAATGCATACATACTATATGTATGTGTATATTTATTTTCCCCAAAAAAAAAATATATATACATATATATACATACGCATACTCGTATATATGTACCTTTGGTTTGAAATATAAAATTACACAGTCTACAGTTATATAATTCAATAAATTAAATGCATCCCAAAATGTGATATCATAATGATAAATATAAAAAATTTAAATAGATTTATGAAGATCTGATCTAAAAATTTGATATTATCATATGACAAAAGTTAAATTAATTTTATTATATAAACACAATGTGATATACTCTATCAAGTAATTATACATCAGATTGTTTAAGCCTTTAAGCTGCTATAAAAATCAATCAGTTAAATAAATCACGGAGATTTTTTCATCTAGTTAAAGTGAAATTAAAACATTTAATCTAGGTATAAAAATTTTATTTTCTCATTTTTTTTTTATTTTCTTTTCTTAATTTTATGAAGTAGTTTAAAATTGTAGGCAGATATTTAATTATTTGTTATGTCAATTTAATAATTAACCAAATTTAAAAGAAAAAAAAAAACATTTAATTTTGGGATTTTGAAGAAAAATGGTTTATAAATGAAAATTTATGATGACTCTATAATATAACAAAATTTATTGTGTTTTGATTTCTTTCTTTTTTTAAATATTTCTATTACAATGCGTTTGAAGTTTTTATATCGACCATGCTCATTAATTACATTCCTGCTTAGATACAGTCGTTATAAAATTAATATAAAAATATAAAAATAAGTGTATGCATACGTGTGTACAATTTATATATATAGTTACGTGTACATATACTTTATACTTTAAAAATATTTTCACTATAGGCCTTAAGGTTTTTCGATAGGGACAGTCTTAATTACTTTATAAAATACTAAATATGATCTTTGTACTGGGACACTATACTTCATACACCAATTCGATGCACTTCAGGTTTTATGGAAGTATTGGTGTCTTTTTTCTTCTCTTATATAATTTCTCATAAGAGCATTTCATGAGCAGAGTGTTACCACAATTCTTAAAGTTCTTATACAGTATGAGATGAGCTTTTTAAATATCAATGTACAGCGACGTAAAGTGGTACTATTTTTTATAGTTTCCATTAGGCCTGTAGTGAAAATATTTAAAGTACAAAGTATAGAACAATTATTATCAAATAAATTTCTAAGAAAATTTGAAAAATTGAATATACGTGAATCAAACTCAAAAATCGATGAATAACATCAAACCAAAAAAAAGAAAAAATATTAAATTAAATTAAAATATTGACTGATCTTCATATTATGCCTACCTACATACATTAAAAAACATAATAAAAAGTTCAACGTTTTAATAATTACGTATTTTTGATCATAAAATAAATTTTCGATTTTAAATTATGCATAAATTTAAATTTATATTATTTTTATTATTACTGTTTTTTTTTTTTTTTTAATTAAGTACTAGAGGTGTATTGTCTTTTATTCATAAAATTTTTATTTATATTTATTTACATTTTTTTTTTTTTTTTGTTTTTATTGTTATTCAAATTTATACACGCAACTACACACACACACAGAGGAAAATGATGAAAAGGAAGAAAATAATATAATAACGGGAAAAAGGAAATTGATGATGTAACATGCAAATTGTAGAAAAGAAAAAAAGAAAATTAAATTCGATTTAGATAACTCATCATATCGAATACCTTTCAATATTATTCATAAAAAAAGTTACGTAATCATTCACATATGTGCATACGTATGTATGTGTAGATGATGTGTATTTGCTTTCGTAAATAAATTAATTTTTTTTTTTTTTATATAATTTATACTTAAAAATAAATTTAAAAATAAATACGTTAAAATCAATTTAAAAATGTTGATTCTTTCTTTTAGTTGGAATTCTAATAGCCACCAAATAACTCATGCCTTTGGTTTAATTTCAATTTTTCAGTTAAGAACTATGTAATTATAAGTAAATAATTTTTGAAGTTGAAAATAGTGAAGAACTTTAACTTCAACTGCAACTGCAACTGCAACTTAATTCATGAAACGTTTATAAAATTTTAATTTCGAAAAAAGAATATTTGTTCGTATACAGCCGGGTACAGCAATAAAAAACGTGTATACAAAATGCATAAATGTACGTATAAAAATTCTTGTACCACAATACAACATGCGATGACTACCAACAATACATAACAGTTTGATAATAATAGGCATGAGGTCTTTATCGTTTTACTTCACTGTTTCACATTTCAGTTGCCGAAAAAATTGATATTTGATAAGAAAGTAACAAAGTGTTGAATAATATGTTATCTGGTTTTAAATTAATTTTCGAATATTTTTGTCAATTTTTGTAGTTGTTGAAAGACTTTATACATACATAGTTGTTAAATAAAAATTAAACCATTTAAAGTTGTATTTTACACGTTTTAAATTTCGTGATCGTTTATCACTTAAGAATTTAGTTCTTTTGTTGCATTTTTAAACGTTCGTTAATTGAATTCATACATAAAAGACTTACGTGTAATATACAATAAAGAAAATAAATAAATAAACAAAATTTTTATCTTTTATTATTGTAATTGTGTTGGGTTAAATAATGGATAATTAGACACGTGCTCACGTTTTTTGTTATTATTAGTTTATTTATTTACGCACATAAATTAAAAAAAAAATACATAAGTGCATTAAACTTCAGCTGATAAAAAATATTAAATTTTCATTATTAAAAAAAATTCCCGTTTTTTTTTTTGTTTGTTTGATTGAATTTTGATCAATTAAATATGATTTATGCATACATATGCATTTCTGTTTAAATATTTGAAAAATACAGTGAAAATAAAAAGTGAAAAAAAAAAAAAAATTTTTTTTTGAAAATTGAAATTAAATCCATAACTGAATAATAAGTAAATCAGCAATTTTGTGAATAATTTCATTAATATAAAAATATTAATTGATTCATTCGTTAAAATTATGAGGATTTATTAAGGTAAAAAAAAAAAAAAAACAAAACTAAAATTAACAAATTTTGTTTTTTGAGATACCCTAGTACAAACATAAAAGGTACATATAAATACGATACACATACAATTTAATTCATGATTTGTTTTTCTATTTCAATTAATTTTGAAAACGGTTCATTTTTACTTATTTGTACAAACGGTCCTGTTTGATATTGTTGATTTCAAATTTAATTCAAAATAGGTACATTATTCGTTATAGAACAGCTGAAAAAATAAAGTATGTACACAAAATGAAATGTACCTAAAATAAAAATTTCTGTATCTATAAATTCATCCCTTATTTTTGCAATTTTTCATTTTTTTTCCCTCACATGTAATTAATGAATCACGCATGATATTTCCTATCAATTACCTATGTATATACATTTGTACATTCATACATAGGTCTCTACATACAAATGTAATGCATTTTGTTTTTACTAAAAATTCTATTTACTCAAAATTCAATATTGATCCTTATTGATTGGCATTTTTTAAAAGCATACAGTACATATAGTACATATGTACATATTATATTTATATAGGGATAGTGAGGTAACTGTGAAATTCTCGTATATCATAAAACATTTTATTGATAGGTAAAACAACAACAATAAAATTTGTTAATATGTTTTCTTGCCTTTTAATAAAATAAAAAAATAAGGATTTTAGGATATTCATTGAACACATTTCATTGATTTATTTTATTCTTTATTTTTATTGTTTTTTTTTTTTTTATTTTAGTGTGTAAGATCGCTGATATTCAAACACCTCTCATAATAAAACATTTTAATCCTCTGATCGGCATATTATCATGCTTGCTTATATTTATTTATTAAAATTCTATTCATTGCATATATACAAAGCAATAATCTATGCGATTTAAAAATGGAATTGTTTTTTTTTTTATTTTGTATTTTGAGAAAAATTTCGTTTTTTTTCTATTTTAAAAAAAGGTTCACCATTTTACATGGATGTATAGTAATTGCAAAATTTTCTGATACTATATGAGTATCTAGATTTGATTTTAGAGTTTTAGACATCATTAGTAAATTTTACTCCTGCTTAAAGACTATACTTGTGTGCTGATAAAGGTACATTTATATGTACATATGTATGTATGTATGTGCACATACATCGATCTTTAAAAATTCCTGGTGGGGTATCGCAATGGGCCTTTCTGGCCTAAGTGAGCTTGCTTGGGATTTGGCGAGTGATCACCTCTACCTACCTACCTACCATATACAATACACGTTAAAATCATACAAGACTCTGTGTATTCTAAACAAGTTAATTTATAATGTTAAAACATATTGAACAATGACAACGATATATGTATTTTTATTTTTGAACAAAAACTGTCAACTTTAATTTAATGATTTATTTATTATTAATTTATTATCAATTAAATAATAATACATTTTCAATATTTTGTTTTAAATTTGTAAAAACATTGTTAATATGTCAATAAAATATTAAATTTTGTACAGACGAAAGCGTAACAACATACATGCGTATGTATATGAAAATATAAAGCATATATATGTAGAAATGCATACAAAAAAAAAATACTCATAGCCATAGCCATGAAATGTGTGAGATCCAGTCTCAGTATATTGGATATTGGATTATTTTATTTAAAAATAAAATAAAAAAAAAAAAAACATTTTGTCTGTACTCATCATTTAAACTTGCAATGTACGTTATTTTCAATTAAACAGAAATTTATATACATTTGTATAAATATGTGTAGATATACTATATGGATATACTGTAAGTAAAGCCACACAGTAATAATAACAAGTGTACATGCTATTGAGATTCTCATCAAATGCATTTCGTTTATTAAAAATCCTACAAAAACTATTGAATCAGTTAATTAATTTCTTGTTGTTGTTTTTTTTTTTTTTTATTCAGTTTTGTTTGTTTCATTGCCTCCCTTCTGCTTGAAACAATGATTTAATTCAATATTACATACAACAATATAACATATATAGAAGTATAACACTTGGTTGGATGGATATGCTTTTAGATACATTTCAATATTGCATCTAAGATAAATTTTTAAATCAGAATTTATATATTTTCTTATTATTTTTCATTTTTATATTTTCTTGTACACAATTTGTACAAAACATTTTATTTATTTATTTTTTTTCTATTTGATCTAAAGACCATGTGGGAAAAAATATGTAAAAGTAATGTGTTAAAGTTCACAAACATATGAACATGCATCTGGTTGGAAAATTTTTAAAAAAATTTCTTATGATTCCTTTAAAAAAAATATTTGTTGAATATTTTCAAGTTTTTATTCAAATATGTTTGCATATAAGACTGAAGCAATACAGTAAGTCTTGATGCAACGTATTTATAAACACAAAAAAAAAAATTGAAACAATTTTGATATTTTCCAAATCTCTAAATTTATTTATGTCGCCTCTCCATAAATATCATAAATATATGATTTCATAATCATATATACATAAGCAAGCGATGTATGGCTTATAATTATTAAATTAATTGCATTTTTAATATAAAATTTAGAAAAAAAAAATTAATTGATTGCACCACCAAAATCGCATTAAACTGATAAAGATTGTGTTGTCAGTTAATTTAACATTTTATTTATTTTTTTTTTAAATGAAGAAGGAGATGTTCATCCTCTGTACAAGCAATCAATTTATGGATGACATTAAAAGGAAACACCATATAAAATTAACAACATTTGTACATATCAAATGCTTGTATGTATGCGAATCTGTTCACGATATTCTTTTCTGTCTTATAAATTTCTTATGGCTTTTGTATATCAATTTATTGGACAATTGCAAAAAAAAAAAACGTATTATTATTTTATTTTGTTTTTGCATTCTGAAATTACATGTTTACAATTCTAAAGTAACCCAACATGCATACTAAACAAAAAATGAATGTCTCTAATATTTTATTATTTATATTGCTGATATTTATTATTATTATCCATACACAAACATATGTGTATGTATACACTGTTTGAAATGGAGACAACATATTATTTGTCTTGAATATTGAATTAAGTACATATATTTGATCATTTCGATTAGTTTAATAATTTTTCTAATCAAATAAATTTAAAAGTAAACTAAAATTAGAATAAAATTAAATACAGAAAGGGAGAAAAATATCTAAACCCAAAATTTAGTTATTTCGTTTTTCAATATACATTTTAAAAATTCTATTTTAAGAATTTCTACACTTACATATATTTAAATATTCTAAAGAAAATTTTTAAAAACTAAAAACATTTCTTCCTTATACAAATTCTAGCCAATGTTATCACAAATCTTAAAATTCATTCATGTTTTTTTTTCTATACTATTATTTTGCTTCTATACGTCGTCCGTACGGGATACATTGTGAATTCTAGGGTTTTTATTTATTTTTATTGTTGATAAAAAATATTGTGATCATAGACTCTGTTTATTTACATTATTTTTAATTTTTTTTTTCGTATTTATTTTACAGAATTTTGAAAAAAAAAAAAAAACGATCAAACAATGACAACAACGGTTGTTGTTTTTTCACATGCCGCCACTGTATTTGCTGGTGTCTGTGCAAGCATTTTTAGTATTATAGGAACCTTAGGTAGTATATTTTACATGCATAACATATTCATAAATTAAAATATTTTTTTATACAAACAATTTGAATAAACATTAAATGTGTTTACAATTTTTTTTTTTTTTTTTTTAAATTCAAAAAAGGAAATTTAATAACAATTCTTGCTTTAATTAAATGCCCAAAAATGAGAGGTAATGCAACTACTGCTTTTGTCTTATCATTATGTGTATCAGATTTATTATTTTGTATATTCAGTTTACCATTAACAGCAATTCGATATTTTAAACAGGTAATCAAAAACAAAAAATAATAATAATAATAATAATTTAATGAAAAATTCGATGATTTTGAAATATTAACAAAAATCAAATTTTATTTTAAAGGCTTGGACCCTTGGTGATACTTTATGTAAAATATTTCCAGTAATCTTCTATGGTAATGTAGCTGTATCGCTATTAAGTATGGTCGGAATTACATTAAATAGGTAATTCTCAAAGGTCATTATTGTTTATATTTTTTCTAATAAGTTAAAAAAAAAAACAATTTTTTTTCTTACTTTTCTTTGTTGTTTTTAGATATATTCTTATTGCTTGCCATAATTTATATTCAAAATTATATAAATCAAAATATTTAATAATTCAATTAATTACAGTATGGGCAATATCATTTTTTATGTTGGTAAGTTAGAAATTTTTCTTTTTTTAAATTTTCCATATTATAATAAATTTTAATTTTTTTTTAATTTTTTGAAATGTTATTATTTTATATAGTTACCACCAATTCTTGGGATATGGGGTGAACTAGGTTTAGATGAATCAACATTCTCATGCACAATTCTTAAAAAAAATGGAAAATCAATAAAAAAATATTTATTTATATTTGGCTTTTTAATACCATGTTTTGTTATTATAATATCATATTCATGTATTTATATAACAGTAAAAAAGCAAAAATTAAAATTAGAATCACACAGGTAAAACAAAAAAAAAAAAATAATAATAATAAGAGATTATTAATTGTACATTGAATGCCTTCTGAAATTTTTATTTCTTTACTTTTTTTTTTTTTATTTAAAGTTGTTTCAATTCAAATAAAGGAATTTCTGATAATGTTCAAAAATCATCATCTGTATCATCATCATCAATACGAAAACAACGAGAAGATAATCGTTTAACAATAATGATGTTAACAATATTTGTATGTTTTATTTTATGTTTTCTACCATTAATGTTAGTTAATGTAATTGATGAAAATAATACATCATTTCCATGGTTACATATAATTGCATCAATAATGGCATGGGCATCAAGTGTTATTAATCCATTTATATATGCAGCAAGTAATCGAAATTATAGGTAATTAATTCTAATGTTATTTGTATTAATTTTATTAATACTTATTAAGTATACATATATGAGTCCGTTTTAATTAAAACATAAAATTTATGAATTTTTTTTTCAGAGTGGCATATTATAAAATTTTCACAATTCTAAAATTTTGGGGTGAACCATTAACACCAATGTCAAGTAAAAGCTATCAAGCTAGTAAAAATAATTCAAAAGATATTATATCTGGTGATAATATGAAAACCATACCGTTATAAGGAAAATTAAAAATTATGTAACAAAAAAATAAAATAAATAAATAATAAAATTTAGAAAAGAAATAATGTGACAAAAAATGGTCCAAAGATTTAAAAATATCTTCATTTTAAATTATTTAAAAAAAATTCAAATTAGAGTGTATATTTTTTGTTTCTAAATCTTATTTTAATATCGTATCTTATACCTTTTTGATATTTAATTATCAATATGAACCATTTATTTTGAAACTGGCATTAATCAACAAATTTTCAAAAATAAGATTTTCAGATAATTTTTAATATAAGGAAATTTGATATTCAAAAAAAAAAAATTATAGAGAAATTTCAAACATTTTACAGACTTTATAGCTCTTCTGAATATAGTTATTCTCAATAAAGTTCAATTGTGAGGATGAAAAAAAAAAAAAACTTAATAAAACATCATTGAAGCAAAAAAAAATGACTTACATCATTTTCAAAATAAACGGTTCATACTATATGTTAAAGACTTTATTTTTGTATACTAGAATTTAAGCATATAAGTATATAACGAGTATTTCCCGTGTTTTTCTTTTCTATATTAAATAATGAATATTTTGATTTTCAAATTTATTTTCAGTTACTGTGTAATTATCATTTATTTAGAGTCTATCTATGTAGGTATTATCAGAGGTATTATGTATGTAAGATATTTAATGTATTTCATTATAATATTAAGAAAAAAATATAAGCCAAAATTATGTATTAAGTAAGGAAAAAATTATATTGTGCATACATGCATTTGCGTGTTACCGAAAAAAATTAAACTTAAATATGTACATACAAAAAAGAATTCTTTTTTTTAGTATACATAACATACTTTTATTATATACATATGTACATATTATCAAAGAAGTTATATTATGTACTAAAAGACAAAAACATTTTTTACTTTGTACAAAAAAAATATTTAAAAATAAAATAAATCTTCTCAGAAAACATAAAAGTTTGTTTTAGAAATTTGAAAAAAAAAAAAAAAATTTGCGTAAGAAATATATATATATGTATCATATTAATCATGTTGTAAAATAGTAATGCTAATAAAAATAATTAGAAAAAAAAAATTAATGCCCCGGGTGAGGATCGAACTCACGACCTTAAGATTATGAGACTTACGCGCTGCCTACTGCGCTACCGAGGCTTGTTCTATATTCTAACACCTATAAATTTTATTCTTAATTTTCAATTCGTTATTATTGATTATAATAATAGTCCAAACTCCCAACCAGTGGTTCTCAAACCTTTTTGCTATTTACATTTTAAATGAGATACTAATACAGATTATAGAGTTGTTGATGCCTAAAAATCGAAAACTTTAAAAGCGTTAATATAATCAATATAAGCGTTATATTATATTGATCTCCCTATATTATTTTTGTATGAAAATTTGTATCTTTGTATTAACTGGTATATATATACGTACGTATTTATTATTAAAAAAAAGTTGACCCTTATTAATACGTTATTATTATTCTACTTCGGAACACTTCATGCTGACAAGCACAAATCATTTGAAATTGGTTGTGTATGATTTTTTTTTCTTTTTTCAAGGGATGTTTATTTTGTTTTACAAAATTATTTGAAACATATTTTTTTTTAAAGTATGTATTTCAAATTTAAAAAAAAAATATACATACATAAGAATTGCTTATCCTTATACTAATTACCATAGTCTGACAGAACTTTAATTACGTTATCTATATAGTAAACTTGATTGTTTTATCCAATAAAATTTATGTTAAATATTACATATTTTAAATTTTGAAAGAAAAATTTTTAATAAATTAAAAATAATTGTAAAAAAAAATTTATGCCCCGGGTGAGGATCGAACTCACGACCTTAAGATTATGAGACTTACGCGCTGCCTACTGCGCTACCGAGGCTCGCTTTTTATTAAGACATACATATACAATTTATTCGTAAATTAACTTTTGATCTCTTATTGCTAATAATAATAAATAAATTGAAATTGATGTTAAACAACCAGCTATAATTCCTGCTACTAATCCAGGCCATCTTCGAAATATAATCAATATAAAAATAATTGTGCAAATAATTAACATCATCCCAAATGGTAATAATGGACTTAAATCAAAATTACGATGAAAATATATACCAGGAAAAGTCATTCTTGCTAAAATAAAAAAAAAAAAAAATATAATATTCAATTTACCGATTTTAAATACTAACAGAACGCGATACGATATGGTAACAAACGATAAATTATGAATGAATACTTAAAACGTTTTATTATGCCCGATTATTTCACTTCTTATTATTTTTTGAACTGAAGAAATAATTTAATATGAGATTTAAATGGCAACTAGTTAATAAGATGTTACATATGAAAAAATCGGACATCATCATGTTTTAAATTTTCAAATAAACAAATTACATTGACATACCTCTACCATCTGCATTGAAACTAGGTGGAATATATGGATGAATTTGAGCTGCTGATTGTGTTGTTTCTGTAGTACTATTTACATTATTTAATTCAACTAAGTTTGATGTCACAATATTTTCAATATTCTACAAATTACAACAACAACAAAAATTTTTTTTTTTTTTATTGCTAAAATTAAATGATAATAAATTTAGAATCTGCCAATGCTCATTTAGCGGTAATTAACCTTTACTAGAGTCGGTTTTGCTGTTGCTGTTGACATTCGTATTGGATGATACAAAATCCACTGCATATTCATTATTATTTTCGAATTTCTCAATCAAAAGAGTTTCACTCTTTTCTCGTTAATTTTACAAAATAAAAATAAAAAATTAAGTTACATGCGATGTAAGTAAACAATTTATTTTTCTTTTATTTAAAAAAAAAAAAAAAAACAAAAACAGAATATGTATGTAAGTACCTACATATGCACAAACTAGAACTGATACCGAAAGAAACTGAAATCGAAATCAAAATGATAAATGCGTAATCAAATTTGATTTTTATTTTTGAAAACAAAAAAAAAAAAAAAATAATAATAAAATAAAATAATTTTACACTTTAATGAAATAACGAGATTTTGTGCTGAGCAATGATGTGTATTTTCTTATCAGTTAAAATTTTTGCTTTAAAAAAAAATACACTAATTCAGTAAATAGGAATATGTATCAGAGTAAAAGTAAGAGCTAAACAGATTAGAATTTTATTAAGTATCAACAGGCGGTATAGCGTATGCACGATATATGCTCACTACGAAATTTAAAAAAAAAAAAAGTTAGCATGAGATAATCCTAATGACGAATTTTCAGAAGAAGAGAAAAGAGAAAAAATACCAATTATACCGTATTTTTAAAACAGTCACCTGTATTTTAAATGAATTATTCTATTCTTCGCATTCGATTTTTGTATTTTGAAACGAAAGCAACAACTATCATAAAAGAGTAGAACAAACGACTACATGATAACAATTAACGACATAAAATTTTTATGCTCCATAAGAATTATACATGACTATATTAAAAAAATGAACATTATATTTATTATTTATTTACTCTTTGACCTAGACAAAATATATATGTAATTAGGCATTGTGTGCACATACATAATATAACATAACATAAAATTTTTGTTTATCATTTTTTTTTTATTCTTTTTTTAAATATTTTACATTGCATTAAACAATAGCGGTTAAAATCAAGCCAAATAAAAACATAGTTGTGTACAAATTATTACTATTTTGTTTTTCATTTTTGTATCTACTTTTCTTTTACAAAATATATGAAAATATCAAAGTTATTACGTTATAAGTTATAATTTCATAATTACTGCACAATAAATTTATACTTTATTTATTTAAAATAGAATAAAAACAAAAAAAAAAAAAAAAAAAAAAAAAAAAAGTAAAAAAAAAACCAATAAATATTTATATTTTATTCAAAATGATACTCTTATACGATTTAAAAAAAAAAATACATCACTGACCATTTAATGTGATACCCAACATGAGGTACATTCAAAAATGTATCAGTTTAAGATCTTTATACGTTACACATATTGCGTCAAATAGTTGGTGATGCGTTTTTGAATTTATCCATGATTTTAGGCTAATCAATAATTGATCCATCAATTCTCTGATTAAATATAAGCCTATGCAAACGTCTCATTTTATCTGAGTATGAATGCCTTATTTCTTTTAATTACTTGAAAAGCTGTTAAGCAAAAGTTTGTGAGTTGAAAAAAGTTTATATTGTAGTTCATAATTTATAAATATTTTAATATTAGTAATTACAAGAAAATTCAGATTAAAAGGAGTTGATTTGAATATAGACAACATTAAATAACAAAAATTTGTTTTTGTATTCGATCGTTACAATAAGTAAATATAAAATATATATATACATATAAAATAAATAAAACACAATGGAAAAATTAAAAATTAACGAAATATAAAACAAAATTAAGTAAAATTTATTTATTTTAACATTAATAATTATAACAAAATCAGAAAATCAATTTTCATTAATTCGTTAATTTTATAAAATATTCGTCAAAACAATTTATATTGAATTACAATAATAAAATATGTTGTCGTTTCTTTTTATTTGATTATATATTATTATTTTATTATTTTTTTTTTTCTTTATATTTAACCACAATTGATATTTAAATAGTTTGTATATAAATAATTTATAACTTTCTATATAAATTTTATTTTATTTTAGTTTTTTTATTTTCAAGAATTATTTGAGCTACCTTTCCTTGAGCTAGGTCGTTCAATTGTCATAGTTTGTTGTGGTATTTGACTATCTGAATTGATACCAATTGATGAATAAATTTCTTTCATTATAAATAAAATGGTATCTTCAGATTCCCTATAAAAACAAGAATGTAATCATTATTAATATTAATTTTATGAATTTATAAGAATAATGACAATTTTATCTGCTTACCAGTAACATACATGACTCGTTAATGCAAATAAATACTCATTAAAGAATTCTACTGGTGCTTCTTGTAATACATAATCAATACGTTTTGAATTATTCAACATACCTAACGGTAAATCAATTTCACTAACATCAAGATCTGATGACATTGATGTTGAACGTGATCTTACATTATTTTCATTAACTTTCAATTGTTCGTCTAATACCTATAATAAAAATTTAATTAATAATACATTTTTTATTCAACTGCCATTTTTGTTTAATTAAAATTTACTTTATCGACTTCTTTTTGAATTTCTTGTGGATCTGATTGTTTATTTTTTGTTGTCAAAAATTGAACACTATCAAATGTATTTTTAAATGTATCAACCATTTTTTGTTTTAAATCGGTACCAATTCTAGCCATTGTCTCTTTTAATTCTAAGTGCATACGTTTTCTACCCTTATGATGTGGTATTAATACAGGTCGTACATTACTCAAATCTGGATTAATTAAAGCTTCAATTCGATATGCTACAGGATCATATGGATGAAATATATTATAAAATCCAGGGCATGTTGGCAATTTAAAATTAAGTCCAAGTTTATCAATTCCACGTATTGTAACAAACATTCCTACATAATTCATTAAGAGATAAAAGAACAAAATTACATGAGTGAATTTGAAATTAAAGAATTTTCGAGAAATACTATTTCTTTTAAGTTGATTACCTATAGGTGACCCAAGAGCGAAAAACTTTTTTGCTTGAAATATTAATTGTGGATAGCTAATGAATGGTTGACCAGTACCAGCTGAACCTACAGTATAACTAATTTGTTCAGTATGATTATTTTGTCCGGTCGATGTTAAAGGTTGTACAACTTGATCAGGATTTTCCTAAGAATTTTTTTAAAATTTTAATTAAAATTAAAGAAAAATTTTTAAAATTATGGTCGAGCATTAGTACTTACAGAATTTTGTAATTCAACATTATCTACTGGATTTTGATGACATAATAAATCGAATAGAATTAATGATCCTAGACTATGTCCAGCTAATGATACACCACCTTTAAAATCTGGATTACGTTGACAATATTTCATATAAATGTTATTCATTGCTGTACATACTGTATTTATAATATTTTGACAGAATACTGGACTAGTATAGAATAGAATGTCAACTAGAGTATCATTTGTGAAATTTCTCAGTTTTGGTATTGATTCAAGTGTTATAGCTTTTAATCTTTCATCGATGCCAGATTCTTCTGAATGTAATTCACTATGCCAAGATACTGGTAATACTTCAACACGTTGTACATCGCCTTTATCATATGATGTTTTATAATGTGATTGTACCAGCTGTGTAGCAATACTCCGAAATTCATCAACTTCAATATAAATTCCATAATCTTCATCTTAGTATTATTTATTTATAATATTTACGTAAATTTAATAATAACATGCACACACAAATTTGTCAAGTATAAATTAGATTTAAGAAGCAACAAAAAAACCGTAAAATCAACATTTATAAACACTTATAAAAACATGAGTACAAAAAGAATAAAAAGAACAAAAAAACTAACTCACCAACTTCTTCGACACTACGAAATTTTAAATCACAAGCAGAACCAATACCGTGTACCATTAACAGTAAATGATCGACTTTTGATGTTTCACCAGGTTCGATATTAAAATCTTCAACATCTCTTTTAACCACACGTGGTCGACCAGGTGTTGCTGCCTATATTTTTTATTTTAAAAAATTTTTAAAAATTTCACTTATGAATATAATATCAATAAAATATAATTTAACTTACAGATGCCCCGCCCCATGAATCTGCACCTTGTGGATGATGGAAATGTACCATAACACTTGGACCATGGAATGTAACATTTTCTCCTGATGGTAATGAAACTTTTCGACGCCATTCACCACTCATTGATGCTTGTTTGTATTCACCTTCTAACTTTTCAGCAACATCCTCTTCGTATGGTACATATTTTGAATCAACTGATTTATAAAACCATGAACATCGTCTAACTTCTGTTGGATCAGCAATCCAATAAACTGCAGTGCGTTTACGTTCTTTAATATTTACATCATAACGACCACCTTCAACTGCTACAATTTCTTGACCAGCTAAATAAATGATATGTTTTTCTTAATTAAAAAAAGAAGAAAAATTTTTTTTAAAGTATAAATCTTACTAGACGAAAGAAAATTCTCCTCCAAAATATTCGAATCATGTTGTGAGAACGGCATCCAATTTGGTTTTCTATTTGATGCATGTTTATTGTAAAACCAATGTTTAGTTACTGGCCGGTAAGTCTAAAATTTACGTGATTTTTTTTATAAGTAATGTTTAGTCTTTTTGATACTTTTTACATACCGTATTTGTTGACATTAACTTTGAATTTTCTTCATTTAAATTCGACATTTTTAATTGTTCAATTATTTCATCTGGCAGTTCGTCCTGAAAGTCATGAAAATTATATTAAAAGAATTATTTTAATTAAAAAAAAAAAAATTGTCATTAAAGCGTCAATTGTAAGAGTCTATTGCTTATCGACTTTTGGTGTTATGAAAGTCTATTCGAGTAAAAAAATTTCTATTATAGACTTGAAAAGTCGTTGATATTTTCGTGATAGACTTTTTTAAAAAAATGACAACAAAAATTTTGAAGAAATAAAGATTTTGACAATACAATCATATAAAATGATAGATCTTGATAAAATGTAAGAAGTAAACGATCAAGTTATCTAATTTAGTACTATGCATGTAAGTCGATTGATCTACGTAATACCGTGACTTGTTTTGATCGAATTTTAAAAGTCGATTCTATTTTTTTCGAATAGACCCTCATAACTGACGCCTAAGCTTAGCACAGTTTTCAAACCAGAACATGAGGAAAATTTAAATACAATTACCATGGTAAAATAAACTCTAAGAGCTTTTTATACCATGTTAACATGCTAAGATCTCTTTAAACATTTTTAGATCTAAAAAGCAAAAAATATTTGACGTACATGCGACAATTGTCTTAAATAAGCTGAGAAATGTGTCTGTACTTGATGTTGTACAATGGGCTGTTGTTGCTGCTGCTGCTGCTGTTGATTTTGCTGTATTAGCTGTGAAAAATCACTTGAAAATTCTGAACAAGACGATGACGGTGGTTCAGCTATATTCGAAAAGGACGATACAGTTCGTGCGTCTTCGTTATTATATACAATCAAATTATCTAATCTTTTATTTGATAATACACTGCTTCCAACTAATCTGTAATTTAATTCACTTACAGAATCGCTATTATTTTGTGGTGGATTATTGAAAAAATTCTGTATTCTTAAGCTGTTTGGATCTTCTGGAACATCAGAATTGCTGTTATTATTGAATGAATTCTCTAATGATGATGTAGTAGCTTGTGTTGTTGAATTGTTGAAAGAGTCAAAAAATGATAATGGATCTGGTAATAAAGGGGGCACTTGTAAATTAGGAGAAGGTGTTGATACTGCAGCCCTAGGTTTCTCGTGTGTATTTTCCTGTTGTTGATGAAAATTATTTGTAGTTTTATTAATCTCTTGCCCAATGGAAAAGTAATTTGAAATTGGTGTTACTTGTGGTGGCACAGTATTATTTACTGCTGGTGTTATAGTTGATGTAGTATTTTGATTTGAAAAAGAAAACGGCACAAATTGTTGTCGTTGTGGCTCTGGCAAATTACTATTACCTTGATTCGAAAAATAATTTATCAAATTGTACGTTGGTTGGTTTTGAATGGAATCTGTTGGATTGTTATTAGTATTTTTTGATATTATGGTATCTTGCGGAGGCAATACTGTATTCGTTGTGTTGAGATTATCGGTACGCTGGTCAAACTCTTTAATTTGAATTGGAGTATCGGTATTATCGTTTGCACTTTGTATAGAAAATGCTGGACTTAATTGAGTTACTGGTGTTGAGATATTTGTCGGCTCAAACAGATTAATATTTTGTTGCACTTGAACAGGTTTAAGTTTTTCCGGTTGATTAGAAAATTTTTGTATATTATCTTCTTCAATATACTTTTCAACTTCTAGATTATCAGTTTCAATGGTTGGTGCAGATGGAGTTGGTATATATTGTAATTTTAATTCTTCAAAATTCTTATTCAAATCTAACGTTTTTTCTTCTGAATTATTTTGTGTTTTACCAGATGGAGGAACAATTTCTATTTCTGCAGAAGGAGTAATTGATGGCAACTCTTGTTTTAACTCACGCGTTTGAGATACTTCTTCGACGGAATCAAAAATTTTTGATGGCAGTAATACAGATGCAGGTTGTGTTTTATTCTCAGTATGCAAAGAAAGTTCTGGTATAATTTGAGCAACAGATGGAGGAAGCTCTTGTTCGTTCACGTTCTTCTTTTGTGGTGGCTGTTGAAATGGATTAAAAATTTGAGTTGATGATGGAGTGGAATTCAGTTGTGTTAAATGTCCCGTAGGTAAATTTTTTAATTCACTTGATGGTGGCGCAATTATATTTTTTCCCTCTAAAGATGGTGGAAATGAAGGTAGAATATTACTAGGTGTAACAAATGACGATGTGTGTTGTTCACTTTTGTCAATATTTTGTGAAAATTGTTGTACAGGATTAAATATCGTGGGTGGTGACAAAACTGTTGCAGTAGTGGATTGTGTTACTGCTGGAGTAAAAATTTCCGATGTAGTAGATGTATTAAAAACGTTTCCAGATATAAATGGACTTTTATATAATCGTGTTCCTTTTTGCAATCTGAATGTATTACTTCCAGTATTTACTGGAGGTTTCGATATTGGTGGTTGTTCTGGCGGTTGAACAAATTGTTGAACAGAAATATTGGATGATGTCGTCGATGATTGGAATAATGAAGCACTGTCTGGACTTTGTGTTTTTAAATTAAAAGTGCCTAATTGATTGTTCGGATTAAATGATAGTTGTGGATTATATAATTGTGGCTGTTGTTCAGGATTTTGATTATTTTCAGAATATGTAGTCGATTTTCTTTGTTCATCAATAGAATTTGTAGCTGTTATTGTTGACTGTAAAGGTGGTGGTGGTGGAAAAGCTGCTATGGCACTTCCAGCACCGTGTACGAAGTTTTGATTTGACTTATCTTCTTCTTGTTGTTGATTTACAGATCTCGGATTATAGATTTGAGTTGATGTTGGTCGGTTATTCTCTGGCGTGAACAAATTTGGCGGTGGAGATACACTTTTTGCTAAATTGGTTGGATTATAAAATTGAGGTACGACAGAAATGCTAGATGATTGATTTTGATCTTCTACACTAGGAAAATTGACGGGTCCCAAATTTTGGCTTAATATATTATTTTCGTTATTATCAGTTGATGATTTTGAAGATGTTTGTACTAAACCAGTCAAATTTTGTAAAACTGGAGGAACAAAACCAGTAAATGAAAATAAACCTTTACGTTCTTCTGATTTTTGTGTTGGATTAGAATTTTCTGATATGAATTCTGTGGGTTCTGAAAGATTAGATGCGAAATTATATTGATTTTGTGTAGAAAAAGTTGGTGTTGTTGGAAATTGATTTGATTGAAATTGTTGATTAGAAGAAATTCCTGTCGGATTGTACGCTGATGTTATACCAGGAATTTGTGCGTATGTCTTCTTTTTGGCACTAAGCCTATATGTATTCTGTTGACCAGATGCTAGTGGAGGACCAACAGGAGGATTAACAGTATTAGATTGTATTATTTCTGTTGGTGAATAAAATTTTGGCGGTTCAGGAATTGGTTGATTTTCAAAAGTTCTGTAAATGATGTTTGTACGTTAAAAAAAATCAATTTTGCAATTACCAACCTTAAATTACCTCTGTTGTGATGGATAAGTTGATACGGGTGTAAAATATGCTGCCTGTATAGGTTCAGAAGTTGCATGTAATTTTGATATATTATTTTCTGAATTATATTCTCCAATGTTAGTACCAGTATTATTATTAGAACTATTTGCACTTGGCGAATAATCTTTTATGACTTTAGAGAATGTAGAAAATACATTTGAAGCAACTGTTGGTAATTGTGAAAATGATGAAGCTGCTTGAGATAAAATAGAATCTTCTATAATTTTATTAGATTCCTCTGTTGATAAATTAGTATTATTATTGCCGTTATTATTATTATTATTATTAGTTATATCTCCTGATGTTATTGATATGTCTTCGTCAGTAGGAGCATTTAAATTTATTTCACTAAATGTATCATTATCAATTTCAGTAAGTGATTTTTGTTCTAGAAAAAAAAAAGAAAAAAATTCTTGATAACAAACACATCAGAAAAGAAAACTAATATATCATAAATAAAAAATTAAACTGAATATCAATCATATAATAATAATTATATTAAAGATGCACATCTACTTTTGATTCTATAAATCTTCGATAATTTCAAAATTAGATGTGTACCATTGATATAAAGAGTGCATTGTATTTGATCACAAGCATAAAATTGTATTTCAAAGAAGTTAAAAAAAAGACTTATTTTCCTTCCAAATTTATAAAACTCAAAAATGTCTTTTTTTTTTATTTGATATGAATTTATTTTCATATTATGATGTTTTTAATGGTAATTTTTTTTTTCTTCTATTCTTCTTAATTTCTTATTTTTATGTGACAGGTTATTGTAAATAATCGTTATTCTCATATCATTTTAATCGTTGTAGTGATCATCAATGTCATTGTAATCACTGACCAAATTTTTATTTTATATAAATACAAGAATATTATAAGTATACATGACGTACATGTGTTTGAATTTTTGTTTTTAATATTGAAAGAAGACAAAAAAAAAATGTATATATGCCTTGCACGTTTCATGCAAAAACGAAAAAATAAAAATTTGTTTTTGTTATTTTTCTCATATTATGTATACACTATATATCCACTATTATTATAATTTATATGCATATGTGATTTGTATTTTAAAAGAAACAGCTAAAAAGATGAAGAATAAACCTGTAAATAATTTGTTGTTTAGTTTATTTTTGATTGAAACGAAAAGAAAAAACAAAGTTTAAAAGTGATCATTCAAAAAACATAAGATATTGAACAGAAAAAAAAAAAGAAGCTTTTGTTTGCTTTTGTTAAAATGAAAAAAGATTTATTGACATAATTTATTTAAATTTTATGAATTAAGTACTACACACATATGAGGTGAATAGGTACATTGTACAAATTAGAATATCGAGGTTATCATGCGCATATTCACATTCATTTGTAATACTTAAAATTTATTTAAGCCCTCCCCCCCCATGTTTATGAAAATCATCATCATTGTCTTCGTCATTATTTTAATATCACACAAAGTCACTTAGAAATAAATTTAATTTCTAACCACGATTTTTCTAATAAAATATTAATATAAAATGTTTGACTATTTTTTTTTTTTGTTTTTTCTATTTTTTTTTTTTTTTGGTTTTAAAGCCAACACAAAGTGCATAATAAATTTAAATTATTTTATTTGTATATGATATTGAAATCTTGAAAATTTCACTACCGTATATCGACACTTTATTCAAAAGATAAAATATCTTTTACGGTATTGAAAAAAAAGTAAAGTGAAATTGCCAAAGTTATATTTTATTTATTTTTTAATATAATAAAAAATTTTAATTATTAATAAATACAATGTTGTTCCAATGAAAAATTTATATAGGTATACAGATGTAATTTTATTTCAATGGAGAATTTCTTAATAAATTTCTTTTTTCTTGTTTACCATTTTCTTAAAGAAAAGAAAACACATACTCATAATAATTCAGCTGTGATTTGAACTCATTGATAATTAATTAACTATCAATAAATTATACTAAAATGAATATTTTTTTTTTTGCGTTATTTAATTTATTTTCACTTTTAACGGTTTTTTTTGTTCTTCATTTCTTCTTAAAACAATCAATCAATTAAATTTTATTTTATTTATATTCATTGTCATGTTCATATAATGTTTATAATAAATTTTCAAGAAAAATAAAACAACAACATTAATTTGCATTAAAATGTTCAATGCTAGAATTATTTTTTTAGGATTTAATAATTTAGTATTTGAACCGATTTATTTGAAAATGATATAGGTAAGTCTAAAACTGTTGAAATCCGATGTTTAATATATAAATCACCTTAGAAAAATATAAACTTTAATATCCCAAAAGATTTTACAAGAAAAAATTATAAATTACGAATTTTATAAAGAACATACTTTTCTACGGAGTTTAGTAGGGAATACAAAATGTTAAACATAAAATAGATATCTCGGAACCTAAAAAATTTACTAAATTCCATTTTCAAATAAAACGACTCATTTATGTTGTATTTGTATATAGTTAAAAATTTTAATTTTAAATATTCACGAAATTAAGTATGAATTTTCGAATGTATTATACAAATATAACATGCATATCAAAATGGGCTTCTTTGGGCTAAGTGTGCTTGTTTGCGAGTGAGCAGGCGGCCACCTCTACCTACCTATAGCATACCATACACAAATAAGAAATAACAATACGGAAAAAGGAAAAATTTTTATATCTGTTATAGAATTGAAATTACCACACAAAAGAAAATATTGCAACTCAAAAAAAAAAAAAAAAAAAAAAAACAAAAAACAAAAACGGTATTTAAACAAAAGATTTAAATGTTTCAATTTTGAAGGTAAATTAAAAATTTTAATTTTGGTTTTTGCGGTTAAAGTGTAAAATCAATTATAAAATTGATCGATGTCAATAAAAATAAAATTAATAAATTCATGAGTAAATAATTCTGATTTCATTTTAACTGATTTTTCTCTTTTAACCTTTACTTATGTACATTTCTCTTTCTTTTTTGGAAATCATTGTGTAAATCACATAGCCACAAAAACAAATAAATTTAACTTTTTTTTTTTTTTTTTTTTTTGAGAAATAAATTTAAAAAGTAAAATGCCTTGTTGACTTTTCATTTTGCACTAAGTTACCAATATGATTGTATTTATACAGATAAACACGTAAAGTTAAATTTGATGAATAGTAATATTTCGATTATTTGTATTTATCAATGCTACAAGATCTAGCGGACAATACCATATGTATGTCCTTTTTTGTCAAATAAAATCAAGAGGAGTAATTTTGTTGCTTCATATCAGAATTTGGAATATTACAAAATTTAATATTATAAATATTTAACAAATTACAAAATCTGCATTATGAAGAAGGACAATGAAAAAAATAATCCGAATAAATTTAGAATGTGTACATATTTTAGATAAGAGTGTATTATAATTTATAATACGTAAAATTTTTATATCTAATACTTGAAAATTAGTCATTGTCAAAAAATAAATATTTTATTTTCTAATTTTTCTAATTTTACCTGTTAAAAGTCTTTTTTATTCATTCTTTTCGTTTAAATTTTTTTATCTATTCATATTTTTAATAAAAATTTTTATAATGTGTACTTTAGATATCTCTTAAATGTTAAATATACCTACCTAAAACAAACGTATAAATAACAATTTTGAAAGAAATAGTAAAACAAATGATAATTGTGTTAGGCAATATAAAATATTAATCACATATCAAATAAATAAACAAATGAGTATAACTTTAAATTTAAAAAAAAAAAAAAAAAAAAAAAAAAATCCGTGAAATCATAAAATGTTAAATATGAGGAATGCAATTCTGTATGTATGATAACAATGTTTCAAAGGCACAGTAAAGGCATAATAATACCATACTTTGACGTACTTATATTTTACGTATTATAATTAACGTATACGTATGTACCTATATACCTACATATATAGATAATTGAAAACTTTGATTTTTGTTATCAGAGTGACCTCGTCAATACTTTAGTAAATATTTACAAATTATATTAAATGTACTGATTTTCATAAATACACGTATATTTCTTTTTTACTATTTTACAATATACAAATTTAGGTATATAGTATTGTTTATTAATTAACGGAAATTTATAATTTACCTATAATGAAGGTTTATTTTGTTTCCAATGAATTTTAAATGATTTAATTTGGACTGTATAGATTAATTCTACTATAAGGTAAAAAATTAAAGTTATTATTTTATGTACATAAACATGATTTCATCATGTGTAATGTAAACATCACACACCTCTAATTTACACATAATTTTGAAAAAAATAATAAGATTACAAAAATTAAAATGATTTAAACAAGAAAAAAAAAACCAAATTGTACAGTCGGTAAGGCTTAAAACAAATGATAATTAAGAGAGGTTTTAAAAAATTTATTATTTGTCGAAAATCTGGAATTTCCAAAAGGAAATTCATTTAAATCATTTTTCTAATTGATAGATAAAGGTAGATTACCTACATATTATGTATTGCAAAGATGTAAATCACTTTGATAATTTTTTTTTAATCTGTTTGTTTTTTTTTTATTGGAATAATTTAACATAATTAATTGAATTCTAAATGTCTCAAAGTAAAATTTATAAATCAAAATATTCAAAATTATTAACTATATAAAAAGTGTCCACTTTTTTTTTTTTTTTTTTTTTAAATTGTGAATTTATGAATTATTAATTTCATATTATTTTTTAATACATTATTTAAATTCGTGTAATAAATTTACAGGGGACAAAAAAATCACATGTGTACATATATACTATGTATATGAACTTTTAACATTAAAATAATAAATTCACATTATATTTTTTTTGGATTAATTCATTAATTTTTTATAAGTATAAATTTTGGAAGAAAAAAAAAAAATTGTAAAATTTCGCAACGTACATATGTATATATTTTTTTAAATTAATTTTTGATATTGAATATATTATCATACAATGTGTTGTTGTTGTAATACGTGGATACATACTGTATGTACCTATATGTATAGAACCTGTTCTCTGAACAATTTTTGTCAATCATAATTAATAAAAATAAAAAAAGAATTAACATTGTTCAGAAAATCACAGCAATTTATTTATTTAATTTTTTTTTTCTGATTGTTGTTGTTTTTATACTGATTGTTGCCGAATTGAATTTAATAAACAGACAAAAAAAAAAAAATAAAAAATAAATGACCAAAATTTTTTTCAATTTTTTTTTTTATTTCTGAAAGGTCATTCACTACATAAGCAGATACATACTATATAAATTTACATACAAATGTATGTACAAATAAAAAGAAAAAATCTGTAGGTACTTAAAAAACGTTTACAAATTTAAAAACAGAGATTTAAAAAAAAATCTTTACATAAAAACGTTTCGTAATCAAGTAAACTTTAACGTATTATATTGCAATATATCAATTATTATTTATAAATTAAAAAAAAATGAAAAAAAAAAAAAAATAAAAAAATAAATAAAAAACGAAAATAAGTAAAGATATTTTTACTTTTATTTTTTTCGTGAATTTTCCCTAAAAACAAAACATTTTTGCTTTACACATAATATTTTGATTGAGTATATATATATACATATAAGGGCAAAGTCAAATATTTTAAAATAAACAAAGTACGAATATTGTATTCAAACAAAATAATACTTTGTATTATTGACATATGAATTTATGTCTGTTTAAAAGAGCTATTTAAATCCAATGTAATATGTGATTGAGATTTTTTTTTTTTTTAACTTTTTATAAAACATCTGTGATTGTTCATATAATTACAGAATAATTATGTCTCAATGTGTACAAATTGTTGGTTAGTTTTTTTTTTTTTTTTCAATCATTCACCTGTGTTTATGAATTCATTTATAAATACATACCTACATATATTTGAAAAGAAAAAGAAGATATACTAAATCAGTCTCATCATCAAACATACTATCATCACATAATTTACTGAAATACCGTCGAATATATTATACATATATACGCATGCAACAAGATATTCATATAACTCTATATAACTCGTATACAAATATGCACATATATCAGTATACATGTAAAGGTGTAAAAGGTGCATATATCATATGGACATTTATGTTGAATTGAATTGTTCATTTTACAAATAAAATCCCCATATTTATATATTTTTTTTTCTTATTCTTTAATGTCCATAATATTATATAACAATGGTGATTTATTAACAAATATATGTACATATATGTACACATTTAGACATATTTTATGTATATATGCATATTATATATGGGAATAAAATATATGGTGTTACACCGATAATACCTGTCTTTCTCATAAAATATAATAATGTGACACAAACCAGTTATTCAAGATTCATCGCATATATTACAATAATGTACATATATATATATATATATATATCTACATTATATTAATTCACATATCACACTAACAAACATACAAACATAAATTGTTAAAAAATATATATGTATATTAACAGATAAAAAAAATCAAATAAGCACAAATTGTTATTATCATAAACAATGCATTTTTGGTTATACATATTGCATATACATATGTATGTATATATATATGTACATAACTCATTTTGGACATATATATGAATTTTTTCTCTTGTTAAACAAATTTTTATGATAATTGCATTAAAACGATTAACAAGAATGTACATATGTACCATGTATATATACCTACATATACATACATATTTATAGATACATATATGCACGTATGTATGTAATATTAGCGAGAGTATCGACTAGCTACATTATAACTACCCCTTACTATATGACTTTTTCACCTGTTTTATTATTTAAATATTTTATTAGATATAATTGAGTAAAATACCACAATATCAATTGTGCATTAGCATATGTATATATTGTACTATATATACACTGTATATATAGCAATGTTCACATTATAACGTGTATACATATTTAAATTAATATTCAAAGAGTGAAACATGTTTAAGACAACTTTAAAAATTTGATTACAGCATTTTATGCAGATAATATGCAATATACATACATGGTGCAAATAAATGATAGTTATAATAATGATAATAAAAAAAAATAATAATAATAATAATTTGTGTACAATATACTATATACCATATATGATAATATATGTAAGATTTGCATGTTATATTGAATAAGTATGTACTCATATTTACATACAAATGTATATATATATTTATCTAGATAAAACTTAGAATAAAATATTCATTTTTAAGTTTAATTGGAATATATTGTAAATTCATTAAAATAAATGTTTTAAAAAAAAAAAATAATAATAATAATAAAAATGAAAAAACATTTAATATACACTTCATCGACTATGTACCGATATAATGAATATAGCATGCATATAAAAATTATATAAATGTATCGGCTTTGACCTTGCTTTTATCAAACATTTTTATAGGTAAATATATAAGTACATATATGTATGTATATGATATGACACAATGCAACACATGTAAGATATAATAAATAAATTATTTGTCTTTTAATGCCAGTTAATATGTTAATAAAATGGAATATATATGCACATATATGCATGTATCTATTTTTACACAAAATATTACTTATAATAATATGTATATATATATATATACACCCGTATAACCGATAACTCATTCAATCAATTGCTAAATAACTAACAAAAAAAATTTTTTTTTTGAAATGTTATTTTCAAATACAATATATTTTACGTAAATAATTTTTAATTTAAAATAGAAAATGCATTATAAAATATTATTTAACATATTTTTATTTCTTTTTTTTTTTGTATTTGTTGGTTTTAGTGAAAATATTTCATTTTCTCAAGTTATTGCATATTTACTGTGTGTTTATGTACTAATAATATGTAAATAATAGATAATAATAATAATCAACATTTATATTTAAAAACGCATGATTTTCTAATACGTAACATATTGATGTCACAGAGATTATTTTTAAATCATTCAAAAAAAAAAAAAAAAAAAAAATTAAAATTATTGTATGATACACACGTGTCATTTTGAAACAAAATAACGAAGATAATGTTGAGATAAAAGTTTCCTTACTAATCACGTATAATTGATAAAATTTTATTATTTACTATAAAATATCCTAAAACCTCAAAAAAAATCCAATATTCATACATTTATATAAGGAACAGCGGTTATCATAAATACATATACGAGTACCTATATGATCTGTGTTATTTAAAATTTATAAGCACTTTTGTTAAAAAAAATACAATAATCAAGAATATAAATAAAAACAATACATATACGTGTATGTAAACCGGCGTTTTACTATTAAATACAAAAATTATTATGAAATCAATAAGGAAAAAAATTTTATAACACTTCTTAAGGTTCCGATTTACCAGCTGATCGAAAAAATTTTCAATCTATTCAAAAAAAAGTCAAAAACATAAATATGTATACATTACACATCTCCGTACATCCATTATATATCAGTATGTATGTATGTGCTTTATTCTAGACAATATTCTTCAAAGCCATAACATATACACATATGTAAGTACATACATACCTTGTATGTATGTACATACTAAACTTATCTAATTGATTGCAATTCTAATTTTTTCCAAAAATTTTATTGCCGAATTTTTATTTTTTTATTATCGGTACAGAAATGTAATATATTGAACGTGCATATGTACATATACATATATGTGGGTACACAGTTTACTATATGTATATGTATGTACATATGTATATCATGTGCTAATACATATGTGCATCAAGTCAAATGTAGAAAAAAAATTTTAAATTTTTGTATTTCTGTTGAAGCAATTATAAATATAACATAAAAAATTTCTGGATGTTACATGGTATACATACCACCTGTAATTATTTATATTTTGTACGAACGTTTTACAATGCATCTTGAACCCTGATGATATCCGTACGCATACACATAATTTAAATTATACACACATGTGCATATTACCATTCCGGCTATATATGTTAATATGATGTACATACATATGTTGAATATGATATAATATACGCTTATATTAGGTGTAAAATTTTTATTCAATATATTATAATAAATATTATTACTATAGTAATATATAATTACTATAGTAATATATTTTTCATATACATAAGTACATACATATAATGTAAATATATGTACATACAAAGTACGTCTATATACATAATATGTACATATATCTATATATAGCTAGAATGTAAGTAGTCCATTTTCAACACAATTTATACTGACCAATTGTTATTTTCATGAGTTCAGTATAAATATGTATATATATACATATGTATGTAAATGAACATGTATATGAAGTATAAACATACTTACATATGTATGTACATTGTCTGCGGTATCAATATTCAACAATCTGTTTTCTTCATTCAATTACCCAAAAACTAAAAAAACATAGTATGTCTTATAGTAATAGATACGTATACTACACAATGCACATACAGATATACTACACGCATAAATTCATTTGCGCTGATATACCTATATATCTTACATCTCCATGTACCTATAATTTATTAATTGATGCACATGTTTACATAATTATTATGATTTTTTCCTTGCATCATGTATTGTACCTTGATATATTGGTAATATATGCGCTGATAAATCATATACATATGTACGCATGTGTGTAATTCTAATTTAATGATTTCATATCAGCTGTGATTTACAAAACGTTTAAAAATTTTAATTTTATACACATAAAAAATTTAAAGCCAAAAAAATTTTCCTTTCCATATATAGTACATACTATACTATATATACTGTACGTACATTACTATATGTACATATGTACGTATGTATGTACGTATACATGTGTATATGCAAATCATATATTATACGTGAAAATTTATATTCTCTACTAACATGTAGTACGTGTGCGTACCAATACATAGAGTGAATTAGGCAGAGACATCTGCCTCAATTTGCCTGAACCCTTTTAATAGATTTCATAGGAAAAAAATTTAAAATAAAAAAAAAATAGCAAAAATTCGAAAATTTCAATGAAAAACATGTAATTTTCTTTTGTTTATAAAATCTAAACCACACTACATTTTCACTTGGTTTTTTTAATAAATGGTCAAGGAGAGTTCAAATTTTGTTTTTCCATTTTAAAAATCTTAATAATGTGCTGTCTAATAAGAGATATATTCACACAAAGTCAAAGGACTTTTTCATAAAACATGCTTTGACTTTTTTTCAATTTTTAAGGACTACAAGCAGAAATTCGAAAATTTTTTCCATTTAAAGAAAATAATTTAGTTTGGACTAGGTTTATGTAAAATTTCATGAAAATCGGTCCAAGGGTTTTTGAAAAATCAGGTCGTAAAGTGGAGCAAAATTCTCATTTTCGTCAACTTTGAGTCCTTATAACACAGGAACGAAGTCCTTTTTCAAAATTCTGTTGCATTTAAAGAAAATAATTTAGTCAGGACTAGGGTTACGTAAAATTTCATGAAAATCGGCCTATAAATGAATGAGAAACGAGGTCGAGAAGTTGTCGATTTTCGAAAAGGCCAACCTTAAGATCTGACAAGAATTTTTAATAAGATAACATTAAACATTAAAATATACAAAATAAATATTATGTGGTTTTGTTTAGTATTTATCAGAATGTGATTTCCACATTTTCTGATATAAGTCATGAATGATAAAAATACAGGATAACAAAATAACAAATTCATTTTATTTATTTTTTTTTTTTTGGTTTTCATGTACACTTTTATGTATAATTTTGATGTGACATGTAACATATATATTTTTTGTTTGTTTTTTTTTTTTTGTATTCCTATAATGATCAAAAAAATTGTATTTCAGAATATTTTGAGAAATTTAAAGAAAATTTATTAAGAAAAATAAGGAAGAATTTTTTTTCCGCCATTTAACGTTTTACATGATTTTTATTATCTTTTAACATGTACATATGTAATTTGTTGCATATAAATGAACGAAAAATTGACATACTTAAATACTTAACGTGGATATATTCAAGTATATTATCTACATACAATTAAAACCTGAGATCGAAATAAATTAAATTGGTATAGATAGTAAATGAATAACTAAGTTCAATTAGCATCAAAAAATAAAACTTCGTTAATTTAAAAAAAAAAAAAAAAAAAAAAAAAAAAAAAAAAAAATTGGTATGAAATGAAAGGCATAAACAAACAAAAAGGGCATACACAAAATAAAAAGAAAACGAAAATAAATTGCATAAATTATAAATTTACAATACAATGAAACACATGCATATACATGTTATACGTACATATAAATTTCAAAATAAACATAATTTTAAAAAAATATATATAAATGAATAAAATCAAAACAAAAAATAAACATCCTAGTGATATAGTTATAAGACATGTACGTATAAAATATGTATGAAATCAGAGAATCAAAAATCAAGTCATTCAAGAAATCTTGGTCAAAACTTTTTAAAATATTTTATTTTATTTTGTATATATTTTTTTCTTAAAGTATCTTGAAAAAGATATTTAATATTTGATTACATGAAGTATATTGTGCAGTACAGGATTATGAATTGTATTCAGAAAAAAATTTTTTTTTTGTATATATGGAACATACATCACATATAAATATGTATGTGTATATTGTAAGTATACTCAAACACATGCATACATTTAAAAAAAAAAAAAAAAAAAGATGATTTTGAGATTTTTTTTTCCTTCCATAGCATTTTTAAACATATGTATGTATGTATATAAAAAAAAGAAATATGATCATCAACATCATATCAACATTAAATTAAAAGTATTAAAATATTTATCAAAAACATTACACTATAAAGTATATTTTATTAACAAAATATGCATTTATCTACTTACATACAATCTATTCAAGTAGACAATTACGTATGTATGGATGTATGTATGCATGTCTTTTACCATAATAACGTCAACAATAACAATCATTGTTGCATGCTGGATACAAAATATCATATTAAGCAACTTAACATACCGTTCACCATTTATATATGTACATATGTACATATAATAAGTTATAATATTTATATAAATATGTATGGTTTTATACATACATACATATATGCATATGAAATAATTTTACAAATATATGACATATGTACATACACATGTGTATGTATGTACAATCAAGTGTAATGTAAGGCGTGTTCAAAAAGTAAATCATGACGATGCAGTGTTGCAGAAATGTTGCTGCAATGTTAATATGTAACATTATACTCCATACACTAACTGTGTCCTTTTTCTTTTCTCATAATTTCTAATAAGATCATCTCACAAGTAGTGTTACCACAATCTGTAAAGTTATCTTATAATACGAAATGACTTTTTTTTAATATCAATATACAGCGATGTAAAGTGGTACTACTTTATGTCATTTCCATAAGACTTTAACTGCATCGAATTAGTGTATAGAGTATAGATATTTTATGTTGTAATGCTCTAACATAAGTGTTGCATTTTACAACGTTTTGCCGATTGCGTTGATTTCTATGAACATTTTCTGTCATTTCAATGGAAATGAATGTCAAAAATTTTGATATAAAGTAGTCATTGCAACATCGAATCTTATGTTGCAAATGTTAAGTTAATGTTAAGGCAGTGTTGCTAACATAATGCAAAAATGAACAGGTTGCTTTAGTCATGATTACATTTTGAATACTTGACACTGCAGTGTTAGTGCAATCTTTGTGCAGTGTTTACTTTGTGAACAGACCCGTATATATTCATATGTGTATATGGAAATTCAGATTTAATGTTTATTTTTTTTTTCTATATGATTGTGTCTTATGTATCTGTAAATGTATGTTTATTTTGTATAATATTAAAATCTTAAGATTTATATATAGAAATATCCACATATCTATATGTAAAATTTTTGTCTTAAAAATACCTGTTGTATTATTATTGTGCATATCTTACACATACTATATGTATGTATGTATGTATGTATGTATATAACATACAACCTACTTACATGGATGAATAAACTAGTATTATCCACACACATTTATACATATCTTTATAAATGTATACATACATACATGTACGTATATTTTATTCAATGAAAGCTTTACTAAAAAGATGTTATTTTACCTGTAAGCGCTTTCAGTTTCATTTTAGATACGTTTGCGGAAAGATTTAAAAAACAAAATTATTATTATAATCATTTAAAAAAAAAAAACACACACACACGAAATATTTATGAATTAACAAAATTTTAAAAACAAGTCTTTATAAACCACTTTTTTTTTAAGAACTTTAAAATTGAAAAAAACTTTTAAAACTAAATTTTTCAACTAAATAAAATAAATTAACAAATATATAATTTTAAAAGAAATAAATAAAATTGTGTGATCAGTGATTTGTTCATTCACTTCTTTTAAAAAGAAAAAAAAAAAAAATTAAGTGAAAAAGAAAACCATTGAAAAATCGTTTACATTGCGATTTAAATAATCAAAATAAATCAATGAAAAAAAAAGGATTAATATATTAAATAAAATGTAATAAAAATTTTAAAAAATTCGAGTTTTTAGTTGTGATATTACTGTACGTACAAATCCTTGTAAAATTTTCTAAATGAGGGGAAAAATACTATTTTTATTTTTTTTTTAATTTCTACTTTTTGTTTTTGACTAACTTTGATATTTTGAAAAATTTTAATTTAAAATCTCACAAAACGATATGTAATCAATTTTTTTTTTTTTTGGATTTGTTTACAATCAATACTGTAATTACACACATGTATGTTTTTTTTTGTACATTTTGTATGTATATATGTTTTAAGAATTGGTACTGTCTTATGACACGATTACATGCTTCTTTTTAAAAATCATTTTCTAATGTATTTGTTATAAAATTAAATTTCCAAATATAAACAAAAATGTATTATCACTCACATTACATATGTATGTATGTTATGCAAATATCATTTAAAAGGTATTTACATAGGTATAAAAGGAGAAACTAAAAAAGACTTAAAGAGAGAATATATTGTATTTAAATTTAATTTACAAATGAAGATGCTACAGAAGATGTACAAAAACAAAAAAAAAACAAAAAAATTGTTGGCATTTAGATAATCAATTTTTATTCTTCTTTAACAGACATACCTAATTCTTTTTGTTTTTTTGCATTTACTTATTTTATTTGTGACATTTCACGTACATTATGGAAAAAAAAACATGAAATAAAATTAATTTCAAAAATTTTTTTCAATATTACAAAATTATCTCATTATCCCATCCCATTATCAATGCTTGTTTGTTATATGTATATTTACGTATAATGGAAATATTTTTTGTCTTATTGAAAATTTCAAATTTCGTTTAAAGAATGAATGTTATAAAATATAGAAGAAATTTTTCTGATATTTTCTGATTATACTGATTACATAGGTAGATAGAGGTGGCCGCCCGCTTGTTCCCAAGCAAGTATACTTAGGCCAAAAAGACCCATTGTGATACCACACCAGGAATTTTCATATGTCATACTGATTACATAAAAATACATTGAAAATCTTCAATTATGAGCAGCCTTTATGCATGCCAAAAATTGTTTAGTTAAAAAATTAGTTATCAATTCAAAATTAATTATCGTTATAAAATTCAAAAAATTACCTATCTCAAATAACATGCGAATAAATAATGTTAAAAAAAACAGCCAGTATTTAAATGAACTCTTTTTTCCTAGAATTAAGTATGTGCTAATTTTATTGTAAATTTTCATTTATTTAAATTTAAATTAAATAAATTACAATGACACGAAAAAAAAATCATATTGTAAATAAAAAATTTATATAAAAATTGATGCATGATGGCAGTCAGACAGACAGTAAATTTACTTAGAAAGATAAACGTTTCTTGTTAGAAAATTAACTGAAAATTAAGCTATTAAAAGTAAATAAACAAATTAGTGTGTCGTAATTAATAGAAAAATCAAGTAGGTACTTTTTGCGACAATTTAAAATAATTTTTCTCCTTAATTGATTTTTTTATCGTCTGTAACATTTGTAAAAGCACTTTTTGCGACAATTTAAAAAAAAAATATATTTCTGTTAATTGATTTTTTATTTATTTTTTATCGTCTGTACTTTTTACTGTCTAGAATTTAGAAATTAAAACTAGTAAAAGAATTTTTTTTTATTAAATTGGGTTAATTTCTAATCTAACTAGTTTTGTTAATGAAATTCTAAATACATACATATTTATTCACATACGGTTTGTGTTTTAAGCATAGTCATATTCGTATTAGTCGTATGTATGTAATAAGATTAAAAAATGAATTCATTTAGATTTAATGAAGAGAAATGAGAAAAAGTATCTATTTTAAATATACATAATTATGCTAAAAAAAATGAACATTAAACGTTTTTTTGTTTCTATTAAAACAAACAAAAAAAAAAAGTTAATAAAATGAAGATGATAAAAATGTTAAGTAGATTTACTGGAAAGAATTACGTTTCTTCTATTCAAGAAAATAAAAAACAAAATTGTTAACGTTGTAAATATGAATATTTCTATTATAATTTCATGTCTGCGTAAAACATACTTAATTAGAAAAAAAAAGATCTTCATAACAGTTGTGATTTATATGATCTCTGTTCAATTAATATTTAAATAATGAATTAATTTAAAAAAAAATATTAAATTATTTATACGCGTTTGCAAATTAATTTATTTTCATTATTTATAAATCAATAAATTTTACAATTATATATACAATCATGTACATATGTGCAAACGTACTTGATGAAATTTACCACAATGTTGTTTACAAATGCATTTATCATTGATCACTTTTATTTTCTATAGAATTCAATTAATAATTTTCATTTATTAATTACGTTTAAAATTGTTATACCAATAAATAAAGAAACAAGTTGACAAAGCTTTTTTGTACCTATTTAATTTTTTGTTTATTTACCTTTAAATATTTTTTAATAATTTGTTAAGTGTGTATCCAATTTTATTTCGTTCCGCATCAATTATAATTTTCGATATCATAAAAAAATTGAAAATAATCATGACAAAAAAAAAAAGTAAATAAATTAAAATAAATTTTTCGGATGTATGTATATTTTTTATTTATTTTAGTGACGAAATTGGAAAACGTTTTTGTGCAATTGTACAAAAAAAAAATCATACATATGAATAATAAGTCACAATGAATATGATGAAGCAAATTTAATGAAACGATTTTACTAACTCTATTAAAAATTAGTTTTGGAAAAGGAAAAGTGAACAAAATTTCATTGTATGTATTTTCTTTTCCTTTTTTTTTGTTTCTTTTGCTTGTTAAAGAAAAAGTAAAGTAAAGTAGTTTTTTTTTTACTATACGTATTTGAAAACCGCAAAATTCAATTAATTTTCTTATATTGTTGAAACATAATTTTATCACTTCGAAACACAATTATTATTATTATTTTTTTTTTTTTAAAGAAAATTTCCGAGTAATAAATAACGAAACTAATTTTAAAGTTTTTTTTTGAGTTTTTACAACACTATATTAACGAAATGAGTGAATTGTTTTTTTTTTTTTTTTTTAAATTTATTAATTTAACATATTGTTAATTTTTAACGTAAAAATACGCAACGTAATGTCCTTATAAATGCGGAAGAAAATAAAATTTGTTGATTTACTTTTAAAAGGTGTGGTTAAGATTTTCAATTTTTTTTTTTTTTTCGGTACATATTTGTGTAGGAGATTTATTTTGTTCCATTTAAATCATATACTGATAAATTTGAATAAGCTAAGTACAAAAAAAAAATAAAATTAAAAAAAAAAAACCGATTGAAAAGATAAACCCTATAATGAGAAAATATAAATTCACAATGTAATTTTAATTATTCATTAAACATTACACATATGTACGTTACAACATGTACATGAATTATTTATTTATTTATTTTTTTTTTTGTATTTTGATATGAGATGTAGGTATTTCAAGATATTTAACAATCTACAAGTTATAATAAACCACATCATGACAGTTTTATAACTAAAAAAAATCTTAAATATTTTTACTACTTTTTTGTTCTCGTATTGTATATGCAATAAATCTCTATATCAAACACACACACACATACATATATTGTTCATTATAAATAAAATGATTGAAGTCAATGAACTCTTATTTTTGCATACAATCATGAATATAATAATGTACCTGTAATGTATCATAAATTGTGATTGTTACCTACATTATAATTTAAAAATATAAAAAAGAAATTAAATGACAAAAAAAAAAAAAAAAACAAAAACAAAAAATAGTATTGAAAAGATCGAACAATTTTGATGTCAATATATGATCGAATACGTACAACTATACAGCATCTTATAGCATATTCATAAAATATAAATAAACTAAGCAAAACCTTAGCGATATATAATATGTATAATAAATTACTAATGATATTCACCCAGCATTCACATTAAATGGAAAACAAAATCAATTTCAATTTTATATTCAATAATTTTTTTTCTTTTTTGGTCATATGTATGTATATTTTTATATACATTCAACCCATATATGCATGATTAATAAATTTATGTATGCATAGTAAAATATCATAAGAATAAACAAAATCAAGGTGTGATATGTATTTTTTTAATGTACATGTAAATAATTGCATCAAAATAGAAAATCATTTTAAATACATAACAAAATTATGCAATTGTAATCTGTTTTCTATGTACTGTGTATTCTACAGTTTAAATTGAAATATTTAATTAAAGTAAAAGTCATAAATTTTATATAGACACTTGATTTTTGAATAAAATGTAATAAAAATAAACATCAATGTTATTAATGTTAATGATTATGCTTGATAAATTAAACACAATTTGAGCGACTTCACTATTTCATTACTTATGATATGTATACGAGTATATGATTTAAAATTAAACAAACGAATATAAAATTATTAAAAATGAAATATGTAAATTACACATATGAGGACAAAAATCTCGAAAATCTTTCAAATCTAGACTACATAAAGTACGTCATTCTCCTTGCTAAAAGGATAAATGCCTTTATGTAGACAAACAAAGGATGAGGGATACAATAAGCTATCTTAAGCTGCAGTGTCGAGGCAACCCAAACCCATCTCACCATTGTGAATTAAACTGAACAAAACTAAACTAAAAGATTACACACATTTTTAGCATATAAAGCAATATTACATTTTATTTACATTCTCACATACGGATTTTCCCCTATAGAAAATTTTGATATGAGAAATAAACGATTTTCCTTTAATTAATAGCTATAATCAACTGAACAATATTAATTTAAAAATTATTTATAAAAGATTACAACAATCAAATATAAGATCTACCGAAAGAAAAAAAAAATGTATATGTCAGTAATCATATAAAATTAAAATTTACTTTTTTGTTCATTTTTACTATACAGATTTCGAAATAAGATTTTTTTTTTTTTGGATTTATGACATTTTTACAGTTTAAGAAAATATATTTTTAATACATACAGTATAAATAAATTAAATATGAAATAAAAATATATAGCTATATAAAGATATATAAACTACAATAATCGAAGAAATAAATTTAATTAAATATAAATTTAGATTTAGTGAAGAAAAAAAAAAAAATCATGCAAAAAAAATTGTTAATATTAAAACATGTGAAAAAATTAAAAATTTTTGTAATACAACAAGATACAAATATACAAGTAAATTTTAAATACATGTGAATTTTTTCATATATGTATATCATAATCGAAAAATTTTAAATTTTTTGTGTAGCATATATGCACTTTATTTATAAACGTCTATATATCTGTTTTAGTTATTCGTAAATATTATATAATTGAAAAATTTAATTGATAAACAAAATAATAAAAATTCAGAGTGAAATAATAAAATAAAAAACAAAACAAAATAATAATAATTAAAAAGAAAAAAAAGAAAAACAAAAATGTTCTTCTTTAAATGTAAAAATCAAAATTTAATAGCAAAAATATTTTTATTTATTGCTATTACATTTAATTTAATACTTAATAATTACGTTATAGCACAAGAATTAATGTATAATAGTGATAGTAATAATAATAATAATTATAATAATAATAATAGTGATAACAAAAATGACCATAAAAATGAGGAAATTACATCTAAACTTGATTTCTATAATGGTGAAAACAATTCCGGTGAAATATTTGATATAAAACAACAACAAAAACAACAACAATACAATAAAAATGATGAAAATGTAATTAAACAATTTCAGCAACATCAACAAAAACACAATAAATTATGGAATGATAACGTATCACTAAATAATAGTTACCTTGATAATAATAATAATAATAATAAATATTCATCATTATCTGAAGAAAAGCATGATGAAAATATGAATGAAGAAAATGATTTTTATTTAACGACAACAACAGCAACAATAGTGCCATTAGTTGATTATATACAAATGTTCTCTACACAATTACCATTATCATCACAATCATCATCATCATCATCATCAATATCAGTAACATCATCATCAATATTAGTTAATAATAAAAATAATAATTCAGACAAGGATAACAACTATATGAAAGAAAATGAATCAAGGCTGTCAGCATTACTCGAAGAAGCCAATATAACATCAACAACGGCATCGACATCATATTCAATGAAAAATAATGTACATACACCGCAATTGAAAAATATCAACATTGATAATGATCTAACATCATCAGTCAATAATCTATCGATAGCAATAGAAAATGATACTGTATCAATAGTATCATATAACAATAGCATTAATAATAATAATAATAATAAAAATAAAAATAGTAACAATAATAATAATGACAGCAAAAGTGATAGTGATAGTAACATTAATGTTACAGAGACCGCATCATTTATCTCATCACCAGTAGCATCACCATATATTTCATCTTTATCTAGTGAAGATTATTCAAATGAAAGTCAAATGCTTGGTATGATATCAATAAATGATGAAGTTGATTTTAATAGTGATAGTGCAGATGTTGATCAACACCAATATAATAAAAATACTACCGATGATGATTTGCATTTCCTTTATCATCATCATGTTCATCGTGAACACGATAATAATAATGATGATACTTTTTTAGAATCAATTAATGATCATCATCAACCAAATGATAGTGATCTAGTAAATATTGAACAAATAGATTCTTTAGGAGATATAACAACTGCTGTAACATCTTTACCAACTATGTTACCAACGACGGTATCAATAGCAACAACAACAGCAACAAAAAAATTTACTACTACTATTAATGCATTACGCACTAAACAAGGAAAACAAATACAAATTATTAAATTATTACCACATGAAGCATTACGAAATTTCATTGAAGATGCTTACATAAGAACACCTTTAGCTATACTTGTTGATACATCATCAAATTCATTAGATAAAACAAAGGCATTATGGAAGGATTCCTTAAGATCAAATACAGTATTAGATGTTGTTTTGTTGGCATTTAATGCTTCAGGTAAAAATTAAATTATAAATTATGTTGTCTTTTTCACATTTATTTTCTATTATATATGACTTTTCTAATTTCTATCTTGAAACATATTTAAAAAGAAAAAAAATTCATGCACATATGTACATATTCTTTATATTTTTTTCCATTCTAGCTTTTACATTTCATGGACAGAATATAAAACTTTTTTTATTTATTCCTATTTATTTATTTTTTTAAATATTTTTATTATATGTTACTCTACTTTAATACTGTATTGAATAAAAAAATGTTCATATATACACAGTGAAATATGACACCATGTATATTTCTCATAAATAGGTACAAATAGTTAAAACTTTGTAGATAAGGTATAGTACGTACAAGGTACAAGATATATATGACATATACATATGTACGTATGTATGTATTATTAAAATGTACTCTAAACTATGAAAGAAAACAATTTAAAAATAAAAAATAAAGAAAAAATTTTTTTAGCAAAATATTTAGGTATCTTTTTATATAAAGTTAATAATCAGGTACGATGATATTGTCTTATACACATGCTTCGAGCTCGAATATGAACATATGTATTTATATATACGTATGCATACCATGCATAACTATCTAAAAACAAATATTTATATACATATACACGCATATACATATACATATATATATGTAGGCATATGTATATGTTATGTGAACGCATATAAAAGGCATTTTTTGGTGTATGTATGTTTATAGCCTATACATATGAATATATATTATGAACATGTTAATTCAACCCGGCTTCACTTTCAGGTGAAATAAAAAATTTATATCTTACTGTTTTTTGTTTTTTTACTTTTTAAAATGAAGAGATTTCACAAGGTTATACACAAATATATTTTTTATTTGTATATATACAAGCATCTGTAATCTTTATAAACATTTAAAAAAAAAAAAAAAATGAATAATAAAAAAGTGAATCTCATTTTTCTCATCTTATTTTTGTTTAAATAAAAAAAAAAAAAAATCTTAATATAGTTTTGTTTTGTTTTCGTACATGTAAATACGTACATATTATGAAATATGTATTATAATATCATAGGTACTATATCAAATATACAAGGCTATGAAATAGTAGGTATACCTGTTTTTTTTTTTTTTTTTAAATTTTCTACTTTTTTATGTTTTGTTTATCTTCGCGTTTTAAACTTAATGTAAAACCATATTGGATAATAAAAAAGAAAAAAAGTTAATATAAGTTTTCTTCCCGCTAAATTTATTTTATAGATATAGGTATTCTTTGATTTAAGAAAAAAAAGCTTGATTTTTTGGTTTTTTATAATTAAATACCTAAAAGTATATAATAAACGCATACTAAAGGTACCTTACAGAAGAATCATTGCTTTGTTACTAAGTTATGTACGGAAGTTTAATTATTTTTTCTCTTTTTTTGTATTTAATTGTATTAATTACAAGATAGGTATGTGTACATATACATTGCAGGCAGTATATAATTTTCATTTTTTTTTTTCATACGTTTATTCCATTTTTCAACCTTTAACGATTTTACATGTATGTTATGTGTTAATGGAGAGAATAAATTTATAAAAATATAAAATTAAAAATAAAATTTTACATTTAAAAAAAAAAAAAAAGTCACGAAATTTTAAGAAGACAAAAATAAGTTTTGTAAGATACACAGCAGTCCTTCAAAAAAAGATTTTATGTACAGAAAATAAATTTTTTTTTTAAATTTATTATAACATAACAATAAAAATAAATATGTAATAATTAATTCACATTTTTAAGTGTACATAAAAAATTCATATAGGTAATTTTCGATTTTTGTTTTTTTTTTTTTATGTAAATTAAAATTAATTTTATATAAAAATTTTATGTTCAAAGAATCAGAACGTAAGATGAAATTCACGTACAGATACATTTGCATATATGCAAATTAACGAAATGATTAAACTGTATGTATTTAAAAATTTTAAACAAAAACAAATTTATTAACAAAATTAAAAGTGTAAATTATTTTAGTAAACTGTAACGTCATAATTTCTTGCATTGTTTTTATTTGTTTATTTTTTTTTTTATTTATTTCAAATTGATTATTTTAATGAATTCATAACCGTAGACTTACTACCTTATAAACTGCTAATTGATTTTTAATATTTAATTTAAAAGAAAAAAAAAATCAATGTGTAAAAATACGAGTGTGAATTTTTCTTTTTTTTTTGTCCAGTTTTTCTTATTTTTATTTATTTATATTCTCAGGGTTACCTAAACTTAAACAAAAAATAATTGATTTATTGTTTACATGTGTATGTGTTATATGCGTGAATGTATAATGTATTGAAAAATTATGAATTGTTTGTTTACAAGATTTCATTTTATGATAATACATATATGAGATAAATGTACATAATTTAGAATTAATTTAATTGAAAATATTTATGACTATTTAAATAAAATATTACAATTTATTTGTACTTATATTTATAACCGGAAAAAATAATATTTGTGTAATGTTATTATTGTAAAAATACCTACATATATATAAAAAGAATATTGATTTACATAGTATCATCATCAATCAAGATTATTTCAAAAATAATTGAAAAATTTTTAAATTAAAAATTTGACATCTTCATAAAGCTTAAAATGTACAAATGAATGATTATGTACAATTTTGTATACACAAAATGTATGTCTAAGAAATTCCTAGATTATTGAAATATATTTTTTTATTATATAAAAACCTATAGGTATACACCTATATGTAGGTATTTCTTCTTTTAAAGAATTTAGATCACATAATCTATAGGTAAAAAATTTACGTACGCATTTTTATTAAAAGCATAATCCAAAATTGAACAGATAAAAACAGATTTAAATATTAACCTTCACATTTCTAATTAATTTATCTAAAATGTAACATACTCGTGTATGTACATTCGTATATTTTTCATGATCTTTTCAACATAATGCATATAATCTATACATATGTAAAAGTAAATAATTCAATTATTAAATGAATAAGTACACGTACATATGTGCATTATAAATCATATTTATTAAAGTGATATATAATAAAAAAATAAAAATAAAAATAAAAAAAAGCCAATTAATACAGGTGTACATAAGGTGCCCAGAATAAGTGCATAAAGCATAGCATTGTCTCGCAATTCACTTCTTTACTATTTTTTCTCCTCCTAAAAATTCGTTTCATTTTTTCTGATGTCATATTATTATAGGTATTTGCAGTAAATGTGAACCGAGTACACAGACAGAGTAGTTCAATAAAATCATATACATATGTACGTATCCAAAAATTTCCAGTGCATAAATATCTCAGACAAGAGGAATTTTAGAAGGACAAATAAGGGAGATGTGGTGGTATTGATAGAAACTGTTTTTTATGCTTTAAGAAAATTTTATTTAATGACACTTATTCTGAGATAACCTGTATATGACTTGAAAATAAAGAAAATAAGTTTGTACCTAGATTACTATAACGAATTTTAATTGAAAATGTACAAAATAAGAAATAATAAATGTTATACGTAGGTACATATTTCTTTTAAAGCTCTTTTTATCCAAACAAACTTGAAAGACAACATTTTATGATTTTTACAATAATTATATGAAAACAATATAAAGTACGAGTGATTGTATTTTGTACTGTATAAATACTATTTTTTATATGTAAACAAGTTGATTGAATAAAGTATTCATAGAATTAAAAGCATTGAACTGTAACTATATGTGCTTACGGATGTATGTATGTATATGTGAATGTACATATATATATTTAGCTTGAACTATACATGTAGGTACATATATTCTTATTTCACTAAAATAAATTTTTTTTTTTCTCATATGTATGCATGTGTACTGTGTATTCATGTGTACAAAAAATAAAAATTACAAAATATTCCATAATTACTTATTACAAAAAAAAAAAAAAAAAAAAAAAAAAAAAAAATTAATAATGACAATAATAATAAAATTAAAAAAAAAATTAATAGAAATAAAAAATAAATAAAAAAACTAAAAACTATTAAAACAAAAAAAAAAATAAAATAAAAATGAATAAGTAAATTAAACAGAAAAAATTAGTAAAACCAACAAAACAAATCAAATTAAAAATCGAACAAAAATAAATTTTACTTTTTTTTTTGTTAACTTTATTATTTTGTATTTTATTCAGTGTTAATATAAATTTTTATAAATATGAAAAACAGAAAAAGAAGAATGACTAATATCTGCGTATGTTAAATAGCTACCTAAACACAAACATGTGTATATATAACAAAATATTATATATATGTATATTGAATTTAGTGTTGCATTAAAGAAATTCAATTTTATAAAGTTTTTCTTTTTTATTTCGAGTATATATATAAACTTGACCCAAATTCAATTATTTTCTGTATGTCTTACAAAATGTATTACAAGTGAATAAATAAATAAAATCAAATGTAATCAAATATACAAATGTACATGTAAACTCTAAACACATCTGTAGAACACAGATTTTAATTCAATAATTTAAAATATACGAGTAATTAATAATAATAAATGACATAACATCTTAATTTAAAATGTTTTTCATTTATAAATGTGATTTTTTCATATGTTACATTAACTAATTTATATAATGTATAACCTTTTGAATATCTCTCGCACATGTTCTCATTACATAAGTATCCCTCTTTAAATTATAAAATTGAAAATTATCGTTTTCTTATTTTCTTCTTTTTTTTTTTTTTTTTTAAATATTAATTTTTATAGTTGCGATAATTAATTATAATTTTTTAAATATTTTAAATATACCGACAATAATTAAATAACTCACTTGACAGTATAGGTCAGCATATTATAAGAATCATTACTGCTTTTCATGTAACGAATAAATGAAAATTTTAATTTTCTACTTTTTATTACTATTGTTATTATTATTATTCACTTCATATTGACATACAATTTGCATATATTACTATTTTATGATTTAATTAGCATTTCAAATAAAATAAAAATATTTTTATTGTAATACAGATAAACAAAATGTCTATATGATATCTGTTTTGCCTAACATAAAACAAAAATAAAATTAGAAAAAAAAATTTCAAATAAGAGAATATAAAAAACAAAAATAAATCAATGTATGTACGTAAATACGATAATCTGTATCTTGTTATGTTGAAATGAATTAATTAAAAGAATTATTGCGTTCAGAATTATTATTTAATAGGTATTCCATATTATTTACTTAGTTATTATAAAAATTTACTTTTTGAAAAATAATTGTAATATACTAGAACGCTATCAAATAGTAATTTCAAAATGAACACAAAATATTTACATTATGAATATTGCAGAAAAAAAAAAATAAAGAAAGGAGTCAAAGTACATAATAAATACTTATTAGAAAAATACGCAAACATCACAATTTATAATACATATACATATATCAGTAATGCAATATTGTGATAATAATGTAAATAGCTTACAATTAAAAAATATGATTATATTAATTTAAATGATTTTTTCATATAAAATAAAACGAAACAAAAAAAAAACCCATGCAACCATTTATCAACATATATTATGAAAATCTCTTCCGTTTTTCGTATTTTCATTTTCATATTTAAACACATTTAAATTTAATTTGAATAAATTTTGAAAATTTTTTGAAATAAAATTCATTTCATCAAAAAGATAATTATTTGACCTATAGGATCATTTTTGTACTTCCAATAACTACGATATCAATAAAATGATGTAAGTTATAAATATTCATTGTGTTTCTCAAATACACACATTATACAGACAAATAAATTATGAGAAATGTATCTGTTGAAAATACATCATAAATTATTTTTAGAATTTTTTTCTTCTTTTATTTTGTTTACTTAAATTTACTACATCATAATATTTATTTATTTGTATACATGTATCTAATTCTTTTTATTACAATCTAACAATAATAAAATAAAATAGTGTAATAATTTATAACTGCACATTTTTTGTTTTTTTTTTTTTTACTTTGTTACTGTAGATTTTTAATTTTTATTTTTAAACTGTTACATACATTTTTTTTTATTTTTATTTTTTAGGTGTTTCCGTCACATATCACTTTCAAAATACTAGAAATTTACTAGCTGGCCTTGGTAGTATTCAAGAATCAGCAAATGAAGGAAATGCATTTTTTGCAATAATTCGAGCATGTGAATTAATACCATATGATAGTGCTATATTTATTAATACAGCATCAATACCAGCTGATATTAATTTAGCACAATATGCAGCAATAACATTACTTAAAAAACGTATAAGAGTAAGTATATATGTTATAATTTAATATCCCTTATAAGAATAAATATCCATCTATGTATATAAATAAAATATTTTTGTATGTAATCAGTTTTATTTAATTTAATTTAATTTAATTTAAATAAAATATACATAAATAATTCTAATAAAATTGTATGCACTTGTTTTTTTTTTTCAGCTTTATTTAATTTGGTTTGGTGATAACGTATTCAGTGAAAATGAAACTCAAGAGGTAACTGGAGGCATTTTAGGTGAAGTTGCAATACGTTCTGGTGGCGAAATTTTGCATATAGGAAACGATACAAAATTTGAAGAAGATAATATGGTAAGAAATGGTTAAGTCAAATTAAATAAAATGATCAAAATAAAAAATTACTCATATCTTGTTAAAAAATTAATTAAGAGTTTGAAATTAAAACAAAAAAAAAGAACGTTATATTATTTAAATCAAATAAACCAACTTCACATCTGATTAATTTTAATATTGTCTTTATTTGTTTTGTGTACATATAGGAGCATATAATTCACGTTAAAATATCATATTTTTTAATACCTTGACTTAATTATAAAATTATTGCAATTATTATTGCGATTACACAATACGTATATTGATATACAAGTGCATTACATCACATGATGACAAATCAAAGATACAATGTAATTTAAATTCAATAAAATACTTTATATTTAAAATAAAAAAATAAAAATTTTCAAAAATTAACACAAAGTCAACAACTCACTCTTTATGTATCTTTTTCAGAAAAACCTAGTATTTATCTAGTGTTTTAATCGACCTTTAAAATTAAAATCTATTGAAATTGATTAATTATATGCTTATGGAAATTTAAAAAAAAAATGATTTCTTATTTTTTAATTCTTTTCTTCATTTTTATTTGTATATTTTAGTTAACATTAATATCAGAGAATTATCAAGGAAATCAAGAACTTGATATACCAATCGAAACAACAATGTCAAATTTACATATAAAAGTTGATACTATGATGAGAACAGCAACATTGGTAACTCCAAATGGTGGTTAGTTTTTTTTTTTTATTTTATTATTATTACGATTATTTTTAATTTGTGTTTTATGTTTTTTATTTTATTATTATTATTTTTATTTTTATTTTAAAATGTATTTTACATAAAAAAAGAAATATTTTTCCTACTTATAAATGATTTAAGTAATACAATGTATTATGTAGAAATGTATATGTTTACACATTAGAATTTTTTTTTTTTTTTTAAATGTGAAATTTTATAATTTATAATTTATAATTATTATTAAAATTTATGAAATATTTCTTCTTTTTTTATTTTGTTTTTATTTTTTTTTTTTGCTTGGTGAAAAAAAAAGGAAGAAAGAAATAATAAAATAAATAATATTATATAATTATTATATTCATATACTTTTATTATTATGCACATTATTATATGCAATTTTATATATATATAACGTATATGTACACTTATGTATATTATTTTTGTGTAATGTAATTTTTTTTTTTTTTTTGTTTTCATTTAATTTTAATTAACCAGAGTACAAAAGATAGTATTTTGTAATAAAGAATAAAAACGATAAAAACAACAAAATAATATGCTAATAATAATAATAAAAAATAAACAAGAAAAAAAAAAGAAAAGAAAAAAAAAAACAAGCAATTTATTTATTTATTATTTTTGTGTTGTCCATCTAACATTATTTTGTTTTTTGTCCCTATTTTTATTTTATCTTATTTCACCGCATTTACAACAAATTTATATATGTATGTACAACTTCACTTGCTTTCACCTAGCTTCTATCACGTGTACATATAAATAAGGTATAAGTATATATAGTACATATAAATTATTATAAGAATAAATTGTGCTAGTGTCCTTTCTGTGTATAATGTCTAATAGTTGCTAATTAAAAATTATTTTATTTATGTTTGTACATATAGGTATATATCTTTAAAATAATTTCTCTATTATAAGTTAAGGAGAAAAAACTAATTAACAAAATAAATTAGATATGTATTTATAATTTATAAAGGATACATGATGAAGGTCATTTGTAATTTAAAGAAAAATTTCTTAGTTCCTTTGATATGAAAGTTCACAGGATGATTTAATGATTTATCATTTTGTCAATTGGGGTACATACGTGAATTGGTTTAAAAAATACAATTAAACGACAGAATATCTTAAAAATATTTAAAATTTCTCAAATGAGAAAAATAAGTATAGGTACACCGATTTTTTTTATACTGAAAAAAAAAACCTAGTACATTTAAAAAAAACTAAACTAAAGAAATATTTATGACAAATACATCCTGTGTAATTTATACCTATGTATACATGCGTACATATGTAATAATTATGCACGTACATATAACAAACTTTTACCCTACTTCAAAATAAAGAGTTACACGCATGATCCTTTGACCATCTTGTATTGTTCAATGTTCATATAATTTTAATAATAGACTTAACAAAGTACATATACCTATGTATATTTATATAGGTACCTACTTAATTAATAGCTACATAATTAATTTCATACACTTTTTAATACGTTACATATTGTGTTATTGCATTCAAGATAAATCTATTATTATTTTTCAATTTTTTATTAATAAAATGATGATCTAATAAGCAGAATTAATAGATTGTAGATTACGTATATCAATTTTATATTGTATCTTATTCAAATAGTTGTATAGGTACTTCCTTATAATTTGATCAAATTTTAATTAAAATTAGAGTGTAGGTAAATTGTTACTGATACTTTTTAAAATGTGCAATTAAATTAATTTAATTTATTTTTTTAAATAGATATAAATGTACTTTACACTTACGTGTCTTTTGTAGAACAAAATTTTCAATGTCAAATCAAGTAATTTTAGTTAATCGTATAGTAAAATATTCAATTAATATTATTGATTAGATTTTATTTGAAACGGTAATAAGAAAATAGTTTATTTTTTATTTAGAATATAGGTACATATACATATATATATATAAGGTGCGTTTCATATTTATAACGCCACCCGAAAATTTCCGATATCTCGAGTACCTTCAGTTCTAGGTAAGTACAATGTTTTACAAAAATAATAAGGGTTACAAGTACTATTCAAAAAAATATACCTGCTCCCTTTCTACCGACAAATATTTTTTAGAGCAATAAAAATAAGATTTTTGCCTGTTTCATAATTATAACGCCATTTTTATTTTTATAAGAAATCTAATTCAAATTATAATACATTCTAATCTTATGATTTCTAAAGGTAATTTTTATTAATCTAAAACTGCTTCCTTATTTAAAATCACATTAGAAATCCTTTTTTCATGCTTTTCATAAGGTTTGTGATAGTTTCGGCATCAATAGCATACTACTCCCTGATTATAGCATTTTTAACTCCTCCGTGGTGTCGTATTATTTATATTATTTCTGTATATTCGACGTACCATAATTCCCCAGAGATTTTCGGTGGAATTGAAATCAGATGAACACGCTGACCAGTCTAAAAGTTCAATCGAATTCGATTGAAACCATGTTTTTGTTTCACGACTTACGTGAATGGGGCCTTATCCTGCTGAAATGTCCACTGAATTTCAGGATTTTGCTGGATTTTGCTGAATTAGGCTCATTTCAAGAATATTTGTATAATTTTCACTGTTCATTCTTGATTATGTGAACTGTAATTTCAAACAACCAGATGCAGAAAACGCACCCCAAAGCATAACACTTCCACCACCGAAATGCCTCTTTGAGAAGTATAGTGGGATTCCTTCTCAAACCCCTCCATTATGCTCGAAAACCATCTGGTCCATCCAAATTCCATTTTTTTTTTCATCTGAAAATATTATCTAATTTTTTTTTTTGCTTTAAACTGTCTTGAACTTAACTCATGTTATAGAATTTATATTAGGTACTTACAGATTCCCAGTTTGTGTCCTATTTTGCCTTGCAAAATTCAACCTTTGCTTTTTATGAGTCTCAATCAAGCGAGGAGCACTTTTCATTCTTGCGTGCTGAATGTTTTCGGTGCGATTCAGCACTCTCCATATCGTCCATCGTGAAACATGTTCCAGTTAAACTCCTTATTTCATTCAAACTTTTGGTTGAATTGCTGGCTGCACGTGTTATTCTAGAAGCACTCCGGTTATCTAGTTTTGTTTTTCTTCCGGAACGTTTTATTTGGCCATAACCCTCCGGATTCCTTAAAAAATTTCGGACCAACCTATGGCTTCGACCAATTTTTCTGGCGATTTCTCTAATGCCTATTTTTTCTTCCTTAAAGGCTAGAATTTTTCCTTTTTCTACATCTGAAAAACTTTTACCCCGCGGCATTATTTCATAAATATTAATTTTTCTCTTTTTCCGTTCAAAACCGAAACACTTTGAATACTAAACACTTTCACTTATTAGTTTTTATAAACTGGCGTTATAATTATGAAACAGGCAAAAATCTTATTTTTATTGCTCTAAAAAATATTTGTCGGTAGAAAGGGAGCAGGTATATTTTTTTGAATAGTACTTGTAACCCTTATTATTTTTGTAAAACATTGTACTTACCTAGAACTGAAGGTACTCGAGATATCGGAAATTTTCGGGTGGCGTTATAAATATGAAACGCACCTTATATATATATATATTGTGGATTACGTTATGTGTAGATACACTATGTACATACACATTAATTATAAGAACATATAATGTAGTTGTAGATATGTACACACACACTTTATACACATGTCATATACAAGCTGCTTTAATAAAAACTAGTGACGTCACTTAGAAAAAATAAATAACACGATATATTCCAAAGTCCACAATTTCATTATATTAACTACTTAGTCATTAAAAAGTTATTCCCTGTCTGCCGTATGCAATATGTACATTATGTAGTATTGCATGTTGCATGTATGTATCATTATGCTATATATTTTAATTGTTATGTGTTTTGTATATGTACTTGCATCTGTTCAAAATTTCTTCGTTCCGTACGATATCATCACGAAACAGAGACTTGATATTAGTAACAAAACAATTTATCGGTAATATGTATGGATGTACCTATATATTGTATATCTTACATTACAGTGGTTATACGTACGTACTATATATGCACCTGTACACTCTGCAATGCAAAAAATTACTAATATAATATGTTATATTATAATTATATACATACATGTGTACGTGTATGTATGCATACAGAATTTAAAATACACTGGACTTAATAATGATTTTTTTTTTGCAGATCACAACGCAATTCTCTTTTAGTAACAATAAATTAACATATCGTTATTGATTTTATTTTATAAACACAAAAAATAATTTTTAATATTATTAATTAAAATTTATTCAAATTAAATTTTGAATTAAAATTTAAATTATGTATACGCTGACTATTAAAATTAAGTACATAGATACTTTTTTTTTATGTACTGACCAATTCAATCACTAAATTTCTATTATAAACTTACATATTCACATAATTATTAGCCTCTCTATAAAACTTACTAACTTTATTTTTTGACATTTGTTTTGTTATTGTCTTCTTTTTCAAATGTGTACATTGTCTGTACAGACAGGTATATATACAGATAATATATGTATATATGTATATACAGTGTACGCATACTATACAAACATCCATACATATATTTTAACATATCTAACATTTCAATTGTGATGCTGCGCTCTAGTAAAACAAAAACAACACATGTACACAAACATCAGCTGACGTGTTTGTATAACAATTTTTTTTTTTTTTTTTCAAATTCTCTATGGTTTAAATCTTTGCTTATAAATTTTCAAACTGTTCTAAAATCATATTTTAATTCTAAACTTTCAAAAATTACTTTTAAATTTTTTTAAATAATTATTTTCTCTTTTGAAATTTTAGCAGAAATTAATTTACAATATCCGTATATATCAAGAAAAAATTCAAATCAAATGAAATCATCGTTATTCAATAATATACAAGGAATTGATATAATAATACCATTAAAGAAAGTTCGTTATCCAACACAATTTCATTTAAAATTAATACCAAATGATAATAAAAAAATGTATAATATTTTAGTAAAAGCAAAAGAAAATGATATTGAAAATTTACAAGGTAAATAAATTATTATCTATTTATAAATTAAATGAATAGGTAGGTATATGCTAAAATCTAGAAAAACTAAGTCAACAAATTAAATTTTTTAATACTGGCATTTAAAATTCAAAATTTCTTAATTATCTAAACATTTAAAAAATATCATCTAACAAATTTAAAAATTTTTTATTAGAAAAAAAAAAAATAAATAAATGTACCTTGATTTTGATATCCTTATCCTAATGAACGATTTTCAAAATCAAAATTTTATTTAAAATATGTTGAAATATTTATTTATTTACTTTACTACGATTAAATTCACACGATTATTCATTTAGAACTGATTCAATTGCGAAATTTATACATACAATATAAAAGTGTTTTTATTATTATATTAGTTTAATTTAATCTCAAATTATTAACGTAATAAAGTTTTTTTTTTTTTGTTTTTGTTCTACTTTGTTATATCAAATTCTTTATTCTTTTGTAAATAGATTTTTTAAAATTCATGAACTAAAAACTGTACACATAAATTATATTGATAATAGAATACAATTTTTTTTTATATTTTCATTTAATTTTATAAAAATTTTAAACGTAATTTTTTTTTTTTTTTTTTTGTATTTAATTATGAATTAAATTATCAATATTTTAAATTATCAAATACAATAAAATTAAAATATTACACACGTACATACATATATACCTACGTCAGAATTAAATATGTGTATTTTTAATTTTATAAAGAATTTTTTTAAGATTTTTATTTTAATCTTAGATTATGAAACATCTGATATTGATGATGACGATGATGATGATCTACAAACATTAAATTTAGAAAGATCAGACAGGAAATTAAAAAATTTTGATAATATAATATCAAAGCATAAAATTATTACACATGAAAATATAAAATTTCCAGATGATGATAATTATGAGAATGTGAATATTAATTGTACTACTATTAATGTAGCTGAAAATAAAAATAATAAATTAGAAAAAAATGCTAAACAAATTAGTACAACTATACAAGGTATTACAAAAATTAATTTAGGTGTACAATCGAAATTACTTGTTAATCCTGGGACTATAGCACAAATATATTTTGAAATAACGAATACACGTACAGAAACTGTTTTTCATAATATTCGTGTAACTGATGAGAAAGGTTTTTTATTATCATTAAACCCAACAAGGTAAAAATAACTAATTAAATACATAAAATTAAATTAAATTTTTTAATATAAAAATGAAAATTTATTTTTAATAGTATATTACTACCTCCTGGACAAACAATAACTGTTACTTTATCCGTCATAGTACCTGCAGGTACTGCACAAGGTACAACAGATAAAATTACATTCACATGCCAGGGATATGGACAAGTATCACAGTCTCTAGAATTAAAAGTTATTCCATCATCAGATATTCAAGTAAATGTTCTTTTATTATAATTTTATGAAAATTGTAGTTGTTAAAAGATTTTTCCTTCTACCTTTTTACGTTCCAAGGATTCAACAGCACCATCAATTACATGGGTATTTGGAACACGTTGTGGTGGTCAATATGGAACTACATCATGTTCTCAACGAGTTTGGAGTTTAGAAATTACAGCACAAGATTGGGAAACGGGAATTTTGAGGGTTGAATCAACACCAATTGGTATTTTACCAAGAATACCATTCACAGCCGGGACTACAGAAGCTATAAGATTAACATATTCAGCAACATGTTGTCAACCTCGTGTTACTATTAGCGCATATGACTTGGCTGGTAATCAGAGAACACAAACAATTGATGTAAGAGACATTGTATTAACTGAAGCATCAATAGCTGCTATTGTACTTGGAGTTCTACTATTGATTGCATTAATTATTCTTATTGTCATTGGAATTATTTGGTGTTGTAGAAAACGTAAACGATCTCAAGATTTATCATCATATAGAAGTCATCCAGAAAGAACAAGATGAACATGAAAATTATTTTATTGTAAGCATAAGTTTGAAATTTCTTTTTTATATAATTTTGTAGTATAGATGAGCATTTCATGCCAAAATTTATTGTGCCTTAGATTTTTTAAAAATATTTTATAAAGAAATAAAGTAAAATTTTTTAGAATACAAAAATTTGATTTTTTTTTTTTTAAATGTCATTTCATGAATCTGAAATTGTGTACAAATTAAGTAAATACTTGCAAAATTTAAATTTAAATGTGCTATAATCACATTCAACAGGTGTTTTTATCCATGAGAAATTTCTAACGATAGAATATCGTGTGATTATTAAAACAACATCACTAACATATTGATAACAGAACTAATTGTGTTCAAATGCAAAAAAAAATATTATCTATGTACTTACCACCACCTTTTTCTAAATTACTTTCTTCAATTAATGGAGATGATGTTAATGTCAATACTGGTGTTGTTGTTGTTTGTATAACTGGTGGTGCAGCTGGTAAAAGTAATGGCTTATGTTGAAAATCATCAAATGTTAGACCTGTAACTGAAGCACTTAATAGTGGATTCTTAACAATTTTAGATGATGATGCTGGACCCGAAGATGACAATGTTGATGATGATGACAGAGACGGCGACGTGTCACCTATTGTACCTTTAGATTTCTCTGACATGTCTATAAAACACTTTCTTTAACACACTAAAGTTTTACAAAGTTAAATTTCACAAAACTATTTTTTGTTTCTTGTACACGAAAAAAAAAATTATTTAAAAATTTAGAATCAAAACAATAACAATTTATTGCAAATATAATAAATGTGCTAAAACTTAATCTGTATGTATGTAAAAAAACACCCAACAAATTCAACAAATATAAAAGTTATCATATCACTTCAAATGACGTTGACCAAGGGCAAAAAAACAAGTTTTTTAGGTTAGAATTTATCATTCCTACTAAAATGTCAAACTAATGAGCATACATTTGTTATTTTACTTACTTAAGCCATACACGCTCAAGCATGTCTATTGTTTTTCAATGCAAGCGTGTTATCCAAACATCAATACACCTTTGACATTATCAAGTAAATTCTCAAACATCATTTTTAGTGTTCACATGTCTAGTGCTTCGTATATTGGACATGGAAAAGATTTTTGAAAAAAAGGTTTTTAGTGAACTTGGCAACTCACAATTTGAAGAAATGTTTTCAAACAGTACTACACACGAATAAATTTCTCAAGCATATAGCCACACTCCTAAAAAATCAAAATTTTTTGATTTTCTTCAAGCATGTTTGAGTCATGCACGTTCAGATTTTGCTTGTTCGGAAGCATGCTTGAGCGTGTATGGTTTGGGTTAAGAAAAGGCATGTATGTATACCATCGAGCAAAACAAGTATACATACTCCATACAGTAAAAGGTTGAAGGTTAACAATTGTTACAGTGGTATACACTCAAAACATAGACGTTTTTTTTATGCATACTCCAATTTTTCACATATAATTTTATTCGATAAATTTTTTTTACAATTTCTAGTTGGTTTAAAATATTTATTTAATATTATACATTTTTTTACAAATACATATAGTATGTAATTTTGAAAAAATTCACATTATTCCTGTTATTAAATAGCTATATTCAGATATAAATTGATTAACTAAATTGGTATCAAGGGTTTTTTTTGCTCGTTCATGTAATATCGACATTTTCTTCGGTTCACCATGATCTCTTTCGAATTTTATATAATTTATCCATATATCAGTTCGATCTTTACCAAAATAATAGACCATATTTTCATGACATTTACGCCATCGTTCGATATCTGGGTTTAACTAAAATTTTAAAATAAATTAAAAAAAAAAAAACAAAGTAAAGTTATTTAAAAATATATGTAAATTACCCGTCTTGATTCAATTAATGCCATTGTATAATGTAAATCATAATATGGTGGGTGAATTTTTGTTAAATCATCATATAATTCTCTAGTCTTTTCAATATTTTTATTAATCAATGTCCATTCTAAATATTGTGAACGTAATTGTAGAAAATTTGTTTCAGTAAATTGTACTGCTTCTTTAAATATTGCATCCAATTTATTGGTAGTATCGTAACATGATAAATAATAGCTAATTAACATTTTCCATAATGAATAACTTTTTGAACCTAATTTATTTGTTGCTTTACGAAATATATCGTAAACTTTATTAGGATCATCTTTTGTTGCATAATATTCCATCCATAACTCCCATAAAGTAACTGAATTTGGATGTAATTGTGTACCTTTTTTCATAATCTGTAAAATTTTAAAACACAAAAATTTAATTTAATTATAACTTAAATAAATACAAAGTTGTTTTAAAATACTTCTTCTAGAATTTCTTTTTTCGTGTCTGATTCTTTTAGTAGCTCAATATACGATTCAAAATGAGTTTTCGATAGTAATTCTGCTTCATAAGCTCCTTTGAATGCATTTGCCAAACTTTGTCGTTTAGTTGCTTTTAATGTTGACGTATCACGATTTAATTCAAGCATTGTATTAACATAGTATGTCCACATTTTCTCAGTTTTTAACTTAAAATAAAAATTACAAAAAAGTTACAAAAATTACAAAATAAACAAAGGTCAATGATAACTTACAGTTTTTACTGCTGCTTCATAAACGCCACAACATAATTCAATTCTTTTTTTTAATGTCCTTTTTGATGATTTCTCTGTTGGTTTAGATTTTATTTGTGGTTTTTCATCTTCTTCAATAGTTGCTACACTATTATCACCACCTACTTCAGTTTTACTATTTTCTACTGTCTCCATTGTAACGTCTGAATCATTTGTTTTATTTTCTTTATTTAATTCATTTTCATTGTTATTTGTTTCATTTTCACCACTATTTGTTGATTCTTGTTGTTGTTCTTCATCTGTCTCCATATCATTAGTATCAGAGTTTAATAAATCAGAGATATTTAATCCTTCTAATTCACGTAATGCAAATTTATGCCAAGCTAATTCTTCTCTTGGAAATGAACTCATCACATCTTCAATAACAACTCTTTGTAAAGTTTTTGTAAATGAATGTTCTTCTAAAATATTTAAAATTTTTATCAAATACTCAACATTACATATTTTTTGTCTTGAACTATTGTAAATTACTTCAACACGCTTTAATCCAATATCCTGAAAAAGGAGAAATGAAATTAAAATTTTCAAAATCTCATTTGAAAAAATAGCTTAACTTACTCTTTCTGACATCGTATTATTTTCTAATACTAAATCAGTGTTCATTTTTGCTGCTACAGATAGCATTATTTTAAAAAATTCTAGATGTAATACTTCACTATCTGGATGCCTCTGTATACCACGTAAAAATAAATCTTTAACTTTGTCCATATTACCAGTTTCTTGAAATTCCCATTTAATAGCACGTAACCATATTGTAACTTCATGTCCATGATACTGAAAATAAAAGATAAATAGATGAAAATAAAATAAAAAATTGTATTCTTTTGTAATTTATTTTACTGGTAACATTTTTTCAAAGGCTGTTGAAATTTCAACTAGATAATTCCATGATTTACAAAATTTCAAATAGCATTCCCATAATCTTGGTTCTTCTGGAAATAAATGTAATGCCTGTTTATATAAACTTTTTATATGACTAGCAATAGAATTTTCAACTGGTCCAGGTTTGCGATTCGAATCATTTGGAAACTTTTTCCTCTCACGTTCAGTAATATTTGACAATAACTGCCTTTCGTATGCAATATATTCACAAAAATCACGTAATTCTTTAACTTGTCGAGTTATCTTATATTGATATGCTTCACGAGTTTTAATTATTTCTCTGTAATAGAATAAAAACACATATCACTTTTTTTTTCTTGCTACAACAAAATGATATGCAATGCTAGAAGTGCAATGAATATATTAATATATTACCTTATTTCATTATCTGATACCAGTTTTTTTCTTTTCATCTCCTCATAAATTGGTAGCATTTGCTCCATTTGGCAAGCAACTATTTCAGCCATTTTTCAAGATTTTATTTCTTTTTCACTTAGTTAAAAATAAAAATATTTATTAATTCACAACTTTTTTATTAAAACAAAATTTTCCGTAAAAATTTACAATTCGTATTTTATGGTGGAAGAAAATCAAATCCCACAGAATTTTATTAATCTGTTAAAAAAAGAACTCGTGTTTCTTTCTTACCTTCCTTGATGTTTCTCGATGTTTCTATCTGTACTGTATCTGTTTGTTTTGTTTTGTTGAATACAAAATTGATAGATTGTAAAAAATAATAACTGAATTCGAGAATCGTAAATTCGTTTTGTTGATCCCATAATGCCATGTTGATCCATGATAATTGGAACAGTATAAATGCTGATTATTTATAATTATTTTAAAAAATGAAACAAATTTTTGACAAATGTATGTTGAACAAATAAAAAAAAAAGCAAAGTACAAACTGTTTTACTCGAAACGTATTTTTTCCTTAACAGTAATATTACTTGTATACTTGTTTACGATAGTAAATCTATATACAATGGTACAAACAAACAAGTAAAACAAAAAGCAAATATAAATAAGAAAAAACGAAACAAAAGCATAAAAAACAAAAACGCGGGAATTGTAATTGTAATTTGTGTTCTCCAATTTATTCGATTTTTCATTAAAATTAAATTTAAAATATTGTAAAGAAAAATGTCTCTTTGGGTTGATAAACATCGTCCGCGTGAGTTATCAAAATTAGATTATCACAAGGTTTGAAATAAACTTAATACATTTCATAATTTCACAATTTAAAAAAAAATCAAATTCTTTTATTTTTCATTAATATCAGGAACAAGCTGAACAATTAAAGAATTTATCACAACAAGGTGATTTTCCTCATTTAATGTTTTATGGACCATCTGGTGCTGGTAAAAAGACTAGAATTATGTGTCTATTAAGAGAATTATATGGTTCTGGTGTTGAACGTTTACGTAGTGAAACAATGAATTTTACCACACCATCAAATCGTAAAATTGATATAATGGTAGTTAGTAGTAATTATCATTTAGAAGTAAATCCATCTGATGCTGGTATATATGATCGTACAGTCGTCATTGATTTAGTTAAACAAGTTGCTCAGACACATCAAATTGATCCAAATGGTCAGCGTGAATTTAAGGTTATCGTTCTATCAGAAGTTGATGAATTAACAAAAGATGCACAACATGCATTAAGACGTACTATGGAGAAATATGTAGCAACATGTCGTATTATATTATCAGTTAATTCAATATCAAGAGTAATACCAGCAATACGTAGTCGTTGTCTAGGTATACGTGTTCCAGCTCCAACTATTGAACAAATTATAAATATTTTACAAAATACATGTAAAAAAGAAGGTTTAACACTACCAGAAAGTCTTGCTAATCGTATTGCTATAAAATCTGAACGAAATTTAAGACGTGCTATTCTAATGTTAGAAGCATGTAAAGTACAACAATATCCATTTACAGCAAATCAAAATGTTGTTGAATTAGATTGGCAAGTTTACTTAAAAGAAACTGCAAACCAAATTATTTACGAACAAACACCTGCTAAATTAGAAAAAATACGTGAACGTTTGTATGAATTATTAGCACAAGGTGTACCATCCGATGTTATATTTAAAGGTTTAGTTGAGAATTTGGTAAAAAATTGCGATATGACACTAAAAGCAAAAATCATTGAATACGCTTGTATATATGAACATCGAATGCAAAAAGGTTCAAAACATATATTCCATTTAGAGGCATTCGTTGCTCAATTTATGAATATTTATAAGAAATTCTTAAATGATGTCATGATAACTGATGATTTTTAAAAAAATTGAAATAGAATCTATTACAAATAAAAACTTTTTTCTTATAAATGAAATATGTATTATGTACTGACTTTTAAATTTTAATCATTATTTATTTAGAAGTGTTTTTCTTAATACAAAAATATTAAACTTTTAAGCTTTGCCTTCAAGTATTATCACTATTATTTTACATTTTTGCCTTTTATTAATTCAATTAAATTACTTTCCAACTGTTGCCATCGATTACTATCGTGCTTTTCATTTTGTGCTTGATGTGGTGATAATGTAAGTTTCGTTTTATTATTTTTATCTATTTCTTCCTCAATCTTTGAAGTCGTCGAATCATGTATGATATCATTATTATTGTGGTTTTGTTTATGTCTTTTAAATGCATTTGAATCATAAAATTTTTTATTACATGTTTCACACTTGTATGGTTTTTCACCAGTATGTAATCTTAAATGAACAACTAAATTTGATTTTAATGCAAACATTTTTTCACAATAATTACATTTATAATTTTTAATACCAGAATGTATTAAACTATGTCCTTTTAAATGAGCAAATTGACGAAAAGACAAACCACATAATTTACATTTATACGGTTTTTCTCCGGTATGAACGAATTCATGTACACGTAATGATGGACGAAATGCAAATGCTTTACTACAATATTTACATATGAATGGTTTTTCACCGGTATGCATTCTCATATGACTTATGTGTAAATCTTTTGTTTTTGATAATTTACCGCAATACTGACATTTAATATTTTCAGGCAAGCGAATTTTATTTGATTTCATTGATTTTGAAGACGACAATGACGATGGTTTTTTACGTAACTCTTTTGGTAAATGCGTTTTCTTATGAATTCGTAGATAGTATAGTGCTTTAAACCTTTGAAAAAAACAAAAGAAAAATATTTTTGAATTATCAATTGCACTTGAACAAATCCAAGTATATTATTTTTTATACCTTTTATTGCAAACATCACATTCATAATTTCTGTCTTTTGTATGAACTGTTTGATGTATATTGAATGTATGTGAACGTGAAAAACTTAAACCACATTCTGTACATACATATGGACGTATATTATTATGATAATGCCTTATATGACGATCTAAATTACCTTGAATTGTATATTTATTGTCACATTTATCACATTTATAAAATTTTTTATTTTCATTATGTATTAATAAATGATTATTTAAACGAAAACGTTTTGAAAACCATTTTAAACATTTTGGACATTGATATCGTTGATTACCATGCGATTTTTTATGTTGATTAAATTCTGAATAAAACGAAAATTTTTCATGACATGTATCACATTCAAAGATTTTACCGATTGTTGAGAATTTTATTTTCATATCATTGGATGAAATAGTTTCATTTAAATTTTCACATTTATCATTTGAATTCTAAAATGAAAAATTTAGGTATGTACTTAGGTATATCATTCTAATCAAATTATAATAAAAGATATGATACTTACAGATTTTTCTTCACTATTCTGTAATTTTTCACTGTAAATTTCTTCAATTAATGAATTATTATCATCATATTTTTCGTTATTTATTATTATTTGTTGATCATCGTCATTACATTCATATATGTATTCAATGCATTCCTCTTCAGTAATATAATCTCCAGCTATTATTTGAATACTATCATCAATTTCGTTATTTAAATTTGTATTTAAATATGTATGACTAATTTGTTCAGTATTTTCTACTTTTTTATTGTAATTATTAAAACTTTCATTTAAAATTAAAATTTCTTTCTCATTAATATTTTTTTTATGTATTTCATTTTCGTCATAATTTTCATCCATTTCAATTATATTTGTATATATATTATCATCATTGGTATCATCTTGTTGATAATTAAATGTTTGTTGAATTGATTCAATAATTAAATTGCCAACATTTACATTATCATCATAATTTTCATTGTGACTATTTTGATTATCCTTCAATTCAACAAATCTTCTCCATTTACGATCATTTAATTCACATTGCTCTTTAAATGTATAGGCAATTTCTAATTTTAATTCACATTCATTACATATAAATTTTGGAAGATTATCATTTTCTTCAATCTGAAAAAAAGGAATTATATGTATTTAGCAATGTACAATATGTATAAATGCAAGTAAATATTTAAATTCTTGTTTTCCACATACAGATACATCGGCACATGATGTTATTTTAGAAATGATATTAGCATTTTCGTGAAGAAATAAACTTTTTAAATTATTTACATTTTCACAAATTCTACAAATATATTGTGTCATATTTAACTTGATAAGAATTCAAATTTTTTGAATATTTTTTCTTTAAAAAAATTTGTACATAAACAATAACATTAAACAAAACAAAAATAAAAAATAATTTACTACAAATTACAAAATACAAATACCCAAGTACTGTTGACGTTGAGTTAAGCCTGTGTCAAAAGAATATAGATACTAACGTATCTTTAATCTCTATTCTTTTGCCTGTGTTTTTATTTCTTGTGTATGTTTTTGTTTTATCATTCCGTTTTTTTTTTTGATTTTGTTGACATTTTTCTTTTCAACTTTTCTTAAATTTTTTTCGAGCCTCGAATTGAAGTTAAATTCCAAATTCAATTTACAAATTTTTCAATGTGCATTTTGTTTTTGTTGTTACTTTGAAGCTTGAGTAAATTCATTTTTGATTGTTGTTGTAAATTATATTATATTTATAAACAAGAACAAGACATTTGGTTTGGTTTTGGTTGTTTAGATTTAGATCCAACATTAATATTGCAAGTGGATTTATTATTACTTGGTTTTTTACTTAATTTATTTCAATTTAATTTTAAAGATCTTAAATAAATATGACAACAGAAAATAGTTCTTCACAGAAAATACAAAAATCAAATTTAATTTGTGTACCTGGTCAAAGATTATGTTTATCAGATGATAATATTATTGCTGGCTTAGGTACGTACGAAAGGCAAGGTTATATATATTCAACTTTAGCTGGTGTAGTACAAATACGTGAAAAGGATAAAGTAAATTCGAAATTTAATTTCTCATAATTCATAAATAAATTTTATTTTCATAAAATATAAAATGTTGTTCTTTGCAGACAAAATTTATTGAAGTTAAATGTTTTAATCATCAAACAATTGTACCCGTTGCTGGAGATGTAGTTACAGCTCGTGTAGTTCAAGTTAATCAAAGATTTGCAAAATGTTCAATAACATGTATTGGTGATCATATCCTAGATCGTCCTTATAAGTAAGAATTAAGTCGAATATTTTATAATATTTATAGTGCGACAATTGGAATTTTCATATAAATTTGTATTCCATTCTTTGTATGTTTAAGGGGGATTTTACGAAAGGAAGATGTAAGAGCAACAGATAAAGATCGAGTTGAAATGTATAAATGTTATCGTCCTGGTGATATTATTTTAGCGAGAGTTGTAAGTTGACTTCTTTTTTTTTTTAAATTTAAATTAAAAATTAGAAGTATTTTTTTAGTTAATTTTTGTTTATTTGGTTTCAGCTTCCTCAGACTGAATTAACATCATATCAATTAAGTACAGCTGAAAATGAGCTTGGTGTTGTAATTGCATTAGCAAGTGAAAGTGGACCATATGGTATACCAATGGTACCTGTTAGCTGGACAGAAATGCAATGTCCTGAAACATTAGTTAAAGAGGCAAGAAAAGTTGCTAAAGTATTACCAGAAAGTGCACTATTAAATTTAACCCAAGAAAGCTAATGAAATAAAAATATGCTACAAAAAAAAAAAAACAAAAAAAGAATTTAACTATCTATTTTTGAAAATATTTTTTTCAGTCATTATTTTTCCTTTTCTTAATTCAATCAAACAACAACTAGAGTGTTTGTTGAATTTATTTGATTCAATAAGAATACCCTTTATCAGTTATCTCTTTATCATTAAAAAAAAAACTTAGTAACAATCAGTGCTACCATTTTCTTAAACTTGAAAATAGTATAACATGTTCAAAAAAACGCTTTTTAGATTGTTTCCTAATTACGATTACGACACTCATGTTTTTTCAGATACTTTCGTTTGAATAGCCTAGCATAAATGATGATTGATGGTTGAGCTCGAGAATCACTATTCAGTATTCAATTCAATTCAGTTACCTTTTGAATGATTCGTGAAATGTGTGAAGAGGGGTGTGTTGTGTAGAAAGTGGCTTTTGAATTTTATTTTCATTGACAGTGCATGAAAATTACGATTTCTTAATTTCACAATATTCAAAATTTGAATTTCAAATTTATTAATCTTTTTTTTTTTTTGGTTTGAATACATTTGAAAATAAAAGTAAAGCATATGAAATTACGTGTGTTGATGATTGATAACATGCTTGCAAGCATGCTTGAGCGTGTATGGTTTGGGTAACGTTCGTCTATTGGATTGGAAACATAACGACAATAAATCCAAATGATTATAAACATGGCATGTTGCTGAATGTTGATAGAAATGGACTTCAAAAAATAGCTGTCAAATTCAAATAGCGAAGCAACAAAATTAAAATGAAACCACAATCCAAGTAAAAGTAAAAATATAATTGTTCAAATAAGTGTTTATTAAGTGTTTATTTTGTAGTTTTTCATTAAAAATTACGAAGAAATAATGGAAGATATTGCATTTAGTTATAGAGAAGTTGTGCCTGATTTGCAAAATCAGGAAAAATGGAATGAAATTGCGTTGAATACAGGTAAATATTTTTAGTTTTCTTACTTAAGTGTACAGCGTGAAAACATTATTTTTTAGGCGGTACTCAAAGCACATTACAGGATATTAAAGTAGCAGAAAAAGCTGGTGGTTATTGTTTTAAGAATACATCAAAAAATCACACAAGAAATCGTTTTATTTATTGGTATTTTTTATTTTCTTCTACAACAAATTTTTATATATTCGGCGGCATTATTCAACATAACCTAATTCATTATTGCTTCTTATTTTCCACTTTTTAAAAATAGGCGGACATATCATGATGTTTTAGAATTATCTGAAATCAGTTTAGATTTCAATTTATATGAAAATAATTTACGTTATAAATTCACCGATTCACCAGTCCTATCAGTAACAATAACAGAACAAGAGAATTTTGTCATAATTTTAGTAACAACAGTTAGTAGTTTACATCGTCTAAATTATTCACATCCTAATGTACTGTATCAAAATGATTTGGGTGAAACGAAAACATTTTCAATATTTCATGATACTGGTGGTATATCAGCTAGAGATCCAAAAACATTTTATGTTATTGGGCAAACAACATCATCAAGTTAGTTGAAATATAAAATAAACATTTTTAGGATTAAATTTGATTTAAAAATAATTTTATTTTTAAATATTTATAGATAACCCCATTCCACATGCCGCGTCTAGTTACCTTTCACCTATGGGGGAAACAGCATATTTTGCTCTAGCTTATCAAACTTACGTGATGTTATTTTGTATGAATTGTAAAACAGGACAAACAAGTTCACATACGTTGAAAGAAAGCTATATAATGCCAAGAATTTTTTCAAATATTCGAGGAGCTTTAGGGTAAAAGGAAAAACTACGATTTTACTGTTGAATTAAAATTTTTATCTTTGTTTTGTAGAGGAAAGCAAGATTCAACTGACAGCGACTGTGCAACATCGTTAGTTTTTAATTATATTGGTGAACAAACATTTTTGATTGCATTATACCGTGATGATCAATTACGCATGTGGTCAACAAATACTTTTCAATGTATTCACACTTTAAATTGTCTTCGTTATGGGGCCGAGTTAAAATCACAAGGAGGTAAAAATAAAATGGTTTTTTAGTAAAGATTTTTAGATTGTAAAATTTATTTCTAGCACAAACGAATGCTTTACGCAAAGTAAATGAAAACAATGTATGCGCATTTTTATGCCACTCAATGGGTTCAGAATTCATTAATGTGAAAATTTCATGGGATGGTGGCTCTAATTACACGATGTCACGTACAAAACGTATATCAGCACCACAATCAGATTTAGCTGATTTTGAAGTATCAGAAAATCGTATATGGGCATTATGGTGTAATGCTCAAGGTAATAATCTGTTTATTGTGAGATACTTAGTGTTTCTATATTTTATTTCTAATATTTGAAATTTGTATACTTTCTTTTAAATAGGAGAATTTGCAATTTCAAATTTCTCATTATCATCTGGCAATGGTGGAGGCATTAATTGGATATCAGCTGCGATGGAACCACCACCAGATCGTTATTGTATTTCTGTTGAACAAGGTATAGATCCAAGACAAGCGTATTGCTCATATATTTTTCATCCAGGAAAATTTGATAAGAGCGTTATAACAAAAGCACTTATGGTACGTAAGCAAAACTGCATGGTTTCGTATTTTATGGCTAACTGAATGATTTTTTTCTTCCCTTGTTTTTCTTTTTAGATGTTTCGTCGTTCAAATGTATTCGATATGAATTTACCATTGTATGCATTAAAAGATCGTGTTTGTCAAGCAATTGAAACTGAAATTCAAAATGAAATAAAAGATTTCGAAATAACTGATGATGAATATTTGGATATATGTACACGTTATTGGGAAAGATTTTATTCATGCTGTGAACAATATCATTTAAAAGCAAATCAGCCAATTGGTATTGTATTATTACATTCAATCGATGGTATTTGTATTGTAAAAAAGAATTTTTTCACTCTATTAAGACCATGTGAGATATTAGAACATTTAATGATAATTGGTGATGAGAATATAGAAATTGATAATTTTCTAATGACACAATTTGATATCAATGATAAACGTATTAGTGCAGATTTATCACGTTTAATTATAATTTTATCACAAATGGAACAACAAATTATTGATGAATATAAATTAGAAATTGATAAAAAATTATATCAATTAGAAATACCAGATATTATAATTGCGGATTTATTTAAATCATCATTAGAACAAAGTAGAGAGGTAAATGAGTAATATTAAGGGAAAATTTATAATTAAATTTTGTCTTATTATTTATTTATTTATTTTTTAAATTAAAAATTTTGTTGTTATAGATTTTACCACGTGAATTCTTACATGCAATTCGTCAAAATTTGCAATCGATCACCGACATAAGAACAGCAATGGCTGTGTTGTTAGATAGTTTACGCTTAGATCTTGGAAATCCAGAAGCAATGAGAACACACACAAGTAAGAAATGAATGGAAAAAGATGTGCGCATTAATGGACTAATTTTTTTATTTGCCTTTCAGACTTAGCAAAAACATCTAGATTTTTCTTGGGTGTTGGAAATCTATTTGGTAGCAATGTTGGAATATCAGTTTTATCAGAAACCGTTCGACAAATAGCACATATAAGGTTTTTAATCTTTTCCCCTTTTTTCTTCTAATTTCTGGTTATTAATTACGTATTAAAATTGTATTACAGATACACATTATGTCGGAATTTATTAATTTTACAGCAATTGCTAATTGATACATTTACACTATGCAATTGTGATGTTTTAGAAACAATACGTTCACAATTTATGCCAGAAACGGTTGTATTCATTCAATCGTATTATGTTATGGTCTGGATATGTGAAACACCAGTTAATTTACATCAAATGGTTTCACTGTATGTAAAATTTTGTTATCGAACCAAATTATTTTATTATTCTGTTCACAAATAATTTTCATTTTTATTTATTGTTGTGTATTTTAGTGAAAGTACAGCTCAAAGATTACACTTACTACATTTAACTGATGGTCGATTAATATTTAATAATCAGAATCAATCAGCACCATTACTAAGAGTATTTTTAAATTCTAAAGGTTTATATACAGCCCTAACATTATTTGCTGAAAGATATGATATCACAATTTCACGTTGGCAATTCACTTTGTTACCAATAGCTAGTATTATTACACAATTAATGTAAGTGCATTTTATTATTTTAAAAAAATCCCAAAAATAGAATTTTAAAAAGCAAGAAATAAATATATAGTTACGCAGACATTATCTTCTAAAATGAATTCTGTAAAAACAGAATTTTGAAAAATATTCTCAAATATTTTTAAAATAGTTATAAATTTTGTTTTGGAATTACAAAAAATTTTTTATTTTAAATTATCAATGCAAACCTATTTAATATTTTTATTATTATTATTATTTTTTTTTTTTTAAATATTTTTCAGTTGGTCTGTCTCTGGTAATTTTGTATTTGGTGAATGGCTTTTTGGCAGCTGTATGCACATTATAATTCAAGAATATGTTCGACTTTTAAACAGATGGTGTGAATGGAATAATTGTTCAAGTAAAATAAATACGAATTTAAAAAGTTTTTTCCATATTTTTCTAAACATATTTTTTTTCCATTTAGGACAATTTATTTTAGCTGTATCACTATTAGATAATGGTGAAACGAATAAAGCATATGACTTATTTTTACAATCAGCTAACGGTGTTAATAATGAATATTTTTTAAAAGAGAAAATTTTGAAAGCAAATAATGCTGATACATTAACATCGGATGAAGCAATTGCACAATACTATTTAAAAGTTATTCAACTATTTGAACAACATAATTCATTAGATCATATAATATTGATAGCACAATCAGCAATTGGTATATTAAATAAAAATGATCCACAATTACCAATGTTTCAATCGATTATATTTAATAACCATTTAATATTAGAACATTACGAAGAAGCATATAATTCACTAATATCAAATGCTGATTTATCACGTCGTAAAGATTGTTTAAGACAATTAGTCGTGTGTTTATTCAATAAAAAACGTTTAGATTTATTAATGCGTTTTCCATATACTGGATTACAGGATGAATTTGAAAATATTGTTGAATCACGTGCTAGATCAATGTCCATAGAAAATAATAAACTATATGATTTCTTATATGCATTTCATATTAGTAAAGATAACATGAGAAAAGCGTCATCTATAATGTATGAATCTGCAATGAGATTTCAGTTAGAATCTGATTCAATTGAATCAATGGAAAAACGTTATGATTGTTTACTAGCATGCATTAATTGCTTACATTTAATTGATAAAAGATTTCAATGGATCGCTAAACCAGTTATTAATGATGATACGACAGCAATAGGAAATCAATTAACAAATGGAATGGATGTTGATAATGTAAGAAAAAACGTGAAAATTTTTTAAACTTGAAAAAATTAATTGTATGGATTATTTTTAGGATGCTACTATTAATGGTGGCTCAAATTTAAAAGAACAAGTTGTAGTAATTGAAATTCCAGATGTTAAAAGGGAATTATTACAAACTGAAGCATTTTTGTGTTTAACAAGATATCGTCGTGATATACATTCATTTTTAAATGTTGGCCCTGAAGAATTATCCATAATCTTAGCAAATAGTGGTTTATATACTTCAGCATTAAAATTAGCTACTGGATTTCATATTAGTTTAATACCAATTTTCGAGAGTTTAACAGCAGCTTGCGTTCGAACTTCAGATGAAAATCCAAATGATACACTGACATGGTTACAAGAAAATGATTTAGCTGGTATATTCCTGTTTTTCTTCCTTTTTTTTAAATTATATTTTAGTATAATTTTTTTCCAGACTTATCTCATAAACAAAATCCATCTGATATGGCTTGGTTATTACTGCAAAAATTAATTGAAGATTATGAAGAACCAAATTCAACAATAATTCGTAAATGTGTCGTTAATAAAATTCTAAAATTAAATGCATTTATTCCGGAATGGCTTTATGGATCATATAAGGTCTGAATTTTATATTGATTCTTTTTCTTAATTGGTTTTTTTTTTTTTAAATTTCTCTTAAATAGTTTTCAGATCCTTCAGAATTATTACGGCTTTTGATTAAATATGATCGCTTATTAGATGCCACTGAACTTGCAAAAGAATATATTTGGGCCATGTTAGGTAGAGGTAAAGAATATTTTGGTTTAAAAAATTCTTTAGTACCAACATTACCAGCATTATGTTTACCAATAACATCAATTGATCTACTAATACATGGATTGAAATTAAATTCTCAAGATGATATTGAACACAATGTAGAATATAAACAAGTAAGATATTAAAAAATACATACATATATTTTTTCGAGATATGAAATGTTCCTTTTATATTTTATTTTGTTTTTATTTCTTTAGGCTTTGATAGAATTAGAAGAAATTGTACACAATTACATTGAAACCGCCAGTCGTATCTCAATTGAAATGATGCATTTTCAACGTGAACGCTCGATTAATAAACAACAAATTTAAATACATACATATTATACAAAATATTCATAATTTTTTACAGGATACAAAAACAAGAAAAAAAAATAAATAAAAACATAAACTTGTTATTTTTTTCTTGTAATTTAAAATAAAAACAATTTTTATACATTTTTAATATGAGCGTAAAAAAAAATAGAGAACAATTTAAAATGGAAATTTGTAACACATTTATGTCTCGTACAACGTTTAATTGTAATAAAAGTAAAATAAAATTATCAGAAAAAAAAAGTTTGTTTTGCAATGAAATTACACCTGATGACAAAGAAAAAGTCGTCGTTACCTTTTAACTATTTCCTTCCGTTGTTATAACTTGAGGATTTTAGATGTAATATTATTATGATATATGAATAAATTGGAAAATTTCTTATATTTTTCGAATAATGTAAAAGTAATATTTTAAATTACTTATAATAATCAAATTAAAAATGACCTGTTAAGGTACTTAAAATTCTTGTTGGCTTTCCAGATCCTACTGAAAAAGAACATTATTCCTTTTGATTTGTATCGAAAAATTGATTACGATAATAATTCTGTTTATAAAATACTACAAATATGCAATTGTCTATAATTGTAATACATTTTTCATCGCTGAGTGTAGATTTTGTTTTTGTTTTTAAATATTTCCTTTTAAACAAACGATTTCTATCATTGTCGTTTTATTTTTATGTAATGTTTTTTTTTTCGTTTTTGTCATTATGTGTACATTTAAAACAATGATGATTATAAAAGGATACATACGTTGTTACAGTTGATTGTCAGTTATATATACACTGCAATTTTATGTAATGAAACCGACCAGCTACAACAAAAATATATTAAAATGTATTAGAATGTTACATCCTATTGTATCCCATCCATCCGGTTGTTCAAATTTCATTTTCCTCTTTAAATTTTTTTGATTATATTTTTGAATTTTTTTTTTTTTTTTTTTTTGTTTTCTGTTTTCATGAGCATGCGTTAAATTTATGTTTACAATCCAAATTATCCAACAAATAATATAAAAGTTCTGAACATTTTCTGAATTAAAATATTGTACGTTTGTAAGTACACGCATTTAATGTAATATAAAAAATCAAAAAAAAAATTCGTATTTCCTTTAAATAAAATCATGTAAATTTTGTTATTCAGTTTAGTTGATCGTTGGATATCAATGTGATATGATGATAACGATTATATTACGTACAGTAATGTAAAATACAAGTTTTGTTTATAATATTTAAAATAAAAAGAAATACAAAAGTAAAATAAAATAAAAAATTAAATTAAATTAAACAACAGTTCATTATTTATTATTGTTAACGTAAAAGTAGTGTAATTTAAATTTTTAATTGTATATTTTTTAAATTTTGTTTTAGAAAAGAGAAAAATATTTTTTAAAAAAATATATTTAAACGATAACATAATAAAATTGTTTTCCTTACTTTTCGAAAATGTTTTGTATTTTTGGCTAAAAAAAAAAAAAAAATAAAAAATTAAATGAAATTTAAAATTTACGGTTATTTCCTGATATTAAATTATGTAAATACATAAAATAAAATTTAACAACAAATTTTTTAAATAATAAATTTTTTTTACCAAAAAAAAAAAAAAAAAAAAAAATTAATCCCAAGTAAAAAATCTGTTTAAATGTTCATTTTTAAATTTTTTGAACTTTGGATTCTTGTGAATAATTTATTTCCTTTTAATATAATTAAAAATTGTACAAATTTAAAACACAAGTAAAAAAAAAAAAATCAAAATAAAAAATTCTATTGTTAGTGAGAAAATTCATATTTTGGTGTGATTTACATAAAAAAAAAAAAAATAAAAATAAATAAATAAAGTAAAAATTGAAATTATTTTTCAAGAAAAACAAAAACAATTACAAATAAAATACTAGGAAACATTAACGTAATAAGGATATAATTCCAACTTTAACTATACAAAAGGAATACATAATTCAATTTTTTTTGTTTTTTGTCATCAATAAGAATTTAAAAAAAGGTAAAAATAAAAAAGATTTTTTTAAAAAAAAAATTTTTTTTTAAAGTAAAATAAAATTTTTGTAATCTGTATTAACTTCAATAAATTTTAAAATGACTGAAATTTTTTATATTATTGGTTTTGTTCTCTAGGAAAAACTGTTGTAATTTTTTTCTTAATCAAAATTTATTACATACATATGTACATTTAGTTTTGAGAATTTTTCTTGAAAATACCATATACAATTAATTACATACTAAAAATACTTAAGTGTACTTCCAAATTAGATAACATCATATTACATTTTTTTTAAAATTCCTTTTTATACTTGTACATATATGTACATATGTATGTGTGTTTTTAATTTTGATGTGTGATTGTATTTTTATTACAAATTTTATTTGAAATATATATTTTTATTTTTTTCAAGTACTAGTACGAAGTATGTACATATTTTTAATATATAGTAAGCATGTACGAATATACACAGTATACAAGTATATAATGCGTATTTTGATATATATTTACGACAATCACATAAAATGTTCATTATAACGATAACATATGGTTTTTTATTTGTATATTTTTTCCTTATTTTTTAAATTACTGTGGTTTAAAAAGGAAATTCAAGTAAATTTTCATTTAATTTTGAATATATTACGTTGTTAATTCAACAGATAAAATTTAAAAAAAATTTTTAAAATCTTTAATAACAAAAAAAAAAACAAAAAAACAAAAAAATACATACATATTGTGTTTCAGTATTTTCCATAATTAATGTTTAATAAATAATAATTTTGGTTTTTATAAGTAAATAATAAAAGGGCATAAATAAAAATTTAAAAGCCTTTTTTTCTTTATTGATTTTTCAATTAAATTATAATTATAAATTTTTCTGATCTACATATATACATGTACATATATATGATGCGTTCTAAATCCGAACGCATATTATATTGTATGTACATACACACACGCACATGTGTATGAGAGTTTATAAGAATATGTAATTTTAAATATTTTTACTGTAATACATACATATTTGGCATAGCATTCTCTTCTATTTCAATAGTATTTTCTAAATATAGATTGACCATTTTCTTAATTTATTAAGTATATTAAACAAATTGTATATTGGTTGCATGAATTGTTGTCGAGTGGCCACCACATTCAGATACATATATGTATGTATATTACTTGCAGCTAATATACACATATAATATATATACAAATTACAAAACTATTTTTATATGGGCCATTATGTATAAGTGTACAAAAATAATAGAGAATTTATGCGTGTAGAATGTACTTTGTTTATTTATTTTTTTTTTTATTTAATATTTTTTCAAATAATACCTAAAACTATAGATATTTACTTCTATACATGTTAAATGCATAAACAAAATATTATAAATTACATTAAAAAAATTTTGTACAATATTTCTCATTCTCTCTAAAGAAAATTGAAGAAAAAACGAAAAAAAAAAATTATCCTTTTGTGTATCTTATCATTTTATCTACACGGAAATAAATAATATGTGTACATACTATGAAAATTTATGAAGAGATCTTATTAAGAAAAAAAAAAAAAATACAAATAAAATGTATGCATGATTTTACGTAGGCATATATTCAAAAAAAAATTTCTTATCATTTTATTATCATACATATTCATACATATTTTCATTAGAAAACGTGTCGAACATAATATGCTATTATTCCACAATAGATAATAAGTCTACACACATATGTACGTGTGTATGTGTGTAATGAAATATGTACGTAAAATTTACTATCATCAAATAGTGTGTATGTATGTCGAAAAGAAAATCAAAACATTTAAATCTTATCTTTATATTTATTATAATGTGTTGCCATTATTAAATATTAGTCCTATTTTATGAGTCTGAACTCTGAAATTAAGTATTTGTGTTGTAGCAATATCCATTAAAAAAAAGTTATATACAGTTCATAATAAATGAATAACAAAAACAAACCAAAAAAAAAACAAAAAAACAATGTATTGCCATTAAGTGCTATTGACCCGACCGTAATCATAATTTAAATGAATGAGAAATCGTTTTATTGTTAAATATAGAAATGAAAATTATGTGTGTGATCCATTATAAGTTCTATCTGGGTTTTACATAATTTTCAAGAAGAACATAAAATGGGAGAAATTTTGTTTGTTTTCAAATAAATTAAATTGCAGAATTCGGTCTTATACATTAGAATTTTTTTTTTTGTTATGTTGTATAGGTATATCTATAAATGTAAATTACACATGTGTCCGTAAAGGGAAAGATATGTATGTATGTCTACATATTTATTACATTTACAAACTTTTTCCTAATATAAAACTTTCATTTTTCTTCTCGATATCCACACATACGCAATCAATATTAACATTAATATGACCATATATGGATAGGCGGGAGTACAACCACCAGACCACCAGAATTTTGACCACCAGACATTCACATGATCTTGTGATGTAAAAAGTTTACAAAATCGCTATAGACAAAATTTTTGTTCTCTTTATGCTATGGAGTATGGATCCTTTTACAATTTTCAAATATTTTAACCGTTTTTCTGATAGATATAAAATCAAACTGGTATTCAATAATATAAACTTATAATTTTTTCTGAGTTTTTATGTAGAAATAACTTTAAAAAGTTTTACTTTAACATCAAAGAACTCTATCGAAGAAGAAGAAAAAGAAAAGTTACATGATTTGAATTGAACATATTGTACATACATATGTATTTGCCCCCATTACTAAGATAATCCATCTTATATCACAACATGCACTAGTATAAATACCTCAAAATGAATTTACTACAAAAACATAAAAATCAGAAAACTAAATTAAAGATTATGTTAACATTGTATGTGATTTTTACCATTTCAATTTTCAACAGTTCTGTATTTTCTTTTACCCATTAAAAGCACAATTCATGTAAAATAAAACTTTGAAAAAGGAAAATGCACATAAATATACTTTTGTTTTTCTCATGTTCATTTGATCCACATACATATATGTATGTATTATGTATGTAGTACGTGTGTAGATGTGAATATACGATAAAAAAATATATGATAAAAAAAAATCACATGAATGAACTGAGAGTTAAAATACTATATGTTGCATATATCACAGTAAAATCTACACATGAATAAATGAACATACATATGTCTAAACATCAATAGAATTAAAAACATGCATATGTACGTATTGTATTTTCCGAAAGACATGATCATTAGGTAAAATCAATGGATAAAATTAAAATGAGAATGTAAAAATAGATTTTGTTAAATTGAGAGGAATTAATTTTATACATCGTTTTTTTAATGTAGGCACGTGTTGTTGTTAGTAGTGTTTCTTCTTATTCTTTTGCCTTCAATTTGAATAAATTCGTCTTTTTCTGTTTTTACGCCAGTTTTACCAGATTGCTAGTTTACTGCGTTTTATAAACGAAAACAAAAACAACCACACAGGAGCAAACATAAATCATAAACACTAATGATACTTTTTTCTCGTCTCCTATGATTTAACACATGCCTATCCTTAAAAAACACACCATAATTTTAAATGAAAAAAAAAAAAAAAAAAAAAAATTCTTTTTATATTATGTACCAAAAGAAATCATAAAATAATAATAAATCGAAAGTGCATTAACCACATTAATGGAAAATGAAATGATTTTGTATTTTTTTGAAGAAAAAAAAAATCTTTAATGCATTTTAATGTTTTTTGATTACATTTTAATCAAATTAAAATTGTTTTATACCATAAAAATAATCATGAAATTAATTAACGTACTATAGATATTCATATTATTGCATTTTATTCAATTTTATTTTTAATTCAAGTGTGATTTTTCAAACATAAATTTCATAGATCTTTGAATGAATTTAATGAACTTTATATACATATGTATGTATGTAGATTATAAAGAATTTTCCGTTAATAAAAAATTTTGAAAATATTTTTTTTAATAAACTTGATTTGATATAGAAATTTTAAGTAAAAAAATTAATAATCTTCATCTAACACATGTGTATTGAGAAAGAAACATCTTGAAAAGATTTTTTTTTTTTCTAATTTTAATTCTTTTTAATCATTTTTTCCTATTGAATATTTTCTTTGAAGTTTAAATTATAAATAAAGAAAATTAAAATAAGTTTTCTTTCTTTATTCAAATATGTACATAAGATCTATGTACATATTTTTATGGATGTATAAATTTTGATTTAAAAAAGAGTACATATGTATACGAAAATATTTGATTTAAGGTCATTTAGGGATAAAAAAGGACTCGTAATAAATAAGAAAATGGTAAACATATTTTTTTTTTGTTTCTTTGATTTTTGAAAAGTCGAAAACTATATTATTTAAAAAAAAAATGGGCTGAAGTTCCTTTTAGGACCAACCACCGATTTTTATTAAAATTGGTACATACACTATATTCGATGAGTCTAGTTGAATGGTGCTAGTCTCGTGGTGCGAATCGGGCTTATTTCGCTACTAGAGGGCGTTAAAAAAATTTTGTCTTTGTATCATAAAATACATTTTAGCTTAAAAACTGTCAGTCTAATGTCACAAGTGTGTTCAGAGAAGTGATAGAAAACCTTTTGTCCTCTCGAATGATGTATTGGTGAAAATTGTATGTCTAATGGTTCGTGAGTTATTCGAGTTAAAAGTGAAAAATTTGAGAAAATTTGTCAATTTTTTTCGAAATTTTGATGATTTTTGAAGACGCTATTGGAAAAGTTGATAACATGTCAGCAAAAATAAAGTCTCTGTACCTTTTTCTAGAATATTTCTTTTTACGCAAAAGTTCTATCTCTTACAGTTTTTTTTTTATTCAATTAAAAAAATGCATAAGTCAAAGCAAATTTATCAAATAAATTCATTCATTTCTGTACATTGTTTGTATAGTTGTTGTTGTATAGTTGTTTGTTGTATATAGTTGTTGTATTAAGTGTATATAGTGACCTACTTATGCTTTTTAAAAGTAACGGTTTTTGTTTTGTTTAATATTAAAAGCTGTATTAGTTATTATTTGATATAGTTATTTGTTTAAGTTTTCATTATTAACTAGAATAGCATAGTTTCTAAATAACATTTTCTACTGTAAATAATACAATTTTCAGCTTTTTTTGTAAATAATAGAAGATTATAATAAATAATTATATTTTTTAGTAAATGAATCTTCGTTTTTATAAAAGTAATTTAAGGATATATAGGTGATTGAATGCTCCTCTCCATGAAAATCTTTAGTAAAAGGCAAAAGATTTATTCGACACTGAAGAGAAGCTAGAGTATTTTTGCATATATTTATATGTATAATGTACTTATATTGTATACATATATGTATATATATATGTACATATGTATATATAATATATATGTATGTTATTATACATATATATGTATATATATATAATATATATGTGTATATATATTACATGTATATATATGTAATATATATATGTATGTTACATATACATATATATATACATATATATACATTACATATATATATACATTATATAGCTGTATATTATAGGTATATATGCATAATATATGTGTGTTTGAAAGTTTGCGAATGCACAACATTGTATATTGGGCTATTTCTTTGGAACTAGGTTATGTATTTGAATAAATGTTATCAATTATTAAAAGTGAGACATAGATGTTTCTCACAAAGCATAACTCATTACAATCGGATTAGTACGTCTGTAGTTATTACTGTTCAAAGTATAAAAATATTGTTTTTCGAAGAAAATATAGTTTTTGGGTCACCCTGTAAAACTTTTGTATGGAAAATTTTGTACTAATTATGCGAAAAGTCGTTGTGTATTGAGGTCTTCAAATTGTGAAAATTTCATGAAAATTGGACAATAACATCATGAGTTATTCGAAGTTTTCTGTCAATTTTTGAGATTTTCTTTCAATTTTTTGACCTTGAAATGACTTTTTTCGCGCCTAGAGACCATATTTTTTGGATTGTACTCATTGAGTAGAACGAGTGTGAAAAGTTTCAAAAAAATCGGTGGTTGGTCCTAAAAGGAACTCTTACCAAAAAATGTATTTATAAAACGACATTTTGCAAAATCGAGAGTTGGATGATGTTATGTATATATTTTAGTTTATTCAATAAAATAAAAGGATACTGTGAAGATTGAGGGTCATGACCATTAGTTGTAACTTGATTTCTTTGTTGGCACTACAGCCCACAGTAGGCCTTTGCCTCCTTCAGTAACTGCCTCTACTCATTCCTGTTCTATGCGCTTTCGACTTCCTTACGTTTAAAATATTCATGTCTTTTTCAATGGTATCCCTGTATCTGGATCTCGGTCTTCCTCTCTTCTTCGCACCGTCGGGATTACGGGTCAACACAATTAGTAGTAACTATATTGCACTTCAAAAATAATACGACACTTAAAAAATAAAAAATAAAAAAATGAGTAAATAAAAATAAATAAATAAATAAAACTGAAAAAAAAATATACAAAAACAAAAAAAAAAATACAATAAAATAAACCAAAAAATAAAGAATAGATAAATAAAAATAAATAAGAAAAAAAATAATGATTATCATGATGAAACAATCTTTTCTTATTGTTACATGGTGCAATACATACATATAACAGTTTTCAAAATATCCTTGACTTTATAAAGAATTTGTCTTCAAACACTCTTTCTTCTTCGGAAAATTCTTGAAATTTTCCGTTAAATCTCTCATGATTAGAAAGTTTTGATTATGTACAATATAATTAGAGTGAATAATCTGAGCGTTTTTTTTTTTTATTTTTCCTTTTAAAAATTTTTCTTACTATCTATTTGTAAATTATTTACGTATTATAAGCATATTTGAATCTGTTTAGGTTCAATGAGAAATTATATGCAAAAAAAAAAAATCAATTTGTCTCAAGACAAATTGCTGATGACAGTACATCATAAATCTTCAAATAAATATCGTTAATAGAAATGTGTGTACACAATATATGTATAAAAATTTCATACATACAATGTTACATAAAAAAAATCCTTTTTATTATTCTTTATCTCATTTTCCTTTCTCTTTTTTTTTTTAAATTTAATTTTAATGTATGTAAATTGAAAAAACGGAAATGTTAATATAATTTAACATCTTACGTGTTTAATTTTGCGTTAAAATAATCACATCATCATATGAACATGTATACTACATATGCGATGTACATATGTATGTATTATATTGTCCGTTGATTTTTGTGTAAAATGATGAGTACATACGTAATGTGATTGCACTTTGTAGGTGTACTAACTACATAATATTTGGCAATTTATCAAAAATAGATTACGGCACATTTATAGGCATACCTATATATGTAACGTATGTTTTGAATTTTAAATAAAATATGTACATAGGTGTATAAACATCAACAATTTTATTGACAGGAATACAAGATAAATTACACTTGCATTAATAATTGTAGATACGAATGATACATACATATGTATGTATACTGAAATTTAAAAAATATAATTTTATCATTTATATACAACATATATTTGCAATATTGTTGTATGTATGCAAAAGCGTACCCAGGATTTGAACTAGAGAGGAGCAACTTATCTAGGGGGTGGGGCAAAAATATTACATTTTATACCAAAAAAAAAAAAAGGATATTATCAAAATAAACAGGAGAGTTTATACACCGTACTCAAAATGATTAAAACACAACACAAATTCAAACTCACGTACGCATATAACAACTGAAGAGGCAGCGTAAGATGCGAATTTAAATTGCGAAGAACATAGAATTCATTTTTTATTTCTTCTAGAGGGGGACAACTGCCCTCTCTTACCCACACTTAGGTACGCCATGTATGTATGCATTCATATCCACGTATGGCACTAAATTGTAGTATAAAAATTGAATGAATTGTATTCCTTTAATTTTTTATCTATTATATATTACAATTAATAAATTTGATCTGATAAAATGTTGAAAAATGCAATTCTTTTCTCTATATGTTAAATAAAATTTATTACAATTTTATTATGATATATTATAGCCGTGATTGCAGTTTATTTTGAAAATATTGAAAAATTTTCAAAATACATTAATAAATTAATTTTATATTTTGTAATGGCATTATTTTATAATTAAAGAAATAAAAGTAATTGGCAATATTTTATTATGTCATACATAAAAATATTTTAAATATTTTATATTTGAAAAAAAAAAAAAAAAATAGAAGTAATAATAATAAAAAATAAATAAAATATGCGAATATATAAAATTTACATAACAGTTTATTTAGTATAAAAGCTTAAAAAACATATTAGAAGAGCATAAAAATATTTAGGTGTACTATAAAGAATAAATACAATTTTTTTACATAGATAAATAATATGAAATTTTCTTTTTTTTCTATTATTTATTTAAAATTTTCATTTGATTTGTGTGAATAAGTTTATTCATGTATTTTACAAAATTTAAAACGTACATTAAAATAAATGTACATAAATTTAGTTCAAGGATAAAAATAAATAAATTTAAATTTTTATGTTTTTATTTAAATAAAAATTTATATGTAACAAAAAAAGTAAAAAAAAAAAATGATAGAAACATAAATTTTTATATGTTTACATTATGTAAAAGTATATGTATGGACATCATTTATGTAATAATGTATGTTAACATAAATTAATGCGATTAGGGTCAAAAAACTTAAAATAAAATTTTGAAATACTCGAAAGAAATATATGCATACAATTAGATAACAATATTGTATAATCATATATTACTCTGTTTTTAGTTTATAATTGTACCACAGGTATGACGAAGTATTCATTAGGAAATCGTTAGCTGTGCCACAGGACAATATTTGATTGTCCTGCGATTGTACTCTGTCAATAATGTAAATAATAATATAGTTTCTTTATAGCAAAATTTTCTATGCAATACGTACAAATAACAAAAATGCATAACGACATATATTAATAAATATGTATCTCACATCTAGGGAAAATCTTTAAATGAAAAATATTAAATTGATGGATGTAATTATGTATTCAATCAAACACAGAAAAATAAATTAAACTAACAGTAATGTCAATGAAAATGTTGTTTTTTCATACAAAGTAATGATTTTTATGTTTATATTATTTTTTTCCCCAGTTCAAATTTCGGAATGAGATATTTGTTTTATATGGTTTTTTTTTGTTTATTATTTGCCACAACTTAATTACCTTTTCCTGTTTTATTCTTGTTTTTTATTAATAATTGTAAAAATAATATCTAGAGATGAATTTTGTTTTGTTTTTTTTTTATTTTAAATTTTAGTAAAAAATATTATTATAATTTATCTCATACTGAATTCGGAAAAAAATTTAAGTTAAAGTACTGTAACCACTTTGGGTGGTTTTAGTTTACCCACTTTTGATTAAAAATAAATTATAAAATATTAAGCTTTTTCTATAACAAAATAATTTATATGCAAACATATGGATGTATATCAAATATTTTAAAGTCTGTGTAGTCTCTTTTTTATTCCTTTTAAAAGGAAAGAATTTTGAAAAACAGTAAACAATAATTTTTGTTTAACCATAGGAAGATAAATGTCGGTATTATTTTTCTTTGTATAACCGTACAACTGAATGTAAGTCAACCTTTTCTGTTATTATTATTATTTTTTTTTTTTCAAATGAATATTTAAGCAAGCATATGGATACCATAATTTTACTTTACGAGTATGTGCACACAAATATTATACATACATGTCCATTTAAATGTACTGTAACTGGAACATTTATAATAAATTCAAAAAAGACTTATATGTTATTATTAAATTTTTATTTTGAATGTAATTTCGTTATTGCATTATTCATAACGTAAAATCGATTTAAAAATTGATCAATTTTCTCTTTTACTTTGTGAACAGATACATATGTACATATATACATACTTATGTATGTATGTATGTACATATAAGCAGATATATAAGAATCGTGTATGTAAATGCTGAGAAATACGTACATTATAATGTGTAATATATATGCAGAAAAAAATTTTTGAATAATAACGATACCATTTATTATCTGTAGTAAATGAGAATTTAAGAATTATGAAAAGGTTAAAAAATGTGCAGCGATGAAGACATGCATACATACATGTAAATTTTTCCCTTGCTTGTATTTATTATTTTACAAAATTTATTTAAATGATGTAAATAAAAAAATTTTTAATAAAAATCTTGCGAGAAAATATATGTGGACAGTTATTTAAATTTTTCTTTTCTATTGGAATATTAGGATTCGAAATTTTAAATTTTTTCTCGTTTTAATTCCTTTGATATGTGATAACATATACGCACAATTATGAAATGTAAATACATATACTTACATATATTTGAATATTTTTAAATTCTTGGTACAATTTTTCGACACATTAATAATTTATTTTATTAATAGTCAATAAATTTTTTTTTTTAAAAAAAGTCCTTCTACGAAAAAAAGAAAATTATAAAATCGTAAATGTTTTTTTTTTTTTATGGAGGTAATTCTAGATTTGTTAATAAGCAAGTAAATAAATTTATAAAAATTAAAATTTTAAAATGTCCGTCTATACATGTATGTATGTACATACCTATGCATACATATTTATATATGTACCTTCATATATGTATACACATAGCCATATACTTATGTACATTTTATATACTGACATATGTATGTACATATAATATGTAAGTATGAATCGTTACTTTTTCAAATTAATTTATTTTGTTTAAAGGCAAAATGACAATAATCCTTATTTATATATTATAATCTATAATTTTTGTATCCTTTTTTCTTTTTTACCTGAGTGTACATAAAAATATGTACATACATACTCGTACCTTTTCATACACGTGTATATGATATACTATTTGAAAATTGTAATTTTGTACTATGTATGTGCTCGTGTGTTAGTGAAGTTTACATTTGGTTTACATTAATTAATACATACATACATATGTGTGCTAATTAGAGGATGCAAAAGGTACAAATCTAAATCCATACCTACATATGTAAATCCGTAACATCTTTTGTACCTAAATAATAATATTCACACTATATGAAGTTATGCTAAATTTTATTTTTGCCATAAGAATTTTGTTGGTCAAGTAATCAAAATCGTAGTAACCAGAAATCAATAATAAAATAAATCATTAATTTAATTAATAAAATCTCGTGTGGCATAATTATGGGATGTGCTAAAAGTGCATTAAATAAAAACAATAACGATAATAATATAAATTCATATAAAATTCCTGATAAAGGAAAAAATAAAATAAAAAAATTAAAAAATAAATTAAAAAAATGTGTAATTTTTAATGATATAAAACATAAATGTGATATTAGTACAATAATGAATTACAATATAAATAATTGTCTATCAATTAATTATGATAATAATAATGAAATATTAAATAGTACAGATTTAAAAATGGAAATAAAAATGATAAGTAATTTAACGCAAATTATGTTAAATACATCATCACCAATATTTGAGGATCGTTCAATAATATTAAATGAAAAGGATTTACAAATGTATAAATTTTTTAATAATTTAAATGAAGAGGATAACGACGATGATGAGAATGACAATGATACGAATAATTTATCATATACCGATTGGAAAAATGAATTGAAAACATCACAATTTCAAAGTCATATATTACGTGATATAACTAGAGTACCAGAAGCTGTTTCGGGTAATTTTAGTCCAAATAAAAAAGTATGGAAAAATCCTGAATGATGGATTATTTTAAATTAAATTCTTTTTGTTTTCTTGTTATTACTATTAAATTAATTTAAAATGTATATAAATGTATTTTAGGATATGTTCATATAAAACATTAGATGAAATTAATGTATTATGAATAATTTTCTATTTATGTATTTAATAAATATTAAAATTTGAAAAAAAAAAAACATTTTTTTTTTGTTCTAAACGTATTACTTCTGTATGTCTGTTCCCATTGTCTGTATCAAGATTAGAGTATTTGAAGCAGAAGGATTTAGATTGAATTTGATCATCATTGAAGCATTAAACATTTGTTATAAGTTATTTGTGAATTTGCTTCAATTTTGCGAATTTTCTTTTTTTTTGTACTTATAATGTACTTTTAAATTTTTTCGGTATTTTTTAACACACATAAATTTAAAAAAAAATTCATGTATTCAAAAAATGATTTAAATTTTCAGTTTGTTTGCTTGTTGAATTTAACATGCTAATTTGTATATAGGTATTTATACATATAGGTAGGATGGTATATTTTTATTCCAAGAAAATATTTTGTTAGGTAATTTAGATACCTAAGTAAAATAAATTCCTGGAATGATATATTTATTTAAATTTAAACCCTTACCATACAAATCTAGTATATTAGAGGATTTGAATACATGCACAATATCGACAAAAACATTCAGCTATTTCCAATCTATGTACATACAAGTAAGAGCAATTAAATGGTATCAGGATATCGAGATAAAATAAAATAGCATGAATATATGTATTTAAACAAGCATGTAGATATGTTTATTTATTAAAATTATCGATTTACCTGATGTGGTTTACACATGCATCATTTATCTTGTTGACCTGACCTGTTGGATATTCATGCAACTGTAACAAAATTTAACAAAATTTTAATCATCATTATTTTAAAGGTATCAGATTTAATTTCAGATATCCTTTTATATACAAGATATGTATCGATAGGTATGCGTACATATTTTTTTCATTGGAATTTTAACATGTATGCTTTTTAGGTAATTTCAAAGATTAACCAATACATATTCCAATTTTATATTCAATATACCTGCTGTTTTTAGAAAATTGAAAATATGGTTTTTAAATAACTATAAATAGTATTGTTAATAAAGGCTTGATATTTGAATTACTCTTGTAAATAAATTGATTAAAAAAAAAAAAAAACGTTAACTGTTTAAAATTTTTTAAATAAAATTTAAACATTTTTTAAGCTGTTGTGTTTTTAATAAAGTGGGATGTTTTTGTAGTAAATTTAATAAAATTCATTCAACAGATAATAACAGTGATTTTTCAATTAAACATCAAGAACAGGATGATTCGATAAAATATGAACGTTATTTTATTATGAATTCATTATTACAAAATGATTCAAAAATATTTAATTTTGAAATAAATCGTTTAGAAGATAATCCTTTATTGTGTAATTTAGAAAAAATATCAGAACACATTAAGATGGAAATTCATATGAAAATGACATTGAAAATATCAATGCCAAGAACATCATCACCAAATGATGGTTTTTGTTTGCATTGTGAAAATTATCATATTCATAATAATTGTAAAAAAACGAATAAAGAAAATTTCAATGTCATCGATTTAGGATATATAAAATGGAAAAAATATCTTGAAAATTTTGAAAAATTTAATTCAATGAATATAACAAGAATACCAGAAGCTATTTCTGGTGGTTTTTCATTACAACAAAAATTCAATCAATCTTTAAATAAAAAAGATTTATTACAAAATTCTTATCAAGTGAATGACGATTTTAGTAATACGATTAAATTAATGGATAATAAAAATTTGAATAATAATTACGTTAATCAGCTGTATACTTGGCATCATGAAAACAAAAACAAACAGAATGATCATAAAATAATTATAAATGATTGTTGTATTATTGACTGCGAAGATAATGAAATTTTGGAAAATTTCATGTTTTCTAATACAAATGATTGTAATTTAAATGATAAAATTTTTAAAAGTAATTTTTTGAAAAATGGTTATAATCATAATGATAGTGATAAGAATAATACATGTATAATATGAAAACAAAAAAAAAATAAAAATTGTTCTTTAATTTTGTTATTGAATTTTTATTATTATTTTTTCCACATTTTTGTTATTTAGCAATTTGATCAAATTTCCTAATCAATGAAAAAAAAAAACGCTGTATGTAATTATTTTAAATATTTTTTTCAAAAACCAATGTAAATATTTTCTCGAAGGCTCAGCGAATGTTTTTGAGGCGAGGGTTATATTCAAAGTTGTAATTTTATGATGATTTTTGGGAGACCAACGATTATCAAAATTCTCAAATTTTTAAAATTCCCAAAATTAGGACTCCCATGCACAAAATTTCCAGAATTAGAATTGTCAAAATGCGAAATATTCGTGTACGCGCGCGAAATTTTGGGAATTATGATTTTGGGAAATTTGTTTTAGGTATTTTTTTGGGGAACTGTGTGTTTGGGATTAATGTGGGTAACCCTGATTTTTTTAATTTTTTTTTTTTTTTTTTTTTTTTTTTTTAAAGTAATATTGAATATACATATAAATTTATTTTATACTATGAAGGTCTGATGATTATCATTAGATGAAATTGATACTAATTGGACACAACTTATTGATTTGTGGTATCGGTATATATGAGTATAAATTTAAATTAATCCTTTTCCTCAGTTGTGATTTAATCATGTAAGGGGATCATAGAAATTCAATATAGAAGAAAAATAAATCAAATTCAAAGATAAAATATAAAAAAAACAAAAAAATTGATGAAAAGTCATGTAAATAATCGACAAATATTTTTCTCTAATGCATTGAAATAAAAATATTTTTTATAGAAGCAATATAAATAGATTCATTACACATTTTTGATTAATTAGCACTTTAATAGAATACACCACATAGTATTTCCCACATCGACCGCATTGACCGTAATGTAATCATATAAATTATTCCCCAAGCACATATACATATGTACATACGTGTATGTGTATGTAATGTTGTAATAAATACATCAGTTAAAATTAAACAAAAAAAAAACGTAGATACAAAAAATGTGGAAAAGATTTTTCCAAAAAAGAAATTACTTCGTAGTAGAAAATGAGGGAAGAAAATATACAATGAAAATAATGTACATATATGATAATGGAAAAAAGCACTTAAGATTCAGACATTTATATTTATGTATTTTAGCTTCGTTTTTTTATTTTAGTAGAGGAGTTAAATTCTCTGCAGTAATTTTCCGTGATGGCGTTTAGTAAATCAAATATTAAATGAAAAATGATAATTATAGTAGAATGTAAATATATATAAAAATTGAAATTAAAATAAATTGATGATTTGAAGTTACGCATAAGGAGATTTTTATTTGAAAGAATAAATTATACGTAAATAAAATAAAATTGTTTTGCTGTTTAAACAGAAAATAACGATTTAAAAAAAAAATGTTTACAATATAAATTTTGATATTTAATTAGATGTACTATTTGGCTCATTACATTACTATAAATATATTAAGATTAGATATTGGAATCGAATACTGTAGTACACTAAAAATATAATGATTCTGAATAAATAATCGAATTTGTACTTTATATTTACTAAAGAGTATGTCAGTTTTAATAAATAGGATAGTTCGAAATCGACCCCTAAAAGATTTCAACTAATAAAGTTTAAGATAAGTTCAAAAAACACACCACCACCTTATCTGCATTTAATGTGCGGAATATTCCATAAAATGTGGACAGTGATGGTTTTATGAACTTACCTTCTTTTGATGAAATTATTCTGTAAAAATGAAAATAAAGGAAAATTGTTTTATATAGAAATTATTAATACCTGTAGTATTCATTCATAATCATAATTCAAGCCAAATTTAGTTGGCCCTAAGTATCATGTGAAATTAATAATGAATATTATTCTGGATGTTGTATACATATACATACATATGTATATATTTAATAAGCTTTTAATCTTTACTAGTATATAATTTATTTTATCCTTTTATATATCTACGTCTTTAGTATATAAAAATATATAGAATTGAGCATAAATCTGTATTCATGTATATACATACATATGTATATATGTATGCATGTACATAGTAAATGATGGTAAAATTTTGTAATCAATCGTTATGGATACGTGCGTAGGTGTTAATATTTGACGCATGTATAGATATATGTATGTAATGTAAATAAAAATAATTTGCGTAGAGTAATTTTTTTGGCTGATTCAAAAGGGAGTAAAAAATATTTAAATACATACTTATATCAAAGTTTATATATTACATACATATACATATGTATAGAAGTCCAAAAAATATAAAATGTAAAACTTTATTATTTATATATTTTTTGTAGTTTATTTAATATTTTTTTTAAAGGATGTATTTAGCAATTCCGAGGAAAAAATTATTAAACTTACGGATTCGTAACTATAATGAAGTACTTAAAACGGGATAATTTGAATATATTTTTATTGAAAAGTAATTATATTTGTTTACGTTGTTATACATATTTAAAAATCCTTGAATCCTTAATTTCTGAAAACAAGAAAATTTTTTTTATTTACTTTGTTTTTAAGATTTTGCGTTTCATTTGGTAAATTGTAATTTTTCTTTTAATACGTATTAACATAAATTTTGAATTTTTTTTTTTTTTTTTTTTTTATATAATTTTTTACATTGCCTTTGTAGTTTATGTTAATGTATTTAAATTTTTAAAACCCCATTTGAAAAAAAAAAAATTTGAGGCTATTGAAAACTGAGAAGAAACAAAATATTGTGTAATGATGTTATTGTTATAGTTTTCTAAATGGAGGCGTTCGTTATGGTTTGTCTAAAAAATATTTTTGTTAATAAAATATAAAAAAAACAAAAATATATATAAAATATAGAATATGCATAAATTTATAAATAATGACTGTATATTTTTACATATGTCTATTTATTTATTTTTTATTATTATCTTTTAGTTATATGAAAAAATATGCAGTGAAAGAAACAAAAAACAATACGAATTTGTATTATAGCTTATGTGATCATAACTTATATGGAGAGGGTGTCCTGTTTCAAATGATATACAAGTGTATGATTTTATTTTATTTATTTTCGATAGAAATTTCTCATGACACACACACCAATTTCTTTAATTTTTCTAAGCATAAATCTTTACTACATACATATTTAGATATATTAAATGGAAAAAAAAAATTGATAAATTAATGAGGTATTTTTATGCCCCCCAAATAAAGCAATGTCAATGATCGTTTGTATAAGTAGTAAACTGAAAATCATTAATAGACAGAGTGTAGGTTCAAGTAATACCAAAAATAAGGATATCTATTAGTTTATTATCTTTTCGAATGTGTGTTACCATATCACAAATAAGTACATACTAATTTATTTGTGATATTGCTTTTAAAATCTTAACAAACAAATGTAATTTTTTATGACCGTATCCAGAATCGCGTTTAAGGAGCGTTGAAACGAGACATACTGTTTACATGATTCTAATTCAAAATAATACGTGGGTGCACTTAAATACAATATGCACATTAGTTTATTATTATCTTTACACTACATTGTCCAGTAGTTTAATAAATAGAACTATTTGTAGACATACATATGTAATACAGATAATAATTTTCTTTCACATATAAATATCTGATATTATTTACAATATATTTTTTGGCATAATTCCAAACAATACAAAAATATGAAAACAAAAGTTGAAAAAATGCTTTTAAAAACTAAATAAAACAATAAACTAAAAATGTAAACAAGCTAAAAAAATTTATCATATAAGCTTCATTGTTACCTAATTTATAATGTATACATGATGTACATACATATGTACATATACGTATACGAGTATATGAAATACATCATATTTAAAATTTTAATAAATTTCTTCAATTTTCTGCAGTGATTAGTAATAAAAATTTTTTAATTACAATTTTTTTTTTTTTATAATGTTGCTTTAATTTTATAACAGATTTCAAACTGGATCATTCACCCGGAAATGAAAGAAAAATATTACGATCAACAAATTCACAAGGTAAGAACACAATATATAGATATAATTTGTTTTTAATTTTTTTAAATAACTGCCTAAATTTTGTATTTTTTAATTAGGGTTTGAAATATTAAAAAAATTATTAATGAAATAATTTTTTTTTTTAAAGATTTAAAAGATTAAAAAAATAATATTACAGATTAATTTTACCAAAAGTACATTTTACATACGTACAATGTATAAATATGTAATTTAGGACTTTTACATGAAAGGATACAAATGAAAAACATTTTCCACTGCTTCCAGTGTAACGGGTGAAGGAAGTGAGGCGTGTATCAGGTAGCTCATAGGTACCGTGTAGCCTCATACACGCCTCATTTCCTTTACCCGGTGTCTCATAAGACAATTTTTCATATGTGTCTTATAACTGTCTCTTCGTTTAAAACCCCTCATTTATTGAATCAATGAAATTAATTATATAACAACCTAAACATTAGCACATATGAAAATTCTTTTTTCTTTTTCAAATCCAAATTTTGTATGTTAAGAATTTCTATATGATTGAAAAACGTTTTAGAATGGGGTTCAGGTTGGACGGGACCAGAATTTATTGTGGAAATTCAAGAGACTGCCGCTACAGACTTGAAACAAGGGAATATTATAAATAAATACAATTCAACTAATTTACAAAACGAAGGTAAGTTTCAAAAATTCAAATTAAAATGTAATTTGTTTTGTAATTAATACAATTTCAATTAAATTACCTTAAAAAGAGGGAAATTCATTTACTTTTGTACTACCCAAAAGAATATTGAATAAAAGAATTTTTCAAACATTCTTTACGAAACATTTTTTTCCATTAAACATTTTAGAATATGTACATGTGTACATTTTCATTAAAGAATGTAAATAAATGAATTATACAGGGTGTAATAACTAATCAAGATTATTTGATAATGTAATAACAGGCCATTTTAAAAGACATGCAATGATAAATGCTATAAAGACAAATTTTGGCTAAATATGAGTTGAATTGAAATTTATAAAATTCATAATAATAAATGAAGAAATAATTTTTTCGTCATGGAGTTGTTCATCATGTGCATGTACATATGTCATTACTCTGTAAAAAAAAATAAAGGGGACAATAGGCTCATATTTGCCCAGAATACTTTTGCACATAATTTTAATGTTGATCAGATATTCGACATTTATACATAAAATACATGTGTATCGAAAAATAATATTAATCTCAAGAAACATAAAAATCTTAATAATTTTATCTTTCAATATTCAGTACTATCGATATTAATAAATTTTTTAAAAATTATACCCTGTATAGCCTTTACATTTATTTTTTTAAATGTAAAATTAATTTACGTCTATTTAAAAATTTAATAAAAAACGTTTATATCAAAAGTTTTATTATTGATTTTATTTATTAAAATAAAAATAGAACAAAGTGTAAACAATATCATTTGAATATTGATTTTAATTTTTTACAAGTACAATAGCATATATATACGTTGTGACGTTGTTATATATAATGTACGTTACAATTTACATACACACACATAATATATATATATGTATGTTATATTAATTTAATACATATGTACATATTTGACTGTATTGCCAGATATTAAAAATTATGAAAATTTAACATTGATGTACACTATCTATATTTACTACATTTTATTTATTTTTTTTTTTTTTTGTAAAAAAATGTTTCCAGGGCCAAAAATAATTGTACGCACAGAAGAAATATTTATAGTTTTATTCGTTTTATTATTATGGATTGGAGCGATAGCATTATTTTTTAATCGATGGGGTAAAATTCGTATGTTAGAACCTTATCAGCCAAAATTTCAGCAACAACATAGATCTTCCTGTCCTCTTGTTGATATTGATGGTGTACAAACACATCCGGTAAATTTTAATTTTAATTTTTTTTTTTTTTTTTCAAAAATTTTATAAAATAAATTTTCCTATATTTTCTGATATACATATGTATGTGTGTATATTATATTTCAAAAATAAAATCAAGCAATATTGATTTGTGGTTTTTTTTTGTTGCTGTAAAAATTTTAATTTTATGCAGCGGTCTTCAATATCAAGAATGTCAATGGGAATGGCCATTCCTATTCAAATGCCACAATGTCAATTTTCCAGTTTTCATAGTAATATAGGAAGTTTTCCTCATACAAGAGGTAAGAATATATAATATATAAAATAATGTTTAGAACTAAATTAGTTATAGAATTTAAAAAAAAAATGCTCAACTTGTAATATAGATGAACAAGTCTTCATTAGAGAATTAAAATTAGATATTTTCAAAATAAAATCTTCTCAATTTGTTTTTCCTTTGATTTATTTTCTATATATGTACATGAATTTAGGTTATACAACATTTTCAAGGCCTCGTCAAAATTCTGTTTTTGTTGGATCACAAGCACCAATTGTTCCAAAACCAGCACGAAAATCAAGATCAGCTATTGATATTCATTCATTAGTATTAGATGAAAATGCTGAACAAGTGTAATATAAACTTTATGAAACGATCAAGGAAACAGATGTATGATAAAAAGAGTAAGAAAGTATGATTAAAAAATGATAGTATCCTAAATGTGTAACAAAATTAAAAAAAAAAAAAAAAAAATGTGAAACGATTAGCTTTAATTATTACATCATAAAAGAAAACATATGTCAAAACATAAGTAAGAAAATGAAAATTATTTATTTTACTCTTATAAATGATAATAAATGGTAATAATACTGTAATAGTTTAGAAAAATATAATTATAATAATATATTTGTAATAATAATTTAAAAAATGTTTTAAAAATAACATTTTTTAATAATAAAAATATTGAATTTATGAATCTACACACGTATTTAATACAAACATGTATGAATGTGATACGCATTCTGATATAAATTGAATAGTAGAGTTTTTATGACGTGTACATATGACAGGAATTACCCAAACATAACATTTTAATTAGAGCTGGTCACAGAAAGTAATCGAAAATCAATTAAAAAAAATTTATATATGTATTTGCTTTTTAATACATAAATTCGTTAATTATTAAATAATTTTTTAAATGACGAACTAAGTTATATCATGTAAGAATGGCTGGGAGACCAATGATAATCCCAAAATCATAATTCCAAAACATAAAATTCTCAAAATTAGAATTCCCAAACACAATTCCCTAAATTGGGACACCCAAATACAAAATTCCCAGAATTAGAATTCCCAAAATTAAAATGACTGAAATCATAATTCACATGATTTTGTGTTTGGGAATTATGATTTTGGGAATTTGTGTTTGGGATTAATGTGGGTAACCCGAATGACTTAAAGTGTAAACCACATTGTATTCCTACACTGTGCAGGGAAATAGGCTGGACAGACGGGAGATAAAGGTCATTGATATGTCTATTATATCATTTTGATTGATAAAATACATCGCATTCAACATATACACATACATTAATGCCAAAATATTAAAAAAATGTATCATTTTGCCAATGTTGTTTTCGATTTTGGTTTTAATACACCTTTCCTTTAGTTCGACTTTATTGTGTACATAAAAAAAAATCAACAAAAACGTAATAAAATGCAAAACTTTCAGTTTATTCTTCAAAAAGTTTTTCATTTTTTTTGTTTATTATACTGAAAACATTTCACAAAGTTGTTGTTTTTTTTTTATGATTTATTATAATTATAAAACTATGAAAGTTTTTAAAAAGTTTTCTTTTCCCTTGATAAATAAGTAAGTTTTCCTTTTGAAACATAAAAATATGATTGAAAATGTGAAATACAACGATGATGATGAGAAAAAACAAAAAGTTAATCAATAGTAACTATTTCTGTTATACATTGAAATCCTTAAGAAAAAAAAAAAAAAGAGAGAAAATGATACAAAATAAACAATATTAACGGACATTAAAGGTTAAAAGATAAATTCAAATTTAACATTACAATGTAATTTAATTCATAAAAATATTTAAATGTCTATTTCAAATGTATACAATGATAAAATAATTTTTTTAAATTTTGCTATTTGAAAAGAAAAATAATTTATTAAGAAATTTAATTTGAAAATGAATAATATGTGTATAAACAAAAAAAAAAAAAATTATTTATAATTTAATTTATTTTATGTAAATTTATTGTAATAATTTTATTAAAAGGTTTTAAATTTAATTTACAATAAATAATGAAATAATCTCTAATGACACAGATATGTTTGTAATTAATTTATTATAAACGTAATAAATTTTTAATGAATTTCGAAAATTATAAATGAATATCGGTTGCTAATTGATTTTATTTTTAATTAAATTATCACATAATATGTGAGAATATGAAATATAATTTGTTTTTTGTTATTATATGTACGTACATACTATATGTACATATATTATCCTTCGATAAAATTTTTTTATTATCATATTTTTATGTGCTAAAATAAATATTAAATTTACGGGTACTTTCATAAATGCGTCGTTGACTCTGACGGCAGAAAAATCAACTTCATAAAATTCTTTCCAGTGCAATCGTGGAAATATAACATAGTTTCATTAGTTCAAGCAATCTGCAAATATTACAGAAATTATTCAATCGCTTTCAAACAACTGCAATGCCTGCATGTACAGTTGACAATTCAGATTATAATTCCAGTGCATTTGGATCGTTAACACATGTCGACAACGCATTCATGAAAGTACCCTATGTAGAGCTAATGTAATTATTTCTTATATTATGTTGTGGATATTATATCATTCACATTATTATTTTTGTTTTTATTACTTTTCATTTTCACATTACTTTTAATATTTTTTTTTTTGTATCCTTTTTTAATATTTTATTCGTTAGTTATTGTTTGTATTGTTATGCAGATTTTAATTCAAATTTTATTTCAATTCTTTTTTTTTTCTTTTCATAATAATGTTTTATTTGTAAGTTGAAAATGAAAATTTTGCATTTTAAAAATGTATATACATACATTATGTGTTCATTTATTATCTGCATATACAATACAAAAGTATATAAAATAATGTGGAGCCACATTTGTGGTCATATTTGTATGTATAATATTGTATACTAATAAAAAACTAAAATAAATTTGAAATATTTTTGCATAAATTTAAATAAAATGCAATTTTACATTATATAGAATACAATATTATACGAGAATAAATGATGTTGTATATTTCGTATATAACATTCATTGTATCAATTTTTAATTTCAACAAAAAAAAAAAAAAAAAAATTTCAAATTTTTATGAGGTAATTTTACTGTGTATGTATTGTAAAATGACCAATAATTACATTTTAAGAATTTCGTGTCTTTCATTTGGTCAAACATTTTTATAACATAAAATTATGTATTATTATTATTCAAGTTTTCTTAATTTATGATAGTATTAGAAGAAGTAAAAAAATTTTTATTCAATTTAATATAACAAAAAAATTTTTGAATAAAATGTAAAATACAAATTGGTGATGGTATGGGAACAATTCAAAAGGAAAATACATTCGTATATATCATTTTTCTTATTCTTACTTTTTTTTTTTTTTAAATTAAAATAATTAATAAAATATTTCATATATATATTAGTATACTATAAATCTTTCAATATCTTATGAACACGAAATAAATGAATAGTAGAAAATTTTCTTAATTAATTAACTTAGTGTTGTTGTTTACTCTTTCTAGTTCTTGTTGTTGTATTAAAAATTTTTCTATAATTTTAAAATACAAAGCATCTTAAATGAAATTTTTTAATATACATAGAAAATAAGAAAAATTAGAAATAAAATGTAATGGTATTCAAATTTATATTTTAAACTTAATTTAAGATGCTTTGAATTTTAAATCTCCTATATACACGGTTTTAAAATAAATTCATTTTAAATTATGATAAAAATAAAAATAATAATATGATGGCATCTAACAAATATGAAATATGGAGCCTAGACAGTTGAGAACAACAAAACTTGGTTTTTTTTATATACATGAGATCAAATAAGATCTTTTTAACTTGTAAATTAGAAAAAAAAAAAAGAAAAAGAAAATTGTTTTTTCAATTTAAACACCAGAAAAATCAAAATAACTAGAATTGTCTTTATATAACTTAAACAAAAATAAAAAAAAAATATATTAACATTTTTTCTTTTACACAAAAAAAAAATATATAAAAAAAAATTATTAAAAAATGAAAACAGCTCATAATTTTATACTCGAATTAAAAAAAGGTTAAAAAAAAAAGGACAAAAGTGAAATAAAAAAAATTAAAATAATTTTCTTTAAAAAGAAAACAAATGCCAATAAAAAACAGCTTACAAAAAAAATACAAAAATAAAAGAAAAAATACATACATAAATATTTTGTAATAAAATGAAATTTGTATAAACAAAACAAAAAAAAAACACAAAGAGAAAAGATATGATATATACAAAAATTAAGTGAATACATTAGCATTCACTACAATGACAAAAAAATAAATAAAATAAAATAAATAAATAAATAAAAAACAAAACATACAAACGCATATATATAAATATTTTATAAATTAAAAAAAGCTCAAAAAAGAAAATTATTTATTTAATAAATGAAAACTATAAAATTTAAAAGATATTTACATACAAAATTATGCAAATAAGTAGACGCAATAAGAGAACAAAAAAATACTATTTTGGTTACAGAATAAACAGATATATGTATATTTAATGAACATAGAGAATACAAAATATAAAAAAAAAGAAAAATATAATGACTAATTAGTCATATATTATAATTAGTCATTAACTAATTTTAACTTTACTTTTCATATATAATAAACAAATGCAAGGATTTACATTTGTGTTTAATTTATAAATTTAAAAAGTAAAATGTGTATGAATTACAGAATAATGCATTACATACGTACATATATAGTACATATGTAAAGTCATTTTTATTAAAAAAGAAAAAGAAAACAATTTTAAATGTAAATAAAATAAAAAAAAAACTTTTTTTTTCTAAAAAGTTTCTTAATAATTATTATATTACGTATTACCAGAGATATTGATTATCTGTGGTTATTACTATAAAATTTTCTTATTATATAATGTAGTAAATGCGTACATATAGTATGTACATATATTCATAATATGTACGTATGTACGTTTTATAACATTTTATTATTTTTTTTTTATTGTAAACACTTTTTTTTTTTTAAATAAATTATTAAAATGAATTAACATGTATTCGTAAGAAAAAAAAAAAAATAAAATAATACAACTCTTGTATTTTAAATTATTTTTATTTCTCAATTAATAAAACTAATTTTCTTATTTAAAATTGAAGAGTATTTAATTTTGTCGTTATAGGAAAATTGCCCTACATACATAATCTACAACACATCGGTAAGATATAAACTAAAATTAAAGTTTATTGCAGTATATTTCATTTAAAACGTAAAATTTATTCAAATTTATTTATTTATTTTTTTTAAAATTTTTTAAATAAATAATTTGTGCACTGTTCCATAAAACAGATACGATAGTAGTATTATTTATAAAGGACTTTTTTTCACTTTCATATTGCGCATAATTGTGTGTGTATGTATGTTCATTATTAAATAAAGATTGTATTTAAATTTTCCTTTAAAAAATTCTTTTGTAAATGAAAAACTTTTTTTTTAATGAACTTTTCAACATTTTCACTTACATATAAAAAGAGAATTTCATTTAAATGTGAATTTACTACTCAAATAAGGGCAAATGTAATGTTTGTAACCGTTGTTGTGTGTGTAAGATAAATGAATTTTATTGCGGGTTTGACTTATTTATGGTATCAGAATGAAGAAGTAAAAAAGAGTTTGAAAATTTGGTTTTTGTTATTTCAAAAAACAAAGAATTTGTTATTTGTCGTCTTTTACCTGTGTTATGTAATCAAGACGTTATTACACAAGAATTTCTTCAAAATGTAAATATTTTCTATAGATAAATGTTAGCTGTTTTATAAAGAGCTTTAGAATATCGAGGACATTCAGGATATCTTCTATTTATAGATGCCAAGTTTTAAAAATTTCAGTTAAAATAATCGTATGGAAATGTATACATACTATATGTATGTATGTCTGTGTAAGGTATAGAACTTTTGTACACAAGATTAAGTAATAAAGAAATAGATCTGTGAAAATTTTTTCACAATTCATTTTAAAATTTAAATTTTAAATCAAATAATCTTAAAAATTTGATAAAAATTCATGAATTTAACATTATAATTTACATTTATTAAATTTTAAATAAAAATAATTTTTAATTTGGTTTTTACTTTTACCTGTATTTATATACAGGTGTGTACATTTGAAAATTTACTTGCAGGACGTATATAGAATTAAAAGGAAAAAATACTCTTTTATGTCTACATAATAATGTTGAATATACCATACATATAATGTATGTTTGTATATTTTACAAGATAAAATATTTACGTTTTATTGTTGATATCGTATTAAATTTCATTTAAACAACAGGAATTATTTACAAAAAATAAATATATTTCATAATAGTTTTTATTAATTTTATTTTGTATTTTACAGGAAATGTTTGTGCTCAACAAATATATTTAATGTTTAATACTTTTGTAAATTTGCAAAGATATAAAAAATGAAAACAACAATTTATAAACTATTTTTATTTCCTGTAATGGAATTTAACTAAAGCATAAAGAAACTAAAATAATAAATAAATAAATTTTTTTTCTTGTAAATCCACAGGAATATTTTTTGTGTTTGTTTTCGTGTTTCATAAAACATTTTTCTATCGCGCTTTGATGCCCATCGTTTAGCATTATGTATGGAACGTATTACAGTTTACAAAAACACTATAGTATACGTGTATATGTAAAGTTCACGGTTTTCATTTTTTTTTAGTTTTTTTTTTTTATCTAGAAAAAAATTTTTTTTCTATTGTAGAATAGAATTCATTTAAAGGTGGTAAAAACTTCAAAAACTTTAAAAACTCTATTAGTATATTGATATCCAACATTCAATAGAATTTAAATTATTTTTAATTGAATAACTATAAAAGATGATTATACTTTGTACTTTAAATATTTTCACTACAGGCCTTATGGAAATTACAAAAAGTAGTACCACTTTACATCATCATATATTGATGTTTAAAAAGCAAGCTCATTTCATACTGTATGAGAACTTTGAGAATTGTGGTAACTCTGGTCGTGAAAGGCTCTTATGAGAAATTATAAGAGAAGAAAAAAGACACATATACTGAATAAATAATCCCATAAGGCCTTATAGTGAAAATATTTAAAGTACAAAGTATAAAATATATATTTTACTAGGATAATTCAATTAAATATCAACAATGTAATGTGTATTGTATTACATTTTGAGAATATTAAATTAAATTGAATAAATTATTATTAAATAAACATATGAGATAGTTAACAATTAGTCGATGAAGTTTACAGTATTGTTGATATTTAATCGAATGATTTTATGATTCAAATTAAATTTACATATGTGCATATTACATACATAAATTGTGTACATATGTATGTGTAATTTGTATGTAAATTTTTCAAAGTAAATATAATTCAATAGATTTTATTATGTACTAAAAACAAAAAATTGAAATTACATCTAATTCAACCAGCAGAGTTTAAAATTGGATACAAATAAAATAAAAAAAAATAATTTTATTTAATTTTCAAAAAGTTGTGTGTTCACACCCATATGTGAATAAAAAAAAAACATTTAACAAAAAATATCAATACGAATAAAATTAAAGAAAAAATGAAAACAAAAAAAAATTTAAAAAATAAGCTGGAACGTTTACTTGAATTAGATTGTTATTTTTTTCACTTATTACTCGTAATATTCATTTAAAATTTCCATAATTTCAGAATGTTTTCGATTTTTACAGTTGTAAGATTCGTAAAATTTTACGAAAAATTTTTTAAAATTTCTTGATTTCATTAGCGGTGTATTTAAAATATTATCATCATCAATTTTATAATTTAAATAAATTTCCATTGGGCCAAAACAATATGCACAACGAACAAAATCGATATTATTAAATTTTTTATTAGACTGTGATCTACGAATTTAAGAAAAAAGAAAAAACAAAGAAAATTCTGTATTGAAGAAAATTTAAAATATCATTTGTTGTTGTATATATACTTTGTTCTGCATATAACACAAATATATGTGTATTTGTAATCAGTTTCATACACATGACATTTTCGAATTTTCGGTAATTGAGGATATAATTCAATTATTTTGTTTGACCTATTTTAAATATGGTTTATCAATAAAATGTAACTATTACATGTACATACATAATGCGATAATTAAAATTTTAGATACCATACCATTTATCAAATGCTGTATTATGTTCTTGTTGACCATTAATAATCCATGTTGCAGCATGACATAATTCATGTGTAAGTGTATTTCGTAAATATTCTGGATTGTTTATATTTTTATTGCTTAAATTTATACAACAATAACGTTTTCCATTACTAAAATTAAACAAAAACATTAAAATGAAAACTTCAAAGTATATATACAGAATCGCTAACAAATCACCACACTCTCTGCTTTTTTTTATTATTACATATTGGCTAACATTTCAAAATTTAAAATTCAATTTCAATATTTAAAAAAATTTAAATAATATTATTTTCCTGTAAATTGTTTATAAATGATCAAACATCTTAACCAAGAATTGTTTCATATAAACATATTGATATATTAATTTGAATTTTTTGAAAAATTAGCCAATAATAATAAAAAATGCTGAGGGTGCGCGGTGACTGTTTGCGAAACTATATGTATGTAGATTTTATTTTGTAACTTACGAAGTTTTGAAAATACATTTCCCATCAATTGTTTTTAATGTATTATTCCATTTAATCTGTACATCATTATTTAACATATTATCGTATATATTTTGATTATAAATCTTAAATAAAATTTGTATCAATTCATTTTTTGTTTCATTATTAAAATTCTCTTTATAATAAAGTGCCAATGGATGACAAAATTGTTCATTACAGGTGATGTTTAATGAAGTTAAAAAATCGTATGTGATGAAGAACGAATTTTGATTTTTTAATAAATTTTTTAAATCGGAAAATGTTTGATGTTCATTAATTAGATTTGTTTCTATTTCATATAAAATGTTTTCTGTAAAATTTGAAAAAATTAAAAAACAATATAATTTTCAATTTAAAGCATTAGATAGATTTTATTTATCTTGCCTAATCCATTTGAAGGTAAACAAACGCAATTACGCAAGAAAAATGAACAATCTCTCTTTCTCTTTCCGGAATTATTTTCGTTATCATTATCATCATGATAAATATCATTACGATAAATATTGTTATCGTTATCATTTAAGATTGATATTTCAATGTTTTGTTCGTTTTCAAAAGATTTCTGTGTGAATAATTTTCTTTTTGAATTCATTCCTCTGTATTAATTTAATTTTTGTATTTTATCATTTAAATAATTTATTACAAATAAATATTATTAAATGTGTGTACCTTTGTTGGTTCATTTTTGTTATTTCAAATTGAAGAAAATTTTTTAATTTTATTTGGAAATTTTCATCTAAAATACATACATACATACATACATAACATGTATTGAGGAAAATTTGAAAATTTTGAAAAATTTTTAATTACCTTCATCAACATTTGAATTTGGTTTTTTTCTAATTATTTTCACACAATCGGATGATAAATCCAAGTACACCGGTTTCTTCTGATTTTTATTTTGATTTTTATTTAAATTTTCATCGTTTGATGAATTTAATTCGTCTTCTGAATTTTCATCATTTAATGACTCTAATTCAACTTCAATAGTACTACTTAATTCTTCTGGTTTATCTTATATACACCATTTTCATTTATTCAAATATTTTTTGTTTATAAATAAAATTTTTAAATATTTATTTCCACAGATTTGATATGTGAGAAAGAAGAAAAAAAAAAGTAAAAATTAATAATAAAAAAATGGCTACGTACATACATAAGTTAGTGATATAAAAAACTAACTTTCCATATTAATCATTAAAAAAAGAAAAAAAATTCTTTAATTCAAATAATGTATGAATGTTTCCAAGATCCAATGTTTCTGTCTTTTGTTTGTATGCCGTGTTTTTATGTTTTTTTTAATGATTTGTAACTTCTACTGTGTCAAACATTTTAAAATTATTTAATATCAATATATCCATGATACTAGTTAATTTATTTTAGTATCATGCACACTGCACACTATCATGGATATATCTTGGACATTGTTAATTGTACTATTGAAGCCCAGTAATAACAAACAAATTTAGATATGAAATATTCGAATTTTGTAGATTTTTTCTTGTGATTTAATCAAGGATTTGATGTTTTGTTCTCTTGAAAATAAAAAAAAAAAAATAAAAAAAATCGTATTGTCGCTATTGTACTCATTGATACCGACTCTCATTGGAATCCCGTGTTAAAAATTAAATGTAAATCATCGATACCTTTGCATTACACTTTGCATATATTTAATAATAATAGAAAGGTTTTACCTTTCATTCATGTTTCATTTATTTTAACAACGAACATGAATAATAATCCTTCATCAATTTGAATGTATTCTCAATCATTTGATATAAAATTAATGTTCTCATAATTCTCTTTTTACCATTTAAGTGAAAATTTTTATTAAAAGGATCAAGTAATAAAGAATGGTATCAAATACTACATACATATAAGTACATGCATATATGCATAATACTCGTATACATACACAAAATACGTACATACATATTATGTACATACATAATTAAAACAAGCTCTATAATTTTAGTAAAAAAAAATTAAATAAATACATACATACATACAAAGGTAAATGAGAGAGATTAAAGATTATTAAAAATATTTATTAAATTTTCTTCAAAAATATGAACTACATAAAATAAAGTAAAAATAAAAACTTATTATTCAAAATTTAAATTTTATTCGATTTTTTTTTATTTTGAAATTTTATAAAAATTAATTTCATTAAATAAAATGTATAGAACGTATTTTGAATGTAAATTAAAAAGATATGTTCTGTACGAAAAAGTTTTCTTAGCAAATAGATTATACAATACTGAGTAAAATATTCTTTTAACGATATAAATGTACATGTATACATACATACTTATGGCTACATACATATCTTAATATTACTTAATAGATATAAAATTATTTGCATAATTTTTAATAATGTAAAAGAATTTCAAAAAAATTTTTATGAAATATAACCGTACAAGACATATAAATTAGATTTTGTTTTTTTTTTTTGTTTTCATTTTTAATGCTTTAACGGTAATTATAAAAATGAACGTAATTATAAACATCAGGTTTATGATTTTTGAAAGATATTAGGATTATGTTATTTAATAGGCCAAAGTTCACCCTGGACTGTAGTACTGAAGGAAGAAGAAGAAGATGTTATTTATTAAACTAACATCTCAATTAATCAGAAAATTTTATAATCTGGTCATTAGTGTTTTCAAAGATACAGTAATAAAGAAAAAATAAAAAAAGAGTTCACAAAACTGAACCCATTCCATTAAAAATCTTCTAAGCTCCACAACTCCTAAAAGTCGTTTAAAGGTTAAAACTGAAAGATTAAGACTATTCTATAAGACTACTGCTTTCTACAGGACTAGTTGATTTTTTTTTTCTTCTACGTTACGTCCTTCTATTCCTACCTCATCATTATATGTAAATTATTTTGTTAATTATGTAATTAATTTTTATTTACATTTTTTTTTTTTTTATTTATTAAAATAAGAAGAATGAAGAATATAATTATGTTGAATTTTTCATAAAAATGTCGGATTTGTATTAATTTGCTTTAAAAAAAGATTTTCTTTACCAGTTTTTTTTAACGTTGGAATAAACATTATACATACATACATACATACGTATATAGGTATTTGATAGCTTAATTCCATCATGAAATCTCAAATTCATTTAAAATGTGATTTATCTCTGTCAATTCCCTGCCAAGGAACACTTTGCTTCTGCATACATATTTAAAGTTCATATTTATAGATATGTATGTATATGGAAATTTTTTTTTTTTAGTTTGCGATGTCTTGTTGAACAGTTTTTTGCATTATATATAAAATAAAAGATTAAAGAGAATAAAAATGAAGTAAACAAAAATTTATAAAATTTTTCTGTAGAAAAATTTCTCAATTCCTTGTTTTTTCTTTTTTGCTGTAGCATATTATTGCCTCTGTCATAAAAATGTCATTTCCACGTTCATAAATATAAGAAATATGTAGTGTGTATTTTACACAAATCGTGTATGTGCTTTATAAATTTTCACCAGTAAAATGTCGACGACTTGATAAAAAATTTTAAATTTTCACTTTTTTTCAAGTACACACACTGTTTTATTTTTTATTTTTGCTATAATGCATCCGTACAAGCATCCGTATGCGTGTTTACTATATAGTATATACCGTAAAGTGAAAATTTTTTCCTGTCATAATAAAATAAAATAAAGTGAATATGACGATGACGAAACAATTTATGATAAATTGAATTACTTACTTGAAGTAAAATGCTTCAGTAAAATCGCAACTTTGTTTTTACGGATATACAAATATACGTACCTTTTGTAAACAGACAGATTTAAATGATAAGGTAAAGAAAATTGATTTTCAAATTTCTTAATAGATTTGTTTTTTTCATTTTGATAATTTTATGTTAAATCAAAAATTCTGGTAAATTGATCAGGCCGTAATATCATTTGGTATATTATGCATAACTTACCGTGAGTTCAGTAATGTCAAAAATACTGTATTGATGTACAGTATCAATACTTTTCTGATACAATTATAAGACAGCTTATTGGTAAATTGTATCGAATGCGTATACTTTTTTTTTTGACGTTCAGAAACGATATTTCTTGCGATATTTCACTGCAACATATTTCAAAATCGTATTTAAAACTAAAATTGACAACTTGTAGCTAATGTAGATTAACATAGTTAACGTGTTTAAGCATTTACAAAATTTCTGATGTATTTTTTGCTTAACTGATGCATAAAATTTACGTAACCGATGCGTTTCGAAACTTTTTACAATGCATCTGTTTCAGTCTTAGACGTTTTAAAACTTGTTGCATTGTATGAAAAAGTATGAAAACGATATTAATGCGTTTCTGAACTCATGGTTATTTAATGTATGTAATATTTTTACACAATGCAGAAAAAAAAAACAATTTTAAAAATTTTTCAAAAAATATTTATATACACAACGATTGTACAAATGTAGAGTTAATTATAATAGAATTTTGGAATAATTGTACAATTTCAAATAAAATCAAAAATTATAATGTTGTACAAAATTTTTGCAAATTTTATTACTATGAGCAAGTTATAATTTTTTCTTGTCTTTGTTTATATGAATTGTATTTTTAGAATTTATAAAATTCTAATTTTGAATTCATATCTAAATTTTACTTCACGTTATCCTTCTTTATCATTTCGTTATCCAACGAAAGAATTAGTTTTTTATAGTATTTTAATTCTACAAAAAAAAAAAAAAAAAAAAAAAAAAAAAAATATAATAAACAAATAAATAAACATAAAATAAAATAAAAAGAAAGAACAATAATCATATGATTACAATTTACTTAATTTTATTTCTCAATTGAACTTGATTAAACAAACTAATTTTATTTTATTGTTTCATGATAAAGGACAAGTCGGAAAATTATGTTTAAAAAAAAATATTATATAAAATTTAAAAGATAATCTGAAATTTTTCTGTTTAAAAATAAATTGTATCTTTTTTGATCAACTTGATTCAGTTTTTTGTTTGAAATTTAAATTATTTAAATTATATGTCATTAGGATAATTGCTTTAGAAAAAAACATCATCTTTTAGTGTATAACAAGCTCTTTCATTTGAGTTCTGGAGAATCCAAAAATAAAACTAATATAAAGTTTTGATGGAATTTTATAATGTAAATTATTTTACGAATCCTTGTAATTTTTTATTTTGACAATTTATATCTTAAAAATGTATGTATATCAAATTCACTGATACAGTATCAAACAGAATACAATAAATTCCCAAATCAATGTTACAGGATAAAAAAAGGATATAACAGAAAATTGTTTTTTTTTTTTCTATTCTTATTGTCGTTTATTTTTTTCTCTTTATTTTGTTAATGCGAAACGTTGTAGAAGATACTGTTTATCGTATACATATATAGCAGTTTATTAAAAGGACATCTTTTTCTGATTGTAAGTATCTTCTTAAGGCGGATATTGACAATGTTTTATATTAATAATTGATTTTCAAATTAAAATCATAACAATGGGAATTAAAGAGAATGAATTTACTAGTCATTAAAATGACAATGAAAGCGATTTTGTTAACAGTTGCTTGTAAATAAATTCATGTTTTATTGTCCGTGTGTATAATTTTATGTACATATTTTAATTTATTAGTATTTATTACATCGTATACGTTATATTTACGATAATAAGATTCGAAATGGTCGCTTTTGTTGCCTGAAAAAAAATTGACATGAAATTTCAATTACACTACACGTGTAATTAATTAATTCTACACCATTTTAACAAGTTTTAATTAATAATGTTTCTTATAATTAATTAAATAAAACTGATTAAAATTTCACATAGAACAAAATATCAAATTAAAAGGTGAAATAGAATAAATTAAAAAAAAACAAAAATAAGGAAACAAAAAAATCGAGGAATTGGAAGTTTATCGATGACTTAAGTACTTTTTTTCTTTGTAATTGTGTTCAAATTATTTTAATTAACAAGTAACAAATGTATGAACGCTTATATCAATTTATAGTCTGGAAAAGATTTTTTACAGTTTCTTGATTAATTACAATACTTTATTAAAATACCATATAGTATTACGATGGGTAGACTCGGTAGACGAAGAGATGGAAAAGTTGGGATATAAGGATTGGAGAATGCGTGCTATAAATAGGGAAATGTAGAGAGACACAATCCTGAAAGCCAAAGACCAATATGGTCTGTTGAGCTGTGGATGATGATATCTAAAATATATCAATTAAATCTTAAAAATGTTATTCTTCATGCAAGAGTGTATTTGTGTACACATGTACATACATATGTACATGTATCATCTAATACAACATTTAAATAGCTTTAAAAAAATTTCAAACATTTCATTTTTATACAAAAAATGATTATTTTAAGTCAACTCATGTACACAAAAAAATTTTAAATTTTCAAAAATTTTACCTTGTTTAAATTTAAACCGACAAGATAGACAGTTTCAGTGAAATAACAGCTTAACTGATAAAAAAAAAATATATGTATATAAACCTTATATAAATTCTTTTAAATTATTCATTAGGAATATTTCTTTGTTTAAATATTGATTTTTTAAAAGGATTTTTCCCATTAAAATAAAAAGGAAATAATATACATTCATAAATAAATTGCATTAAAAAGTACGTTATACAACGTGAAAATTGTAATGATTATTATTCATAATATTACCTCATATATGTACATATTTCACAGACATACTTATTATTTTTATTTATACGATGTGTATCACCTTTAGTGCTTTTGACTGGTATTATACTCCATTCATTAATTCGATGCAGTTAAGGTCTTATGTATCCTTTTTCTTTTCTCATAATTTCTAATAAGATAATTTCACGAGTAGTCTTACCCCAATCTGTAAAGTTATCAAATAATACGAAATGAATTTTTTTAAATATCAATGTGTAAAGTGATGTAAAGTGATGTCATTTCCATAAGACCTTAACTGCATCGAATTAGTGTATAATTCTTACGGACTGAAAAAAGTAGATCCTTTTACGTCTTTAACATTCAGTAAATTGTATATATTGATAATAGATATATATTTACATACATATGTATATGTAATCGGTCTGCTTTAAGCACGTACATATATACATATGTATGTACTTATATGAATGTATAAGCGTGGGCGTTCACATGCGTTATACATATAATAAGTTTAAAATACGTGGTAGCCTTAACGAAATAATTTTCGTATCATAATTTTGACATAATTTAAATAATTGTACAGAATCGTTTTTTTATGGTACATAACATATACATATGTTTGTATGTTTGCAATTATATAGTATAAAATACATATATAATTCCTTAAAAAGAATATTTTTGATTCTTGCTATAATACTCATTATTACCGGGAAATAATTCATTTCACGTTCAATCGACTGTAAATATAAAATAAAAATAAATTGATTACATAAAAACGAAATAAAAACAATGAAATGATGTAAAAGATAAAAAGCGAATTTATTTCTTTTTTTAATATTGCTTTTAATTTGCTTGGCAAAAATAATTAAATACGACCAAAATACGATAAATTGTACATATGCATACGGATGTGTGCTTTATAGTATTTTCGGTATAGTATATATACAATTGCGATAGATTACCACACATAAAATGCTTATGATGTTTATGACTTATCATTCATTTTAAAGAAATTTTTTTATGATTTTTCACGAAATTTTCATGATTATTTTATTATTCCGGTGGTTATAAAATATTATATGAGCTAGTGAAAAGTGATATGAATTTTAATTTTTTTACAAATACAATAAAATGAAATTTTAATCTGAAAAAATTTGTAATTTCTCATTTCAATTTTTTTGTTAGTTATTATATACTCGTATGTACATATATGTCTGTTGGGTATAGCATGATAAAATTCATTATTAGAAAAAAGTCATCAATAGACTGTTCTATATTTTTTTATTTAATGCATTTCACCTTGTAATAATATTAATCTTGGTAGCTGTCAAGGAAAATTTTATTTTTCCAATAAAAATACAGAAAAATATGTATCGATATATACTTATACATGAATTGAACTTTTGATACGATTTCTAACATTTATACTCATCTTAATCGTCCTTAATACATACATACATACAACGTACAATATACATATGATGTGTATATCATATGCATATAAGTTTATTTTTAAAAGTATTAGAATGTTAATAAAAAGAATTCAGACAAGTATAGGTATAGTTTATTGGTATACTTTGAAATCACAATAATGATTTCAAGGATATTCTATAAGGACTTTTTTCATGTTCATGTTTTTTCTGTATTTTCTAAAAATATAATCGAAAATCACAAACAAAAAAAAAATTTAAATTGATCTGTTGGTGAAGGTACATAGTAAAATGGAACGTGATTTTCATGAAAAATACATGTACAAAACATACACACATACTGTTTATTTAAGATATTACTCTGTGAACTGGTACGATAAGTAAAATGAATGTATGAATTTGTTATTCTAACTACTGTCTTGTGTCCTGTGGCGTTTTCAGATAAATGTTTGCTTATCATATTTCGTATCATATCCATTAATTTTTTTTATCAATGTCTGCTTTTTTCATTTTGAAATATAACGAATGATTTTTAAAAATGAATAATTATTGTTTGATACACATCGAAAATACTAATAAGAAGATAATAATTAGATTATGTAAATTTTTCAATTTTTTATAATTAACGGAGTTGGAAAAATATTTTCTTTTAAAAGTTTTATTGAAAATTTTTCAAGTTTTACTTCAATTTATAAATTTTTAGGTTTTATATATAAAGATTGAAAAATAAAATTTATTTATTTATTTTTTTGTTTTTTGTAAATGAATACCAACTACATTTATTTCATTCTCATTTTAACATGATTTGCAATTGGTATAACAGCCATTTGATATCGATTGTAATTGGGAAATTAAAACTTTTCTCTATATACAAACTTAAAAATACCATAAATATTGAACCCTTCATTTCGCTATATACACATACATATATTTTATAAATTTGAGAAAAAATAAATAAAATAAATTATACAATAAATTTTAGTAGTTTTTTAAATAAGGGCGTTAATTATGGCTTGTTTACGATTTTTCTTTTTGATCATATGTTAATATACAATGCATAATAATACATACAAAATATATAAGACATAAAAGTTTAAATTAAATAATCCATACATGTGTATGCGTTTATTAAGTTTTTATTGTTTTGTATTCTTTTTTTGTAATGTAAAACAAAATGCTATTAAAAGATAAACAATTTTAACATATACATATGCAGATATTTTTATATGTACATACGTATTTTAGTACGTACCATGAATATGATGGACGTTGAATTTTATCATTGTACATTCAATGTACTGTACATTATATAAAATATAGAACAACAAACAAATATACACAAGTAATGTAGATAATTTTTTTTTGTTTCGGATAAAAGATGAAAATGCATTAATAAATCGGTATTATGTGTAATATATTTTGGCGTAATTCCAAATAATCCAAAAAAATGAACATAAAAATATGAAAACAAATATTAAAATGCTAAAAAAAGTATAACAACATAAACAAAAAATTTAAAAAAAAGACTAAAAGAATGTACATATATATGGGTAAGTTGAAAAATGCATTACTACTAATACAGCTTAAGATCACAATACACTGGATATCGTATCAAACAAGCAATGTTGACTTTTTTGAACTCATCCCACTTTCTATGTATTGTTATGCAATATATTATTTGCTATATTAATAAACAAATACAAATATTTTAAATAAAATTTTTCCTTCAATATATTTAGTATTTTATTTTATTTACCTAAGATTATTTAAAACGTTTTCTTCATTAGTTTGTGTTCTACATATTATAAAATGAAATCCATTCATATCAAAATTTTATTATGTTTTGCACTTGAATTAAATTATAAATCAATATTTAATATACACAAAATCGAATTCAATCAATATAAAAAATATTTTATGAAATATTATAAATTTATAAATATACATGCATACATATGTATATATATATGTAAGTTCATATATACACAAATAAGTTCATGTACATATTTATAAACATTTTATACATTGAATTATTACATACTGAGTGTGTTATCAACAAAATATTTTTATGTATAAAATATGTATAAAACAAATTATTTTTGATCTTACAAGGTTACAAGTATGAAAAATATACTTGAACATTTTCATTTTTAACCTTTTTATGGTATTCATACATATACAAGTGCTTATACGTAAAATACTTAGGAAAATAATAAGAAAATAAAATTGATTCAAAAAACGATTTTTTTTTTTTTATTTAGATTATTTTTGATTTTCAATTTAAATTTATTATTTGTATTATTGAGGGACATTGGAAATTGAAATATCTGATTTTTAACTCCACATATCTACATATAAATATTTAATTTGTTTTAGTTTTTATACATCCGGGGATATAATTTATGAATTTATAAAAAGGTTCGAAAGAAGATTCAATAATTTTTTCAAAAAAAAAAAAAAAAAAAAACCATTGAAAAATATGAATTGATTCATTCACAGTATCTAAAAGAAAACTGTTTTCATTTTTTTTTTTTTTTTTTTTTTTTTTTTTTTCAAAGAAACAACATTAAAGTGGTACAACCTTAGATACAATGATGAATTTATATTTAATGATTAAAGGAATACAAATGTTAGATGAATTTGTGTTACTATTGAAGTGTAGATATAAATTTATAATTCATTTATCATTCAATCTTATTTTTATTACAAAATGAACATTTTGAATAAAAATATATTTTATTTAGAATGGTTCATATTTATTTTTTTTTTTCTTTAAATAAATTATATACAAACACATTACGTACAAATTGTATAGGAAAAAATTATACATTAGGAAAAATCAAGAAACAAAATTTTTTGAATTCATTTTTAGAATTTAGTTAGCGACAATCAATTTATATTATACATATGCGTATATGTAAATAAAATTATATTTCCTCTATTTTCTAATGTAAATTTTCTTATATAATCCAATTTATTTTAATTAAAGTGCTTACATAATTTCTAAATGTGAAATTTTAATTTAATTTTTCCCAACAGCATTTAATCATAAATTTTGTGTACTATATAACACAGGATAAATCAACACGTCTGTTAGTGGTTTTATTAATTTGCAATTAAGTAATTTATTTCAAAGAAAAATATGTAATTTGTTATTTTACTACAAAAATAAGTGTTTACCTTTCTATGCATTCTATTTTAATGAATTATGAATGCAATTTTTTCTTTTTATTGTGAATTCAAAAACACTTTGTAAATAATAATATTTTTGAAAAGTAAATTATTCTCTAAAGTGTCATTGAGAAAATTTTTATAACAGTTAAGAAAATTTTATTTGCAATATCACTCAAGCAAAATATGTTTTCTTTTCTACTTTTACTTATATTTTTAACTTTTATATAACAAGGAAAATTATTAAAACGTATCCAAAAAAATAACAATTTTAAAGGATTATTGTGTAAGAAGTGTAAATAAACTTGAAAAAGTGTAAAAATTCTATTTTTTTTTTTTTTTTTTTTTTTTTTTGTTTATTTAAGAATAAATTGGAAAAGATGATAATACACATTTGAAAAATTTTTTTATGACTATACAAAGAGAAATGCAAAGAGGAAAAAAATGAAATTTCAAAAGAAAAATGAATTATTTCATCTGTTCACATTTTAATGAATTTAAAATGAAAATATTCAACAGAATAAATGAAATCTATAAAAAATTTACTTTACTAATCTATCCAAATGAATAATAATCAGTTTTTGGTTGTATTTAAATTTTAATTGCAATATTGCATCAAATATTGGCGTGAAAGTAATTTCACATTATTACATATCATAAGAATCCTTTTCAAATTTATCTGTATCATCATTATCATGAATGGCACAACAGCTCGATTTGAGCCAGGGCCTATAATCATCATTACGATAATTTTTCGAGACGATTCTATCATACATGCATCTACAGTTTAATGTGGGTTGCGAACCACTGAGTTTTTTTTTTGAAATAGAGATTTAAACTCAATTTTGTATGATAGGGCTTACACCAATTTATTTGTATACTGCTATACAATGTGCGTATTTTTTATGTATTACGTAGATGAATAATTATATTATTATTATTATTATTTTTTTTTTTTTTGATTACTTTTATTTTCTAGATTTTAGATGTAATAAATTGCTATTACAGAGAATTTAACAACTGCATACATCATACAAAACAAAAAATATTTTTAAACACAAAGTTAAATGACAAGATGAATTGCATGTATTATTTTGTACAATTGCTGATTGCAATTTGTACTAAAACGTGAAAAATGAACAAATGCGAAAATTCACATAAATATGTACATATGTACGTATATGTAAGAATAACACAATGATTTATGTGTGCTATCTATTACCACCATTATTCTAGAAAATTAATATATATAACCATTTTCATATCAGGGGAGAATAAAATAAAACTCATTAGAAAAAAATAATAAATAATAATAATAATATAATTTTTAATTTGGGCATTATTCAGACCTTGAATCGATGAACTTTAAAAAATTATTGAAAATTTATGTTTATGAAATAACTTTTTACGGTTATAAAATTTCAAATAATAAAAATGTTTAAATTTTCTTATTTTCTTTTTTATTTTTATTTAAAAAATCTAAAATGAATTTTGTTTTTTTTTTTTTTTTAAAGATTGAAATGCGTTTATTCCCTCTATACCAGGATTTTCTATATACTTCTAAACATGCAACTATATTTATTTTTATACAGAATATTTATCGTTTGTATTCAATTTGTTTTTTGAACCAAAAATTCGTACATACATATGTATGCATATTTTTATATAAAAATGTAGTCGATAAGAAAGCTTTGGAAAATTTATTACTATATAGTACAGTATACATAATTACATACATATGTACATGATACAATCGTTTCTCTGATGTTTTAAAGAGCATAAAAAATTTTGAAAAAAAAAAAAAAATTACTGTTACAATACACTTCGATTTTAAACAGCTTTTTGAATTCTTATATCAAGAGAATTGGAGAGTTAAATAAAACAAAAATCTTTAAAAAAAAACTAAAATATAAAAAAAACGAAATTTATATTTATAAAAAATATATTCGTGAAGACAAATTGAATGATATGTAGTATCAAGTTAAACAAAATTTTTGAAGAAAGTTTGCTGTTATGAAGAGTAAACTGAATCAACCATCCCCTACATTATTCAATTATTTTTCAACCCCTCACTTCAAATAGGAATAACAACTTAATAATTTTAATGGTTTTATTTTATTTTTTAAATTTTATATTTTTATTTGTAAGTAAATATAATGATTGAATTGTAACAATTCTAATGTAAAAAAGTTTAATTAATTTTATAATTTAATTTTTATTGCTATACACTTTGTATACGTATATACTTGTATGTTATTATTATATGTATACTTTTTTATCTTGAATTTTTCTGTAAACAAAATTTTTCACAGTTTATTATGTTATTAAAAAATTTTTATTAGTTAAAAAAAATTAAGTCTCATATTTTTTGGTCATACTATACGTATTAAGAGTTTATATTAAAGTTACATAGCAATGATTTTTTGATTCATCTATAGTAACAGAGTTAAGCCATTCTAATAAAGAATTTTAGAACAAAATTAAAACTTTTTTAAATCATTTATTTTAACTTGATAATTTAATTAAAATGAAATGATATGAAATCAATTATTGATTTTTATGTTTTTGTTTTTTAAGATTGGTCCCAGACATCCTTGAATGTTTTTTTTTTGTTTTGTTTGTTTTTTTTTTTTTTTTTGGAAAGATAGAGATCTTGAATAAAAATTTATTTAAAACAGTGTAAACTTTAAACAAATTTAAATGAACAATCATTTTGTTAACTCAAATAGTAAAGTAAAAAGTTAAACAACATTTGTGTTGCTTTCAGACTTATATGAATTTATTTCAAAAATGTAATGGATGCTGCACGTATATGTTTACATAACGTTAGCAAATGTGGAAAAATAATAGGAAAATATATTGATGTAAATAAGGTAAATAATCAGAATTAATGAAATGCACATGGTACCAATATCAGATTTATTGAAATAAATATTAATTTTATTATTATAAATAAACGAAAAGAAACGTTAACAAATGATATAAGGTTATTAGATCAAAATATGAAAAATTGTAGAAATATTTTACAACACATCGATTTTGGGATGTTATTCCGATACTAAGTCAGAGTTTAAAGATGCAATTTTTTTAAATTTATTATGCTGGATTTATTATATGTGTTTAGATGTATTTTGGAATTAATTTTTTTTTTTTAACTGAATAGAAATAAATTTATACTGTCCGTAAAGCTTACAAAAATAAAAAATAAATTTCAATTGATGAAAATCCTTTTATATTTCTATGATAAATGGATAACTGAAAATTTTAAATTGTAATACTAAATAAATCAAGCAATATTTCTTCAAAATAGAAATTATAAAAGGAAAAAAAAAATCAATAAATTCACTTAAAAAATTCAATGTAACCTGATAAATCATTTGAAGGATATTCTATATAAGCATAAATATATTATTTAATGGTTAACCAATATCAATATCGAATGTCATTGAAAATGAGACAAAAATGATATGTGGTAATGCAGTATAATGTTACATTGTTTTGAATGTACATACGTACATATATATGTATGTATGTATATGATTAGTTTGTAGTGTGTTCGTACAAGATTTATTAAGAATTTTAGACGAAATCAATATATTAGATATTAAACATTACAAATGTATGTACGTAAAATAAAATAAATATATCCTGTATGTATGTATGTACATAATAACGTATGATGTATGTAAATACATATGTACCTATGTATACATATTTCTTTGGCATAAGTGGATCAATCAGACATACATACGTATTATATACTCTTAAATACATGTACATATACATATATCAGAGAATTATAAATGTTTAAGAAAAATTTAATTAATTTTATTCTTAAGAATATGCGAAGTATTTTGTAATTAAATAAAAAATTGATTTATCTTCTTGTAGTAGAATTCATAGTCTACAAACTACAAAAAGTAGTCTACGTAATACAGACATTATATGAAAATTTTTTAAAAATAAGAAAGGATTTTAAAAATTAAATAATTGGAAAATAAGTCATATTTGTATGTATCTATATTTTTGCATACATGTATGAGTTTTCAAATATTTTATGTAGAATTAATATACTGAAATTAAAATACTTTATTTACTGGCGGTTCTGGAATTTAAAAGTAAACTTTTTATGTTCGATATTATTTGCTTTATTGATTTTGTATTGCATGATGTATAACTTTTATTTTATTACGTCCATCTATGTATGGAGTTTATAAGAATTTAAAGAGAAACCATAAAAGTTTTTTTTTTTGTATATCTTTCTATGATTTTTTCTTTCCTATCAGTGTATTCTTTTTATTTAGTTGATTTGATTTATAAACGTATTATGAAAATAATAAAATATTTTTCATCAAATAAATTAAAATGTTAAAATTGTAAATTTCTCAAAAAAATTTTCATTTGTTACAGTGAATAAGACAAACTAAATATATACTAAATTTATACTCATTTTTTGTGATGTTAATTTAAATCTTGAGGTTGAATAAAATTAAATAAAAATATTTAAAAAAAAAAATGTAACGTATAATTTTTCATAAATGCTCAATTTTTATTTATATACTGTTATAGAGTTTTATTGATTTTTCGAATTATGTTAAAATTTATAATTTTTTTATAATTTATAAATTATTTGCAAAGTTGAATTTTATTTAGGCATTACGTATGTATTTTCTAAACAAAAATAAAACATGAACAAGGAAAACATATACATACTCAAGCTGTGTTACATATCAAATGAATTTATTTATTCATAACTTCCTGTGTAGATTATATGATGTATACTCATAATGTTGTACTTACGTACGTTTTTTATATATTCGTCTGTGTGTTTTTAAAGTTTGTATTTTATTTTCAATTTTACCAGAAAAAAAATTTGTGGAAATGAATGGAAAACGTGTATTTAAAATAAATATTTGAAATTAATAAATAATTTAATTTAAAAAATTTCCAGTATTTCATTAAAATCATAAATTTTCAAATGTAAATTCTTTTTCATGCATGAATTATGTATTTTTGATAGTTTCAAATTTACAAATATTTCAAATATTTGGGAAAAAACATACATACAAAGATAGTTGCGTGCTAACGATAAGTTTAACTTTACTGTTATTTGAACACTTGTGTGACAATAGTCTTAGTCTACAAAATCAAATGATAATGTACATATTAAAATTTTATTTAAAATGTAAATATAGGTTTAAAGTATAAATTTTAATTAAAAATTTTGTTTAGAATATTATAAAATAAGTAAATAATAAACACGTAAAATTCAATTAATTAATGGTATAAAAAATTTGAAATTTTCTCATTTTAGTATTAAAGTTAGATACAAATCAAATCCTTTAAATTCTAATTGGCTGAAAAAAGTAACTAAAAACAAATATTTGTGTATAATTAAAGTAGAAAATTTCATAAGAAAATGAGATACATTATATCACGAGTATGTTTTCAATTATCCTTCTAATATAGAATTTTCCTCAAATACATATTAATACGAAATATCGAAGTAAAATAAAATTGCTGTTAAACTATGTACGTATACATATGTATATATGTATGTATGTATGTACAAAACAAAAGTATGCCATTTTCATAATCAGCAATGCTAACATCTCAAATTAATTGAATATTTGTTATCTGTAATCTCTGCATGTGTATGTGGAAAAAGCGACATGTGATTGAGTGACGGTGACATATAAAAACTTTGTACGTATTTAGAATCTATAATTAATTAATTAATTAATTAATACATTTTTGTTTTAGATGACTATCAATTTTCCTTTATCATTTATTCAAATAAGGCAACAATGAAATCTGTATACAAAAACATTAAAACATATACACACGTATATAAATTATAACATTACATTTTTCTAAATTTGTTCTGAAAAGATAACTCCTTGAATTAATTAAAATTAAATTACAATTTATATGTACAAAAAAAAAAAAAAAAAATACTCGTAAATTAAATATAAATACAATGACTTCGAAAATACAATTAAATCAGTGTGGTATAATTATAACCAAACAATGTGGTAATAATTTTACACATTTATTATGTTCGTAATTTAATTATATTAATTTTCGAGAATGAAAATGAAAATTGTGAAATTTTCATTTGAAATTCATCGTAATAAATTTAAATGTAAAATCATGGTAAATTTTGCATGAATAATAACGAACAAAAATTTAAATTTTTTGTGTGAATTTCATAATTAATTTCAATAAATAATATAATTTGTGTTAACCGCAGTCATTCAACAATTTTTAAAGTGTTTAAAATTATTAATTTATTTTTTATGTGAAATAATGTCAAGTTAGTAATTAACCGACATTTAGTGGAAAATGGCATAAAATACGTTCATATGTAAATTAAATGCTTATATACTTTTGAGTTATATAATTTGTAAAGTTGATTTTCAATTTGTTGAAAAGGATATACAGTCATTATTTGTATATAATATAAGATCGACATATCGCATTCAAAAGGTTACATTATGTGCAAGTTAACATCACATTTACATTAAAATTGACATAATTCGATATGTAAATTAATCTCTTTTGCACATATACACGTATGTGTGTATGTACATAAATGTGTGAAAATTGTTTGAAATCCATTGTTTGCTATCTAACTTCAATATGCATGATTTTTGTAAATGGGGATGTAACATGTCGAGAATTTTCACAAATTCATATGTATAGTCTGAATACATACCTTAATGATATACATATATACTTTACAAAGCATATGCGGGTATATAAAATCATACTTTGCATAGTAATTTAATTAATTCATTAGACACGTGCATAATTAAATGTGTCTAAAGCCGTCGTCATTATTATCGTTTGAACATATGTATAAGGTTCTTGTGTTTGACTATATCATATCCTTTTTTCTAATGTTTTGGTGATGACTATCACTTTATGATTTTACTTAACACATTTTCTTATTAAAAGGGTCAATGAATAAAAATTGTTTATTCATGTAATATCACACATAATAGACGTATAATTGTGCATATAATTATTAATATCACGATATTAAATTAAGAAAAAACAAAAGAGTAGACAAAGTAAAAAATACAAACAAACACTTAATACGAAATATGTACATACATTCATTCATTCGAAGGATGTACACAAATTTAACTGAAATTCATTTATAAAATGCATTTCATATAAAGATGTAATTATAATATCCTTATTCTTGTTATTACTCGTCATATATTTTTGTATGTATTTATTTCGTTTAATTTATGTGATTACATTTTTCTTGTTTTCATTTATAAAAAAAACAAATCCTTTTCGTTTTCCTTTGTGTATGTACATACCTATCCATACGTATATATTAAAAATTTCGTTATGGAAATTTGCCAAAATGGTATTTTCTTTTATTTTCCTTGGAAATGAAAATAAATGATAATATTTTCCTTGATCGAATTTTTACAAGAAAATTATAAAATTAAAATAATATGTAGAAATTCATTTAAAAATTTGAGTAAAAACGAAATAAAATAAAAGAATTTTAAATGTTCATTTTTTTTTTTCAAAATAAATATAAAACAAAACATAAACAAAAAAAAAATCTTTTTATAGTTTTATTATTTTTTTTTTTTTGTAAATAAAATATTGTTTACATTAAAAAAATTCATTTTATCAAATTAAATGTAAAATACGTTTTTTTTTTGTGGATATAATTTAAAACAACAATTTTAAATAAATAATTTTCTTATGCTAATGAATTACATGATATGTTTTTAAATAATCGTAATTTACTCTGTAGTATCAAAGATATGTATGTATGTATGTATATCTAAAAAATTACTTAATAGGGATAGAATTTATTACATTAATTTGCATAATTTTAATTAATATGAAAAGAATTTTGAAATTTTTTTTTAAAAAATATACGTACATGCATACATACAAACTTACATATGTATGTACATATATATGTATATAACTGTACAAGCAAATATAGGATATAAATTAGATTTTTGACTTTTTAAATTTCTTTTAGAAAACTTAAACTTGGGAAAAAGTTTTATTTAAATTCGACTTACACATATTTGTTTGTATTTTGTTTTCATTAGTACGAAAATTATATTTTCTTTAAATAATACCTTTTATATATCAGAAAAATTATTTTCATTTAATCGCAATTTACTAAAAATTAAAAGGATTTTTTTTCAACGTAAGAGAGAACGGGTGTATTGTGTTCATTTAATTCATAATCGGCTGATATGAAGCAAAAACAAATTTCTTAACATTTTGAGATCTTAAATCTTACTAAAAAAAATGTTAAAGTTGTCTTGAAGATTTCACATAATACGAAAAAATAAAAATAAAAAATAAATTATTTCAAAACTTGTATGTACAAAAAAAATTTTATGCTTATGGGAAAATTTAATGGCTTGAAATTTGATTTTATTGAAAGTGTACAAAAAGATAATTAAATAAAACGAACATTTTGTAGTTAAAAATTTCGCTAGAAATTGTATGATACATATAAGTATCTCAAGGGCTTATCTTTTATCGATTAAAAGTTATTGGACTCACGGCTATAATTTTAAAAAGAAATTGCAATCAAACAATTTAATATTTTCTTTCAAAGAAATTCGTGTATTTGATTATTTTTTTTTTTTATATTTTTTTACATGTATAGTTGGAAACAGAATATGCATACATACATGTGTATGTAGGTATACATTATACACTGTGTTCATTACATTTTTATTTTCAAGTTGTTTATTTTAAATTGTTTGTGTACATTCAAATTCAAAAACAGAAGATTAATTATTAAAATAAATTTCATTATCAATTAATTTAAATCAAAATTTTATTCAATTTATCAGAATTTTTTGAAAATTATACAATTATATCCCATATTTTATTTGATATAATTTAAATAAAACGTTACTTTTGAAAATGTATATGTACCCGTTCTTACTATTAATAATATCCTTAATGGAAATTTATTTTTGAATACATATAAAATTCAAGAAAAGCAAGAAAATATAAACATACATACATACTATATGTATTCATACAAATACACTTCCAACACGATAGTTTTTCGTTGTGCTCAATTGGAATTCAAATAAACTCCCATATGAAAGTAAGTATAGGTATACGAGTACAGTGAACTTCATGTTTATCTACATACTTATGTATTTGTATGGACATACATACTATATTTCATGTATACTATTCATTTTATATAAAATTTATCGAAAAATGGAGAAAGTTTTTCTTAAAACAAGAAAATTTTGTGTACAAAAAAAAAACCTTGTGAATACTTGAAATCATTTTAATATTTACTTTACAATTCGTGTGCAGTAATGGAAATATTATTATATTTCTTTTTGTGTTAACTTTCTGTACAAAAATATAATAAAGTCGAAATTTTTCTGAAGTTATAGATATTCTATATAAATATTTCTCTAGAACTTCAAGTTCAGATATGAATGAATGCAAATGAAAAGCAAAAAGTCTGGTAAACACAAAATTACTCTTCCATCTCAAAAATTTTATCTTTTAATTTTGTTGTTATTTTGTTAATTCATGCTGCAAAATTGTTATCATAATACAAAAAAAAAGGATAATGTACATTTGAAGAAAATCAAATGTGTGTTGTAATTTGTAATCTACAAATCGAAATCGTGTTTATTTGCAAATATCTTTTAAATTTAATTAAATTGAAATTTAGTCACGTAGAAGAATTCCTAAGTTGTTTAAATTAATAATAATGAGAATGAATGCGATTTACATGGACAAATTATGTAGTACTAATTTTTTTAATCGAACAATTCCTTTTAGCTTTCAAAGTAATAGAATTGTTTAAATTAAATATTTATTCGTTTGAGTTTAATCTTTTTTTTTTTTGTTTTTTTATTTAATGACACACAACATAATATGATAATATTGATTTAAAAAAAAAAAAAAAGACGAGTTTTGAATAACAAATTATTTAAACAATATAAAGAAAATTTTCTAAAAATATAGAAAAATAAGATAAAACTGGCAATATTACATGAACATTTGGTTTATTGTGTGATATTTTGAGCTTTTAAAATCCGATCCTTTAAAACAAATTTTCAGTAACTTTAATTCTTCAAATAATTTTACATACAAGAATTTTTTATAATTTTAAAATTTCATAATTCACTTTATGAATTTTTCATTCAACATTTCACTACTGAATAAAAATTGAAATGTGAATAAACACGAACACATTCAAAAATGAAATTCAAAACATAAAATTCATCTGAATAACAATGACTCCAAGTGTATCAGTAGTAAATAACTTACAAAATGATTTTGTTACAATTTGAAAAAAAAAAAAATTGTTGAAAATTAAAAAATATTCAAAAACAAATGAAATTGTTAATTTTTTATTCGATGTCTACACTAGTATTTTCCCAACCATAATACCGTTGTTATTTATCTCTTGAAACGAAAGGATATTTTTATAATTTTGCTTTGTTTTAATTAAAGATCTTTCAAGAGAAATAGGTCTTAATAAATTTTAATGAATTAATTGAAAGCAAGTAAAATCATTATATAGGATTATTTATTTTTTACTTTTTTGTCCTTGGTATATAATAATTACATGCTAAATCAAATAGAGATATACCTATATATTTTAGTACATTCGAATTTATATATAGTTGAACTCGTAAAAACAAAGCAAAAACGGCACAAATAAAAAAACTTTTATTATTTGACCATAAAAGTAAAAACCCTTAGGAGAAAAAAAAAGCCAAATTAAATGGAGCTATATTAAATTCTATTTATGACTCCTTAAAATAAAAAAACATACAATATCATCTGTAATTTACAAAAGCCAGGCAATGAATTCACATTATAAAAATGAAAATAATTTTATTTTGAATTGAAACTCCGTTTAGTATATAAAATCCTTCTTCAATTTTGGCCAAATTATCTTCTATACTCTGTTCATTAATATCACGCACCCAAAGTTTTGTGGGAGTGTATATGTATTTTTTCTTCCCTTATTACTTCTAATTAGATTGTTTCACGAGCAGTATTACCACAATTCACAAAGCTTTTATGAATTTTTTAAATATTAATATATAGTGATGTAAAATGGTATCACTTTAAGTAATTGCCATAAGACCTTAAGTGCATAATATTAATGGACAGAGTATAGTATATGTAATTAATAGCACAAATTAAATTTTCAAGCAATCTTAGAATCTTCAATACATCATATACACTTGTGTAAAACAATATTGATTGTATTTCTATTTAATTTTTCTTACAGAAAAATAATTTTTTATCAGTTGGCACATATTAAAACTGATTAATATTGAGTACATGCTTTTACAATATCATTTTTATTTAATTTAGTTCATTAACATTTTAAATAAAATGTCATTTTTCTTATCATTATAAATAACACATGTATGTATAAATGTAAGCCATATATTTTATTGTATATAATAATAAAAGCCTTATATCCTTCAAACTTATGTTATGTATTAATGATTATCATTTTAAAAAAAAGCAAAAAAAAAAAAATTCATCATAATAAATTGCCTAAAAAAATATTCTTAGCCATTGTACGTTTATAATAACATATTTATATATTGTTTATCGTTGTACATCAAAGTATATAAAAAATATTTCAGATTTTTTTGAATTTATTTATGGTAGTAGTACGTGATTATGGAATAAATTGAATGCGTGTGTTATATGTTATATGTATGTCGCACCCGTGAAAATGCTTATTCTCTAATGGATAATATTTGAAATTATTCTTTGTGGGAAATGTTCAAATAAAATTGTTTTTATGTTTTATTCACTTGTGTAAATTTGTTAAAAAAAAAAAGGTGTTGTTAAAGGTTCATAGAAACGATAAATTTTTTATTTAAATTTATCACATCATTTTAATTGCAATTTTCGCATAAAATAAATTATTATTATATTTTTAAAAAAATTGTGAAAATTTTAACTTCTTACGTATATGATGTGTGTTTGTTGTTTGCTCGCTTATTCCAATTGTACCTTTGAAAGTGTATTATTAATTCATACGTAACGCTTTTACTTTGTAATTTCTTAAAAATAAATAGATAATTATTTATTCTATACTCTATACACTAATTCGATGCAGTTAAGGTCTTATGGAAATGACATAAAATAGTACCACTTTACATCACTGTATATTGATATTTAAAAAAATTCATCTCGTATTATTTGATAACTTTACAGATTGTGGTAACACTACTCGTGAGATTATCTTATTAGAAATTATGTGAGAAGAAAAATGACATATATACTCCCATTGGGCCTTCACTGCATCGAATTAGTGTATAGAGTATAGCTTTATAGTTACTCACAATAACAACTCTTTTCAATTTTTTTTCTCAGGACTATCACATAAATCATAATTTTTTTTTTTTTTTGTATAATTTTATTTTAATAAATTACATAATTTTATTTTTATAATTCGTCACTCAAAAGTGTTTTATAAATAAACAAAAAAATCCTAACAAGTAAATTATTACGTACAATGTCATTAAGAGAGGTTGAAATTGTAAGTGTTGAAAATTTCTAAAAAAATTTTATATATACAGATAAATTATTATTTATGTATTTGGCATTTAGAAAATTTTTATTTTATTGTTCTTTTTTATCACATTTTTTGTTTTACCTACTTATAAACTCATAATTTTTTTTTTTTTTTCATTTTTGCAAAGTATAAAAAACTTCTTTTCAAAATACTTATCTTGAAAAATGTCTTAAAGGATTTTTATGTAAGAACTTTGAAGGTGGTGAAAATTTATTTTCCTTTCTTTTACCTGTCATTTGTGTGAAAAATGAAAAAAGAAAAGCGTTCAAAGCGAATATTAGACAGTTTTATTTGACTATGATTAATCACTTTACAAAAAAAATTTCAAATAATACATAATCTTCTTAGTTGGTTGTTTAAAATTTTTTTTATCATCTTTATAAAAAAATTCATTATTATAATAAAATAATGAAATTATTAATTATTTAATATCTATTAAAACATAATTTAAATAAAATCAATTTTTTTTTTACTTTTAAATACTATATGGTCATTTCATGGCAAAAAGTAAAAATAATGCATTTTCTTATTCAATCTTTTTTAATGTACATATATAGTACTTTAGAAAATAGATTTTTACAAAAATTTTAATTAAAAAAAATTCTTTAGAGAGTAGTTTGAAAAATATATATATAAAATGTTCAATAGAATAAGTAAATGAAAATGGAAAAGGTCATATAAGAACTTTTCAAAATGTATTCCTACATATTGGTATAGAGCATGTTCGCATAAAGTCATTATATATGAATGAATGTATATGCGAAGTAAATTGAGTATTTAATTAAAAAATATCTACCATTAAAACTTAATAAAGACGAGCCATTTTAAGTGTAATATAGACGTTTTCCATTACAAAATAATGATTATTTGTTTTTTTTTTTGTTTATTTTTGTAATCAAAGTAAATGAGCTTTTGAAAATTTCATTTTATGAACCAAGTTTTTTTTTGTTTTCTTTTCTTAAATAATGAATAATAATAAATACATATGTCTTATATAATACATAATCTGCATTATATACATAGATGTATACATGGATAATGTATATGTATGTACTTTTTTTTCCCCCGCAAAAGAGTCAGATGAAGTTTGGTAGCCTCGACACTGCAGCTTTATAATAGCTTATTGTATCCCTATGTATGTATATGTACTTGTGTGCCACATGTTCCACACTAGTCGTCTTATGAACAAATAAATTTTATTTGAAAACTCAGAAATAGAAAGACGTAAAAAACATTAAGAAACATAAAATACCTAGTGTTACACTTATTAATAATAGGTCATGCTGAGAAACGAAAATAAGACAAAAGGACATTTATAAAAGAGGAGTTTATCTTTACCATCCCCCATTTCACTATGATGATTTAAAAAAGTTTTTCATATCGAGGGATAGTCATCGACATTTATTTCTTTAAATGCAATATGATGCTGTAATATGATAATGTGTAAGTTACTTATGTGCTTGCATTTGCTACGTGTGTAACATGTATAACCCAGTTTATCCAAATAAAATATATTCGCATTACTTTACTTTAAACTATTTATGTGATAAATCAATTTTCTGCAAATATAGGTGATTGCTATAATATATACTATATATAGCAATATACATATATATATATAAATAATATATATAATATATAGCTATATTTATATTCTAGAAAAAAAAATAATATGTAATAAATTTAGCAAAATTTTTCAAATTGAAATGTACATGTGAGCTGTTTTATTTGAAAGTGGAATAAGTCAATTTTTTAAATTTCCAGATACATAAATTATGTTTTACATTTACATTTCCTACTAGTAAAAATTTGATCTCTATAAAGTCCATAAATTTGTAATTTTTTTCTTGCAAAATCTTCTAGGATACTTAGGAAATTTGTATTCTTCCAAGGTGATTTATATTTAAAATCGGACTTTGATAGTTTTGGACTTATTCCAATTTCAAATAAAATAGCTTATGTATGTATTTCGTGCACACCACATATAAGTATTAAATATTTGTGTATTATACTCTTTCTGTAGCATAAAAATGGAAAAATCCAATGAATTTCTTTTAAACTTTTTCTAAAAAGTCAATCTAAAATTTTAGCTTAATAATTATTTTAATTAAATATAAAATAAATATTAAATCGATATTATTATTATCGATTTATATTTTCTCAATTTTAATACATATTTTTTTAAATTACTTGAAACATGTGTCGCAACATTGTCTTTGTGTGTAAACTTAATGATTTGCACGTTATTTTTGTAATGTATTTTAATGATTTATTTTCTTTAATTTGAAGAAATCTTCAAATTTTAATGTTAATGTTGATTTGTACATACATCATTAAATGAGTACAAAAAGAACTTTTTCAAAAGATAATAAACAACAATAAAAATATTTTAAATATTATAATGAATATATTTTTTATTCGTTTTACCACAAAATAAAATATTTTACCATATTTTGTCATTTCATCACACATAAAACCGAAATATGTATGTACATGTTTACTTTTCATTTGTCATTTAAAAATACTTAGCGAAGAATAAGTATTCTTGAGAAGTAAAAAGTTTTAAAACATGTTGGAAATTTTTTGTATGTATACACAAACGAAATGTCATTTCATGATTTTTTTTTTGTTTTTCCTTGAATTTTTTTTTTAAAAGATACCTTGAAAAAGTTCTTAAAGGTTTATTAAGTAAACAATATGCCACTAAGAAAATCCGGAGGTAAAAAGAAATAATTTTTATTTTTCTGTCATTTGCTTTTTTTTTTCTTTCTTTGCCTTTATTTTGCGTAAAAAAATGAAAAATCAAGAATGTGTATTAGAAAATATATGAAAATTTGTTTGACTATGATTAATGATTGTATAAGAGGGTAACGAAATTTTAAGAGCAAAATGATATTTTTTTTTCTTTTCCTATTATACTTATTATTATTATTATTTCCTGGCGTTACAAATCTAGATGAGTCAAAGCCTCCGAAACTATCTGCCTCCATTTCTCTCTATCAAGTGCTACTTGCTTCCAATTTTTAATCTTCATCTTTATTAAATCTTCTTCTACCGCATCTTTCCATCTTATCCTTGGCCTTCCTCAGTATCTGGTACCAATCATTTGGTTCTCGAACAAGATTTTCGGCAATCTTTTTTTATCCATTCGTAATATGTGTCCTGCATATTTTAGCCTTTGTGCTTTAATGAATCTAGCAACATTTTATCCTGTCCTGTAATTAGTTCTTCTAATTCATGATTATACCTGATTCTATATATTCATCATTTTCTTTGATAGGTCCAAAGATACTACGCAGTATTCTTCTTTCAAATACTAGTAATTCCTATTATAACTGTAATTTAAAAATGTAAATGAACATAAAGTATAGGAAATATAAATGACGAATAATTGATTTTATCTATTCCATTTTAGATTTTAGTTTCATATCAAATCATGATTTATAAGTTATCTTAACACTATGACATATTCTAGAATTTCATAAAAAAAAAAAATTCTTTTAAATGTATATCTCTGTACAACATGTTTGGTATTTTTGTATATTACGCTGATAAATGATTGTACAAGAATTTTTGTTTTTCTTTTTTGATTGACTGTTATCTTTTAGAAGATAAAAAAAAAATTCACATTAATTTTATTATGTCATAGAATTATTTCACACGCCGTTCAAAACAAGGAAACAACATTTCATGTACTTTCTCAAAAAGAATGACAAGATAAATAGTACATACATATCATTTTTGTACATTTGCAACTTACACTGTATAGAAGCTATGTGAATTTCACACAAGCGAATAAAATAGAATGATTTATACATGATATTTATCATCGCATTATTATATCTTATGACTATATTACAATGACATTGCAAAAATATGTATATGTTAAATACAGAAGATTTACTAAAAATGATGAAAATCCTTTTAACAGTGAAATTACTAAAGAATATCAATTTTTACTAAAATATCTTTAAAAAATTTAAATAAATTTAGGTTTATTAAAAATCATATTATTTTTTTTTTCTGTGATTTTATGCAAAATTATGTTTGCATAAATACACAAATGTAATTATTAAAAGACACATACAGACAGATACATAGATTTGTAACAGTCCTTACAAATAAAATTCATACATGAGAAAGCTGTAGTGTTTGTAACATTTAATATTTTTCGTTTGAATGTACACATGTACATATGTACATACTATATTTAATTTTTCTTTGTTCATATAAAGAATAAAAATAATTCAACTGGAAAAATATCTGCAATATACATAATACATTTTCTCATGTGTATTTCCAAATGTGTGTATAATTTTCTTTTGAAATTTATATATGTTCAGCTATGTTGAATCTCTACACAAAATAAGGTACATATGCACATTATAATGTCGAAATGGTACTAAATTTGATTTAGCAATTGAAATAGCTACTATGGGAACTATTCGTAGATAACATATTTTTTTTAAATGCAATTGTTTTATATCATATTTTTGCATATTATTCAAAATTTAACAAAATTAAATATAAATTTTCAAAGTAACATAGTTCCTGTTCTTGACGTGTTGTTGTCATTGTACCTCACAAGTGTATTCTCTTCACATTATAACAATATCTATATAAAACCCAAGAATACAAGACAAAAGGCAAATGTACAAGAGTAACGACGAGATGAAAATATTTCTAATTCTTCTTCTTCATGACGTTACAGTCCTGGCAAGGACCTTTGCCTCTAGAAGACACTCTCTCCACCTAACCCTATTTACAAGCTTCACTCTCCAGTTCTTGATTTGGAGTGTTTTTAGATCTTGTTACACCTCGTCCCACCATCTGCTTCTGGGTCTGCCTTTGGATCTTGTTTCATCGATTCTGCCTTCTAATGAAAATGTATCTAATACAAAAGCAAATCAGTACAAAAAAGGACAATATTTTTTATATTAAAATCTGTCTTATTTTAAACATATTTTGAAAATTCGTGTATGTAAACATTTTATTTTACTCTTTAAGGACCAAAAGAAAAATCTATTCTTTTTAAATTAATCATATTTTTTTCAAAGTTTTATTTATTAGTATTTCTTAAGATCAAATGCTTTCATTTTGCTTAAATATTATAAACGCAAAAACTTAAAATAAAATCCATTAACTTAAAGCAATACATAAAAATAAAATATAAATCAACATATATTTATGTCCCATTTCGTACACTTGAATAATTCATAGAAAATAATTTAATAGAGAATAAATTTCAATTAAAATGTATTTTTTTTTTTTTTTGGTTTTAAACTGAAATAGTTTAAATTTTGTGTATGAGAGTGTTTTCGACATTTCCAGTAATTTTATTTTCATTTTATGGCATTTTTAAAGAGAAAAAAAAGTTCATTACTCTTCAAATAATCATAAGATTTTCTACTAATCTCAAACAAATCTCTCATTTTCAGACTTAAATACTTTTACTTTGGTAAATCACACTATAATCTACTTATTTACTAATGAGTTGAAGAAAGTTTATAATAAAGTAAATAATAAATTAGAAAATTGAAAGTTGATTTGAAAACTTTTTGTAACTTTATTATAATACTAAATAAAACAAGAAATTAGAAGAAATATAGAAAATATAAATCAAATAAATTGTGTTTCTTAAAACGTGATGATAAACTCAATAATGAATATATTGAATAAAGACAAGACAATTTTACATACATGAGAATAAAAAAGCAAATAATGTTCATTTTTATGAAAGTCATTAAAATAGAAAATAAAAATGAAATAGAATAGAAAACATTTTTAAATGTTTTTGTATTTTACATTTAAAAAATATACGAATATAAAATGAAAAGAGAAAAAAATTTTTTTTCTCCTAATTTCATTTTCAATGTTAATTGCTAGATTAAATCCTTGAAAAGGACTCATTTTATGTATGAATACTATTGTATATACATGAATTGCTTATCATTTTTAAAAATTCAAGTTAATTCAACATAGATTTAAAAATGACCTCAAAAAAAAAAGAAAATTTATGAAAAAAAAAATTGTTGTCTATGTCCTTCTCTGAGATTATTATTACACAATGTTTTTTTAACCTTTTTATCGCATTTTTTTGTAGAAATAATGATGTGAATGTGAAAGTATGTGGGTATAACTGGTATTCTTTAAACAAAAGTTTAATATTATGTATAGATAAAAAATTTTCATTATAGATAAATGCTCGGAAAATTAATGATTGTAAAAATTTTTAAATAAATAAATAAATGAATACAACTGGAAATATTTCTGAAAAAAAAAAAAAAAATTTCACATTTATTATCATGTGGGCAAGAGAAATGGTACGAATTTTTTCATTTATATTTTGTGGCCTTCAAAATTTTAATAAATTATTTTTAGATTTAGGTAATACAATTTGCTTTAATAAGTTTTCTTGAATTCCTTCTTCTTTCATAGCTTCACAGTCTTTTATGAACCATAGCTTCCTCTATGACTTGATTCCATTCGCTTCTGTTTTTCTAAAAATTTTTTTTACAATCAATGATTATTGCAATAGATTACATCTACAATGTTTTTGTTTATGTTTAAATTGTTTCCAATATCCTGTACAAATATTGCAAAATAAAAAGTAAAAAAAAAATTAGGCTACAATCACAATTTGTATGCAATACACGAATATTTTATCAAACAAATAAAATCGTTATATGACAAAAATCTGTATGCAGTTCATAAAATCGTTTTCATCGTATGTAAATATACATATATGTGTACATATTTTTTTTATCAAGTATCACGTTTCGCTATAAAATAAAGCGTAAATTTGTATTTTAAAAATGAAAAAGAGGAAAATTACTTTTATTTCAATTTTATTCAAAACTTAACACGCTATTATTAGTTAAATGTGAATATATTTAATTAAATTGGGAATTGAAATTTGTAAGATACCCATTCATATTTAATTTTAATTGTTTTTAATTATTTAATGATTGTATTTAAGTTTTGTGTACTTGCGTGTATATTGTGATTTAACTTAGGTATAGGATATCAAGTAGGTAAGCCCTATCATATAAAATTGAGTTTGAAACTCTACTTCAAACAAAACTCAGTGGTTCGCAACCCACGTTAAACTGTAGGTGCACGTATGATAGAATCGTCTCGAAAAATCGTAATGATGATTAGGCCCTGGCTCACATTGAGCTATTGCGCCAAGGGAAGAAGGCATACATAAAAATTGTACACATATATTTACCTACACTCATACATGCATTAATTTTCCTGTAAAAGTTTATAACTTAAATAACAAATATTTTTTTGTGATAATTTTATTAAGTCTTTTTTCCCTCGTATATTTTTCAATATTTTTATATAATATGCAAAATTTTATTTGTAAATGACATACGTAAAACATACACAATTTACGTAACAGTTTACATAATATCAATTAATGCATTTAATTTATGAATATTTGCGTTATTACTTCAGTACAGTAAAATGTATTTTTCCAAGTAAAAACGTTATGACATAAAAGAAAAGTCTCATGTGGTTAACAGAGGTAGAGTACATATAGAAATTATTCCAGTTCTTTACGTCATTTCGAATATATTTCAATGACACAAATGTTTTCAAGAAGAAAAATGAAAATGAAAATGACAATAAAATAAATTTCTTTATATCGTTTTTTTTTAAATAAAAAAATAAAAAATAAAAATAAAAAAACAAAACTTGAACATTTATAATGTACATATGAGTGGGTTTTGGAATATGTAAATGTACTTGAAAAGGTTGTCAATACACAAGAGCTCATGTGGTTCTTTACGTAAACACCGCGTTGTCATTATCCTTCTATCTCACAGTTAAAATAAAGAAATTGTTGTCAAAAACATTAACATTTACGTATTTCAAAACAGTAATCCATAAATCATTACAATTTTACGCTATAATCTTGATTAGATTGATTAGATAAAAAGAACAATAATTCAACGCGTACGTATATGTAGATACACATATGTACGCATGTAAATAACACATTAAATTTTAAAATCTTTTGTTATTTAGTTTGTTTGGTTTTCTTATAGCTATTGAAACTAACTATTCAATTTAAAATTAAAAACGAAACTAGAGTGAAAAGGGGTAAAATGAATAATTTTTTCAAGGAAAAAAAAAAATTTATTTTTGTTTTACAAAAGGCAAATTCTTATTTTTCTAAATTTAAATAAAAATAGTGAAAATGTGTATGTATTTTGGAGACAATTTTCCATGGAATTTCTATAAATTACGATAAATTTATAATGAAAACCACAATTCTTCTGTTCAAATGAAATTCCAAAAATTTTCACAATTTACATCTTTTTATTTTTACTTTTTTTAATTTGGAATAATTCCAAATCTTGTACTCTAACGCTTTTTCTATTTTACTATGTGAGAGAATAGAAAATGTCGACAAAAAAATTTTTTTTCTCTGTTTTCAATTTATTTTTCCTTTTTTTTTTTTGTGAAAAATTTTATTAAATTTTCAATATCAAAATATTGAAAATTTAAAGCACAGACACATTTGTTAAGCGATGTATAAAACTGGAAAAATAAAATTAGAACATGTGTAATGTAATAAATGTATGCATAATCTACATTAATTTACACCACACAGCATGCAAAGTTTGTAAAATGTCAGAACAAGGACAATAATCATAAAGTACACATTTACTGATTCAGTGTATTTTTTTGTTTTTTTCATTGAATAATTCTAAGTTTGTAATTTGTAACAATTGTAAAAAATAAAAATTTAGTTTCCCCATCATATACAGCGTCAACATTAGTTTCGGTTACCATTTAATATTATTTTTTATTATTTTTAATATTTTTTTTTTTGTTTTTGATTTATCTGTTGTCAACGGTATGGTTTTCTTCTATTATTTTAAAAAAGGATCTATCTTTTATTTACTGTAATTTCTTAATAAAATCAAATTTAATGTAAATATACATCGCAGACATACCATATTAATTGATTTTCTTTTCCTGTGATTTTATTGCCGATTGAAGATTACCTTAATAAACAAGAATATGTAGACATAAATATAAATTTGTGTGAAACACGCGTAAAAACAAATTTATATTGTCCTTTTTCTATTTTAATTGTTTTTTATATTGTAACAATAATTGTAATGTGTACCGTAACATTATCTAAATTGCTAACAAATAATTTTGTGATTTTCATGAAAATTCCCGATATATTGGTAGATAACCCATGAAAGTTATAGGATGGAAAAGATATGCTCAGGATAGAGATAGATGGAGGGAACTGGTCGTACAGGCTAAGACTCATAATGGGTTGTAAAGCTAAAAGGAAAAAAAAAACATAAAACTCATAAGAACATTTTTTTTTATTGAGTTAACTAATTCGATTTATTTATTATTTTTTTATTAAATTTTTTTCTATTTTACAACATGTACGCAGCACAGCACCTATTTTATTATATATGCATATCAATACTTTATTAGAATGGTGTCTGCAACATCTTTGTTGACAGAAACATGAGGTGAATGTCATGTAAAATAGAAAGAAATTGATGAAAAACATAAATAAATAAATAAATAAAACGAATTTGAAGGTAGTTGACAACATAACAGAGTTCTTTTTTATTGGAAATCTTATATCTAACGTAATTTACGTAAATTTTACATTGGTAAATGGAAATGGCATGTTCATGATTATAGAAACAATAACGATATATGAAAAAATTTTTAATAATAAAATAAGATTTATGTTATCTCTTATATTAACCACCAACATTTTTTTCCATTGGTTGATATTAAAATACCTGAGTACATCGTCATATACACATATACGTACGTACGTACATATTATGTATATGAAAAATTGTTAATATTATTATCTCAATTTTTATACAAAATTTTTTATCTCCTTTAGAACCAATGCTAATGATTATTTTATGTGTAAGAAAAAGGGAAGACATATCATTTATGGTGTGTTTTTTAAAGATAGGCACGTGTTGTTGTTAGTGGTGCTTCTTCTTATTTTTTTTGCGTTCAATTTGAATAAATTCGTCTTTTTCTCTCTTTGCGCCAGTTTTATCAGATTGCTAGTTCACTACGTTTTATAAACGAAAACAACAACAAGCACACGGGAGCAAACATAAATCATAAACACTAATGGTGTTTTTTTTTCTTATCTCCTATAATTTAACACGTGCCTATCTTAAAAAAAACACACCATAGTTGCTTTGACGAGAAAAAAGTATAATTCAAGTAAATTCGATGGAATCATTCTCTAATAATATAATACAACATTCTCTCTAATATAACATTCATTTTTTAAACACATACATACATAGATATGAAAGAGAAAATAATTAAAACATACGCGTTTTTATTTATTACTTTTCTTAAACAAAACTATAAGTAGATAAATATTTACAAGGTGTAGGGCTCTGATACATAAGTAATCACATTTGGTTTGAAATAAATAATAAAACAGATTTAATGTAGGATTATGATTATGTGAGAAAAAACATATGGCATCTTCCATTCATGTATGTAAATGTAAATTAATTAGGTTTTCCATTAAATCATTTACACACTATTGTTAACTGTATAGCATGAAGTTTGTAGAAATATTTATTCATATATAATTTAATCCTTTTTTTTCTACACTAAAAAATAAATAAAAAATTGTACAAAGAGTAAAAATAAGCAAAGAGCTAAATAAAATTATTTTGATTTAAAATTTTCGCTGGTTTTGATATTACCTAGACGCTCAAATTCACTTTATTTTACGTTTTCCATGTAAATAATTCCATTTCTTATATAAATTTAAATTTAAAATCATGTACGTGAATAAATTCTAATATTTGTTTTTAAATTCAAAAGGTGTTATAAACACGTATTCGATTTGTAAGTTACAACACAAAATTTTTCTTAATATACTATTTTTTTTCCATTTGAAATAGTTCTTCTGAATAACAATAGAAATCTTAGGAAATAGAAAATTTTCTTGTTTATTGTAGGTTTTTCATATTATCAATTGTATAACATACGTATGTATGTCTGTAAATATATTTTGTTAGATTAGTATGGTACATTATTTTCATTTTACACGTAAAATATAAAATTCATGTCTTTGAATTTAAATTGATATATAACAAAACTACTCACACACAAACAATAATTAATCTAATTTCTATGATGAACTACACATTTGTATTGTACATATTCACACAAACATGCGAATGTATTACGTGTAAATAAATAAATAAGGGCATATTTACAATATCACAAAGATTTGGATATTTTTCCTTGGTTTTTTGTAGAAATGTCCAGAATGATTTCCATAGCTACCTTTGAATGTAATCATTAATCTGATTAAAACAATTTTTTAAAAGTTAAACACTGTATGTACTACTGTCGTGCATACAAATTTGTATGCATGTGTGTTTACTATCCTTTATTGACAAAAAAAAAAATTTAATTTCATAAATATGAAAAGAATCAGGGTTTTCTAGCCATTTTGCAATAATTTTTGTGAAATTATTTTTTAAATTGACGGTATTGTACACTGCCTGATATATTTCATTATATTTTTTTTTTGTGAATTAAATATAAATAATTAAAATAATTTCGAAAAATTTCGAATAAATAAAATTCGTAAAAAATTAATTAAAGTCTATAAAATTCATAATACAAATATCTACTTATTTAAAAATGCTAAAATTTTTTTATATAAAGGTGTTATTAAAGTACACACCCTTTAAAAGGCTAAATTTCTAAATTTTTCTCTGAATATCCTTTGTAAATTTTTTTCTTTATATGACACGTACAGTATATGCATACAAATATGAAATAAATACAATTTTGGTGTTTTTTTTTTGTTTTTTGCTAAAATATTAGCATTGAATGTATTAGCGTCCTTGTTATTTTTATTTTTTTGAATGAAATCTTACAAAATTTTTCTTTGAATACCAATTATTTTTCAGTGTATACGTATACGTATTTGGTACGTGATAAAGATAAAAGGAAAATTTCTAGCTTTAAATTGGTTCTTAAAGTGTTTGATAATTTTGCTTTATATTATTTGTAAATAAAATTCTGTTCTTAAATAATATAAGTGAAAAATTTTACGAAATTATTAAATAATAACTTTGGTACATTTTAAAATATTTTATTAAAATTTATTCCAGTATCTAACAAATTGTGCCTTTAATTCGCACTTTTTAAAATATAAAGAAAAACAAAAAAAAAAATTCAATGCAATAATTTCCTTTGTATTATTAAAAAAATGAACTGAATAATAAAAATGTCCTTAACCATTTTTTTTACAGATACTGTTTGTTACATTAACTGTTTTAAACTATATAAAATCAAAATTTACATTTTATTTGATTTTTTTTTACAAATAACAATGTAAATAGCTCAATTCAGTTTATGTTGTGTAATACGAATGTCGTATAAAGCAAACTTTAAACATCCGTCTCATGTATGTGTATTTTTAATGTGTTCATTTATAAATATTCTGTATAAGTTTGAATAAGCATCTAAAAATATGTACTCAAGGAAATTATACAGTAACTTTTAAACTATTAAGTGCGTTCTATACTTGTGTGTTATATGAATACAAAACATTTAAAAAAAAAAAAAATACATTTTACGTTGAGTAATAAAATTTTTCAAATTTAAGGGCTTATCTTTTCTCTACACAATGTGCAAAAGAGAGGGTGTTTCAAAAAAAAAAAAAAACAAAATTGAGTGAAATTTTCAAAATATCTCTCCTTTCGATAAAATTTTCCTCTTTGCAACAAAAGAACAAAAATTACAAAAATTTCATTTAACGAATGAATTAGTAAACGGTAAAGGATTTTTTTATTACCTTTAATTATTATGTCAAAGAGATTTAGTTTATAAATCATGGTATAACAAATTTTCTCTATTTTATGAATATTTTCTTTTTCTTTTGTATAATTTATCACAAATTTTAAGCTCTACACGTTCGAATGAAACACATTGTATGGTGTATAAAAGGATACACCTGTTTTTTTTTTTTTTTTTAAAGTAAAAACATTGAATTTAAATTGTATAAAGTAAAACTCGCATATGACTATGGTATGTGTAATTTACAATATACCAAAAAACTTGACTTGAATTTAATTAAAATAGTATCTGTTGTATGTGATTTTCTAAATGTAAATAAATAAAATTTAAAAATTCAAAATAAACAATTCAATGAAAACTTTGAATGTTGCCAAAATTTCAATTTAATTAACATTTTAACAGAGATTAGACATAAAATGAAAAAAAAATACAAAAATTGTTTTAAATGTAAGTAGTAAAATTTAATCATTTGAACATTTTATTTTAAGGCTTTGAGATGAAATTTAATTAAATTAAAATAAAACCATTAAAAATGATTATTTAAATCTCTTAAATTATTTAGCACAACAAATTTTTTACGAGACATTACAGAATCTTAAAGAAAATAAAATACAATACAATATGAAATCTGTTACGAATTGATATAATACGATATAATAAAATACCTTTTCATTTCATATTTTTCCCGTAACGATAAAACTTTTCTAATTAACAAAATTAATTTTTTTTCTTATTAGTTTTAAAAAAACCGAAATACATATGTACATACTTATGTACATTTTTTTTTATTTATTCAAAGTTGTGTAGTAAATTCGCTTATTTATTTGGTCGTTAAATTTATGAAATTTGTCTTAATCAGTCCAAAAAAAGGAAATAATGTTTTTAATTTTTTTTTGTGATAGGGGTTCGTTTCAGATATCCTCAGAACAATGCATTTTAAGAAAAGATATGAAATTTGTACAACATGTTCATTTACAAACTGTTATGCGCTAATTATGTAGTAATAAACCTAATCTTTTCGCAAAAATTGTTCAACAATCCAAATGGACGTTTATGACTGTTTAATATCCATTGATACATGAGAGAATAAAAACTCTTTGATGTTAACTTTAATTATGAATTTTTTAAAAATTATTTCCGTCTTAAATTTTATCAGCTAATTCCTAAATATATTTATGTTTAGTGGTGTAATAAGCGATTTTGATTAAATGATAATTTTTTCTTTCGCTTTTCTATAAAAATAAAAATCAAAAATAAAATCTATAAAGTTCAATAAAGACATCTGCTTAAAAAAGTTTTCATGGTAGAGATATGTCTTATATTAAAATAAAAAAGATTTAAAAAAAAATGAGAAATATAAAATAAATTATGACACAGATATAATAAAAATGGAAATATATAAAGGATGATGATAACGCCATGGTAAATTTGGATAATTATTAAAATGATAATGTTTATAAATTTAAATACGTTTTTTTTTTTTTATTATCATTAAAAAAAATCCAAAAAAGATAAAAAAAAATTAATATCAGAGTTTTAAACACGTGTATATAAACAGAAATAAAATTTTATCAATTCTCTTTATAATTCATTAATAAAATTTAATTAAAATTTATTTAAGTGTTTAATTTGTTTTTTGTATGTACATTTTACCTAATTAAACATATTGCATATGCATATATTACGTACATATGACATTATTACATGATCATATTAATATCAAAAATTTTATGCAAATACATATATCGAATTGTCCTTTATTCGTATTGTTCTGTTTTTTAATAATAAAGTAAAGTGTATAACTGAATAATTCAACAAAAATTTTCATTACAATGATAATTTTATGTATTTTTAAGTAGGTAAGGAAAAAAATTTATAATTAATTAATTCTTAAAGTTACATACATTCATACATTTATTGTGCATTGTATTTGTGCATATTTGTGCAGATTCACAACCATTGAAATGATATTAAAATTTAATAGCAAAAGTGATTTTCAAATTTGTATGATTTTGAATTTCATATGTTTTTTAATCCACATACATATGCGTATATAATAGTTTTCGTATTAAAAATCATGGTTGGGCGCGTAAACTATTTACAGCGTTTACAACCACAATTTACACGTAAAAACAACGTAGGTAAAGAGTTTTTACCGTAAAGAGTGTAAACGTAAACAAATTTATTAAAAATTAAATTTTATTCATAAAAATAAAAAAACACAAAATATGTTGTTTAACATTAACTTCAATATTTATTTTGTGAATAAAAATTATAAAAACTGTACATAAGTTTGGTATTTTCAAAGATCAAAATCACCCGACTTATGTTTTTTTAATCTGTTAATTTTTAAAAGTGACAGACAATTTACACACAGCTGTTTTATTTTTATGCATTTACGTCTATTTACGCAGTCTTTACGGTATTTACACTCTTTACTCTCTTTACCAAGTAAACGTAAACTCCGGCTGTTTACGCGTAAATGCCCAACCGTGTTAAAAATTATGTTATTTCATAAATTCCGTAAAATTTATTATGCATGTATGTACTATATATGTACACACATCGTATGTACATATGCTGCGAAGCGAAGTATGGAAAACTCGTATATCAGGAATAATAGGTGTATGGTTGAAATGAAAATTACTTATTTATATGAAGTACATATTTTCATGATCATTACAAACTTAAGAAAATGTGCATGCATTGTTATACTTCAACACATACATATATGTATATATATACCATATCGATAGATTGTTACATAAAATTTATATCGTCGTTTAAAGTCATGCCACTTAGTTTTACTTAAACAACTTATACCGTAAGTATCTTATGTCTTATTGCATCCAGATTGAAAACGTACGTAAGTACGTAATTTAAAATAAAATTGCTAAAAATGAATTTTTAAAAATGTTTATATTAATTCTTTATTATGATGCACAAATTCAATTCTATATACTGTTTTTGTTAAAAGGGTATGTTTACGCAAAATAAAAAAAAAAAAACGAAATTACCATAATTTTGTAATAAATTCGATTAGTTAATAAAATTTTTAATCTACATATAAACAATAATTATCTAAAATTTTAAATTAAAATAAATGAAATATAATTTTTTGAATCGTTAATTTTCATTTAAAATTTTATTTAGAGATTTATGATTGAGATTTATTATAATTTAAATAAAATTATTAGAAATTAAATTTATTAGAAATCTAAGATTTATGATTGAAATTTATTACTGTCTATATAATACCGTTTACTGAATGAAATACGTAAGCTTTGTTTATTTTTTTTTTAAATTCAATACATTTAAAATGTAACTATTAAAAATGGTAGTTTACCTTCAGAGTTGAGTTTAATTCTATTACTGCTAACATTCTATAAATTCATCATTATTTGATAGTATTATGCGCGTATGTAAATTAAATGACATAAAATATTATTCAATATTCTTTAAAAAAAAAAAAATATTAAATTTTTCTGCAAACCTGACGGGTCGTGGTGGGCAAGGAGGGTTGATAATTTATTGTTCATCTCCTCCTTTTAATAAAATTAATTAAAAATATATATGTATATTGGTGAATTTAAACTTTGATACAACTTTAAGCATGAATTTATTTTCAATGAAACTTTTATCTAATTTTGAGTAAAACTTTAAATTCTTAATGTTCATTTCTTTTAATGTAATGTATTCATATCGAAAATTTGTACAATATCTTAATTCATGAAATATTCTCAAATCAATACAATAGATCTACATTTATTGGTCATATGTTGATACAAATTATCTGAAAATATTTATTTAAATGGCTAACATACATATATGTATGTATAAATAAGATTTTAATACGTTCTATTTATTTAGCCGCAGTTAACAAGTTGGATTATAATATTCACCTCGAGGATTTAAAGATAAATTCATATTATTTATTCGTGTAATACTGTAATCCTTACGTTCTTATGTGCTTAACATTTAATTCTACGGCATATAAGCATTATGTTAGATATGTACGTACTTTAATATCACAATTTATCTTTCATTTTGTGCATTTTCTAATAAAAAATTTATTGTCGATATCAGAATATGAATAAAGGAATGTATTTTTACAGAAAGAAGAGTTATGTTATTACTATTCATTCATTTCGAAAATTTATTTCGTAAGATAAAATTTTGTTATTAAAAGGTATGAAAATAGAAATAATGATTACTTTGTGATGAAATATTTCTATAAAATACATGGAGGAATGATAAGGTGTTATTAAGCTCATTTTCTTTACATAGCATTAAATCACCTTGGTCTTCTCCACTATTCCAAATGAACCAAATTGTTCAATTTTTTTTTTTTTTTTAATTTTGTTTATTTAAGCTTAAAGTAATAGAAGGTGCGTCGAATTCATTTCGTGTTTTATTATGTATGTATATGTATGTATATTTATACTCTTGAACAAACAGAATTATAACTTATGTTTACATTGTACAGGTATGTACCTATGTCACTTTGAAGACTATGAAAGCATTTAGTAAAATACAAAGAAAATTCCAAACAAAACTGTAACAAAAAATATTAAATACAATGTAAACAATTGGTCATAAAAGTAATTCAATTATAAGTTCACATTATAATTGAATAACAAATTTCTACTTTTATATTCATTGTGTTGTGGGTGAATTTTTGCAAATTACTTTTAGAAAGCATGAAAAACTTTTCTTGTAAACACAGAGAGTATAGAAATTATTTCATACTAATGCTTTGTTTTATGAAATTTTCTTCGACAAATAAATGAATATATGTACATACATACATATGTTTGCATTTATTTCATTTACATTCTTTGTTTTTCTCAATCGTTTTTAGAATGCAACATTTTTTATTGTTTGTGAATTATTTCAAATAAATAAATAAATTTTACATAAAATTTTTAACTGAATTATTCAATTTCAAAAAATTTAAAATACATAAAATAGTCGAAATTAATCTATTTTTTTATACTCAATTCACTTCAGAAAATATTACAAAATAATACAAATATGTAAATCAATGAAAAACAAAAACGCGTAATGCATTACAGTAAGTAATATTATACACAACATGTTACAATTTATCTTTTTTCTTTTTGAAATTATGAAATACTATTTTAAATTAAAAAAAAAAAAAAAAACCTTCACTATTTAATGTGATAAATTCAAAAATTTAAACAAATAACGATTTATGTACATTACTAAAATTTCAAATTATGATAGACGTTATAAACAAAGCAACAATAACATGATATCATATTTTCAGTTTTTCTGTTTATTTACGTTCTCAATTTCATGTTTTGTTTTTGATTAAAAAAAGATTTTTTGAAAATTTTCTGTTTATTATCTTTTATTATTTGGAAATTTGCCAAATATGTATGTATATATATGTACTTACATACGTAGCCTGATCATATTTAATGCATATTATAATTTATAAAAAAAATTATTATTATCTATGTACATTATACGAGTATATTACATGTACATACCTACGTAATGATATGTACTCGTGTGTATACTCGTACATCTACATATGTACATATGTATATATAAGAAAATGTGTGCCTTGTAGTGAAGAAACAATGAATACACATACACAATACTGACTTGTATGTATGTATGTATGTATGTATATAATCTGCTATCAAAATCATCATAAAAAATAATGAAAAAGGAGAGCAGAAAACAAGAAAACAATTACTTAATAATACATACATACATATGTACATATAAAACAAAAATTTTGAATAAAAACAAAAATTTTAAACCATAAATAATGTTTTCTTTTAGAAAAGTGCAAAAAATCAGTTGCTACTTAAAATATATTTTTTTTTGTAAAAAATATACTGATAAACGAAGTATAAAAATATTAAAAGCAAGTCAAAGGTGATCATCATTTATCACCAAAATTCATTTGAACTCAATATGACTTTAAATACCAAAATGGTTTGAAAATTGCATTAATTTTCTATGTAAGGAAAAATGTTAACATAAATACAACTAATTCTAATTGTATTTTATTTATTTATTTATTATTCATTTATTTATGTGACCAATAAACTGACACCCTTCCGCAACCACTACAAAATTGTAATTGTATCTCGATTGTTAACACTAAAGATTGAATTTTATCATACCTCATATACATATACAAATTTAATTTTCGTTGAGGTGTTAAACGTAAACTGAATAAAATGTAAATGAAATATTACTAAATAGGTTTATTATACAAATAACGTAATAACAAAATTAAATTAAAAAAAAAAAAATGTTATAATAATTTTCAACTAAAAAAAAAAATTGTACATATTTTAATAATTTAATATTCATACATGATGTATGTGATAATAAAGCGTATGAACATATATGTACTTACGCATACTTTAATCTGTGATATATGTATGTATGGCTAGGTCATACATATTTTAAATATTTGCGAACACAAAATGGGGATGAAAAATTGCTTTTTGCTTTATATAAAAAAAAAAAAAAAATTACATGAACAATTTATCTCACTTATGTACTTGTGGTTACACAAAAAAATATCATTGTTTCTTTTTTGCTGTTTTAATATAACTAGATATTTCATTTTTCAATATTTTATATCATACAATAATATAAAGTACATGAATGTATGAGCAAAATAAACTTCATTAAAATTGTTATTTCCCTTTGGGCATACTATGTATGTACATTAAAAGGTCGAAATCAGACAAAAGTAATTTACAATTTTTTCTTTTTAATTTTCTTTTTTCTTCACTTTTTAAATTAAAAAATATTCACTTGAGGAGTTGAAAACTTTTCAGACAGTAAGATATGTATACGTAACACGCAATAAAAAAAATATTGTAGAAAAAATTTAAAGGACATAATTTTCTTCTTTAAGTATAATCAATGTTGAAATAATAACAAGAAAATTGAAATGTATAAGCAGAAAATTTATAAAATCAAATAATATATAAATTGGAAAACCACACATATGTACATATATTTTTGTAAACATAATTAAATATTAATAAATAATGAAACTTATATAAAATTACATTTTGAAATTTACAAAATTATATGTTGTTTAATAATTTTACGGAAAATTTTTTACTTTATTATAGAGACGAAGAAAAAATAAAATAAAATTACAAAAGTTGTGTTTATATACATTTATGTATGTTAAAAATAAGAGCCTTTGAAGTTTATTTTATCTACTTGTAAAATGTTTTTCTTTTCTTGATGTTAAATAAAGACATCATTCGTACAACTTTCATAAATACATATATATGTAGAAATATATTAAAGAGGAAAAGCATGTGAAGTAATAACATGAAAATAATATATCTAGTTGTAGTACATATAATAAAAATATTTTTTTCCTTTTGTGAACTGACTTGTGATTATTATTTTTCCTGTTTAAACAAACTAAATGAAATATACAATATTTTTGTATGAGATTTGTATGACGTACATAAGAACATATGTATACAAAGTACAGGAAAACAGCCAATTACATATCTAAATGTACAATAAATTTTTTAAATTTATTTTTATTTTTTTTCAACCTTCATGGTTATCAAAAAACTCTTTTATTTGAAGAATTTAGTTTACTTTAAGCTAGAATTTCGTATAATTTGCAAAAAAAAATCATGTATCTTGATTATATTTGATTATATCTTTATCCCAATACCCAGTTTAACCCTACAGTTATCCTTCGTCGAGTCTAGACGACAAAATACTGCTGCTGCAGACTAATCATGATGTACACAATTATCAATGATTTAAGAAACCAACACGAGCCTTTGATCAGGACTGAAAATACCAATGAAAGATTACGCTACGAATAGGTCAATGGAATACGAACCCTTCGACGCAATGAAGGCGAAAGAATGGAAAAACTCATGGACAGAGTTAAAACAGCTGGCCGTTAGCAAAAGTGAGATGGAAAGTGTTTGTGGAGGCACTATGCTCCTTCCTGGGGTAAAAGTAAATTTAAACAAAAAAAATACAAAAAAAATAAAAAAAATAAAAATATTTGATTATACATATCTACATATTTAAATAATTTAAATTGCCAAATTTATCTCCAAAAAATGGAGATGACTCTGACAAAAAAATTAAAATTGATTAATTTATTAAACTTCATTTTAACGGAAAAATTGACAAATAAAATATAAGTTGAATTTTATCATTTTGTATTAATTTTTAATTTCTAATGTATATCGTTTAAAATTAATTGAAATTTATGAAATATGCATATAGTAGTTTGTATACAAATGATGTCGTTTAAATTTAAAATTAAAAATTTTGACATGATATAGCTTTACACAATTTAAATTATTTTGAAAACTGCATAACATACAGATATTATTCTACATTATGACTAAAAAATGCAAAACAAGCTTTTGTTTACTCTATCCATAACACTTAAATCATAAATACATGGCTACACATATGTACATATACTTATCATCAACTAAATTTAATAATAATCGAAATTGTGTGTGTGTTTTTTTTTTTTATTTTATTCCAATAATATTTAGCTTTTTAGAAAGTGTATATTTATAATGTAAATGTAAACACTTATGAAAGTATTTTGTATGTGTTCAAAAACATGCACAAGCTTATACATGTAGATTCTATTATTGTGTACAAAATATATAAAATATCATTTTTTTTGTTATTTTTTTAAGTACCGTCTCAGATGTTTATTCAACAATTCAAAAAATATATTATGAAAATGAACACTAAAAATACACACATACATATATCAGACGTACGTATATACATACTTACATACATAATACATAAGTATGTATAAGTATGTGCTTATCTTATACACATAAAAGTATTAAATAAATAAAAATAAAATGCAAATTTTATTTAAATGAGTTAATTTAACAGACAGTATTGATTTAATAAAAATATCTGAAGGACATTATTATTTATTTACAATTAAATTACAATAAATTTCTCATCAATTTGAACAGCAAGTACATATGTATATACGAATGTACGTAAATATATGCTCATGTGTACGGTAAATTACGAATGAAAAAAAATTTTTTATTGCATAAAAAAATAAAATTAATTCCAGGAAATATACAATGAAGTCAATTCTGAATATGTTATTTCTTCTTCTTCTTCTTCTTCATGGTGTTACAGTCCTGGCAAGGTCCTTTGCCTATAGAAGACATTCTCTCCACCTAACCCTATCTACAACCTTCTGTCTCCAGTTCTTGATTTGGAATGTTTTTAGATTTTGTTGCACCTCGTCCCACCATCTGTTTCTGGGTCTACCTTTGGATCTTGTTCCATTGATTCTGTCTTCTAATGCTCTTTTGCCTTCTGAATATGCTTTTAATTTGTGTATAATTTGTGATTACATTACTCCATAACTTAATTAAAAACCATCTTTGCTTCTTTGATTGAAGTATATATGAATGTATGAATGTAGATACTCGAAAGAAGGAATTTTTTTTCCCTGATACTGGTAACACATTACTTTAAGGTTAATTTATTTTATTTTTATAAAATCTTAAATTTATTACACTTAAGATTCTGAGATAAGATATACTTAATGATCTCTGACTATACTTAAATCTTTTTGACATTAATCATGTATAGTGTAAAATGCTTGAAAAAATCTTTTACATTACACACACACTCATCATCATACAACACAAACATAAAAGAATATAATGAGAGGATAATAGAAAAATTTTTATTTTAAAACATTTTTCTTTGAAAATATTTTTCTATCAACTTTATGTACATGTTTTAGTATTTTACTATAATATTAATAAAAATGTCGTCATAAAAAATGCCATTTTCATTTCTGTACATAAATAAAGAGATATATAAGCTGTTCGTAAATTATGTAAGTTTTCCGCGAGAATGATCTTTAGCACATTTATAAAAAATTTTAAAATCCTTTTCCGTTTTTAATTTTTTTTTTTTAAATTTTTTTTGTCATTTATTTTATTTCCCTTTATCAAAAAAAAAAATATCCTAGAGGCCACAAAACATTTCATTTTACTACTTAGAATGTTTAACGTATGCCATTTAATGTAATATATAGGATGATATATTACTGTGTGTATTTAATGTATGTAAGCAGAAAATTTATCTTATCATCGTAATAAAATGAAATGAAGTGAAAATGACAAAACAATTTTTTGATAAATTGAAATAATAAAATAAAATGTCCGCGTAAATTATTTTCTGTTTTTATTTTATTGACATACTTACATACATATATTTAAGAACAGACAACGTAAAATAATAAACTAAAGTTAATAAAATTTCAACGCTTTAGATACAATTACGATTTTCCTTGTAAGTTTTAAATGATTTAGGGTTTTTACATGAAAAGACACTTTCCACTACTTCCAGTATAACAGGTGAAGGAAGTTAGGCGTGTATCAGGTAGCCCATAGGTACCGTACAACCTTATACACCCTTCATTTCCTTCACCCGGTCTCTCATAAGACAATTTTTCATATGTGTGTCTTATAAGTGTCTCATCGTTTATAACCCCCTCATTTAAAGGACTTTATGTAAAAAATATTTTGAATAAATATTTTATGCTTCCAATAATCTTTCATACGTACGTGTATGTACGTTAATTTTATTATGTACTATTTCTCAGTTTATATCATGATATCTAATTATGCAAATTTAATGTAAAACACGCGAAACATAAAATCAACTTTATAGAAGAAATGAGCACTGATTAACCACATTACCATGAGAAATTTACTTCTAATCTCTTCTTCAGCTTAAATTAATTAGTTGACCGAAAATATCATTTCTTTGTTATATATTTTTTTTATTTTGTGAAAAATCAGTATACTCATCATATTATTTTGTATATTCTCGAAGGATAATGAAAACTTTTTTTTTTTTGAATTTCATTTGATTTCTTTACATTTATCTTAACCAATTTCTGGTAATCTTTAACTGACAAAACATCAAGAAAATACATAACTCATTATACAATTATTTTATCCTAACTGAAATTATAATGATCAACCACACCACATTATTATTACCCACACATAAAATAGTAATCAAGAATAGTAAAAACACCACATTGACAACATAGATAGATAGATTTAAATAAAATGCTTTCATTGTGTATATGAATTGGATTCAGATATGGAAGGTTCCGGAATGAATATACAAAATAATAATTAATACAACATACATACATAAGTATATTAAAAGTTTTAAAGGGGGAAAAAAAACAATTATCCTTGCTCTGAAGAATAGCAAACAACTAATAAATATTTGTAATTATCACAGAATATTTTAAAATACAAATGTTTAATACGTAAAATATATAATTACATATAACGTATCTTCTGTGCCATTACATTGATGTTATTATGTACCAACTTATTACACTATACACAATTCTCACTTTAAAGCATGCACAGTATCTGATCCAATTTAATTTTCCTTTTTTTTTTTGCTCCCGTATAATTGCAAGCTTTCACAATTTTGTAAGTGAAAATTAAACAAAATTTTCCACAAAAAAAAAAAAAAAGTAAATAAAAATAAAAATTTTTGTTTGCAATTTTCTACTTTTTGTTCAATGCATTTTTTTTGTAACGTATATTATTAAAATAACAATAGTGTATGGACTGTAAAAATTGGAATAAATCCAAGATTTAAGAATCAGATAAAATTATAAATAATAATTATTGTAAAATTATGAAAATTTCAAAATTTTATTTAAAGCAAAAATATTTTTGGTTTTTATAAATTAATCTATTTAAATTTATATTTCATCAGAAAATTATCGAAAAATTTACGGGTAATTTAAATCATCAAACAAAAAGTATAAATGTAATTGGATGGCAATTTAAAAATCAATAACAATATTTTTAAATTTTTTTTCCGTTTTTTTTTATGGTTCATCTGGTTTTTTTTTTGGTTCGATTTGTCAACAAAATCCTTTGATTTATTTTGTGAAACGTTTTTAATTAATTTTGTCCTGTAAATAACCCATGGAAATTTTGTAATGTTCAATAAGTTAATTAAAAACATTTGAAAGCATTGAAATTAAAAAATGTTTGTTTGGGCTACTTATTGTATTTTAGAATTTTATTGAGTTATAAATTTAAGGATTTTATGAGACCCGTCTTTTTAATCAAATATTAAATACAACCGGATGTGTATTTAATTCAGTAAAAAAATAAAAGGATGTTTTAGAAAAAAACAAAATACATTTTTTTTTTTGCTATTTCGGATTATAGTTGATTACATTTATCAAACACAAGCTTTTGTTCTATATAATTTGTGGCAACATACATACTCTCTCAATTCATTTACACTTGAATAAACTTTAATTTCTTGTCATTGTCACGTAATACTATCCCAACGTCAGCATCATGTCAGCATAAAGTTCCCTTTTTTTATGTTCTATCCGAAGTTCACATATAGAAGAAGAGAAGATACTTCCCTTTGAATTTTGTTTAATTTCAATGATAAAAAAACTGCCTGAAATACACTTATTTTTGTATTTTTCTCACTATGTTCAAGTATAAGGACAAATTTATAGGACACATATAAATTACTCGCACTCGTTACTTTGGACCATTGGTTATTCCTAAGGGAGAAACTTAAATAAGCCTATCCTCATACTTATATACATATGCATACATACGCATATGTACATATTACATATGTGTACACATTTGAAATTTTGTCAGAAAATCGAAAAATTAGGATTTAAAAAAATAAGCATATTCTTATTTGGCAATGTCCTAATAATGTTTAGTATTAGAAAAAGATGTACCAGAAACTGAATATAATATAGAATAAAACTTGGATAATTTGGCAACATCCTACCAATATGTAAATATAATTTTATGACAACTTTTTTATGTAGTATAGAAATTTGAAGTAATCCATAGAATACAGCTTGGAGATCAATTAGCTCTAAGCTTTTAGTAAGTGGAGTGCTCACTTCTAAATCTGATGGTCGAGTCGCTCCAATCTTTCAATATCAAATACACAAAAAAGAAAAAATTTCTTTTTGTCATCGTTTCTTTGCGTTATTATCAACGTTTTGCATTGCTGCTTTCTATTGACAACTATTTAAATAATTCGAAACTCATTTCAGTGTTGGTAAAATGACACCAGTGATTAAACATTTTCTTGCCTCATATTAAGCTAAGAAAAAAAAAAATGTTCAAACATACATAAACATAAAATAGCTCATTTTTCAAAAATTTACTTTGAAATTTATCAATAAAATTTATTTTCTTTTTCTTCCGTTTAGCTCTACAACTCATTGTGAGTTTTGGCCTGCACTCACATCTGCCATCTGTCCCTTTCTTTAGCCAGTGTCCTCCAATTAACGACCCCTAACGTTCTTGTTTCCGTATTTACATTATCCTTCCATCTTGTCCTTGGTCTTTCTCGACATCTTAATTTATCTGGTCTAACTTTTATTATGCTTTTTGGCTTCTTTTTTATTATGCTCAACTTTCTTTGTAACTTTAAAAAGAAAAAATTTATTTAATTTCTTTGTTATATTTACATACATAGTAGAACACTTAATACCTTTATTTTTGTTTACCAATAGAGTTAAAATTCATTTTGTTTACACACTATTTTATTCCGAAATGGTTTGGATCTATCAAAACATTTTGAAACCATTTTCATAATTTATTTATTTAATATAACAGTTTTTTGATATTTTCTATATTTAATTTTTTATGTATAATTTCTACAAATTTATGATTTTTTTCTTTCACGAATATAACTTACAACTTTTGCATATATATATTTTACTTTTATAAAAGTTTACGAATATATAAAATTTTGATAAAAAATATGATATGAATTTTATCCTTTTAAAAATTTAAAAATATTTATAACGTACTCAAGTAAACGTACATACTTTGAATTCATTAAATATTAAAATATCTACTAAATATATACAAAATAATATACTTTTTGTACGTGCTCTTATTTTATTTCAAATTAAATTGGGTAGAATATATATTCAAAAATTTACAATACTTGTTTTTGTACATGGATAATTTTAATCTTTATTTTATGCATACATATAAATAATTTCATATTTTGTTATATTCAAGAATCAATAATAATTTACATGTAAAGCATAGGGTGTTTCTCGTTAAAATTCGTATCTGGTCTAACTAACGTATTTTGAATATCAACAAAAATATTATTTTTATATTACAAAAGTTAAATGCAAAGCTAAGCTGGTACGCATTTTATGCTACAACATATAAGTATTTTGTTCTAGTAGAAAATAAATCTCGGCTCGGACACATTAACAGAATGGTAGACAGTAACCCATGCAAAAGAATTTTATTTGGTAAGATCGACAGAGTCAGACCCAAAGGACGACCAAGAGACAGATGGTGGGATGCAGTGTAAAGAGATCTCAACAAGCTGCAAGTGAGAGATTGGAAAAAGAGATTTCTAGACAGAGACCAGTGGCGGCTCAGAGGCAAAAGTCCTACTCAGGACTGTTTGGCCCTAGAAGAGAGAGAAAATAAATCTGTCCTTGTTGGCACCTAAAAAACAAAAAATAAACAAGATTGAATGAATAAAAAGACACATCCTTTATGTATTACTTTTGTTTAGTATATAGTATATAAAAAATTTTTGAATATCTTTATTTATTGTAAAATTTGAAAATGCTTAAAAGAAAATAATTTTCAATCTACATATGCATTTATGTATTACGTACCTATTGCTCTTGGAAATATTTATTACAATAATATTGAATTTGAATATTATTTAAACTGAAATTTGTACATTGTATATTATTGTAATATATGTTAATGTATTTTTTAAGTCATCAATTTTGTCTACTTATTTGAATATATATTTTTTTTTGTATTTTATTGATATTGTATTTTTCTGTTTTTAAATAATGATATTCATGTATAAAAAGATGCGATAACAAAGTGATTTATCTCTGGGATTTAAATGAATATGCTTATTCATGTATATATTTCGATATAATAAGATTAACAAAAATTTCAAATTAAAAATGGATTATGTTAACAAAACAATTACTGTAAACATTGATATTTTCTCAAAAGTCCAATACAAATAACATATCAAATAGAAAAGAAAATTTTCAATGAAATGTAAACAATGTAAGTTATTTCAATAAAATATATAATTATTATTCTGTTCATATAATTGTTATAAAATCCATGGTGCATTTTTGTTAAATACAAGAATGAATAATTTTTGTTTTTTTTTTTTTTTTTTTTATTACAAAGGATTAAAATAATCTTCCGTATATAAAATAAAAAATAATCAAAATCATAAATATGATAGCATAATGGTAAATTCTTTTTAATTTTTACAAATTATTTGTAATTATGGAAAATTAAGTATAGTCATATCGTATTTTATGATTTATTTATTTGAAACATAATTGAATTAACAATTGATAAATATAGAAAAATTTCAAATTGTTTTTTTATTATTTCACATTTTAGATAAAAAATTTATAAAAATAAATTCAAAATGAATAACAATAATTGTAGAGAAAAATAATACAAATTCGAATTTTGACCTTTCTAAATATAATCAAAATAAAAATAATAATATTATATAGAAACAAAATGTAATCTTTTTGAAATTGAGAACAATAAAAGCTAATAAAAAAATAAATTTCACTTATCCTTCTAAGTAAAAAAAAAACAAAAAGGATAAAGTAATTCATGAGCAAAAATGTATCTATATAAATACATTTATTGCATACGTACATACATATGTACATGGATACAATTTGTATACAGGAATCTATTTACTATTTCGTATCCATGCATGCACTAAATAATAAGAAAATGTGTATACAAAATTATACACAAATTATTTAAGTGATTTATGAGAATTTTAAGCCTTAAAATTAATAAATAAATTTAATTTTAATTCAAATTGTCCTGACCGTAAAATATTTTTTTGAAATTTTATTAAAAGACAACTTTATATGTGTATTTTACATTTGTTTTTTCAAAAATACGAATGTTATATTATAGTAATCAATTTTCCGGTCCTTTCAAATCTGAAATGGAAATTTTATCTAACACATATTTATGTCTGTACTGATGTAACATTCTAACGTAAATTTTAGATACATACATGAATACATATGTATGTATGTATCCTAAAAATTATATTATTGTCCTTTTGTATATTAACACAAAAAATGAGAATGAAGACTAAACACAAAATTATATAACAATAATATTCGGATTACATAGAAAAAATATAAAATATTTTTGTTTTCATAAATTTCTTTGTTAAGGTCATTTTAAATCCACGTTATTAAATTGAATAGAAGAAAAAAATTAAAAAATAAACATGAAAACAATTCATTATACGTTTCATGTGAAATGTGAAATGAATCCCTTTCAAGGATAATCTAATAACAAAAAAAAAATTTTAAGTGAAATTTTTACAATGAAATAAAAAAATAAAATTTTGAATGTTTTGAAAATGGATTTTTTTTTTTTCTGTTAATTTTTGTTGATCCATTTAAATATTTTATTTATTTTTTTTTTGCATTATCTTCATATGCAAATTATGCAAATATGAATGTGAAAAATTTTTTTATAATCTTTATCTTTATATCCTTGTCTTATATCCTTAAATGAATTAGCTAGAAAATTTTTCTTTATTTCATTATTTTACAAAATATATCTCAACAATTTTAAAAATTTTCAATTTCATATTTTTGAACAATCTGAGGAAGAAAAAAAATTCTCAATTAAATTTTTAACACAAAAAAAAAAAAAAAATCCATTAAATTTATTTGTATATTTTTAAAACTACTAAAATTGTTAACGTTTTCTTTTAATGGGTAATAAGTATATATACAAACATATTTTTATTTGTGGGAATTGTTTTTAAACATTTTTAGAATGCTATATAGTTTTAACAAATTTTCATTTGAAATTTTATTTAAATAATTTCAAGCAGCAATAAAATTTTAATGTACATTTGAATATTATACGTATGTATATGCATGTCTAGAACAATAATATGAAATAAATATTTTCATATTTTGATGAAACCTAAAAAATTTTTCACACCGTCTATTTTAACTTACATAGATTAATAAAATTAGAAAATATAAAATAATTTATTTGCTAAAAGCAAATAACATTTTTTATTTCATACAAAGATAAAAAGGAATTACTTTTTGGGTAAAATTTTATCTGATGAATTCACATTTTTTTCTTTTTTTTTTTTTTTTTTGATTATTATTTATATATAGTTTTCCTTTGTACTTTAACAGTATAGACAAAAAAGCGACATTAAATAACAAATATCCTAGGGAAAAATATAATGAATGATAATAAAAATAAATAGCATTTTTTTTTTTTTGTACATCGTTGTTTTTTTTTAAGGTCATTTGTTTTGTAATATACATTTTAACACCACCCACTAAAATGTTTTATGTATGTACGTTTTCTTTTTAAGGAAAAAAATAGAAAATTTCGATAAAGAAAATTTCTTTACATGAAAATCTAATAAATACACCAAAATACTGTGATTTTATTTTCATACAAGGTGTTCCAGAATAATATAACAAAGTAAGTACATTATTTTTAAAGGTCAGACTTTTGCTGCTATCAAAAATAAATCATTCTAGATCTCTTGAAATTCATATCTTCTATTATTGATTTAATTCTTTGTTTTTTTTGTATGAATCATATTCAAACTATTTAGAATAATGCGTTTTGTAACATTTATTCTGAGATACCTTAAATATTTGGTAAGAATGATAAGAAAATAAGAACAATTTCTAATGTTTTTCTGTTGTTTTCAACGTATTGATAAGAATAACATTTTTATTTACATGTACATTTGAATGTATATAGGTACATAAATACATGTATATATGTATCAGTATATAATTAGATAGCCGAAGGGTAAAAGATTTCACGAAGACATCACAACGATAAAAAAAAAATTTATTATTGTCATATAAGTGTAAGTGTGTGTATATTATACAAAAAGAAAACAAAAGCAAAATTTTCTGCCCTTTTTCCTTTAATATTGCAAATATATTGAAATGCTTTTTATTCTTATAAAATAAAATTTAGGTCAAATGGCCTTTGGTTAAACACATGTATTAAATACGGATTGGGATTCTAATATATGTATCTATCACCTATCATCTATCAAGAAATTGTGAATAGTTCACCCACATTTGTGCAGGACCCTTCAGAATACATGATTATCACAATAAATTAAAATACAAAGCTCAAGGTACCTACTTTCAACAAAAATCTATTTGGATTTTAGGATTCTGAGATGTTATAAATTGAAAAAATTGATGAAGAATAAAGAATCAGACACTTAATAATATCTTTTTTTGCTTCATTCTATACTTACATATTTAGATATATTTTCCGAAAAATTCCAGATAATAATACTGTCTTAAGTCAAAAAAAAAAAAAAAAAAATCAAAATCAAAAGTATCACTTGGTATCACCCATTGTGGCTATTGTACATGTATGCATGTCAAAAATACGAGAAAAAAAATCAATTATTTATTTTTCGTATGATATCATCATATTTTATTCAAGATATGTCGAAAACATGATTGCTATACACATTCTGCATAGCTGCTATACTGATATCAATACCAGCATTATTGTATATACATAAATGCATACATTAGTAAATATTTAATTATATACGAATTTTTTTTTTTTTTTATAAGTACATATACATATGCGTACATATAAGTACATGAGTACATCAACGTCTTATTTATTCCTGATGTATTTGTATTACAAAAATTTCACTAGATTTGAATAGATATTTTATTTATGAATCTTTTTTTTTTATCTTTTTTTTTTAATCAAATGTATGTTAATAAAATTAGAAATAGAAATATACATAAATGACAGAGAATAATAATGATGTTAAAAAGGCATTATTCATAATGTTTCAACATAAAAATAGTGTTAGAATTAATGATAGCAGGATATAATTATTCAATATTCCAATAATGACTTAGTAACTCCTTGGTCAATAAAACATAACGCATGTAGGAGTGTGTACGCACATCGTATGAATTTACATATATATCTATGTGTATGTATTATACAACACTAAATACATCTATGTAAATTATATGTACAAAAAAATCAAATAAAAATTAAGCGATAAATATATAAAGTACACACACTATATGTATGTACGTATAATAATGTATGTATGTATGTATAAATGACTTTGTGAACTCATTATTGTATTCTTGATTGAATTCATGTCCTCATAACGAATATATAAGTAACACAAAAAAATTTTACGTTTTTGCTGTCTCGTTGTAAACGTATAAATGTGTATATGTACATATGTATCCACTATCTATGTAACGTAACATGAAAAATTACGTAAATATGAAAATATCTAAATTATATTATATGCTTATGAATCTTATGATTATGATAATTGTTACCATGAATATGTACTATCAAAAATATAACACATGTATATAGAATACCAAAGGACTTTGTGTGTATGTGTAATTTTAGAAAATCCTTTTTCACGAGTAAGTACCTATATATACACTTATATATAAAGAAAAACATGAAAAATAGTTTAAAATGTGGATTCTGAAAAGTGTGATTTATTTTCATTCATGAATAAATTTTTGTTAAATCACAGAACCATAACTAATAAAACTTTTTCAGTTAAAAATAGTAGTTGTGTGTGTGTGTTTTTTTTTTCTGTCTTGAAATTTGTCTAGCCTATTTATATGGATTTTAGCAATTCAAATTTTTGTTCATTTTGAAATTTTTTCCAGTTTTAATATATGTACGTGAGTATGAATGTATGGTGTTTTGGTATAATAACAAAAAAACCTATGTATATGAATAAAAATCGTTACATTTATGAATTGTTGAATAATATTGATAAAAATTGATAAAAAGCAAGTAAAAGTTAGTTTTGTTTTCTTTCAAAAATGGCACTTGTTGAATTAAACGTGTATATACTTACATATGTACATATTTTGCATTTTTCTCATTTTATTATGTAAATAACATACATATGTCTATGTATAGTTATCATTATCAATATGCTAATTGGGCGCATCTCTGTGCAGTTATTCAAACAACAAACAAAATAATGTATACATATATATAAGAAGAGATATGTACATATGTACTAAAAAATTATAAAAATTATGTATATATACTTCTTCTTCTTATTCGATGGCTTTAGAAAACAGTTGATTTATTCTCTACGAAACAAATCGTTTCTGAGCCTCCAGAAGTCTGGTCCACTAGACAGTTCTATCAACGACGTCCCTTCTCCAGTTTGCTTTCAATAATACCCGAGCATCCCTCGCCATTTCGTCTTCCCAACGTGCTCTGGGTCTATCTCTAGAACGAATTTGTCCCTGTGGAACCATATCTATCACTTTCTTTGGAACCCTAGCGTCATTTTGTTTTAGCAAATTGTATGTCAAATTATACGTACTGGAAATTCTTTATTCTTGGTATTTTGGCAAAATACATAAGTTTTAGAAGGTAACGGATGGGGTGTTAGGGACACCCTGTAAATATATAAATTATTTGTTGAAATCGTTGGAATTTTGTGCACGCTTCTTTCAATTTTTCGTGATTATTCAACATCCTGTCCCAGAAAGTTTTCTACAACCTACAAGATGTTGCTGTAAATAAATGTCTGCAGTTCTATAACAAATTTTATGTAAACTTCCGTTTCCGCTTACATCGATTGAAAATCTAACGTATTGTACTGCCATCCTCTGATCAAAAAGTAAAACTTAAATTTAGCCCAATTTATTTAGTAATTAGACCACTGACTAATTGAAATTGAATTTTATATTTAATTTCGAAATTTCGTCTTTGCTGAATTGAATTTTGAATTATAATTTTTGACTTTTCTGTATGTTTTTCGACTTGTAGAACAATTTGTGCTATTACTGTACTTGTTCTGTGCTCTGAAGTATTTATTGAATACTTTTTTAACAAAATTTTACAAGTTGTGTTATTTGGTTCGTTTCTCTATTTGGAAAATTACAAAATTTCAATTCTAAATTATAACATTTGAAAACTGTAATTTGTTTAAATTAAAAATAAAAACAAAAAAAAATGTCTCGCAATAATGTGGTTGATAATACATCAAAAAAGGTAAGACAAGTAAAATGCATAAAATATGAAAATATACACACACATACATACATAATGTACGCGTATAATATAATTAGAATTTCATGTTTATTGAATAAGAATTATAAGAAGTGCCTTTTTTTGAGGTTATGTCTTCTAATTTACATATATCAAGTTGAATGAATTTTTGATGTACAATATGGTGATGAATGATGATGCTAATGATAGATAAATAATTCTGAAGAAAATTGAAACAATGAGTTTTCATTTCTTTGTTTAATTTATCTAATTTTAACCTTTAATTTTACACCAAAAATAAAAATGCATTACAAAGTACAATTAATGTAATGAATTCATTTAAATTATCAAATTCAAATTATTGTTCGACTACATATACATATGTCATGTGTCGTTATGTATTATAATACCAGATGTTTAAATGTAGATAGACGATGATTTCATGTATTGATATGCAGCTGCAATTATTAAATAAAAACGCCATTTCAAATATATTTTAATAATGTATGTATTTATTTATTTTTAGGTACAAGATTATAAGGATACTCTTATTAAAAAAGCAGAACATCTTATAACAAGCGGTTTCCCAGAGAAAATAGTTGAATTAAATGAATTACTGGCAACACCAATGTTCTCTGAACGTAATTTTACTGATGTACATCAAGATTTAAACATTCCAGTGCCAGATCCAATACCAATTAATCATTTAAGTAGTGGAACAACAACAACAACAGCAACAACAAATAATGAAGATGATCAACCATCAGCTAAAAGACCTAGAGTTGATTATTATGTTCCTGGTACAAAAGTGATGGCATTACCATCAGGTACAGTACCATGTAATAAACCATTATGCGATATGATAAAAATTGTAAAACCAATTATTCGAACATTGGTTGAAGATTGTAAGTATTTTTAATTTTACAAATATAGTCAGTGAATACGTAATTTTTTTATTTTTTTTTTTCTGTTCTTGTTACTTTCAGCAAATCTTTTAAAAATGTGGATATCATTTATGATACCAAAAATTGAAGATGGTAATAATTTTGGTGTATCAATTCAAGAAGATACATTAGCTGAAATTCAAGCTGTTGAATCAGAAGCAGCAGCATTCTTTGATCAAATATCAAGATATTTTTTATCAAGAGCTAAAGTTATATCAAAAGTTGCTAAATATCCACATATTGAAGATTATAGAAGAGCTGTGATTGAATTGGATGAAAAGGAGTACTTAAGTTTATGGCTTGTTGTATGCGAGGTACGAAATCGTTATTCATCATTACATGATATTGTTATAAAAAATTTGGAAAAACTTAAAAAGCCAAGATCATCGAATGCTGAAAGCTTGTATTAAAACAAAAGAGATATATTTAAATTATAAAACAAACAAAAAAATACAATAGACATTAAAGAAAAAAAAAAAAAAAACAAAATCATTCAAAATTTAAAAATTATATTTTAAGTAAAAACAGTACATATATTTTTTTTTTTTGTAAATTAAGACAAAAAGAAATTAAATCCTCATTTAATTATTTTTCTTTCATTTCTGTTTTGTAATTTTTGTTTTTTCTTTGTTTTACTACTGGAAAATACAAAAATTGGAATAATTTGTTTTAAGCAAAAATTGAATTTAATTCACTATATTTGAAACATAAATTGTATACATACATTAATATATATGAATGCAATTACTAAATATAATTACAATCCTCATAAATTATTTTCTCCCTGCATAATTATATTTAAATTTTTCTAAATTGAAAATTGATGAAATTTTTAATAAATTATTAATAAATAATTTTTTCTTGTCAAATATAAATGGTAAAAATATAGAAATGTAATTTTTCTAATTGTTGCTTTATTTTTTATTTTTCTTTTAAAACTGTTCACATGAAACAAAAAAAAAAAAAACGTTCCTTGATTGATTTGTACCAATTCAAAACGTTCTTGGATGGATTATGGTTGAATTCAGTTAAATTGAATGGATAGTTAGATCTACAAAAATGAAATGGAAATCTAAAAAAATTCAAGTATTTGTCGTTGTTCCTACAAATATGTTAGAAAAAATAATTTTTTGAAATTTTCATGTTACAAAAATAAAATTTAAGTTTGATTTCAACGCTCAACTTGACTTTAAAGCTTTGCTCAACGTTTTTCATCTAATAAACTTCATAATAAGGTTTTTAGAATTTCTCTTACTGATAAAAAAATAAAATATGTTAGCTCGACTTTAAAAAATTTAAATTTTAAGATCATTGAAAAGGATTCATATTTTTTACTGACTTAAATTTACATACATATTTATTAAATTTAGAATTTACAAAAAAACTGAATTCGTCTTTAAATTCAGTTACTATAATGTACCAAGTATGGTATTATTAAGTTATTCAGTATGGTATTCAGTTACTATACTAAGTTTGAAGACAGTGACATAGAAGAATTTTTTTTTTTTCAGGTACCATTTTAACTTAGAAATTGAAGAACATTAGAATTTTAACAATTTCCGGAAACACAATGTTTTTTGTTATAAATCTCTCTAATACACCAATACAGTATTTGTTATATATATTGTTAAATATGTATATTAAAGATTGTGTCATGTGTGTACACGTTTTTACACCATCTCAGCATTCAGCTAAGAAAAGTGTATAATCTTTCATTCATTTCTTATGGTGCTCTCTTTAAAAAAAAATTATCATTTTTCTTAAGAAAATATAAAATCTGTTATATTTCTTTCTTTTTTTTTTTTTTTTTGTTAAATGTATCTTTTAAAAGTTCACTAAAGAAATCTTCGATATGTGTACACATGTGTAGTGTACATGAATATAAATGAACAAGAAATTTAATTGTATACACTAATACAGTATTGTAAAAAAAAAAAAATAAATAAATATATAACAAACCAGACCAACTCAGTTAGATTCCAATCCAACATCATCACAAAGTTATTTTTTTAGGAGTCGTAGTGTCATAGTCGGTTTACTCTGTATTTTGTATTCTGTAAATGAAAGATATAGATTTCTGTTTTTAACACAAAAATTGTATATTTTTCATAATAATAAGAAAGAAAAATAAAATCAACATTCAACAACAGTCAACAAAGCACAAAAATGAAGTCTGATAAAACAGAATGAGCTGAAATTTCAATGAGAGCAGACATAAACGACAACAAGAAAATTTATATTTAAAATTTACGATTAATTAATAAGTAATACATCGTTTTATCGCATTTAATTTTTATATTTAAAATTAATTACTGTTTCATTTTTATTTAAAATTAAATTTAATTTCTAAAAGTGAAACAAAAAAAATTTTTTTTATTACAAAAAAAAATTATTTAAATTTTTTACATTAATTTTTTTTCAAAAAAAAAAAAAGAAAATTTTTTATTTTGTTTGTAAAGTGAATGTACGATATCGTGTATTTGGTGTACATACATAAGAAGAACAGAACAAAAAAAATATATTGTAGTGTCCTTACATATTTTTTTTACACCTCTTTTGATGATATTTATTTTTCGTATGTAAATATTTGTTAAAAAGAAAAATCTTTAAATTAAAATAAAAATTTGTAGTTTTTATAATGTTGAAAAACCGATAAGAATTGTGCTCATATCTTTTACATTATTTAAGTTAAAGGTAACACACAGTTGATTATAGAGTTTTAGATGCTTAGGAGCCGGCTTTTTATAATATGTAGGTATCTTGATCTGAATTCTTGTACATATCTTGAATTCTATGTTTTTTTTTTTCTGTTATAAAATATCTGCAACAAATATTTCGTGTATCCGTACGATAGTGTATAAAAGTGAACTTGATTGTTTCGTGAATGTTGTTTTGATTTTTTTTTTTCGACAACAATCAACAATATATGTAAACCTACCTTGTGTAGTGTATGAGTGAATTTTTCAAATTTTTTTTGTTTTTTTCGAAAAGGTGATAAGTAAATTACGTTAACTTGAGATTTTGTTTCTTCGTGTTTTTTTTAGTGTGTTTATAGCAATTAAAAGATTGTTGTATTGAAGCATTTTTATATTGGTACAATATAATTGCCGTATGGTATAAATGTTTAAGTAGTATTAGTCAAGGTAAATTGCTAAAACAGGTGGAGGTCATACTATAAAAATAAAAATAAAAATAAAAAATTAATAAAAAGAAAAGCTCCAAAGTAATCTTCACAAAAATTACGTGTGACTTGTATTTTAACTTCTTCTTTTTTTTTTTATATTTTTATTAGTCATGTTTATTTCTTGTTTATTTGAATAAATTTTTTTTTTTTTAATTAAAAAATTTTTTTTGTTGTTGTTGCGGATATGTGATCATGTTTATTCGATCGAATAATTAAAATTCTTTTAACGTTATATAAGTACCTACATATATAGTAGAGAACAATATAAGCAATATGATAAGCAGCTCGTAATCATATATACACGTATAATATGCGATGTAAACAAATACAGATGTAAAAATCGTTATATTATCGTACGCACACAATTCATTTATGGTGATGTTGATATGTTTTTAGCGATAACAAAAGTAATAAAATAAAAATAATAAAAATTATAAATAATAATAAAAAAAAAAGTAATCATGCATTTAAAATAAAATACATAATTAAATATAAAAGTATAAACTGTGTACGCGAATATCTACACCTAGTATAACTGATACTGGTAAACATAAAATTGTAAAAAATTTGCGTAACGTATTATTAAGTGTGTTTATTCACAGTTTTCCTTTTTATTGCTGTTAAAACTTGGTTAAAACGTGCAAAATCGCTTTTTACATTTAATAACATAAAAAAAAAAAAGAAACAAATATAAAATTATTTTTTTCCCGTATGTTATTGATTTTATTTATCGATAATTTTAATATTTTATTTTTTCTTTTGCTAAACTACAAATTATTGTTTTTTTTTTTTTTTAAATATCAGTATTCAAATAATGATTTCAAATAACATTATGTCCGTCTGTAGTTTTGAATACATGTCGATGATGTAATTTGAATTTATTTTAAATTAAATATAGAAAAAAAAAATTTGTTTTTTTTTTTTTTAAATGCAAATTGAGTATAACACATACCCGATTAATATCAAGTTATACCTGATTGTTGTTAAATTGTTTGTATTATACTGAAAATTTAAATAAAAAATAAAATAAACAACACTATAGATGCATGTGAAAACAAAACAAAAATTATCTTTTAAAGTGCAAATGAATTAATTTGTTTTATTTTAATTTTAATAAAAAAAAATTCTGACGTCATGTTTTGCTGGCGTTTTTATGTGATATAAAATATTTGAGCTTTGGGTGTAGCTATGTCTGTATAAATGTTATATTAATGAGACATTTAATGTGTACACGCTAATAATGTTTTTAATAAATTACACTCGGAAAATTATATGAAAAATTCCATTTTTAACAGGAAAAACAAAATGAAATTAAATATCTAATTACATGCATGCACAACATATGTACATATATGGGACAGTGGACTGTAAAAATGCAGTATTAGCACAATGTCATGGTTTTTAATACACATTAAGAAATAGATACATTATGTTGTTATGTTATTTATAATCAGAAAAAAATACATATATGTACATATACATGGAAAATCTTGTAATTTTCATTGTTCACATGTAGAAAAAAGTAAATTAAAAAAAAATACTTAATAATAATTTCTTACATATTAGAATTTTTAAAAAATTTGAAAAAAAAAAAAAATTCGTTACTATTTTCAAAATATTTTTAAAATAAAAGAAATATAAATAACTCATAAGTAAAAACGTTGTAGAAAAATTAAAAAAAAAAAAACGAAATCTTCAAAATTTTATACGTAAATGCCAACATGTCTCCAATTAGTAATATAAATTTTCGGACGATTAAAATTGAAAAAATTCATAAAAATAAAATGAAATTAATAACAACTAAAAGGATAAATAAAAGGATATCATCATCCTTTTCATCATCAATATCATCATCATCACAATTACCATTGTCACCACAATCGTTCGTAATGCCGTCGTCATCATCAATTCTATCATCATTATTCTCACATAATATAATAATTACAAATTGTGCCATTTATTATTTATTATTATGTGTAATTATAATATCAACCATGATACATAATGTATTATCATTTAATTTAGAAAATCGTTTACCAATTATTAAATACGGTGAATCAGGTTCATATTTTGGATATTCTGTAGCAACACATATTGTTGGTGAAACTGATAGTCCAAATAATGAAATATGGTAAGTAAAATATATGCTTATGAATTATTATATAAATTAATTAATAAAGCGAAAATTCACGTTACACGATATCGAAAAATGTTCGAAATTTTATCAATTTATTTATTTAAGTATTATTATTATTATTATTATTTTTTTTTTTTGTAAAGATATCAACAAAAATCAATATTTGTTTATATAAAAAATATTTATCATTTATATATATGTACATATGTATGTAATATAAAAATCATAAATTATTACATTATAAATCATTTATTTATTTTATTTTATTCTGTTTGCTGTAAGTATGGGTATACAAAATATATATGTACAACAATATAACATTATGTCATATGAAATTCGTTATAAAATTCATAACAAAAAATAAAATAAAAAATGTACTAAATAAAAATAAAATAAACTAAAAAAAAATTAGGGCGTGAAAAATATGAAATTCATCAACAAGCATATGTGTAATGTACTATATTTACGTTTCAATTATATTTCTTTAAAGATAAGAAAAATTCATCATTCATACATATTATATTTTTATTTGTATCAAAAATTTATTTACCTATTTATATATATACATAATCACATTTTGTTTATAATTTTGATTATATCAATTATAAATAAATTTTTATATAATTTTTAAAATCATAACATTTTATGTACTCATGATAAAAAGCAGACGTTTTTTTTTTTTTCAAATTTTGCTTGCTTGATATTTTTAAATCGATAAAATATATGATATGTACATGTATTATACGGTTTGAAATTAAAAATTTTTATTTTAATAAAAAATAAAAAGAAAATGAAATTTTTATGAATGTTAATAAAATAAAGCAAGAAATCTAGTATTTAGTGCTATTTAAAAATATTTGATACCATAAGCAGTTTTTAATATATTCTTTCTCATATGTAGAAATGTATTTTACACTGATATTTTTACATATCAATTAAGTCACAAAGTTCAGATAAGAAAAAATGTGGAAATTTATTTGTTAATTCGCCTTAAACATATTTTGTATATAATTTGCATGTAAAAGTATATTTCATCTTTTAAAGAATGTATTATGAGGTTAAACATACATATGAGTGAGGTATGCGTATCACACATAATGATAGTCTTACGTACAATTTCGTAATTTTTAAAATTATAACTTACGTTATTTTGTTCTCTTTTTTTTTTTTTGTTTTTTTGTTTTTTTTTTTTTGTTTATTTTGTAAATTAGGATAGCCATAAGTAAAGTACGATACCACATAAAGAAACAATGTAGTAGCCATTATATATTGTGATTTTTTTTTCTTTTTCTTATGAACAAAATTGATTATGATTACTGACATACACAACATACATACATATTTTCTCAAAAAATAAAAGTAAATAATAATTTTTTAAAATTATACACCGAAAAAATAAAGCATTATTTCAAATTTTAAATAACATCCGTTTTGAGTATTTTTAAATACAATATCCTTTAATTTTTAATTTCTAATTTTTAGGGGTTCCTTTTAATTTTGAAAACAACTTCATAATCATTCTTAGAACAGAAAAGAACATATAACAATACAAAATGATATCAAATAAAAATAAATAAATAAATAAACCAAAAGGATGGAACCCTATGGTTCTATTAATTTAAGGTGATAATGAAGCATCAGCATTAACTGTATAAAAAAATGTTAAATTTCTATAATGTACATATAAGATTTCTAACACACCCATTTTTATATTTTAAAAATATTTATATTTTAAGAACCCTTATACCCTATGATTACCATTTAAACAAATAAATTCTATTTTATTTGGTTTGATTTTTTTTTGAGTGTTACATACCCGTTTCAATTTTGAAATTTTATAAATCCTATAAAATCTCATGTGGGTTATTATGTTACGATTCTCTACAGAATGTTTCACCAATTCGTTGAGAAACATATTTGTAAACATAATCTATCATCTGGCGTAGTGTTAGCATCCATTCATAAAACACCCTTTATACTCAATTATTAAGTGTTTGAACAAACTAGGTATATATACATACATATATGTACGTTGCGTACAAGATATTCATTAATTTGTTGTTACTAATATCCGGCAAACCCTTATAAATTTTATTTTATGAAATTATAATATATTTTTTATTTTTTTTTTAAATTGGGCATCTTTTCTTGTCTATATTAAAAAAATGTAGTATAGGTGTACATTTTTCCTCTTTTTTTTTTTTTTAAATCACACAAAGAAAATAAATAATGACAATTTCTTAAAAAAGGAAATGTTGAAAAAATTGAACTGTTGAGTATATATATACACATACCTACCTGTTTATTTATTTTGTCGTTTAAGTTTTTTTTGGTTTTCCTTGTGTGTGGTAAAATTTTAGAATTTATATTTAATTTATTTCATTTTTATTGATGTTTTAAATATTTTGTATTCTATTCTCTTATAAAAATTTCTATTTTTTCTATCATAAATTTTTATTGTTGTTGTATGTACACTTAAATTTATTTGATTCTAAGAATGTACTTTTTAGTCTCATTAGATCAATATATAATCGTGTATATAATAAATTCTAAATTTTGTTTAAAAAAAAAAGAAAGAGAATCGAATAAATTACATTTTAAACAGATGTGTAAAGACATTGTAAAGTATTTGATTTTGAATGTATGTATCTATACCTTTATAAAAAATCTGATGTCAACATATACATAATTATAATAAAAATGTGAATAAATTTAAATAAATTTATTCAGATGAACTAGGGATTACAATATCTTTTATTTGTTTTTAAAATTTTATCCTATCTTTAATTCTTAGAATATTAATGAGAATTCCTATTTTACAAATTTATTTTTTTAATCTTATTTTTATTCAGTGGTATTAATACAACATTGTATCAACCTATACAAATAATACAAGTAATGTGTAATAAGTTGTATCTTTAGAGCTTCCAGTAACATTATGCAAAAATTTAGTCCTTTGTAGGTTTCTGTATTAAAAAATTTTGAATATAAAAATGTTGTTTCCATTAATAAAAAAATTTATTAAATAGATATATTAAGTAGAAATTATTTATTTGTATATGTAGCTGTACACACAAGATACAAATGTAGCTAAACTCTTTCATTTTATCAATATAAGGTATATGTTCAGTATCATATATTATTGTATCATCATTATTTATATATTTTGCAATATACGTCATAATACCTATGTAAATTATTCATAAAATTTTTCTAAGAATCAGCAAATAAAATATAAAATTCCATAAGTCTTATCTACAAACATTAAATGGTTATTCTTTGAAAAATTCATTTTAAAAATTATAATCATCTTAAAGAATAATGTATTACGTCATTATATAATAAAGCATAAATTTTGAAAGTTGAATTTTTTTAAACAACATATAACTGATCTTGTGATTACAATGATTTCATCTTAAAATAAAAAATTTTAAAACGACAATATTGACTTATTCTGTGAAAAGGATCTTAAAGTCAATGGTTTAAAATTTTATATTATATATTATATATTTTCTTGTACCTTATTATATGCATTCACACACATGCATACGAGTATATGTACATATATTTGATCAAAATTTAGTATCATATTCTAAAGAATTTTTTAATGATTACCTTTTAAATATTGGATGTTTATCAATATCAGTGAACAAAATTATTGGTTTTTTTTATTTTTTATTGACTTATGTATAATATAATATATGTACGAGTATCTTATGATATATCTTATAAATTTACCTTATATTATACATTAATATATGTATGTACACCTAACATGACAGTTATTTGCAATATACAGCGTATCTCTGTCAAAGAGAACATATAATAAAACATAACTATCGTGTGTAAACATTTACACATGAAATTTAACTTCTTATACAGAGGAAAAATTGTGATGACTTCAATTTCATTATTGATGACTTAAAGCAGCAAATTCTCATTATTAGCTTGGAAAATGGTTTGTTATACCGGTAAAAGAAAAATATGAATTTTCAAATTCAATATGTAAATTTTAAAATTGAAATTATATGTACATATGTACATTTACACAAAGCCGTATATGTAATTGAAATACTGTGTATAGAGGTATTCCGTTCATTAAAATTAAAATTAAAGTGTGGTCAGACAAGAGTAAAATTATACATATGTATTTTATGTATGCATACTTATTGATAGGTGTTTGAATTATGAAATAATTTACATGAAGTGTTGGAAATCTATTCAAGTCGAGGGGGTATCTTTCAAAAAGTACCTACTTTAAAAAAAAAAAAAACGTATTTACTGGGCATATCATTTCACATTTTTCCCATCAAGTATACGTGAGAATATTTGAAAATTTTATCTCAAAAGTAAAATAAATAATTTTTCTTTTATATTTAACTAGATATACGCACTTTTCTTAATTAAAGATGGTTCACTGCATTTCATATTTTTTTTTTTTTCAAAAATAAAAATACATACAAATGTACAAATTTATGTGATCTGGTCACACTAAATTGGAGCCAATTATTGCGGTATATGTATGGAAGATCGCGATTGTAGAATATATTTTCAGTCACACTAGTCATAACGTTCACATTGCATTTATTTTAATCTGTTGCACTTAAATGCATTTACAGTATAACATAAATGTAAACTTTATATTAGTATGAAGCTATAAAAACGAAATGATCATTTCTTATCTTTATTGATCTAAGCTGCAATATATACTTATATAGTACCAATATCGATCATTAAATGGTTACATACAATACAACATTAAAACTGTATCCAATGAAAATATGAAGGCAGTTAAGGAATACAGAAACCATTATTAAAAATAAAATAAAATAAAAAAACGTATTTAAATCTATAAAATATTGCATAAATAATGCAAATGTAAAAAAAATGCATCATTGTAATGATGAAGCAAATATTATGATGGAAATAAGACGAATTCACAATTATTGATGGATTTACCATACAACAATATTTCATGATATTTATTGATTGAAAATTATTATTATCATTTTTTTTTTTTGGTTTTTCTTTATTATTTTATGTTCTTGTAATATAATAATTGATTAGAGCCGTCAATATTTTACAGTATACAGTATATATATGCATTAAGATTTTTATGATGTTTTTGTATACTTGTAAATCTGAATATATGCAGATTTTTAATTAATTGAAACACGTTAGGAAATATTTTAATAACAGAAAATTATCCTATAAATTGTACATACTATATGTATATTTTACAATATGCAATTTATGCATATCATATAATAATAAAAAATAAGGTTCAAATTCAAATCCAATAATTCGATGACGATGAAATAAATTTATTAGCAGATTTAAAACAATTTTTTTTTGTTTATGCACATGCACATATGTACATACATATGTATGTATGTATACGTACATAGAAGAAAAAAAACTGAATATTGAATTAAATCGGGAGTCATCATAAGGCTTTTTGCTATCATGCGAATTTTTTTTTCTTACATTTTATACCGTTCCTTATTGATCACCTGTGTAGTTATTTATATAAGAAGAGTCCTGCTGAGTTATAGAAAATAAAAATTTCTCTTTGTATTTTGTACCTCTAATACTAAAATACGATTTTCTATTGTTATAATGTTTTTATGAATATTTTTTTTTTTTTGTTTTTTGAATTTCAGTTTTGAACAAATGATTTTATTGTCGGTTTTATTTTGAATCCTGGGAGAACGTGCTGTATTTTTGGTTCATCGGTTAAATAAAATACAATACCATAATTATTGGATATATGGTACGCATATATATAGTATACAAAACAAACCGTGTACCATTGTACATACGTGATTTTTTTTTTTTTAATTTTGCATTTTGTATTTTTGCAAAGACTTGGAAAATTGTAAAATATTTCTCTTCTTTCTCCTTGCATCGTAAATCATTAAAAATCTAGAAATTTCAGTAGAAAGCAGAAGATTTTTTAAAGATCAAAACAAAGAAAATTTTTAAAATATTAGATTTACATTTTTACATAGTAGTGAATAGAAATTATTTTTATAAAAATAGAATTAGAGTATTTCTTGTTTTTTTCACTACATTTCAATCAATCAAAATGATCAAAGAGATTTTCACCTTTCTGATAATGAGTGATGTGTTTTTTGGTTTTCCTTTGGTGAACGAGAAGCAACAAAATATCCTACATAATAAATTTTTAGCCTGAAGCCTGTTTGTTATTTGATATTTATTGTAAAAATTCTTCATTTTAATCAATAATAATTTTAATATTCGCCCACAAGGTAATGTTTACAATTCACATACGTTACGTTACAATATATGAACGTAGGTAGTTTGTTGTTGACAAGACGATATATGATGCATGCAATTACATACATATATACCTATAGCATAGATAAGTGTGTGCCGTGTCGTGTTGCATTTTTACTTATGTATGTATTTGCAAATAAAGAAAAAAAAAAAATTTTTTTTTTATTAATTTATTTTATATTTCATACAGATCAAAAGACTCATATTTTTACCACATACATAGATAAACTTCCCTATGTCGTCAACACTTTTTGAGTCAAATAGGCACGTTCAAATTGTCGTATTTTTATTCTCTTTTGTTGATTTACAATTCCACTTTTGTCAACTCTTTGTCAGTTGCACAATACTGTTTTAAATGCAACACCTTTAAAAGCCCCTATATATGCATCATAATGTGAGATTGACATGTGTTTAAAGTGCCAACTAAACCAACTATAACTAAACATCTGCTTGTTTTGGTTTTCATTCAATTCGCAATTTTAAATGTTTGTATTAAATTGACATCTGGACGTTGCAAATATGTACACGAATATATTAAATTGTTTTGGCTTATCCGTTTTATATGCTGATCGATTTACGTTTATAGACTTTATATGAAGTTTATACATACATAGGATCTTATGCAAATTTGTGTAATAAATGATAGTTGCACGAATATTGATCGATTTTGTTATAAAAGAATTTTAATAGTCTATCTTATCAAATATTCATACATATGTACATACATACATACATGTAAAATCGAGTTGTCAATTAATTTTAGTAGCCTTATGAAATTTAAATTTTAAAGTAAATAATCCTTTAAGAACGTTATACAAGCGTTAATTATTAGCTATTAGGCTATTAGGCTATTAACTTGAATCGAGAAAATAGATTGATTTTATGTTTAGATAAAATTTTAATCGTTCAAAGTTATTAACAATGATCATTATGACAGCGAACAAAGCAAATACCAATATAATTTTTAAATTTTTAGTCGATATACTATGCACTGGCATACATAAATAAGTATTTATATTTTTTTGTGATATAGCAAAATGATCATGGTGTAATAATCCTGAATTTTCGATGTCAGATAATAATTTGAAATAATCACATAAGTATGTATGTACATACGTGTGTATGATTTATAGTTTTGGCGCCTCTGATAAAAAATAGAAAGGAAAATTTTGTACAAGTATTTAAAAATTGTCATCATTTTAATGGAAAAATGCTGTGATGTGCTAAGATTTATTAGTATAGTTCGTTCATAGACAGTTATCTCTCAGAAATGAATTAATTACCAATGCGGATTTAATTAAATTCGTTCAAGTGATCATTCATTGAATATGTGACACATTCATTTTTTGACAGATCAATAAATTTAAAATATGATGTAATAATACATACATACATATATGCAATCCATATACTATTTTATATCTTAAAGGAAAATAAGAGGAAAAAAGTGATATATTTTTTTTTCTATGTAGTAACTAACCTACTTTAAAAATCATGCATTTTAGATAAATAAAGTGTATAAAATCTGTTGTCAACAACCCACTCACCCAATATCGTTTATATTCTTGTGCTCTATTATCACTGCATTTACTGAATATATATATTTGTGTATATAAATATCATTACATCAAATGCATATATGCATAGTTGACTCGACGGCTATTAATATAAATATGTATGTATGTATTTAAATGTAAAATACGTGATATTACCGTAATTTTATTAAAACGACATAAGATAGCAGATAGCCTATAATCTCGACATACTGTATACATATCCTATATGTATAGTTTTAGGCCAAATAAATTTAGTCATGGTTAATAAGCAAAACTTTATCACTAATATATATGTAACAGAAAAGTGAGATCTTTTTCACATTATTTCATATTTCAGTGTACTGCTTTACATTTATCTTTTTTGTCTATTTTTTTTTTTTTTTTAAATTTTCATTTGTAATATATTCAGCTGCTTATATGCATATTACAGCATGCAGTATAAACGACAACTGTTTTGTTCCACTTTGATGATTTTTTAGATTTTATTTTATTTTATATTAAATAGCATTAAATTGTTTGCATTACATATGAAATTTATATTTATTTGGATGTGTTTAGGACAAGGTTAAAAATGCTATTTACAAACAGATAAACGTACCTATATATGCGTTTAATGTGTTTTATACCAACAATTAAAAATGTAATGATAACAAACACATGAGATATATTCTGTCAACATTATGTACATGTAGGTACATGTAAATGTAATAAATGTATTATAAAGTCTCTCTTTTAAATTTTTTAAGGTCAATGGACTGGAAAATAAAGATTAGATTTAATTAATTCAAATACAATTAATATTGTATTAATGTGCTTTGAATTTAATTTCAATCGTAATTTAATTATTTTTTTTATTTTTACAAAAAAAAGGTAAAAATTTTGTATAAAAAAAAAAATTCATTACATAATTTAAAAAATTCTAAATTTGATTACAAATTACCTATGATATGAATTTTGTAAAAAAAAAAAAAAAAAAAAAAAAAAACAGAAATGTAATATTTACATACTGTTACCATCGCTGTTACATTGTTGTACTATTTCTAAAAAATACGAAATAAAACAAAATATTAAATTCAAGAGCATAAAAGTTAAATAAAGAGTTATAGTTTACTAAACTAAACAACACATTTCGAACTGGTTTGAATGTAATCTTCTTTATAGTTTGTCATTTTAAGAAGAATCTCTCTAAGGACGTCGAGCCGGTTTTTTAATGGATGGGCAAACACAATTTTAAAGACATTTAGTCATATGAATAGTTATATTAACTACACCACTAACTGTGCATAAGTAGAAATAAATTCATACCTATGTATATAAACATAATTCAGGTATTCTATATAGGCAGTAAGCCAATATATGCAATATCTTCTAGGAGCATCAGTATGGCAGAGTACATACATATGGTGACGATTTAATAACAAACGGTGGTTCGACTTAAATATTGTACATTGTACAATTTTCAATATTTCCAGATTCCAATTCCTCAAGTCTCTATAATATCATCGTAATCATCATATGGCATAGTTTATTATTATATATATATACATATATACATACGTACATACGTTTACCATAAGATCGTCACCATTATTTATAAGAATATGGGCAAAGAAGTTGTTAAAGTCTAGTTTTAAAGTGTCATTGTCATCATCGTTATTTACCATTATAATGTGTAACTTTAGGTTATAACTGCCACAGCAGTTTGTCTTGTTGTAGTAAATTATAATAATGTTATACAATGGTTTTCCATAGTATAAGCATTTTTACATATTGATACGACATTTTATACAGCAACATTAAAAAATTAATGTTTAAAATTGTCAATTTAATTTCATTAAAATATTTCAAAATAAATATTTAAAAAAAAAACTGAATGTAACATTTTTCGAATTTAAATGAGTTTAAATGTTCACTATAAACTACTACCTGTTCAATTTATGTAAATACTCGTTCGTAAAGAAAAACGTATTAAAATTTTTCAATTTTTAAACTAACCGCTGTTTGTTATTAAAAAATGAAAATGACAATATTAAGTTGAAAATTTCTTAATTTGATGGACATATTACAAATCTCCCGGAATAAACCCAAAACAATGTTTCGTGATTTTTGAATGGTTTTTTGGTCATTTAACTTTTCAATGATTGTATAATATTTTTAATGTGTATTTTTTATAGATTTAAGTTGATACAGGCATCTCTTGATTAGCATGACAATCGAATATGCAGGAATATTTTATAATTGCATTTATAAATTCTGAACTATAATCTCTGAAAAAAACAATGTATCGAGTATATTAGCATTAAACATCTCGACAAATTTTATGTAAATCTCTAGCCTCAAATAACACACAATACTGAATAACTATGCTATTCGAGAGATACCTGTATTTAATATTTAATTGGATGTAGGTTGAAATCTATTCGAATAGAATGTTGGCACACGTTTTACATCAACCTACAAGAAAAATTTTATAAAAAATGAAAAAACGTTAATACCCATGCCTTTCAAAAATTATATACATATGTATGTAGGTACATAATTTTTTTTTTTTTGGAAAGAAAAATTAATAATAAGATAAATAAAGTGAAAATATACATAAATGAATAAAAATACAGTAAAATAAATTTGAAAACAAAATTCGATGTTCAAAGTTAAAATTTTTTTTGATAATTTTTAAAATGGTAGTAGAGTTACAGAAGCCAGTATGTTATGATGAGAATATTTTTAATTTTTGATTTCATCTGTTATGTTTAAAATATGACGGAAAAGATGCACTTTGTCTTAACGACATTAAAGTGCTACTACATATATACGATTTTTTTTTCTTTTTTTTTTTTTTTTGAAAAACATGAATACATTTTGTTTTAGTTTTTGAATATTGGCTTCCGTTGAATTTTTAGAGCCGAAATCTAAAAGCTATTAAATAAATTAAATAAGAAAGAAACAACATTACCAGTTTCAAATTAGTATTTTTACCGGTATTTATTTCTTAATTTCAAGTTATATTTTTCATAATTATGTACATAACTCAGAAGAATAAGAAAATGGTTTTTTCTTTAAAATTATGATTTCATTTTTGTATAATTACGCCAAATTTTTACATGCGGCGCTATTATGTTAAACATATTTTCAAGAGAATAAGATATTTGAGTTCTTGTAATTCGATAACATCATACCATATCATTATCATATCTATGTACATTCATAAGCTTTTTAAATAGCCGAAAAGAAAAAAAAAAAATGCGCCTGAACAACACCTTCAATAACACTCTTTTATATCGTGCACTTACCTTTTTATAGTGCACACAACAATGCAATTAATTCAACCATAAACAATGTAAAACATGACATGCGGTATGAAACAATGGTCAGGTATACATGGTTTGATAAGCGTGTGTGCATATGCATTTAATTAAAGGGACAAAATGTACATTTTTGATTTTTTTTATTTTACGTATTGAAACAGGAAGTATTTTGTTTTTAATTACTACTCAACGGAAATGATTAATTTGAAAATAAATGAAAACAAAAAAGGTAATTTCTGTTTTTCGAAATTACAAAAAAAAAAAAGTGAAAAGAAAAACGAGTACGTATAGTAATCAAAATTCCAGGTGTAAACTATTTTGTTGTCTATAAAAAAAAAATCGTAATCATTTGAATTTTAATTGTCTTTGGTTTTGTATATATTTCCCTAATGTAGTACGTACAAATGGGCAGTATTTCATAAATTGATTTACATTTTTTATAAACTAGATTTTACTTCATTGGTTAATCTTCTTATGATTGCTTTTTGTTTTAAGAAAGATAAAAAATTAATGAATTTATTTCCTTACTTTATTTACTTATAATAAAAATTTCTCATTTTTTTGATTTTATTCATATTTATTATTTAGAAAATCAAATAAATTCTAAATTCATCCAAAACATTTACAAAGTCACGAATTTTAAATAAAAAGTTTTTGCTGTTGTATTTATTTCTCTCTCAATTTTTCTTTAATCCAGAGCATCATATTATTACTTTTTGTTCAAATACTTACACTAAATTTGATTATACAAATTCGTTTAAATGAAATTTCCAATTATTTTATTAAACAATTTCTTTTAAATTTGTACAGATTTAAAAGTATTTTAATGAGGTTTATTCTCATAGGTATTGAAAATGTTTAAAAAAAAAAAAGTGCGGTTATCGAAATTGAATTTTATATTACAGTTATATGCATTATATAAAAATATATTTTACTTTTCCTTGGCATTGCATTATACGAGTATATTATACTATATGTATATAAAATGTATATATTGTAGTGAATTCGAAAGAATAAAATCTTTGATCTTGAAATGAGCAAATTGGTTTTTCATTTTAATATCGTTTTCTTTTTAAAAAGTTTTATAATGTTTTTATATAGCATACAAAATTCTTGTTCTTATATTTAATCAACACCGTATACGGTATAGAATACGTGATATTTAAAGTAAATTTGCAAATATAATTTTTATTTTTATTTTTATCATTTTCATCTCTTGTTTTTATATATAGTGCAGCAAATATACTTTTGTACGTATTTATGTTTGTTGTATTCGTGTAAACAATGTACGTTTCACAATGAATTTCAATAGGCAAAAGGAAAATCGTGAAGTTATTTTAGAAATTGATATCAATGTATGCTGCGCATTTATTTAAACAAGCCAATTTTAAGATACAAACATTAGTGTTTTATTCTATCAAAGAATTAATTCACAATTTCGTACACATATCTAGTGTCTATTCTTCTTTTACGTTTAACATTCAACAGAAGAAGAAGAAAAACATAAAAAAATATTTTTTTAAAAAAATGTGATACATTTAAAATTATTTTTAAGTGGTTTTATTGTGAAAGGTCTAATGTATCTTTGATATTGATGTGACAGTATGTAAAATCTTGATCACTATTATTATTGGCATGAACTTTATATTATTGTATGTATATTATAATGCAAATGCAATTTTTGTTCTTTACCAAATGAATATAAATTTTTCGAATTAGTAATTTCAAAAATTAAAAATTTCGATTTAAAAATAAAAAATTCAAATCTTGTTCAGTTTATTAGTAAAAAAAATGAATAAAATAAAAATTAAAAAACAAAATTAAGTTCAAGATCATGGAATCTGGTAAAAATTTTATATCAACATCATTAACAAATGAGAAAAAATTATAACTGTATAAAGGATGATTTTACATAAAACAGTAAACAAAAAAAAATGAATAAATCTAATATATGTATATATAGAATAAATAATCATGTATTTTATAAATATCATCTTGATCGTTGTCGCCTCATTTAACATTCTTTTAGTCTGCATTTGACAAGACGACACACAATCAATTTACTACAACATTTTGATTCAATTCAATTCATTTTTCCAATTAACGAGCACCTGTAGAGATACTTATGTGTATATATGCATGCATATACATATTATAATGATACAAATAATACGTAACGCAAGATTGTCGATCAAATCGGATATATGATCACATTAATATTCTTTTAAAATTCCAATTTCAATTTTAACAAAATAACTAACTTACTAACTTAACTAACTAACTAACTAAAATATAAATGCGGTTACATATATTGTACATAATGCATATGTGTATGTATAAATGCGTACATTTGGTATATTATGCGTTTGTATAAAATCTTTGTTAAAAATCCTTTTAGGAATTTATATTTTTTCCTAATTTAACTGACAGAAATAATGACCTCTGTTTAATGTTGATTTGTTGGACCTATTAAAACTGAAAGCGGTTCATCGTTCATTATCTTTTGATGATTTGAAAAATCTATATATGTACATATGTATATGTATACGGATTGTTTTTGGGTGCGTTTACTAATTCGTTAATTTTGTACAAGGCAAGGAATCGAACAAATGTAGAATATACTCTCCAGCTTCAGGAGATGGGTCAACTTTTTGTTGTTCTATATATGGCAAACGAAGAAAACCAGACATTAACAAATATTTAAGACTTGCTTCTATGATAGTGTCATTTTCTCAAAATTCAAAAATGGAATTATTTAAATATAATTAATTAGCCATATAAATTGAAATTTATCCATCTAATACAGATATGATACAAGTTTAATTAACAATATTATCAAAGTCAAAATTAAAACTTATTCCGTTGACTTTTCCCTCATTTTCAAAAGGAGTAAACGAATGCAGAATAGACCCATATAAAAAGTTTGTTACAAAAATTGAGAAAAGTATATTTGAAATACTCTGTAGTCTGTACAGTCGAGAATCCAAGAACATAGTCTTAAATAACAAAAGGGTATCACAATCACATCCTCTATGATGATTGTTATCTTTTCACAATATATATACTAGATAGATATATTCACAAAGTAAAAAAATAAATAAATAAAAAATTGAAGAGGGATTTAAAGATATCGGGTTTATTAAAAATCGGTGTATGTGTGGTTTGTTATTTTTGTTCATCAAAATTCTTAGCAAAATTAAATGATTTCTTTCATTAAATCAGAAGTTTATTTTATTTATATGTTTTGTTGTTAAAAAAAATGTCAAACATTAGCAAAATTTAAAATAAAACATAAAAAGAAGGGAAAAATACCTATACATAACATTGTGAAAATGTAAACATAAAACAATAACGTTGATAAAAAAGATCTTCTTCATTATTTTTTCAGGTGTTTGTGTATACGTTGAAGAATGAATGTAACACAAAACAATATATAACGAATTCATAAATGCCTGTCGAAGTTACCGTCAACATGACGTTTGCTATTACGTATGTGTACGTACACATAACGTAATGTATGTGTATATGTTATTTTTATCCAATTAAGTGATTTTAAAATGTTACGTCCAAGATTATTATGCTCTTATAGTATTCTGGTATGGTACTTTACGGTATATATGCACTCAATTGAAATGCAAAACGTTAAAGAAAAGGGCGCATATCAAAGACTTATTTGGAATAATAATGATGCATTCGTGCATTGTGTAAAAGTCAGAATTAATGTGAATATATACTGCAATTAAATGACGCTTTTTTTAATGTACAGATTGTTTTTTTTTTTTTTAAATGCAATTTTTGTTTGACATTTAAAATGTTATTTCATGACACAGGTATATTAAATATATTGACATTTTCGTACACTAATATTAAACATATCCATACGTTAAAAGAAGATCCATAAACGTTTCATATGTATTCGATTGAACTTTACGATTTATACGTTAATATAAACATAAACACTTGAGCTCTTTAACAGTACTGAACTTTTTAAAATTAAAAAGTTCAACGCCCATTAATCATCATAACGTATAATTATGTTCTCGGTACATCTTTATTTTCTAATAGATCATGTAAATATTTATTATGTTGGTAATATATTTAATTTTTAAACTGATCGCATATGTAAATATACATGAAAAAAATTTTTTTTTTGATCTGAAATTTAGTGTACAAAGTTAGTAATTTAGAATTTTAAAAAAAAAAAAAAATTTTCATAGATACAAATGTATATTTTTCTTGTTAATATTACATTTTTCTTTTTTCTATTTTGTTTTTAACAAATTTTGTAGCATTAAAATTTGTTTGTAGGTGAAAATTAAATGTAATTTATGTATTGTTGATATATAAGAAAACGCCCACATAGGTATACAATTTATAAATTTTGCAGCTGCTCTTAATTGTAAATTGTAGGGCGTTTTTATCCTGTCTGACATCTGTTCAATGACTTATAATCTGATAAACATTAAATACTAAAATACAAAACATTATATGTATGTATTTGTGTACATTAAAGCATAATAACATGTAATTGAAATTATATTGTTTAATTATAAAAGTATTACACAAAAGCTTATGTATACGTAGGCGTTGAAAAGTTCATCCTTTTTCAATTTACTGTTATCTGGTGAGATTTTCATTTTGTCTTTTTTGCTTCATTTAGTTAATTTTTTTTTTTTTTTTGCTATTAAAGCATTTACAAAATATAGGTACCTATAATCAAATAACTATTTATAAAGAAATTTCAATAATAAGAACCAATGTTTAGGATAATTTTATGTTGAATATAAAATGCGGGTAACATTCATTGTTGTGTCGATTAATTTCATTAATGTAGGATATCTACATATGTTATCAATATAAAATGTTTAAATATAATTAAAACTGTAACAAAATGAACATTAAATGTGTAATTTATTTAACATATAATATGTAGTTATCTTATTGATCTGGAACTAATGTCTCTCAAATCGGGAAAATGTATATTTACGTGCATTTCATGTATGTACAGTACGTATATTAAATTTAATTGTTTTTAAAATGTAAGTCTTGAAAATGTACCATTTTTGTGGTTATGTAAAGAAAATTATACGTTAAAAGGTATTACAAGTTAAAACTTTAAATTATGTTTTGATAAAATCCATATTCTAGTTACTTATTTAATTTAAAATGTTATAAAAAAGGTCAAATGATCTTTAAAACAATGTTATATTTTTAAAACGTGAACGCCCATTTAAAAGTTATAAAATTCGATAAAAAAAAGAAAAATATATTTTAATCAAACCATTTAGAAAAAAAAACTGGTTCTTTTGAAATTGTATATTTTATATACATTTTATAACTTAAATATGCATTCAAATATCTAGTGATAAAATGTACACATATCTTTACTAAAATATCAAAATTTATTTTCTTCTAATTGGGCCATATATGCGTATATATATACCTGAGCATGTGTGTACGAATGTATATGTAATATATTAATGTAAATAACATGAACATTAACTTTTAGTTTATTAGCATGATTTTTATTTTTTGATTTTCTATTTTTTTGTGAATGATCAAATGAAATTTGTATTATTTTTTTTGAACATGATTTTAAAGAACTATTTATTGTTGTATGTACCTACATACAATATATACACGTACATATGTATATGATACCTAAATTGTCGTATTTTGAAGAAATTACATCGAATTTTATTTTGTTTAATATGTAGACATAATTTACATACATAACACATTTTAATTTTTAATAGAACAGTTTGAAATAGATGCAATATTTTGATAATATGTCATGTAACGTTGAAAAAAAAAAATCTAATTTAAAAACAAAATGATAAAATTCAGTGAAATACTGAAAAAACAAAGGCAAGGAAAATATGAAATAAAGAAAATTAAAAAATGATTGCCAAACGAAAAATTTGAAAAAAAAAAAAAATGTTTTAGACTTTCATTTTCATTTTATATTATCGTTACATGTTACAATAAGAAAATATCTAGACTACATTGCACATTATTAATTTTGTCATTCTATAAAGTAAAAAAAAAAAACAAAAAATGAAAAAAAGTGAATATGATTTTTGGCAAAGTATCAAAAATCTACATTTAAAAAACATACAATGATCGTACATGTAGAAGGAAAAATGAAATAAATGAGATTAAAAAAAAAAAAGAAACAGAAAATATTTTTATACATAGATGTGTCCTAAATACATACATACATAATTTAAAAAATTTTCAAAATTCTGAAATTAGAAAATTTCAACTATAGGTTTGTCAATCGATAAATGTCAGCTTTTTTTCAGCATACAATAATAAAAATATTGAGTTGTAATTTAAAAACAAAAATGTTTATCTTACCACAATAACAATTTTAAATAATTTATCAGTTTTTTTTTCTTTGACACCCGAGAAAAAAATTGTACATGCACTTTAAAAAAAAAAAAACTTCGAAATTAATGATTAATTACACTTGATATTTTTTATATTTGTATAATCGTTTTCCTGTGACCCTCTAACCATGGATATTGTAAATTATTGTAAATATCTTCATACACTAACATGACGTTTTAAAGAATTATTAAAAATATATTATTATTACATAACTATATAAAATGTGCATCGCCAAAAGGCCCCGGCGGGTCGTGGTGAGGACGGAAGGGTGTCAATTTACTGGTCACTTCTTTTTTTTAAATAAAATAAAAATATAAATTGTGCACATAGTATATATGTATGTACACTTAATAGTATACCCACGTACATTATTTTAAGTATTGCTATTAATATATTGACGTTTACTACATTTTTCGATGACATTAAATTAGTATTAACTAACATATGTTACGTGATCTTGACAATTCAATTTTTAATACATTTTAATAATATTATTTTTATTATCAATTATTATATTTTCTTGGAAAAATAATTACACATTAGTATTATATAAAGATAAGATAAAATATTAAAGATACGCTGCATGTGTTCACATATTTATATGTATATACATAATTTCTCTAAATTTCATGCATAAATATTTTTCAAAAAATTCTCATCATAAAATAACCATATAACTATGATCATTTTTAAATTATTTTACATCTTTCAACGTTTTTTATCAAATTAAAAAAAACTCCAAATAAATATCTATACATTTACTATTTTTCATAAAAATAAAAGATTTAAAATTTTCCTTTTAAACCATTAAAAAAATTTTTAATAGTGAAAAAAATATGATCTTAATCTTATAGTAAATTGTAGGATGTTTATGTGATATATTACTTTAATTAATGACTAAAAATCAGGAAGCTATTTTTATCAATTTATTTAATATCTATGAAAATTACATAAAAATAAAATGAAAAAATTATGCATTGTATATTAAATTACATACAAAATCAAATACAATGCATACATGCTTACACATATGTACATATGTATGTATGTATGTACATAAAATAGAAAGTGATTCGTTTTAGATTTCTATATACATATATTTAAATAAATATGTTAAATACTGCAGAGGCGGAAAATTGATGCGTTTTGATTAAATTATATATGAAAACAAAGAAAACAGACTAAATAAATAATAATCAAAATCAGTAGGTAGCTATAACACTATACATATATAGGTACATTGTTATAGAAAATAGAAAACATATTTTCTTTTTTTTAATTTAAATTTTGTATTGTTAAAAAAAATTTTAAAATTACAAAAAAAAAAAGAAAATATATTATTCATCATGAAAATGAATAAAAATTTTAATAAATTGAAATAAATGAATTTCTAATTTAAATAAAAATAAAGAAAATAACATAATAATTTTATTACTTTATTTTTGTAACATAATAAATATGCAGATATCTTAATTTTTTATTTCTTTATTTAAACTTTTTAAACCAACAGTTTTACATCTTTTCATTAATTTAATAAAAAATAATATCAGAGTACAGTATGAAAATGAATTGTAATCGTAACAATTTTCCACAGCTTAAAAAGGGAATGAAAATCGAAAAAAAAAATTTATTTCACTTGTTTCTACTATTATCTCTATAATACCAAAAAAACATTTATTTATTGTGGCAATTTATTTTCCTTATAATTTCGTAAAGCATTTACTCATGAAAATAAATGAAATTTTCCTCTAACGTATATCGATATATAGCCATCATCAAAAAAATTTTTTTCTGTTCATTATTCGAAAAACGAAAGAATTCGAACACATAAAAAAAAATGTTTTATTATGCAAAATTAGGTGATTCAGTCTGTATTTTTGTATACAATTTTAAAAATAATTTGAAGCTTTCTTCCATTCTGTTTATCATATGTGGTTTTTCATTCATGCATGATATTTGTATGTGTATTTGAATCAAAGAACTAAAATGGAAATTTTCTTTTTGTAGATTTTTCTGTAGTTTTTCTAATCACGTTATCAAAAATAGTTATTCATAATGAATCTTTTTTTTTTTTTTTTATTATTGCAGGTATGAAATATTTAATATTCTATTGTATACGCTTTCGTATATTCATGTATTAAAATGTTTATTGTTTTTTGTTTGTTTATTTTGATGTACTTTTTTCCAGATGTTCAAGTACAAACATACAATTTCCGCATACATGTAACTTAACAAATATTTTTTCTTCTTCATTTAAATTTTTTTTTTTTTAATTTTATTTCTATTCACAGCACGAATCTTTTATAAAAATCTATTATCAGATTTTAAAATTTATATAAAAACAAGTAGTTGATCTTGGTATATATTATATATTCATGACAATCTTAAGTACACTTAGTTTTGGATTTATATTTACTATTTAATTTCCTTGTACATTTGAAAAGGACAGAATACATAAATACCAACATTAAGAAAAGCTTATTTATATATAGATTGTAGAGATACATATGTATGTTGTATTATCTCTAAATTTTTGTTTGTTTTCATTATTTCTTCAGAACATACATAAGTGTGTACATATTATATGAATATGAGTATTTATAATAATGGACATACCTGTATACAATATACATATTGAACAAAATTTTTGAACAATAATTTTCTTTTTGTTGTTCTTCATCAAAATAAATTATATGTATCTGCGAAAAAATAAATTAAATGTTAAGAAAGAAAAAAAAAATCATCAGTGTGTGTATAGGTACTTCACACTTATTGATGTACAAATGATGTACATCATATTGTTGAATTAAAAATTAAAAATTAATTTCATTCATTGAAATTTGAAAAAAAAAAAAGGAAAAACAGTTACGATTGCCTTTTGTTTTGTATTTCTTTGAAGAAAAAAAAAAAAATATCCGCCCTTTTTAATCAATACAACATAATATACACTGTACCATGAATTGCTATATTGTAACTCTAAGTGCATATGTATGTATGTAAATTATATTTTTCTTAACCACATAATGTACATAACTTAATGTGCACCTTAACAATCACATTAATAAACTTAAATATTTTAAAAAGAAATTTATCAAATTTTGTGATGAATTCTTGACATTAAACATAACATTTTGGTTTTTTTCTTATATTTCATTATTTGTATATATATTTTTTTTTTTTGATTGTTAGGTGTCAAAAATAACAAAATGCATTAAATTGTATACATGTTTATACGTACATACCCATGTGTACACATATGCATTTTATTAAATAGCATTTTGTTTAACAAATATCAGTTAAAAAGTTGTATAGAAAAAGCCTAACCCAGAAAAAGATAACATTAAAAAAAAAAAGCATGATTATTATCGTGTACATTTCAGTCTTTTTCTTATGTTTTTTGTTTAACTTTTTTTTTTCTGTTTTTTTTTTTTTGTTTTTTTTACCTTCATGCATAAATGATAAATGAGAATTTCAAATGTTGATTAATTTGAAGATTACATCAATGGCATATATAGAATATATTATTGTAAAAGAAACCGACTAATGATAATAAAAATAAGATCTCAAAAATACATGAAAAAAAAAAAAAAAAAATTAGACAGAAGAGACATAGTAATTTTTATGTCTACGTCTCCATATATGTATCTACATAACAAATGCCCTTGTAAAGTGAAAAGATTTTTATCTTAAATAATTTTATTTTTTTTTGTTTGGGAAAATATTGATGAAAACGTCCACCCGCATATACTCAATATGCTCAAAAAATTTCCTTCATTTAAATTATTTCAACAACTATATGGAAAATTGATAAATTTCTTAAATTTTTCAATATATAATATTTTTACTACTACAAATCAAGTTCAATGTTTACATATTTATAATAATATATATTTTATTGTGTTGTACACGTATTCACGAATATACGTACGTATATATCTTGTATTGTGTATATATATTTTGTATTAGCTTTGCTATAAATTTAAGTATTCAAAGTCATGACTGATTGTAAAAAAGAAAATGTCAGTAAAGAAAAAAAAAAAAAAATTGTATGCAAGTGTTTACATTCTCAAGTTAAAAGTATGTTAATTTAAAAAGAAATGTGCATTCATTTATGGTTATCCTATATGATATAGTTAGATACTTACATATAATGCATAGTAACTACCTATATATGTTACATGATTGTTATTATATGGTATGCAAATTCCTTTAACAGCTATATGTATCGTATTATAATGTTAAAGAAAACAAAAAATATTTAATTGAATTTTCATACTTTATGCATTTAGACATATAGACACAGTGTACTTATATAAAAAAAAAAAAAATTTTTTTTTGATGTTTTTATACACATACTGTATATTCGTACGTGTACATATAAAAAATATGCAATCAACATTCAATGTTTAAATATTCAGGTTTATATAAGAAAGGAAAAACAAAAATGTACGTATGTATGTATCTACCAGATTGAATTACAAATGTGCAACGTGTGCATAAAAAATTAGCTTTTAGGTAATAAGAATCAGTAAAATAATAATAATAATAATAAAAAGAAAAACCTAAGAAATAAAACAATAAGAAAATGTTGTTAAATTGTTTGTATCAACAGTCGTCTAAAGGAAAAAAAAATCACTTACATGAAGAAAAAATTAAAAATAAAAATAAAAAAAAGAATATATGTACGTATATGTACATACTATATGTATGTATGTACTTTAAAAGAATGTAAAATAAAATAAATGCATGAATGATTATATGTTAAAGGTACGTACATACATATAATATGTACATTACCTTTGTGTTGACTAAATAACTTTTAAACAACAGTTAAATTTTTATTTATTGGCTATATTCTTACAAATTACTAAATACTTTTGAATATCGAATATCCAATCCAATAGCATGTAATCAGAATAGTTATATTATGTAGTATTCCTTTTTTGGAATAAATAAGTGTTGCATTGTTTCTATTCATGATATAATAAAATTGTTTATGATATTCTTGTTTTTTTTGTTTTTTTTTTTTTAAATTATTATTTTTTACATAATTGCATATCCTTTCATACATACATATACATAGAAACAAGAAGTGTAAATATATTATGTTACAATTATGAATATTTAAAATTACATTAAGCGTGTTACAATTATGATAAGAAATAATTGAAATTTTGTTTAGTCTTTAATTTTAATTTTTTTTTTTTATTATTTTTAAAACGTGCTGAATTTTACAAAACCAACGAGTATGTTTAAAGTTCTACTTTGGTTCTACACTACATTTCAATTCAATAAATATAATAATAATGATAAAGGGCAATTAATGTTCTCGATTTACCCAACATAAAATTATTTTATTTTATTTTTAAATATACGTGTACGGGTGTATATATAAACATGTATTTTAAATGTATAAGAGCAGATCTTGAAATTTTAATGAGATGGATCAACAAATTCTAATTATATAAATTATAAAATATATGACTATAATAATAGTGATTTGATTACTCATTTATTTGCTCATTATATTTCATACCTTAGTTAAAAATTAAAAAATTCAATTGAATTTCACGTAAATTAAATGTGATGACTATAGAGAATGATATGTTTCAATATGAACCTTTCTTTTAAATACATGTATGATTCAAATGTAAGAATATTTTATAGTACGTGTGTACTCGCAGTTCTTCTGTTAGATATATATAAATGAACGACAGTCATTTACATATGATAATATGTATATATTCATAACTACATAATAAAATTATAATATACTTTTTTTTTTCATTGAATCTATTTATCTTTTGTATTAAAACTTATTACAAATGTCGATATAATAAATTGAAAACATACATAATTTACTATATATTTTATTAATAATTTTGTTTTTCTTGTGTATTTTTCAATTTTTAACATTTTAAATATACAATATTTGTTATTATATGGATATACAGTTTAGCCAAAAAGTTACCGCACCCTCAGCATTTTTTATTATTATTGAATAATTTTTCAAAAATTAAAATAAAAATCTCAATATGTTTATATGAAACAATTCTTGGTTAGCTGAGAGTACTGTTGGTGATTTGTTGGCGATACTGTATGTACATATGTATGACACAAATCTAATGGCATAAATTTTTATATATGTACATATTATTACGATATTTTAACATGCATATTCGTAACCATAAAAAACAATTTTTCAATAACTATTAATCATGAACCATATGAAGTACATACATGTATGTATGTAAGTACATAAGGTAGATACATATACGAGTATACGCGATGCAAATATAAATGACAAATTATTTAAATTATAAAATAAATATATGAAATCTATTGAAATTTCATGCAGTGTATGACATGTGAAAAAGAAAAACTCACCAAGATGTAAATTATACATACGTGTCGAAACGTTTTCATAATTCCGTTTTTATTATTTTTTTTATATATCCTTTTAAATCGATATTAATAATTTTTTTTTATCATTTTAATTTATATTACTTGAAATAATATACATATGTATACATATGCTACCGTATAGAAAAGATAAGTGTTAAAAAAATTTGTTTTTTTTTTCATCTTCAAACACTATAAAAAGAGAAGAAACATGAAAATGAGCCGAAAATACATTTAGCAATGTTTCATATACATGTCTACAGCGTTTTATTCAGTTATCAGCATGTAACACAGATATAATATTTAGAAATGTGAAAATAATGAACATATTTTCATGATAATTTCAATTCAAAATTAAATATGATTTTTTAAATGCCATTTATTTATAAATTTCTTTCAAATGTACATGTGAATTATACAAATATGTATATGTAAGTCTTGTATATGTAAATTATGAGATTTTTGTATCTTGGTTTCATTTCTGCTTGATTATATCCATAGAACAACATGTTTTTATATATATACGTTAATGCAGTAAAAAAGAAAAAAACAAAAATTAAAATAAAATATTTTCATGATAATTTAACATTAGATCTCGATTTTAAAATGATATTTAGCAATATTTTAAGAACTGGTTCTATAGGCCACAAGCTGAGTTAAAACAAACAGTTAAAACAGACATGAGAGTAGGTAGATATCAGGATAAATAATTAATATCTAGGCGCCTATATGCAACAAAATATTAAGATTTTGTGTTTTTGTTTCTTCTGATACATGAATTTGAAAAAAAAAAAAAATTTCATGTATGAGATGTACATAGATTTTTCCAAGATTTTTTCCAATTTTCTGGTTTACCATGATCTCTCTTATTTATAATATTTGCTTGGTTTCAGATTTTGGTAAAACTGTTACAATTTTTGTATAAATCGAAAATTTTTTTCATGCGTTTGTATACATATACGTAGGTATTTAGATGTTTTTAAAATTAAACGATAATTCTAATTTAACGCCTCTTTCTCCCCATTCTTGATGAGGAAAGTATTCCTAAACATTGTATAATGTCAAAATAAAATATGATTACATGGTTAAAATATAGAAATCTGTAATATCTTTTTTTTCTAAATTGAAAAACAGTAAAATTTTACTTCTGCAATTTTGCTTTTACTGTATTATGTATAAAATATTAAAAAAATTTTAAGATTTTTTTTATTTCAATTTTTCATAATAGTAAATGATTTTCTTCGCCCACTATATAAACTAAAATAATGTTTACTAACATGAGTGTATGTAGGCTGTTGATATAAAGTTGCAATTTTTGTATTTTACAAGAACACGTCATGTTTGAAATTTTTTTTTTAAAATATAATGTACATAGGTATTGTTCCTGTTTTGTTTAATTTTTTCTTTTTTTTTTTTTAATTTTGTTAACATAAAATTATAGTTTTACAATTTCAACCTTTATTCAAATAACAATTTTGTGTAATAAATTAAATGATTGTAATATAGAGTTCACAAAAATATTGATTGAAAATGTTGATCAGAAAAATATTGATTAAAAATCTTGCAAAATCTGTAAGTAATGTTTTCTTTCATAAATTTTCAATAACTATATTGTAAAAATTTTAATAGAAAATCCATAGTTGAAAATTACATGTAGGTATAATTTTAATTTATAATTTTAAAAGAATATATGTATGATGATGGCTACACAATTGGCGCTTGTATATGTATTCATAAATCATTAGAATGTTTCATATTGTAACTAACAAGATTTTAGATGAAACATTATGATCATTGTATTCAAAATTACAAAACAAATAAAAAAGAAACTATCGAATTTCTGGATATCATATCGATAGATTTTATCTCGATTAATAATGTCTTAATGTATATAGTAGTAATAAGTCATCGACTTTTTAACACTCTTGTTTTATTTGTTTTGTTCTATTTCGATCGATCGATAAAATTTCAAAAATGATTTGATAAATGGATAAATTCATTTGCATTAGAAGATCTTTTTTTTGTTTTCTTCTAATGTCCATACACACATTTGTATGCATTTGTAATGTTTGTATATGTAATATTTAGCTTTATAATGCATTTATAAGACATTCCATAAAAATTGTGTAACCTACATAAATTTAAAATAAAATATGTATGTATGTATGTATATGTTGTCAACGACCCACTCAAACTGGCTATTATTATTATCACATGGTTAATAAATCCCCAAACTAGATGTATTTTATATTATAGAATTGTCATAAAGAAAAATAATTTATTTCGTGTTCTTTTTTTTCGTTTTTTTTTTTTTAAGTCATGGTGGATAAACACAAAAATTATAATACACGAATAATAAATAAGCAAACAGCCTTTATCACCGTGTACGTGGATACGTATTACATTTTAATAGAAAATATATGTAAAATATAAGACCATGGTTTAATTTAGTTTAGCAAGTAAAATTCCTTTGTTGAAAAAAAAAAATTTTTCCGTTGTTTTCAAAGTTTTTTTTTTCACAACAATAATTTATCGTAATTGCATTGCTATTGCTGTGTAATTTTGTTCCACTTTGATGATTTAAAAATGGAATAAAATACAATAAAATCTTTTTGTTTTTTTTCATCAAATTCATAGATACAAGATACACATACTTTGTATGCAATCAAATATTATTTGGCTACAATATGAGAATACTAGTAAACTTCTCCCCCTTTCTTATTATATTATACCTGGTAATACATATTGGTATGTACACATTGGTGACATAATAATTTTGTCACAAAATTGTACAATGAACTATGAAAATATATTAATGGCATAAAATGCCAATATTGATACAAATGATTTTAATGTATAAAAATGGTAATTTTATATGATCTTGAGTCTATTTATTTTTTATACATATATTATCATAAATTAATATTGTGTATCTATACTATAAACTACATTCTATCTATAGATTACATGTATTAATCACTCTATCGAACATTTTTATTTTTTCTCTTTTATACAATTTTAATATATTCCTATACTGTATGTATGTACATATATAATTTCTAATTTGAAGTTCAATGAACTAGAAAATTTTTAATTTTAAACAACATTAATTTATAGAGACACGATATTTAATTTTCTTTTATTTATTATAACTTGTAAGAATACTTAAGATAGTATATATGTATTTACCTACCTAAATAATGAATATGTTGGTACATATGTACATATTTTAATTTAAGAGCAAATAAAATAAAAGAGTTAACTATTTATTATACTCTATCCACTAATACTATGCACTTAAGGTCTTATGGGAGTACATACGTATGTCTTTTTTCTTCTCTTATAATTTCTAATTAGACTGTTTCACGAGCAGTATCACCACAATTTACAAAGCTTTTATTATATATCAGATGAATTTTTTAAATATCAACACATAGTGATGTAAAATGGTACCATTCTAAGTAATCGCCATAAGACCTTAAGTGCATAATATTAATGGACAGAGTATAGTGCTCGTATACGTATCATTCATTTATTGAATTTTTGTGTTATAAATTACAATTTCTGTTATTTTTTGAATACTTAATTGACCAGTATATTCCATGGTAATAATAATGTGTTTTCAATCATTATTAAATTGAAAAAATAAAAATAAGTTATTGTTTATTAAATTAAAATATTATTTCAACAGGTTTAAATGTGGAAAAGCCATTTGTTTTTATTTTTAATTTTTTTCCTAATTTTTCTTAATGGATAAATAAATACATGAATTCAAAAGCTTAAGTATGTAGTATAGATATGTGTTCATCTTTGGTATAATACAGATGATGCTTTGATGATGATTAACTATGTGGGACTATTAAGAAGACTGTCCAGCCAGAGACTAGATTTCCTTAGATGGTAATTAGACGGAATTTCTTATTTCAATAGCATACCTATATAACTCTATTTATTTTTTTATTTTTATTTTCATGTTGTTGAAATATTTGTGGTAATGAGTGTAATAATATAAATTAGGTTTAATACCAGTAAGAGAATATTATGTATAAGTTCAATACAAATGTACAAGTTAATAAAAATAATAAATTATTTATTATCATGTACATATGTATGTAATAGATATAAATATAAAACTTCTTGTTGCTAGATAATCGGTACTACGATTTATGAACCATAAAGAACAGGTATAATTACCTGTTTAGTGGTACAACAGTTTTCAGAAGAGTATGAAGTTCATGAACAAATTTACATCTATTAGATATAAAAATTAAAGATTGTTGTTTATGAGATGTTATTTACAACAATGCTACGATTTTCTTTAATTCCTTTAGAAATTTCGTTTGTCATTCATTGTTTTTTCTCATAAATTAAAACAGATTTAGATGTTATTATTAAATATATGAAATGACGTATAAATGAAAAGCTGTCATATTACAACATTATTTTTTTTTCTACTTTTTTCATATTTTTATATCAGTCATTGTTATTATTGAAAAATGACAAAATTGACTTAAAGAATTTCCATATTAGGATATTATATTATGTTATAAATCTTTAAGTATAACCAAACAACTGTCCTGTTTAAATGGATTTCAGGTATTTTCGATTTTATAATTTCATAATTCTTTTAAATCTACTATATTTTGTATTAGGTCAGGTGTAGGTCGAAATCCGTTTGAAATATAATGTTGGCACACGTTGGATATAAAATATAAGTCGAATTTATAACCTGTTCGAAGTTATGTGAACTGTGAATATATCCATACGTATGTATAAAGTTTAAATAAAAATTTTACGTTTAATATGTTATATAAAATTTAATAAGCAATGTAAGAAGAAATTTAAAATTAAAATTTAATAATTCGAAACGAATTGATTATAAAAAAAAAAGAAATTCAGTTAGTCCGATCATTTAAAGATAGAAAAAAAATTCCTTGTTCTGTTTTATAATTTTCTTATCATGAAATTATATGTTCGAATTACATACAATACATGTTATTGTATTTGTAAAATTTATATTATTATTATAATAACACATGAATATCATAGAGTAAGTAAATTTATGCTGACATCTGCTTTTTCATATTATATTTCAATTTTTTTCTCTTATTATAACGTGTATACCATAATAACGTATCAGATTAAAATAGATCGTACAGTATAAATATACAAAATTGTTTTCACTCCTAATGAATAAAACAACTGGGCCTTAACAACAATATCGATTTTATTTAGCTAATTTTTATTTTTAGATTATCATTGAATTCGCCAAATATTAATTACTCTTTTTTTTTTTTGTCTGCATGAATTTAAAATTTCTTTATCTCATTTAATGTATACATATAAATTTCAAATGAAAATAATTATAATATGTACAAGTAAACCATGTGCACTGTGAAAAATTATTTAAAAAATAAAAAATAATAAAAAATTCGATAACAAACACTGTACACACATGCATACGTACGTATACGTATGTATAATGAATATGTGTAAAATATTTAAATTATGTATCTACGTTATTTATTATCAGAAAATCAAATGGTAAGCATTTTTCCTATACTCTGTCCACTAATATTATGCAGATAAGGTCTTATGGGAGTACATACGTATGTCCTTTTTTCTTCTCTTATAATTTCTAATTAGACTGTTTCACGAGCAGTATCACCACAATTTACTAAGCTTTTATTATATATCAGATGAATTTTTTAAATATCAATATATAGTGATGTAAAATGGTACCACTTTAAATAATCTCCAAAGCACGTTAAGTGCATAATATTAGTGGACAGAGTATAAAGTCTTTTTTACGCTTAAATTTTCGTAATAAAATATTAATGTGTCTATAATTGTTATTATATGATTTTATTGTAATTTTTTTAATTTCATAACGATGGTTGTACATATATGTACATATCTTTTTCACACAAGCATAAAAATAATTTGTATATATGTACATATGTATATACTACATACATATATGAACTATTGTATTGTTTTAATGAAAAATTTCTTATATATATTATTATGCATATGATTGTACGAAAAACACCTTGATCATTTTAAGCTGATGTGTATGTACCTATAATACCATACATACCAGGTAACACCTATCTTTTCTAAAATGAAACATTAATTAATGCCCGGCATATTTGTGAACCTTTTATATTAAGTCATGTAGTTAGCCATATATGCGGACATATATTGTACAATAAAATAGTGTTAAACATGACTTATGGTATGCAGAATAGATTGTACATACATATACCTATATACTTGCATTGTAAAACAGGTATGGTAAATATTTTCAAAATATATGAAAACAAAAAGTAAGCATGTGCAATTACGGTAAATTATTGTATAGATTATTATCATAAGAAAATATTTTAGTTAAAATTAATTGCCTTATAACAGAAATTAAGACAATAAAACACTATATGTAATCGTATGTAAAAATATAAAAATTTTAATAAGTTATAAATTTGATTGAAACTAATATTTAAATTTCTTACGTAATAAAAAATCGAATAATCACGAATTTTACAGAAATGGATATACTGTGTATGTATTTTTTTTTTTTTTACTTATACTGACTGCTGTTTTTCGACATTATAATAATTCTAAATATTAATTCTTTAATAATTAGGTATATATACTCATAATGCAGATTTGTTTACAAAAATTCAATGAGATCATTTTAAAATTTTTAATAAAAATTTATTTTTATATCATTATATAAAACAAACAACAAAATTAAATTATATCTATTTCGTGTCTTGAGCTTGTTTTCATTATTTTCTTTTATTTTTGCAGAAATTTAAATTTTTAAATACTTGAACGAGAATAAAGTTGCATTTCATATTTTAAATGCACTATACAAAATTTCCCTATAAGCCTAACTATAACTACACACCTTATAAGGTTATATAGAATTGTAATGCTCTAACGTGCCAATAAAGTTTATTTCAAAATAAGAAATAATCATTTAACTATGAAGTTCCCATGATAAATTTAAATTTTAAGTAAGTAAAAAACGTGATGTATTTAAATCCTTTCGTGGTAAAAAATAACTAGACTAAATCTACATATCAGATGCAAACAAGGTATGTTCACTATATATGCTATTAATTCAACACCAAATCTATACCAAATTCATTCGATCATTGTGCAGTGTTGGCACATAATGCATTTATATTCTTTTATTGAAGTTAAATCCTTGTAAAATATACATATTTTCATTTTGATACCAAGTTTCTGGATAATCATCATTTTTATGTACAGAAATATCAATACAGTATAAATTATAGTATAAGATGCAAAATCATACCTATTTGTAAGTGGGAAATATAAAATACTGAATAAAATTCAAATATGTTTTAAAATGACATACATATCTTATGATTTAGTTTTTAGTACAATAAACCTATATGAACAAAGTATATGTAGTACCATGCAGTACATACATACTTATGCAAACACTATGAAAATAGGATTTTTTACAACAAAAACAAAAAAAAAAAAGAAAATTTTTCGAGATGTGCATGTAAATCAAATTATAACGCTGAATGTACATAGTATACTTTTTGTATCAGATTAAAGTAAAAAAACATGAACATGAAAATGATAATTGTAAAATTACTGTTTCAACTATTTTCGCTGAAGGCTAAATAAATAAAAAATAAACTAATATATTTTCAGAACGAAGATAAAACAGATAAAACAAAATAATGTATTCATACATCGAGGCAAAAATATCACTAAAATATTGTTATCTTAAAATTCTTTTGTACATATACCTACATACTCAATCTCAGTCATCATGGATGGATGTTATGTTCAGTAACTGAAAATGATCTTAAATTTATGGTCTTGTTGTCCTTGAAACCTGTAATTAACATTTGACGAAGAATTTTGTATTTATGTATTTTTTGATTTTTCTGTTTTCTTTTAAACTAATAAAAAAAAACAATTTTTTTTTTTTACCTTGATAACAGGTGCAACGGATACGTTATTATTTACTTAACGCATGTCATGTATGCATTTAATGTTTTCAAATCGAATTTTTAAGGTTATTTCCTGTTACATACATTTGTTTTTTTTTTTGCAATTCATTTCACTATATAAACACACATGATGACATGAAAACAATGAAAGTTCATTTTAAATTAAAATTAATTTTTGATCAAAAGTTGAATGAAATTCACTTGTAAAACAGAAATCAATAAAATAAAGATACATTAACTTTATAGTGTACCATACAATTCATATACACATGTATGTATTGATTATATTATATTTTCAATTCAATGCATTTAATTTATAAAGAATGGGAAAGAGTTACAAAACCACAGAACGAAATCATATAAAATGAACACACATACATACATATGTGTATTGCGTTATGAATAAATGTATAATCAAAACAGGATCGTCACATATAAATATATACAATTTTTTTATTATAAAAAAAAAGAAAGAAAAATCAGAAAAATAAACAAGAGCTTGAATCTGTTTGATAGCAATTTGATCTTCATTGTCGCGTCACTTAACATTTTTTAGTCGGTGTTTAATAGACAGAATACAATTAGTTTACATTCAATTCAATTGAATCTCATTCCATTTAATAATAATGATTATTTTTTTTTTTTTAATATTGTTATTGTCATTTTAAAATCCGTTAAAACAAACATATATATGTAAGTTAGATGATGTAGTATGTGTACATTGCTGTCATGCAATGGATGCAGAACAATGCCATCAATAATTGCAGTTCAATATCCTTTGTAAATCAATATTGTAAATAAATTTTGTTTTTTTTTTTTTTTTTTTTTTTGTATTTTGACTTCATTAATAAAAACTTTTGAAACTTGTTTAAAATTTTTAATGAATTAAACAGCTGTTATAAGTATAGATACCTACAATGTTTTAATTAATTTATTTAAAAACAAAATTATTGCTGAATTGAATTTAAAGTGTAGGTACTTCGCTTAGAGACAATATTTTTCTTTTATATTACTTATATAAATAAAAATCGAATACACACGTGTATTTATGAAAACAAATAAAAAGGAGAAAAACCTGAAAATAAGGATAAATATTTGTTTCACGTTCACGTACATTTTTATCAATTTGGTCTTGGTAACTGAATATCATATTTTTTGTTCATTTGTTTCATGTTAAAAAATTTTTCTCATACTTTTTTATTTATTCAGCTGGAATGCAACAAAATTCACTTTTATCTTTACATTTTGTTTTTTGTTTTTTTTTTTTTTTTTCTCTTCGTTTTACTGTGTTTTATTAATAATTTCCATATATGGAGTATTATTGTCAATTATATTTTGCATACACATTTTCGTTTATTCTTAAAAGAAAATACAATAATATTCTCTTCTTTTTTTGAATTTATTTACCTTGTTTTACCTTTTTGTACTTGTAAGGTATTTTTCTTGTTAAATTGAGTATGCGTTTTGAAGATGAATTTGTATTGCATATTGCATTGCATTGCATTATTACATTTTTTAAATAAAAATATAAAACAAAAATAATGAATTCATTGATGATGATAATGATGATGAAGATTATAATGATGGTGATTGTCGTCGCCATCAAGACGACGTTTTTTAAATGGCCAATTAAAATGATTTCAAATGATGGAATGATGTTTAGTATAGTAAACACAAATCCCTAGAAATATAGAATATAGTATATAATAAAAATATAGGATATATAAATAAAATAGATATTGAAGATGTATTTTAACGTTAAACAAAGTGCATGCATCAGATAAGGGCATATATCAAATTAAGGGTTAATTATATCAAAAATAATGATTATAATAGACATTTTTAATGATTTGTGACATTCATTACATATACAAGAAAATTATTTGAATATTATTTTATTATTATTTATTTCAAATATATTTCTTTTAAGTACTTTTTCAAGTGCCTTTTATTGGCTTTTCATAATCTTATGTGTGTACATTAAAATAAATCCGTATATATACATACATACACACCCACGACTTAATAAAAATATCTAAAAAGATATTTACAAAGTAATAAACTTGACCTAAAATGTTAACATGCAACCATATAGGCATTGTAAAAAAAAAGTATTTTACTGACCTAAAAATTCGAGCATACACATGTTGTGTGACCAATTTTATCCAATTGGTTTTTCTTAAAAAGGTCTACTTACAATATAATACATATCATAAGTAACTATACATATATAGTATAAATAAGAGCAATTTATAAGTGTTGAAATTGTATTATAGGCTTAGTTCAATTTTATATTTACAATTTTATTAACTTTGATGACCAAATAGAGACATAATAAATTCAGTTGTAGTAAGTTGAATAAATATATAAACACCCATTCAAAATGAAGGAGTTTATATAAGCGATTCTAATACCATGTATTCAAATATAATATGCGGTTTAGCTATATTCTTATCTATGAAATAAAAGCTACTTTGGTAGTAAAATATCCCACATATTTACAATAATTATGAAAATGTGAAGTACACAAATATATCTATAACATATGGGATACCTATACACATATAAATATCACACATAAAAATTAACACCATAAAAAATTAAATTCATAATATACAATTAAATTTTATTTTTATGTATATTTTGATGTTATTATATTATATGATTCTGTTATCAAGACAATCATTATTATTATTATTATTACTATTACCATTATTTTTAAATTTGTTACTGTGTAATGTAATCTCTATTGAAAATTTTTATGATTGTGAAGGGTCATTTTATTTCATTGCTACATATATATATATAAGTATTAATTTGTTTTGCTATCGATATAATAACGTTTTTTGTGTTAATGTATTTTTTATGCAAATATGTAAATTTTTTTTTCTAACTTAAAATATAACTGAATAAATAGAAATAAATTTAATAGTTTTATGTACATATGGGAAAGTATCATAAAAAAAATGAAAAGAAGTCAACAATTTTTATATTGACTTTAAATAAAAATTTGATTACTTTGCGGTATTTAAATTATTATGAAAATGTGAAATAAAGAAAATTTAATAACTTTTCCAAATTTTATGGTATACGAGTAAAAGTATATCAAATATCAGTTATTTCTGGTTTACATATGGCACTTTTAATACAATATGTTTAGTTTTGGTCAAAAATATTTTGTTGCATGATTTGTATAATGAACTTAGTATGTTTAAAAATAATTTTGAACATTACACAAATATACATACATACATATGTACCTATATGTGAATACAAACTGGATCATTACATTCAACAGTTTTTTTAAATATTTTTTATATTCATGAATCATGCATAAATCATAAATATCGGTAGTGTTACCTCATTCATTATTTTGACTTTATCGATTAGGCCCTTTACTATTTTTTGGTTTAAAAAAAAAGACATAATTGTTTTTTTTTTTTAAATCTGTAAAACAAAAAAAAGCAACCAAAAAAATATATTAGATTTCCAATTTTTTTTTTTTTTTATCCAAAAAGACTTGCCCAAAATTTTACCAAATTATGTTAGAATTAGATTATTACTATATTCATCACATATTGATAAATTAGAAAAAGAATAAAAATGAAAAAAAGAAAAAAAAATTCAAAATAAGTTGAAATCAACAGGCGGTAAAATATTAATACATTATATACGTATACGAAGATTTGATAAAAGCATAATGTAAATACTTAATTATCTTAATGAATTAATCAATGTTCATAAGTTGAAGAGAGTCCATATGTATTTTTGTAACTTTTACCATCGATAAAGTATTCTATATTCGGCTCGTAATACTGTCCTTCTACCTAATAAAGTCAAATTTATATTTTTTTTTTATATATAAAATTTATTCAAAAAATTTATAAAGTGTAAGAATATCTTGTAAAATAATATTTTATACAAATTAAAGATGAAATTAGAATAAATTCTATTTAACAGGAGTTTTTTTTAGTCTTTGATTTGATTTAATGAATTAAATTAAATACGTTACATATTATATGTTTTAAAAATTGTAATGAACTTTTTTAGTTATGCATATATTCATATGCATATGTTTATCAGCGTCAGAATGGACGTACAGAGTTAGAAAAAAAAACAAAGTTTTCGTTTTTTGAATAAAAACGAGTTTTAAATAAATATCAGTATTTCAAATATTTTTTTGTCGAGGATTCACAAAGAACTAAATCTAATATTGTGTGACAATATAAAAAATATTGATGTTATTTTAATGAAATATCTAGGATATTTTTTCCTACGATATTATCATATAGGTACTTATTGTTTATGTGATATTTTTACCTTACAAGTAGAATGAAATGTAAAAATAAAAGGAATTTCTTTAGATATGATTGTATGTATTTTATTTTTGTCGGTATTGTAAACGCATTTTTAGTTAATTAAAAAGGCGTTAAATCATGTAACAAATTTTAATTAGCCGCATGATTATTTTTAATTGTATACTTCTACAATTATAATTCAATAAGACAATAGACATATATATACATGCATGCATACATGTATAATTTCTGCGAATTACTAAAACTCTTCTAATCTAATAATAAATTCTATTTTATGTAGACATTATTGTACAGTTCATGAACTTATGTTCATTTAGAGGTATCTGTGTCTTATTATTGAATAAAATAAATGAATTTTCTATAAATGGCAAATATAATTTGACAATCAACAAGAATTGAACATTTGTATCGCAATAAAATTGCTTATAATTAAATTCTTTGTACATGCACGTACATAAACATACATATGTATCTACATGTTTACATTTCGTGTGTATATACATATCAACAATATCGTCTAATATATGACATTATGTATTTAATATGTATAAATAAATTAATACTTATAATTTATGCCATGTATTGCAATCATTTCACAGAGACAATGTTTGTACATTAGTACATTTATACATAAAGTATCTAAAAATTTATTTCATAATTTTCAAAATTCAATATATTCATTCGTATAGATCACAGGTAGTAAAACAGGTGTTATATAAGACCGGTACTATGTAAAATTACATACTCTATCACCGTCAATTATATTTATCTTTTTTGATTTTTTTTTTTCATATTCGCAATTAATAAGAAAATCTTTTTGTGCAAGATCTTGATTGTAATCATTAATTTACTTCAGTGTATACCTAACGTGCATTCCTTAAATTACTTAAAGCATTCATTAGGAGTATTTTGGTGTACAAGGTACGCAAAGTCTATTGTATCTGTGATGTATAATATTTTCAATATCGTGTAGTTGATTTGATTTTTAAAAAAAATTAATTGGTGTACAAGATAAAATTCTTAACTTAAAAACACCATACCGTATATTATGCATAAATACATTCACAACGCAACATGAGCATGAGTGGTAATATATATGGGTACATTTTTATTGTTATTTTTTTCTTTTTGAATAAGTTTATATGTACATAGTATCAAATCTGTAAATTAAGCTTCCAACTTCAATGTTATTTTTAACACATAAACTATAAAAATCAGTAAATAATTGAATGAAAACCACAGAGTCAAAGGTTAGTAAGGTGTTTTATGCAGTAACAAAAAATAAAGCACTGTTGGAAAGAATTATTAATTCAATTCCTGTTTTTTTTTTTGTCAGTTATAAGGGGTTATTTGATAGAAGAAAAACAAATTCTTGAATTATTTTGACCACCGCTTAAATACAGGTGCATTACATTACATGTCTCATAATTGTATGGCATGGGGTCTTATAAAAACCATAAGATTTTTTTTTTTTAAATCAGGAAGCATATTTACTGCCTCTGTTGTTAATCAATTTGGTATTTTCAATTTTTCAAGTAAAATAGCTGGGCCGTTGTGTACGTAGAATATAGATTGTATCTGATGTAAAAAAAGTTTTATAAAATGCATTTTCCAGTGGTTTTGATGTTGAGAAAAAAGATATAGACTTTAAGGTGAAATAATTAAGGAATTGTGGAAGGTTATTTAGTTGTTGGTTATACAGGTAGTTGATAATGTGTGATTATTTTTCTTGATTACATCAATCAAAAAATTTCAAATATTTTTTTTTATTAGTTTTAAATAATTTTTCATACTAATTTCCATAATTGATATATCTATGATTTTATGAATAGGTTTGTTGATTGAATTGTTAATTTATATAAAAAACAGAAGTTAATTAATTAAATAATTCAATGGTTTGAATGTATTTAAAATCAATCAATTTAAATTATAAAATTAAAAATTTTATGCGGTCAATTTTTGCTTAACGCGGTATTCTCTTACGTAATTATTTTTTTATAATCCATCGTTCTTTTTAGAAACAAAGGATTGTGTTACTTTTCATATATCTTATTAATTTTTTTTTTTAAATTTATATTTTATCTTGCGATTTTATAACACATTCTTTAAATTTATTTTAAATTACATATATCGGAAAAACACTTTTACAATTTTATCCGACTGCAAAACTGTCTGTATTTAAATTTTAAAATATCAATTGGATTATTCAAGAAGTTAAATCTTCTATATATGAAAACGAAACAAAATAAATAAAAATAAATATAAAAATAATCTTTAATGAAAAATTACTTCAAAGAACAAGAAAAGTTAAATAAAACTTAATCAATTTATCTGATGTCAGATAAAACATACTTCTGTAATAACATAAGTAATTGCTTATTTGCATTCGTTCTTTATTCAAAAATTACATGCCCATATGTAATTTTAAATTCCTTTTTCTATATAATATTTTGTTATGTTGTTATTTTGAGTTTTACACGAAGAATAAAAAAAAAAAAAATTCAGTTGATAATAATAAATTGCCAATGCTTTAAGAAACTCTTTAAAAGCAAATACAAGTATTTTTGTTTTTTTTCTTTCGATATGTTATAATTTTTAATTAATACAAAATAATGAGAAACATGTAAGAATAAAATAAAATAAAAAATATAGGAATAAATAATGTGTAATGTAAAGGGTGTAAAAAATACCTTGATTTATGTTGAAATCGTCTTATTGTAAAAATAAAAAAATTTTACGTATACAAATACGCGTGTGTATGAGTATTTAATGCATTTACCAAGTGTATTCATTATTTTATTCAGTTGTAAGCATGAAAATGCAATCAACCATGGAAAAGAATAAAAGTCGTTTTTATATTTAGAACTGAATTTCATATTTTTGCTTATTTATTTTTTTTTTGTTCTGTTTTTACAAAAAATATGCAAATTTACTTACAAATGAAAATTAGTTTTATTAAAAATGAATTTTCATGATATAAAAATTCGATAATATTTGTAATCAATTTTTTTTCTTTCAATTGTTATAAAATCTGCTTTACTGAAAATCTCATGGCGAATAATTACACATTTGTTTAAAAGTTGATTTCATCATCATTATCAGGTCGACAGCCGGATGTGGACCTTGGCTTGCTCCAAGATCTGCTGCCATCTACACCTTTGACTCACATTTTCTTTCCAGTTTCTAATCCTTTACGAGTTGATTTAAAAATAATAAAAAAAAAATGTAAAATTAAATTAATCACTATTTTCTATATAGATATCTTCTTCTTCTTCCTTTGGCGCAACAGCTCGATGTGAGCCAGGGCCTAATCATCATTACGATGATTTTTCGAGACAATGACTTTTCTATATAAATATACTGATTTGATTTTACATTTAAAGTTTATTCATAGTTTTTCTAAAGAAAAATGATTACTATACCTGGAATAACACCAAAAGTATGTACTCGTATAAGCACTTATATGACTAAATTTTTTTGTAACAAAATATTTTAGTTTGTACATTTTACGGAATTTAAAAAGATACTTGAAAAACTTGGAAAAATCTATAAAAATTTTAATGTAAAAAATTAATAATAGCAGTAGTATTCAGTAAAATAGAGCTGAAGGTACTTATAAAATGATTAAATATTCCTGAATTTATTTACGTATATCTATAATTACCCCACATGTACGTATAAATGAGTACAATAAAAAATTTGTAATAATCGGCCGCTGAATAAGAGTAGGAAGAGGAACTAAAATTACACAAAAAGTTAAAAAAAAAAAAATTGAATAAATAAATATTGTCAATTTGTCACTTATCAAAAAAAAAAAGTCATCAGAGTGGAAATAAAAAACCCTCCTATTTTATCCTCTTTGTCGTTCATAAATTTTTTAATGTGAAAATAATGAATGAAAAAAGGAAAAAAAAAACAGTTTAAAAATGTTTACAAAAGAAATAAAAGAAAAATTAATGATGATTACATTTTAAAGTTCCATTCAAATATGTTATCATGTATACACATTTACATAAATTTTGTGTAATAATCTTTTTCATCTTTTTAAATGATAATAAATGTAATGATATTCAATTCTGATTACTTTATTATAATGCATGCAAAAAACAGATATCATAAAAATCTTCGTATTTATGCGTACACAGACTATAGGTACACGTATTTCTTAAATTTATTCGTATGCGTTTGATATACATAAATTTATAAATTGTTCAGAATACGTACATATAAGTATGTAAGTACGTGTTTTTTTTTATATTGATGATGATGAATAAAAAATGCAGAATTTCATTATTGTTTGAAAGATTATAATTTTCATGTTGAAATTGAGATTGAAAAGAAAAATATGAATATATAGCAAAGTTGACAGGACATACATATTAAATGACATATTCGTGTAGGTAGACAGGTTAAATCCTTATTTTTATATGAATATTTGCAATTATGTTTTGTTATTATTTTATTAAACAGAAATGTATATTTCATAAATTTGCATAATATTCATTTAAGTATTGGTACTCACTCACTCATGCTCAAACATTTTATACACATACATACATACTTATTTGTATTATAAAGAATTTTTGCACACTTTTATTAATAAAACTTACACGTGCCTGTATATGCCATTCACATAAACAAATCCAATAAATATTTGCTTTTATTCAAAACATCAAACATGCTTCTTTTTCGAAATCAAATTAAAAAGCAACTGTAACAATTTATTTTTAATATAACAAATGTATACATGAATATGCTTTCATCAATGTTAAAAAAAAAATTTTCGTATACATAAATTTTATGTAGTATATAATTTTTTCTTTATTCATAAGCACAGAAATACGGACAATATCTTGGGTAACTTATAGATATATACATTTTGTACCTTTTGAAAGTTAATCTGCATTTAAATTGCAAGAATATAAAGAGTAACAGGATAAGAGAAAAAAAAAAATTAGTATTTATTTATCTTTAAAAATCTTTTGCAAATCATCTGTTGTGGAAAATCTGCATTTTCATCCAATATCCTATATGCACATAAGATATAGTGTATGTTATACATATAGCGAATAGAGACATACAATAAATGTGGTGGTATAGTATCTAAACCAGAATCACAGAATCAGATATAAAATTTAGTCAATTTCAAAATCTACCATGTGCAGAGAAGTGAATTCCATTATGATTTAAACCATATGTTTTGAGATGATGATGATGATTACAATTATGTGGTCTTTTGCTTGCTTTTAAATTATTACATTGTATAAAAATATACATTTGTGTGTGTAACAGTACAAATTCATACTTCGTGGAGTATTGAAAAAAAAAAAACTTTTAACAATAAAATCAACGAGAACAACTTTTTTCAGTTTTTTTTTTTTTTTTTTTTTTTTGACGCCCACATAATATGTACATACATATGTATGTACCATTTCGAATACCATTTATAACTTTAAAATTTAGTACGCTGCGGTATTATAAAACTTGAATGTTTTTTGTTTTTTTTTTTGATTTTTCTGTGTGGGTATCTAAATACAGTACATTGTATTTGGGAATCAGAAATAAAAAAGAAAAAAGAAAAAAGAAAGAAGAAAAGTTAAAGTACAGACGAAAATTATGCGCTTTCCTTTAAATTGTTATCTTTATGTGTACCTTTTTTTTAATAATGAATTCGACACCTTCATTTTATTTTTCTCTCATACAAATGTATGTAATATCTTTGAATTTTTATCATATGAAAACAAATTTGTAATATTTACTGCAAAACTATCTGTATTTGTATATGGATACATATATAACATATGCACATGCATGTGTATATATGTGAACTTAAGAGAATTATAATTTATGATCATAAATTATAACTTTTTATGAGTTTCTTTGATTTGTTTAACAAATAAAATTAAATTTAAAAAATAAAAATAAAAAGAAGTATCAACCCTTGAGGATATAACTTCCCAGGATTATAATTTGATATGGACATAAAAGCTTGAAAATAATAATTTTCAAAGAACAAATTAACACTCCTACAGGCTATACGTTCAAATTATTGTTTATTGTTTTCACCTAAAAGGAATAATAATTATTAACTTTGTAAATAATTTATAAGATTTGTAAATTAATGATGTTTATTTATGCTTAATAATTTTTATCTTGATATTTCTTTGATCCTTGTTTTATTTATTTTTATACATTGTTTTCTTAGCATGTAAACAAAAAAGAATATGACAAATTAAAATAATGAGTGTCATGGAAAATGGGTGTGAAAATTTTATTTGGAAAAAAAAAATCCACAATTTATACATATATAAAATTTGGATACATGTTTACATATGCGAATACACATATGCATGTGTGTACATAAAAAAAAAGATGTTGTAGAAAAGTTTTTAAAAATAGGCAAATATTGAATTGAGATTCAGTGATTTTGCTTAGTATGTTCATGAAATGATTACAATGAAAGTTGAAATGCATTATTCAGCTGATTTTAATTTTTTCTATTTAAAAAAAAAATATAATTAAAAATAATAATTTTAAGTAAGTTTTAGACACTATAAAGGCAATAGCATCTGTTCAACAGTTGAACCAGAACTATGTAAATCGTGTAAATTAAGCATAGAAATATTATTTTAATATAAATATTTTTTAAAATTATTTTTACAATAATTAAACGAGAAATGAACTACACATAAAACTAGGTTCACACTATATGTAAGCATATGAAAAAAAAGAAGAAAATCCTATGACTAAAGCATAAGAAAAGTTATATAGTCTGAAGTTACCTTAAAACTGTTAAACGTATATGTTGTATATTAATATGTGAGATAACAATAGCCTTGACTCTTTTTTTATTTTTGCAATGGGGTTATTATTTCCTAAAGTAAATAATATGTATTATCATTTTGATTATAAATATGACAATTTATATGTTTTATTATTCTCCTTTGGTATGGTGTATTCTGTTGCATTGACTCATCTTTATAATGTATTCAATATTTCGATTTTATTTTTTATGATGATAATGACTATACAAACAAACATATGAATAATCGTTATTTGTGTATTAGTTTCATTTTCATATTTTATGAATATACATATATTAAATATTAAAACTTATAATTTATATGATTCATATTGTGTACTTTATTATTACAATTTTATTTAACACATTCTGTATAATATGTTTAACACTCATGGTAAGCGTATTTTAATAGATTGCAATTGCAATATACATATGTATTATATTAATGTCTTCAATTTTCCAAATAACACATATGAAATAAGATTCAATTCGTTAAATTGAATTTATTCTCATCGAAATATTGAAAAACGAAAATAAAAAAAAATTCTAATAGGAGGACATTGTATTTTCTCTGTTTTATTTTATATTTAATATTATAACCATGTGATTAATCATAAATTTATTGGCTTCTTATCATTTGTACATGTTTATGTGTATGAATAAATTTGGTACGAAACAATTAAATTTATTATTAAATTTATTAGAACTGTTATACTGCTTATATAAAATTTTACAATTATTAAAATGCCCGCCCGCATTTTCATAATTATGTCGACATCTGTTATCCATATGAAATGATCAGTTAAATTTTAAATTGCTTCGATTAAAATATACATATTTTTGTATTTGATCTGTGTGTATATCAAATATACATTAATTATGCATACGTACATGTGTATTGTATACATATATGTACGTACGCGCAGACTGCATTCGTATTAATGTGTTATGATGCACATTAAAATGACACAGAAATAATTAAAGGGATTTTTTAGGGTTATCATTTTATAAATTTTCTCTGACAGTTGATAAAGGTTTGGCCGTTATATAGATTTATGTATTTATTTTAAATTTATTGAAAAATTTATACTTACATACATATGTACATATTTATGTCTCAAATAAGCAAAAATGAAATGAAAATTTATGGAAAATTCATTAATTTAGAGAGGTGTGTTTAATAAAATAATAAAACTAGAAATGTACGAATATAATAAACAGTTCATTCATAATGATGCAGGTGAGAGGGTGTGTTCGTGTGTTCAAATTTAATTTCATATTCTACATATAAGATTGTCTTTCTTTTAGTGCATATACCATATGCTTAAATCACAAATACCTACCTACATATGTATGTGTGTACGTAATATAATTTTGCTACTATACTGCATATTATATTTCAAAGATAAATGGTTTTAGGGGTTTTAAACTCGTTTTTGACACGCTACATTTTTATAAATTTTGTTCTAACCTATATTTTAGGTATATCGTATTTTCTATTTTCTTCTTTTGTTTTCTGTTTACATATTTTTTATTTTTATTTTGTTTTTCATTAAAGTGTAAAAAGCTACGTGAAACATTCATTAACACTTAGCAAGTTACCTTTTTAACGTGAATATATGTACTATACTTTATACCCATTCGAACATACCTTTTCTTTTATCTTTGATATATAGGTAGATATACGTATGCATCTACATATGTACATGTGTGTATATGTTTACATATGTAAATGTTTACATATGAGTATATGACAAGAAAAATGTATTACTTTATAAAGTGTAATAAATAGTTTGAAATGGACAAAACACAAGACAAACATTTATAGACAAGACAATTTATGTAAAAGGTGATTTTGTGTTGTATATTACACGAATTCAGCAAGTAAAAGGTATGCAGACATTTGAATATAGGATCTATAGATATATGAATGCGAATAGTGTACATATACATACCTTACATATGTGGTATCAAATAATACACGATATTTATAATTAGGTTAAAGTCTTGGAATTTTTTTTTTTTTTTCAAAGATTATTATCACAGGAAGTATTTTGCTTAAGGTGTAAATTCCTAAATAAATAAAAGAAGAGATAAATGTATTTGTAATAAATTAAAATTATAGGTATACTCATGTGTTTAATTCAAGATATTTTGAATTTAAAAAACAAGTAGGTACTCAAATTTATAGAGTAATTGTAAATAATTTGCATTGATATCAGGTGAATAATCCATACGAAGTGCAAATGCATACTTATATGATTTTATACATATTTTAATTTAACCCTCCTCAAGTTACCTATTTTTTTTTTAATTCGTTGATGTATGCAAAATCTCAAAATTCATTTTGATATTGTGTAATATGCATACATGTAATGTAATGAATTTTTATATTTATTTATTTTATTTTATTTTTTTGAATTTTCTTATTACAAATTTTTTTTTATTGCATTCCATTTTGAGTGTATCAATAAAATATATCCACTTTTGTATTAAGATTTAAATTACCTCATAATCGAATTGCTTTAAAAATTTTATTATATATAAAATTATCAAATTTATGGTTTCTGTGAATTAACATAATTTGTGTAAAAAGTATATTTATACGTATACATGTATACAAATATAATTTTATATACATAAATAAACTGTTATTACTGAAAACAATTTAAAGAGATTAAATGAAAATTTTTAAAATTTTTCTCTTTATCCTTTCGTTATTTTAAATGTATAATAATTTGAAGAAAAATCATTAAATCCAATTGCATTTATCATTCTATTGAGTTTGTTTACTTTTTAAATGTCCATATAGAAAAACATAAAAATATTATAAGTATAAGTATTAAAATCGAATTAAAGTTGAATTTTATATTTAGTTCCAAATATGTAAGTATACTATTTGAAATGAATTTGAATAGATAAAATTCTGAATAAGGAAAGTTTATTATTAACAAAGATGACAAGAAGAGATTATGTTTATTTGTTAAAATATATTGTATATGTGTGTAGAGCAATTTACCTTCAAATATATATAATAAAAGAATGACAGGTAATATAAAATAAAATGTATACCTTCGACTTCACATTTACGTGTATATATATACAATCATACATAAACAAAAGATTGAGATAAACGCATAAATATTTTTATACCGTATGATAAAATATACATACATACATACATATTTTATTTTATTTCATTTTTTTTGATTATATCTTCAAGTTTAAGTTCAAGCTTCAAGATCATATACATACATATGTACATATAAAATTAGAATTTCATTTATATTTTATAGTATATAAACTCATTTAAATGAAAATTATTGAATATTACGTATAGACAGTTCAAAGACCTTTTATTGATCGATTTATTGAATAATTTGAGTTTATGAAAAAGATCCACAAAATGAGAAATACATACAAAAAATTTATACGCAATGTATTATACATATATAAAGGTACGTATATTATGTAGATATGTCACTCAATTTCCATTTATGTCAATTTGTTTTCATTAGTGATATAACGGCTAAAATTCAATATTATTTGCTATTGTTTGGAATTTTCCTAATGAATCAAAGAATATGGGAAAAACCATAGAAAATTTCTTAAAAAGAAAAATAACATATGTGCATGAATATATAACTTTTATTTTCATTATACATTCAATGGTACTTTTTTAGTTTTCTTTTTTTAAATCTTTATCTTTTATGTTGGCTGTTAAAAACAGAACAGAACAATAAGGAATTCATGATAGATAGTCGCCAATAAGACGGTTTGTTAACACAAACAGTCAATTAAAATGTTTTTAAAATGCTTTCGCGTACAATGATATCAATTGAAATGCAAAATGTGCCAGATAAGGGCGCATTGGTATAAGGGTCTAATTTACATATTATAAATAAATAAATATTTATGTATGTTCACGTGAATGCACATGTACATATGCACATAAATTCATTTTGAATAAAGAAAAAAAAAAAATGAACTATGGATAATTGTTTTATAATGCAAGTATCAATTAATAATATTGAATAAATTATTACGTATGCATGTCATTATGCAAGGAAATATCTTATTATTTAAATATGTACTTGCTGTCTATGATTTGTGCATAAATATAAGTACTTATGTAATATGTACATACACGCACGTGACAATCAAATTAAAAAGTAAAAGATTTTGACAGAATATACATGATACAAAACAGAAAATTTCATTTGAATTATTTGATTGAAATGAAAGTTAATGACAAATTATATTGAAGCACATTTAATAGTGCATCACGTAACAGACTTTTTAATTTGTCTATAACGTTTAAGTTAATATATATACAAATTAAAGATGAGGTTGTAATCGTGTCGTGATAGTATATCCACCCACATTTAACATAAACGTAAATACATACATATATGATTGCTAACTATCAGCTGTTTTTAATTATAGGCAATATTAGAGTGTATACATATATTAATGTAACTATAAGAGCACTTTGAAATAAGGCGTTTTCTAATAATTTATCATTCATTAAAGTAATCAAATTTTATATTTTATAATTACTATTTAAAGAAACTGATGTCATTGAGTAGGCGTCATTTCTTGAATTTTTAACTTTAAAATACATTAAAAATTTTTTTTTTTTAGTAGAATTTATAGAAATTTTACAATAAAATTAACCAAGAATTTGAATTATTGCCTTATGAATCATTGAAAATATATCTGAAATTACATACATATGAAAAATACACTTAAAATTGAAAAGCATGAAAAAACGATAAATCTAAAATATTCATTGAAATATGAATGGAAATTTATTTTATTTTATTTTTTGAAAATTACATGCATATTACATATAAAAATTATTAATTGAAAATTTTTTATATTTATAAAAGAAATGACACCATAATAATAATGTCTTGTTTTTCTACAAATTTTCATTATGATGATATATATATTTCTTACCATTTCTTTGGCTTGACCTTGTTTATATGTACATATGTACATATATCCATTTAAATTATTTACTCTGCAAATACAATTTAATATTATTATTATATGTACTAAAATCGTAATTACCATATAATGCAGAATATATAGATTATTATCACATTTCTTTACACAGACATTAATCTATATTGTATGTACATGTAATATAAGACAATTATATATTTATGCCAATAAACATATTTATTACTTGTGAAAATTCATACAAATACGTGTTGACTGTTGAGAAAAACAGATTATATTTTATTTTTATATGCAATAATAATTTTAAAATAGCACTTTACAGTTTATTGACCTATCAGGGGTTTTTATTATTATTTTTTTTACGTAGAGTTGTATACAAAAAAAATTGATATTTCTCAGTTTTTACTCGAAAGTAATTAAAATACTCTCAATAAATTATTTTTGAAGTACCGTAAACTCAATTTAAAATGCCGATAAGTAGGTATACCTTTCTTCATTTATTTTTATTTTCATTTTTTTTTTTAATGAAAAACACTTTAAATGATCAAAAATTACCGACTATCTAAAAAAAAAAAAAAAAAAAAAAAATATTTTTATAGCATTGCATTCATTAGATGCACTTGTACATAATATAACTAAAATATTCTTGTAAGTTATTATAACTCTTTTGTAGCACTACCGTAAAGTAAATGCATATATGCTATGTATATATACTGTTGTTTATATCCATATATATGTACATAAACATTTTTTAATCTTATGTACAAATACTTGAAATTTACTTTATTTTAATTAAATTTATTTAAGTGAGTGAGTGATTTTATAGGAAATTTTATAATAATGATAATAATAATAATAACAATTAGAGTTATGTAAAGAAACATATGTATGTATATTGTGCTAGTTATAATGCATTATTTATACGTTATAGATATGTATGTGTTGTATACGACATTATTTGTAGATATGTATATATGTATTATTATACGTACTTTCATTCGTATATGTGATTGCATAACAAAGTACATACATAATCCATGTACTACTTGTATTTTAAACCACTTAACAAACTTACAGAGATACGTACACTACAAAAATAATGTAATATAAACCAATGGCAATGTTGACATTACATTTATTTACATGCGTATGTGCATGGATTAAATTGTGAACATTGTTTAGGTTAAAAGCCAAGAATTATTACTTACTTACAAAAAAAAAAAAAATTATAGTTATACTTGGATATGTATACTTATTACACATGTCTTATATATTATGCACTTATTTTTGTAGTAAGTATACTTTGTTCAAATAGCTGGTGCAATAAATGCATGATCCTGTTAAATGTTCAAATTTTTATAAATAATTTTTTCTTCTTTAAAGCTTAATTTTTTTTGTATTAAATAATTAAAAATACAAAGAAATTATATCATTTGAAGTAAAACAATAGTAATAAACCCATAATTATGGATAACCATTTCTTGCAAGGAAAATTTGTAAAAAGTATTAACTGAGGGCAATTCATTGTGCTGAGCTCTTAACCGAACTATTTGTACATTTATATATATATAATGTATTATTACACGAGTAATACCGGATGCAATTATTTGCTCTTGATCTGATAAAAACTTAGTTTCATTGACATACAATGAATACAATAAGAAAAATCTATTACTTGTACATACGTATTACATATGTGGATATGATGAAGATATGTATTTATAAAAATAGCATAACAAAAAGATATAGAAAAACCTTTTAATTTAACTACATATTACAATAATGTGTACCAAATGTTATGTATCGCATTTAGACGTCACTGCGTCTGTAATACAATATGAACACACTTATGTAAAAGCCAGTAAAGTACTTTAATATTTTATATAATTGAAAAGTATTTATAAAAGATAATACACAAAATGCATTTTCATTTAATCGATATATTGTACATAAATATACTTAAGAAGATATTCATTCAGAAAGTTGGATCATTATTGTTTTTATTATTATTATTATTTTGTATCATTAATTAGGGGGAAATTGTATACATGTATACGAAATCATTTTTCTAATTTGAATGTAATCATGCATGTAGACAATTTAAAATTAGTGGTTACGGTTACGACAATATTGAATACATGTTCATATAGAGCTACTAAAATATAATTTATGTGGTCTAATCAACATTTTAATCAGTTTTGTTCTTATGTATATTTTGTAACACACATGTGACGTATTAATGGATACTTTAGAGATAATGTATAGTTATCTTTATCAACAATGTATCTTTTTAATTGTTTTTTTTTTTTTTTTGTTATTTAATTTAAATATCCTTATTTAGTATTTTTTTTTTCTAAAATACGTATTTTTTCTTCGTAATAAAGATAGTGATAATTGAAAAATTGGTAAAAAATTATGAAAATAAATTCTTTATTAAGCAGATTTAATAAAATAACTATATTTATTCGTTTAATTTTCAAAATATTTTTAAATGTCACGGCTAAAATTGAAATAAATTAAAATTCACTTTGCAGAAACTTAAACATGACTTGAATTTTGAATACATCAATATTTTGATTTCTTTTATAAATCGAACAACATTTAAGATTGATCATACAAAAGCGCATATTTCTTATGATTTGTTCAAATATATAAAACAGCCTTGAATAATCAACATAACATTTATATTAAGCATATGTATGTTAATTGGTCTTGTAATAAAATGAATATAAAATTTTTGTTTTTTGTCTATACAATACACAATGTTATGACTCATATTACAAATTTGGATCTCATAATTCTCAATTAAATTCTCTACGTAAAATATTAAAAAAAAAAAAAAATTAATAAACAATAATAATCTTTATTAATTTAAAATTTGAATTATGGATATGACAATACAATAAATTAAGAAATTCATTTTTCATATTTTTTTTATTATGGGCGGCAATAACTTAAAAGGTAATTTAAAAAAATATAAAACAAAAACGAGATCAAGAGAATTTCAACATTTTTAATTAATTTTCTAGATGACACTGATACATACATTTAGTACGTATCGTGGTTTACGATGTATGGTATAAATTTATGATTATGATATGAAAATAAAGAATGAATTGATACGCATGCCTTGAAGATAACCAAAATCGATATAATCAATAAATAAAAGTTAAAGCATGGATCTCATTATCTATATAACGATGTTAAGGAAAACTTTTAATTACCATAGTGATTTTCTTATCTTTTTTGGATAATTATGAATTTTTATAAATATGTACAAAAAAATCAAAACAAATAAACTACCTACACAAAATATGTTCAGACTAAATTAAAATTTATTACTAATTTTTTGTTAGTTTTGGTTTTATTTAAAAAACAAAAATTAAATTCAATATTTTATAAAAAAAAAAAAAAAAACATAAGGTGTGTAAGTGCTTGGGAAGATATTTTAAAGTTTAATGACTTATTCATTTATATAAGTATTTTTATCTGTAAAATTTAATAAAAAATTAAGTTAAAAAACATCTTTCTTGTACAAAATACGAATTGATAATTTTAATCATTTTTTTTTTTTGTTCTTATTTTCTTTGTAAAAAATTTTCTTTTTTTGTAGATTAAAACCAAACCTGCATTTTTATAACTGGAAGATATGTATCTAAATATGTATGTACATATATGGCAATACAATATGTGCCCCTAACTTGATTTAATCATTTACTAATGAAATTAATTTATTATGTGTATCTAGGAAATGTTTTACTAATTTTTTGATAGTTAGTTATAAAAAACAAATGAATTTTTTTTTAACTGTTTGATTTGAATTTAAATTCAATAAATTTTAAATGAAATAAAAACAAAAAAGGTGTTATTTCTAAGATGATTTTTTTTTTGTATGGCTTTGTTTAATAAAATATGTAAAGTATTCACAATTTATAAAATTAAAATTTGTATCAAATGTGCATATGTACATACCTTTACAGAACAAAAAAAAAAAATAAAAAAAAAATATTAACTTTCTATTACTCTAATATGCTGAGATTACAAAAATAAATTTGGTTTGTAAACGCTAACATAAATTCAATAGTATGTATCTTTTTTTTGTTTTTTTTTTTTTTTAATTAAGGGGGCGTAAAATCATGTAACAGATTTTAATTAGTCACGACTACCTTCAAATTATTTCTTTTATTTCTGCTTCCATTTAAATACAATTATTTACCAATGTATGAATTTAAAATTGCCTATAATAATACAACAACATATGATGCACATTTGTGTGCATGAATAGAGCAGCAGCCTGTGTAATGTATCATATGTATAATCAATTACATTTTTTTTGTGTTTTCATTACTTTGTAAATTTAATTAAACGCAAACAAATCTTCTATAAATGGCAGATAACATGTTTAATGACAACCTTATACATACTTAACAAACATTTATTTTACAACATTACTACTTGATAAACTTGAACGTGTACGTAACTCTTTTCATTTTAGTTTTTGTATTATTTTTTTTTTTTTTGTTTATTTTATTTTATTTATTTTTTTTACTTTTTGACTATTTTTTTATTTCATGTGCATTTAATGCTACTCTAATCATGTTATACGTATACTCACGAAAAGTATTTATATACGCAATCATTTGTGCAAAAAAAAAAACATGATTTTTACTTTTAAAATCCTGTCAAGATCAAAAAAGAATACAGAAATTGCATTTTAACATTGTGTCGAAGTTAACTATACGTTAACTCTCTAAAACAAAAACAAAAAAAAAAAATAAAATAAAATATTTTATAGAAACGAACGTTCAGGTAATATTGAATAATTTATAGTTTCAGATATTGGTAAGGATCTTAAAGTGTTTATGTTATCGTTTAGCTATTATATTATACAATGTAGTATGTATATGATGTACATGCCTAAAGATATAAATAACCAATAAATACTTAATATGCAATTGCCAATAATTTTTTTTTTTTTTTTTTGATATCAATGTGTGTGCATAAATGCAATTAAACTAGAATCTCTTTTACAACATTTTACTGCATGCTATTATTTAAAAATTTATGATACTGGCCATATCAAAATAAATACAATGTTTTTCACCTGGAATGATTTTACATTAAACATATAATATTGTAAGGAATATTATTGTACTATAATATATAGGAATTTAATATTCAACATATATTTTTTTTAAATTTTTCCAATACCAATGAAGATTTTGAAATGAAATGGCAGTTACGGTACAGGTCATGTAAATGTTGTATAAAATTAACGAAAAATAATTAAAAGTTTTTTTTTTTTTTTTGCATTTTTGATACAAAAGAAAAACTGAAAAATCTATGTAATTCATGTTTCGTATCCGTATTGCTTATGTATCCGTATCCGTATCCACTTATCGCGTATGTATCCGTAGAGCTTATGATGCGTGCGAATCGTTGTATTATTGTAATTGAAATTCACCATCATAACTTCACTATCTGATATAAGCTGATGCAATAAATGGTACAAAAATTTTCAATTTTTGCAATTACATTATTTATTGCTATGATCATTATTCTTTTATATTAAATAGAGAATTCATCCAAAGCTATCAATTTAAAAAGATTTTAGTATATGTTACAGGAATGTGTTAAAAAAATAAAATTAAATTCACAAGAACTAACGAAAAAATCGTTGACAATGTTAAATATAAGAACAATATGAATAATGTTGCAAAATCTAAATACAAAAATGTATCATGAAGTGTGCCTTCATACTAGTTCGTTATTGCATTTACCTTTTTATATGATTTATCTACATTCAAACTTATGCCCAAAGAAAATATAATGACAAAAGGTAAAGGTAATAACACAATGTCTTTTTTGTTTTTTGATTTTTTTCTTTTTTCTGGAAAAAAAAACAATACCTAACAATACTTTAGATATTTATAAATCTATGATGTGTGTATTTATAAAGTTTTGATCGTAGGACGTAGGTGATATATGACCCTATAATGAGCGTGAAAGATTCAAATCAGGAAGCTTGTGTTGATCAATTCATTTATAATATTGTAAAAAAACATTTTTTTTTTCTTTTTATTTAGGTAAAAGAAAATTATTTGTTGTTTTAAATTCTAAACAAGAGAAATCGTTGATTGTGTTTTTTTTTTTTTTTAATTTCATTCCATTTAAATATACTTGTAAAAAAGAGGTTTTGATGTAACTGGAAAAATATTAAGTATTATACTTGTTGTGAAGGCGTTTACACATAAAAATGTGGTTGTTTTCTATTTTTTTATTTTATTTTATTTCTATTTTATTTTATTTCATTATTATGAAGTGTTGTTAATGTGTTTATAGCTGATCTTCTTAATCAGCTTTGTTGAAATGCATAACCAGTAGGCAGAAAAAGGGTTTGCTAATCACGTGTTTTTATATAAATACCACATAGATATCTATGTATATGATTTTCTTTATTATTAAGTTACATGTTAGTCGTTAAAATGAATTTAACTACTTATAATAAACTGAATATCATCTTGATTGATTATGTACCTGTAAATATATGTACATACATACATACATACATATATGTATGTAAATATATGTATGTTCTTCAATAAATATACAAAAAGTATTGTAACTACATCTTCTGATTTTTACATTATTGTGCTCAAGGCACAATAGAGGTTTTTGCTTAGAAAGTAATCCAGTAGTTGATGGTATATTCAAACAATAAAGAAATGATTTTATTCACACATTAATCTTTGTCAAAGGCACACTTTTCTAATGTCAAGATTACATTTTTTTATTTTTGTTTTGTTTTAATATTTAAAATTGAATTAATGCATATAACGCATTCATTTAATAATGCATTGTAAATTGGAAGTGGGTAATATGAGATACTTATATAATTTAAAATGCAAAAAAAAAAAAAAATTAATTAATAATGAAATTAAATTGGATTTGAAATGATTTTTCAAATTCCCTTGAAAATAATGCAATGAAAAATTTTTAAATATTATCGACGGAAATCTGATAGTCAACATTCTTTGACTCCACAAAGAATTTATTATGAAAATAATAATCTATCCATGGACGAAATACACGTACTCGATACATATAAATAATTATTTCCGTTTCAAAGATTTCAATTTTTAACTAATAACATACCATATTTAATTCTTATTTTGACAATAAGTAATTTTTTCACATTTTTGTGTTATATCCGTGTGTACATACAATTTTTAAAAATGTATGGCACTCTTATGCCACAACTTATACAAATTATAACACACAGAAAACATGATATACATTTATTCAAAATAATATACAATTTATCTTCGAAGACAAATTGAAAATAGTATTTTTTCTTTTTTTGTTATTTTCTGGAAATAAACATAACATTCATGAAATTTCCCAATATTTCATATCAAGACCAAAAGAAATTACCAGACGAAGACTAAAAAAACAAAACGAAACAAAGAATTGAAATGTACGGATGCTACCATTTGTATATCTAGTATCTGTACGGTGGTAATATATGGAAAACTGGTATAGACGTTAAATCGATTTTCCGGAAGATGTTTGTTTGTCTGAAAATGGCATTGAGTCATACATTAAAAATGATTGTATGTACTCAATACAAAATACACAAATGATTATATATTTACATATGTATGTGTGTTACATTTTGTTGGCGACAAGAAAAATTGATCCAAATGACAATAGTTTATACAATATAAAATATATCACATTAAAAACAAACAAATATTTTTATTTTTTATTTATATTTGATATTGATAGGGGATGCTTAAAATGATAATATGATAAATTTTCTGTATCAAATAATAAACAAATGTTTGTGCAACATGAAGAAATGTCTTTTTTTATAAATATAGAGTTTATTGACTTCATTTTATGAATTTACATAAAATTTGTAGAACAATCGTAAAAACTAATAGATAACAATAAAAACAAAAAAAAAAAATTGAGAAAAACCAAATTTTCAAATTTTGACTCATTTAAATTTCTGAAATTTTTTATAAAAATAATTGACTTTATATTTGAATTTTTTATGTACATAAAAATTTTGTTTTTATTTTCATTTACTACATGCATTTTTTTTTTTTTTTTTTTTTTTTTTGTTATATAATCGGGGAAGTTGATTACGATGTTACTATTTTATATTTTTACATTATAACACATTATAATTTTATAATGCATAAAATATGTATATTTAAAGAAATAAATCAATAACAAAACTATAAAAGAAAAAATGAGAAAATCTTGAAAGCCTTTAATCTTTAGGGCACACTTCAAGTACTCTAGAATATAGAAAAGAATGTATTTTTGTATACTGAGTTATAAAATAAGACATACCACATGTATGTACATATGTACTTGATACATATGCGAGATAACTAATGTATATACGAGTTGATATATCAAATATAATTTATCTTTAATGCTTCTGTGAAAATTCCTATATACATATAAAATGAACACATCTCTATGTATAATCATCAACAATGTAATGTATATATCGTAAATATAAAAGGGTTTTATTTTTATTTATTTTTCGTTTTTTTTTTTATTTTTATTTTAAAAACTATTTTTAGTTTGTTTTCACATACTGTATTACTTTTGATTTTTGAACAAAATCTCTTGGTGGTCTAAATCTGACCAATAGTTTATGCATGTGTGCTTAAGTGCCATTACACATGATGCATCAAAACCATACAACATATATGATTGCATTTATGATGTGCATTCAATACGAATACGAGTATATTATAACAATTTAGTAGGTGTAAAAAGTTATTCAAGTCAAATGTAATAATATGTAAATACACTATAAATAATGTTGTAATAACAAAAACTTTTAGAATTGTAGAAAAAAAAAAGGCCACAAGAATTTTTTTTTTTTAAATCTATATGAATGCATCATGTAAAATGAATAAAATGACGACTTCATATGTAAAACTTGGTTATATTACATATGTACATAATGGATTAATGTACATAACATACATATGTATATACAACGATTTATATAGAAATACAAGTTTGATATGATATGAGTGCTTTATATCAAAATGCATAGAAAATTTTTAACGTACAAACATGTATACTTTAAAAGTATATAATGTATGTATGTATACAATAAATTTTATTACAAAAAGATTCTTTTTTACTTTATTCGATCGTGTTACATGATTTTTATCTAAAATGAATATATTAAAATACAATGAATTGAACGCATTGTGTATGATATAAATTATGTATGTTCATAACTTTTATTTTCTTTTTTTTTTAAATTTGATACCAACAAGCAATATAAGTAATCATAATACTTATACAAATTAGGCATTGTCCAGAAGTTTAGTGCAATTGTGAAAACTTTCTTGAAGTACGTACATATTATATTAGTATTGTTTTATTTAAACCTTTAAATCTTCAGTTTCACTTTTTCATTGATGATTAAAAATAATGTTCATTTTTTAAGAATATTTAAATACATACATACATATGTATATACGTGATATAATCACGATTGTATTTACAACCTCAATAATTTAAAAAATTTTTTTTAAATAAAAATTAAAGTAATTCATTGCACTGACTTTTTGAACAAAGTATACGAGCTCATATATAAATATACGTATTTAATTGATGTACGTATGTATGTATGTGTGTTCATCTCTTTGATAAAATAAAAAATGTTTGACCTATTTTGTTTATTTTTCTGGATAATGCCTTATGGATAAATCGAATTATTTATTTTGAATATTTGTATGATTGATTTGTTTAGTCTATAAAAAAAAGAAATTATAAATAAATTCTGAGCAAAAGAACAGAACGAATTATTGATACTGGTAATATAATGACAAAATATTGTATACATTTTGTTGGTTTTAAAGAACATCAATTGAATTGAATACACAAAAAAAAAAAATTAATTCTTTTCGCAGTTTACCATTTTCATTTTTTCTTTCTGTTATTATGAAAGATTTGTTACATTTAACAATTATAACTGATTTTATTTTAAATTTTACCAAATTTTACATTCTTTGGATGATTAAAAATTTTCCGAATTTTTTTTTTTCTATTAAATTGTAAAAATTCAAAAATTTATGAATAAAAAAAATAAATTCTAGTTTAGGAGAGCAAAATAATATGTTTATTGAAATTTTTATTTGTTTAAACTTTAAGGAAAATAAATATCTTTGTACATTTTCCAGATGTTTAAATATTTATTTAAGTTTATATACAATTTTTGTTATCACATTTTTTTTGAGGGTTTTCAAGTTCCACATATTCGTTTTTATAGTATAAATAAATAAAATAATTTTTTATTCATATCATGAATAATATTTTGTCCAAAATATATTATACTATATGCATAAGAGAATTTTTCATTTTTTATTTTTTTTTTTTATCTAGATCATAGAGTGTAATGACACTGAAATATTTTGTAATAGAGAAATAAATTTTTATTTTAGATGCATTTTTATTTGAATGTGGGGATTTTTTTTTTCCTGCTTTTTTTGATATACATAAATGCAATACGTGTTACAATTGAAACATGACAGAAATGAGAAAGTACATACACGTGTATAGGTATACATATTTAAGTTTTTAAAATAAATCAACAAAATATGATACGTTTATTTATCAAAAGAAAATATTTCAACAAAATAAATAAAAAGTATAAGAAAATATAGTTCTGTGGGAATTGATAAAATGTATATATACTAAATTCATTTTTTATTTACTTATTAAGTAAATAATTTATTAAGCAAATACCTAAAAATGAAGTAAAACCAATTCAAATAAAATGAATAAATAAACGTAAATTACAATATAAATACTCGTATATAAAATGCAAGATTCATGTGTTGCACGTGTATAATATAATTTTATGAAGATATATTTTGATGAATAACTGTATGTACAAGACGTTAAAAAAGTTTTTTTTTTCTAACATTCAGTCAAATACCTTTATTTTCTCTTATACAATACATACGTATCCATTATACATATCAATAAAAAATGCCCACAAATCATGAGATATATGTACATATAATAATTAGTTTCATTCATCAAAAATCTCTTTTATATGTACTTTTATGTCATTTCATTTGAAAAGAATATAATATAATAGAGTGGGTTTAATTTTTTTTTTTGCTTTTTTCCGATATGTTATGTAATGAATTTTCCGCCCTTTAAATATAATTACATGTTTATTACTTAAAAATAAAGAAAATTGTAGGCCTATCGTCATTATCAAGTTTCTGGTATTTTTTTTTTTTTAATGTTTTTTTATTATATTGCAGTTGTACCAACCAACATTATTTATAATGAGAGTCCAGGTATAAATTTACATGTATGTAAATTTCACTTTGATCATTTTGTTTGATTACACACGTATTATATTTCGTTTTGTTATATGGACGTATTGTTGTTACTTATACAAAATGAATTGTACATGCTTGTACGTGTATTTTATAATTTTTTGTACACTGAAATTAAAAGTGCAAATGTACATAAATACAGATATGATACCTAGTTTTTGAATATTTACAGTGATGATTAAAAATAAATTGCAAAAATTGATATAATAAAGATTTGACATAAATTATTGCTGAATTTTATAAATATTACAAAAAATTACAAAAATTTTGTGTTGTAACAAAAATAATTAATAAATACATGGGGAGCTCGAATATTTTATTTTTCTTAAAAATTTTCTTTAAAAAGACTTTTCTTTGTTTGTATGTAGCTTATAGTCATTATGGATTAAAATCACAATATTTATAAAATTAAAACATACATAAATTCATTTTCACATAAAAAATAAAATTAAGTATTTTTGTTATTGGTAACATTTATTAATGAAACATTTTGAAAAAGAAATTAAATTTAATATTTGAATTTTAAATATTTAGATAAAAACATCAGGCATTGTTCCAAAATGCATATATTTTAATTTTTATTTCGTTAGACTTAATATGTATTTAACTTTAAAAGGGTAATAATTTATAATAAATAAATAATAAGTTAATTTTTGTTTATTCAATAATGTACATATTTTAATTTTTTTTTTTTTTTTTTTTTTTTTTTGTTGTAACGATCTTGGCCATTAGGAATACTTATTCAAGTTCACGCATATGTAGATATACACATGTAGTAAAAATGTTCATACATACATGAAAAAAAAAATATTTATATAATTATTCAAACAATACGTGATTATAATTTATAATTTTGTCTTTGTCTTTTGATTTTTAAAATATGAATACACGAATTATAACATGTACATATGTAGTTAAAAAAGCATGTTTGATTCATTTGATAAATTTGATTTGTGATCGAATTTATTCAATATGATTTTCCTAATCAACTTACTATATTAGTTCAAAATATGAAATTCAAATTAATTTTATAATTTATTCCATTCAGAATGTGTTATTGTTATCATTTTCAAAGAAAACAATAAAATTAACGGATTTGTTTAAAATGATAAAAGCCAGTCAAAAGAAAAAAATGAAATATAACGTTAATTTTAATATAAATTAAGAAATAATTCTCTGTATACAAAATGTAAATTTAAATTTTAAACAAAAAATCTTTGTAATTTAATATGATTTAATTTAGTTTTTATTTTAATTTAGATATCATTTAAAAGCACGATATTTTATTATAGAGTACCTACTTCCAATTATATTGATCATTTCGGTATTTTATAAAGGCAAAATAAATAAATAAAAATGGCAAAATTAAATTATTAAAATAAAATTTATATCACTAAAATTCAATCTGTACAAATTCTTTAAATTGACAGAAAATATAAATTAGATATTTATATGTACGTACATAAATACATATCTTATGGGTATATCGTATATCTTATTATTACAATGTTTTTTTGTATTTCAATCTATTAAACATTTGTAATCAAATTAAATAGTAAATTTCAATTGAATATAAATATGATACTGATGATACAAGTAAAGATATTTTAAAATACATTGAATTGTAAATTTAAAGCCTCAAATGTATATAATCAAACGTATATATATAAATTGAAAATGATTAATTGCTAAATTTAACACTTTATAGGCCAAGTTCAATATACACTAGTTGGCTAACATTTTATTATGTATCTAACAAAATTTATACATATAAGAGTACATATGTACAATATACATACTTATATGTACAATAATAAAATAATAAATTCATTGATGTTGTTACAATTTTTCAATTTCTCAAAATCACGACTTTTGAGGTATTTATATGTGTATATATTTTTTATACCGCATATAGTACATATGTACATATACATTACATTTAAATGTTAATAGAAACAACATAAAGAAATCAAAAACAAGGTTTAAAATCGTCAATTTTTTAAATAGACAAAAATAAATTGTATACCTTATAGACATGAAAAAGCAATCAAGTTATTATTACTACCACTTTTTAAAGTTTTTATACATATACGTATGTATGAATTCAAGGATTCAATAAATAAAATATATATGTAAGGCACCATATGATACATGTATACGTGTATTTGAAGATTTATAAGAATAAATTAAATGAAAATAATGAAGATTTGCAGATTGAATTTCAAAATGTACAACGCGTGCATGAAAATTAGCCTCTAACAAAAAATAAAATTCAACAAAAATTGTATTGATCGAAAGAGATTAGTATATATTTTTTTTTTTGTTGATAATATAATTCGTGAAAATATGCTTGTACATGGTATTACATATCATAACATAAGTGCTGCGTATACATCACGTAAAACCAGGTAGCAAATAATAATAATTTTATCTACAAAATATATTTGTATGTTTGTAAAGCCTAAAGCTGATAATAATATGCTCAGATTTTAGTTATTCTCTTTATATTGTATATTCGCGAAAATTATTGTTAATATACAGAAATATTAATTCAAGATTTAATTAGAAAAAAATAATGAAATATTTCTATGCTTAAATTTTACTTGATTCAATCTTAAAAATAAATGAGATTGATTTTCTGGTTTGACATTATCAATGTCAGCTTTTACATTAAAGATAAAAACTTATGAAAAACTTTCTACTACTTCCAGTGTAACGGGTGCCGTGATACCGTGCAACCTCATACACGCCTCACTTTCTTCACCCGGTGTCTCATAAGACAATTTTTCATGTGTCTTGTAAGTGTCTCTTAGTTTAAAATCCCCTAATCAAATAATAATTCCATTTTAAATTTTCAACACAATTTTTTATATAGGTACATATATAAAATTTATTTTGCAATTTTCTTTTTATCACACATTATGTACATTAATTCATGATTTTCTCACAGTATGCGCCTAACTGATAAAAAAGTAAGAGGAAAAAAAAAAAATTACTCGATAAAGTTTAATAAATCAAAAAATGATAAATTTTCTTTCAAAAGAATTATAATATGTATATAATTAGAATTATATCAAGCTGAGAAGAAGGACAAAAAAAAAATTGAAAATCCATTTCTAATAAAAATTAATATAAATCAAACTATTTAAAAAAAACTAGTTTATGTTATATAGAGGAACTTGTTTGACACCAACTTTAATTGGACACATACATAAAATTTTCTTCAAAAATAAAATTCACTTAAAATAGATAAATAAGTCTAAAAAATATATAACAAGAGGAATATCATGGTATATAGTAGATGATAAAAAGAAGGTTATTTATGACATTAATTGCTTTAATTACAGATGATACATAAAGGAACTTTTAGAGTCTTTAAAAAACTATGATGAATGATGATAATATCATAATGACAGTTTGATATTTAACTGATAAATGTGAATAAATCATTTTGTACACATACATACATACATACATATAACTCTCAGTCAGCCTTATTCCAATTTTCGATCGAAGCGAATCGAAAACAAATTTCTTCCGTTCGATCGAACTTATAAAAGGTATTCCAAGATTCGATCGAGTGTAATGTGAAACATTTTTACAGTACACAACGAAATAGAACGAAAATGAAATGTGTAATGTGTCAAAATTCTGATTTTAATTCAAAGATATCTGGGTTTTAAATAAAACATAAAAATTTACACTGATTCGTAACACAAACTTCAACGAACTGAATATCGCAGTGTTAACTATTCGATCGAAAGTTATAATACAAATTTTCTGTTGTCATTTCGTGAAAACGAATTAAACTGAAACAAAATCGAAACTTGGAATACAAATTTATCGATAACGAAAAGGTTTTCTATTCACATCGAAACAAATCGAAACTTGGAATAGCCCTAAGTATTTGTATTTGTGTGAATAATGCAACACAAAATGATATACATAAAATGGCATAATATATAAACACTTTAAATATTACATTTTTGATTACTTGAAGGCATAAAAAATAATTATATTTTATATCATCGTATATATACATATATTTCATATACGTACGAGTGGACAAGTACATATCTATGTATGTACATCTTATATGTTGATATATAATTAAAGATAATACCACAAACAAGTTAAATGATATTATATGAGATTATAAAGAGTGCATTTAAGTACATTATACGTACAGGATATAAAAAAGTACACACACACACACACACATCTTTTAGTAACGATTATTTAAAAAATGATAAGAAAAATGTTATTATAAGGAAAAATATGATGTTTAAAGTAATTACCTAGTATGTATAGAAATATGAAAAACAATTTGTAAGGATGAATGAAAAAATAAACAAGAAATTAAATATAACATGATATAACTTAGACTTAGATAAATAGATAATTTCGAAACGATACATTTATCTGTTACTTGAAGTCTTTAATTACGTACGTGAACATACGTTTTTTTTTTTTGTTTTTTCAACAAAATTACATGATTTCCCATTTTATTTGAATAGTTATTAAAAAGCAAATAATTACATTGCGCTTCATTATGCATTGATGATATTTAATAGTTTTGTTACAGTTAATAATTTCTAATTATTGTTATCGTTTTGTTTTTGTTTTTTTTTTTTTTTTATTATTTAATTTATAAATTTCTCAATTAACTGAACAACAACAGTCAATTTCAAGTGCGATAATTTGATACTTTGATTTCATGTTAAGCTATTAGTTATTTTACCTTTTTATGTTATAAACTGTGTAATTATACCTATATGTACGTATATTACTGTAACACTTTTATTTGATCATTCATAATTAATTTTAAAATTAAATTTTTTTTTACGTTTATTTTATAATGAAATACAAAATAAATCCAAATAAAATAAGATTAAAGAAAGCAAAACAGAAAAAAGAAAATGTTTTCAGATTTAATTAAATATTTTGAAATTTATTGCAAAAGATATATAAAATATTGCAGGTCATATCTGAAAATTGATGATCATCATTTTCATTATCTGAAAAAAAAAAAAAAAAAAAATTACAAAAGAAAAAAAAACATACTCGTATAACATTGGAATAACGACTGTTCCAATTGTTTTGCGTATGTATCATATGTGTTTATCTGAAACACATATTATGAATACACACGAAAAATAAAGAAAATTTATACAAATCGAAACTTATACATATGTAACTTAATAGATCTACATATAAAAATCAACAAAACTTATGAGTACTGTCAAAAAAAATAAATTATATATTACAAAATTTTATGTTTTATCATTATCATTTTTGTATTGAATTTTTCAAATACAAAAATCCAACATATGCCATTATGTGTATTGTACATGGAAATGAACATGGGTGTATCATATGTAATGTACATATCTGTATGAAAAGCAAACATTAATTCTTAACATTTTATAATAATCATTAATCATTAATCTTTGATTATATCGATGTTCCCTTATATGTTAATATGTATATTAAAATGTACCAGACCAGATGTACCTATTTATTGTGTATCTTTACTTGATACTGATATGTACGATAAATCGTGTGAGGTAAAATTTATAAATTGACAAATTATCTAAAATTGATTACTTTCAATAAAATTCTAAAATTGCATATTATTACTACCAACTATTATTACGCAATTTAATAAAAATTTACTTTATAAAATTAAATGGAAAACAAATTATTATCGATAGGAAACAAAGTGCATTCATAAATTTTCATGCCAATTTTAAATGTAAAGTTAATTTTGTTTTTCTTATTTAGTTTTTTTTTTTTCTTTTTTTTTTCACTGTAGATATATTCATTAGTTTTTATCGTTTGCATTTTATAATATGAAGAAAATTAAAATTGAAAATTATGCTACTTTATATTTTCAAATGTTAAATGTTAAATAACATATGTATGAATTTTAATAAAATCAACATTTTAAAATTGAAATACATATAATTGAAGAAAGAAACCTGAACCTGGGATTATGCCTTACACACAGATATATATGTACACATTCAATTTACATCCATGTGAATGTAGTTGTAGATACATATGTAAATATGTACATAGATAAAATTATAGCATCATAATAATGAATATATTTTAAAAATAATTTCATATGAAAATTAAAGATGACTTCTTTACTACTAAGATCATTTGTTTTTTCTTGGTCATTTTTATTTTTTTATATTTGAAAAAAAAAACATGCACTTTAAATGTTTTCTCAGAATTTAACATAATTTTTATCTGTCAAACGTGATTATATGTTATAACAGTATACATATATACGCTTCGTTACGTACATATGTTTATATGCAAAATGTACTTATATTGTTCTAGCTTTAAAAGAAATCATAATCAAAATTGTAATATTTTTCAGCATTTACTTCTTCATATACCCTGTTATCTATACACAATCAAATATAGTATACATACATGTGTATGTACAATTTATTTATATTTACGTTTATATAAAAGCTTATAACTTTTAGTCAGTTGGAATTAGTTTGTAGAAGAAAGGACTTATCACACATGTATGATTAGTAATATACATACATATGTACATAGTTGAATGCATTTTGTTAAGATTTAAAGTTAAAATGCATTTAGGATATTTAAAATGTACAATTTGCATTTATAAATTTAGTAAAATTGCTATCACTATATAGTTTATTTTTTATTTATTACACATAGGTACATACATTAAATACAAATAACGTACAAATACACATACATATGTGAAGGTTCTTATACTAATATTTTTTATTCACATATGATATGGAAATGTAGGCAAGGTAATATTTCAGAGCAGATACACATGTATATGTAGTTGATATGTGCACCTCGTATATGTGAAAACTGTTAAAAGGAGTGTTCATTTCCATCATATAGTCGTGTGTAAAATGACATAGATGCGTAGGTAGACAGGTTAAATCATTGTCGGTCTCATATAATCATTATAAATAATAAGTGCAGCAAACATAAATAAATTTTGCATGCTAGAGAATGCATGCAGTAATAAGTACGTTAAAGTATAACATACATACATATGTATGTACATATATTCTGTTTGTACAGGTAATTGAGTATATATAACATAAAATGTTAAATGCATGTTTTCATGTGGTGTAAAAGAAAAGTGCGCAGGCTTTTTAACATGTAGATAACGTAACTGCATATAACATATCATCATCATCATCATCATCATCAACATCGTCGTCCATGAAACAGTTAAAAAAAGAAAAAATTCATGTTAAAATAAATAAATGAAATAAAAAAATTTAAAAAAATTGTCGTTTTTCACAATCTTTATTTTTCATTTTTCGCCCTGATAAATATTTACTTTATTCAAAGCCTGCCACACTTCTTTTAGATTGCATACGTTGACAAACGTTATAACACGACAACCTATATAAAATATTCAATGTAACCAAAATCAGCAATACGCGATCTACATACTCTCATGAACTTACAAACATACATGTATTACATATGTATGTGAATGAATTTTTTATGCAAAAGGATATCATACGCACATATCATATTGAAAAAATAATGTAGGTACATAATATACAAATAATATACAATCTACCTACTTTAAGCAATTAATCTACATCTAGATGATGGCAAATATCTTTTCCTCCTTATTTTTTTCATTTATTTATTTAAATTTTTTTTTTTCTATTTTATTTTATTTTAAATAATTTAAATTTCATATCGTTTGTGGAAAATCTACATACATACATACATATATTTATCGCCTCTCAGAAAATAATATAGTATTTAAAAGGAATACAAAACTAAATAAAGCGTTATATAGATATAATATGCGTGATATAACAGAACATAAATATGAATTCAATCAATTTTATAAATAATGAAACCTTATACTTGGATTTAAAATCAAATGATATATGAAATGTATGTAAATAAATGATGTATAGAACATATGTATGTATATACTATAATATGATGCCCAATCTGTTTATGTGAATGCCAACTGTATATTAATATTTGTATCCATATCAGCAATACGAGTATAAAATGTATAGTATAGGAATGAATCGATTTGTACCTACATATCTGTTTTGTTTTTATTTCATTTATTTTTAAATAATAATTTTTGTTTTTTTTTATTTTTTTTTTTATTTTTTTTTATATTTTAAATGCATATACTATATATGAATGCATATGATGTTTTGCACTCAAAAAAGAATTTATTTGTAATAAAATCAAGAAAAGGTGAGAGAAGTCAACAAATAAAATGTATGCTTGTACACAGTACAAACAAGAACCACATATACATAGATGTACTTTTTTTTTTGACGCCTACATCCTGATGAATTCAATACTTAAAATAAAACTTTAAAAAAAAAAAAACAATAAAATCTCTTATGCATTTTACATTTTCTGTGAACAATAAATGAATCTTCCGACATATAGCAGAGCAGAGGAAGAAAAACAACTACATATGTATAACCCTGAGCCAAGTCACTATAAAAAACTTACATTCATATGTGATTTGTTTTCTTTCATTATCAATGTTATTTTTATTATGTACTTTGAATTCGACACCTTTAACTTTAATTTTTTTTTTGTTTTTTTGTATTTTTTTTTTTTTCTTGCTAAACTTTCGTATACAGCGATCGTTTTATCTTTGATAAAAAAAAAAAGAAAAGTACCAAAAAATAAAATAAAAATTGAAAACCATATGAGAATCAAAATAATTTATGATCATAAATTTTGTTTTTTATTATTTTCTTTGCTTTTTCGGAAAGGTAAGAAGTTTGAAAAAAAAAAAAAAAATTTAAAACCTAAGTCGTCCTTTAAGACACAAAATGTAAAAATGGAGATTTCAGATATTCATTGAACCAGGATTACAAGCACTAATTTCTCAAATGTGTTTATGTTTACTTAAGAGAAGAATAAAAATAGTGCTTTGATTTTTATCATTTCTAACCATGTAACCATGTCACAAGTATTTAAGGTGATATGAATCTTACATTCACGTACGCAATTATTATCAGGGATTTGATAATTTTCTCAATATTACGATTATCGGGATAAAAAGTGATAAATTAATTTTAATTGCTTTACTATGCCTTTTTCATTAAAACACTAAACATTTTTACTACTTACAAAAGTAATAATGTATTTAAAAAATTTCAAATTTAACGATGATCTCTTTTTAACGATAAAACATTTTGAATGTGTTATTAAATTTTATTTAAAACAAAAATATGACATCATATCTATCTTTAAAAAAAAAAATCATATATGTATATTAATTTTAATTCATTATTATTGTTATTTTTTAATTCATTTTTAGGTTATTAGTAGGCGCTCCATTAGGTAAAAATTATCAACCTGGTACAAATCGTTCTGGTGCTTTATTTAAATGTCCAATAACACAACGTTCAAATGATTGTGAACAAATAATAACGGATGGTAGAAGAAGTAAGTTAAAATTTGTAATTAAGAAAATTATTTTCTAATCAATTTAAAAAAAAAAGAAGAAATTTTGAAAGCCTACATAAAAAATACAAGAAAAAATGTAGGAAAATAATTTTTGTATTTAAAAAAAAAAAAAACGTTATTCTACAATGGATCAAGATTTAACAATTTCAAATTTAAATTTTGTAATAATTTCGATCTTAAATAATGTTCGAAGTTTAAATTTAATTTGTTTTTTTTTTTTTTTTTTGAGTGAATTTGAAAAAAAAATCGGAAATTTTTAGAAAACACTTGAGAAAACTTCAAGGGAATATTTTGTTTCGTTATACATTTGTTGTAGAATAGCATTAAATTATACACATTTAAATATACATAGGAATACACACAATATGTTCTTTATTACTATATATTTTGACTTTTATTTTGCGGTGATATAGACATGTAGATTAAAATGTATTGAAAAATTGAAATAATTTGAAAAAATAATTTAAAAAAAATAAAAAAAAAGTAGAAAATAATTTTTAAATATATTTAAAAAAAAAAAAAACAAAGAAGATAAATTAAATAAAAAATGTAGGTAAAATTATTTAATTTTGTTTTTGTGAATAATTTTAAATAGTAGGTATAATAATTTTCTATTATTTGTTCTAATTTTTTTTTTTTTTTTTTTTTTGTATTTGTAACGGGTAAAAATTTGTTTTGTAATGTTGAAAATTCATAATATAAACGTATTATGTAAATTTAATTAATAATTTATGTTAATATAATAAGAAAACGTATTTATTTGCTAATTTGGTGAAGGAATAAAAATTATAGTTTCTATATCTATTCATATATAAAATTATTTGTAATTGAAAATATATATTTATTTATAATTTATATTTTATTTAAAACAATACAATGGTTAATGATTTTTTTTTATTATTTTTGTAAAAGTATACATGATTAACATTTACAATAAAAATAAAAATTAATTGAAAAAATTTTGATTGTAAATGTTTATCAATTTTTATTGTTATATTTTAATTTTAATAATAATATTAATTAGAATATATTTTGTGATAGTCTTTAAACACGTTATATAAAAAAATTATTATTATTAAATTAATTAATTTAAAAATGTGGTCTTCTATTTTTGTTGGTAGATTCGTTTTTTTTTTTTGTTTTTGTTTTTTTGTTTTATACTTTAGTAGATAAACATTTAATTATTACGTTAACTAATTAATTCTATATAGAATATCTTATAATACAAAAATACATATAAAATTACAAACGAATACAATTGTATTTTATTAAGTGAATAAAATGAATAATGAATAATTTAAAATAATAATTTTCAAAAAAACCGCAACACAATAAAATTGAAAATATTATGTTTTGCTGTTCTGTATATTTAGAAACAATTTAATTTTATTTATTTATTATTATTTAATTAATTAAATTTTTTATTCTTTAATTTTTTTTTAATGATTTTAAATAATACAAATACTATGTCACAGCATAATGCAATGAAATTCGATTTAACTATGTTACGTTAATGCCAATCACAGTGTTTTTACAAAATGATCGTTATTACGAAGACAATCAAACGAAATTAATTTCACGTAGTACCAGATAGTACATAATAACTTTAAATATATGTCCAAAAATGTTTTTTTTAGTAAATTATCTCCCAAAAAATTGGCAATAAATAAAATTGAAATAATTTTCTAAATTTTAGAAAGTTTTATTTGAAGGAATGTCTCATGATATAGTGTTTCCTTTTTTATTATTTTTTTAATTTTTAAAGCATCAAAAATCATTAATTTTATTTTTTTTTTTTTTTTATCATATAAACGTTCATTCTGCTTAACATTTAGAGATCATGATTGTCGTTTAAAAATATTTTCATCAAGATACCCTGTGCCTGATCACAATGGGCCTTTTTGGCCTAAGTGTGCTTGGTTGGGAGTGAGCAGGCAGCCACCTCTACCTACCTACCTTGTGCCTCTGAATATACTACATACGATATTATTATTTCATCACTGAGAATAGAATTTCTTTTCTCGTACATCGTATGTAAACATACGAATTTGATGCAATTATGATATTATTTCATAATGAATAAAAATTATAAAATCTAATTAATTATTTAACTGTATGTGACGTATATCTATTTTGAATTTTTTTTCATAGTTTATCATTTTAACACAATTTCTGTCAGCAATGATTAAGAACCTTAAAAAAATTTTTTAATAGATTTAAAAAAAAAAAATTCAATAAGAAAAAACTGAATTTCCTCATCACCTTAAAAATATTTCTCAAGTCAACTTATATGTATTCAATTAAAATTCATTTACATTTCTTTTTCAAAACCTTGACACAATTTCACAACACAAATATACAAACAGTCTGTATTATAAAAAAAAAAAAAAAATTGTGACGAGTTTACATTTTATAGTATCGAATGGAAAAGTGAAATCAACACAAATTCAAGCTATTTTTATTTTGAATTTTCTTGTAAATTTCAAATTATGATTTTTCATTGCATTATGTTCTAGACTAATATAGTAGGGTTTAAATGATTTTTTTTTTTTTGATTTGTAGAGCAAAAAATAAACATAAAAAATAATGAATTTTTTTCTTCATTATACATAAAACAAAGGAAGAAAAAAATATTTTCCAAACCAATTTAAAAACAATTGGAAATTTAGTAAATAATATTAGGACATTTTGTAAAAAAGTGAAAAACGGATATAACTATTTAAAAAAAAAAAAAAGTTACAATCAACCCTCTTACAATATGATGAATTTGTTTTATACATGGAAACACCGTATTAATGGAAAATTAATTTTAATAATAGCAAAAAATAATTACGTGAAAATCATGTTATAAAAGAATACCGTTATTGTAAGATGATTGATTGTATATTATTATTATTTTTTATTATTTTATGTTATTGGTTAAATAATCTTATTACTATTATGAATTACACATATTATATTTATTATCGTTTCTCTCGTTTTTGGATGACTACAAAAATAAATAAAATAGTGCCAGGCGGACGTTATGAATGTAAGTGGTATGGGTGCTTTATAAATTTCCTTTTATGTTGTTTTTCTTTTGTATCTCTTTGAATGCTTACTAAACATTTTGTTTGTTTGTTTTTTTTTTTTTATTATTAACATTTGCTTGGGTTTTCTTAGTTTTTTTTTTTTTTTAAATTTCAAATTATGATTTTATTTTGTGTGTAAAATTTTGAATAATTAAAATATGCTTTAGAATTTGTGCATGAACTGAAAATTGTTTTGTTTTAAATTGTATCTTGAAATTTCCTAGAAAAGGATATTGAAATAAAATGGGAAAATAAAATTCATTATTAAATAATTAAAAAATTTTAAATTTTAAATATTTGAATTTTTGTTTTTTGTGTTTAGGAAAAAAAAAATTGTTTTTTTTTGATGAATCATACAAGAGAACTCAATTTACTGTAGTAAATGTAAAAGTCAATTAGAATTTTATGCGTTATGTATGTACATATGTACATACGTGCAAATTTTAGTTGTCGACTTTTTTTCTACATAAATCTTTCCAAATTTTTGCCACAATACATGAATACATTTTCAATATGTTTAAAGAAAATAAAAAAAAAAAAAACAGATGCTTAATAAATTGCATAAAACAAGAGCATATCAAAATCAAAACAAAAATAACAATAATAGCAACACAAATCAAAATAAAAATAAATTTTCTCATACAAGTAGCAATAAAATATGGCATATTTAAACATATACATACATCTACATATGTAAATATAATATACGCGTATGAGCAACATTTGGTACCATTTATTATTAGTATGTACATATTAATAATGAAAGATCGGTTTTTGAACTCATTCTTATTGAGTTGTTGAGATCATTTTCATTTAAAGATATAAATTTTAATATGTATAATTTTTTTTTTTTTTTTTAATTTTATTCTTTATTTCTTTTTATTTGATTTCTCTCAGTTGTTGCACATTTTCATTTTTTTTTTTTGTGTACAGAAACAAAATCTCTTTTAAATCATAATAAATGAATGCAAATTTTTTTAACTGTTATAGCATTTTAAAAACTAAATTAAATATAACATTTTAAAAATCATTATATGATACATACAATTTAATTTAAAATTTAAATTAAAAATAACGCAACAAAATTTAAGAAAGGAAAAACATCAGCGGATTAAGAAAATCATAAAATTTCACACATTTATGTATACCGATGTACACATACATATGTATATCAACAAATATGAATTCATATGTTAATATAGTATATGTATTTAATGAATAAAATTCTTTTTTTTTTGATAACGTTAATGACGTACCTAGCTAACCACATGTGTTTGAATACATTATGTATAGGGGACCCCTAAAAATTTCAAAATTCTTGTATAAATATAAATTTTTTTTGAAAAAAATTTTACACAAAAAAAGGAATTTTCTTATTTTTGTATACGTTATAAATTTTACATTTTCGATCAAAATTGAAAATGTAGTAAGAATAATTCGTCATTAACAATTTTCATGGATTGTACAAAAATGTTTCCAATCTATAAAATTGACTGATGGATGATTTTTCATTGTTTTTAAAAAATTAATTAAAATATTTCACTTTAAAAAGTTCACAAAACAGAATTTGATATCTTTAATAGATCTTCTTCAAATAGATTTAAAATACAATCGATAAAATTGTCCTATTATGAGTGACATATGTACTTAGTTTAATTGAAATTTATCTAAAAACTTTCAATTGAAATTTTGTTTTACTCATGTATAACAACCTACAATGAATTTTTAATTTCGTGATTTAGCAATAAAATGTTTTTCAACTACTATAGGGCTTTACCATACGATTCAATTGTCTGATTACCCTGTGTACAATATAAACGTACATACATATATGTTTCATATGTTTATTGGTTTAATTCATGTATGTAAATATAATTTCGGCTATTATGAAAATTTATTTAACATTTTGTATATATACCGAAAACAAAATACATAAATGAATATGTGTACTTTATATATAACACACACTCATACATACAGAACATATAAAATGCGAAAGTAAACCAGAAATTTAGTTATACGTTGATATAAATACAAAATCATTAAAAATGATGTTTATTTCATTATGATTGCAACACAAATAAAATGATCAAATATGATAATGGGTTTTCTCAAAAATATGTATGTAAATATATCATGCTGTGTTTATATATGCGTGTATGCACATAAAATGCATAATTGTAATTACAGCATTTTTATATGCAATGAGTTTATGTAATTTGTCATAACAAACAACAATTTAAAGAAAAACAAAAAAAAAAAAAAAACGCGTACACAAGTTGAGGTCAATGATCCACATAATTTGAAAATTTACTTTATTATTATTTTAAATTTTTGCGTTATAATCTTGTCAGACAATTACATATAAATACTGTATTTTTAGATTGTATTTTACTTTACATGCTCAATTTAAATCCATTCAATTATGTATTTTATGTACATTTGATAATTAAGCATTCATATATTACATACAAACTAAAATATTAGTTTCCTACACTACAGTACAACATAAAGTGCAAATTCATGGTACATATTAAATTTTTGCTTCAGAAAAACAGATCGTTACATAACGAAATGTGTGCCTGTGTGTGTATACGACAAACAAAACATGTTAATTTTTCATATTCTGTTAATTTGAGCAACTTTTTATTTTTATTTTATTTTTTTTTTTTTTTGTTTTTTATTTTCCCAAGTTTTTATTATTATTATTATTTGATTAATTCACCTTAAATTGCTTCATTAATTTTGCAAATTAACTTTAAATTTTATTTATGGTTATATATACTGATAATTTTTGCTTTTTTGTATTTAAATTTACGTAAATGATAATATTGCATGCGTGGGGTCTTGATAATTAAACTGCTTCGTATGTACATATGTACCTTTCATGTAGACTTCGTTTGTATACGTATAACTTACAAATACATACATAATAAAATTGTAGCTTTTTTTAATAATGTTTACACGTAATATAAAAACACCAAACATATTGTATACTTTTAATATTTACATATACAAATTATGTAAAAAGTGAAAAACACCCAGTTTGTATCTAACAATTTAAAAAAAAAACGGTTTTTTTTTTTTTAAATTTCATTTTTAAAATTGAATGTATAAATTCTCTACTTTCATTACATAAATTTGAACAATTTTATAAATCTATCAATTATTTCTTCTTAATTTAATTTTTTTCTTTTACATATTTTCTTTTTCTAATTTCTTTTTATTTCTTCAATTTTTTCTTTTTCCATTAAAAAAAAAAAAAACAAAATTCTTTCTACCTATATTATTATTGCATCTGAAATTTAACTAAAATTTTTTTTTTTTAATTTTCTTTTTTCCATTGAGGAAAATTAAATTGAATTAATTACATATTTTTGTTTTTTACTTTGATGGATTTTCTTGATTTTATTTTGATAATATATTTTAGCATATGATCGAGATGAACCAATTGAAAATTTGATACCACCAATACCAGATGAAGAAATTAAAGAAGATCAATGGCTTGGTGTTACTGTTCGATCACAAGGATTAGGAGGAAAAGTAATGAAAATTTTTATTATATCTTTATTTATTATTTTTGAATAAAATAATATATTAATTTTTTTAAAATTAACATTCGAATTATAATTTATTGAATTATTGTTTTAAAACAATGAGAAAATCACAATTATTTTATTACATATTATATTCTATATACTAATTCGATGCAGTTAAGGTCTTATGAGAGTATATATATGTGTCCTTTTTCTTTTCTCGTAATTTCTAATAAGTTCAGTTCACGAGTAGTGTTACCACAATCTGTAAAGTAATCAAATAATATGAGATGAATTTTTTGAATATCAATATACAGCTATACGTAAAGTGGTACTACTTTATGTAATTTCCATAAGACCTTAACTGCATCGAATTAGTGTATGGAGTATAGAAAAAAAAAACTATAAATTTTTCAAGGTGATAATTTTAGTTTATTATTGAATCAAAGGAAAAATAGCATTTGAGGTACACGACACACATGTTTGCAAAACTAAAAATTTTTGTAATAATTAGGTATCTATAAATAGCTTTAACATTTTAATTACACATTCAATTATAAGCGGTACACGTAAACGTGGGTATACACAAACATATGTATGTATATAGCTATTATCAAAAGATAATAAATTACCGCCATTAAAGAAAATTTCTTAATAACAACAACATTAATTTGTTTTGATTATTTTGTCGTTATCATTACCATCATCTTCGTCATCATTAACTTCATATCGTCGTCATTATTAAAAATTCTTTTTTTATTATACGTTACTTACATATAACAATAAGTATGATGATACTCAAGTACAGTTTTTAAAGGCCCCTTTGATTGGTTCAATTAAAATAAATTTTATCATTTTTTTTCAATCTTTAATTAATACATTATAAAAATAATATTGCACTTTAGTTGAAAATTTTTCTGTTTTTATTTTTATTTCAAATAAAAGTCTGTTCTGTATGGATTAACCAATCAATTTAAAAATAATATTTTCATTTTTAGTTTTTTTATTTATATATTATTATTTCATTGTTTTAAGACAAAGTTCAATAATTTGTTAACAATAATGAATGAACATCATTTTTTTAGTTATTAATCTTTTTTTTTTTTTTTTTTTTTTTTTTTGTTATTTTATTTTTGTAATTATTCGTATAGGTTTTAGTTTGTGCTCATCGTTATATTGTTGTACAAAAAGCTGAGTCACAATATGGACAGGGTCTTTGTTATGTATTATCGAATGAGTTCAAGTTCGATGAAATTTATGAACCATGTAAGGGAAGATCAGTTCAGAGGTAAGTTTTCCATTCATTTATTATCTGTGTATATTTTATTTTTATTTTATTTTATTTTTTTTTTATTTATTGGATTTAGATTTTATTTTTATAAATTTTATAGATATGATATCTTGATTCAATTAGATATGTATATACGAGTATCTTAAAATGGAAAATCAATAATATATCATATAAAGATAACGTTATGATATTGTATTTTTTATATTATACAAAAATGTTACATTTGATCTTGAAAATAACAATATATATGAGTTTGAAAAATGATATCTGATACCTATACAATTTTATACAATGATATAAGCGTTAAAAAAAATTATTAACTAAATAAATTCTTTTAATTTCTATAAACATTCTTTGTAAATAAATCTAAATTTAGTATTATTGAATTTTTTATTATTATTTTTTTTGGACAACATATTTGTTTATTTAATTGAGAAATTCGTAGGTGAATTTATAAATATTTAAATATAAAATATTTATAAATTTTCAAAAGAATGAAAAATTACAAAATAAATATAAAAAAATAAATTTTGATTAAAGAACATTTATAACTAAGAAAAAATGTATACATAGTGAATAGCATAATATGTTTATTGTACATGTTTGGATTTGCCCTCTAATTTTGAATAACACTGCTTAGTGCTTTCACAATATCAAATTTCATGCGATTTTTGTTATCAGAACTTCTGTGATAAGTTGCGATAGAGTGGACAACGGACATTGGATCCTATTCATGCAACCAATGCAATGTACATACAAAATTTAATTGTATCACGTACAATGGGATCAATTCGATTGATCAAACATACATATAAAAATTCAATGGGATCAATTCGACTGCCTAAACATATAAAATAAATTACTGAATGAATTTTTGTAAATAATTTTTTTTTAAAAAAATTTTCTTTTCGTGTGAATGATATACACACACACATGATATAATCTTCAGTATAATTACTAATATAATAGATAATCTACGTTCACATAAAGTTGCGTGTGAAGGAATATTTCTATATCGTACCACACCTCAATTTTTTCTTCATTTTTTTCCATATTTATAATACATACTGTACGTATATACGTACACATTAATACATACGTATGAACCTTTTATACATTTTTTGCATGTAAAAATATTATTTAATATGCAACATAAAGAAAATAAAACAGATTAATACATATTATCACGAGACTTAGACATATATAATTTATACAATAGATAATAATCGTTACCTGTGAATAGAGGATTAGCTACTGGTGTAAATAGGACATTATGCGATACAATCACACATATTCTTACCTTTCCATAATTATTGTCTGCAATTCATTATGAATTTTAGATTCAGAGATAAATTATGTACATACAGACACAAATAATACATATGTATATAAATGAATAATTTAATTAAAAATACTATGAATAAAGTAGTTGTATTTAATTTTACAGGCGTATGAGACATGTAAAAATATAGGTTCTTGAAATTATTGTGATATGTATTCACACATGTACAATATAATTATTTACAAATTATTTTTTTACTTTAGGCAATTTTACTTATTACCAAAATATTTAAATTGCTTTAACAAATTAAACGTTTTCGTTTTTGGAAAATTAACGTGTGCATGAATGTTTTGTAACAGAGTATACATGCGATTACCATATACTGTACGATGGTTATTAGAAATAAATGACTAGCAAAGATTTTTTTTACACGATATCATACTTTTTTCGTGAAAATTTTGGGTTTAATTTTAAGGAAGTAATATTCTAATATTATAGGCAATTAAATTTGAAATTATGTAATTAAATAATAAATATGATTGATATGTATATTAATTTGTATTTTTTATGTTATCATTTAGAGCTCATGAAGATTATGGTTATTGTCAGGCTGGTACATCTGGAGCTCTTCTAGAAGATAATACTATGGTGCTAGGAACACCTGGACCATATACATGGCGTGGTACAATATTTGTTACAGAAATTGGTGGTGAATATTTAGAACGTGATAAAAATATATATTACAGTGATCATACGGAAAGTGGTTCACCTGTAGATAAATACAGTTATTTAGGTATGTTTTATATTGAATTGAAAATTTTTTTTTTTTGTAAATAAATTTGAAATTACAAAACTTATTTATATATGTACATACATCAGGTATGGCTGTTACGGGTGGAAGATATTTTGGTGAAGAAATGTATTATGCAGCTGGTGCTCCACGTTCAAATGGACATGGTCAAGTTGTTATATTTTCAAAATCAAATAAAAATCCAATACCAGTTAAAATGATAATTGAAGGTGAACAATTTGCATCTAGTTTTGGTTATGAATTAACAACAGCTGATGTAAATGGTGATCAAATGCCTGATTTATTAATAGCTGCACCATTTTATTTTTCAAAATCTGAAGGTGGTGCAGTTTATGTATATCAAAATGAAAAAGATCGCTTACCATATCGGTATACACTAAAATTAACTGGAAGTTTAGAATCAAGATTTGGTATAGCATTAGCAAATATTGGCGATATTAATAAAGATACATGTGATGATATTGCTATAGGAGCACCATATGAAGAAAATGGTGTAGTTTATATATATCTAGGTGGTGGTAATGGTTTATCATCTAAGCCATCTCAGGTTAGTTATAAAATTTTTAATTTATAATAATTTCTCTACATTTTGTTTTTATATTTTCTTATTACAGATAATTAAAGCTTCTAGCTTAGGTTTAACACCCACTTCAATAAATACTTTTGGAATATCAATTGCTGGTGGTACTGATATAGATGGTAATTCTTATCCAGATGTTGTAATTGGAGCATATAATTCGTCAGCAATTGTTGCATTATTAGCACGTCCAATAACAAATATTAGAACACAAGTTAAAAGTTCTGAATTAAGTGATATCGATCCAAATAAGCCGGGATGTTTAACAGATGCATCTACAAATTTAACATGGTAAAAAATAATTAAAATAATTTACATCATGATTTTGTAGCTTTCCTAAACAAAAATGTTTTATTTTTTTGTTATTTTAGTTTTTCGTTTGAAGCCTGCTGTGCTATAAATCCATATGAGAATACACCAAAAGAACTTCAATTGGTTTATACAATAGAAGCAGAAACATTTGGAAATTCAAAGAAATTTTCACGTGTATTTTTTGGTCGTGACAATAACAAACGTAGTAATATTATACAACGTAATATTACAGTACGAACAAATGGACGATTGACATGCAATCGTGAAACTGCATACATTAAAGAAAATACAAGAGATATTCAAAGTCCAATTAAATTTCATTTAAATTATATTATCGTTGAAAATCCTTTACCATATTCTGGTTTACAATCATTAAATCCAATTTTGGATCAGACACAAGCTGATCGTAATTTTGAAGGATCATTCCATAAAGATTGTGGATCAGATGATAAATGTGTATCAGTTATAAAATTAGATGTTGTAGCTGATTTAGATCTTAATGGTAAATGAAAAAAAAAATTTGAAATTTAAGAAGAAAATTAAATATTAGAAAATTATTATTTTTTTTTTTTTTAGAGTATGGTGAATATGCATTAGTCCTTGGTGAAACTGAAGAACTTCGATTTAATGTCACAGTCACCAATTTAGCAGATTCTGCTTATGAAGCACAATTATTTATCGTTCATCAAAAGAGCGTCAATTACGTAGCAGCCGTTAAAGGTGTAAGTAATCAATCAATTTACCTCAGTGTGAAATTTTTTTTTTAATAATTTACTTTTTAGTCTTCAATTATTTGTAATCGATTTAATGAAACTGTCGTATCTTGTAACCTTGGAAATCCAATGAAACGAAACGCATCATCTCAAGTATCTATTCGATTTAATCCAAGTGAACTTGAAGATTCAGAAAATCAAATTTTATTCAAAATATTTGCTAATACAACATCAATAATTGAAGGTGGTGTACCTCATGAACAATTAGCAATACGTGTAATTAAAAAAGCTGAACTTACTATTCAAGGGTAATTAATTATTCATATTTTTTGCTTATGCATACTTTAAAAAAAAAAAAAAAATAATAAAATAAATAAATAAATTAAATTAAATGTAAAATTCTTGTACAATAGATGGACTCGTCCGGAGCAATCTTTTTATGGTGGTGAAATTAAGGGTGAAAGTGCAATGGAACACCTTGAAGATATTGGAACACCAGTGACCCATACATATCAGGTATAGAGTTTGTAGAATTATTTAATTTTTAAAAATTGTAAATTGTTTGTTTGTTTGTTTTTTTTTTTTTTTTGTTGTCAGATCTTTAATGATGGACCATGGAAAGCACCTCGTGTTACTGTAACAATACAATGGCCACATCAAGTGGCTAATGATAAACAACAGGGAAAATGGTTATTATATTTGGAAACTTTGCCAATAGTTGAAGGTAATATTATAACAGACTTTCGACAACTATAAAAATTATAAACTTTTACATATATATTTTTTTTTTTTTTTAATAGGACGGCAAGGTGAATGTACAGTAGCACCTAATTTAGTAAATCCATTAAAATTAACGAAACGTCCGTTAACGACTCCAATACCAATTACAACAACAGAATATGCACCAGAATCATATATGATGAAGTATTCATCACCAAATTTACACAATAAATCATCAGTTATTTCATACAATTCAAGTGAAAAAAAATCCGTTTCATCAAAATTATCATCATCATCATCAGAAAGTAGTATAAATAATTTTAATGATACACGATTAAATCGTATTCGACGTGATCGTGCAAAAATCATACGTGCTGAACGTTTAACTGATAAAGATGGTAAAAAAACTGATGTTGTTAATATGGATTGTGAAAAGGGTACAGCATTTTGTATAACAATTGTATGTGATATATTTAATATGTTGCCAAAAAGTGAATCATTTGTTGTTGTACAATCAAGATTATGGAATTCAACATTAGTCGGTGATTATCCAAGAGTTGATGTTGTTAAAATTATATCAAGAGCTAAAATTCATATACCAAAAGAATATAATGTTGAACAAAGTAATAAAAATGATAAATTAGTGGTAAGTTTATTTAATGTCTATTTTTCTTAATTTTAAAAAATTTTAATTAATTAATTTCTTTTATGTTTATTTAAAGGTTGAAACTACAGCTTATCCAGAATTATCAGATCAGATACGTGATAGTTCGACACCAATATGGGTTATTATATTAGCCATAATTGGTGGACTTATTGTATTGGCTGTATTAATAACATTAATGTGGAAATGTGGATTCTTTAAAAGAAGACGGCCGGATCCCACATTAAGTGGTAATTTAGAGAAAAACAGTGAAAATAAACCATTCATTCAAAAATAGTAAAATGTAAACAAATAAAAAACCTCTATATAAGCAGAAAAATAAATAAATAAAAATAAAAATAAAAATTAAAAAGTAAAAAATAAAAATGTTAAAAATAAAAAATTAAATAAAAAAAAAATTAAAAGTAAAATTTTATAAATAAATAATTACATTAGGTGTATGTATAAATTAAAATATTTCAAAATATGTGTGATATAAAAAGACTTAAAAACAAATAATATAAGAGTGCACAAAAATTAATAACAAAATTAAAAAAAAAAAAATTAAGAAAAAACCAAGCAATTATGTTGATTTTTTTTTTTTAATTGAATTTTGTTTAAATTTAATGCATTTTAAGACACGTTATAATATAACGCGTAGTGTTTTTTTTTTTTAATTTTTATTTTAAATCATTGTTTTAATTTTGTGTAAATTAAATTACTTGTTTAACAAGTTTACTCATAATTAAGATCACAAAAAAGTTTAAATATAAATCATTAACAAGAAAAAGGGATTATATCTCTTTTAATTTTAAAATGAAAAAACAGAAAAGCGCATAAATTAAAATCAAAGTATAGAAAATACATTATGTTTTTTATACATAATTTTGAAATACATAAATTGTAAATAAATTTTTAAATAATAATTTTTAAGCTTTAATTTTAAGCGAAAAGAAAAAAAAATGTAAAATGTTTTTATAATCTAAGAAAAAAAAAAAAAAATATGTAAAACAGGTAAAAGTAAACTAATTAAAATAAATAAAATTTTATTACAATGTATTCGTAATGTGTACGTATATATTATTTATAAAATTAAAATAATTATAAATAATTATTTTAGATATAAATAATACTTAGATAATAGATTTTTATACTAATAAATAAATTTAATTTAAATAGGAAAAGAAAAGAAAAATAAGAACGAGACGTTCGATCATGTAATTATTTTTTATTTTTATTTTGTATGCTTTTAAATTTAAGGTACATTATCATACACAAATAAAATTTGTTTCGGTAGAATATAAAATAAAATAATTTTGAACCTGCTTCCAATTTCTTAATTAATTAATTTGTATGTTTTTGGATTTAAATTTTTTTTAAATATTTGATTTGCATTTTAAAGTTATTGATTGCTGAATTCACATTGGTTACATTTGAATTTTTTAATTATTAACAAATTACACTTTACAACTCTGCTCCCGTCGCATTCCTTGAATTTACCCTTAAACTGCCACAAAAAATTTGCATTTAATTCTTTTTTTCTTTTTTGAGATAAAACATTAGTTCATAAAAAATAAATATCTAATGTACATTTAATTTGAATATTGTAAAAATTGTAAAAATTGTGATTTATAATTGAGTTTAATTAGTGCCTTTTGTTCTAAATTTTTTATAAATATATTTTTCTAAAATAAAATTCCTTATTTTTTTAAAATTAAAAAAAAAAAAAAAAAACAAGATTAATTTTAGTGCATTTCGAATGTTTCGTTTAATTTCGAATTTATAAATTACATAATAACAACAAAAAGTAAACAAATAAATAAATAAATAATTTATAGTATGCATGTACACTTAAACTATAATTGTATGTATTATTACTTAAATTAAAAAAAATAAATAAATAAATAAAACATAGATACGTTATGTTGTAAAATATAATTTTATAATAAAGATGTATTCAAATTATAAAAATAATTTTCATAATCGATTTAAAAAATTTTATCTATGAAATTGTTCATGATTTTGTTCTAAATGTTTCATATATGCTAAAAATGTTGCCCAAACTAAACTGCATGCACTTATAAATGGTACACGATTACGTTCTGGTATAACTGAAAAATTTATAATACCAACTATCGGCCAAACAGATAATGCAACCTGCAATGTATACATTGCAACAAAGCAAAAAAAAAAAAAAAAAAAAAAAAAAAATTGGAAATTTAAAAATAAAGAAGTAAATTAATTAAAATAATAAATTAACCTGATATGTTGGTAAAAATTTAGTTCGAACTTCATTGGCTGCTTCTCTAACTGTTTTCATTTCTAATAAACTCATTATAAAATAGAAACATGTCATTGCAGCTGGTGTATATGATAATTGTTCAACAATTGATTTAGCTATAGCCGTTTTTAAATTTGTATTTGGCCACATAGCTGAAGATACTTTTATCCATGAATATAATGTTGGTGCAACAAATAATCCACCATATAAACCAAAACGTAAACATCTCCACCAATCATATTCACCTATATAAAATGTAGTGTATACAATATAAAAAATAATGAAAATTAATATAAAAATTATTTAGAATTAAAAGTTATCACATGTAATATGTACCCCATTTTTTCCCTTCAATATATTGTTGAATACAACTACTCACTGGCCAACTAATACTGTACGTTATCATGCCTCTTAATAAAGGATATTTTGTTATTAATACTTTAAATCGTTCAATAAATACTTTCATTTTTTTATTTTATTTTGTTTAATCTTTTTTTTCCGAATAAATATTTATTATTTATATTGCAACTAAAAGAACAGAAAAATTTTCTATTAAAAGAATTTATTTTTTTTTTTATAAATTTTAAATCTTCTACACATTTTTCAAATTTCATTAGGATATTTTGAGCATTTTTACCGTTATTTATGTGTGCAACTGAAATTTAAAGGAAAATCTTTCGTTTTTTTTTATATTTTTCAAAAATAAAAATCAAATTCGTTATTTTAATTTTTTTTTTTTTAATTTTTAAATAACAGTCTCAACAATAACACATAAAAAAATATTTTAATTTAAATCCATAAATGCTATTATTTACATATGTACATATATGTATAAGGCAAGAACACAAGTTTATGATTCACCTTTAATATTAACTACTTACATATACTAAATGTAACTCAATTGCTTAATGATCGAATACTATTATGATTACATTATTCTGTTTCATGACTAATTTCTTTAAATTTTTCTTTTTCCAAAAATTTCATATATGATAAAAATACTGTCCAAATTAGACTGCATATGCTTACAAATACGATACGATTTTTTTCTGGCACCAATCCATAATTAATTGTTTGTAATATTGGCCAATACAAAAGACCAACCTATTCATAATTTCATATTGTACGCATGCAAAGTAGAAAACAAAAAAAAAAAAAAAAAAAAAAATGAAATTTTAAAAAGGAAAATAGATTTTAGAAAAGCAAATAGAAAAAAAAATTTATAATTTAATTACTTGGTAAGTTGGTAAAAATTTCAATTTTGCTTCACAAACACCATCATATAATGTTTTTGATTCCAATAAATTCATACCAATAAAAAATAACAATGTAGCAGTTGGAGTGTAAGAAATTTGATCAACCATTGACTAAAATATTTATAATAATACATACATTAATTTATAACTAAATTAGTTTTTAATAAAATTAAACTCACTTTAATTATAGCAGTTTTAAATGTGATTGATGGCCACATAAATGTTGTTATTCTCATATAACTGTACAATGTTGGTGCAATGAATATTCCTCCCCATATACCAAATCTCATAGCTTTTTTCCAATCATAATCATCTTTTTTTTTTTTTTTTTAATGGGATATGCATACAAAATGTATAAATTAAATTTTTAAAATTTGCCAACAAAAAAAAAAAATTTATACTTAATTCATGAAGTTTTTAATTCAATACAAAATTGTAAAATGTCAGTAGTAGAATTTCTGCATTGACTAAACTTTATGAATGAGATATAATTAAAACCAAAATTTTTTAATTTTTGTTTGGTTTGACGAAAGAATCTTACCAAAAGTTTTTCCCTCAATAGTTTGTTGTATTATACATCCAGTTGGCCATAATGTACCATATGCAATCATACCTCTAATTACTGGTCGTGATTTAACAAAATTCCATACTTTATTAAATGCAGACATGATAACTTTATTTTAAAATTGTTACAAATTTTAAAATCGTTATAAATTTTAATTGTTGAAATTAGAAATAAATTTACATGTACAAATTGAATTTATTATCGTATTATTTTCGTAATTTCAACATGCAGTTACAATAAGAAGCTATACCAATTTTATTCGTTACATTATTGTAGTACCTGAAAATTTGAAAATTTAAAAAAAAAACATTTTTTCACACAATTCAGAATTAGAAATTTAAAAAAATAAATAAATTTCATGTCATTGAATAATTTTTTAAACGGAATAAATTTTTGTATTTGCATGTACATACATGCATGTACATACTTATGCAATGTATGCATAATTTTATTTTATTTTTTTTTAATTTAAATTTAGAAAAATCATTCACTTAACGCATGTAAACGAACGCTATAAGCTCATCATGTGTATGACCTAACTCATTGCAAAAATAAAGTATATATAGTATATGTAGGTAAATAAATTATGTAAATTAAAAGAAAATAAAAAAACGAGAAAAATTTTCTTTTTATTTCGGAGCCAAAATGTCTACACGTTTTATCTAAAAATTTTTCAAACTAAATTTCTATTTATTCGTTATCATTTTGCTTAATGGGTTCTCTTCTCTTTTAAATACCAAATACCATTGTATATTACATTTACAAAGTATTACATCAATTAATGATTCATTTTATTAGGTTTAGTATACCTAATTTTTAAAATTTTCCAAAGTACTGTATTATTTGCATACATTTAATTAAGTATAATAGTAAACACAAAAAAACAAAAAAAATCGTTAAAATTATCTTTTCATTGAAATCAACTTACATAAAGATAAAATTATTTAATAATATTTTCGTATATTTTTAAAAATGAAAATTTCATGCAAAAATACAAAATTTATCACAAAAAATCACAGAATCCGTTATTTACTATTTTTTTTTTTTTTTTTTTTTTTTTTTTTTTTTTTTTTTTTTTTTTTTTGTAAAACCAAGCAAATTTTAGTTTCTTTCAAAAAAATTTGCAAAAAAAATTCAAATTCGTACTTCTTTCAGTTGCACATGTTTGGAAACGATTTTATTTATTTATTTATTTTTTCGTTTTGTTTTTTTTATTTTAAAAATACGTAAATTACAAAAGGTGGAAATTTTTTTTTTCAAATTTTTTCATTAAAAAAATGTTTTTTTTCAAAAATTCATTATTGTAATTTTGTACTTTTTTGTTTCGTTAAATTAGAAAAAAATCAAATAGCTTTAAACAGTGAGATTTTTAGAAGTAAACTGATCTTATTTTTAAATCTATTTATTTAACACAAAATTTTTAAATAAGTTAAGTATAAAATAGAGGTGCTCGTATATATTTTAATTGATGATGTATAATATGAAAAATAAAAAATAAAAAATTTAAGCACGTGCCAAATTTTCAACGTTCAATGTTCAAAAAATAACGTAACATATGTAAATATATGTTGGTATGTACATGTGTAAATATTTTTTGTTATTTAAAAAACAATAACAACTTAAAAGCAATATATTTTATGTATGTATAAATATTACATGTGTGACTATGACGTCATATTTCATAATATACAAATGTTCATATGAGCGTGTATTGTAATAATAATAATAATATTGTTCACGTTTGCGTTTAGTTAGAATACATAGAGAGCATCTATACTTTAAAACATAGCAGATTACAGTAAATGAAATTAATGGAAAACTTTCATATTTCAATGATAATGAAAAGCTCAAATTATAATCAATGGAAAATAAAAACGAGAAAAACTTATACGTATGTATGTATGCATGTTTAGAAATTCTAAGTGAAAATGCAAAATTTTCTATGTTAACTGTGATTAACGAATTTAAAGGACATTCAGGAAAAACTATGTAATAATATTGCACGACCTTGGCACACATTTCAATTTTATTGATGATTTTTATTTTTCCTTTTGTTTTTGATTTTTTTTACTGTTTAATCGTTTAACGAATTTATTCACTTTGTTTGTTTATTTATTTTTTTTTTTTTCAAAATTTTTGATTTACGAAAATTATAATAAAAAAAGATTTTTTTAAATTCATTCACTCAAAAAGAAAAAACAAAATTATATTTTTTATGTCTGAAGAAAAATTTATTTAAAATTTAAATAAAAAAAAAATAAGCTGTTGTTGCGGCAGCTTAATAGTTCGATTGTTATTAAAATGCAAGCTGCAAGCGAATTTTGAAGATAAATGAGTGAGAATGCATGCATGTTAAATTACGAAAAATTCATTTTATTATCAGTTTTATTCGACCAAAATGATGACGTTGTTTAGAGAAAGAGCACTAAAAAGCGCTACATTCAAGACCTGCGTATTTCAGACGACAATAAGTTCTTTAAGGTGGGATAAAAGCAGGTAATAAAAAATAAATATTTTCGTTTTTTTAACAAAGTGTCCATTCTTCTTTTTATTATATAAATGCCTTATTTTCAAATTCATTTATTTCTCTTAAAATTAAATACAGATTAACAGATTTGTGTTGTCTTACATCTTATACAAAAACAAAAATTATCGTATATATTTACAAACATCTAATAAAAGGATAAGAAAAAATAATTTTTCCTTTTTTTTTTTTTTCATAAAGGAAGTTTTTCAATTTTATTTGTTTGATTTTTTTCTAATTGTTTCATATAGGCAAGAAATGTTGTCCACATAACACTACATACACTAACAAATAAAACACGATTTCTTTCTGGTACTAATGTAAAATTGAATGTTTGTAATATTGGCCATACGCATATACCAACCTAAAAAAAAAAAAACAAACAATAAAATTTAAAAGAAAAACAGTGAAAATTAATGATAAATAAAAGAGAGAGAAAAAAAAGAAGGAAAATACTAACTTTATATGTTGGTATAAATTTCACTTTTAATTCATCAATAGCCTCTTTAAATGATTTAAATTCTAAAAGACTCATACCAATATAAAATGAACACATAGCAAATGGACCATACGATATTTGATCAACTAAGGCCTATATTAAACAGAAAAATAATTTTTATATTACATACAAATAAATAATTTATTATGTAGGTAAATTAATTACTTTGGTTATTCCTGATTTAAGATTTGTTTTTGGCCACATAATGCTTGTTAATCTAATCCAACCGTACAATGTTGGTGCCACATATAAACCACCATAAATACTATAACGTAAGCACCTTAACCAATCATAATTTTCTATATAATATGTATAACATAACATGTGATACATTGGTATGTACATGTATGAAAAAGATAAAAATTTCAATTTAATTTCATATTAATTAAATTATTAATTTATATTTATTTAAATTACCAAAATTTCGTCCCTCTATCGTTTGTTGTATTATACTTGCTGTTGGCCATAATACACCATATGCAATCATACCCTTTAATAATGGTCGTTTTCTTGCGAAAACTTTTAATTTAGCTAACATAGATACCGTTAAAGTCATGTTTGTATTCAAATTTTTATTTTAATTTTTATAATTTTCAATTTGAAATATTTTTATGTAACAAATACATAAGTACATATATTTTTCGATTTTAGAAGTAGAAAATATCTGGAATAACAATAATTGAAATAAAAATCACAAATAAACAAGGATGATAAAAGTAATCTTAATAAAATTTGAATTAAAAATTTAAAAAAAAAACTATAAAATTCATTACACAAAAATTTTTTTTTTTCATTTTAGTCCAGATTAAGTTACATTATGGAATTTTCTTCCTTTTTACAATTGGTCTCCGTAAAATCGAAATCTCATCTTTTTTTAATTGAACTGTACTATACATAAGCAAGTGTTTAACGCCTAAATATTTAGTATTAAGAAAACGCGGACAGAAAATATTTATTTTTAAAATCAATAAAAAAAAAATGGTTAATTCTAAAAATATCGTAAATAGACGTCATAAAGAACAAGAATTAAATTTTGTTTTTTTTTTTTCTTTTTTTCGACTTTGAACATTTTACAAAATCTTTTATGATGATTACAATGTTGTTAACAAAAAAATGTTTGGATTTCTTTTTTTCACAAATATCCGTAACCTTGACCTAATTTTTAAAAAAATTTTCAGTTTTCATTCATATACTCCATCTAATACTATACGAATAGTTAACGGTATAGTTTGTAGTGAATACAATTGACAATGTGTTAAAATTTACACTCTAGGTATACACATGTGAATTTATTGTAGCACAGGTTTATAATCAAGGTCACAATCAGTGACAATCGCATTTCACACATAGACGAAAATTTGAATTTAATGAAATAAAAGCAAAAACAATTCCCTTTTAGATTTAGAGTAATATTCCTCTCCTTTCATAGTACTAAATGATAGTGTGATAAGAAAATAAGTGATGATTACGTCATCATTTTGGAATAAAAAAATTTTTTTATGTTTTGATTTTCTGAAGCACTTTGCATTTTTATTTTATCACTTCACTATGGACTCTGCCGTAGTACTTTTTCGTATTTCACAATTGCATATAAAAATTATTAATAATTATAATAAAACTTTTTTTTTTTTTTTTAAATTGAACAATTTTATATTTTTCTGTTATAAAATCTAAAAATTTAACAAACTTACATTTTTTCGTTTTGCTCACATTTATATCACTGAGAAGTGAGAACATAAAAATTTATGTATCTATTTCAAATTTATTACAATTGTACGTTATTTAAAAAAGGAAAAAAAAATTTTTTTGAATTATCAAATAAAATTAAATTTAATTGAATGTCGAAAATTATGATGAGCAGAAAAATTATAATAAGACATTGTAACAAAATTAAATCAAATGAAAACCATAAAAATATAAATTAATAAGACTGTATACTGCTATACAGTGTAGTTCTACATACATACATATACAATATACAAAGAGAACACTCAATACATATAAACATATATAATATTTTTCATATGGAATCGGACGTAGATAATCGGATATACATATAAAGAAAAAGCTCCGACTGCTTTGACAAGTTGGTTCGATTCAGTATTCAAAAACAAATGTATGTGTGTACACGTAAAGTAAAGAATATCTATTTGAAAAATCCCATTAAAAAAATACACAACTGTTTAATGACGTAATGATTAATATCAGATTTATACCATGAGTAAATTTTAGAAAATTTGCTTCTCCATGCATAATCAAATTCGTTAAGCACGTGTACTATGTAAACACTTTTTGTTTTTTTTTTTTTTATAAATTCATCTTATCTACGATGTATGTCTACAAAAAAATTTATTTTTATTTAAAAAAAATAATCAAATTTTAAAAGTAATTAATTTAAACAGAAAATTCATAAAAATTGAAAATTTAATTTTATCTTCTATTTTATATAATTATTAGATAAATAAGGTCACATTAATATTTTAAATTCTAGTTTACAATAATGCAATATCTTATTTTAAAATATGTTAATTCATTTAACAATTACATATTTTATTCTACTAATAATCGAGAAAAAAAAAAATTAAAAAAATAGAAAATAAATATTTCTACTTACGTACAAAATAGTTATAAAATAAAGTCAAACTAAATTAATTACAAACAAATAAAAAAAAAATGATATTATGATTTAATACATTCATAACATAATTCATTATCATTATTATCATTATCAATTTTAATTTCACATTTATTTTCTAAATTATCATCATTATGATTATAGATAAGTTTTGCATTTTTACATATTTTCATTTCATCAATTTGATTTATAATTAATGATAATAATTCATATGATATTTCAGTTAATAATTCTTCTGTTATTAATTTATTATATAAAAATATTTTTAATTCACCTTTATTATTTAATACAATTGATTTTATTGTTTTTAATTGATCACAGTCAAAATATGTTATAGCTATTGAATTTCTATTTGGATCACGATGTATACCCCATAATGTATTTGGTAATATTATTTCAAATATATCATCATATAATATATCATATTGTTGTTGAATTAATTTCTCATCAATATGTATATCATCAAAATGAATAATATTTTCACAATTATCAATTCTTTCAATTCTACAACTTGTTACAATATTATTTTCATTTTCTTCATCATTATCATATAATCGTTTTTTAATGGGACTTTTCCTTTTTGATGATGGTGATGTTGGTGAAGATGATGATAATTGTGGTAATGGAGATTCTGAATTTTCAATTTTTGTAGATTCGTCTGTATCAGAATGTTTTCGTTTGGTCTAAATTTAATTTAAAAAAAAATAATAATAATAAAAATAAATATATTTGGAATAATCAGAAAAAGTACTTGTATACTTACTGGTGTATGCCTTTGCGATTCATTTACGGATTTTGCACGTCTACCACGCTTTGTTTTCTAAAATCAAAAATGATGAAAATTCAAGTCAGCAAAAATGAAAGAAAGTAAGATAAATGCTACTTAAGAATTAATCGCATCGCATGGCATCGCATTGTTAATATAATTTTGGTTCTACAAACCCTTACAAAAGAAAAACTTAAAAATGATTGATCACTTCTCATTTAATTTCAGTGATTAATCATCTTTTTATCTAAAATGAAATTGTTGATAAGCGAAAATGCAATTAATTCTAAAGTACAAAAGAATAAAAATGAATTACTGGTATATTTTCATCAGTTGGCAAATTCAGGTATGGTATAGCATTTGGCTTTAATCTTGGTCTGCCACGTTCTAATCTACATATTTCACCATTAATTATTTGCTCAAAATTTCTTATAATATCAGAACTTTCGAAATGACGTTCACATATTTTATCAGATGGTTTAAATTCCTTTTGTTTAGGTAACATTGCCTTCCATATTTCATACATATTCTAAATTAATAAAAAAATAAAAATAAATGGCAATAAATATAGTTTAAATAAGAATTTTATTTTATTATAAAATATTTGCACATTTGATGAACATACTTTAAAATTAATTTATTTATAAAATGCACTATAAATTTTTTTTACCTTTGGTGGATGAAACATACATCTTTTCGGTTGATCCTTGCATATTGCATCACAAAATGGAATAAAACAATTTCTCATTTCTACTTTTGTTTTGTATTTTAGTTCTTTATTCTTTTTTAAATTTTTTTAAGTAAAATATTTTTAAATTTATTATAAAACGTAAGTATGTACATCAAAACACTTTGTAAAAATTAACAAAATCTTGTCTTTCAGAAACAAAAGTGACAATCTGTCTGACGGTACAGCACTGTTGACAGTTTCCATTTCCACTTTCCAGTAAATAAAAACAACAATCACAATCAATAAACAAACAAAAAGCGAGTTTACATCGTGTCTCGTGTCTCGTGTCTTGTTTTTGTTTACCTCTTGCATTCATGCATTAGCGGTATGCACTCTGCAGTTTACTAGTGAATTACCGGAATCATTATACAAATCGCAAGTACGGGAACGGACCTTATGTACACATATGGTTATTGGTAATGTTCTATAATGTATGTACCTTGGTATGTATTATATAACCGTATTGGATTGGATTCATTCTGCAAAACTCTATGCTTTCGTATGATAGCCTGATAGGAAAGGATGGCATTACGAACGTTATATTTAAAACAATTTTAGTTTATTTGAATTTGAAATAATTAAACAACTAAAATTAATTTTGCGGGAGTTTTATTATTTGTAGAAAATATAAAATAAAAGAAGAAATAAATCAATTTATAAAAGATATTCTTAAAAAAATATATCAAAATATTACAAGATAATAAGAAGTTAATATTGCATATTGCATATAAAAATAAATTTTTCCGTTATTGGAAAATCATTCTATAAAATTATATGAATTTCTTTTCATTTGTCTTTAACATCTAATGATGAAAATTTATTACTTAATAATCTCATAACATCAACATGTTTACGTTCTGGTGTTTTATATAATTTATAATTTTCTTTAACGAACTTTGCAAAACCTTTTGGTTCTCTGACGGGTGTATACATAACATTACCATCTTTATCTTTACGATTTAAATATACTTCAATAGCACCATGACAATATGCACAACGTATATTTTCTATTTTTTTGGATTTTGAATGAGCATACGATCTTAAAAGAAAAATAAAAATCAATTTTTATTTTACTCTGTTTCTAATTAAAAATATAAATAAAACGAAATAAAATTTAATAATCACTTACTTAGCTTGACATAGAGTACACATATAAGTGTACTTGTATTCAATATCATATTTATGGCAAACTTTAATTTCTGGCAGCTCAGGGAATGTATTATTTGCTCGCTTTGCCCTATTCATAAAAGAAAAGTGAATTGATTTTAATTTTAAATAAATTTAATTTATTATCATATCTTACCATTTTTTCCATGTAATATTATGTCCATTTTCACCTTCAAATATCCATGTAGCTGCATGGCACAATTCATGAATTAATGTACAACGTAAACGATCAGTGCTTGTTATAACTTTTTCACTTAATTCTATACGACTGCAACGTTCTCCTAAACTGTAAAATAAATATATGTAGGTATGTATATAAAAAAATACAATTATTTTTCTTTTGTGATTAGATTTTATATCGATACATTTCTGTATGCATCCTGAATTTAATCTTACATTTTTTTATTAAAACATCTTCCAGCTGTTGTTAATAATTTTTTATTCCATGTTACGCTTAAATTTAATTTATTGTCAAAAACTTTTTCATTATATAAATGATATAATTTAAAAGTTAATTCTTGTTTTTTAGTTTTGAAATTTTCTCTATAATATAATGCTTCTGGGTGACAGTAACTTTTACAAATGCTAACTAAAAAATAAAAATAAAAATATATGTACATACATATATGTAAATAATTTTAAAAATTATTTTCTTTCTAATTTTTACCATCTAATGATCTCAAAAAATTATATTTATTTGGTGGTGTAGATGAAATCTTGTCTGGCAGTAATTTTAAATTTTCATAATCTTTTTCAAGAGGTGTTCCTAGATTTAAAGGCAACAGAGAGATAAATATAAAATAAAAATAGTAAAATTATTTGCTAATAAAGAGCTTTTCAAAAATTATTACCTTTTTTAGCTGAATTTCCTTTTTGTTTTCTTGTTGGTGTTTCAGCTTTTCGAGGTGTTTTTATTTGTGTAATTGGAGTATCAGTTTTAACAGATTCAATCTGTTTATTCACCAAATTAAATGCCGATGGCAGTAAATATTTTAATTTAACTGAATTTCCTATGTCATCTTCTTCATCATTTCTGAATTCATTTTTTGTAGAATTCGATATAAATGAACATTCTTTTAATTTTTGTATATTATTTTCTAACTCAATATTAAAATGTTCTTCATCATATTTTGGTGTAAATAATCTACGTTTTGTTTTTGTTGCACTATAAAACGTAAAAATAAGTTATTATAATTTAAAATCAAAATTCAAATAATTGCGTCCATTGATAAAATAATTACCTCTGTGTTGGTGTTATTGGTATTTTTGATTTTTCTTTATATTCACAAGTTCTTAAAATATTTTCCAATTTATTACGAAATGTTGCATCTAGAGAAAAAGAAAAATGTTATAAAATGAAGAAAATCCTTTTTAAATTTAAAGAATGCTTACCTTTTTCAGCTGGAGGACTTTTATAGCCTTTTTGGATTTTAATACAATCATCAGTTAAATCAAGGTAAATAATTTTATTTGATTGTTTATTTTTTGTTGACTTCAAATTTTTCCTTTTATGTAAATTTTCATTGTCTGTATCACTTGATAATGACAAACTAGAATCTAAATCATCCGACGCTCTCCAAGAAACATCGGAATCTCCACTAAAATCTTTTTCACTTTCACTTGTTGAATTATCAATACTAATACTACTCTTAACATGATTGGTCTTTTTCATTGGACGTTCTGAAAATTATTAAACAAATAAATTAAAACATTAAAAATTATATAAAATATTTCTTTATCTATTATAAATCAATTACTTTTTTCTGTATTTTCAATTTTTATATTTTTTTGTTCGCGTTTATTATTTTTTTGATTCTCTTTATTTTTGCTTAAAGAGATTTTTTCTTGAATTGGTCTCACTTCTGCCATGGGCTTTTTAAAATTTTTGGAGTCGTCTAAAATATTGTTCATGAAAGTCTCCTGTCTCAATTTTGTCGATTGTAAATCAGGAAGTATGTTTTTACGAACTGGCAAAAAAAAAAAAAAATTACATACATTTAAGAAATAATTTTTTAAAAAAAAATTTCAAAATCATAAAATCATTATTTCAAAATCTTACATTTTGTGAAGTCATTTAGTGAAGATTCGTCGTCATTTTTTGTAAAACTCATCGTCTTATCAAGCTTCTTAATAACTTCTGGAGTTTGCCATTCATTGCCATACAACTTTGTTAACAAACTTTTTGCCATATTATCAATTTGAACATCATCTAAGTCGTTTTCAAAATTTTCAAATTTGTTATTTGAAATGTCTTTTTCTTGCTTATTGAATTCAACACTGATTTTTTTAGTTTGGTATGAATTATCCTTCGAATTTTTATTATTCATATCCACTTTAATTTTTACTGATTCAGATTTATTCTGATGTAAATTTTGATCATTTTCATTTTCATTTACATCATCATTTTCTGATTCATTATCATGTTGTGGTGAATCTGTTATTGTGTATGTTATTGTTGGTTCCTTAATTTGTAATTTAATCTTTATTGTTGCTGATATATTAATTTTTTCTATACAGCTAGATAATTCTGATTCTTGTTTAATGTTTTCAGTATTTTCATTTTCAATTGATTGTTTTGGTAATTGATTTTCATTAGAATTTTCCTGTTTTTGATTAAAATCTTCATTTTTTTCAATATCGATTTCATTTGATGTTTCAGCTACTTCAACAGAATCATCAATTAATGATTCATTCTCTTCTTTCAAATATTTATTAAATCTTTGTATTTTTGGTGGATAATTATGATGATGAACAGATAATGATTTTTGTAATGAATCATATGATGAAATACATTCAATACCTGGTTGTACTGGTGGAATATTATCTAGAAATTCTTGTAATAGATCATTTTTTATATTGTCTTCTGAATCTGGTAATGATATCGTATTTTTAAAATCTAATACTTCAGAAACTTGTAAATTTGGTGGTGATGTTTCAGAATTTGAGTCAGATATTAAAACAACATCGTTATCATCATCATCATCATCACGATTGTCGTCATTATCTGTTTCTGGGATACTTAAAGTTTTATTTGGAATTGATTGTGATAATGATGATGACGAATTACTACTAATTGTGTATACACTATCGTTATTGGAATTGTAACTATTTAATAATTTCTTTTGATAACGAGATGGTGTCAACGGGCATAAAATCGAAGTAATATCTTTCTTTGAATAATCTGTTTTCGGTTCATTTTCATCTATTATTGAAATATGCTGCTGGCTTATAGGCATTGATAATGTATCAGCTTCAGAAATTTGTTTTTTATAGCTTAAACACAAATTTTTAAGATCGATAGTCTTTTGAGCAATCGGTGAGTTAATATCTAATTGTTTTACTTGTGGTGATAAAATTTTCATATTATCTTCTTTTTTGTCATTTGTACTAAATAAACTTTCTGATTGTTTTGGTTTTTCATCAATATCGTCAGATACAAGTAAGCTTTCCATTTTTATAGAACTTTGTCTATTTATATTATCATTGTCATTTTTCAAATTCAATGATGAATTAGTTGATTCATATTCAGAATAATTTGTTACATCCGAATCAGACATTTGTAATTTTTCCATGTGTTGTGTAGACGCATTTTTAATTTTATCAATAGTTAATTTATCAACATCTTCCACTATATTATTTTTTTGTGATATTTTACTTAAAAATAAACGATTTAATTCATTAGTTTCATTTTCTGATTCTTCGTCATCAGTTACTAATTCTTGTAGTAATGATCTGCTAACTGATTTCTTCTTTGCTAATAATAAAATTTCATGTCTTTGTTGATCTTCATTGTCACTGTAATCGTTATCGTTCTCCATGGTTTGCATTATTTTTTCAGCATGCGTCGATGGGATGGGAGGAGCAGTGTTTATTTTTTTATTTGAAGATAATGTAAGTTTTGCAAATTCTAAAATTGAAAAAAGTATTATTTTTTAGTTAACAATTTTAAGAAAATTTTAAACTGTAAAATACAGTTTACTTACTGTCTTTGATACGAAATGGTGTTTTGCTTGGAATTACATCCTCAATTAATTTAAATTCACTTTCCATTTATTGTGCGATTTTGTATAAAATAAGTAATAAGCTAAATTATTAAACCGCGACGTCAACAAGATGAAAATAAACACAAATAATAAGCAAAACAAGGCGGTTGGTTGAAAAATAGAAAGAAGTAAACACAGCAGAAAACCGTCATTTGAAAAATTCTAAATTCAAATTCAAACATGACATGTTAATTTGACAGCTTAAGTTTTGATATGGGATTTTTCATTAATTGAATGGAATTCATTTGGATCAGTGTTATCGTTTTCCAAAATTAGAAAGCAGTACGCCACAAAAGAGTATTCCATAACTACAAGTAGTTCTACTAGAATTCTCGAATAGGTCATACAAAATATTTTTTTTAAATGTAGTGTAACACAGCAGTCCTGTTCGAGAGAACTCCATAATCCCCAAAAATAAAATCCCTAAAGACCAAATCTCCAAAATTTCAAAAATTCCCAAAATAATTTTGAAAATAAGTATGTATGTATGTATAGAATATATAATATGAAAACAATAATTTTTTAACTAAAGACTGAAGGCGGATGTGTTGTGTAGTGGCTTTTGAATATGAACATCAATTTTTCTTATCGTTTACATTTGGCGAGTACCAAAGATTGGTCGTTGTCGGTGTGTTTGCAGTTGTCGTTGCTGTTATTATTGGGTACTTGATTGATGTAGTTGCTAGCACTAATCGATATCAATTATCCATATTCATATATATATTTTGTTATATTTTCCAGTTGCTTGGAACTGGAATATGTCAAAAACTTGACATTGTTTTTGTAATCAATGGTAATCATTAATCAACCAAAATCAAATGTTTTGGTGGTTAATATCAGAAAACTGAAAAATTAAGAAATTATAATGTGTATAGAAAAATAGAATAATTATAATTATAATTGTTTTTTTAAAACTTAAGAAAAAGTATATTTTTGAAATAAATATAGAAAAATAAAATTAATCTAATAAAATGGGTAGACGTTCGATAAATACCACAAAAAGTGGTAAATACATGAATCCAACAGATCAAGCACGTAAGTAATAAAATGAGTAAATCTTGAAATCTTAAATAAATCAAATGATACTAAATAGGAAAGGAAGCTCGGAAAAAGGAGCTCAAGAAGAATAAAAAGCAACGGCAAATGGTACGTGCAGCTGTTCTTAAAGGCAAAGATCCAGCACAAATTTTAGAAGAAATGGAAAAAATTGATGAAATGGGTAAGAAAAAACTTGTTTGGTACATAATGTTTACAATATAATTTATTTTCTTTAAAAATGTTTGTTTTTTTTTGCTTAGAATACAATGTTTATCAACCATCACCGCTTAATGAAAAAGTTTTACGTGAAAAGAGAAAAAAATTAAAAGAAACATTTGATCGTGTTATGCGATTATATGTGAGTAAATGCATTCATTAAACAATAAAAATATCAAGTAAATAACAGTAAAATATTGATTAAATAAATTATTTTAGCATAATGACGATCCAGAGTTATGGGCCGAATTAAAACGTAAAGAAGTTGAGTATGAAAAGAAACGTCTTAAAAAGCAACAATATTATGAAAGTGTTAAACATGCACAAACAGTACAAGTTGATGAAATTCCGTTACCACAAATGAATACTACACCTGGTAGTGGTGGCACTGGTAGTTCAGGACAATTTCCAATTGGAGGTAGTGGTGGTGGTGGTACTCAAAGAATACCAGTACCAACAACTGGTTTACCAATTCCACCATTTCCAGTAACAGCTTCACATGTAGGAATTCTTAAGAAACCATCAACTAATTTAGATATAAATGTACATAAATCTGAAGAGAAATCAATAGCAGATTCAAAAAAGAAAGAACCGCCTGGTTGTCCACCAGGGCCACCGCCAAATTTATTTGAAATGAGAGAACTAGATTCTGATGCTGAAGATGAAGAGCCAATAAAATCAAAAAGACAGAAATCGATAAGATTTTCAGATGAAGTAAAATCATCAAAGGTAAGGTTTTATTAATAGATTTAGATTAAGATGATGTTAAAGACTGAAAATATCACAGGAATCGAAACGTCATAGCAGAGATAGTGAAGAAGACAGCGAGAGAGACGAAGAGGACTACGATGAATTGCAAAAGAAAGTAGATAACGATGATGTATCAAAACCGACTACATTACAGCAACGAATGCTTGAGATATCTGGTCAAAATATAGATGAGTTCATGAAAGAAATGGAAAGTGTTCAAAAGAAGAGAGAACAAGGTGATGACGATATATCAAGCCATGACGAAGATGATGAATCTGATAAATCAGATGAGGATAATGAAGAAAGAAAAGATAAATATCAAAAAGAAATGGAAAAGAAGAGTAGCGAACCGACAATACCATTACCTCCAACACCAGCACCGCCAACTCATGCTATAACTTTACCAAGTGGTCCACCACCTCCACCAATAGGATTGCCACCCGCTATGTTATTTAGGCCACCACCATTAAGACCAGGAATTCCTGGAATTGCAATTAGAATGCCACCAGGTAATTAAATGAAGAATATTGTCTACAACAACCTTAACTATATTTCTCATTAAAAAACTTAATTTGAAAGGACCTCCTCCTGGACGACCTGGTATGCCACCGGGGCCACCAGGTATGCCACCAAGGCTAGGAATTCGTATGCCACCTGGACCTCCTCCAGGTTTACCACCAGCCAGATTAATGCATCATCAACATAAACAACAAAATCCACCTCCAGTGAAGGATTCAAAGGGCATAACAACAATTACAGCAAAACCACAAATAAGGTTCATTCATACACTATTATACACAGGTTTAAATTAATTTGTATTCACTAAACATTTTTTTTTTTTTATAGGAATTTAAGTGCAGATGTTACAAGATTTGTACCGTCCACATTACGTGTTAAGAGAGAAGACAAGCAAAAGCCAAAACCAAAACCATTACTACACCAAGAATATAAACAAGCTGAAATGAATAAAGGAGCTACAAAAGATGACGCTTACATGCAATTTATGCGTGAAATGCAAGGACTGCTGTAAAATGTAGCGTATATATATGTATGTACATATGTAGCAGTTTTTTTAAAATTTATTAAAATACAGTATAAATAAATGTGATGTTAAAAAAGAGAAAAATGAGAATTTTCATTTTGTTTTGAAAATTTTGTTATCAACTAGAATTTCTAATTACAGAAGTTTGTGCTTGATTGAACGTCCATATAAAGAAAATTTGATTCTGTGCTAAACATCGTATTAAAATGTGCTAAACAATTTAAATTGCAGGCAAGTATGTATATAATATATTTTGCACAGTCGTATTAATAAAATAGAATTTGAATATTGAATTTTTTACCTTGAAATAAAATTTACAAATTATTTAGAAATTAGTTATGCCTTTGTAACGGCTGTTAAACAACAAAGAAAAAATAAATTGATGAATTTTATTTACACGGATATGTAATTACGTCAATGTTTTAAAGTAGGTAGAAGAAATTTTCATTATGTAGAAATCTTAATTGCAAACTGACAAAAAAAAAATTCTTGTTTTTTACTCATTATCATTTTAATTAAAGCCACAATGATTATATTTAGCTAATACCATGGTCAAATTTTTTTTATTTCTTTTTATCTAGAAACATATGTACATACGTATAATCAGGTATAATTAAATCTGTAATGTATACACAAACAAACAAAATTGGGTCACAAGAAAAATGTTATTTCTCAAAGTACATTATTACATATTAAAAAAATATACATATATTTTTTCTGTTTAAAAACAAAAAAAGTGAAATACATATTTTAATTTTTTATTTTTGAAATGGTTTTAGATTTATTCAAGCGTAATGAATTTAAACTTAAATGCGTAATATATAACAATACACATTATATACCTACATTGATTTTTATTGTGAATGAAAATATTAAATATAATATTACTTATTCTTATATTTAGTTTTTATTTTTTAATACCAAATATTTATTTATTTATTTTTTTAACGTATACATTTAAATAAATAGAACGCAAATATTTTTCAAAATCATGATATGAATTGATTGCATTAGTTTATTATTATTATTTTTTTTTTTAATTTTAACAAAGAAATGAATTCAAAAAAATAAAAAATAAATAAATAAAATAAAAAAAAGTATCTTTTCCGTTAAATTTAAAATTTTATTTTTATTTTTAATACATATGTATATAGAAGAATGATTTATGTGCTTTCTATTGTATTTTTAAATAATGAAAAGAATTTGTAAAATTGAATTAAAATTTTATAACAACTTAATTTTTTACAGTTCTAAAATAAATAAAATAGATTATAGGATGAGTGTATTTAATACATCTAAAATATCCTTTTTTATTCATTTTCATTTTTTATTTATTTTAAATCATCATTTCTTGTGACTGTATTTAAAAAGAAATTAAAAAAACAAAATATGTGTACATAATATAAAATAAATTTTATTTATTTACTACCTATATTTTCATCACATTTGATTTATAAAATAATTTAAGATATACACAATAAAATGTTCCTTGAATATTTTTTGTTTCCTTCCTTATTTTTTTGTATTCATATTTTACTTTTATTTCCTATTTTATATTATCTGTACATGATTTATCATTAATTTTAATAATATTATTTAAATTGCTATCAATTACATAAAATCAAAATAATTTTATAAATTGTTTTTCTTTTTTTTTTTTACAATAATTGATTTATAACGTAATTTTTAAGTAAATTTATTAAATTTATTTTACTGTGAATAATTTTAAATTAATCTTCATTACATACAGCGTGTACTAAAAATTCAAGAATCGTTTTATTCACGTAAACAAAAAGAAAATGTTGGATAGAAATAAATTAAAATTAAATGAAATAATGTAGCAGAAAACCATTTTTTTTTTCTTCAGTTACATTTTTTATTTGTTACCTTATAGAATTTTTGTATCAAATATTTAGACTGATATAGAGTGATTCACAAAATATGTTGTCGCTCATATCCATATGATCATAATGTATCACACTTATCTAAAGAATTTTTAAAAGATGGTTAATTTTAAAGTACATATATGGTTAAATTTAAATTTTTAGATAAATATACTTTATGGCATTAATTCTTGAACACTCTGTATGAAATATCTGTATAAATTGTTTTTTTTTTTTATATATGAAATAAAAAATTATTGAATAAATATCTTTCTGATTTTTTTTTTGTTTTTTTAATTGAAACGGAAAATATGTATGTATCATTTATATCTTTGAATTTAAATTCAACGTATTTTTCATTCACGTCTGACTTCATTATATTATTCTGTTCTGTGTGATAAAATCTGTTATAAAATATTCATGTGAATAATTGAAGATTTTTTCTTCTTAATTTTTTTATTTTTTTTATTTTATTTTTAAAACCATTAAAATAATGAATATATTTTATTTTTTATTTTTACTTTATTTGTTTAAATAACGTAAATTATTCCCAAGGAAATGATTTCATGAAAAAAATTATACTTATACACTCGTACTTATATACTCGTATACTTATATACTCGTACATACAGATTTTCTTACATCAATATACATTCATATATTTACATATATAGTAAAACGTGGTATATACGCATAACATAATAGTATTTGTATAATGAAGCGTGGTATGAACAATCGTTTTATTTATTAATAATGTTTATTTTTCATCACAGTTTTTCTGTTTTTTTTTTTTTTAAATAAATTTTAATATTTCACAGTTATGAATGTAAATGAAAATTCATTGATTTTTCAAAATAAAATGGAATTAATAATAATAAATTTTACTGAGAATTAGAAAAATTGTATGTACGTAATAAAAGAAAAATTAAAAGTATGTATACAATTTTATTACAAAAAAAAAAAAAAAAAACAATTGTTCATTATTTGCTCTTTTTATTTATTAATAATCACAGGCAAACATTTGGTTTTTCCGAATAATTATGTTACGTGTTTGAAAAATTTCTTTAAAAAATTTGAATTTTTATTTAAAATGAAAATAAACTAAAAATATGTAAACTAGGAAAAGGAACCAAAAAATTATTTTGTACATAACGTCTGTAAGTGCACAATATATATGTACAAATGTGGTTGTTAGTTGTAAAATTTTAATTTTACTCACACAAAACATATAAAGGACTGTATTCTGATTTTTCCTTTTTTTTTTTTTTTATTTATTTTTGTTTTACCGAATTGCTTGTATCTATTTGAGATGGTTTTAAAATAATCTAGTCTCTAAGGATTTTTAAATAAAAAGTTTCTTTATATGTTAAGCTATAATTCTTTTGAGATTTTCCTTTTTCCAAGTAAAATATATATATTTTTTTGTTTGTTTATTCAGCAAATAAAATGTGTTGATAAAACATCAGTTTTAATGTTTGCACATTAAAGCTCGTGCATTGTATGGTTTGTGAATGAGTATTGTGTATATAAATATATGCATAATTACATGAAATTATTAATATTTGTATTGAAAAACGAAAAAAAAAAAAAATAAACAAATCCCTATTATGTCCTTGGAAAGTACATTATTTACGTTAAGGCTAAGGCCCACGTGTGGCCAAAACTACGTATATTTGTGTACGTTTACATGTACATATTTCAAACATTGAGAGTAAAAAAGTTTACATGTAATAAAAATATTTTTTTTTTTTTGGCACCATTAAAGACTGTAAAGTTATTTTATTTTTAACAGTTCATCGATTAAATTTTGTTTTTTTTTTTTTTTTTTCTTAAAGAAAATAATAAAAATTATTTTGAATAAACCTTTTTACGAAATTTTAAACATAAGCATATTTATGATTACACAAGCCAATAAAAATTATATTTTTCATTCATATATAAGAAGCCTTATAAAAAATTTTTGTAATTTATGTGAAAACCTCTTAGAAAAATTTAAATAAATTCGTAATCATAATTTTAATTGTCGGTTGTTAAATTCGGTTTTTGCTAAAGTAAAAAAAAAAATTCTTTTAGTTGGAAACGTGTAATATATTTTTTGTTTAAATCAAAATATACTTCACTATTGTAAAATTTTGCGAATAATCATATAAGACAGCTTATTATGTATATTGTTATTGTGTGTGTATAATATAATACCATTCAGAATTCTAATATGAAATATAATTTTTCATTTTCTAGTTGAAATGTAGAAAATTTTATTAAATTATTCAAGGAATGGTCTATAATAAATATGCATATATGTAAGTGTATGCGGTTTGTGCATACATGCATATTTTAAAATGCTCTTGTAAAAGTATAACAATTTATGAAATTTTTCTTTGTAAATTTATTTTATATAAAACTATGAAATTTTCAAAAAAAAAACAAAAAAAAAAACGAATTCGTAGTAAATAAAGAAAAATGAATATATGCATATCTCTCACATTATTTTTATATACATACATCAACAATATAATGAAATGAAAATTATTTTGTTATAATAAATATTTCAAATATTTTATTAAAGTTTTACATTCATTTATTTAAATTAAAACTAAATTTGATTTAAATGAATTTTGTAATTATTATTAATATTGTATCCTTTTTATTACATATTACATGCATATGAAGATACATACATACATATGTATGTAATAGTCCAGAATACGTTATTCATAAATGATGTAATAGTGGCAAGAAAATTACATTACTGTATGCAACGGAAAAGAAAAGAATAATGAATTAAAAAGCATATATAAAATACGTACATGTGTATTTTATGCATAGAACATATCGTTATCGTTCTGTGAAAAGTCACTAAATCACATTTTGGTTAAATTGAGTTTTTTACACCTTTTTTTTTTTGCAATTTTTATAAAAGTATTTTAACAAAACTCACTAAGTCGATCGAGCATAAAATACGAAATTAAAAATCACTATGACCAGAAATCCAAAACTAGGAGATACTGCAAGCAGTGCAAATTCGACGTTCAAAAATTTTTCTTCCTGGGTACTGACATCAGTACCCAGTGCTACCGTTTTATTCAAAAAATAAGGTGTAAAATAAGAAAATGTATTGAAATGTATAAAAAAAAGCAAGCAATTTTCAGAATAAAATACCCATGTAAAAAAACTAAAATACCCATGAATCAGCATAGAATGTGAATATGTATGCATATTTATCACATACGTGCGTATGTAATTTAAGTGTACATATTATGCGCAATATTTATAAGAATATTTTGTAATGTACGTATTTATCGTATATATGCGTGTGTAAAACTTCTGTCCTAAACAAACAAATTATCGTCCTAAACAAATATAATTTTTTCATAATTGTACGATCATATGGGTCATAAATTTCATTACATCAGAAACGAGGATAGAAATACAAAATGTAAATTCAAATTGTAATGTATTGTATGGGAAATACAATATATTTTGAATACGATCGGTTTAATGTTAAATTTTGATTTTTTGGGTATTCAAAATTCATACTTTTTAGGTAATGATAAATAAAAATATGATCGTATGAATGCATTATATATCGTATACGTAAGTATGTAATTTAAGTATACACTCCACGTGGAGTCATATATGTCCCTATACAAAATTGTACCATAAACTTAATGACTTGATTTTGTTAATTATAAATACAATATATACATACATACGTGCAATATTCTGTACACATCTTTCGACCGTATACAAATTTATGTGTTTATAGATCGTACTTGTATATATTTTCTTGTCTGATATAAAAAGTAAAGGAAAAGTGTAAAATATGAACAAAAATCAACAAAAAAAAAAGTAATGTACATATATGAAATATTGTACGATATATGTATGTATGTATGTTAATCTGAAATTACACATTTTTTACTACTATCCTAGTCTCTGATCTTTAATTCACGTTCATATATATGATCGAACCATTACAAAATTGTGCTCTAATGTTCTTATGAAAGAAAATTATGTTTGTTTAGGATGACGGTATTTATAGTTAAGATACCAAATTCGTATGAAAATATTTACAAACACTCGTATGTAATATATTATTACATATGTATACATACATATATATAATAAGTACATGGCTTAAAATTTCTCGAGTTTATTTTGAATATTCTTATACGAGAAAACGACATCCCTTTTTCTACCAACAAATGTACTAAATCATTCCATCATTCATGCCGTCCCCTCTTTCATCGCCCGAACCGCTCTATCGGCTAAAAAATTTTTTGAAGCCCCATAAGAATTCTTGTTAAAATATTAACTATTCTTTGCTATGACACACTGCATCCAATACAGTTTTTTGATTTTGAACATCATTTTTTCAAAACTACTATTTTGTACTTATAGTGACTTTTCACAGAACGACGACGATATGGACCATTTACATAGGTGTAAGTCTATTTTTTAAAAAAGTTAATAAACTGCGTAATTTATTTATAATTTAGCGTTCCTTTAAATACCTTGAAAAATAAAAAAGTGAAATTACACCATTTTTAAAATAAAATGTCCAATTATGTGTGTTATATGATTTTATTCTTATTAAAAAAAAAAATTTAAACCATTTTATTTGAAAGTGGTACAACTTTGAAATTATCTAAATTCAGCTTTTCTTATAAATCGTCTTGAAAAATTAAAAACTTTGGTATCTCAAGAGATTAAAAAAAAAAAGGAAAAAAAAAATACAAATTACGGATTTTATAGAAGTCAATGTTTTACTTTTAGTTTAATAAGGAATACAAGTGTAAAATTTAAAATATATCTGGATTTAAAAAAAATTGACTTATTCCACTTACAATGAAAACGATTCATATAGATACTCAATATAAAATTACGATATTAAATTAAAATTATGGGAAGTTATTTTTTAACACAATTTTTCTTTAAATTTTCTTTACTTTAAGGACATAGAAAATAAAAAATTTTTTTAAGTGCCTTTATATCCTTGTTCAAATTATAATTTTGTGTATAAATTTGTAAATTTTATATTACAAAGTTAGCAATTTTATTGTAAATTAATTTTAATCAAGAACTTACAATAAATACTAAATCATCGCTATGTATCAAATTTAAGATAGGTATTAAAATTTTTCTAAAGAATTAAAAAAAAAAAACGATTTTACTCATGTTTATGATATTTATGTAAAGTATAAATTTTTATCATGCCAATAACAAAGATATCAGTATAAACTGTATATATGTAACTATGTAAGTACTCGTATGTAAGATAAAATAAATATTTATATTTTTTTTAAAATTTTTTGTTAGCTGCAAGCAATATCATGTAAATAGCTATTGAAATTGTATAAATCTAAATAATGAGAATATACATATAATAATAAAATGTAAATAATAAATGTGTTTAAAGTTAAAAAGTCTTGGAAATAATAATAATATTATTAATATTAATATTATTTTATATAAGTGTCCAAGGGTGTACCCAGGATCTGAACTAGAGAGGGGCAACTCATCTAGGAGAGGGGGAGGGGGGGGGGCAAAAATATTACATTTTATACCAAGAAAAAGGATATTATCAAACTCTATAGGTGAATCACAAATTCACATTCACGTACGCATATACAAATTTTAAGGGCAGGGTAAGATGCGAATTTAAGTTGCGAAGAACATGGAATTTATTTTTTATTTCTTCTAGGGGGGAAGCAATTGCCCATGTAAATGTGTGTGATACTACTCTGCGGCCAAATTTATATGCGATACTTAAGTATGTGTACGATACGTTAGTTATTGTATTCGTTAATACACTTTGTTTTATGAAAGAAAACAAAGTGATGTGAGATGTGAATTATCAAACATTTGAAGTTGATGTTCTTTGATTGACGTGTAGATTTCGTTTTGTTTGATAGACATAGTGATGAGCTTTAAGTTGAAGTTTTTTGTTTAAAAAAAAAAAAAAAAAAAACAAATTTTTTAAAGAACGAATTTAAGAAATATTTTTAAAAACAACAGATAACTTAAAAATACAAACGGAAATATATCTTAAATTTTGACCCAGTTTAGTTTGTTTTTGAATAGGGTAAACTTGATAGGTTTATTTGTATTTTGAAATACACATGAAGTTGTATAAAACACATGCATAGGAAACTAAGTGTATCAATGAAGGTAGTCTAATAAAATTTATTCTTCTTTTTACACCAATTTGGGTGGTTCTTAGGTAGTTACATAGCTCTTTTCTGTTACAATATAAGTACATATAAAATCCAGTATGCAATATCTTTACTACAAAAAACATCTTAAATACAGTAGTAAGACAAAGTTTTAAAACAAAATTTCTTATTAAAATTCTATATTTTTTTTATATGCTGAATGCATTAAATACAGTCTCTTTTAATGAGTGAGTTACAAATTATCACAAGAATATACTGGAAATGACTATATTTCACAGTGGATAAAAACTGAATAAACTTTCTGAATTTCTGAATGATGAAAAAAATAGTTCTGAAATATTTTGCACTTTTACTAGGAAATTTCATTAAAATTCATGAACTTTTCATGAAAAATGCATGTGAAAAGCAGTTTTAATTTGTATCACGACATAGTAGAATATGAAAAAGGTAAATGTTGTACATACTGCACAATTAGACGAGGCAAATGTTCTTTTGAGAACCTGTAGCGCAATGGAAGAAAAACATATTTTATTTAAAACTTTTAATGAACAATTGTGGTAAATTTTAAATAATTTTCAATTTCAATTAAAATTAAATTGAAATTTTTACATTATACGGTTTCATTTTGTAGACACTTTAATTGTTTAAATTTAAATTAAAATTAATCACAATTAAATCATTTTTTTTTTCCTTTTAGCTTTATAACCCATTATGGGTCTTAGCCTGTACGACTAGCTCCCTCCATCTATCTCTATCCTGGGCATATCTTTTCCATCCTATCACTTCTAATATCTTGGCATCTGTTTCTATATTATCCTCCCATATTATTCTTGGTCTTCTCCGGCCTCTTGTTTTGTCTATTAATTAAATCATTTACTTGTCTATAAGTATTACAAATAAATAAATATCTGAAATATAGAACATTATTTTAAATCTACATCATGCCCATTAAATACTACATAATACGTGTACTTTGTTCTTAAAATCTTTACACCATATAAAAGCTTATTGAAGATTTATAGTATACTTTTTAGAATTACATTTTTTATTTAATATATGTATACCAGCGTACATTACTTATTTTATATTTGTATTTGTGTTGTAAATTTTATTCTTATTTGTAAAGAAAGAAATAAAATTTACAAGCAATATACATTTTTTTTTCTTTTTATAATTTTCTTTTTCAATGGTTTTTTCTTACCTTTTATTTATTTTTATTATCTTTTAATTCATGTTTGAAAAATTTACAATAAAAAAATTATTTATTTAATCACGATTTGTATAAGTTAAAAAAATAATTAACTTTTGTAAGAAAATAAACTCACAAAAAAAAAAAAGTGAACAAAAAAGAAACAAAATTATTTTCATACATTTTTTGCCTACTAAACTTTGAGATTATATCTTTTAGTTTTGTTGTTATATGTAAATTTGTTTTTTTTTATAAAATAAATTTTTTTTTTCTTGATTTAGTGGTTTCTTGAAAAATGATTTATGTATTTATCTCTGTGGGCGCTTACAGAAATATCTTTGAAAAGTAAATTTCAATTTTATGGATATTGCTTTTTAGTAATTTAGAAGTTGTTTTCTTCCTCCTCCTATTTTCTTCCTTCTTTTTTTTGTGTTTTTATTTCTAATCAAATTTATGATTAAATTGATGATAATGGTATTAAATTGTTTTTTTTTTTGTTTATCTTCTTATTTTTTTTGTTGAGAACATGTCAAATAAGGACAGTGATAATAAATAGTATTTTTTTTTTTATTACTGGCTATTGACTTTTGATCGTAAGAAATTATCGTTTTTTTTTATTTATTTTTTTTTATTAGTTTTTTTTTTTTTCATTTTTTGAAAATTTGACAAAGTGCTTTCACCTTTGTAAATTACATTATGATTTTTAAATGTAATGTTTGACGATGTTTGTAGGTATATTTTTTCCATATCCCATACTAAGTTCAATTGAATGATTTTAAATTGATTACAAGGACACATTTTATGAAAATGTTGACTTAAAAACCTTGTCTGTTTTATTATTTATCTTCTTTACAGGGTGTTATACATATTTATATGATTTAAATTCTGTTTCAAGAAACAAAAAAAAAATACATATTCAAAAAGGAAGGAAAAGGATTATTAGTCAGGGGATCAGTAAAGTCATTACAATTCCATAATAATGCCTGTCACGACCTTAGGTAGTCTGCATTCCTGCATACGGCTCACATGCCCTAACCACTTATTCATAGGGATTTAATAAATCTGACGATGTTGTTTTTTTTTAATGAGGTTTTCCAGCTCATGATTCATCCTAATGTAATAGGATCCATCTTTTCCCTGTACCAAAGATTTTTTTCAATATTTTCCTTTCAAATATAAGCAGGTTTTGCTTATTTCTCCGTGTCATTGTTCAGGATTCTGAGCCATATGTTACTATTAAAATCCCATATTTTATTTAAAAAATTTCCAAAAAATTTTCCAAGTCAAACAATTTGTAATGGTATGAGAAATTCTTATTACCAATCAATCCTTATTGCATGTTTTCCTTTTCGTTTTTTGGCCATGAGCCATGATTAATCGCCTGGGTTAGTATTAATTTGTAAAACATCCTGTATTAGAAATTTTTAAAATTAAGAATGAAAATGATAAATTCATTTAAATTTATTCATTTATATATATTTATTTCTATAACACTGAATGAAATCACTTAGTACAATTCACTTAGTTTTATTTCTATAGAAAAATAAAATTATCTTTAAAATGAATGATGTCACGTATTCTTAAGTTTATAAGAAAAATGCATTAAATTTGAAAAATAAAAAAAATATACAAAAATATTCTCATTATGGTTATATGCATAACCATCAAGCTTTTTATTTAAAAAAAAAATAATACATTTATATTCGTATAAATTTCTGCGTGTTAATAGTTTCCTACAGCATATCCGTTATTATACATTCTGAAGTTCATATAAAAACTTTCTTTATTCAATTATCATTTTTTTATAAGTAAGGTGTATATGTACATCCATGTATATTGCACTTCATATTATCATATTATGAGTTGTTTAAGAAACTGCTATCATTATCCTTGAAAAAAAAAGTTTTTCAATTAATTCAATATCTATTTTAAATTTATACTCAAGCTATTAAAAATTCCTTATTTTCTTTTTTTTTCTTAATTGAAAAGAAAATGTTTTTTTTTTTTCTAATGTTTTCTTATTATGTAAATTTTCATTTATGTACATTTAACAGTAATTAATAATTATTATCAATTTTTAGGTCAATTTGAAAAAAAAAAAAAGAAATTCATTAAATATGTAAGTGTGTAAATGATATTTTGTCTTATAATCATTTTGTTTTTGCCATTTATTTTGAAATTAATTGATTTAGGTTACAACAATTTTCATTTTTTTTTATTTTCTAATTAAAAAAAAAATTTTTGTTTTTGTTTTTGTATATATGGGTTTGTATTGTTACATATGTGTTATTTGTATTATAAATATTTTATGTCAATAATTATTATATAAATTAAATCAAGTATAACATGATAAATACATAGTAAATAATGCTGGTTAAAAGATCTCATTTTATTTTCAGTAAGATACTTGTTTTATTAAATAAATCTCTTTAATTAGTAATTAAATTCTATACATAGATTGAAGTATTATCAAAATCACTTTAATATTGTTGAAAACAAAAAAAAAATTAGAATGAAATACCTTCAGATATGTTTTTGTCTAATGTTATTTGTGGTAATTAAGAAGTGAAAACGATGAATAAAGAAATTTATGTATTGCATAAAACTTGATTAAATTATAAACACTTTTATTTACAGTTGTATGGGTGTTAAAGAATTTATGCGAAAATAAAATGAAGTCAGTAATATATGTACATAATATGTACTGTATAATATAGGTACCTATGTACATATATACAGTATGTGTGGACATTAATGGTACAAAAAAGATTTTTTTTTTTTTTTTACGAAAAAAGACAAAACAAAAGAAAACAGGAAAATGCTTATACATGTTAAATTATTTTTACGTGTTCACTCTATATAGTTATAACACATGTATTGATATATCCGTATTATATTTACACGTACGTACTTAAAACTTTTTATTTATATAATATGAGGAAGAAAATATGACATTGTTCTTACAAAAATGTTAACATTAAAAGCAATGAATAGTAAATTTTGGTATAAATAATAAATTAAATTAAATTTTCAAGTAATGAAAAATTTAAGAAAAAATTTTAAAAATCTTTTTTATGTATATATAAAATTTTTTGAAAGTAATTTAAAAGTTTTAACTCAACATTCTTGATATACTAATATGTATAATGAGTAATGACTTTGTATGTATGTAGATATGCTTATACATATGTATGTATATCAGATATGTAGAATAATTATAAATTTAAAATACACGTGTGTATCACACATATATGAGTAAAATTATGAATATTATATATGTATGTATGTACCTAATTACGTATTTCATACATTTATACTTGCTTTTAATGTGCCATTAATATACATATGAACATAGTAATTATTACTGATACAAATCCATATATAACATACATAGAAATTTTTAAAATACAGAAATTTTGTCGCAGTATGTATATTTATCTAAATGAAATTTTCAAATTATTTTTTGGTTTCTAAATAGTCGTGTGGGAGGTGAACATAGACTTATTTTTTCATATATATTTTTTTTTTCTCGGCATAATCTGAAATTTGACACGGGCTAACAAAAAAAAAAAAAAACAAAAAATAAATGAAAAGTCCTGTGTAAATTTTCAAAAAGAGTTTTAGTATTTAAATATACCTTATAATACATGTATCACACGCATTTATGTAGGCGTTTGTAATTTTGGTTTTAAATTATTTAATTTTTTTTTTATTTTGTATTGACAAAAAAAAAAATTTTTTTTTTTATTTATTTTTATTTTAAAGTACAAACCAAAATTCAAAAAGTTGAATTATTTTTGTAGGTAACAAGAAATAAATAAAACATGTTATGAATTTCAACGCTGTTAAATTTCTTCTTTTTTATTATTTTTTTTTTTCTTAAATGTGAGGAAATAAAAAAAATTTTTATTCTAGTAAAATTTACAAATTTCAATTCATACAATACTTTTGAAGATGATGAAGAAGATGATACAGATTTCAGCTTAACACACTATACGATGGGCCCAATACGGTGGTATGGGTGTGAAATTTAAATATCCTTTTATTATTTGTTTTATGTGTTTGAAACATAAAAAATGATGTGTTCGTATATAAGTATACATGTACATAATGGGACACATAATAACATACATATGTACATATATACTCGTATGTAAAAGTTTAAATTGTTTTTATCAAAATATCATTCTAGATTCCTTTCATCTAAAATTTACTTCGAAAATTTTTTACAAGTGAAAAGTATACATGAAATCATATTTTTGAAATATCATTTAAAATCATTATGTATTAAAAATTCAATATTATTTCACATCTTCTTGTAAAATTAATAACAAATTAAAGGTAAATTAATAAATTTAAATACAAAAAAAAAAAAAAAAAATATAGGATATTGTACATATGTATTACCCAATTTTCATATAAAATGTATGGATTCAATTATTTATGTTAATTTAGAATAGAATAGAATAGAATAGAATTACAAATTAATTATTATTTTATGACAAAAACAAAAAACAAAACAAATTTTGTACAATACATGATATAAAGGTACATAATTTTATTAAATACCATTATTTAATTTAATGCGTGAAATTAAATTATTATCAAAATAAATTTTGCATACATTTTGGAAAAACAGTAATTAACATAATTTATATATATACAGTACAGGGAATATAACAATAATAATTGTATTACAAAAAAAAAAAAAAATAAATAAATAAATAAATAAACTGTTTAAATTTTTTATCGATTTTTAAAAATATAATAAATTCATTTTATTTTATTTTATACGTTATTGTTTTGTATATTATTTACCTACATATTTATTGTTGTAAATAGTTGTGGAACCTTCTAAAAAAGGGCAGCCCAGACCCACACCAAGGTTGTAGTGCCAGGAAGTAGTAGTATTTATTGTTTATATTTAATATGGATTTAAATTTTAATTTGGAATAGTTATAATTAATGACTAATTTTGTTATGTATAGATTATTAAATTTTGAAATTAAATTTTTAAACAAAAAAAATTTAACAATAAACAAAAACATGTTTATTGAAAAAATTTCTATAATTTTAGAAGTTTTATTTTCAATTTTTAGTTAGTTTAGTTTTGAAATAAATAAATATTTATTTATTTATTTATTTTGAATTAAATATGCAATCAAAACAAAATCATTTAATAAATAATTAATCAATACATACGTATGTATATGTATATTAAATGAAAATATTTTATTGATATTTTGAAATACATAATGAATTTATTTTTTATGCATACTATAAGTATTTATTACTTCAACCATTGACAAAGTATTCTATATACAAAGTATGGATCGTAATACTGTGCGTCAACTAAAGTGGTTAAATATTACTAAATACCTATAAATAACTAAAAGCAATTACGAACCCAAAGCACGTTAGGAAGACGAAGTGGCGAGGAACGCTTGGGCGTTATTGAGAGCAAACTGGAGAACGGACGCCGTTGATAGAACTGTCTGAAGGATTAGACTTCTGAAGGCTCAGGATTCAGGAACGATTTGTTCCGTAGAGAGTGAAGCAACTGCTCTCTAAAGCCATCGAAGAAGAAGATTTACGAAAATAAAATTAAATTAAAAAAAAAAGTTCTACAATTAACTTTCGTACAATCACGGTTCTCATTTTTTCATAGTTTCCATTACATCTCAAATCAAAAATATTGATCAATACTTAACGCTTGAAATATTGTTAATTTAGCTTTCTTATATCATGATTTCCATATAATACAATAATGGTACGATATGAATTTATCGTGTTACGGAAGGTTTGGTTTTTAATGAAATATAAATAAATGTACACTTCTATCATCATCATCATCATCAATAGCTCAACAGACCATATTGGTCCTTGGCTTACACTTTTATAATTTTATTTTATTCTTCTATATTTGGAACTTTATTGTAAAATGTGTAAATGTAACAAATGCAAACAGCATATACCTAATTTTTATTTTTTCTTAATTCTATAAATCGTGCACCATAAAAGTTACATTATCATTTGTTACAAAAGAAAAAAAATGTTTACATGTTTTGCTTTACATGTAAAACAAAATTATACTTTTGCCAAAAAACATACAAAAAGAAAATGTAAAAGCAAGAGAACATTATCAATCAAATTATTGTCATAATGTTTACGTAAGCCCTGTAGCGTTTATGATGAAAGTAATAAGAAAGTACTTTTGTTTTTTTTTTTTTAATATTTTTATTATTATTGTAATGTTTTCATATCTTATCTATTATTTTGACTTTTATAAATGTTTAAAAATTTTGGTAACATTCAACTGATTTTGCATTTTTTTTTCGTTTTATTTCTTGTTTTTTTTTTCTATTACTTTTATTATTATTATTTTTTGTTTGTTTGTTTAGAGAGGGGCGTTTTAACTTACCTTAAGGGCGTTGAGTGTATGTAAATTAATGTGCAAAATATATGCATAAAAATGAATGAGGGGTAAAAAAAAAACAAGAAGGAAAAATTGAATAATATCATACAAACTTATCATTTGTCATCATGTCAAATTGAATTTACTGTTAATTTAGACATTTGCTTACACATTTAAAAAAATTAACTACATATTTAAATGCGTATATTTCATGTTTAATTCTCAATTTACACGATATTCAAATTAAACAGACTTTTTTTTTTTTAAATGGTTGAAAAAACGACTTGAGTTTTTTTTTCTTCTAACAATTGCATTTCAATCACATTGTAGGTAGGTAGGTAGAGATAGCTGCTCACTCGTTCCCAAGCAAGCACACATTGTAATACCACACCAGGAATTTTCGAAGGTCAAACCACCTCGATTTCAATCACATGCATTCAGATAAATTCGAAAATTCTATATTTTCTTCAATAAAAATTACACAGTATTATTTTCATTTTGAATGGCGGTTACACAACTTTGCAAAAAACTAGCCTCCGTGTGAATCGAGAATAAAGTGTATACGCAATATAATATTTTGATAGTATACATATGTATATACAAAATATAAAAACGATGAACATCATGACAACAATGATAAAGTGTTCTTGAAGTTGATGATGATAAAAAATAATGAAAATATAAGTATGTATGTTCATGTTAAAAAGGTAAACAAACAAAAAAAAAGGTAAAAATAAATAAAACAAAAAAAAAAGTTTTGTTTTGTCATTTCATCGTACATCAGATTTTGATTTTTACTTATATTATTCATCACATATTTCAAATATTTATTTTTATTTATTAATGTGTGTATGTATGGTTTCCTCAAGTTTTTTGTCGCTCAGAAAAATGGTGGTTTTTTTGAGAAAATTTTAACTAACTAGGAAAAGAAGCAATAGAAATAAATTTTCCACGTTCGAAGAACTGCGATTTCAGACAGGGAAAAGACTCTGTTTTAATATTAATTTCTACTTAAAAAAAAAAAAAAAAAAAAAAAAGAATTCTTGGCACATAGGTCGCTATTCAAAGATAATTTTGGTTTTATGTCATTGATTATTTTTTATAATTCAAATTGTTTTTTCGGAAAACACGAGTCCTTTGAAATAATACTAAAGAGTTTGTGATTGAGATTTTCCTTACTTCTTATTTCTATTCCGACAAATATTATAGAAATTAACGATATAAATTTAATTAAATTTAAATTAATTATTATTACTATTAGAATTTATCATTCTCAAAAAAAGTGATATATATTTACGATATTTTTCAAATCATACATACATAGACACATTTCTTTTGATAAAATCCACTAATTCGTATTAATACTGTTGCAAAAAGTTCAATAATCTTTTTAGATTTTATCAAATTTAGATTTATTCAGATTAAATTATTTCAAATTTAGATTTTTGTCATTCAGGGTTTAAGTCTTTTTTTTTAAGTCTTTTCATTAATTTAAATGAAAGTTAAAAAGAAAATTTTTTTTCTTTTAAAATCAAAAGTGTAATTGTTAACATTTTTAATTAGATTTATATGCATACATTTAGTATGTATATATATTTTTTTTGTAAATTTCTTTCTTATATTTTTATGTCTTCATGATTATTTTTAAAAAATTTTCTTTATTTCTTTTTTTATAATTTGTTATTCAAATATTTTTGTAGGAAATTAAATTATAATTTTATTTTGATTTATTTTCATCACATTGATAAAAAAACTTTATTAAGAACACTTAAGACGATAATCAAATATAAGAAGCAAATATAGCAATATAAAATAAAATGAAATAAAATAAATATAATGAATTTATAACAGAAAAAAAAAATAAAAATAAATAAAAATAATGAAAACGCTATAATTTGAAAAAAAAAAAAAAATGTAAATAAATATCAAAATGAATATTTTTGCTTTGAAATAAGAATACATTAAGGTAATCTTCTTAATGTAGAGATTTTCTTGGATTTTTTCAACTATACATATGTATATATTTTTTTTTTTTTGGCAAATTTTTTGACATAGAAAATACTTTTTATTTTTATTACAAATTAAATTATAATTAGATATTAAATTGAAAATAATTAGAAAAAGAAAATTTAAAAACTTTTCAATATCTTCTTAGATTAATATTTTGTTTTTAAATTTAAAATACGAATTTTCCATAATTTTGTCTTTTAATATCTTTAATAAAAAGTAAGATTATCTTAAAAAAGATAAAGATATATAGACTTTTCCAATATTTAACTTTAAAGATAAAAAGCTCAAAATACATGTCTGACAAAAAAAACAAAAAAATTGATGGTCGTAGGTTTTCAGTTCAAAATTTAAAAAATAGGTTTTCTTTTTTTTTTTCAATCAATAAGAGTAGTTAAGCAATTGGACCAAAAAACTTTTTATTCTCAAATTGAATTAAAATTTTAAATTTTGAAAGTACATCATACATAAATATGAAGTTGCTTTTTGTAATCTAAGCACATCTTTAGGATTTTCTTTGATGTCTGTTTTTTTTTTTTTTTTGTACATTAAAAAAATAACAAAATGATAATGTGAACATGTGAAATATTTTATGTTTTGTTTGTGCGTATTTTTTCTGTTCATTTTATTGTGTGTTACTTAAATATTTATATTTTTTAAAATTTATTTTTTATCGTAATTTTTGTTTTTTTGTTTTTCAAACTGAAATTGTTATTGTTAGTTACATGAAAACGCTATCAATGTCATTCATTTTTAATTCAATCTTAGATGATGGCATATGAAAAAAAAAGCAACATCATAGAGGAAAAAAAAATGATACACGTACATGCTATACATTTTATAGATACTTTGTTATGTATATACTTGAGTTTTATGTCTTCTTAAATTTTGTTTATATACGACATGGTGACATTCGCTACATAACTCGTGTTTAGTATCTAAGGAAAATAAAAATTGTTATATAAATTTCGAAAGAAAAGAAAAACATAAATTTAATATTATATTGTATAATTTATCATGTAATCTTTATTTTGTGTAAAGAATTAAAAAATATTCGCTTATATATCGTTACTCTAATTGTTGTTAAGTGTATTTTACAAAATTTCATTATGTATGTTTGTACATAAATATATATTATATTTAAATTTTTTTTTCACGTTATCACCTTTAACGTAAGAGAAAAAACAATGAAAATTCAAAAAAAAAAAAAAAAAAGACAATTAAAAATAATTTTCTGGATAAAAAATTTACATATACATAAGCACGTATAATGTATAATGTGGTTCATGTTTAAAATCTTATGAAAATTAATTAGAAGTTATAATCCAATTAAAATATGTGAATTTTATTAATCTTTTTTACTGCCTATTTACATATATGTACCTATATGCTTTAATTAGAAGCATTTGACTAAGCATTTTAAGTTCATTTAAAAAATATACGATTTAATTAGTACGTGAATAAAATATTGAAATTTTTTGCTTGATTCAACGCATAGAAACAAATATTATATTTACGTTAAATTTTGTCGTACATATTTAAAATTCTGTATTTGCATGTTTTCAAAAACAATATTATTTTGTCTTTGAAAATCACTCTTATTTTATATCCTTATCAAAACCATATTTTTTTTGTTTATGAATATCTATTTTAAATTTTTCTATTTTCTTTGAATAATCCTTGTGGACAGGAAATGAATATATTTGATATTTATCTTTTCTTTTTTTTTTTTTTTTAGTTTATTTTATTTTTTAAGATATTTTCAATTGTCGTTCAATAGCATACTAAAATATATTATAAGATATTTACGTATCAATGTATTGTATATGTATGTTTGGATGTGCAGAATATTATACATAATGTACATATGAATGTGCGTGTTATACAATATGAACACGGCTGAAAAATTTTGAATCCATAAAATGATGCCAATTGTATATTTTCCAATTATATTTATATTTACTTATTCATTTATTTATTATATTTTTTTTTGCTTTCTGTCATTGTTATAATTTTTTGATGTTGTTAAAAACATATTTAAAAAAATAAAAAAAATATTATAATAAAGACATTGAATTTCTTTAACCTATATATAAAGGAAAAATAACTTTTTTTTTTTTTATTATTATTTCTGTGAATAAATACACATAGCATCTCTCTATACACTATATACTTAGCTTTTATTTGTTTAGCGATATTTATTTTATTTTATTTTCTTTTTTTTTTCTAACTTTGTTTGAAGGAAATTTTATTTTTGAATTGGTGTTTTGAAGAAATAAGACTTCTTTTTGAAATGTGAAAGAATAATAAATAAGTTTTTATTTTCTTCCGAAAAGATGATTTTGATAAAAAGAAGCGAAAAAATTGTAAATAAATATTATATTTTATCTAAATAAAAAAAAAAAATTTTTTTTTATTTATTTTTTTTGAATAGATACGTACGTGTATTAATATGAATTTTATAAACTTGTTATTATGAATTTTTTTCATTATTATATTTAAAAAAAAAATTAAAATTGTTTTTATGTAAAAATAATGAAGTATCTTTTGTATAAATTTATTTATGTAAAATAAATATTTAAAATTTTTCAATTTATTTTTCATTTCATTTTTTTTAAACTTCAAATAGGGAATTTGCTTAAGCAATTGAAAATAGGTAATATTAGACAAATAAATGTTTTGTTTTTCCAACATTTTCATTCATGATTTCCTTCAAATCAAACATATAAACGTGATTGAATTTCTTAAAACTTTTATTTACAAAATGCTTAGTAAAAACTAATTGCGATAATGTCAGACATGAATTTTAATTACCTACATTCAAATAATTACGTTATCTTCCTCTTTAGTATTCCAGTTATATTGATATTGATATTTGTTTAAGAAAAATATTATATTTATCATTCAAATAATAAAAAAGAATAAAACTTTAATTTTTCTCATTTATTAGAACATTTTGTAAAACTTTTTTAAACATTATTTTTATTTATAATCAAATTTGTATACCTACAAATTTTATTTTTCAGATTCTGTTGAATATAGTAATGGAAATTTGATTAATTTTAATTATAAAATCGATTAAATAACACATTTTTGTATAAAATCCAAAATCTAAAGCAATAATAAATAACAAAATAAATCACAAATGTACATATGAGCATATATTTATTAGTTATACAAAAGTCACCTTTTTACATAAATGAATACATATAAATGTATATAAAAAACACAAAAAGTTGTTTAAAATAAGGGACATGAAAAAGTTAATAAAAATAAACTTTTTGAATTCTCAAAGTTAAATTACTGTTAAAAAAGTGATTTGAAAAGAACATTTAAAGGTTATAAGCACAATATGCTCACACATGTGTATATAAGTGTACATGTGATCTGAATATATAACATGAATACTCGCACGTACATACATATGTATGTGTGTATTCATATCTTATGACCTTGAGACTTGTTAGAAATTTTCATTTTTAGGATGTTGCTAAAAATATGTTTTTTAAAATTATTTATTTGGAAATTTAATATTTACTCAAGTATTAGCAAATATTCAAATAAAACATGTGTTATGTGTATGAATTTTTCGTTATATTAATTTTTCTTTTATTTTAAATAAATCATAAAACTGATTTAAATAATAAATGAAAAAATCAATACAGAACCAATTCACATTCAAGTATTATTTATTTATTATTCGCGTTATAGTAAAATTAGAGAAAAATAAGATTCTTTGTTTTTATTTGAACAAGAAAATAATCAAATTAAAAACTAATTATTTTCATTTTAATAAAATGATAATAAATTGTTGACGGTGGTGATGCTTTATCGCTTTATCGTACATGTCATCACAATTAACAAGAAAAAAAAAAGTAAAATAACAATAAATAAAAATAAAAAATACATGCAATTAAATAATATGCATCCATAATTTCCAATTCAATATATGCGCATGTAATATCATCATTTTAATGAAACCTTATACGATTTTTTTTTTTTTTTTTTTTTTTTTTACTAAATATTCATTTATGTTTAAACGCGATAATTTAACATTATAAAATATTTTACATTAAAAATTATTTTATCTTTTGTTTGATGGAAAACCATTATATTAATTTAAAATTTCTTTTGAATATTGATTACTTTATCTTACATAACTTTACCATTAACCATCCTATTCAGATGATTATTTATTATTATTTTATAGTTTAAAAATAAAAAATAAAATTTAATTAAAATTTAAAATTGAAAAATTTTACATTCTAGTAAATACCTATTACCTATATATACACATGAAAAATAATATAATTTGTTTAAAATATTTTAGTCAATATATAATTAATTTTAAACATTAATTTTTGAAAATTGATTTCATTTTATACACATTAATCGTATATTATTTATACTCGTATTCTATTGATATCCCACATACAATTTCGTTATAATACGTTTTTACCTATGTATCTACCCAAAAATAATGATATATACGTGTATGGATTGTATTTGCTTTGTAATCTTAAGTAAGTTATATTACCAAATTTATTTTGACTTTGAAAAATTTTCAAATTTCCGTATTAACAAATCCATATGTACATCTACATACATGGATTTTTATTGATGAACATGTTGAAAAAAGAAAATTTTTATAAAATTGAATTTAAAACAACAAAATCAGAAATTTTACAAGATCTCTATCGTTTTTCATTTGTAAAATTAAATTACGATAATTTTTTTCAAAATTAATCGTGTTTTGTACGTCATAAGATTTTGTTTTTACATTTTTACAAAGCATAATTTATTGTTATTTATAAAAATGAAACTTTAAATATCTTCAATTATTTTTTCAAAATTCCAAACGAAATCTACTGAGTTTAAATCAATACAAAATTTTTTTTTGCACGAAAATTATACAGTATGACACAAAATCATATATGATTTCATTTAGAAATATTGAACACATATTTACATATATTTTATATGTTCATGGTTTTGTTTTTCAGTTTATCTAATTTGCATACCTATATCTATGTAATAACATAAATTGTGTAAAATGTAAAAAAAAAATCAAATTATTTTCTATAATTCTTATTTTTTTTTTTATGATTCTGATTTTCTCTTTTCTTTATATTTTTCAGTAAATCTAAAGAAAATTAAATCAATATAATTTTATACATGAAAAATTTGTTATATTATTATTGCCTGCTCATACCAATTCATACATTAATAATAAATAATAATAATATCGTATAAATACCACAGCTATAAACCAACCTACTGATGTGATTGTTAAAAAAATTTGATATTCATGTAATTCAATAATAAAGTAAAATATTTGTTATAATAAATAAATAAAATTTAAATGTAAAAAAATTTTCCTTTTAAACATAAATAGCTATAAGCATAATGCGTGTAAAATGAAAATCATTTTTGTTTAAAGAAAATTTGAATATTGAAAACGAATTCATATATGTAGGTTCAATGGATTTTCATGTTATTTAAAATTTGTATTGCATACATATGTACATAGATACTGTATATTATTGTGTCCTGAACTACGTATAACAATATTCAACCACGATATTACTGGAATAAGTTTATCATGCTAGAAGGAGACTCTAAGTTTACCTTTTTTGACATAGACAATTGAAAATTTTCAAGGCATATAAAGACTACGATCATTATTCAAATATGAGTAATAATATATAGGAGTTTCAATATATGTACATATATTCATGAATCAATGAAACAATATTCAAATTAAATTTGGCCATTATAATAATTTTGTTGACTGTAAATAAATACAATTAAGGTGCTTATCATCAAAAATATTTAATGTTTATCGTTTTCAATGTGTATACAAACGTATGTATGTATACAAACGTATAACAATATCTGTCTTAAATAATGATAAAAGTTTACGTCGTAATTTTTTTTTTTTTTTATGTCACAAAAAGTTGTTTTATATTTTCTTTTCATTTGTAAACTTTTTTGATCTAAAATTTTTGGTTTTATTTTACAATAAGTTTTCATTGTATATATATATGTTTATTATATACATAATATACAAATCATAATATCCACGTTACATAAATTATGATTTGTACAAAAAATTGAATCAAAAAATAAAAACAAAAAATTATTTAAAAGGAAAAACCGAAAAATGAAAATAACTACATACATATTAATGTAATAAATAATTTAAGAAAATTCGATCAAGTATCTTTAATTTTCAATCGTATGAAAACTATTAATTTTGCATTATTTTTTCTCATGAAAAATGTTATCTCTTTTATATTTTTTTTTTTTTTATATTTTTAACAAAAATTTAGAAAACAATTTATTAAATTAAAAGAAAAAAATACAATTTTCCTTTTTCTAATTTTTTCGAAAAAGGGTTTATTTATACAAGTTTCACTAAATAAAATGAGACTTAATTTATGGTTTACCAAAGTATAAATTATTGAACAATTTTAATTAAAGAATAACAACTAACGTGTACATGTACATACATACACCAATTTACCAAAACTTTAAATAACATCATGATAATAGTGTTTCTAAATTTGAATTAAAATAGAGAAATTTAATTCTTTTTATGTGAAGTTTACAAAACAAGAAATGAAAAGAATACCCTCTAGGGTATTGATCCATTACATATATAGTATATACATACAATAGTTGTTCTTCATAAATTACAGGTAAATAATATAAAATTTTGCAATGCATACGTATAAAATGAACTTTTACATGTTATATGTTCAAGGACAAAAGAGATATTTTTGTGAATAATTTAATCCATTTATAATTTTAATCCAATTTTAGTAAACACCATTTCAATTTAATATAAAACAAAATGTAATAACAATAATATCCTGAACATGTATGTATATTATGTGTAAGTAAAAAGTAAATAAAAGCAAAAAACATAACGTATACACAGACAATCATTTTGCAATCAGATAAAACCTCTAAGGTATTTATTTTTGTTTAAATGATATACATTGTGCATTCGTTCAATTAAAATGCATAACATAAAGAATATGTATACAGAAACAATGATAAATGTGATACAGAAACATGCATGTACACATATTTATAAAATGTTTGTTCATTTTCGCATAAAAAGATTTTAAATTTTATTTTATTAACCTTTCTATGAATTTACAATTTTAATATAAGCTCTTTCAAATTTTATAATATCTTTAAATATGTTCATTTAATTTTATTAACAGAAAATTTACAAAAAGATTTAGTTTAATCTATATAATTTCTATAAAATTAAATTTTATAATATTTTTTGATATAGGATTTATATGTTTCATTATAAACAATTAGAAAAAAGTAATTGTGAATCAAAACCGTTTATGCCCTAAGAGGAATATTATATAGTATTATTTCTATTGACTTTATTAAAAATTTCAGGAACAACAATAAACAATAAAATTAAATAAATTCACTCAGTGAAGATTATGGAAAACAAAATGAATCTTTCGATAAAATCATTATTATTCTCTTGTCTTTTATTGCTTGAGACTTGTATTGCTAAAAGTTTAACTTTACTTGGAAATCAAAGTTAAATCAGAAATATGTTATTTTATAAATGTATGTATTGGAAAATTAATACAAACACAGTATGTAAATGGTCTACAAATATTTCATTTTTTAACAATTTTATTGGCTTTACTCTATGTTCACTTGGTCAGACAGTCTTATTTAATTAAAAAATAATTATCGTACTTATTTCTGAGTTTTCATTCCGTTAATTGCGCGGAAAGCAAATTTACAGTCAAATGTACATATGTACATATTTATTTTGTCAATTTTTCTAGATCTTGTCCGCAATGAATGCAGACAATGTAAATTGTAAAATGATAAAATAAAAGTAGAAGAGAATTTTTAATCAAAAATTGCACAGAGAAAAATGTACAAAATATTAAATATTCAAATAGTACAAATCATGTACATCGCTACATATAAAGAATTGATAAATATTTTTCATTTAAAAGTATTTTTTACATGAATTGTACAAGATTTCTATAAGAATAGATGTCATTTGTTTTATTAATCATAGTACTTTTTTTTTTTTTAAATAATAATAATTTTAAATTCATTTTTCTGCTCGCACATATGCACCACAGCCTCTTCTGAGATAGTACAACTAAAGTTTTTGCATTTAAAAAATAATAGTATCTATCAGTTATTTTTCATTAATTTAAAAATATCCTTTTGACGAAAAACAAAAATGAAAATACATCGAAAAATTTTTCTTCAGTAAATTACAAAAACATTATAAAACTTGTGTTAAAAGTAAAACATTATATAATGAAAAATCAATAAAATTTTCTAAGTATAGATTATTCGATATTATCAATTGCTAATGATATCCATAAACAAAAATAAATCAAAGCACGTCAAAAATGAAAAAAAAAAAAAAAAGAAATAATAATAAATATTTGATAAGCAGATGGGTATAAATTTTTTTCTTTTATTATATATCCCTATATCAATTGATTTATGATTTTTATAAGGTTTTGAAAAGCAAACAAACTACGTAATCTTTTATTAAATAAAAATTGGTTTTCGTTCCGTAAACATAAAAATTTACATTTTCTTTACTCTTTTGTATTTTCTGACAATCATTATTTATATTAAATTACATATTCATAGAAATACATGATTGAAATCACATTAACTATATTATCAGCTATTACGTACTATGGGCTGTGAATTCAACAGAAAAAAGAAATAACGAAAAACAAAAAAAAAAAAAAGAAACAAAGAAAATATGCATGCATATGTGTATTGAATGGTATTAAATAAATGAAAATTTTATTTCAATTCGGTTTAGAAATTATAATAATTGATTAGAATAACACTTATGAATCATTTCCAGAAATGAGATATACATATTTTCTTGTTTAATAGATAATTTAATGAAAAAATAAATAAATTATACAATCATGTAAATGCTTACAAAAGGCAAAATAAAATAGATGATTCTGGGCAATATCAAAGATAATGAATTTTAACTAATCATCAAATTTTAATTAATCATGAAAGGGAAAAATCACAGTACATATACCCAAATAGATTTAATTGAATGGAAGTTTGTTTTTCTGAAATAATTCATAGACTCATTAATTATTTTTCGTATATGAAATCTTTATTACCCACTGCATCCACAATTTTCTTAGTATAACAAAAAAGCAAGTTATATGTATCTACAAGAAATTCATGTTTTTTTGAGTTTTTAGTACTTAGATATTGATTACCCAAGACTATTTAGCAAAGCAAAAACAAATTGTATATGTTTACATATAAAGGTGCATAAATGGATTTTGTTATTTTTATATTTTTTATAAAATTTTAGAAACTTAAATATAATTACACAAATATAACACAAGTTTATTCTAGTATAAAATAAGGATAAGTGCCTTTACTTGTACAAACCTATGAATAATAATTTTTTTTATTTTTTACAAAAAACTAAAAAAAAAAGTACAATCATTCACAAGTTCTTGTAATGTGAAAATTAAAAAAAAAAGTTGTAGGTATATATAAATAGCTTTTTCTAATTTAATGAGAAACGTAAATAATGTACTTAAGAAGTTTGAACAAAACAAAAGTAACATACTTTTATAAAATAAGTTTTGAAATCTTAATTTACTTTATAAATTTATGATGTACTTCTAAAACATGTATTTTTTTTTTTGCTTTGAATTTTTTTTTGTATTTTATTTTTTTCAAAAGTAAATAAAAAGAGCACGTGATTTTCTATACACAAAATATTAAAAAAAAATATATACATATATTAAACTTAAATGTTATGAATAAAGTTAAAACGAAAATTATATACATACTTATGTGTAATATATAGTATATAACCCATTGTATCATTTACACAAAAACTTTTTAAAAAACAATTTTTTCATTCATTTGTACTTTTAAAAGTTTTAAATAAATTAAAAACTTTTATCTAATTTTCATATTTTCACAATGTTATTGTTTGATTGTTTTTTACATTATTGAATTATTAAAAATTAATTAATTTTTTGCATGGTATACATACATACATACATATGTATGTGTAAGTATTAAAATTAAAATAACTACCTATATAAATTTATATTTTAAATTTTAAATTATTATTCAAAAAAAATTTTTCTTTGTTTTATTTATAAAACATAAATTGACAGATACAGATACGTTACGATAAGTACCATACGTACATACATATGTATAATCACTGTTAGGTGTGTATCCTTATCTAACCGTACATCCTGCGTACAATATACTTCCTACATTCATATAAAATTTAATATTAATTTTATTCATTTCAAGTACTAAATACTTTATTTTTTATTACAAAAAAAAAAAAAAATGAAAAAAAAAAATGAGAATATGTACAATATAAATTTCAATATCAATTTATTATTGATTATGTCACGCTATTATGAGCTGTGTTTTCTATTATAATTTACTAAAGTAACTTTGATGTTCGGTATTATAAAAATCATTTTTCTATTTCATATACATAGATTTCGATTTTTCCCCTTATAACTAAAAGTTACAATTCATTTTTGTCATAATAAAATAATAATTTATAATTTTTATTAATTCATTCATACATACATATATACACATATGCATATTATAAGCTTACATGTTTGTTATAAATATCACCCTATGATTACATATGCATATGTCCGTATTAGTATAAAAAATGATAAATTAATCAAATCTATTTTTCAAGGATATTTTTCATTTTTATATTCAATTTATTTATTTATTTTATTTTTTTTATTTTTTTTCAAGGGGAATTTAATTAATTTAAAAATATTGTACATATACATTATATTGTACATACCACAGAGAAAATTTATTACGTGTCATGTATAAGTTAAGTAACGCATTATTACATGTATGTATGTATGTACATATATAAATTCACATATATGTACATTAACACAGTGAAAATTTCCATGATATATAGCAAGTAGCTCATCCTTTTGATCAAAATGATCTAGTCTTAAGAGCTAGCTAAGATGTTATAAGAAATGCAAAAAAAAAAAGAAAAATTTCAAGAAAAAAGCATTATATGAAATGTGAAATTAAAATTTAATTTTTCTTTTTTGCCTTAGAGGAATTACTGTCATGATATGAAGAAATGATAAAGAAGGTCGAATATCTAAACAAAAAAGTCAACATTTTTAAAATGAAATTTAAATAGGTTTATGACATACTTTTTAAGCTCATCTAATAAATTTTTAATGAAATTCGTCAAAAATTTTTTAAGGAATTTAATTTTCAAATTTTTCGAATAAACATTTATATTAATAAATTTCAATTGATTAAACAATTTAACCTATATACGTATATGCATTTGAAAAAGAAAAAAAAAAGAAAAAAAAAATAAGAAAACAAATTAATTGAATTTTTTATTATACTCATATTTTAATAATTATTTAAAAAAAAAATTGAAAGGAGCTTTATTTTTTATTACATTAATCAAACTAACTACGGTTTATTAATTCTTTAATCAACATAATCATTTAATAATTTAAAATAAGTATAATTATTTGTAAAAAATTTTCTTGTATTATTATTTAATTAAAAATACCCATTTTAATAATGTATATGTTGTTAAAAGTAAATGCGTAACATTTAAAACAAATAATATTTCTGTATGAATACACCAAAATGAATTAATTATGGATTTTATAGCAATTTAATTAATTTCAATAAAAGCTATACATATACGTAAGTATCCGTAATTATGTAGATTAAATTTCTTAACTTAGATAATAATTAAATTTATAGTGAATAAATGTATAAACAATACATGTACACATATAATTAAATTTACATACATACATATATATATATACGTACATTACATATTGATTTATTAAACAATCGAACAAAATTGTTTTTATTATCACTTTATCACTATAATAACACTTCCAAGTTATAATGTCTGAAAATGTTTGGTTTAAATTTTTTATGTATGGTATGGTATGGCACATGACAATGCGTTAATCTTTATAACCATAATAATTGCTAATGTAATTAACTTAATTGTATTTTCAACTATCTATTCAAAGACAAATACCCTTAATAGGAAAATGTTTCATATTAATTATTTATTTTTTCCTTTTTCACCCAGAGGACCTTCAAAAATATTTGTATACTTTTAATAAAAAAAATGAATGTAATTTGTGCAATTTTCTTTGATGTATCAAGGATATCTTAAATAAATAAAAAATAAAGGATAAAAAAAAAATAAATAAATATTAATGAGATTTTCAACTTTTGTTCTCGAAATGAAATGTAATTTAATTCAACACAAAAACATATTGGAGTACATAATGGATATATTTATGAAGTATATACATAAATAAATTCTTAAGTGAAAATTGTGGTTTTAAACAGTAATTTTAGTTTTAATTAAACAGTTAATATTATAAACATACATAAATTAGATATGTGTGCATGTTATTAAAAACTTCAAAAATTACCACAAAATATATTAAAAATATTATATACCATATTTGTGGAATTATGTCAAGTTTTCTAAACTTTTAGTCAAATTGCTATTAAATGCAGAAAAATTAAACTATATTAACTGATTGAAATTATAATTAACTGGTTTTATTTAAAATATTTTGAAATATTTGAATTATTAGAAAATATTTCTGTTTAAAAATATGTATGTAAGTTTAATCAAATAATTACATAAGTTACGGCATGAAATGAATATAAACATGGATTACAAATAATTTATAATTGAAATTTGAACCTTTTTTTAAATATTTGAAAAAGTGTTACTTGATTACAACTTGAATGAAAAATAAAAACGAAAAATACTTATAAAAATTTATAAATTATTATTATTAATTTCAAAAACAAATTTGAAATTTTCTTTTTAATAAAACCTTGTAAGAGTTAACATCGTTTGTTTCATTTGGAATGAGATTACACAAATTTGAATTGATTTCAATTCGAAAATATATTTTACTCTATTAAAATTACATATGTACGTATATGTATGTATCAGATTGCCATTTTCTTAGATAAGTACATATATTTGCTTTTACTTATACATAACACTTTTTATTTTAATACATTTAAAATCATTATTTAAAGTCAAACATGACAAGAACTAAACGAAATTTAATCTTTTTGATGTTCAAATTTACCAAAAATGACTAGAAAACTTGATATAAATTTTGATATTACTTTGTAATACAATTCAATACAACAATGAAAAGTAGTTAAAATGGCATACATACTATATATAGTTTAGTAAGTTTAACAAATTAAATTTTAATTTGAGAAATTACTCATTGGGAATAATAAAAATAAAATTATCTCTTAAATAAAGTTGAAAGCATTATAAATGAACTGTGTTAAAATGTTTGACATTGACATGACAGTGAAATCAAAATAACAAAAACAAAAAGATATCATTTTAAGACATTACACAGATTTTATGGTGTAAAATTTCTTTATTTTAATTCTAAGTTTTTCATTTTCTAAATAAAAAAACGTGCTAATGTATTAATTTTCCATACAAAAATTTCATGATTTAAAAATTTTGATTTATAATTTTATGTTTAATTTTATGTTATGTTAAATTGATCTATCATCATTGTAAAATAAACTCTTAAGGTAAATTTAATTTTTTCTCATAGTCGCATTGAAAGCTCTTTTACGTAGTCGTTTGATAGCTTTTATTGTTTGTAAATAAATTTATATGGGAAAAATTGTTTTTAAAATACAATTAATAAAAATAGTAACTTCCATACAATTGATTAAACTCGTCAAATGCATACGTCATAAACTTTCCAATTAAATCTACCTTATAAAGAGCTTTTTATACTATGATCTGTAATGTTAATATGTATTATATGTTTTACATTTGCATATTTATAATGATAAAAATAATTTAGCCAATAAGTAAACAAATATTAAGAATTCTGTGAGTAATCTGAATAACGATGACTAAAAACAAAGATCAAAAATACATACATATGTACATACATACATACATACATATGTATGGACATATACTTATATGTAATAATATAACATGAAACAAAAATATTTTTACATAATTCTTTCCCAAGCACATAATCAAAATATAAAGAAAATTGATTTTATTTTTATTTTCATTATGTAAGAAAAAGCTGGAATTGAATTTGAACAATTCAATCAAATTTATTAATAACATTTTGAATTACAAAGTTTATTATTTTGTTATATATACATACATATGTATGTATATAAATAACAGATGAGATTTTTGCAAAAATATTCCATGTAACACGATATATATTTTTCTAAACGTGGCATGCTTGTACATTACGTTATGGAATATTATATTTCACTTATTACTACATGTTTTTAATCAAATTGTGCAACATAAATCATATTGACCTTATGATTAAAATGTCTTTTTACGTATGTATGTCTTTATTCTGAACATAACGTATGTATAATTCCAAAAGTAGTCGATATAGCAATAGGATTTCGTTTCAGAAATCTTCTAGCACTACGTTTTTTTAATCCAAACATTTTCATCTTTTTTTTATTTAAAACGTATTTACATAATGTGTTATAATAACACACAAATGATAATTTATTTTTATATTAGTGTATTCGGTAGTAACTAAGAATGATCAATAGTCTGTATTTTCAATTTTTTTTTATCAGTTATCATCACATTCAATCGATTATAAAGTCTAGACATCCAAAGAAAAAAAAAACCTCAAAGTTAGGAAAAAAAATCAAAATACAAATTTTATTTATTTCATCCTTGTTATTTTATTTGATAAAAATGATTAATGGAGAACATGGTATAAAAGTTACTCTTTTTCTTAGTAAATAAATTGATTTTATTCTCACGTTGTTATCACTTAACGAATTGATCTTTCATTCAATCAAAATGTTAAAAATTGATGAGAAAAATCGGTTTTTTTTTTTTGTTTAACTTAAAAACGAATTGATGATTTATTTCAACGATTTTTTTTTTTTACAAAATAGTACTTTTGTATAGGTCAAAAAAAATTTTTTTTATTTGCTTGCTTTTAGATAAATATCTCATGATAATCATTTTGATTTTTTTTCTTTATTATATTCTCATTTATTCAGCTTTTAATAAAATATATTTTGTAGTAAAACAAAATTTTATGATATTTTCATATTGTGATATTTTTTGCGATTTGATTTGTTACAATTATAGAAAACCATTCGTGTCTACTGTACAAAAAAAAAGAAGAAAACTAAAAATATAAACGATGAAATTTATTATTTTTTTTTTTTTTATTACAATATTTTATCCTTTTAATAATGATCTCATTATATTTGGAAAATTTTGATTTTTTTTTATTTCATATTGTTACGATATAAAATAGAAAAATTTAGGTGAAAAATAAAAATTGCTAACATGAGAATTTCATTTACACGCACTCAAAACAGGATGCCTACGACGAGTTATATAAGAAAAGGTCAAAAAATATAAAAAATGATTGACTGACATAAAAATAAAACCAGAATTATGTTACAATCAAAAAGTCTATACATTTTTTTTATATTTCTGTAAAGTATATTAATATTACAAAATAACAATTTTTTTTAAATATTTTTGTAATGTAAATTTTATAAATTTCTAACATGTAAAAGATGTTGGCATAAAACATTAAAAATCGAATTTTTAAACCTTTTCAAAATTCAAGGTTAAATTTTTTTTTTGTAACAGATACATATGTATATATACTGAGTAAATTTTGACATTGAAATTTAAATATGTACGTACTCGTAAGTACATAATTTTTTTTTTCTAAATCGAATATTTTAAACTGAACACTTAGCTGAGCGAATGTTTGTACATACATACATACATAAATAATTACAATAAAGTAATCATATCCGGTTGCTTTGTGGTAAGCACATTTATAATCATTACAATCATAAAATATATATGTGAATTATGTGATGAGCATATTTTCCAAAAATTTTATTTTATCTAACCGAAAGGTTCAATAGCGCAAATTTCTGAAAATTTTAATTATCATTTGGAAATTTTCATCGAAACATAAAATAACAAAAAAAAAAATAAATAAATAAATAAAATCACTTCAACGAGATATCTATAAATGGTATAGGTATATAATAAACAAACATGATACGTATACATCTGTTATTTAAAATTTAATTAACAATAATTGATAACTTTGAATAGAATGTATGTTAAAAAAAAAAATTTTTTTTTAAATTTATTAATTATTAATTATTTATTAATTTTTAATTATAGTTCTTATTAATTATTTTAATTGTTACACACATGTAGGTATAGTGCACATCAACCAACACATTATTATCAAAAAAGTAAAATTTATAATCTAAATTTTTGAGAGAATTTTTGTTAATTCAAAGGTAACTTTTGTGAAAATTTTTTAATTTTCCATTTAAGGATCATTTTACAATGTATAACAAGGTATGTATATGTGTGTGTATTTCAACATGTTGAAAAAGTTTAACTATTCTCTCTACTTCTGTGGTACATATACCATACATACACATTTACATATTATTTTGCTGTGTACGTAAAAATCTACAGAATAGATTGATAAAATCAGGTTCTTTCAAATGTGTGAATAATAAAATCTATAATTTATTGATGTTAAAAGTTTGTTACCTATACGATGTCTGTTTCCAACTACCTTGAACTGTAATATAATTAGCGAAAATAATGATTTAATGAATAAATGCTTTTGTTAACCATATACTACAAAAGTATAAAGAATAATTACATGTACCTTTTCAATCTCTATTCTATATAGTTCTCTTTAGAATTATTATAATTAGAAAATTTTTGTAATAAATGCATGTTAGGTCGATTTTTTTTTTAAAGTTTCAGAGAAATAGCATTTTCAAAATAAATTAAAAAATCAATATATCAACCTAATTAAGTATAGAATTGTTAATTCATTGAAAATAAAACATATAAAACATACAAATATTCGTATATATACATTTTGCTTTTAATATATGTAACAAAAAGGACTAGATTCAATTCGTTTAAATTAAAATTTTTAAAAATTATTATATCACGATGATTTTGCTTCTTAAAATATGAAATCGGTACTACTATTTTATACATTTACCAATTTTAAATTAATTTAAATTAATTTTTTTGACGTTGTACATTGGATTCCATTAAAACAGATGGGATTCAACCAAAAGTTAAGTAACCCTTTTCAAAGTAAATAAAAAGAATTAAAAAAAAAAAAAAAATGCTTCGTCATTCAATTTTAATATTAAAAACATTTTTATTTATTCCTAAATCAACTGATTTTTTTTTTCAATACATACATATGTATATGTATGTACATACCCCATTTAAACATACCGCATAACGAAGTAATTTTTCTTAATTATCTCACAGGACATTAACGTATGTACATACATAGATATGTAAATAATATGTTTTCCTATAGTAATTCAAACCGTTATGTCTGTATTTATTCGCAAACATTTGATGTCTTAAAATAATTTTGTGTATTGTGTGCGAAAGTTAATTTTTTAAAAGTTAAATCTTTCAAAAAACAGATAATTAAATAAATGTAAAAGTGAAAGATTTAAAAAAAAGTTTTATCTTTGTTTTCGTAGTGTTATAAACAAATATGAGTAATTTATCCCATATTTGTTACTCATTGGAATTGGTTTTTTAAAAAAAGTGCTTTAAATTATTTCTATTCAAATTTAAATATTTTCTGTAAAAAATTGAAAAATTTATTTCTAAATTACTTTTTCTTTTTTGTTTTTTTTTTTTTTTTTTTTTTTAAATTCAATATTATGTTATTTCCAATAGCAATAAATCTTTTTTAGTTTAAAATAAAAAATGTATTTCTATTTCCAACACTTAATACGAAAAAAACGAATATTTATTTAGTGGTCTGTTTTTTTTTTATTATTTTAAATTTTTGTGAAAATAAGCACGTGCAGTAAATGTAAGTAATTTAAAAAAAAAAGAAGAAAAATGTTGAAAAACAAATACACGAGCTGTTGGAAAATTAAAATACTGATATTTTAAAAAACCCATTTTAAAAAGCGAACGAATTTCATCCGAATAAAAAGAATATTAATACTACAAAAATAATTTGAAACTTGAAAAGTTAATAAAAATACGATGCTGTTTATATTTTAATTAATTTTCCAAAAAGTTAAAATTTTTGTACTCTTTGTTATTTCATTTAAAAATTTTTGAAATGCATCATCGAGAAAATTTTATAGAACAATTGATCAATAAAACTAATACGTATGCTGCTAATACTCTATTGATTTATTGATTTAAAATTATATGTATGTATATCCTAGCCTTGAAGATTTTCTTATTGTCTAAAAAATTGTCTAAAATTAATTTTTTATCAATTTTAAAATTTTTTTTGATGAACAGCAAAAAACCAAAATTTCATAATAGTCTTTATTTCTACCACAAATATGTGTGCAAAAGAAAATAAAATAAATTTACTTTATTTGCAAAAAATTAAAAAAAAAAACAAAAGCTGCTAAATTGCTTTAGAAAACTTCTTATCCTTGTTCTCAAAATACAAAAAAGTATAAGCATTTTTAATGTTGTTTGAATTGATTCAAAATTGAATAAATAAAAAGTTTTAAACGCTTCTTACATATGGATTTATGCACGTACATGAATACTTAAGTTTTTGAATTTACTTAAGAAAATTTTATGTTCTTTTCTATACTTATTTGTTTTATACCATTATATTGTGAGATTTATTTTATTGTTTGTAAACAATACGTATGACTCTCATACAAATACAATATTTAAATTAAATATCTGTTAAAAGTTGTTTATTTATTTATTTATTTTATTTTATATTATAGGTATTTGTTTTTGTAAAATAAAATAAATGCAAAACTCAGCACAATTACATATTTTTACACAATTTTACATCATTGTTATCGATTTTGAATTATTCTCAAGTTTACTCTACAATTATTTTCCTTAATAATGCCTTTTATCCCTTTAATTCTATACAATATAAAAACTGATGACTTCAAAACAATAAAATAAATAAATTAATTCATTAAAATTTACAAATTTTCCAAATAATTTTCTATTTTTCCTAAATAGACAATTTTAAACTTATATAATTTATTTTTTTCATTTTATGTAGTAATCACTTATAAAAGAAAATTAAAAGGTTCTCTTAAGTAGAAATAAAATTTAAATATTCCATTATTTTAAAATTAATTTTATTTGTATTGTTGTTTTCGAAAGACTGTACAACATTTGATTTATAATGTTTAATTACTACTTTTCATTTTTCGAAAATAATCGTTTTATTTATCGTAGACTATATTAAGTAATTAGCATTGTATGATTTTGAAGACAATAATTTAGATTTCACTCTCAGTAGTATAATATGGGCTTTATCTTCATTTTAGAAGGTTTCAGGTAAAATAGAATACAGAAAGAAATGAAAATTGCCCACCTTGATTTAAAAAAAAAAAAAAAAGTTATTTAAGTGAGAATATGCATTTTTTTATAATAATTCAAATTTTATTTAAATTTTCAAAGTTTTAAGATTGAAATTTAACTAAAAATATCCTTGCTTCCAATACTTGAAAACGTAAATAATAAATTTATTTACGAAAAATAAATCATTGAAATGTGTCTTCTTGTCTGTATTAAGGTAATCAGAACATAATGAATTTTCAATGAGAATTAAAAAAAATAATAAAAATAATTTTTAGACATTATTGATTTCAATAACAGAAAACATAAAATAATTGAACATCTTAACCTTGCAGTTACTATCTAAAATCAAATTAAAACTTATTATAAGAAATTTAATAGTGAAATCTTTGAAATGTTCATATTAAATTACGTTCAAAAACTTTTTTTTTATTTTATCTAATTACCGTAAAAATTGATTTTTTTTGTTTTCTATTTACTAAGTTATTTTTCATGAAAATGTTAAACAAATTAACAGAGAAAAACAAATAATAATTTTCATGTTGAAATACATTTTCTTTCGTATTTTTACATCACGTTCTATTTATATATATAAACTACAATATTCATTGAATTTAATTTAAGTAAATATTAGAACAATATTCAATTAATAATAAAAATTCTCAATGGAATTTGAATTTACGAAATTATACGTTAATAGTAGAGAACACTAAAATTTTGGGTAAATTTACAGTTGAATATGGCATTTCAATTCAGTAGTAGACTCTAGTAAAAAAATTAAAATAAATAAAATATTATGTATACAAATTAAAGAAATATTACAAAAATTAAAACATTATAAAGTCAGTTTTAAGTTATTTATGTAAGTACATACAATACATTGTATTTGATTATCAATTAATAACATGTACAAAAAAAAAATTACGAAACTATAAAGATATTATCAAAATAGCAATTAATAAAAGATAATTAATTTATAAATTCTAAATTAATATTTAACTAAAAAGTTCATTACTCCAATTTTAATTGTATTCAAACATATTTTACTTTAATTTAAAAGTTTTTATTGTGTTTTAGCGCAATTAAATATCTATGTATGTATGTAAAAAATAAATATCTATGTATGTATTAATAAATTGTTGTGTTTTTTTTTTGTATTCGAATGTTTTGTATTAGTTATATTTTATTTTGATTCAAATTGAATTTTGTTTAATATACTTACATATATTATGTACATTTGTATGTAGATTTATTTACATACATACATAGATCGTTATGGTCTTGATGAAGTATCCACACAAGATGCAAGAGACTTATGATATCTCGCGTGTTAGAGCATAATAATTATTTTTCTAATTTGTAATTAAGTTACGATATTTATCAGTTATTACGTGATTACGTAGCACATAAACTATCATGGAATTATCTATAAAAGCACGCACATCATTAAAATACATACATATGTATGTATATTTTAGCATAGAACGTTATACGGAAAATTTACTACTATGGTTTTTACAGACTTTTTACCAAATTTTTATAACTTTTTTTTTGTAATAAAAATTTCTCCTAAAACTATGTATCTTTATACTTAAAACAATTTTAAACATCTCTAAAAATTCGAAATATAGGTATTTGTATTTAATGTTTTTTTTTTTTTGTTTTTCTATCATATCTCTGCCTATTTACTTTCTTATTTTAATCCCACCCACTAAAAAGATAACAGAAAAATAATATTATTATTTTTTTCAGATGTCCTTAAAAATTGTGTATACACAGCCTTATTGAATGATTTTAAAATACAAATAAAATATTTACTTAGGATGCAATTAAAGTTGTGACAAAAACAAAAAATAAACAATGAAATTTGATCCAAAAATTGACATTAAAAAAAGGAAATAATGCGATAAACAAAGAAAAATATTATTTTATATTTTCGTTTTTTTGTGTTCTTCCCCCTCTCTCTTTTTTATTTATATTTTTTCAAAAAAGTATGTGACATTGATATGTCAAAATGATATTTTTGGATTGAGATTTGAGACAGATACATACATATATATGTACATACATGTGTATGTACTTACATAAAATGTTTTTTTTTTATATGAAAAGTAATAATAAAGATTAATTTCATAATTAATGAACTCACATTTCAAAAATATGTACATCTGATTGTTTTTAAATTTACAAGAACGTATATAAAGCACGTTCAACCATTATGACAACAAATAAAATTTAAAAAATTATATTGAACGCTGTGTACAACATAACAACACGTGCCTTAGATAGATAGTTATAGACCTTTTTTTCTGGATTTACTCAGTCTGTGTCTATCAGAAAATTTTTCTGACAGTACAATCCCCCCCTCCTCTCCCCTCATCTACCCCCTCACTGACTAAAATTAAATGTTTTTGGTCAAAGAAATTATATATAATGCCAATTCTGATATATTTTTAACTATTTCGTATACCTGGCCCTGGGTTATATTGTATGTACGTAATGAATTTCGCAAAACAAAAGTTAACAGGAAAAATACTTTTTTAAAGATATTTTCCTAAAAAGACTTTCAAACTCTACTAAAATTGAGAATATTGAGCATTTGGATATTTTGAAAAATTAAAATTGAATCATAATTTCTACATTTATGTGTGTACGAGCATATATGTACATATGTACATTATGGGTATAAAACCTATAGCTCTTGATTAAATTTTTGCGGATTATTAGCAAAGATGTGAAAATTATATTTTAATTTTTTATATATACATACATGTATATGTGGTATGTACTATACAAGAAATTAGTTAATCACATTGCGTGTAATAAGAAAATTATTCTGCACAATCAGCTGTAAAAGTTATAAATATGAAATAGAAGAAGAATAACATAAATAATTTCATGGAATATTACTTTTAAACACTATTAAAGTACTTTCTGAACAGTGAAAAATAAAAATATTGGTACTTAAAAATAACCATTATAATATAATAGTGAACAGTGCAGGGATATTATAATATGGATACGAAACTTTACGATACACGAACTGTGAAAATGTTAACGCGTTTCATTTTTTTTTTTTTTATTATAAGTGATTTTGTTGGAAAAATTCCAAAAAGTTACTTATTTGTGAATAAAGTTGTACAAGTTGTCTGTGCATAAACTTCAAGACAGGAATTTTTATATAATAATGTATGCATTAATATGTTCATTTTCTAAATTTCCATCCATATAATTAATTTATGCAATATTAAATCCTTTACAGGTGAATAACTTTACAACTCATGCATGTGTTATTTATTATACGCTATTAAATACTACACCAATGGTTTTAATATTTCGTTGACTATACATATTGATAGTAAAATAACAAAGATTTTCTAATACTTACATACATAATGTACATACATACATATGTATGTTTATAATGTTCTAGATTTAAAATAAAAAAAAAAATTCATTGTTAAAAGGAAAAATAAATTAAAAATAGTGAAATTAGTTTCACTTGAAATCATATTTTTTAAAGTGTGAAATATTTTTAAAAATGAATGAACTCCTATAATAGTTTTTATGATTTTTAAAGCTTTTGTTTTAATGCTTCAAATAAAATAATTAAATATACTTAGAAAGCTACAAATATAATTTTTTTTGTCAGATAATATTTTACCGTTTGAAGCCTTGCATACTTTAATCTATAACCTATAATACGAGTAATTGTAAAAAAAAAAATTAATTATTACATTTATGTATGCATAAATCTTTTCAAATACAAAAAAGTGAATTTGAAATTGGTGAATCCGACTTAAAACAGATTTTACTGGTCTGGTGTTAGTATTATTTAATTTACCTGACATGACATTATGGTTTTATTCTCGTTGGTTGTTGTTGTCTTTTTAAATTTTCAAATTCTCGAATTTAATTTTTCATTTTTCAATTTTTGATAAGTTTTTACAAGTAAACATATTTTTACATATTGATGGTGTATATATACGTATTATTACATTACAAAATGTGTAATTTACGTACGTATTTCGTTTACATTATACATTACATACATATTTCGTTTAATGCAGATATTGCGTTACGATAGATATAGGTACATACATATGTGTGTACGTTTCTGTATATTTTGTGTACATGTAATGTAAAAATTAATTCTAATATTATATTTTAGAAGATTATAATATAAAGAAAATTTTGTAATAAATTTCAATCCTTTTGTTTAAAATTTGAAACGTAATGCAAAAAGTTTTCCTTCTGTAAATAACTGTAATTCGAATTTGTAATTTTTTATGATTTTTCATTCATTTTGTTTTTTCAAAATATTTCATATATTGATAACATGTACATATATTTAACCATTAATAACACATATCTATCATGTATCTATGTAAATACATATGTACATATGTATGTATATGCGTACGAACGTTTATTGGTATTCATGTAAAAGTAGACGTGTAACTATCAGTTGTGACATTCACCACAAAAAACACTTTTAAAGTATGTACCATAAATAAAATTATGAATTATTATAAAATAAGATTTCTATGTTTATATATTTGGATCATTTAAAGCTACTATACATATGTATGTATGTTTCACAATATACCTACTAACCAATTATACACAAACATAACAAATATGTTTATATGTGTACATATGTGTATATCGTGTACTTAATATGTTAAATGATTCTTCGATTTGTTATGCCACATGTTACAAATTTAATAATTTAACTTTTACAACAACAACAACAATAAAATATGAAAATACGTTTGAATATATATACATAATATTCATAAAACTTCCACATACTAAATAATATTAAAATAATGTACGAAATTATATTAAACATAACGTTTGTCTTGTTCATAACCATCTCACATTTGTGTATAAAATATAAACATTTATGGTTTATTTTTTAAAATAATCACTTGTATTTTGATTGGATATTATTTTCTTTTAAATCTATTAATTTTATTTTTGAACAGCAATTTTTAGTTATTCAAGATAAAAAGTGTATTTATTAAAAATCAAAAGAAAAATTTTTGACCATATTTGGTAATGGCATTAAATTATGTTTGTTCTATGGAAATACAAGTGTTTGTGATTTAAAAAATGAACTTTAAACATATTTACATCCAAACGTATGTACGGGTATCAATCTGTAATACGTATGTACGCTAAAATCAAAAATACGTATAAAGTAAAGATTTTAAACAATAATACGTAATTATGTTCATATATTGTAATTTGTCATTTCCTTTTAGCAACATTTAAAATATAGAAATCATTCTTAATCCTCTTTTACAAAAGTCACATTATTGGTACATAGTATTGCGTAATAGATCTTTAATATTTCATTACAACAAAAATATAAAATATTATATTAATTATTTTTAATAAATATTTAAAGACAATCATAATTTCAAGTGATGGAATAATAAATTATGATCGCAAAATATATGAATTTTTTTTGTTTTTTTTTTTAAATAAACTAAATTCAAATAGAATTTCAGAAAAACGATTAAAACAATTAAAATAATTAAAAAATTCAAGGATTTAAAATTTTACCAAATTTAGTAAAAAGATTTAAATTTCAAAATATTTATTTTTAAAACAATGGAAATTTTTGTACATACATATATGTACATGTTTAAGTTGAAAATATGCTAATTGCATAAATGAATTATTATTTTGCGATTTATTTATTTATTATTTTTTGTTCATTTGTTTGAATGTTTTAATATGAAATATTTCGAAATGAAAATTTTATCATCATCATGTCGGCACTATAGTTCATGTAGGACCCTCGCCTCTATTAGAATTCGCCGCAATTCTTCTCTATCCTTAGCTTTCTCTCGCCAGTTGTTAATCCCCAGCTTACGTACATATATCTTTGATTACATCATCCCACCATCTTTTCTTGGGTCTACCAATTGGTCTACTATCATCCGGCTTGCCTTCCCATACTTTTTTCTGTCTTGATTCATTCTGCATGCATAGGTGTCCTAACAATCATAATCTATGGATCTTAATGAACTGCACAATGTTCATGTCTATGAAAATTTCGTATGAAAATTTTATACAATGTATTATTTTAGGTTAAACAAAGAAATAAAATAAAATAAAATAAAACAAAACAACCGTAAATAATACATTAAATTTAGGACTAAAAAAATACGTACATACAAATATTTTATACATGTACATATTAGTTTTTCCTAATTTTTAATTAGTTTTCTTCCGCATAGAATTACTTATTAATTAATATCTGTTAAATATCATATTTTTCTACATATCCAAGTTGAAACTCGAAAATTTTCGAAATTCAACCAGTCTTTATTATTTTTTTTTTTTTTTATTAAGAATCATCCGAATGTAAAAATAAAATTTCCATTAATTTTTCTCTCACACTATGATTATAACAAAAACGAATAAAAAATTTGTATGCATTGTATAGACAATTTTATCTATATTATTGTTATTTAAAGGATTTTATTATTATACACAAAAGAAAAACTGAATAAATAAATTGCTTACCTGTGCGAAAAATTTTGTGAAAATAATTAAATTTAACTTGAGTGTATATACAATGAAATTAAAAATTACATCTATTGTTAATAAAACAGATGAAATGAAAAAAGAAAATAATACGCATAAAAATAGCAGACATATAAATATGTACATAATATATTGAAATCCTTTTTTCGATTTTAACTAATCCGTAAAAATGTACGTAAATATATACGTATCTTAGATTACGTATTATATTATGTACGTAAATACGATTTTTGCAATGCAAATTTTACATTTACACAAGTGTTATCTGCCATAAATTTTTGAACCTATTTAAATATTACCATAATATTGGTAAAACTCAAAAAACACCCATAACAACGAGTTATAAAAAATTATTCTACTGTAAAAGTAGGATATACTGTGTACCTATATAGTATTGTATCATTGCCGGCGTAAAAGCTCAATATAAGCTATGAGCATATGATTTTTCATTAGTATATAATGTAATAGTTAAAATATGAATTTTAATAGCATTAGGGGGTTTAAAACTATGAGACACTTACAAGACACAAATGAAAAATTGTCTTATGAGACACCGGGTGAAGAAAGTGAAGCGTGTATGAGGTTGCACAGTATCTATCAGGGCTACCTGATACACGCCTCACTTTCTTCACCCGTTACACTGGAAGTAGTGGAAAGTGTTTCATAAGTTTTTATCTTTAATGTGAAAGCTGACATTGTAATTAGAAAATCAGTATGTAATATTTAATTAAGAAAATATTTTCGATACAAGAAATTTTATAAGACATTGTGAAGTAAATTATCATAAAATTTGTATCATTTATAAAAAAACAAACACCTATTTACTGTGTTTTATTCTATTATCATGATCATTTTTGAAACAACTGTAAATGTTTACAAATACTATAAAAGAAATTCTGTAAATATTTATAAATTCTACAATTTTTATTTTCATATTTGAAATTTTGTAATTTTTTATTATTGTTTCCAGTATAAGTACTTCACTTTAATAGAAATGCAACGTACTTGAATACAAAATGATTTGACTGTTTTAACAACAAGTCATCTATAAATGTTTATTATTTTTGTTATTAACTTAAATGTATCCCTGAATGAGTATTAAAATAATATAGTTTTTGTAGATAATTTGATCATCAATTCAATAAAAAATTTTTATCATGTTCGATTTTAAATGACCTTTTGTGTAAAGGACACAAAGTAATGTGTAATATATATAAGAAAACATATGTACATATTTTGTATAACAAAACGAAAAAAAAATTATGTGCATAAGACATGATTTTTAAATAATTTTTAAATAAAACAAAATCATTACATCTGTATAATAAAAAATAAATGAAAAATGAAAAAAAAAAAAATTATTCTCATTTTTATTGGAAAATTTTGAAATTTTGGCACGTTCTCAAAACATATTTAATAAAAAAAAAAAAACAATACTATTTTTAGTTTTCATTGTGATAATCAAGAAAAATTGAACAGTAAACAAGTTTTCATTTAACTTTTATTTCACAAGAAAAATTTACTTTATAATTTATATTTCATCAATAAATTATTAATAAAAAAAAATCATTTGTAGAAATTATTTTCCAATGAAAGCAAACAGCAATGTATTATACTTAAAAATATTTAAATAAAGCAAATTTTCATTTACCAACTTTCTTTCAATCGTATAAACATTTTCCATTTTGTACAATAATTGTTATATGTAACATAGCTAAAGTTATTATTATAAATAAATAAATTTCCACGTGTATCACAAAAAATAAATATCATGTGATTATTTTAACTTTTTCTTGATTTCTTATTATTTTATATCAATCAACAACAAAAAATCAAATATCAACAACAATACAAAAATATTTGTAGGGAAATGAAATGAATTTTAACTTTCTTTTGTAATTATTTTTCTATAAATAGAATTTTTCTTATTTATTTTTTTAAAAGAAAAAGCAAATTTAGAAAATTTGTAACCTATATTTAAATAATGTGTTTTATAATGTATGACATAGGTTCATAAAGTACATTTATAGGTATATACATATTTACTTACATGTAGGTAGATATACCTACAAACATTATTAATTTTACAGATCTAACACATTTCCAGAATTCCAGGTAAATGGGGTGTTTTCAGGATCCTACATGCTTGCCAGATAACAAATCATGTTAAAAAAAAATTATAGTAAATGTGGAAAAATCAAAAGTAAAACTACTGTCAATGTTCAAAAAATTTTCAAATAAGGTCGTAGCAAAACAAGGGGTAAAAATAAATCATTCTCTTCTTTCAATGCAATTTTGTTTTTCAACCGGTGTACAAAATCTGAAATACCATGCATTAATAATGTATTATATAACATTAAGCTCAACAATTACTCTTGAATCGAAGAAATACTGTGTAACACTGTCATGTACTGTGTGCTGGTTATCTTTATCCAAATGTTCCTAATGTTCCTGTTTTATTTATTTATTTTTTTTAAAACGACTTTGTTATTACCATAAAATTATAATGAATAATATCTGAAAAGTGAAAATGATAAAAATTTCATCTTATATCTTTTTTTCCTTTTTTTCCAAAATTAATTAATATTTATATTTACATATGTATTTGCATACGTATGTACACACATACATACGCATATACCTAATATATATAATTGTTTAAAGATACAGCTAAGTAATATTGGTAATACTGAGGTTTTATCAAAATATATGTACATAAGTATACATGTGCTTTGGTTTTATATCAAATATTAAAAGTTACACATACTAGGATCTTTTTGTTACTTATTTATAGACAAAAAAAGAGCTTTTGTATACACATATACATATGTATATGCATTTTACAGTAAAAGACTAAACGTGTCTGAATTAATTATATGATCAGTTGTTATACATACACAAAGAAGAAATTAAATAAAATACATACGAGTATATATACGTATGATATTAAGTTAAACTTCACGATTATTTGCAAACGTCTTATACATAAACATACATATGTACGTATCTGTAAGTATGTAACAGATTTATAAATATAATATTGCCTTTAGAAATGAATTGTATAAGTGATTACGACATTGCTACACTGTATATATGTACATGGTACAAATGAAATTCATATGAAAACACAATTGCTCATATACGTACGTTTATTTACTTTGTACATATGTGCAAATATTTTACTTTGTATATCAAAGGGAATTTTCGAAACTCAATTATTTACATTTTTTTTATACAATAAAATAACGAAAATTAGTTAGTGTTTTAATAAAAGCAAAAACTATATTTTATTTGATAAAAGTATAAACAATAAGATATATACATATGTATATGTTTGTTATGTATACACTACACGTATACATATATTTGTGTAAACATACTCAATAGATAAATAATTCTAATTTTACTCGGTAGATACGTTCCAGACAAAACCGTGTAAAAAAGACATGAAGTATGTTACATAGAAAAAAAAGATGATTAGATTTATATCCTTCAATCCTGTAAAAAATAGTTAAAATAAAATGATTCATACAAAAAAAAACCATTGTGAGTGTCTTTATAAATGCCAAATTAAATTTTTATGTGCTTTAATGCACAATTTATTTTATAAAAACAAGTTTTTCTAGACCGTGTTAAATCAAAACTGTGTAAAAAAGACCGTGTAAAAATAGAATTGGATGTACATACAAAATACGTTAAATTTTTCAATCCTTTGCTATCATTTTTATGATAAAAGGTAATGCAATTATAAAATATAATATTCATTTGGTATCATACAATTCTATATGCACAATTGATTTTACTGATTTTTTATTTTATCTCACGTGTTTATGAATTGTAAAATCTAAAATTGTGCAATGCATAAAATTAATATCACCGTTTATTACATACATATGTAGGTAAAAGTAGGGTGATGCAAATAGGTCCTGGTAACTTAGTAAACAGGATATAGTATACATGAATTCGAATTTCTATTAAAAACGAATTCAAAATATTATGATTGATCACATTTTATTCATACTAGATTTGTTTCTCAGGAACATATCAGTGGTTTACAATTCAAATAGTTAGTACTTATATTATTTATAACATTTCACACAAAATGATTTTATAAAGCAATTTTACAAATTTTACAAAACTATTTCAGTTATTTAAATTCTATACTATGTTTATTTTAATTGGAATTTTAATAAATTATTCAATATGTACATACATGCGTACATAAAGTATGTAAATATAAAATGTGTTTTAAATTTCTGAGAAATAAATGTAAAAATAAAATTAAATATACAATCGCATGTTAGCAAAATAGTACCTTTTTTTTTTATTAATTTAAATTATCTTTGTAATTCATTTACCACCTACACATTCTGATTTATAAAAATTTGTACCTTTTTTATGTACATTTACAGAAAAAAAAAATCTATAAAAATAAATTTCATAATAAATAATTCAATGTTAGTTTTAATTTAAATTTATTATGAACAGAAAAATAATTACGTTTCATTTTCAAAAGATTTCAACTAATTTTTGAACACATTTTTTATTTATATAATAAATTTTATTTATAATAAAATGGTTATAGTGTAATAGTGATCATTATATTGCCTTTAATATTAGTTCTTCTAGTCAAAGTTATTGATATCTATGCAAAATATCTAAGCCTAGTGATATATACATACATGTATGTAAATATTTACCGTATTAGTTCTTAAAGAACACTTGAAAGTTTTTGAATTTTGCAATAATGACGAAAGACAAAGGATAAAGTCTTAAAAATACTATTGATTAAAGTACCAGAAAAAATCTAATTGTTATTAATTCCTTCAAATAACATACAGAACAAATAAACATATCTTAATAATATATCGAAACATATTGTTGTTTGCTCTTTGTTACATTGCATAATTTTGTTCTTTTTTGTTAGTTCCGATTGCTTTGAGAGACTTAAAAAATTCTGTTCATTTCTTATGCAGTAATATCCTAATCGGATGTTACCATAGAGTAAAAACAAAAAAAAAACACACATCCTTTATATTAGAAATGAAGTTGTGACATAAAAACAGATAAAAAAGTTCAAGCTTAAGATTGATGATTTAAAAGAAAAGCAAAACAATGTAATAACAGGATGTTGTTTTTTATTTTCCTTTTTCTGTAAATTTTTTCCTTTTCAATCAGCATTACGTATGTACATAAACATAAGTGTGTGTATAAGTAAATATATTCAACTCTTATCATTGATTTTCCTTTTTCAGTTTTCTATTTACCATTTCCGTATCCTTAAGTAAGTTATAAAAATGAATGAATAAACGATATTTTCTTTGGTAAAAATATAATACATATTAAAGTACTCTGCAATATGTGGTACACATATGTATGTTTAATCCATCTAAAACTTGACAAAAAGTATAGACCTACGAGAATAATAGATCTACGAAAGGTAAACAAAAACAAATTTCTTTCTTTTTTTTGAAAACGAATATTGAATACAAATATTCATTTCATATTTATTACAAAACTTGAAAAGACACGTAGGACACATATTACATAAAAAAAAAACATTGAAAAATATATATACAAAAAATATTTATTACACGTTACGTATATTTTATCAAATTGTCCTACGTTTTTACGAATCTACATACATACATGTCTAATGTATGCTAGTACCTGACCTGACCGTCTACATACATGACCTGTACAAATATATCTATTTTGAAAAAAATTTGAATTTTATGTACGAAATAAATTAGAAAACCAAAATTATTTACATACATATGTAAAAAAATCCCTTTAAAATTTATTTGATGAATTTCCATTTTGATTAACTTATTTCATATTCATGACCTTTTATTTTTATTCAGTTAAAATAAATAAAACAAAGTTAAAATTTTCTTTTGTTTTTTTACTTATTTTCTCATATATAATTAAAATAACAAACAATTTATTAAAAATTTAGATTGTATTTTTTACATCAATTTTAAGTACATATTTAATATTCAAAATTTATTATTTTAAAAATTTGAATTTGAACACTATATAGTTTGCTGTAGTATTGTCAAACAAACATAAAAATAAGCAGAGAATACAACTGAATTAAAAATATTTTCAATTATTTTATTAAAATTAATTGTAGAGAGTTCGCACCACCGCACGTGGAAAATTAAAAGAAATTTGTTTTAATATTTTCTTTCTCTTTTATCATAATCATTTTTTAACCTTTTTATTTTATGTTTTGAAAAAAAAAAAAAACAAAGTCTTGCATAACACAATTCAAAAAAGAAATAGAAATTGTTCAGAAAATAAAAATAAATTTATCAAAGTAAATATAGAAAGGAATAAAAAAATAGATGTGAATGAACAGACAAAAGGCTATTTTATGAATTTATTTTAATGTTGTTAGTACATGTTAAACAAATTCAATGATTTTTCTAAAGGTTTCACTGTAATTATTAAAAATATTCTTTGTAATATTTTTCTATTTAAACATTTCTTTGAAACTAGTAACAATGACAAAAAAAGAAAATAATTCAAACACAATTGAATTTGAGAAAAAAAAAAAATTCTATTCATATACTCGTACAATTGAATGAATACAGTATAAATTTTCAATACTTATTGGTCAGTATTTCAATTTGAAATTTCATATCAGTCATATGGAATAGAAAATTAAATAAATTTATTTAAACTAGTTTATATTAATCTGTTTTTGAAAATGAAAAAAAATCAAATTATTTTTTGTTAGAGACGAGAATTAGCTGAACAAAAATTCTCTAAAAACTTCAAAATTAACAATAATCTGGTATCTACTTGTTGGCGGTTTTTTGTTTTTTTTACGTTATTTTTACTAAATTTAAAATTTATATTACATTAAAGAAAGATAATTGATTGTGAACATTATTCAAAAGGATAATTTGTTTATTACATTTATTATTAAAACTTTCTCTTTTATAATTTTCTAATTAAATTTTAATTAATAAATAGGTACATATATAATATCGATACACAATTACTGAAAAGTTTTTTAATTATCAAATTATTATTAATATAATAATAATAATAATAATAAAAATAATAATAATAATTTTAATTATAGCAATAAATCTAGAATATGTATATAATGTACATGCAGACTTCAGGACAAAAATTTTATTTTGCTAGATAGTATATTATGTTTAGAAATTACCAAATTATTTAGAATTTTCTTATAATTAAACGTATACCTATGTATAAAAGTATGTATGTCTATAAACTTCAATAAGTAAGAAAAGTACAAACGTAAGACAAAGTAGAAAAGTAAGATTTATGTATTACTTTATTAGTAATTGAATACAAATTAGATGATTTATAATTTTTGTTTATTTTTTAGCATCATTAATTAAATATTTATATATAATGATCGTTTAAGTACAATATGTGTAACTTGTTAAAATTTTATTTGCATTTATTAGCAAATCAATTTTTTTTTAATTTCAAATCTTGATTTGTTTTTCATGTTATTAAGAAAATCTTATAGGTTCAAACGTTCAGATAATTATAAAAATAAACAACCGTAAATAAAAATGCGTTAATCCATAAGTTAAATATATGTATGTACAATAGTATGTTTTTGAAAATTATCAAAATACAAATGGTTAATTCTCACATTACGTAATAAAGTTGAAATATAAAATGAATTTATACAAATTTCTATTTAGAAAATAATAGAAAAAAAAAATAATCAGTTTTTCGTGTTACACGCAATGTTAAAATTAGTTGATTATGAAATTTACTTGCAGTAAATTTGATTATAATGTAACAAAGATTTTAACTTTCATATCTCTGTTATAATATTGAATATGAATTGTAAACAAATATTAATCAAAAAAATAAAAATTATAAATAAACAAATTTGTTACGTGTTGAAATAAAATCATATTCAAACATTCTACATATGTAAGTACGTGTATGTAATATTGTTTCAAAACATTATATTCAAATTATTTTGTAATTCACTACGTAATAAATAAAGTCTTTATAATTTGCTTTTTAACGTAAAAAATGAAAAGTAATTTTTTTAACATCATTATTACAGAGGAGAATACCTAATGCAAGAAAATGTTGTATTTTATATAAAAATAAAGAAAATGAAAATTTAGTAAAAACAAAAAAAAAAAAAAAAATTAAAACTCTGTAAGAAAATTCCACACTTTATATACAAAATCCAAAGATCTCTTGTTGAATTTTATGGGGTAGAAAATTCTAAAAGGATTTTTCATTTGGGAAAAAATACTGTGGGAAAGTTTGTGATAGCCATTTTTTTGACACGCTGCAATTTGAACATGTATGATTATAATCCTTTATAAAAAAAAAAAAAAAATTTATCAGTTACCCAAGTAAAATGAAGCCACCCTATGTGAAAAACTTTTTCGTGTAATGAAATTTTAAACAAAAACATAAAATAGATACATACTATGTAATTTTACTACGTCTTTTGATATTGCGAGGAAATTAAATAAAAATTTAGCTTTCTTTGTAAAGTTAAACTTGGTTAAACATTGGTAATTACTTAATCATGTTAGTCTTTTGCAAACATTTTACAAAGATTTTTTGTCAATTTACATCTTCATGTTTTATTAACACTGATGAAAAAATAAGCCCAATTAAATTTATGAGTTTAACGATAAAAAATTCTGTTTATAAACATTTTGAAAGGAAAAGTACAGTATTATTTTACTTTTGTTTGATTATGCGATAAAACTGAAAAATTTTCTTTTTCTTACTTCTTATTTTTTTTTTTTGTTTTACTAATTATAAAAATAACTTCATAACTTGCTTCATGACCATCTTTTTAAATTGTTGTAATTTTCATAGCTGGCTATAGTTGTTGAAATCATTTCATCATTTGAAGCTATGACTCTTTTTCCAAATAAATTTTGGGCCTTACCAATAACTGTTTACTAAGTCGTTACTAAAGACTAATCTCATATAAAAATCTAAGACTATGTCCTTACTAACGACTTATTGAACGATTATTGGTAAAATTATAGATATCATTTTTATTTTTCTTTGTAACATATCCAAACCACGTGAAATTAATTATATACAAAACATTATACAAATATTATTTAACTAATTACAAAAATAAAAAATAAAAAATGAAAACCAATTTAATTGACACCGACAATTGACAATCATTTAAATAAAAAATTAAATGATACGCACGCAAGGATAATAAAGAATGATCAAATTAAATTAAAACAATATAAAATTACGCACAATCAAATCAAAATTTATATGTACATAAATGAATATAATAAAAATAATGTAAATTAGTCGTAATTTTATTGTTAAATCAATAATTATAAAAACAAATGAAATAAAATACATAACGTACGTATGTATGTGTATGTATTTCCATAAAAGATGGGATTCTATTTTTATATAATTTTATTGAAATGAAAAATAATTTATCAGAAAAGTTAAAAGACACGTGAAAAATAATATTTCGAATCTTTCAATATTCCTGCACACGGTATTCTTTAATTTTTTTTTTGACAAAAATATATACAGCATATACATACTTATGTACTTTTCGTATAAATACCTAAAATATAATTTGATGAATAATTTATTATTCATTTTTCTATATGTAGTCACTTCTACATACTTGTATTCAAATGAATCAAAAATACATATTTTGTTTTATTATCACGAATTTATCGTCAATTTTATTCTCTTTCCTATAAATTAGTCTTGTTCTCCTTTTCAAATACGAAAAGCTGTTAAATAATTAATAAATAAAAATGAAAGTTAAATTCATTCATACCCAATCGAAAAACCCTTACAAATGCTTGAAAATTGGTCTTTATAGAGCATCTTTCAATACAGCTGATACACAATATTGTATAATATGTGTTACATATAGAAATGTTAGAAAATGCATTAAATTGTAAAGACATTTAAATAAATAATTACTAAATTATAGAGCAAGATTATTAGACTATTAATGAAAAAATATTATTTATTAGTAATTACATGTTAAGAAAATTATAGGTCCTAGTAGAAATATTTTTGTTAATTTTTATCAAATCAGATTGCATTGTTTTTACAATAATTTAATTTAATTGAAGCAGTTAAACAAATCACATTATAACTCGCATATTATTATACATTCACTTCCTTCCTTTCACAACTTTGATCTTCTTTCAATAATTTTTCTTTATGCTTTCTGCTTATGCTATACAAATATGTAATTAAATATATTATAAATTACCTATGACAATCAGTGCTATCGCTTTACTGAAATTGCAATATTTGTCCTTAATCAATACATTTACGAATATGACCTTCATACTTGTACAAAAAAACTACACCCTATTTATTAACGAATAAAATTCAAGAGCTACTACACAACTCGCCTGTCTTCTCTTACGTCAGAAAGGCAACTGAATTGAAAAAAAATTATTAACTATCATTTATGTATTATGTACGCTCCCCGACTAGACTGCTAGAAAGCTATGCTATATGCTCTTGCTATGTATACCATGATATACCATATTTCATGAAATATGAAAATAAAGAAAAATATAAAAACGAACTGGTTGAGAAATGAGAATGAAGACATGTGAAAAACGATAGCACTGATGATTACCATGCGATGCGAGTAAAAAAAATGTTTTTGATGTATTTATATGTACATACTTAATAAATAAATAAATATATGTTATATGTGATTAAAAAAACATACGTAGCAGTTTACATATAAGCAAAAAATAAATTACTTTTAAAAGCACATTCCTACAAAAAATTTTTATTTTCTTTTATTTATTTTATGATTTTATAAAACTTTTTTCTTTTTTTGTTCCCTTTTCAAATTCATCCTTTTTGTAATGTACTTATATTGTATTTTGTATGTTTATTTAAAAAAGTAAAAACTATAAAATTTTACGCATTTTTAAAAGTAATGTTTTCAAAGAAAAACTAAAAATGTATAAAAATACATAAAATTTTAGTGTACTCAAAAGGACAATAAATATAGATGAATAAAAAATGTATTGTTTCCTTTATTTTTATTTTTTGTTTCTTTTAGTATTATAATAAAACGTTTTTTTTTTTTGTAAGATTTTTGATATTATAAATAAACATTAAATGGGCACAATAACAAACTAATGGTATTCAAATAAATTAAGAAATTTAAAAAAAAAAAATAAGGTAATTTTAACCATGAAAATAGTTAAATTGAATTGGAACTCTACGAAATTTTAACAAATACGTAAATTCTATACTAAAGATATTAGTTACTGATTATTACATAATTGCGTTGATATCAATTTTCTTTCAGGTAAATCTATATAAAAGAGTAATCAAATGAAAATTTTATAAGTATATACAGAAAAAGCAAATAAAAACATGAAATTCCATTAATCAAAATGTCGAGTATTATTGTTTATAAAAGAAAAGGAAAAACCATAAAATAGAACATATCATCAATAAATATAACAATATATGATTAAATTTTTTTTTTCTTGAAATTTCCTTTATGTTGTTTATTATATCGGAATTTATCAATGCGTAAAAATTAAATATAATTTTTTGTTTTTTTGTTTTTTTTATTTTGATAAAAATACGTACATTTCATATACAAATATAAATACGATGTAATAAACAACATTAATATATGAATTACGTGTAAATCTGTTAAATAAATAAACTATCAAATTATAAAAAATTGTATATAAAATATCTACTTAGTTTTAAAACTTTCTTTTATCTCATTTCATAATTTAGTTTTTTTATTTTTTATTTATTTTTTTTCAAATTGTTCATACCTATTGTCCGAAATAAAAACCTATATCAAGGTTGAAGGTATAAAGGTATATAGAGGTACATATGTATATTTATATCAGTAAAAAATTAAATAAATTTTATTTTCTTTCTCGATATTATGTTTTATTTGTGAAAATAACAGTCGACTTCAAAGAAAATTTTTTATTTTGATTCTATTTTTTAGGAAAATCTAATTATCAAATGCTAATCATGGATTTTTATTAAACTTTTCTTTTGTTTTTTTTTTTCGTTTTTTTCTTTTATTATTTTTAAATTGTTTATTGTTTTAGTTATTGTGTATGTTTTGTAAAAATCGTTTCTATGAGATTCAATTAAGTAAAATGTGTTTTCCTTTTACAAAAAAATAAGCTTTTATTTTGCGTTTCAAATATATAAAAAAAACATATTTACAAAGCATATGAATCATTGTTTTGATATATTGTTTTTTATATGAACCATCTTTCTTGAAAATTGTCTTATTTTTATGATCATTCAATTCAAATATAAAAATAAATATGATTTGCTAAAAAATTAAACGTAATTATAAATAACAAAAAATTGTGCAATATCCTGTAACGTATGTATATATATTTAAAAAATTAAATAAATCTTACTATCTTAAAACGATAAACTTTCATCTTAAGATTAATTTTTATTTTTTTATTTTTATTTATTTATTTATTTATTTTTTTTTTTTTTTTTTTGTGAAAAATGAGAATTTGAGTCTCCTTAAAGTCAATCAGTAATAACATAATTTTAAAAATTTAAAAATAAAAATTTCCTTTGGGGCACTTATGTACAATATTAAGCAAAATTAATTTACAAATATACCAAGATATGTATTGTATTGAAAATAATCTAATATTTTTAAAATATTGAAACAAATAAAATTCAATAGTGAGAAATTTTTTCAAATAATCTAAATAAGCACTAAATCCATTCTATTAAATAAAAATATAAGAAAAAAAATTTTTTTTAAATTATACTCTCTCATATTGAAATTATATTGAATATTAGAATGATACTTGCCTTATGAATTTTATATAAATTCATATACATTTGTATAAATTAAGTGTATTGTGAATAGAAATTGAAATTCAATACACGTACACAGTGTTTATGAACATTGGAAAATTGGAAAACGTTTCATATTATTTTATTATTGAATGACAAAAAAATGTTAAAAACAAAATATATTTTAAGCTATTGTTTTAAAACATTTATTTATGTATGTTATAAACATGTAATGTTTCTTGTTTAACTAGGTTAGTCTTATACTTCCTTAATTTCAATCATTTTTAAAAATATTATTATCATGAAATATATACATTTATATGTATATAAAGAAAAAATGACAAAAGTAGAAAATGTTGTAATAAATTAAAAAAAAAAATATTTTTGTACATAAATATGTTCAAAATATTATGAATGTTATATACATACATACTTGTAAACATGCACGTGTGAGCACAATCAAAAAAAAAAAAAAAAAAAAAAAAATGGGAAAAGTTTGTAGGAAAATTCTTACACATGCAAATACACACAATCTCACACGAACATTGAACATATACTATATGTACATTTATGAGTTATATATCATAAGTAAAATAAACTTTTCCTTCTTTTACATACATAAGTACATATAGTATATTGATATAAGATTATTTAATAGATTTTTATTTTTTCGTTAGTGGGTGTAAGAGCAACCCAATTATAATTATTATGGTATTACATATCCAATATGAAAACTACTCAATCAAATGTAACACGTAAATTTGTGATCTTACAAAGGTATTCATCTAAATACAATATACAGATGTACATATATCTGAATGTAATTTAAGAATTTTCAGATTAAATTTTATGTAATATACATACATCTCTCTTTTGTCGCTACAGAATAAAATAAGATATATTTTAATAATAAAAAAATTAGTCCAACATTTATATGCAGACTGTGAAATATGTTACAAAATTTAAATGAGAATTGAAATACCATTCAAGTTTGAAATACCATTAGTTTTACACACAAACATACAATACATGTCTGTACATGTATATGTAAAATTTCCTTTTAGTGATAGTAAAATTAAAGTAGGACGTATACTTTAATTAAAGCATGATAAAAAAATAAAATTTTTGTATACAAAATTTTAAATGTGACCTTATAGTAGTCTAAAAAAAAATATGTATGTCAAATTCATGTGCACATACATCAATACACACGTACAAAAATGATATCCTACTTTATGTTTCTATTTTAACTATTTTTTTTTTTTGTTTGTTTTTTTATTAAACACATTATCCCACTTTGTGCAGATTTAATAGCAACTGTTTTTACAAGTGTACGCATTATGTTGGCTTTACTTTGTTTTTTAAAAAATATATTATATTAAAAAATCATATGCGTATTTCAATATTATCGAAAATTGAAATAAAAAAAAATCAATTTTTTTTTTATATTTCACATTAATTCCGAAAACAACACAAACCAATTCAAAATCCTTGAGAATAATACCTTGAAAATATTTTCGGAATTATGGATAATAAGTTTTTTGTAGATATACCATATAAGGATAAATTGGTGTTTGATTCACAGCAAATGAAAAGCTTTTTCGAGTTAAACCAAAAAAAAAAAAAAAAAAAAAAACAACAAATACCTCTGTACATAGATAAAAACGATTTTCTTTTATATTTACATATTATAAAGTTAAGAGCTAAGTATATTTTGCCTAAAGGTTTGTGAATTTTTTTTTTTTTTTTTTTTTTTTTAGAAGATAGATTTAGAAATACGTTTTTAGAAAATTGTAAATAATATAAAATGATCAAAAAATATAAATATGTATTTGTAACTTAATATAATTTTCATGTCAGTAAACTTGAATAATTCATGAACAAAATCTACAAAAGTTATAAAATTTAAAATAAAGTGCTTATGGGATTTTGAAATAGATTCAATGATCTATTTTGATTAAAAAAAAAATATTGAATCAATATCGAACTGTTTTTCTTGTTCAATTTAAGATAAATAAATAAATACAAGTAAAAAATAAAAATTAAGTTAGATTAACTATCTAAGTGTTTTATACGTTTGAAAGCTAGTTTTTTCAATATTAAACAAATACATATTAGGTTTTTCTTTAAAAAAATTTTTTTGTTTTCTGTACTGTTTCTATCTAACACAAATGTTCTTATTGAAAATGAACGAGCGGCCACCTTTACTTACGTAATATATACATACATATGTATGTACAATGTAAATACACAATTATATTAGTATATTTCATATTCCGTGAGTTCAGTAACGTAAAAATACTGTATTGATGCGGTATCAACACTTTTCTGATACAATTACGATACAGCTTATTGACAGATTGTATCCAATGCGTATACTTTTTATTGACGTTTAGAAACGATATTTCAATGCAACATAATATACATATTTCAAAATCAAAAAAAAAAAAAAAAAATTATTAACAAACCTAATTGTTAACTCATAGCCAATTTAGATAAGATACATACTTAGGTAAAGATCTTGCTTAGTTAATATGTTTATACATTTACAAAATTTCGGATGCATTTTATGCTTAATCGATGCATAAAATTTACGTAACCTAAGTGTTTTAAAACTTTTGACAATGCATCCGTTTCAGTCTTAGACGTTTTAAAACTTTTTGCATTGTATGAATACGGTATTAATGCGTTTCTAAACTCACGGATTATTCTTTTTAGTCTCCTTTGAAAATTTATATTTATTTTATTTTTTATATGTACATATTTTAAAATTTATATTTCCAATCTTTGATTTCAGATATTATCATGTATTATTCATTACCATAAAAAAGAAAAAAATAAATAGGTTGTGGTATGGGTATAATCATACATAATATATCAAAAACAAAAGTATTTAATTTAATAAAAAATTAAAATAATTTTGTATAAATGAAAAACAAATATCCTACAAAGTAAATTATTTTGATTTATTACAGATACATTTATTATTACAGAGAATTTCTATTTAGACCGTAGATTTTTCCACGAGTATTGAAAACATTTAAAAAAAAAAAGAAAAAAGAAAATTAATTGATTTATTAATGCGTATGTAGGTTATTTATTGCCCACTCAAATATACCATTTTGTCGGTGGACAATATTTAAAAATGTTAACTCTCAAATGAAATATGTAGATGAAATTAGTGCACAAGTTAATTGAAATGACTATTTTGTATTAAGTAGGATATATGTATGTACATACATACATATGTATGTATATCTAGTATTTTTATAGTCTAAATATATCAAAATTAAAATTATACATGTTTTATCTTATACGATTTTAGTGAGCCTTTTTCATATTTCCATATGGTATTATGTACTTACTTATAATTATTACTAATCCCAAAACAAAAATTTATTTTTCCAAATATAAATACACATGTATACATATGTATGTATTATGTACATTTAAACAAAAATAAATGTTATTTATATATGTAACATATATACTATACATTTATTGTTCTGGTCGAAAAACTTTATAATAATATCCCAAATTTATATTTGCCTTAATTGTATACACATGTTTTTAATGGTCATTGATCTGAGTAAATTATTTTGACATAAAATATATATGTAAATAAACGCAAGCACATGTGTCTAAATAAAACATAAAAAATATAAATTAAATAAATTTTATCTATAGCTAAATTGATTTTTTTTTTGGTTTAGTTGTATAAATACATTTCAAAACACAATTTATTGATTTTATGTATTGCTTTGTCTAAATAAAGCTTTTTTCTTTATTTGGTTTATATTTCAAATATTTTGTAAATATTTACTATTGAAAATATTATTATTCTGGATAATTCTAATTAAAATTGAGAAAAAAATCTATAAATGAAAATATATTTTCATGTACTTTTACAAATAAGTTACATATTTCTACTGAAGAATAATCCCATTGAAAATTAGCCTCAGATTACGATGAAACATATGTATGTATGTATGATAAAACGAATTTATTCTTTATACCAGATAAGTAATTGTGTATTAAATCAATAGTTATATATTTCTTATTTGAAATAAACAGAATTTTCTAATTGTACTTTATGTGCTTAAAAACATAAGGCAAATTCTGTTAAATTATTATATGTATGTACATATACATACATATGTATATATTAAATTTTTTGAAAAATGTAAATTTTTATATTTATTTATTTACTTTTCAATGTTGTTATCGTCATCTTGTTTCTACACTGGATAAAATTGATTTACATTAATTATTGGTGTATTTCAGATTTTTATCTGTTTATTCAGTTCATTCAAAAAAGTTCTTTTTTTTTCCATTTCTAATCGTGAATTGTACATATTTGGAATTTTTAAAAGACAACGGGGGAATAAACAATAAACTGCTTCTAAAGATGTGTACATACATACATAAATGCATACATATCTCTATTTATGAACAAAGATGCATAATGTATAGTGCATGTTGTTTTTATATAAACTATTCATTTCAGACATCTATATATTTGTTGATGCAAATTTGTTTCTGTAAATGACACAAAAAAATATTTGTTTATATTTCGATTAATTTTAATTCAGATCGTTTAAAAATTCATTTTTTCCAAAATATACGAATTTTTCGAAATTAATTTTAATTCAAAAATTAGCATTCAAAATCCTGCTTAATATTTTATAAAATATTCCAAATATGTGTATGTACATACATATGTATGTATGTAGAAATACTACAACGGATACGTAAAGTATCTATGATATGAATTGCAAAATAACCTTTATTCTAGATACAATCTGATACAATATAATAATTGAATAATTGAATATTGCATATACATTTGTACAACTAAACTGAAAATTATCTAAATATTTACATAAATGTGTAAATCTGTATCTCTCGCTGTATTTTTTTTTTTTTCTTTACTATAGACGTTTGCTTTAAATACAAAAACAATGAAATAAAACAACAACTTCTTGCTAAAAATGTTGCTATGCATTTACCATATAATTAATATTCAAATATTTCATAAAAATACTGCTTTTCAGAATTACGTCCATTTAATTTAATATATACGTATACATATACATATATATATATTACTTTTATTTTCAAATGTAATAGAATAAACAAAATGATTATTAAACTTGAAATTAAAAATTATGAATATTGCTTCAATGCGCCACAAAAAAAAATAAAATTCAAGACCCACTGTACAATCTCATCCGTCTCCTCTTACTACCTATAGACAACTGATTTGAATAGTCATTTTCAAATTTCAACCACCATTAATTATGCTACCAGGACCAGGACTAGACTGGTAGACTGCTATTCTGTTTGGTATGTATGTATATATGAAAAGGAACAAAACCAGTTCACTTCTCAAGAATCAAATAGAACCAGCACAAATTTTTTTTTTTTGTTTTCATTTTAATGTGTATCAAAAATGTATAGAATTCCTGAACAAAACAAAACAATTTTTTATTGCTTTTTTTCTTTAAATCTCATGCATAACTTATATTTTATCTTTATTTGAAATGTAAAATTACATTTCAATTTAATTTTTTCTTTGTAGGTATGATAATGTGAATGTTGATATTACACGTTCAATTGTAACATTGAAAAGGTATAAAATACGATTTACAAAAAAGATACAAAAGCCACGTAAAAACTTATGATAAATAGAATGTGAATTATCACTTAAAATATTATGTGAAAAGTAAATTGAGTAAAATTTTCTTTGTAAAATACGCATACATAATAGGATAGGTATACATATTATTAAGTAGGTATATGTATGTAAATTCTATCTAGAAGGAGTATATAAATATATGAATATACTTCTACATATATTATATTAATGTACTGTTTACTATGTATATTTATCAGCTTAAATTCTAGAATGTTATCACATATGTTATAATCATATGTAAATACATGATATCGTATTAAATATTTTACAACGTACATTTTTGACTTTATAATCCAGAAATGTTGAAGAAAATTTCTTCATACATAAAACATCGAAAATTTCCCAAGAGAAAAACAAAATTCTTGGTATTTAAATCATATGTATATTCAAATGACAAACATATACACAATAATGTATAAAACATAATATATGTATGTATGATTATTTCGTAAATAATTATAAAGGAACATACATTCATATGTACATACTTATGTCTATATAACAAAATGTAATGCATATTATTTAAAAATGAAAAATTATGCCTGCCAAAAATTTTAAAAGTTAATGTTTTTAAATTTTAATATTTTTGTCGGTTTTCCTTTTTTTTTGTTTTTTTTTTTTTTTGTTAATCTTATAAAAATTCAAAATAAGTACACACAAGCATTATACGAAATTTATTTTATATGGTTTACTTGAAATATTATTGTTAATTCATAAAGCAGTGAATGACATTAAAAATTTTATTTTTTATTAACAAATTTTAAATTTTATTATAAATTATAACAGAAATTTAAAAATTTAAAGTAAAAGAAAATTTCACTTTAATTTTTATTCAAGAAAATGTGAAAAACAAAATTTTTTATTTATGAAATATACATACATATTCGTTTTCGATGACGTAGATATTATCAGAGATCCTATATATTATTCAATTTTCATTTGGGAAACATTTCTGTAATAAAAAAAAAACAATTAAAACAGAAAATTGAAAGATAAGAGGGTTTCACAAGGTTCTAGAAATGCATTTTTTTTTTTTAACCAAACTATATTGATATAATAATTTTATTTTTAAATGAAAAAAACAAAACGTATTTTACTACAATTAATAAAATGAAATTATTTCTAAAGATATCAAATTCAATTCAGAGAATTTAATCAATTTGGTGCATGCACACCCGTCCAGCAAGTTTTTGTTGCTTTTTTTCAATTTTTTTCGATTTAAGCCATGAACTTATGCAATGAATGTGAACTGTAACTGTACTAATTATGCTTATAAACATGAACTGAAAGTAACTAAAAGTACAAAAAAAAATTAGTGTTATTAAAATACATGTTGCAATGATTTCGATTTCATGGCACTTTAATGTATACGTACAAGGAAAATTAATCCATTTATGTACAGCTAAAGACATAATTAATATTTTTTTTTTTTTTTTTTTGCAATAAAATATAACATTTAATTTTATTTCTGTTTTTAAATTTTCAAACAAATCTTTTACACTATGAATAAATTATTTAATTTATGTACATATAATATTGCATAATATTTGAATTAATTTGAATCATTTTATAATGTTTTTAACAAAATTAAATTGCATTATATTATGGTTTTAATTAATATTAAAAGTATTTATAAAGAATAAAAACTAAATGCATAATACATGTTTATGTATGTAATTCTAAGTTAAAAGGTACATTATCACAAAAAACGTATAAATCTGATAAGAAGATTATTATTTTTGTTAAATTAAAGGTATATCGTTACATAAAATTGTACGTTTGTATATTTATATACATATATGCAACATTGTAGTTTTAAATACAATGCATCAATAAATCTTGATTATTTATTTTTTATCCGAGAGATAAAATTACTTTTTTATATTTAAATAAAACAATTTGTTGTACATACTTACAATGTTATGTACACATACATAATTGTATATTATTGTATTATGTGTAACGTTTAATTTTAAACTGTTACTTAAATATTAGATTAAAATGTAAATTACACTATTTATAATAATGTTTTCTTTATCCTTTTTTGTTATTATATATTATATAAATATTTTAATTTTATCTAAATATCAAAATCATATGAAAAATTATCCTTTTCAAAAAATAAAAAATAAAAAGAATAAATTTTAACAAAATTTTTAAACAATTCTTTCTTGTATATACAATTAAAGTTTGAAATTAATATTTGGACTACAAATTTTTGTTTTATTTAACAAGAAATCCCTTTTCAAATCAACAAAGTGGATGATAAAAATGATCTAAAAGAGTACTTTATGGTACTTTTAAATCAAGTATCTTGAGATATTTATTGTCTATATAGTTTTCTATTTCTATTCAGGTTTCTATTCATTTTCGATTTTCTTTTCACAAAAAGCAAATGTTTGATAAAGGATATGTAAAGAATTTCACATTTCATTAGTTTCTATAAATGTTTGTGTAAAATAAAGCTTATTATAAAATGATGTTCGTTTTGTACCTAACATTTAGCATTGTACAAAAATCGAATTAAAATACATGACTGATTTTTACATGCGAATGTACCTTTCACTGGTTTTATGTAATTGTTGATTGTTAACTGATTTTCTATATCATTATATTTCATCTAAAATTAAATCATTCTGAAGTATCTATGTACCAAGACCATATATGTATGTATGTATGTATGTATATATTACACCATGTATTTCATAAATTGAAACTGATACTTAGGCCTTCCTAGGGAAGAAAAATTTATTTAAATCATATGAAAATAGCCAAACCTAACAACATTCAAATTTCAAAATTAATTTTTCTTGTATAAGAAAAAAATGTGATTGCTGGCCCTATAAATTTTTGTAAGAAGAAATTTGTACCAATAAATAAAATGGTTGACTCTTATGAATATTTTTCAAAATTCTGAAAATTTTAAGACAATCGCAAAATATCATCTTGAGATGTTTAAAGTTTCGTATCAATTTTCCTCTCGAAAATAGAATATATTTTCCAAACAAATTTTTAAAAGAATAAGTTACAAAATTATAATAGATTTTTCGGTTAACCACAAGAATATTTATTCATAAAATCTACATATCAATATTTCATGTCTAGACATACAGAAACCACATATAGTATGTAATGTAGGTGTATTTTCAAAAAAAAAAAAAAAGTAAAAATGAAAGAAACTTTGTTTTTTGAATTACCTACACATATCGTTTTTTCTCTTATTTTCTTGAAAAATTTTTTATTAGCAGAAATATTTTTACATACAAAACAAAATTTAGTATAACGGACCGATGCAGTTAAGGTCTTATGGGAATACATGTGTCCTTTTTCTTTTTTCGTAATTTCTAATAAGATCATCTCGCAAGTAGTGTTAACCATAATTTGTAAAGTTATCAAATAATACGTGGTACACTGCTTTATATCATTTCCATTAGACCTTAACTGTATCGAATTAGTGTATGGAGTATAAGATAATTTATTCAACAAAAACAAAAAAAAATTGAATATAAGATAATTAATTTTTTATATACGCTTTTTTTTAAAACAAAGATTTTTCTTTTATAAATGTTTTATTCAAGTACCTACACATAAAAAAATTTTGTTTATATTGCCGAAAGGTAAAAAAAGAAAATAAAAAGAAGTTTAATTATTCTTTAGAACGGTTCAAAAGATATCTATAGAAGCAGAAATTTAATTTAATTACAGAAATTATTATAATTATGAAAGAATTCTAAAAATTTAAATTTTATTTTATTCAGACTTTTTTTTTAAGCTGCAATTAAAATATTCTCATGAACTAAAAACTAGAAAAAAGTTAAACACAAAAATAAAAATCAATAAAGAATTTAAAAAAAAAAATTAGAATACCTATACTCTGTTCATTAATGTTATGCACTCAAGGTGCTATGGAGATTACTTAAAATGGTACCATTTTACATCACTGTGTATTGATATTCAAAAAATTCATCTGATATACAATACAACTTTTATGGGTTGTGATAATACTGCTCGTGAAACAGTCTAATTAGAAATTATGAGAGAAGAAAAACAGACATACATAAGTATGTATGTATTTCCATAAAACGTGAAGTCCATAATATTAGTCGACAGACAGTTTACTTTTTTGTTTGATTCATTATACTATATGTATTTTTCATTTTAAAAAAATCAGAAAAAATTTTCATGGTCAACAGTTTCTTTAATTTAAATGTTTTATTCTTTGTTTTCTTGTTTGTTTTGTATTCATTTTATGCAAACTACTAAGAAAAATTTTCATCATAAAATAATTTCTATTTTTATTTAGTAAAATGAAAACAACAAAACTTTTTATTTTATCACTGGTAATTAATTCATGATGAACATTTCAATTTTTGTGTTAAATTTAAATTATAAAAAACAAAAAAAAAAAAAAAAAAAAAAAAAAATTGATGTATAATTTTAATTAAAAAATTTTAAAATAGAAACCTTAGTAAAAGTTCTAGATACATACAGTTATGTGTGTAGGTAACAGAAAATATCATATATTTCCAAAAATAAAGATATTATTGTGTCCTCAGTATAAAGATAAGAAATATGTAATAATAAAATTTTTATTACTTTTTAACGTTCATTAATTTTTCAAAGAAAAATCAAAAATAAATAAAACAAAATACATTATGAAAATAAAAATAAACTTTTAAATAATAATTTCTTTAAATAAAAATTCACAAATTAAAAATAATAACAGAATAATGTTTGTATATTTTACAACTTACGTCATTAAATATAAAATCAAATTATTAAAATGTTTGCGTGTTACATGAAATATTTTAGCAAAGATCTAATTTATTTTTTACGCATATTGAATAATAAAGTTTTAGCAATTCGAAATTTTTAAATAAATATATATCAATCAATCTAAATACATTCGAATTAAAATTAAACAAAATTAATTTTTCAAACTCATAATGTAACGTACGTAATGAGAAAATAAAAATGTTTTTTTTTTTTTTTTTTGTAATTTTATTATTGCATGTAAAATTTTATACATTATATATCAGTTTTTTTCTGCTTTCTAATACCTATACATCATTTGAAATTTTTGTTTCGTTTGGTCTACAAATAAAAAAATTTATTTTTACTAACTATCCTGATTTATAAATTTAAGGTAAAAACTTTTTTGTTTTTTTTTTTTAAATAAATAAATAAACTTACTATAATATTTGATCCATTATTTAAATCTAATTTCCTTTATGTAGGAACTTTTGCACGTATATTTTTAAGTTTAAAAAATAAATATTTTTAAATATCTATGTATATTCATGGAAAGCTGTTTGGTGTGGGATGGAGGTAAGTTGCCTTTGGCAGGAGTAGGTGGAAGCAGACTCTAGGAGAGGACAAGGACTAGAATAGTCTGTGATGCCGCTAATGATGATGATATTCCTGGATATGTTTTGAAAACTTAACAATCCGTTTTAGTAAATTTTGTAAACATTTTCTTCTTTAAATGATGACACGTATTTATTGTCCTTGAAAATAAAAAGTTACAAAGATAAAAAGGGAAAATTTGTTTTTATCATGATTTTGAAAAAAAAAAATTTTTTTTTTATACTTATTAAATCAGATACATATTTTCAACAGATGATGAAAATCATTTTAAAGAATATGTTAATTTATTCAGAATATTCGAATAAATTCAAATTTATGTAAATTCTTGTTTCTAAAAATGATAATATTATCTCACTCTTATGTAAGAAATAGTGTACAAAGTTTTTTACGCATCCAAAGGAAAAATCAACATCGTGTAAATTTTTTTGTTATAGTAGCAAAGAGAATATAGTTTTAAAATTTCTTTAACAAAAAAAAAAAAAAATTGTTTTTATCTTTTCTAAATTTATCTGAATTAAAAACTAAAATTATGTTTTATATATAGCGACAATTTTGCTAAAACAACAAAATGAATTGTTTGAATAATTTTTTTTAAATTTTTTTCAAATAAATTTCACATAAATTTATTTTCTTTTCTTTTATTTATTTTCTTGTCTTGTCTACAAACGACATTTGTCATTATGTAACATTATGTCTTTTATTTTAGCTTTTGTTGTTTTAATTTACCAAATTTCCTTATCTATCATTAAATCATCGTCATAAATCTTTCTTTCTTGTATTTTGCGTTTTTTAAAATTCAATTTATGTTTTTTCAAAATTTATTTTTTGTGTAATATTTAGATACAAAGATTGAAATCTCATTTCCTTATACTTAATGTTCGGTTCTTTATGTGAGTATCTGATTCTACAAATTTGAAAAAAAATAAAAAATAAAAAAAATATAGTACAAAGAAAGCTACACATTTATCAAATATTTATGAATACTTATTTTATTAATTTTTGAAAGGATGGTATTTACTTTTCTTTTGAAATTGTTCATCTTTTTTACACCAACAAAAAAAGGAAAAAAAAAATCAATATTGCAATACCACTTAAAAATAATTGAGATAATTATATACTTATATTACAATTTCTATACCAGAGTTTAATATTATGTTGAAAAGGAAATCCTTAAAGATTATTAGTATAGATTGAAAGCACCTGGCTAGAAGTGATTAAACAAACACTGTTGATTACCTAATTAAATTTTGTTTTTTTTTTTTACCATCATATTGAATTTAATTACCATCCTGGGCTTAAAGGTATCATTATTAAATTAATGCAGATAAAAGCAATTTTAAAAAATTGGGATTACGCTCTTTGTTAAAATTCAATACTAAATTTTTATTATAAAAAATTTGTTATGCCAACAGCACTTTGTGGTACAGGATTTTCTTGTTTCTTTTACTTCTTTTTTTTTCATGTTGTTTTTTTTTTTTTTATTTTGCTATTTTTCTCGTTTACATAATTTATTTTCGTATTTTCATAAAAATCATTTTTTTATAAGTTTTAATAATAAACTAAAATCACAAAATTTAGAAAATACATTTAGTAGATTATTAGATTTTCTGCTAATAATCATTTTTTAATTTTTTAAAAATATTTTTAATTTTTTAATAGTGGATTTTTTTTTAATTTTCAAGAATTACATTTTAAAATATGTAACATAAACAATTTTCTTCTTTTAACATTATTCGTTCATCAGACTTCACATACATATGTATGTTTGTTTGTATGTAAAATTTTTTGAAAATCAAGATATACAACAGAACTTTCTATGTAAATAAAACTTTAATAAAAACTCAGCAAAAATAATGATCAATATCATAAATAAGAGTTAAATAGATAATATAAGTAAACAAAAATACGAATTTATTGTTTATAATTTTAATTCATTTTTATTTTTCTTCGTCTTGCTATTGAAATACAAAAAAATAAATAAATAATAAATTTCGATTATTTAGCATTATTCTATTCATTTATTGTTTCGAATAAATATTTTTGTAGGTATTATTTTTTCTTATTAATTTTCCTTACATAATTTATATTTTTTGAAAATAAACAAAACAAAAAAAAAAAAAAAAGTAAAAACAAAAGTGAAATGAAAATAAGGCAAAATGGTATTCAATGAAAACACTGATGTAAAGGAGTTTAGTATTTATGGAAAAATATAAAGATGAACGATATGCTACATAGGTATGTATGTAAGTATGTACATTAACTTTAATTTTTAAGACATAAAGAGAATAAAATGAGGTAGGTCTAGGTATTCAAATGTACAGACCAATCTCACTTATGTACGTTAAACAATTTTTTGGTTAAACTCAATTTTCTTACAATTTAATTAAATCGAACATACATATACAAATTAATACGTCTAAATGAATATCAGAATTAATGAGTTTGTCTTTAAATTACTTTTACTTTAATTAATTGGTAAAAATTATTTTTGATAGAAAATAAGTACATACCTACTTATAGATACATATGTACATACATACATCTGTTCCTATATACCTTATAACACCGTAACATATAAAATCGAAATTGAAAGATAATTAAAATTTAATCACTAAGTTACCTTTGCATTAAGCTGCAGTGTCGTAGCACCTCATCTCACCCTTGCGAACTAAACAAAGGTAGTTAGCATTGCTAAATGATGAAACTTATACTTACGTATTTGTAATTTGAAACCCCTTTTTTTATTTTAAAACACGTGAATATATAATAAATTAAATTACACAAGAAAAAACATTTTTTGATGTTTTTGAATTCAAATATTTTTTCGTTTTCTTCTGTACCACGTGTTTTAGAACTATTCGTTTATATGTACGTAACAAAATAAAAAAAAAAAAAACAATTTTACTTTAATTAAAATTTTAAATTCATTCTGTTTATTGTATTATGTAAAAATTATTTCATAAATGCGTATTCTTTTTCAGGCTATTTTCAATAAATTATAAAACCATTTCAAAGAATTTGTTAAATTGCAAAAATTATGGTAATAAAAATTAATATTTTCCATAAATTTAAAATTTTTTAAAATAAAATCTATTTAGCCCTAGGATACATTTTATCATTGCTTATCTTAATCAGCCTTATTCCGAATTTCGATCGAATCGAATCGAACACGAATTTCATTCGTTCGATCGAACGCATGATCGAACGGATAAAAGGTATTCTAAGATTCGATCGAATGCAATATGAAATATTCTTACGGAACACTACGAAATAGAACAAAAATAAAATTTTTCAATATATCAAAATTCTGGTTTTAATGCAAAGATATCACTGATTCGTAACACAAACTTCAACGAACTGAATATCGAAAAATTTACGATTCGAAACGAATCGAAACTCGGAATAACCCTTAAACATTGGAATAACCCTGAATATCTTCTTTTTCTTATTTTCAAATTTAAATTTTAAATAAGTATTAAATTGAATTCAATCGATTGAATCGAATCAATTAAATTGAATGAAATATAAAGAAATATATATCTTTCTATTAAGACCTATGTATGTATTTGCCACGTAACACTTTGAATTAGATTGAAAGGAAAAACAATAATGATTGCAGTAGTTTTAATTGCTTAAAACAATATGTACTTATGTACCCGTACTTACAGTACAGGGTGTTTTAATTAGGATAAATTCAATTCGTAACAGTGTAACATTGTTCAATATTATAATTTTAGAACTGTGTCATGTTAAAAGAAAAATCGTTTTATTTTTAAATTTTAGTTCGAATTAATCTAAATATTAGGTATAAGTCGTTTATGTGTTTAAAACTGGTGTAAATCACAAATTTTTTTAAAAAAAATTTTTTTATAGTACATTTTGTAACAACACAAAATATTTTCATATTCGAAAAGGGTTACAAACCCTAATCAACTTGTTTTCTAAATTGAATTTTATTAATTTTCTTTCTTTCTTTTTTGATGTGATTTTTTTTTAGAAAACACCCTCTGTATTTAACAGAAATTTGTTATAAACAATATATTAAAATATAATACGGAAACTACAATATAAAGATTTTATCAGAAATAGCCTGAATACATACAAGCCTAAATAAAGTTTATATGTAATAAAAGTTCATCATTCTAATTTGAACTTTATTCAAAATAGTTTTTCTTCTATGTAATTTAGTTATAGTTCGTGTTTTCATGCAATTAAAATTATATATATAATGTATGTGTATTGAAAAATTACTGAAATATTATTGTTATATTTTTGATTTTTTCCGTTTTTTATTTCATTTTAAATTGAATTTTTTTATTTTTTTTTTTTATATAATTTAGATTATTGTAATATTAATGAAGTATTGTCATGAGAACATAAGATTAATGACACCTTGCATGTTACAATATTACAAAATTATATAATTATAGTACATTTTTTAATATTTAATTGTGTTACAATTCTTATCAATTAACATATCGTAAATAAAACATGAATTCATCAATTAGTAATGAACAATTTCAAAAGAAGCTATTATACATAGTACATATGAGCATATAATCGCATGTAAGTTCATTTTTTATTTTTTTTTATTTTTTTTTATTTATTTCAATTACATTTTGAGGGATCGTAAACTTTTAGTAACTATTAGAATTGGATTTTTTATTAACTGTAATTTCCTGTAATCTATAATCTAAATGCATTAAAATTAAAACGTTCTTCCTCTTATCAATACAGACAATAAAATTCTTAAAATCTGAAAATATTTGTTATTAATTTATTTTTATGTAATTATTATGATTATTTAATTTATTAATCTTCTAATACCTATACGTTATAGCTATTTAATAGTAAATAATAAAAATAAATGCTAAGATATTTTAGATAAAATTGAAAAATTTCTTGTGATTTATTCTACCAAATATTTGAATCTTAAAAAACTTACTATATGAGTATGAGTAAATGTAGATAGGCATACATACATATGTACCTATATATGTATTATATATTCACAAATAAAATAAAGAAAATTTTTTTTTAAGGCTAAAAAAAAAAATTAGGTATCTACATACTTACATACATATACATTATTACAAAATGGTAAATATCTAGATATGCTGTCACACGGTCGCTCAGGAGTGTGAGAGGGTGGGGGAGAAAGAGGGGGTCGTGTACAACAACTGAGCGACCGTGTAGCAGCACATCTATCTAGAAATTTACAAAATTCGTTACACAAATAAAATAACAAAAAACATACATATATGTACATACACAAAAATTTAAATATGACCAAGAACAAAATATTATATAGGCTCTATACAAAATATGTACCTACATACATTGAAAAAACTTCAATATTTGTATTTTATATTTGAAAATTAAATTGAAACATGTATAAGATAGAATTCTTTTTTTTGTTTTTCAAATTCCTCTAAAGAGATTTCATTTCTAATGAACCGATTTCACATTCATGATTTTTTTTTATTTTTGTGTTTAATGAAAGTAACGAAAAAACAATAAATAAAAAAAGGTTTTCACATTTTCTTTTTATGAATCAAACCACAATCAACAATGATTTCAAAAATGTTGGGATCATGTTCCAAATTACAAAATAAAAAAAACAGTAATCTATACATACTAACATTAAATTCAGGGTTTAATAAATATATACGTAATAACCTTAAAAAATATGTCTAAAAAATTAAAAGTGGGAAGTAGAAAAAATAAATAGGGCGAAATTTACATTTATTTCATTAATTTTACAAAAACATAAAAATAAAAAAACATTTGGTTAATTATCAACATAAAAAAGAATGTGTGTTTTTCTGAAAATAAAAAAAAAAATAAAAAAAATAGAAAATGTCCATTAATTTAAAACAAAAACAGAATAAATTCGAATAGATTGCTCATTGTAGTCAGTTGGCATTTAAATTCCATTTAAATTCAACACAGATGAGTACATACATAATATGTGATAAAATTGTAGATACATTGAAATAGATAAGAGAAATAATTTTTTTTATTTTTATTTTTTTTATTTTTTTGTTTAATATTACAATATATGTATAAAAACACATGCATATTTATGAACTGTATATTCCAGATACATATAAAAATAAGTAGGTATACCTATTCCTGTATAATAATGAATTTATTAAAATTTATATTTATGTACAATATATTCGGTACATAACCGATATTAAAATTTCAGCAGAAATGAACTTTTCTGAGAAGGTAATAAATTCATACGAATTAGAATATGTAATGTATGTATAGGTATTTATAGAACAAGTACCTACATCCTACATGTAATTTATGCGTATAACATTAAAAGCACATATTTAATTCTGATATCAAAAATCTTAAAAATCATGCATATACATATTACTAATGTGTCACCTGTTTATTGCCTTAATATCAGGAAAAAAGTTCAAATTTCAAAACCATGTATTCAAAATTACCTAATATTAATTAAATGCTGATATGGAATATTTGTCCTGTAACAAATTGAATAAACTATTATTACATATTGTAGATACATGTATGTGAATACAAATACATATTTACATATAAATGTGTCTCACAATTCAGATAAATGTAAAATCTCTTATAAGTATAATACAAAATTTTTATAATACAAAATCTTTTCATATATACTTTTGAAATAAAATGCACACTTGTATATTTTATAGATCTCTTATCCAGAATTATATTATACTCGTATATGATGACAATGATAATATTATGTAATAATTATTTGTATAAAAATAAAATTGTCTTAATAAAAAGTATAATGAAAACTTAATGTAAATACAAAAATGAAATCATAAAAAGCACTAATAAAGAAAACTCAGCATGAACATTAATTTTAAAGATAATCCATAAAATAAAATATTTTTAATATCAAAAATTTGTGTTAAGGAATAAAACTTTATTTTATTTGAAATTATGAATCTCCTAGGTATCCTTATACAAAAATTTTATTATACATATGTAAACAAAAAATATTTTCGTATATACATGTACACAGAATTATATGAATGTATCTCAAAAATCGATTTTTTTTTTTCATTGTCCAAAAAAAATTTTTTTTATTAAAAATTAATTTTGTATTTGTTTGAATAAATCATAATAATGTCTAAAAAGAACAAATATAAAAAATATTTAAATAACATTTAAATTTATTCAGTCAGCTTTTACATGATCATTTTTCGTTATTAAATGATTACAAAAAAAAATTTTTCTTTTCATACATATTTTATGTACATGGTGTATGTATGTCTATGACAAATGAAATCATAGATGTTGTAACGTTAAGCCATTTTATATAGAATCTAATCCATTATCTCAAAAATATTATTTTCATTTTTATTTCATTATATTTTTTCATCCTAAATAAATAACCATTTGTCACAATTTTTCCTGAAATAAAAACAAAAAATAAAAGGACTAATAAAAGAATACATTAATACAGTGCGTATACAGATCTTTAGATAGAAAATTACTACGTATAAGAAGCTTCTAAATAAAAAATTTTATCTAATAAACATCCACGTAAATGTCCTAAAAAAATATGTGTTTATGTTATAACGGGTGTAAGTTATAAATTAAAATTCCTTTGCATTTTTACAAAGAAAAAAAAAAAACAATGGAAACTACAAAGCCATATACATGACGTAAAACTACTAAAAATACGTTATAAAATGGATATACATATCTTACGTTTCCAATATATTTAAATTAAACTGTACATTACATGTCCAATTCATGTTTATTGAATTTTTATTATACATAATTTTACTTCTTGAATTTTTATTCAAGTTCAATAGAAATTTTTTCTTATATAATGTATTTACAATAATCTAAAAAAAAAAATGAAAACATAATCAACTAGTCATACTTACGCTTATATAATAAAATTCAAAATTACGTTATTTATAACAGCAAAAAAAATGCTTTGAATATTTTATAATGATTATATTTTACACGGACCATTAAAAATAAAATTTACCATTTTTAATGGTATAAATTCAAATTTGAAGTACATAAACATTCAGGTAATATAATATGTACCTATGAGCTAAATTTCAATTTTACAATTATATAAATACTATAATACGGACTTAATTGGTACATGGTAATATATGCCTCAGCCTATGCCTACGCACTTGTGTAGTTATTTATATCAAATTGAATATGAATTTGTGAGTGATGTTCGTTTACTTATCAAAATAATTATTTTGTATAAGTTATTTGATTAGAAATTTTAGTTCCTTTAAGCATTCTAAAATGTGAATTTAATTTAATTTTGTTTTTTATGAAAATGCAAATTTAAACGCTCATAGGTCAAGTATTAAATATCAAAGGATACACGCCTATACTTGCTTATACCTTATACTACATTCATTCAAAAGTATGTATACTGAATAAATTTTAATTTGCTTTTAATGACTTGGTTTATAATCCAATCGATAAAAATCGTTACAATATCACCATCGTACAATAAATTACATCGCATTCAAAAGTTGTAGTGAATAAACGACCTTGATTATTGAAACAAAATTTTTTTTTTTTAACGACCTTAAGAATATGAAAATAAAGATGAACTCCCTCACTTAGGTAAGCACTTATTGTAATTATACTGTGTATATTGTATTATTTATAGTGGAAATTTCAACATCTAAACATATTGCATACTTTATTTACAAGTATTTCATTATATTTGAAAATGAGGACAAAAGTTTAATTTCCGTTGTTGTATTTTTTTTTTTTTTAAAAAAAAGTAATAAAGGTAAATTATTCTATTTAAAGCGAAACAAGACGTTTTTCTACGCGTACCATATGAAGAAAGCAAAATAGATAAAATATTTGTGTATATAGTATATATATATGTATGCGTTTTTCTTATTTCACATCATATATTTCGTATGTATGTGTAGAATAAAAAAAAAATTAAGTTAAGTAGTAAATTTTCCACGTGTTAAGATAATTATTTATACATATATGCAATAATAAGACAAAAAAATATAGGTACATATGTATGTAGCTATGTATACATATTTTATGTTTTTTAATGATACAAAATTTCAGTTTCACACTTGTAATTACTGTGTTGACCAGAAACAAAATGCTACAATTTTGTATTACACTTTTTTTTTTTTTACGTTTTAAAATGTTTATCTTAGAGGCTTAAATGTGTTTACTAGTAAATCATTAATACTCACATAAAACAAATTAAACAATTTTATTTTCTAATTTGTATTTGAGTAAATACTGATTTTCGTTTTGATTTAAGTAAATTTATAAAAATCTAATTTAAATAATCATTCTTGATACATTGGTAATTAATTCAAATCATACAAAACATAATAAAAATTGTAATATAATTTTTTGACAAATTAATAACAAATTGAACCTCTATGAGAAAATAATATTAAAAATTCATGTGATAATTATCTCAAAAAATTTATACGTATATTTCAGAGTATGTATGTGTCTCTTAAGAAAAAAAAAATAGAAAAAATAAGTCACAAGATTTTTCTTCATCATATAAATACAAATATTTGTTTCCCTTCAATAAGAAAATTTTACAACAATGTAAAGTTTTTTATTCAAGATCTGTGTTTACTTTTTTGAGGATTTATTTTACCATGAAAAATCTTTTCAATTGTTAAATTGAAAATTTTCTGATAAATGTAAATTTACCATACGCCTTTCAAATGTTTTTTTTTTTCTTTGAATTTCCTTATTGTTCTGATTTTATTGTTACCTAAAACTTATGTTTAAGTGAAAAAAGGTACCTACATACATATTATATGGCTTTTATGTTTTTTATGTAAATCCAATTTTTTTTGTTGTTGTTGTTGTTTAAAAAAATATATTGATCACATTTTGATAGTACAGGTATTTTATAAATGCGTATGTCCATTGAATTGAAATAAGTTCTATGGTATAATTTCAAATCATGCCCCTTTTTTGTACGCACATGTAAATACATATGTTTAAATTTCAATCCAAAATTCTATTGAAATTCAATAATATATATTATGAAAATTGTTTTATGATACCACATAGTTATATACTTATAAATTTAGTCTATCAAATTGGTAATATACAAGAATAACACAAATTTATTGATATGGAAAGTAGGTCAAACAAAAACCCAAAAACCAATAATGAAGAAAAACAAAATAAACAAAATTTCATATATCATTCAAAATTTGATTTCATTTATTTTTAACATAATACGTATCTACTTATATACAAACTGTTGACCTTTTTGTTCATTTTTATGTTATTATTTTTACAGAGGGTTTACCTAACTATATACAGAATTTAAGAATTTTGCTTTTAAAATACATATGTATGTATTTTATTTTTTAATATGATATTTTTTTAAAAATAATATACGACAGCGAAAAGTCTGTAAAAAATAATAATTTAATACGGAAAAGTGTTCATTAACTTTTTATTAAATTCAGCTTGTCTTTTTTTAATTATAGAAATATTTTTTTTTTTGTAATGTAAATTTGTTCAATATGTATTTTGAATATGTAGATTTTTTATTATATGTAAGTATATTCGAAGTTATCATTTATAAACAATACAAAAATTAAATTGTATCAAAGAATAGTTAATATTTTAACAAGAATTCTTATGGGGCTTCAAAAAATTTTTTAGCCGATAGAGCGGTTCGGGCGATGAAAGAGGGGACGGCATGAATGATGGAATGATTTAGTACATTTGTTGGTAGAAAAAGGGATGTCGTTTTCTCGTATAAGAATATTCAAAATAAACTCGAGAAATTTTAAGCCATGTACTTATTATATATATGTATGTATACATATGTAATAATATATTACATACGAGTGTTTGTAAATATTTTCATACGAATTTGGTATCTTAACTATAAATACCGTCATCCTAAACAAACATAATTTTCTTTCATAAGAACATTAGAGCACAATTTTGTAATGGTTCGATCATATATATGAACGTGAATTAAAGATCAGAGACTAGGATAGTAGTAAAAAATGTGTAATTTCAGATTAACATACATACATACATATATCGTACAATATTTCATATATGTACATTACTTTTTTTTTTTTTGTTGATTTTTGTTCATATTTTACACTTTTCCTTTACTTTTTATATCAGACAAAAAAATATATACAAGTACGATCTATAAACACATAAATTTGTATACGGTCGAAAGATGTGTACGGAATATTGCACGTATGTATGTATATATTGTATTTATAATTAACAAAATCAAGTCATTATTTTATGGTACAATATTTGTACAGGGACATATATGACTCCACGTGGAGTGTATACTTAAATTACATACTTACGTATACGATATATAATGCATTCATACGATCATATTTTTATTTATCATTACCTAAAAAGTATGAATTTTGAATACCCAAAAAATCAAAATTTAACATTAAACCGATCGTATTCAAAATATATTGTATTTCCCATACAATACATTACAATTTGAATTTACATTTTGTATTTCTATCCTCGTTTCTGATGTAATGAAATTTATGACCCATATGATCGTACAATTATGAAAAAATTATATTTGTTTAGGACGATAATTTGTTTGTTTAGGACAGAAGTTTTACACACGCATATATACGATAAATACGTACATTACAAAATATTCTTATAAATATTGCGCATAATATGTACACTTAAATTACATACGCACGTATGTGATAAATATGCATACATATTCACATTCTATGCTGATTCATGGGTATTTTAGTGGGTATTGAATGATTTCTTCTGAAATAATATGTACACTTAAATTACATACGCACGTATGTGATAAATATGCATACATATTCACATTCTATGCTGATACATGGGTATTTTAGTGGGTACTGAATGATTTCTTCTGAAATAATATGTACACTTAAATTACATACGCACGTATGTGATAAATATGCATACATATTCACATTCTATGCTGATTCATGGGTATTTTAGTTTTTTTACATGGGTATTTTATTCTGAAAATTTGCTTGCTTTTTTTATATATTTCAATACATTTTCATATTTTACACCTTATTTTTTGAATAAAACGGTAGCACTGGGTACTGATGTCAGTACCCAGGAAGAAAAATTTTTGAACGTCGAATTTGCACTGCTTGCAGTATCTCCTAGTTTTGGATTTCTGATTGTATGCATTTTAGTGTAAAGTTTTCAATTTGTTAGAATTTCTCTTTATTTTTAATTTATTATTAAGTCTAGACGTAAAAGCAAAATTAGAAAACAAAAGGAGCAATTTTACTTTTAATTATTTTATTTTTCACTTTTCGAATTTTTTCTAAAAACGATTGAAAAGAAATAAAATAAAAATTTTACTTGGTATAGGATGATTAATGAGAACAAAGAAATTATTCGGAAATCCTAATTTGTAATAAATAAATTGATTTTATTCTTTCATTTTTATCAATTAACAATTGATTTTTCATTTAAATGAACCAATCAACAGTAAATGATTTATTTTATTTTTTTTTTTTATTTATTTTTTTTTTTTTGTCGTATACACAACTTGATGATTTATTTAATTTATTACTTTCGTATATTATTTTTCAAGCATGATATTGCTACGCAACACAAGAAAATATATGGACAAGATTTGTTGTATGTACCTTTAACTTTTGTTACAAAGATTTCATAGGGTGATACATTAAAAATCAAATTTTTTATTAGTCTTTTGGAAAATGATTTTTAAAAATAGTTAAAGTCTTAAAGAGAATAATCTTATTGATATTCGTTTTGAGATATCCTATATATTGCGTATTAAATCATGTACGTAGGTATTTTTCTATTTCATTAGAGAGATAGATTGGTGTGTATGGGCGTAAAAAATTACTTTGAACTAAAATGTGAATTTAATAAATTAAAGCGATTACTTGACATGGAAATTTTATTCGAATCCTCTTAAAAATTAAAGTCAAATTAACAAAATAATTAGGTACCTACACAAAATTTTATATTATAATCATTATTTATATTACATTCATTAATTTTCTACCAAAGTATTTTATACATCATTCTCGAAACAAGGTTTTTACAAATTTCTTTTTTTCGAATATAATATGTGTCAATTAGTATTAAAAAAAAAAATGATGTTATTTTGGTTTTTCAAGGTTGATGAATAAAATAACAGAGATTTATTTTCTCTTTTTCTTTTTAAAGATTTAAAAAAACAATAAACACTAGAATCTGTTTTTCTTTTTTTTTAAAGTTTTCGTTTATGTAACTTGAATTACTAAATGTTTATAGTCTATTGTCTAGAGTTACAAAGATTTTTTAAGTATCCTTATATTGTAATTTATTTTGTTTAAGATTATGGTTTATTTTACTAAAAAAAAAAAACAAGTGAGAAAATTCTGTTTTTCAAAATGGCACAAAAAAAATTTTTTTCCTGTTAAATGTTTTTTTTTTTTATTTTTGTTTTTAATACTCAGAATACTCCGCAAATATAGCATGGTAGAATAAATTGTTTGTAATTATGTTTTTACGTTTATTGTAGATATAATTTAATGGTAAATATTATCTCTAGAGAAAATAGATAAAAGAAAAAACAAAAACGAACATAATTCTTATTTTGTTACGTAATACGTTATTAATACATATTTTCAAGAAATACCTACTTATATCTTCTTTTCAAGAAAATTCTCTTATTTACTAAGATGTTTAATTCATTTTAATTGTGTTTTTTTCTACTGAATATACTCGTATATTATTCTTAAGTCTAGACTTACTGAAAATTCTTCATTTTATGTATAGACCAAAATTTTGCAGAAATTTGAAAATGTTATTATGCAAATTTTGTAATTTCTTATACAAACAAAACTAAAAACATACATTGGGAGGTTTTAAACGATGAGACACTTATAAGACACACATATGAAAAATTGTCTTATAAGACACCGGGTGAAGGAAGTGAGGCGTGTATGAGGTTGCACGGTACCCTGATACACGCCTCAATTCCTTCACCTGTTACACTGGAAGTAGTGGAAAATGTCTTTTCATTTGTGTCTTTTCATGTAAAAGCCCTAATTTAATTGACAATTTTTTTTTTTATTTTATTTTATGTCCCATACCATGTATAACCCTGTATTTTTGCTCTGTATACACTTACCGATGTAAGAAAAAAAATTTTCATCGTTTATTTTAAATATTTATAAAGAGTTGTTATAATAATTATATACAATTAATGAAATAAAAATGAAATTATGTAAATAATTAGGTAAAAAATTTAAAATGAGGGGCATAAAAAATATCTTTCAATTTTATTAATTAAATTTTTTAGATACTCATATAAATGTATGATAATTAAGAAACTGAAGTGGGTATAAATTTTTATCTTTAGAATAAATTAGACATAATCATTTTATTTAGAAAAAAAAAAAAAATGTATATTTTTGAAAACCTAGAACATGAATAATTTTTATAAAGGAATTTATGTAATAAATACTATCTGGATAAATATGTGTATATTTTCAAAGAATTTTATTTTATTTTTCTTATTATCCTTATACATACTTAATTATTTGTTGATAGTACTGAAGAATTTAATAATACTAGAGAGACTTATTATTCTTGTAAGAATTGTAAATTTTTAACTTTTATGGAGCATTTAACATTTTATAACAATAAATGAGAAATTTTATTAAAATAAATAAATAACAATTATTATTCAAAATTTCCTAAGACATTAGTCATACATACATATACATATTTATTAACTTTTGTGGCGCTTTAGCTGTAAGATAAAATTTATTAGAAATAATAAAGAGAGGAATTATGCGAGTACAAACCATATACCCTGTGTTTTATGTGAATATCAGAAAAACATGAAGTATTGTATTAGCAAAATTAAAAAGACAAGAAGTAAATGAAATCGATAAAAAATTTACATTAAAGTATTACAAAATTAATTCAAGGTTATACATTTTAAATTAATAAAAAAAATACAAAATGCATATGTGTATACTCTTGTATTTGAACAAGAGAACGTACAAAAAAAGTTGAAAACGAAAATATGTTATTAAAAATAAGTACGATAAGAAAAGGAAAAGAAAACAAGAAAAAAAAATAATGTATACATAATAAACTAATACCACTTGCTGTATTATTTAATGAACGAATTATACAAGCTTAAATGATTTTGCAAAGTAAACATTATATTGAATTAAACGGATTTGGCTTACTTTAAAGTATAACATTATACAACGATTAGACAAAAAAGAAATTTAGGAGTTTATTGTTTATATAATTTTTTTTTTTGTTAATTTGACTTTCAAGGTTGACAAGTATACATACTTGATAAGACAAAACAAATTTTATGATTATGGGGGGAAGAGAGAGTTTTTGACCTATGAAGCATTTTGTCATAATAAATATTTATTTTTCTATTTTTCGACTAAAAATCCTTTTGAAAAGTAATTTATTCTGTACATAAAAAAATTAATGAGATACATTTTTTAAAAAACTGACTGATAAGGATGTATAATTATGAGCTGTTCAAAATGAAAATATGTACATATTTAGGTACATTAATATTTGATATTATTATTATTTTTCGATTAACGTAATTCCGACGCCTATGTAACTTAATTTGAAAATAAAAAAAAAAGTATCCAACAATCATCCATACTATTTTTTAGTTTTTATAAACATTATATTCACGTCAAAAATATAATTGATTGAAAATTTTAAATTGAAATTGACAATAATTTAAAATTCTTAAAATACTCTGTTATAAAAGTTCTAAACATTAAATATTATTCGTTATTTTATTTAAATTATTTAATACGAATAATCAAATTGATTGCGTAAATATACGTATGAAGCAATACGTATTGAATTAATTATGTGCTTTAATTAATTTAATTTGTGTAGGTGTATTTTAATATTCAAGGTCATGAAAATTGTAATTTAAAATTTCTTATGAAAAATATCTTTTTTTTTTATTGCATATACAAATATGGGAGATTAAAAAAGTTTCTTCCTTCTAAAATTTTTTCAAATTTGAATCAGACAAAGAACTTATACATACACTGAACTATACATATTTGTGTGTATTTACTTATATACTCGTATGTGTAATGTACCCATGAATGCGTAAGTTTTCTGATATGATTACTAGAATCCCTATTTTTGAAGAGATATGAGCAGAAATATATTTCTTTTTCTTCTTCGATGGCTTTAGGGAGCAGTTGCTTCACTCTATACGGAACAAATTGTCCCTGAACCTCCAGAAGTCTGGTTCTCCAAGCAGTTCTATCAACTGCGAAATATATTTAATATCTGAAATTAACCATCTTAAGTATTCTAAATAGTATCTTCTAAATTTTTTCTTAATTTTAAATCTTACAAAAAAAAAAAAACTATAAATACTTGGAAATCTTATGCAAAATATAAAAAGAGAAAAGTTAATGAATTGTCGTTTTTGTAAATAAAGACGGTCATTTACATTATTCTGGTTTCCATAACATTAAATTGAAGTTTATCCTTTGCTAAAGACATGTGATATGACGACAGAAATATTTTTTTCTTTTTAAGAACAGATGTAATTAATATAGATTCAGTTTCGTGGAATAATTACATCAATCCAAACTTTAATTTTAAGGTATAAAAATAATTACAACACAATCAATTAGCTACAAAACACATTAGTTGTCATAAACTAAACAGTGTAATTTGAGAAAACAAATTATCATATCATCTTCAGATAACAAACAATGAATTTTTAAGGCTTTATTTTTTTTTACAATACGACAACACACAGAACTTATAAAACGTATTCATGAAAATATTCTATTTTTTCATTTTTTTTTAATATAATTTTTTCTATTATACTTTTATACAATACATTATCAGTGATGAATATCATAATAAAGCAAGAGACAATTAAGTAAAAAGTTATTCACATATAAAAATCAATCATTTATTGAATTTTCCCTCCTACATATATTTTGTTTAAGAAATCTATTGTACATAAAACATTTTGTACAAAGAAAAACATTCTATTGTTTATTAATAAAATGCAATGATATTGTTATGGTATATATTACACAATACAAAAAATTTATTATAAAAGAAAAATAAAATAATATGTAGGTACATATATTAAATTCATGAAAATGTATGTAGGTAGTTAAATTTTACAAACTGTTTGATAAGTTGATGTATGAAGTAAAAAAGGCGAAAATATACGTACGTCACAAAACGAGAAAATTGTTTGTAAAAATATCATTATCCATTTTTAGTTAAAAATTAAATTTTTTCATTCATATTTTGATTATTATTTTTATTGATTTTTTATTATTTGATAAATTTTTATTTGAAATTAAATTGAATGATTAGTACCTTTTGAGAAAAAGGATAATAAAATATAAGAGATTCATTTTCGTATATTTCTAATAAAAATAGCTTCCGAACAAATAACCATCGTTGTAATATGAAATTTTTTCTTTAAAAATTATGGGGAAAAATATCTGAGATTGTAAAATGTTATTTACAATTTTTTTTTTTTTTTTCAAATGTGATCATAAAAATTTTCTTTTACATTTTTCAGCCACCCCAGTTTTATTTTTGTATTTTATGTATTTGTAACAAAGAAATACGTTGCATAATCAAAATAGTAAATTTAATTAATTCAATGTAATGAAAATTCATCATGACGTCAGATTTTTCTAAATTTATTTTCTTTTGATTTGAATAGTATGTATAACAAATTACTGGTTATGGTCAAAAGAAAATATAAATAACCTAAAAAAAAATGCAAATAATAAATTTAAATAATATAATTAATGATTTTTCAAACAGCTTTAATTACTTTTTTTATTCTTACAACTATGACTGTTATATAAACAGACGTGATTGAATTTTCTAATTTTCATTTTTCATACTGTAGTATACTGATTTAAGCTATTAAAAATATATTCACGAAAATTTAGCAGAAGAAATAAAAGAAATTCAAAGCACGAATTTCAAATAATCACTTAGCATTAATTCTTGATGGTAGAATTTCTTCTTACAAACGATAAAAATAATTTTGCCTTAATTAAAAAGAAATTAACTTTTTTCTCTTTCTATTTTACTGATATATACAATATATATACTTTTTTTTTTATCTTTCAATAAGTGATTTTTATTTTGAAAATTATTTTTATGTTTTAAATTCTATAAACAAGTCACTGATTATTTTTCGTTATTTCAAATATATCTAAATGAAAACTTCCTTCATTCTCAATTGAAAGGATAACAATTTATAATTAACCATATACAAATGAGTTATTATGGCAAAGTGAATAAAATTAATCATAATAGAGTTTCATTGAACGATTCTTATAACGATTAGAAAATGTTACGACTAGTTTTTTTTTATTTTTTTTTTTCTAAGTATTAATTTAATTTTATTTTATTTTATAAGCTCGTGTAGATTTTAAATTATGTTAAAGGATGAAAACAATTTGTATGTAAATTAAGTAATAGAATTCATAATCCAATATTAATTATTATTTTTTCATCCTTTTTCTATGAAATACACGTGGGGTAACATGCTAAAATTAAAAATGTAAGACAATACAATTGAAAAAAGAGGGGAAAAAAATTAAATAAATACATATGTAAATGTACATAATTTTAATTATAAAAATTAATTAAAAAAGTAAAATGGAGAAAAGAAAATTCGTTTTTTTTATTTTGAATTAAAAAGGTATGTACGTAGACGTCATTACAAAAATATTGTAAAACAAAAAAGGAAAATATTGTCAAAATTATTTAAAAAATTTTCTTTTCTATGCTATATGTACATAATTTATACAAAATTTAAATAAATCTTATTGTAAAAAAAACTCTATTCGTTTTTTAGCACACATTTTAAAAATAAAACACAAAATAACATAAAATAATTAAAATTTTGTAAAAAAAATTAAAAAAGGAAATGTTATAATTTTAAGACAAATATATAAACTAATAAATGAAATGTTAACAGCAAATGAATATTAACTCTAAAAAGTTTTTCCTAAATTGCAACATTTTTAGAAATTTGTATTATATGATCAAAAAGAAAACACAGAAAATTATACATTTATGTATTTGTCAATTACTTTGTATAAAATGGAAAAAACATTTTTATATTGGAATGTTGAAGTTAATTATAAGGAATTGATTTTTATTTACGTACTATTCTTCCTAGGATTAAATTTTAATATATGTAGTACATCAAGAAACCTCTATTTGAAAAATTCATGAAATCAAAAATATTAAATCTACAATATAATTGATAATTAAATTTTATGCTTTATATGTATCGTACATCACTAGCTTTATTTTGAAGATTTTATCAAACATCGTGTAATATTGGAAAATGGAAAAATAAAGAATTTTTATACATCACAGTATAACAAACAACGAATACCCAATTTTTTACCTTTTTCAAAAAAAAAAACTATAATTGAATCCAAAATGGATATAAAACTAAAAAACAACTAACACATAAAAAAGGAATGCAAATGATATTGATGTTGAAAAACAGTATTCATTCTTAATATTTTAATAGCGCCTGTGATGAATATGATAAATGTTGTCTACATATAAGATATATGTACATTGAGAAATTGATAAACATAAATAATTCTATTTTTCATTTTATTTTATTTTTTGTTCTAATGAAAATTCCTTCGTTTTAGAAAAATTATTCCGATATATTAACAAATATGCTATAATTGTCACTACAGCATTTCAAAGTTATTATTTCTTCTTTTCAATCGTGTAACTCATTTTAATCACAAATACGGTTCATTAAATGCATAAATGTATGTACACGTACACACAAAATTTAAATGAAAAATGTTATTGTTGTTCTTTTTTTTAAGTTTGGTTTTTCAATTTTTTCGTTTTTTAAAAAGAAGAAGATACACACATGTGTACATATGCATATTATTTCAGAACAAAACAATTTTAGAACTTTTTTTTAAACATACATACATACATGGTATGTATGGACATATGTATGTACATATTTTAAGTATGCAATTATTAGAAAAGTTTCTTAGCGACAAAATCAACCAAGAAAAGTTATAAAATATGTATGTAGAATCAAATAGAATAATGTGTACATATAGCGTATGTGCATATACATACATATATTCATCATATTCATAAGTATGTGCATTTTTTAACTGAGATAATGAAAATAAATTTCTTGTAAATAAAATAGATTAATAGAAAATTCCTTCTCTGACTTGCATTATTATTTTATTCAGTTAGAAACAGAACATTTTTGAATTTAATACATTAAGAATTATGAATGATATTTGAATAATATTTAAAGTGTGAGATTTGATCAATTTTCCCTGTGGGCCTTTGTGGGTCTGATTTAAAATAATATGCAAAAGCTATATTAAAAATGAATACAGCAATAATCAAAAAGTAAACATATTTTTCTTTTATTTGATTGACTGAAATCTAATAATTGACTTCAGTTATATTGGTTATATTCATATTTATATTTAAGGCACACATATAATTTTAATATTAGGAATTTAAAAAATCAAACATGTGTTACTAACATGTTATCAAGCGTTTTAATACAAAAAAAAAATATATATACATATATGTATGTATTTACATAAATACAAGAAAAATTGTTCAAAAAAATTCTAAATGAAATTATAAAATCAAATTATCAATTGAAATGATAAAGGACATTTTTAAAATGACTAAAGTACATAAATCGTAATATTTTGGCAATTTTTTAAACTATGTACATACATACATACATACATACATACATACAATAAATTCGTATTGATACGAATTTATAAAATATTGATATTGCCCAAGGAGTAAATCAAATTAACCATTTACATTAATTTAAATTTTACATATGACGCAAAATTTTATACCTTTTGTGTAGTAAATTTTCAAAGAAAATCTATTATAAAAAAAAAATAAATAAATAAAAGCTAACGTTTTTAAATGAAATCAATGTGTGTCTATTTTAGAATTTATTCCTAAATAATCCCCTACAGGATTGTGATTATTTTATTTTTCAATCTTTTATTTAAAAAAAAAAAAAATATATTAACTGTTTAAATAATTTTAACCTGTCCTAAACATTTTTATTAAATTTCGTTTTTCATAAGAAAAAATGAAAAACGAAAAAAAAAATGAAACTATTATATAAAATTCATTTGAAAAGGACAAATATTAGGATATAATCATTTAAATTGAATTTGTTGTTAAATATACTATTTATTTATTTATTTTTTTTTTTTTAAATAAAAATAAAGAGTTAATTCAAATTCTATCAACCAAAATAAAGAAGACACATATTGAAAAATTGAAATACAATGATATAAAATATTTTGAATAATATTGTGCTAGATTAATGAAATTTGAAAATATGATACATGCAAGCATAACAAATATGTTTGTTATTTTTTTTTTTTTTTTGTTTTTTGCGCCAGCGCATTACTTTTTAGTATGTATATAGTATTATTATTGTTCGTATTTTCATTTCAATATACATTTCTAAGTAAATTTTGTTTATATATCATATACGTTTATGATGTGATAATATTCATTCATGAAAATCTCATTGAAGATTAAACATTTTCTTAAAGGAAAAACATAAACGTTTCGAAAATTTTATAATTTAGTTTATTCATCAGTCTTGTACGATGAACACTTTTAAATAAAAAAAAATTTTTTAGTTTCATTTTAAATATTAAATAATAAAATATATTCTTCGTAAAATTATCGAAATAAATAAACGAAAATAAACAATTAAATAATTATTTATTAAATAGTGAAAAAAAAATAAATATTTTAAAAACAATAATTATATGTAAAATAAAAAAGGAAAATAATTTTAAAAAAATAATCGTTATGTGAATATAGTTATTTATATAATTTTAAAATTATTAATTATATATGGTCTATCAATTAGGCAAAATTATAATTTAGTATAAATGTTCGTAATAAGTCAAAATTCTAGTGAAATAACGTATTTAATGAATTTATTAAATTAAGCAAAATAAAAGTAGGACGTAAAGAACCGTAATAAATATATTGTGGTCTGTGATTATTAATTTTTATTATTTTTGATTTTTTTTTTTGTTTTTTTAAACAAATATCATAATTTATCTGTTTAAAAACAGTGAATAAATTTCTAGTGACTGAAAATGTCCGTTAAAAGATATTTAAATATTTTGAATAATTTATAAATTGTTATTATTTAAATTATAATGAAATGGATATTTTAATGATATAATGTACTTATTCAAAAGAAGAAAATATTTTTTGATATTTTGTATCAGCCAAATAGAATAAAACAGAAATACTTGACCTAGATAATATCTAATGTACATAATGTAATATGTGTGTAAATAGATGCCTAACAAGAAAAAATATTTGTGTTAAAATATAATATAACATTCACTTAAATGTGTTTTCAACATTTTTTTTTTTGTTTTGCTTTGTAAAAATTTTTCTCATTCATTAAAAATGCGAAATTTTTTTCTTTAAAAAAAAAGGAAGATGTGTTGATGTTTACTTGCAATCCTTTTTGTCATAAATAAAATTTATATAAAATAAAAACTGAGATTTTTCATTCAGTTTTTCTACAATTGTTTTTTGTCTACATACAGTAATATCAGATATTATGAATGAAAAAATTTGTTGAAAAGGGAAAAAAAGAATAAAATATGTATTATTGATGAACACACATATGTATGTATTTTCCATTTCAAAAACCTGAATGTATAATTAATTATAGGAATTTAGTATTAATGTATATACATTAAACCAAAAAATAAAAAAAATAAAAAAAAAAATAAAAATAAAAAAAATGAAAATGTGTTTTGTCTTCTTGCAAAAGTGAGAAGAAAAGACTGAAATTTAATCAATTTTGTGCGTATTTTTTTTTTTTTTTGTTTGTGTCACTTCATAAATAAACCCGTAATAATGTCTTCAGAAGAGTTAATAAATAATAATCGAAGTGAATTAGTTCTATTAAATAGTAGCAATATATACGATATAACAATATTAATTTCATCAACTGCAACAACATCTTTATTACCATCATCATCATCATCATCATCAATACCTTCTACATCCTCTTCCGTTACATTATCAGCGATATTAACATCAGCATCAACTACATCTTCATCATCGTTGCGGTCAACTGTTTCAACAGCAACAACATTATCTACAATATCCCAATATAGTACATACACAAATGGAACAAATTCAACATCAATGGCAGCTAGTGTATTACTTTCAATGGGACGTTTACAAATCTCTTTATATGCTATAATATTTTTTTTAGCTGTTATTGGAAATTCTTTAGTTATTTTAACATTAGTACAAAATCGTCGTATGAGAACAATTACAAATTTATTTCTATTAAATTTAGCTGTATCTGATTTATTATTGGGCGTATTATGTATGCCATTCACATTGGTTGGTGCTTTATTGAGGGATTTCATATTTGGTGAATTTATGTGTAAAATACTTCCTTATCTTCAAGGTAAGCAAAATTTTACTATAGTAGTGATAGTATTTCTTTAATCCACTTTTAATTATAGGAAAATTGTAGAAAAATAATAAAATGTTGAATTATATTCCGTTTTAAATTTTTCCACTTCAAAAACAATTATTCAATATTTAAAAATTTTATGGTAATAGCACAGAACATTTTGCGGTTAAATAATATAAATATCATGTAAAAAATGCTCAAAAATTCATGTAACAAATAAAAATGTTACTGCATTGCAGATGATTTTCAATTTTTAATGCTTTTTTTTTAAATGTATAAAACGTAAATAGATATTTCTTTTGTATCAAAGTATCGTCTTCAAATAAAACGACATAATATTTTATTTGAGTCGAAGAAGAGAATTTATTAATACATTTCACATTTTATTTTTAAAAGTATAATATCAGTATCTTCAAATGCTTATACAATTTAAATCGAATACCGTAATAAATATGTAATAAGTTCAAAAATAATAATCAAATTTAAACCGTATCTATTCAACATTATAAAGTTTTCTCTGTTAGCTCTAATATATTTTAAAATAGAAAATTGTTCTGGTAAAAGATTATGGTTTAAAGCTTGCATTATGTGTTATATATACGATAATGTTAGAATAACATACACTAATTCGCAAATATGTAAATATGTATATAAATGTAAATGGTTTCATTAGAAATTGAAAAACTATGATTGCATACTTTACTTACCATATAAATAAGTATAAAAAGCAAGTATTTATTTATACATGCATGATGTGTTTATGTATGCATATCATAATGCGAATGAAAAATCAGCTAACAATAAAAATTACATACATACATTCTACACATTATATAATAAATTTTGAAAATAATTCTACTAGAAATAATTAAATACATATGTAGTATAATTTTAACCCGAATTATAAAGATTATAATAATAAAATAAAGATTTTAATCAAGGATTATATCAAGGATTATATGTGTATATGTACTATAATAAAATTCACACATATCATGATGTAATAATCATAATAATAAGAAGATGTTAATATCGACTATTATAAGGTACATATTCAAAAAAATTTCCAAATATAGAAAATATTTATCGTTTTTCTTCGAAAATTTAGTCAAAATTTGCAATTGTTTTTTTTTTTTTGAGAATTTAATTTGTCATAAAAAGCCGCAGGTTATAATTTTATTAAAAAGTCATGAAAAGATAAAATCACCTAATGGTTAACTATTGAGTTTTTTGATTTGTTAGCTTTAAAAAAAAAATTATTTATTTTATTTAATTTAACATTTTTATTTTGACATAATTTTATATTGCTATTGAATGATAAACGATCCATTTAATGCGGTAAAGTCAACTCAAACACTTTATTTATGACAAAGTGAGAGATAAAAATAGTCAAAATTTATTTATTATTATCATTAAATATCAAACAATGATTGACATTTATTAATTTAAAATTTGATATTTACAAAAAAAAAAAAAAAAACAACACAAAATTGGTTTAGATATGCTAAATTTTCAAAATTTCAGGAAAAGATTCATTATTTCAAGGATTTTTTTAGTAATACATATACGTATGTGTGTTATTTGATGTATTTGAAACTATACATTAAAAATATGTATGTACATTTTTTGTAATTCATAAAGTTTACATTTTTGACAACAAAAAAAAAAAAATTTAATATTAATTAAGAAAATTTATTACATGTTACATTGTTTCAGGTTTAAAATTTATAAATTAAAAGAAGATAATATATAATGAATATAATTTTGTTTTAGATATTCATTAATTAATTTAAGATTAATTAATTTTTAAGCATTAAAACTTTTTACTAGTTTTTCATAACACATTTTACCCAACAACAACAAAAATCAGATTTCCAATTTTGGCTGTATAGTTACATACATACTTACATTGTGCATTGGGAAAAATTTATAATTTTATATAAATGAAAATTAATGGTGACTTTTAATGTTATGTATACATATGAAATTTTATATTATACAAAACTATATAGTAAGTTATTGTGTTTTTGCTAGAACTTATATTTATAATAATATGGTTACATATTGTAGGCGTGAAAATTAAATAAAAAGTTTTAAGGAAATCATTACCAGATTTTTATAATATATGGCTATGTATTTAATTAACAAAAAAAAAAAAAAAAAATTTTTCTCTAATATGACTTCAGGTTACATTTTTTATTATGATACTAAATTAGTCAAAAACGATTATGTTATTATTTAGAACTGAAATGAAAATTTTTATAACATTTCCAATCGCTTTTAACAATGCAAAAGAAAATATTTTGAAAATTCAACAAAAACTTTACCATACATATAACCACATTTATACTTTCGTATATACGTATACATTATGTACATGCATATACATGTATATTTGAAAAAAAAAATAAAATAAAACTACAAAAATATTTAATATTAAAAAGAATTTGAAAGGATAAAAAAAAAATCAAAAATAAAATTTGATATCCTAAAAAAAAAATTGTATTTTATTCTATTTGAGATTATTATTATTTAACTAAAATCTAAAATCTGAGTTACACAGTTTTTATTGTTTTAAAACAAAACGGACAAGGATTTATAAAAGTGTACGAAATTTGATAATAAACTTTTATCTACATATACATATAAATTCACCTACACATATATGTATATAATATAAAAATAAGGAAAAAAATTTGAAAATTGTTTTATAAAAATAAAATATCAAATTTCGTTTTCAAAAATACGAAAAGGAAAAAAATTTGAATTAGTTTTTGTTAACATTTTTTTTCCTTTTTTCCTTTTACTGATAGATGGGAATATCGTTTCAATGAATTTTTATTTGCAACAAAGAAAGCAAAAATCTGTGTTAGATCATAAACACATTTTCTCTTATCAAATCCTTAAATTTTGAAAAGCAAATTTTTTTAGTAGTCATTATTCTTCTTTTATGACGGGTATTAGGTTTAATCCTTTTTTATTGTTACGTCATATTTTTATAATAAAGAAAATTTATATAAAATGTAATACATACATATGTACATACATTATGTTCAGTATTTTTTACAACAGATAGTTAATGTGACAGTAAAATGACAAATGATATTTATGTTACATTATCTTTTTTCGCCCTGAAAATTTTATATGTATAAGCATATATATATATATACATACAATATGTACATGTTTTTATAAGCAGAAATATGTACTTATGTACATATGCGTATATGAGAAAATATAATTTTCGTTTTTCCTATGTTTATAAACACAATTTATAAGGATTCTAATTGTGTAAATTTAGGTTGTTCATTTCTTTATAATAATTAACTTTAGGCTGCTTTAGGTTACAATTCTTATAGATACTTATAAAAATCTTTAGAGAAAAAGAATTTTTTTTTATTTATTATAAAATATGTAATAAAATTATTAAGAATTTAATAATTACAATAATACTCAAAATTTTTAATTAATTTTCATTTTACATTTCACATTCGTCTATGTGAATTATTCATAATGTCGCTTAAGGTTGTAATTATAAATATTATGTCTATAATGAACAGATTACATACGTACATCCATTAAAGAAGAATAATTGACTTTGATATGGAAAATCAAATATTTAATTATATATTTATTATAACTACATATACGCCTTCTTTTTTTTTGTTGTGCTTTAATAATTCAATTTTTATATACATAATTACAAAAATTCTATATCTATATAGCTACTTCGATATCTGTATCAGCATGGACACTTGTCGCTATATCATGTGAACGATACTACGCTATATGTCATCCATTACGTTCGAGAACGTGGCAAACATTAAAGCATGCATATAAATTAATTGCTTTAATATGGATCGGAAGTTTAGTATTCATGTCACCTATTGCAATACTAAGTAAATTAATACCAACTAGTAAAGGTACGTTATAGGTTATAAGATATATATATTTTTTTTTATAATAAATTTTAAACGTTTAAAATTTATTTTTATACATAATTTTTTCCAAAGAACAAGATAACTTTTTAATTTTTTTTTTATTTTGACCAAATCATTGATTATTTTTAATCTTCTATTACATCAATCTCATAATGATTATAAATTTAATATAATTTTTCAAGAAAAAGATTTCACACAAATTTCAAAATAAAAACTACTAAAAGTAATGAAAATAAACAAATCCATACTACGATGATTTTAAAAGAAAAAATAAAACCTCTTTAGTTTCAATTCAAATAAATATGATTTTACAAAATTTTACTATTTCACTTTACTTTTGAGCTTTACTTTTAGCTTTATATATCTATGTATATATTTCTAAAGAAAAGTTTGTCCTTGATAACTTTTTTCTGTTTTGTCTTTTGTACATTGTCTTTTTTACATTATTTTTATTTAACTCAGTTTAATATTTTTATAGAAACTTTTCCCATAATAATATTATTATCAAATGAATATTTTTTTATTTTTATTTTCTTTTAATACCCATGTTTTTTATTCTGTTTTCGAAATTACAAAAAATAAAATAATTAAAACAAATAAACAAAAAAATATGAGCGATATACATAAGTATTGAGTACTTATACTCTGTCCATTAATATTATGCACTTAAGGTGCTATGGAGATTACTTAAAGTGGCACCATTTTACATCACTGTGTATTGATATTCAAAAAAATTCATCTAATATTATAATAAAAGCTTTGTGAATTGTGATAATAACTGCTCGTGAAACAGTCTAATTAAAAATTATAAAGAGAAGAAGAAATACCTTAAGTATACTTCTATAAGACCTTAAGTACATAATATTAGTTGACAGTATTTCAAAAATAAAAATTTTTGTTCTTTATATGAAGTTCTTTTAAAAATTATACATACTCGTATTCAGAAAATCCTCGTAAAAATATTTACTATCTTTAAGTAATTGAAAAATAGTATCGTATTATTTGTATAATTTTGAAAATTTTTTCGATTTTATTTTTATCATTTTTTCTGGTAATTTCGTAAATTAAAAATTTCAAAAATTCAATAACCTTTTGATCTTATTGACTTTTTTTAAATGATGAATTTATACAAAGAAAAAAAAAACAGTTGGTAAAAAATAAGTTTTTTTTTTGGTAAACTGGAGATTTAAAAGAAAAGATCAGAAAATTTTATTTAAAAATTATTAATTTTTTGTCAAATTTGTCTAAAACAAATCTTGAACTTGATTTATTTGTAAGTTAAATGACCTTATTCAAGAATAAAAAAAATTTTCATGAAAAAACTTTTATAAATAATGTACATAATTTTGATGGGTTACCAAAGATTATTTACGAGTATGTACACATGTATGTAGGTTTTAAGTTAAATTGTTTTTCAATTGAATTGAAAGAAAATACTTTATGCCCACTTTCATTTGGTGAGATATCGTATAATGATTTTAGTTTTATCAATAATGATAATTTAAATAACAAGTACTTTACTACTACATAAGTACATACATACATATGTACAAACTTTCTGAATTTTTGTTTTGTCAATATTGAATTACTGTAAAAGTATTTAAAGCCAATATAATTTTAATTTGATTTTTTTTTTTTTTGTATCGGCATTAATTAAGAAAAACAAAAAACAAATAATACAATGTCAAGAAGCGCATACACAAAAAATTTTTAAAAATAAATTTATTTTTTTTATATAATTTATTGAAATAAACACTTACGTTAAATAAGAAAAATTATTTACAAAAAATATTGAATTATTTTATACAAAATAAATAACGTGTATGTATAAGATGCCACGTGTAAGTGATTCTGTACAAGTACCAAAATTGAAATAATTTAATAAATACAATATAAGTATGTTATGTATGTTGGTATGTATATATTAATTTTCTTTATCAACTTATAGGATGCTTGAAATAATTATACACATTCTCATAAGTAAAATATTTATCTTTTTACGTGATCACTGTCTGTTAATATTATTTGTTTGTATTAAATATAATATATTTTATAATATACAGTGTATGACCATTATTCGTAAATATTGAATAAATCTTATTACATTAGAATACATACTTAATTCCAAATACATATAACAGATATTATATACTCAAAACATGGACATTATAAATATTTCATGTGCTTAAGAAAACATTGTACATGTATGTTTATAAACTGTATGACTGTACATGTATAACTGTATAATTGTACATGTATGTTTCATGTCAATATTTGTTAGTAATTTTTTGTTTTTATTTTGCCATTTATGTGTGTATGTATGTAGGTCATCATAAATGTCGTGAGGATTGGCCACCAGGATCAAAACAATATGAAAGAGCATTTAATATATTTTTAGATATAATACTTTTAATAATACCATTATTAGTACTAAGTGGTACATATACATTAATATCAAAAACTTTATGGCATGGAATGAGAGCTGAAAAAGTTACCAAAACTAATACACAATCAAGTAAGTATATATAAAAATGTATTGTGGTTTATTTTGGCTGGTTAAATAAAAATTTTCTTTATATGTAATATTATTTTTATGAAATTTTCTATTTAGAATTTATATAAATAATTTAATGGTATACATTCTTGTACTTTTTTAATATTTTTGTTTTTTTTTTTTTAATCAATTTCATCAGCTGATAATTTAATGGAAGTTTTCATTAATAAAAATGGTTCACCATCTAATCGTAGTTTTATATCTTATAAAGCATCTTCACGTGATAATTTAGCTACAAATTGTCAACAATATACAACTCATTGTATTAAAACTCCGATTATAATTAAAGAATTTTCATATTCAACAAGAAGGAAACATGGTCTTCGAAGGTAAATTATCCTCTATTGTTTGTTTTAGTTTTGAATATCATTTTTATCATTTTGAATTTTTTTTTTTTTTTTTTAAATGATAATGATTAAAATTTTTGCCTTTCCATTTTCTCTCCATTTTTTTTTTTTTTCTGTTTTTTCAAAGAACAAACATCGAAAAAAGTTTACAAAATAAAAAACGTGTTATTAAAATGCTTTTTATGGTTGTATTGGAATTTTTCATATGTTGGACTCCATTATATATAATAAATACAATTGCATTATTTAATCCAACTGCTATTTATAAAGATTTAGGTTATACAGCTATTACAATTGTACAATTATTAGCATATTCATCATCATGCTGTAATCCGATTACATATTGTTTTATGAATCGTGGTTTTCGTAAAGCATTCTTGAATTTATTTCGTTGCTTCAAAAGATTTCGTACGCCAAAACGAAAGATCAGTATTGGAGGAGGTGGAACTGAAGAGACTGACCTAGAGATAGCTAGGTTTCAATGTCAACGATTTTGTACAGATTCAACTCAATCTTATTAAATAAAAAACAATTAATTTAAAAAAAAAAAAAAAAAAAAAACTTAATTATCAATTAAAATTGAAATTCAAAAAAAAAAAAAAAAAATTTAAAAATGTGGTAAATAAAAATTTGAAAATATTTTTAAAATTTTATTAGTATTATAAATTATATGAATAAGCGATATTTATAACTTAAATATGAATTTAAAAATAAAAAAATCTATTCATAAAGGAGAAAAAAATTAATTTACGAAAGAAGTGAACTACAAAAATATAAAAATTATATATTATTGTATAAATATTGAAAAAATATAAAAATTTCAACTATATTTTGTATATTAATTTAAACAGAACGAAAATATCCGTTTTCTTTTTGTAATTTTTTTTTTTTTTTATTGAGGTAAACATTTTAAAATAAATTCTAGAAATTCAAGCCTACATCAATATAATGTCAGATAATATATGTAGATGATATTTTCCAATAAACAAAAATCACTGAAAAAAAGAATACGCGCCAAAATCACTGACTGATTTGCAAATTATGGTAACTAATTTATTTCAAAGAAAATCATAAAAAAATTAATGAATAATTAAATAATAATTTTTAAATAAAATGAAAATTTTGCATACCATAGTTTTATTTCAATTATGGTGCTAAATTTAAAGTAAAAAGGAAAAGAAAAACGAAAAGATTAAACTTGAAAAAAAAAAAAAAATACAAAATTATTTTTAAAAAAAATGTGTATGATATGAAGAGATAAAATTTTCAAATATTATAATATACATATGTATGTAATAATTAAAAATAATAAATATTTCAAAAATTAAATTATACCATATAATGTTATAAAATAAAATTTTAAGATAATAAAAAATAAAAATATATTTAATTTGAAGATTTTGAATTTATTTGTATGTACATACATGTACATGTTCATATGTGTATGTTATTTTTCCTTTGAATTTTTAAGCAAATCACTTTACTTTCTCATCCTTTTTTTTACTGTAAGTCCTTTTTAATTTGTACTTCTATTTTTATTTATTTACATAGACATCAATTAGATTTGAAGAAAAAATAAAAACAAGCTCTTAGAAACGATGTAAATATCAAAGATTAATTTGAAATTTCTTTTAATTTACAAAATTGTTTACAAAATCATATTATATGCTGTGCAACAAATATTTTTTAAAAAAAAAAAAAACTTGTTTGTGTTTTTTATTTACCTTCGGGAAATGAATATGTATAATGAATATAATAATTTATATATATTGTACATCAAAAAGAATTCTGAAATTAAATTTTTCGTTTACTTTGTCCGAAAATACATAAAATTTTGTACGAAAAAAGGTACAAATGATTTAAAAATTTGTGTCTGATAAAAATTAAAATACAACATTAAATCCATTTTTTTTTTTTTTTTGGTTTTTTAATTTTTTCTTGTAGATACACGTTATATGTACGTTTAAAATATTACAATGTACATTTTCAAAAACAGATTTAACCTTTTCAATTTTCTTTTATTGTTTCATAGTCGTGTTAATTGTAAATTTAACGTACAGTTTATAGCAATTTTTAGTCATTAAAATAGCTAATTTTATCATCATCAGCAGTGGCGCAACAGCCCAATGGGGGCCAGAGCCTAATCATCTACGATGATTTTTCATGATATTTAAAAAACATAAAAATTGTTTATATATTAAATAATTTCAGATTTTATTCATTATTTTGTATTTTTTTATTATTTTTTATTTTATTGATTTGATTTTTATTTTAGATTTCGCAAATACATACATATGTACATATACCTGAATAATTGTAACTATATCAAATGTATGTTATAAGCCTAAATTTGAAATCAATATCGATATTAATTTTCAAGCGTGAAAAAATTGTGATTATTATTATTTTTTTTTTCTTATTTTCTTTAGACCATTTTTCATTATAGATAGTAAACCATTTTCATTTATTATTCCCACTTGTTTAATAATGCCATTATATACGCACTAAAAAACAGATACTAATTAATTATTTATTTCCTTTTTTGTCATTATGTTTTATTATTTCATCTTTTTTAAGTTATTCTTCGTATATCATTTTAGAAATAACTTTCATATTATTATTTTTTTATTTTATTACAAGAAAATTCCATTAGTATAAATTTTTCACATTTTATTTTTATTTTTTATTTTTGTATATTTTTTTCATGTCAAAAAGAAATAAGAAAACCCTAAAATAATAAAAGATTAATTCTGTGATACGATCTTTTTACTTCTCACTATCATTTATTTAATTTACATTTACTTTTATGTGAATGTCTAAGATGCCTCACTTCAACGTAAAAATATTCAAAAATTTTGCAAAATACGTGTACGATGGCAGATATTAGAAAATTGAGCAAAAGCAATACTGCAAAATAGTCGGGGTTTCGATACCCTATTTTTAAAGCCCAATCATTTGAATTTTAAATAGATACTTCATCTTATTCTTTTGTATTCCGTTTAACTGAATTTGTTTTAAACTTTTTTTTTTTTAATGCCAGTTTTCCGTATTTAGAAACGAAAACAATAACAATGAAAGGGAAACAACAAAAATGATAATATGGTAATAACGTAAAATTTTTATGTTGCATAACAATACACAAGACTATGTTTAAAAAATGAACTTTACAATTTGATGTTATATTACTTCCTATTCGCTTCTTTGGTGTCGTATTCGGTTCAAATGTCTAAATTTTATGTATTTTTTTTTTTTTAAACAATCAAACTGATTAGAGAATTGGGAGTTGTACAAGGAAAAATATCCCATTTGTTTTTTTTTGTTTTCAATTTCTTAGCGTAACTTATCTGTCATATACCTTAGTCTTTCATACATTGTAACGGACTATCCGAAGTAGAAGCAAGTAGAACAGACATTATTATGTCTGTACTAGTAAAGGTAAATACATATGTACATATGTATATGTGCATAATAATAAAATGCGTGTTAAAAATAAAAATGAACACATAATATCCTTGAGTAACATTATCTTTGTAAATATATTTATTGTACACACATAATATGTGTACCTGTACAATATATTCTAACTCAACCTGATTTGAAAAAGTGATGCGTATTTGATTTTCTTTTAGTTATTCATTTTTTATTTATTTATTCATTTTCTTTTGTTTTTTTTTTTTCATCGAACGGATTAAGGACATAAATTTGTAAATTTACGATAAAAACATATGAACTGAAAATTTCCATAAAAAAAAAAAGAAATATTCACAAGGTAAAAATAAATGAAATGACTTTTTTATGTATAGATACTTTAATATTTACTGTAATATTTTTCCTTAAACATTTTTCGTTTTTTTTCTTTCAACAGCAAGGACAGAAAGAAAATAACTAACCGAAATAATAATCAAATTTATGGATTTATGGATTCGAAACTTTGATCAGTCGTTTATTGATATTATCAAATAAACACACAAAATCCTCGTTTTTTTTTTTCTTAGTACGGTAACTGATGTTATTTCAATTTAACTTTCAAATATAGTAAATGAAGTAAAAAATTGAAAAGATTTATTTGTGTTCATCTGTAATGTATACGTAGTTAAATTTAATGTAATTTCACATTATAACGTGGAAAGATGTATTGAAATTTTCGGAAGTAAAGCCTTTTACGGAAACTGAACAAAAAGAAAAAAAAAAAAAACGGTGGATAATAATCAGAAAAAAAAAGAAATACTTCGTGGAATTTTATTTCATGTTGATAATATTAAAAATATGTATACATAAATATATTAGCGGAAAATTAAAAAAATAAAATAAAAAAAATACGTAATGTTGCATTATTATCTGAGTCGTTACTTTGAAAATGGGATAAATTGAAAATTTTCAAAATAATTTTTTTTTTAGATAATTCGTATTTTCAGGGTGTAAACTTTGATAATTGAAAAGAGTTTACAGGGAAATTTCAAAAATTGTAGATTTTATAAAAATGAAAATTTTATTTTTAATGATGTTTAATAGGGCTTGCAAGCAGAAAATTGAAAATATCTCTGAACTTTGAAGCATAAAAAGTGATTTATCACTTATATCATACCACTTTCAAAATAAACGACTGTTTTGGATGTGTATTTGCGTAATTTATAATTATTATAAACTAATTTTTTTGTTTAATTGTTCATTTAAAATTTCAATTATTTATTTAATATAATTATTTAATGCTTTTAAAGCTTTTGTTTTTTAAATAATTCTATTATTTCATTATGTAATTGACATCTTAAACAAAATATTTTCTAATTACTGGTGATAATTAAAAAAAAAAAACACATCACTAACATTCTGCATTAATATTTCCATTATATTGTTTTTGTGCAATATACCTACACATGATCTAATATTTGTGTAGCTGCAATATACTTCCGTATGTATAAACATATTTGATAAACTTCAACGGGCTTTAACATTGAAATACTTTACATGTAACCTTGAAAAATTTTTAAAATCAATCCTATTTTATATTCATATCGTATATGTACATGTAACGATAATTATGTTTATTAAAAAAATTATTGACAAAATTTAATTAAATTAAAATCATCATTCATAGACCCATAACATTATATTGTTCATCATTTTACACATGTATATATAGCATAAATAATATAGTACTGAAAATTTAAAAATTTTTACTTCTTCTTCTTCTTTATGGCTCCACAGCTCTTGCCAGGACCTTGGCCTCTAACAGACAGTTCTGCTACAAATTTTTACTAATACAAAATAATTAAATAAACCTTTTTAGTTCAAAAAGCACACTTAACTGATTAATAATAATTAACATATTTTTTATTAATCTCACTTTCTATTGTATAAAAGTATTGTATTCGCAAAATCATTATCGCTGTTAATTACCATTAATATTCTATAATCGTATTCGTGGGCATAAATATGGTACCTACCTAATTTTTCTTTGGTATCTTAAATATTTAATTTTAATTCCAAAATTTTATAGTTAACTGTTCAGAGATATGATTCGAAAGATGAAAAGTGAAATGTATTTTATTGAAAACTTTTAAACAATTTGTCATCGTTGATTACACTTCAGCAAATTCTTGCAAATAATCTTTTATTTGAAATTAACAAAAATAATTGGTTCAATTAAGTTGAATTAAATTTAATTTCAAGGTTTCTGTCTTAGCAACAAATCCCATGAAAAGGCAATAATTTTTAAAGAAAAACTTTTTAAAGCACTCAAAGAAATGAAATGAGTACAGAGCGAATATAACGAGTCATAAAATTTCTTTATAAATTAGCAAGTTGAATTGCTTAATTAAATTAGATAAACATAAACTATATGAAAGTAAAATATAAATTATTGTTTGTTTTAATAACTGAAAAGTATAAATTCAATATTAAAATCTTTGATTTAATATTTATCGCATATTTTGTGCTCTAATGCTATATTATGGTTAGCTTTATCATTTTTTTGACTAGGTAAGCTGAATACAGTAAAGAGTAAAGGAAGTGGAATAATTTGTGATTAAAAAAAAAATCAATGTACACAGTTCATAAACACAAGGTACACTGTACACATAAGTATTAATGTGCTGTTTATCAATATAATCCACAGAAATATAAATAAAGATGAACACGTGTAAATAAAAATTAAAACAAAATAAATAAATAAAATAACAACAAAACACAAAAATAAAACTAATAAAATGTTCAGCAATTCTGTAAACACGTTCACATGTTTAAGCAATTTTGCATGTATGTATGTATCTGTGTACCTATCATGAGAAAAATAAGGTTTGGTTTTTTATTTTCTTTAATGTTTATATTATTTTTGTTTTTTTTTTTTTTTTGTTTTCATATATCTATACATACATATATCGATATTTTCTTAAATAAATTGAATGTCAAGACAACAAAAATTAGACATGTTTACAACGTATAAGTCAATGTTATTATAAAGGTTTGAACAATAAATTTTACTTTTAATAAATAATTACTTAATTATTTATTTGAAAGAATATTATTTTTGATAAAATACGTAAACTACTGGGCAAGGATTCAATACTATCATATTTCATATAAATACTTAAATCAAAGGAAATGAGAAATTACTTTTTTTTATTTTCCAGGACAAAAATTTTTATTAAAAATATATTATAGAAATATGAAATAAATTATTTTTAAATAATGAACATGTTAATTATTATATAATGCCCACATAATGGTACGAGCAAGGGCGTACCCAGGATCTGAACTAGAGAGAGGCAATTCATCTAGGGGGGAGGGGGGGGTGTATGAAAAAATATTACATTTTATACCAAGGAAAAGGATATTATCAAAATCTACAGGAGAGTTTATACACCGTACTCAGAATGATTACAACATAACACAAATTCAAACGCACGTATGCATATATAAATTTAAAGAGCAGGGTAAGATGCGAATTTAAATTTCGAAGAACATGGTATTTATTTTTTATTTCTTCTAGGGGGGGAGGGGGTGCAAATTTTCTCCTCTGCCCCTAGCTGGGTACGCCATGGGTACGAGTATTATATATTAAATATTACTGATGATTTACATTTCAAATTTATTTTTCCTACACAAAAACATGCACATGCCTTAAATAAATATAATAAATATTTTCGAATTCTTTTCATACCACACAACTAATAAAAACTTAAATAAATGACTATTTTATATACAGAATACTGAACATGTATTTATTATTTTGTGAAATTTCAACAATATAAATTATAAAAGCAAAAAAGAAATTTCATATTTTTCCATTTACAATTGTCGCATTACAAAATAGTCATATTACAAGAATTGAAGTTTTATCCAAAAATAACAAAGTATAATAATTTAAAAATAGATTTAAAAAGTTTTAGGTGCGTGTTACATGTAATATCATTATTACGGGTATACTTGCACCAGTTGAAATTTGAATTTATTTATTTTATTTTTTTCTTATTTTTTATTTAAAATTTTTTAATTAACTTTTATTTTATTTTTTTCATTTACATCTTTTAAATTTTTTTTTTTTTTTAAATCCATACTTTATTTTATTTATTTTGTGTACTTTGTACAGAGATCTTTTCTTTATTATATTTTTTAATTTCGTTTTTGATGAAGATATTTCATTTCAAATTGTAATTATTTTAAATTACCTTACATACATATATACATATATTTATGTAAATTTGAATAAAATCTAGAAATAAAAAACAATCTAAAAGGTTTTAATTAATTATTTGTATAAAATGTGTATACATACATATGTAATATACATACATATATCTCATGTAAAATGATCCTTTTTTCAATAAATAAATAAACCCTTGATACTTCATTTTGTTTCTTGATTTGAAATGACTATGAAGCTTTGTTTATTTTTAAAACTTTGAGATTCTTAGATATGTACATATGTATGTAAATGTCGTTTGACAAACATCGTCACCATCTCATTTGTGGGTCTTATCGTCCTTATTGAACAAACTTTCCTTTTACATAATATACCAAAATATCTATTTTCTTTTAATCAATAAAATTGATATTTTATTTTTTAGAAACAATTTTTCTAGTTATTTTTAAAAATATTTTATGGGAAATTGGCATCAACTATAACATTTTTCGTTCATATTTTATCGGAAATGAATTTCATCTACATACTATACTATATATCATAAATTACATGTCGGAAAAGAAAATTTCAAAATTTTCAATAAATTTATGAACACAACTGTACATTTTTTTTGAATTTATTTTATTTATATTTTAAATTTAATTTTTTTTTCAATTTTCTTATCCGTTTTAATTTTCATCGACAGAGAAAAAATTGATGTGTTTTATAATCCTATTTTTTTCATGTACATATTTTTATTTTTATGTTTTAAAATTTTATCAATTCAAGTATATATACTATGTACGTACGCATAGTATTAATTTTTGTTTTTTACAAATGATTAAATTTTACAACTCGTGCATGAATTATTTATTACATATAGTATGTATGTATGTACGAAAAAAATTTACACTTCATAGTGAAAATGGTTTAAAGATGATATACTATATAATACGTTGTTCATAAACGTGTTTAAAGAGAAACAAAATGACAAACTTTAACATTTAGTTTTTTTATTATTTTTTTTTTGTATTTAATTTTATTTTTCTTTTATTTTTTATTTTTTTAACAAATTTTATGATTACAACGATATTTATGATTATACAATGAAAAATTTGTATTTTATATTTAATTCTTTACAAGTGTACTAAGTGGAATGAAAAACAAAAACATGAATTTTTTATTCTTTACACACTTTTACTTAAATTGTACTTAAAAAAAAATAATAATAATAATAATAATAATGAAAATATGAATAATTCTGTTGAGGTAATTTTTTTAGTTTTTCTTCAACTTGAAATTTATTTAATCTTAAAGCATAAAAATCATTTCATTTTGCTTGAATTTTTCCGTGTCACAATACTCTACCTATTGAGCTACCGAAGCCCCCCAATATCTGTGTATTGTGTATCAATAATGAAAATAATGAGTAAAAATAATTATGTACACACATATGTAGGTATATCGTAGTCTACATTTTTTGGCTACTTTTCAATTTTTTATTTTTCTTTACAACTTCAATATTTCCTTCAATGATTACGTAACATGATATTATTGTTAAGTAATTAATATGTAAAAATAGATTTAAGATTAAAAATAAAATTCATTAAAATTCATATCTTTAAGGTCAAATTACAGTTTATTCATCGACTACTAATTATAATGACAGCAAATAATAAATTCAAATTAATAAATTGATTGAAATAATTTTATTATTTAAAATCGTTAGAGTTAACCGAATTATTGCAGTTTTTCTATTTTATTTTTTATTTATTTTTAAAAAAAAAACTTAATTTATTCTGTACTAATTTGATTATAATTTTACATGTAAAATTTACTTAAATATTACTTTATATGCATAATTAAGACATACCGTAATCGTACTATACTGGAATAGATGTACACCATAATTTCAGAGAATTGTCTTGATTTAATTTTATTTTAACAAGCTTTTCATTCCTTCAGTGCAAGCATTGAATTTAATTTTATCTTGTTTGCATAATTTATTAAAAGTATTTTATCTTATTTTACAAGTGAAATTGCATTATACCCACCGATCCATACAAAATGTAATTATGTATACATACATACATAGTAGAATAGCAAATTTTAAAGCTGTAATAATCGTAACGTATACACCCATGTATAATTACATGTAATCTATTGTAATGAAAGTGAGAATTTTGCTTTTATTTTTCAAATATAAAATGTAATAAATTCATCTAAAATAAGTGCTTGTAAATCATTTTATAAATCCAAATGTGAAACATCTGAATAATGCATTAAAATAACATCAATAAATCTTGAGTATTTTATGTAAACTTTAAATTTATTTTTAAATAAAAATATGTAATTTTTTTATATTTACATAAGCTTGTTCATGCATTCATTCACAATGTATGTACACATTCTGAGTACTATCGTACTTTACATAATGTATAAAATATGTTTGGTATTTTATCTACGTGTATGAATGTACCTTATATTATTGGTTAAACTAATAAGTTGGTATTCGAAACTAGGTTAAATGTAAACAAAAATTTTTATTTATCTCTTATATTCTTATACATATATAAATCAATATCTTTAAGTGTATCCTTTTTACAGAGAAAAAATACATTTTACCATTCAAATTAAATTTATTGCTTTTTTTCTACAGAAATGTAAATTGTGATGTTTTTTTGTATATTTATTTATCAATTTTAAATTAATGCTAATTAATTATTATTTATTTTTGCAAATAATTCAAGATTTTTTTTTTATTTTCTCTTTCCTCTTGTATCGTGTTGTACATGAAATTAAGTCCTCGCATTTAAATGAATAAATGTAAACATGATGTAAACGTTCTAAATATAAAACATTTTAATTATTGGTTTTTAAATTCCGTTAAAATTGAACGAATCGTTTGTTGAAATTGTATCAAACTTGTTAAAATGTTCGTCAATATGTTATCAAAGTGTATGGAACATTACATATATGAATACAAAAAAAAAAAAAAAAATTTTTTAAATAATACAAAACTTTTTCCTAGTACTTATAAAATTGTTGAAATATTAACGGCCAAGTAAATTATTTTAATTATTTTAAATAGAAGAAAAAGAACAATATATTATATTTTATGTTCATGTATTTCATTAGAAACATTTACCACATACATATATTTTTGGTTTCAGCAATATTGTAACCAAAATAACGATATTTTTCAAAATAAAGGAAGATTTTAAAAATATGTATCTAAAATATTTATATTTATTGTGTGGTATGTAAAATTTAACGACATAAATTTCAATTTATGTTATTTTTTTTTTTTTTAATTTAAAACAAATGGAATGTAGAAAACATTAAGTTGAAAATATATTATATACCATGTAATACATCCAAAAATCATAAATTATGATAATAAACATGAAAATTTGATTCGTAATAAAATATGACTTTGAATAAGAAAATTCATGTTTTTGTTCTTATTTACTTAACTTCTTTTTATTTTTGTTTTAAAATAGGAGTAAATAAAATTGTTTATAAATGAATTTAAGTAAGTTTTAATTTATCAATTGCAAAAAATTTTTATTGAAAAACTTTGAAATATTTTAATTTGAATTTTTTTTCTTGTTAAATTTTTAAAGGACTTTTACTAAGATATTTGAAAAAAAAAATAAAAATACATTTCCCTTTAAAAAAAATATCTGTTCCAAATTTGAAGGTTAATAACGTGATTTTTTTTCTTTTACAATTCATTTTTAAACTTTATTTAGTTTTTATAATTTATTTGAAATTTTACAACGAACGTAAGAATTTTTTTTAATTCACACGCATACACACGCATATACACATACATAGTATGTTTACAGTTTGAAAATTGCTTCTCATTTAACAAATTTCCTTATTTAAAATCTTTAAGATTATGAAATTCAAGATCAATAATTTATTACTTTTTTTTTTTTTTTGGTTATTTATTGATCAATTTTTACGAAATTTCAAATATTTTTTCTAGCAATTGATTTGTGAGTTGTGATTAATTTACCATAGAAATTTGTGTACATATTAAAAAAAAACTGACTATGTTAGACATTGATTGGCATTAAGTATAATTGGTATTTTGTCTGTAGTTTATTGATGTATTTTTCATATATTTCTTAGATACTCCGTTTTAAGATAGTTCCATTGTAAGATTAGTAGATACTCCCGTACTTAGATTTTCCGTTCTGCTACGTACTGTTTCTCTCATTTAAGAAAAAAAAAAAAAAAGAATTGTCATGATAACAATGCTTTTTTAACATTATAAATCATAAAAATTTACAAATAAAATTAATAAAATCTGAATGTATAGAAACTAATAATAATAAAAAATATACATTTAAAAAAATCATTTTTCTTTATTATTATTATTTTTCGATTATTTCTACAGATATGAATCATATAAGATAAATATAAATATACATAAAATTCTGTTTTATTACTATAATGTTTATCCAAAGATTAAAAACTGATACCATTAAACATGATGATTACCAGTAAACATATTTAAAAGAAAATTTTGCAAATAATGAAAGTAAATGTGTGTCTTCTTCTATCTAAAGGAACTAATTTTACTAAAAAAAAAAGTACTAACATACTATTATAACAAATTATTATGTACATATATGAAGCATTATAATAGCAAATAAAAGAAAATAACGTATTTTTCAAATGTTTTCATCAGTTTGCATAAAATTATATGTGTAGTGGTCAAGTAATAGAAAATGTTAAAATAAAATTGATTTATTCATATTGTATACTCGAGTATAAAATAAATGAGAAATTTCTTTTATTTTGTTTCCATTAATCATTCTGTCATAAAAGCTTTTTGATTTCTGATACTTATAAAAATTGAATAATAATAAAAATAAAATGAATAAAATTTTGTTTATAGACGCTTTAACATTTAACTTGAATAAATTAATTTGATTGCCAGTTTTATGTATTTGAAAAAGGAAATTGCTCAATACAAACGTAAACTGAAACGACAAATACTATCAAACAAGTTATTATTGTTGATGTTGATAACTCAATTCTTGACTTAATGGTAGTACAAATCGTATTCAAAATTGGATTTACATCGAGAGTACAATAAGGATCTCTTTGTTTTTTTTTTCTAATCCAAAAACTTTAAAAACTCATTGTATAAGTATATGCGACAAAAAATAATTCGAAATAAAATGAGATACTCCCAATAATTGGGACTATACTTTTATATTAGTATACTTTGTAATGATATTTTTCATTTTTCGTTATATTGAAAATTTATCACACATACATACATACATTCTCAAAAAATTTGGATTAAGCCCAGATGATTTCGCGGTTTAAGTCAAAATTCGAATTATCTGTGTATATCCTAGTTGTAAATTGGGAGTATCTAAAATTCGAATTGGGATTACGCATATACATATGTACATGTATTCACACATTGTTAACTACAAAATTAAAATCAATTTTAAACCTCAATTACATTTCAGTTTCGGTTTCAACTCACACTTGGGTTGAGTCTCAGATGTAAGTCCTTGAAAAAAAAATGTACGTATATATGTATTTCCCTTTTTAATTTCCTTCTTACGAATATCGTGGATAGAAAAAGAAATAAAAATTTTTTTTTTGTAAACAAGCATTTAACAATAATTAAGTTAACCATTGTATTAACATCTAATCTTTATGATTGTAACAGTTAAATATACTATGACGTTAAAAAATACAATAAAATAAAAGAATATCCCTGGAGGCTATAATCTGTATATAATAGTGAAAATAGAACAATTATTTTCAAAATGTATACTATATACAAGTTTTGTTGTTTGTTGCTAAATGTTCGGACATTTAATTATATGCTTGTATTCTCTTTTAATTAAAAATAATCACCACTCTAGCATTACAACATTAATATAATTATGAAGATACACATTATATATAATTTATGTTTTAGTCAAAATGATCAAAAATAATTTTATAAATTATTCACACATTGATACACATTGATGATAAAGTGAGTAAAATTACTTTGTTTGTATTTCATTTTCTTTGAACATTAATAAAAAGATGATAAAAAGATTAGGTGATAGGAAGGAAAATAAGGATTTCATTGAATATATTTTTTAATGTTTAAAGATTTAAATCGAAAAATATTAGAAGATTTTAGAAATAAATTAGAATACACTTATAAAAATTTTATTTTGAGTATCTTGAAAAAAAAAATGAAAGGTTACGAATAATTGATATCTCATGATATTCTAATTTTTTTTTTTTTTTTTTTTTTTTTTTTTTTGTTGAAAATGAAATTTTGTTTAATTTGAAATTTTTTATTTTAAAATTCAATTTTTCTTATTGTTCATTTTATTTTTTCTATTCTCAATTTAATTTCATTTTTAATAAAGGTAAATCATTTTCTGACAATCAAATTATAAAACTGAATTAAATGTAAAATAAAAATTGATAGTTAATCTATAAAAGATAAAATACACATTATACCATGTATGTACATATTCTTAAGTGTACTGATGTGTACAATAAGAATATTTTAACTGTAATAAAAAATAAATAAAAAAATAATGTAATAAAATCAAATTTCTGTTTCACTTTACAATCTTACGCACGATCATGTATAGATTATTTTCAAAATATTTTTTTTTTATCCTGATTCTATATAAGTATGCATTTGTAGATTTAAAATACATTAAATGGATTTTCTTATAGCTAAACATATTTTGTAATAAATATATATAATAAAATCTAAAAATGTTTTCAAGGTCAATGAATACAAAAATATATAATAAAATGAAATTTTCAAGGAAAATTGATTGAAATGGGATATTCAACGTGAGTATAGTAATTTATTCTTACCTTAAAGCTACCAAATGCGTTCTGGTGTGGGTGAATTCCTGGTGTCGCAATGGGCCTTTCTGGTCTTGCTGGGGATTTGGTGAACGACCACCTCTACCTACCTACATATCTACCAAATGCGTCTATATAATAAAATTTTGAAAAGAAAAAAAAAACTAGTTAAAATTAATTAAATTAATATAATCGAAATTAATTTTAATTTACACAAAAACTTTGAAGAAATGGTAAATTTCAAATTTTTGAAAAAAAAAAAAAAACGTTTTCATTTTAATCAAAATACATCCTCATATTTTCTTAAGATATTTTTCTTAAGTTTTTTTTTTTAATAATTAAATAAATTGTATTGTCTTACTTGTTTTATTATTATATTCAATTATAATTGGAAAAATGTTCAGTACTTATCATTTATAAATCAAAAACATATTAATTCTATTAGATAATCAGTAGTAAGTAGAATTTAAAAATGAATACAAGGAAAATACGCCAATTGACGTTGTATACACTTCGGTATACGCACGTGAGCTTTCGAATAAATACAAATAAATAAATTAAACTTCAATCGAATTCACATTATTTTTAAATTTTTTCTATTGATTTATTTATTTATTTTTTTTTTAAATATTAATTACAAGTATTTGAGGAAAATGTAAGAAATATATATATTCATATTTAATTATTATGAAAATATACAAAAATTAAAGCATATGTAAGACATAATATAGAGAAAAGAAAAAAAAAATACTACATTACGAGCATTTAATTTCATTGTGTACTATAAACATATAAAGTATGAAAATTTCATTTATTTTTCATGATTATTTTTAGATGAAATTTATTTTCCATTCTACAAGATTTTTATTATTTTTTTATACCTACATATGTTCATAAATGTGTTCATCATGTGTACATATGTTAGTATGTTACATATAACGATTGTACAATTCAAGGTTTTTTGAAAAAAACTTTCGAACAAAAATCCAAATACATTGATAATATACGCATATCTTTAAATAAATATTTATACAAAATAAAGAAAACAAAGTTTATAAAAATTATAAAAATATAAAAATTGATTTTTCAAAGGATTTTTATATTAAGATTGGCCTTTATGTTTAGGTATTATCATGTTTTTGTATATGAATCTAAAACGGTTTTGCTTTTGGATAAGTTTGAATCTCATAAAAAGGGATAAAATTTATTGTCAGAAAATATTATATTGTAATCTAGAATAATAAAAATTCAAAAAAAAAAAAAAAAAAAAAAAAAAAAAAACAAATCTATGTAATTTAATATTATAATTTTTTCATTTTAAGTGAAAACTATGTTTCAATAAAATTGTTTTAGAAAACTTTCAAAAATGAAGTATACGGATCAAAAGAAAACATCATATTTCCTTCTTTTTTTTTTTTTTTCTTTTTTTCTAAAATAAAAAGATTAGATGGCTAATTTATGTTATCACTTTTTTCCCTTTTTTTCGGGTTTTCATTTATCACATTTCAATTTCAAAGAATTTTTCAATAAAAGTGCTACATAATCTGTAATAGATAATAAACATACATATACAATAATTTTCAAGTTTTATAAGCATATCATTTTTCATGTATCAGTTTTTCATCATTTTTCATTGGTTTGAACATTTTTATATTGAATTTATTTTATGTACATGTTAAGGGTTTAATAAATATGTAATATGTCATCCTACAGATTGTTAGTATATGACAGTATAATGATATAATATGTATTTGTTTATTAAACGTGTGTTGCGCACATTGAATATAAATGTACATATATGTACATATATTTTTTGTTTATTAAACTGGTAATGAAAGATTACGTATTTATGTACATATACGACAAGTCACTATACTTTTATTAATATTATGAATATGAGCAAGTATACATATACATCGATAATTAGTTATGTTTATGTGTACATATATCACATTTTTGATTATATAAAGAGTTTTATTTTATTTATTTGGTTTTTTTTTTTTTTTACCAGCTCTTACAAAGAACTAAAAATACAAAATGAATTTATCTATCATAAAATGTAACGATTAATAACGAACTTATACTGATACTATACTGATATTTGTGTAAATAATGGTAATAGTACACTACGATTTTTTAGTATAGTTAACTATGTATTTTCTGTATATTATAATTAGTTATTTAAAAAAAAAAAATTAAAACTAGCTGTGTAGCCTAGTTGTAGTGTGCTAGGTCTACGATCACAACAGCCGTGGGTTCGAATCCCACCTCGGGTATGAGTCTGACACTACTTTCCCAAATAGCCGTAGACCTCTGTAGTCAGTGCTATTCCCCCCTGTTAGGATTGTAAATTCATTTACTATTCTAACCTTTATAAATAAAATAAAATAAATAAATAAATAAAAAAAAAATTTAAATTGTTCATAAAAAAATCAATAGCCTCACATTACATACTGTTGAAAAATTTTAGTTTCATTTTAAAGCAAAAAAAAAAAAGAATACAATTATTTCAATTTACACTTTTTACATTAATGTAATTTACAAAATTAATTTTAAATTGATAATTTTTAGAATAAATTTTTTTTGTTTTTATTTTCCAAAGTTTTTTAAAAGTTTGGATAATTTCAATACACAAAAATGGGTAGGTCAAAATATTAACATTTTATTTTAAATTGATTTTTCTTCTCAAAGAAAACTTTCACAATTTAAATTTTGATTAAAAAAAAAATAAAAAAAAAAATTAAATGATAAGAAGATTTAACATCTTATAAATAAAATAAAAAATTTCAAAAACAAAAAAAAAAAAAATCCGTTAAATATTTTCGGTGGTTAAATGTAATAACATTTTATTTAAAATTTTATTAGAAAATTATTTTAAATTTATATACACACACACCTAAATTACATTAGATATCTTTAATAAGTATTCTTTAAAAAAAAAATCTTTTTAAAAGTTTTGAAAAAAATTGAGGATATTTTTATTAAGTTTAAAATTTTTTTGTTTTTCAACATTTTAAAAGTAAATTTTCTTTGAATTTTACCTCAATTAAAATTTTGTTAATTTTTAAAAATAAAAAAATGATAGACATGTTTGGCTTAGCATTAATTTCTAGGAAAATAAATAAAGTGTGACATGCATAAATATCTTTTACCCAAAACTTTGAATCCTTTGTTAATTTGAAGTGAAAATTACCTTAATTCCCTACAAATTTAATATGAATTAAAATACCTACACAGAAATAATTTTTTTTTCTTAATTTTTTTAATGATAAAAAGTATGTGACCTCTTTCAGTACGACCAAATTTCAGTTCGATCAAATTTAAAATCAAAATATTTTCAAAAAATGTAATAATGGATAATGAAGCTACTATAATGGATACATATATTTTCTTATAATTTTTATTCTTACAATTAGGATTTTTTTTATTTTTAGTTTGTTAATAAAAACAAGAAATAATTTTTAAATTCAAAATAAATTCAAATAGAAATTCAATGAAGAAAAAAAAATGCAAATTACATGATATAAGTATATTTTCTTAAATTCATGTGTTTCAGATTTTAAATTTTATTTATGCTTGAATACTGATAAAACACACAATATTATGTACAAGAATGTTGTTACATGTTTTAGTTTCATTATTATATAACATTCTTGGTTTAATACAAAAATTAAAAAAAAAAAAAAATCAACTTAAATATGTGATCAAACATATACATAAGTAATGTACATACTTATAATCAAGTATTAGCAGAATATTTTATTTTTTTTATACTCTGTACAATTTAATAGATTGAGTTTTAAATCAATGACGTTGATATCATTGCTATGTAATGTGTATTGTGCCAATTTGATAAACAACAAATGTAATTTATACGTGATAAAAATAAAATAAAATAATGTACGTGAGGTAAAAAACGTTTTATTCACATCTCTTTTCATTTTTGATGTTCTTGCAATTGTTACATCAACAAATCCTAAAGGTATATTAAGAATACAAAAAAAATACGATACATAGCTTTTATTTCAGCGTGTTTTCAAACAAAGAAATTTTTTTCTTAAAAAATCATTGGAGAAAAAAAAAATCATTTTGAGTGTATAAACTTGAAATTTAATATTTATCATATTACTAGGAGAGAACCATTATTATATACAATGAAAAACGTGTTGGAAGGAAATTTCAATAATTCGACCAAAACTATATACAAAATTTTTAATTCTATATTTAATTGTATGGAAAATATAATTTCATATAATATCCATATCATGAACAATTTATTTTTCTAATAAAAACGTATTGATATTGCATAATTACATTACGTTATACTTGATTATTCATATATGAAAGTTTGTTGTCACAAACTGTATGAAATATTATCATGATTATATAAAAAAAAAATTGGTATTCTATCAAAGTAATCTATCAAATTACAAGTAATCTATCAAATTACAAGTAAGTATTAAGAAGTAATCTATCAAATTACAAGCCACTAAATTAACGCAGAAACTAAGAAAAACAATTCAGAGGCCATCACATGGATATGGGTTATTGGAGTCTTCACGACCCAATTTGTATTAGAAACATATTGTGTTAAATCTACATACATAATATTTTCTTGATTTCTCACATGATACACGCTTTGCACTTAGTTGAACGGAATCCTTTTCAAAATCATTAATTCCAAATGTTTTATGAAATACTAAAAAAAAGCCATGCGATATAATGATAGATACGTGTATAAAAGAATTTTCTATGAATTATTCATTGCATTTTACATGGTTCTACATTTACTTTTTTTGTATTTAGCAAATGTGAAAATTTTTATAAAACATTTTAAACAATTATTACAAATTTTATACGAGTTCATACTTTATGAAACCGAATAATAAATTTAATCAAACAGTAGAAATAAAACTCTTCAACTAGAAGTTTCTAAAAGTAAATCAATATAATTTAAAATTTTTATAAAATTAAATTAAATTGAAAAAAATAAAAATTATTTATTGAAAATATTTGTACATTTGTGTACAAAACAAACATGTTAATGGAAAATAAAATAAAATAAAAAACATTTCATTGAAAATTCACTGCATAATTAATAAAAAACATTTACATAGAATTTTTAAGAAAAATTAAACAAATTAAAAAATGAATTAAAATAATAACAATTTTTCAATTTTAATTGTATTGATATGTAAACAAATATTAAAGCATTATGAATGAATTTCAGAAACATGTCTTTGCTTTTTTTTATTTATTTTATTTTATTTATTTATTTTTTTTGAGTTTTCATAAACAAAATTTCAGTACTGAATTTAAAATGTTCGAGCAAATACTTGAATTTTTTTTTATTTGCACGTGTCAAATTATACACGTACGTATAATAGATGTGTACGTATGCAAATATTATGTTCTCATTTCAGTATAAGTACACGTTTTAAATATTCTTTTTTGTAATCAGTATTTTGTTGAAATTATCAACAAATCAAGGATCACAAAATTACAAGGAATTTTTTCTTAAATTATCTTCGATTTTTATATTTATTTATTTTATAATTAGATTCCCTTGTCATTTTATATTAATAAGAAATTTCCATTTATAATTTAATTAATTAAAGTAATTAATAATGACAAATAAATAAATTTATAGGTATACATTGATATTAAACCCTGAAGTGTTTGTGCGTTAAATGCCGAAATGAATATGACTATTCATATTAAACATTTATTTTCATTAATTAGCGTTCCTCGTGAAAACGGTTCAATTACTACATGTATTTTTGTAGTAACCACTGTCTATTTATAAATTGACGGTATTAAGGTTTTCACCATTAAATACAATCCAATTTATCGATTTGTAAAAAAATTTCAAATAACCGTGAAAATTCCGTTTTTTTTTTTTTATTTTTTTTAAAGGTAAAAAAATAACATCATAAGTAAAGACAGTTAAATGATGTGTACACTATCACCAAAATTGATAACATTCTTGCAATATACGAGTACATATGTACAATTTTATTAAGTTTTTCTTTCAAATACCTTAATAATATTCTGTGAATCATTTTATATACCTTTTTTAAACTGCTATATAAATATTAGATTCAATAAGGAAAAACTTTCATTTATGAAAGTGCTTCATAAATAAAAACATATAAAATTGATAGGTATACATGTGTACATAAACATATAAAAAAAAACAATAACTATAGGTAAAAGTATATGCTAAGACAAATTCATGAAAAAGTGTAATGTGTGTATATAATATACTGTTTTAGAGACTTTGAAAATTATGTAATATTTCAAGTAAAATGTAAAAATTGAAATACCTATATATATATATAAATGAATGAATAAAACTAAAAATAACTGCAAATACACACATACATACATAACATATTTTTTAATCATGTGTTAGCAAGCTTGAAAATATTCATGTAATTCTTCATTTAATCGACTTTGAAAATTTAAAAAAAATTTGAAAAAACTGAATAATAAATATAATATTATTAACGTGCTTAGAGTATTCTTTATCCTTCATCCTTGAATTATTGTTGGTAGATCAACTAAATAATATGTGGGTGTTGAAGTAGTCGAAGCAGGTTATAGAAATAATATAGAAAAACCCTCATAAACTTATAATATTTGATTGTTATCAGTGTTGTCATTCATAACATAAACATACACATGTTTGATTCCAATAATCTAATAATAAACGAGAAGTATGTGTGCAAAAAACGAGAATAAATTACCTATTCGAGTGAAAATTTCAAAGTATTGTAATAAAATAAGAATAAAAATCTTGTAAAATTATTATTATGAAATAGCAAAGCAAAAATAAACGTTGATAAACTCAAAAAAAAAAAAAAAAAAAAAAAAAAATTAAAAAGATATATTAGATCGTAACACATGTATACTAAAATTCGCACGTGTATTCATCTGACATTTCCGTTTACTTATAGGTAAAAAAAATTTGTCTCAAAAATCCTTCCAAAGTATCAAAATAAAAAATTTGTTGTATTTTTGTACTAAATAAGTACATACATACTATACATACATATGCATATGAAAATATGAATAAAATAATTAAAAATAACTTTTTACAAATGATACAAAATTCCCAATAAATTTGCCAAAACATTGAGAATTTTGAAGTTATTTTTCATTGTTGTATTTCTACATTTTTTTTCCTTTTTTGTATTAATAAATAAAAAAAAAAAAAAAAGAATAAAACATAAATCATTTTAAATTTTATGTGGAAAACTATTTTAATGAAAATAGATAATAGTTTTGTATTATGCATGTCATATAATAATTTTCAAAAACAATGTAGATACATTTGATTCCATTAGATAATGAAAAACCGTTACTAAAAAACTTTACCATATACACTTTAAAAACATTTCACAACAATAAATGTAAATAGTCACGATAAAATATATTTTCAATATATTCTTGCCTTGCCTAATAACGATTTTCAGTTAATACTTTATGGAAACATGTTTAACTTTTTTCTTTTTTCATAATTTCTAACAAGAGTTTTTCGAAAACAAATTTACTAGATTGCTCAAGTATTCCATACAAAATTGAATAAATCGTTTGATGTACTCAAATGCCGTCGTTTTCTAAAAAACCAGTAAATAATTTTGTACTTTCAAAAAAAACCTTTTTTAAAATTAGGTTTCATAATTACGAATAAACATATATTTTTTACAGACGCTTTCGTTTGAATTTTTAAGATTTCATTTCATTATTTATAATGAAAATATTTTTAAAAAAAGTATTGCCAGATTTCTCGAATATTCCTTTAAAATTTTTTTTTTTTTTGAATGTAATTCCTGTTCTATACACTATATATGTACAATATACATATTACATACATATGTAATATGTCATCCTTATTTCTAAACCAGTTTGCTTTTACATTTTTGTGTACTTTTATGTTTCATGTATACTGGTCTGATCTGGTATATAAAGCAATAGCACAGAGCAGTCTAACAGTCTCGTCAATAACATATGAAAATATTGGTTGGTAATACCTATTCAATTCATTTGTTTTTTGAACGTGAGGAAAGACGGGTGTGTTGTGTAGCAGCTCTTGAGTTATAAATAATTAAATAAATAATTCTGTTGCAAGTGAAAATATTATAATAGGTAAGTAAACATTTTAATGAGTCAATATTCAAAAAAAAAAACAAAAAAAAAAAATTAAGTATAATAAAACTATGTAAAATTGAAGGACCATTTATGGGTAAGTTTTTTTTTGTCTTTCAGTAAAATTTTAAAATTAAAAAAATATTTATCTTCATTATAAAAATAATTGTCTAATCAATAAAAAAATAAATATGTGGGTATATTGAAAAAAAAAAACAATAAAATTGTACAACCAAATAAAAAAGAAAAACCAAAACGTTCATATTTTATTTTTCTAAGGAATTAATATTTATTATTAATTTAAATATTATAATATTTTTGTGTGGGTGATCAAAGATATGCGACTTAAACATATTATTCGTTGTATGTGTAATTCGTACATCTACTGTACTTACAATTTATTTTAAAATATAAAATTTTGTCATTTTCTCAGAAATTTTTCATCATTAATTTTCCATTGATTTTATTCCTCTTCTATTAATACATTAGATTTATTTTTAATGTAATATTGTTGTATCTATATTTTTCTGCACTTATGTATGTATGTATTTTTATGCAGAAATATACGTATAAATTAAATTAAATATAAACTGTACATAAATATTTAATTTGATCATATAGAGAATCATATATGTTTGAATTTTATTGTTTTTTTTTTCTTCCTTTATATCGAATATTTTATTTATTAAATAAATAATGATGAATATTATATTACGTACATGAGTATTTAAATACAGTAATTTTGGTCGGGTTTAGGTAGTTCATTATATTTTTATAAGCATTTAAAAATATTGACGCTCAAAATTTAAATTTTGTTATTCATTTTCATTTTTCATTTATTTTCATTAGATACGTAAATTATTAAGTCCTTTATTTAATTACATCGAAACATGATTGTTTGATTATTATATGTATAGGTATTATTTGTAATTTTGAAAATTTTTCCTCTTTTGTATAAGAAAATCATTATAAAATTTGTTTGTATGTATTCCTTGAAAAATTAAAAAAAAAAAATTTCAAAAAATGTAAACATAACATACACCAACACGATTACGCGTAAACCTAATTAAAACACATTTTAAAAATTTAAGATTGAGAAACATACAAAAATTTGTTTATCATTAACAGTTTATGCTTTAATAATTTTACATTTTACTTTAATGTATCAACTACGTTACATAGTTAAATTAATTAAAAATCTTTGTGGTTTTAATTTTCATTTACGAACTTAATTAAAATAAATGATTAAATTTGTGGTTTAATCATTGTAAATTTATTATTTATTAAATAACTTTAACTTGAAACTATTGTAATTAATATATATACATACATATGTACTTATGTACATAGTATAGTATATTTCAATGTAAAATTTTTCAATTCATGTTCAGTGAAAAACGGCATGAGTCATGATTTACCAAATTAAATTTAATTCGACAAAAATTTATTAACAGCGATTTATTAATAGGTTAGTCATATACCTATATACTTTGAATGTATCTGAATATATTGTAGTAATATGGTTGAAGAAAATTTTTAATTAAAAGAAATACTCTGAAAAGCATGACTTCGTTATAAGCAGAAAAGATAAATGAGTCCGGCCAGATATTCATTCGGTATTTGAAATCAACATACATATGTACCAATATGTACGTTATGTACGTATATACTCCAAGCTTCAATCTCCAATAATAGAAAAATAATTGTACAATAAAAATGAACCATATATGTACATAGGTATTACAATTACATTACAAAATAGATTTGTGAAAGAGAGTTATTGTACGCATATGGTTTATAGAAAAAGTTCATCATTCTGATCTGGGTTTTCAACACACACACACAGCGTGTATAGACAACCTGACAGACCGTTTTCTGTTACACTTTATTTAAGATTGAAAAAATAAAATGAAACTGATAATTGCTAATAACAAAAAAAATGAAAAAAAAAAGGAAGATAAATTCTAAAATAAAATTAATGATTACAAAAAACAAATGGAAATAAAAAACTATAGGTTAATCAAAATGCCAAATATCTTTATCAAAAAGTAAATGAACTGTAAAATACAAAATATCAGGAATACCGAAAATAAACATAAAATATTTGAATTTGCTTTTTCAATAAAAATTCATTCATTATTTTTAATTTATTTTATTATATTTTTTATTTATTTATTTATTTATTTTTTGTAATCATTATTTTGTAGAAATTCTATGTTAACTTCATTTATAATATGCGTATGATGTATGCACGTAAATTATAATATGTATGTGTGTATAGGTAATTTGATATTATGTTACTTAATTTTTATCAAAGTTACGTGAAATCTCCCGTAGTCAACAATTTTTCATGATTTCGAACAATGTGGTAAGTAAAAAATATAATATACAATATTACACACATATGGTGTGATCATGCATTTGTATTTTTTTATATGTTCATCCTATTCAACCTGATTTGAATTTAGAAGCTCATTTAATTTATTTATTTAACTTTTAATACCATACGTCTACGGTATACACAAGTACATATAATACATACATACAATTTTTTTCAAAATATTCTTTCAGTTAAAAGAAATATAAAATAAATGTTTCATATATGTATGTATAAACCAAAAAATACCTAAAAAATTTTTACATATTCCTTTATAATTTTTAAAGGTATAATTTATCTACCTTTTCTGAATTTATAATAAGACATCATGAATTGGAAATTTTTTTTTTTACTTTCATATTAATGTGACACAAGTTAAAGATAAATAAGAAAAATTGTGTCAAAAAATTAAGATATTTTTATACTAAATTTATTTGGCGAAATTAAACGCTTAAATTTAGAGATATGTTATAATATTCATAAAAATTCGAATTTATTCTTTGAAACATCATTGAAACGTATAAAATTACAAAAATTTACAAAATCAAGGAAGTTGATAATGATGGATATAACCAATTTAACACGATATTTTAAATCAAATAGTTTAAAAGGTTTTTCCTATGTAAATAATAAAAGCATTTTCATTTAATATTTTGAAAATGAAATGGTAAACAGAGGAAAAACTTCCTAAAATTAATTCATAACTAAAGTAAAAAAATAAAATAAAATCCTACTTCATGATAATCGTAAACATTTTCATTGTACATTACGTATGCTCATACATATGTATGTATAAACACATGTGGTATATAAATCTTTAATAATTTTCGTTCTTAAACGTATTAAAAAAAAAAAAAAACTAACAACTGTAATATAAAAAGGTTAAAAGCAGTTTTAGATGTACATATACGTATATTTTGCATAAGCATGTAATAACAATATTTACATTAAAAGAAAAAACTCTTTTATGTATAGGTACTTTCATTTTTTATACACACACACACAAAAAATTCACGTCATTTCAATGAAATGGGTCAATCCTGTTGAGATTAATAGCAATAATACAAATAAAATAAATAAATAAAAAAATTTCTGTCATAATAAAGAAAATAAAATCTATTGTAGCTGATTCTGTTGTAAAATCTTACCTATAACACGTGTATGAATGGCATTCATTGAATGCACATTGCGCAATACTAACCATATTTTTTTTTCAAAAATCTTTTTTTGAATCGAATTTTTTAAATATATTCTTTTTTATAAAAACAATAATTTTTTTTTTTAACTTTAGATACTTTAATTTTTATATCAAGAAATATAAAAGTATTAGAAGTTAGAGCGTACTCTACATCAGATTTCACAATGTAATTTTTTCCTTTTTCAATACCAAAAATTTTTTCACACGCAACAAGAAAATAACATACATTATGTGTGAACGCATATATATATTTTTTTTCTTTTCTGAATTATAGAAAAAATTACCAAATTTCAAGGTTAGCTAAGAAATAAAAACAAGGCAAGCATAAAGAGAATTACTTTTCAACAAAAAAAAAAAAAAAAAAAAAGAATGTACGGAAATTTTTGTTTTTCTATGGTCAGATTTTTATTACGAGAAATGAGATCCATTAAATATAAATTCAAAATAAAGTCGAAATATAAACTTTATTACGAAAAAAAAAAAAAATAAAAAAAAAATTCATTAAATTTTATACAAAAAGATTTTCATAAATAAGAAAGAACAGGATCCTATTCTTATTCCAGAAATGCTTTTAGCTTAATAAAAAACAATTGAATTGATTTTACATAATCAAGTAGACGTTTAAATTGATTTTATTTATTTAATAGATTATGTTTATGGGTTTATACATATTTTGAAACAAAATAGATGTTTATAGTGCTTATCTCTTATGTGTGTGTATGGAGATAGATAGATACAAGTATTCTTATATCCACTGCTAGAAATAGTTGAAATGAACAAACTACGGCAAGCTATGAACTCGTATTTACCTTGTATTATCTCATATTATCTTATTTGCTTTTACTTGATATAATTTTTATTTTTTTAGTATTTTTATTATTTCCTACTTTTATTTTGATTTCTTGATTTTTTTTTATATTTATAATTTTATTTTCTTTTAAATATGTAATGGTTATTTGATTGAAAATAAATATAGTAAAACAAAACGTATGAAATTTTTAATTTTTAATACTGAAAATTATTGTTTTAAAAAAAAAAAACTCTAAATAACATTTTTTATCTTCTTGGATCGTATAAGGAAATATAATACACTGGTGAACAGTTCGATAAAGTAATCAAAATTTAATACATAATCTTATTTAGGTATGTACATAGGTAGGTAGATTGTAGAGGTGACCGCCTATTCACTCCCAAGCAAGCACACTTAGGCCAAAGAAGCCCATTGTGATAATAATTAATTATGATAATTGTGATAATCTTATTTAACTAATTTTGAAATTTTAAAAAATATTTATAGGAATTTATAAAATTTAAAATAATTCTTTGATAGTGTTATAATAAGTTTTTTTAAAAAAACTTAATAACACCAATATTTTTGTCATGCAAAAATAGTAAAATAAAAAAAAAAAAACATTTTTATTATTTCTGTATCTTGACTAACTATAACATGTGATATACGTACGTATTCACTTAAGGACATGAACATATGTATGTACATGTACACACACCTACGTATGTATAAATGTATGTATACCTATACATATATGCACAACTAATTTGAGTGTGAAATTTTAAATTTAATGCTGAACTTCAAAGTTAAGGTATTTTATTGTAATCACATTTTTACTCTTTTTTTTTTATAAATTATTTTTAATGGATTTCAATTAAAAGTTTTTCAATTTAAAAATTCCAATTCAAAATAATATCAGAAAAGGATAAGACAACAAGAAAAAGTTATAAGAAATAATCATGAAAATAATGGAATAAAACAATTATAGTTGAATTTAATATTTTTTATGTTCAAAATTAAAGGAAAATTTGAAACTTTGTTTATGAATAATGCAAGTAAAGAGATATAATCAAATATAGAAATTAAAGTGTTATAGGACTATCAATATACTTGAAATTACATATTATTATTTTATACAATATCATTATAAGAGTAAGAATTTATAAATCTGTTATTTATTGTAATAATACAGTTTATTCATTTGAGTCCTTTTATTATAAATACATACAATCCTGAATAGTAATAATAGATTTCGTCTTGTAATTAAATACATATTCAACATTTATTGTATCGTATCACGTAAAATTATTACAATTAATTAAAGGAACAATTTAAATTTGTTTAACCATTTCGTAATTGTATAATTATAATTATAATTGTATTGTACAAGAGGTATTTAAGTTTAAATAGGCAGAAAGTAAAAAAAAAAAAATATTTACAAATTACACTTAATTAAAATGATAAAATTTCACTCAGGTTTGTTAAAATTGCAACCTTTCAATCAAGCTTTTTTAACCATTTTACCGCATTTCTCACACATCCTTAAAAAAAAAAAAAACAAGAAAAAACAATGGTAATTATTTATATACATTCGAAAGACTTTTTTTGGTTTATTTTACAACACATCAATATTAGCCTTTGATTGATTTTTTCTTTTCAATGTAAAATAAATTACAAATAAAAATAATATTCAAGAATATTTTTTTAATGTTCTTTTGTTTCTGGATATGGTACGTGACTTTTTCAAAATTTCATTGAAAATGTAATTGCCTTTAAGCAAAAAAAAAGTAATTGCTATATTACGTTCACATATACGTATATGTCAGTATGTGTGTCTGTTGTATATATAATATACCATTTACATGAACATATCTAAATATAGGTACGTATATAAATGACGCAAAATATGTATGTATTATACATTATACCAAATTATACATACCTATTGGATTTATAAATATTCTTTACATATGAATAGAACTTATATACATAAGTGGCCAATTCCTAACTGTAAAGGATGCCTAATAATAAATATTACAAAGTTCATATTTTTTAAAGTGATGACATTCTGAACTGTTTTGAGATATCCTGTGCACACGTGCATATACGTACAAATGTATAAACAAATACACATACATACATACATACCTATATATATGTATGTACATTCACGAAATTTTTTATTTTATACACCTACACTTTCAGGATTTATATTTTTTTATATTATAACTTCACGGTACATACAGTGAATGTTTTACTTACGTAAAATATTTTTATTGTATACAAATGTACATATTCTGCTATTTGATCACGTCTGGGTATTAAATTATGTTTAAAAAATAGACCATTTTGAGCCATCATAGATCAAGATTTTATACACATATACTTATAGAATAAGAAATATAATGATTTCTTACGTACATAAACGGTAAAGTATATTTATAAGTACATTCCATATACTCATTTTTGTTGCAATATATCGTTTTCAAAATCCAATAAAATAACTAAACAAGAAATCTCAATTAGAAATACATATGTATGTAAGTATGGTAAAGGTATGTATTATAAATTAAATTACTCCCCCATTTTGATTTTTATAAATTTATTTACTTCATAAATTTGTACATTATGTTTAAAAATAGTATACAAACTTTTTTAATTTGTTTATCATAATACAATTTTATTGTTTTTTTTTTATCATAATTTCCTTTTCCTTATATACTCGTACATTGTTGAATTAAAAATAAACATAAAATAAAAAAATTCTGGTAAGTTGTAATTTTGATTGTAGGTAGGAAAATCTGTTAGGAAAATCCGTTTATTATACATGAATAAAGGACGTAAAATAATAAAAGAGCTCTTACATTAAACCAAGACACTGTAAATTTTTTTTACTTACAAAAATCGAGAAAATCAAGAAATTAAACTGATAAACATAAGTCGAAATCATATAATATTCGTATTTTCGAGAGTCGTGGTTAATCAATTGCATGCAATCTATCCCAAATTACAATAAAATCACTCTATTTGGTAAACCCTATATATACAGTATTAAGATACATCATGGGACCAGTTTGTGAGGATGGCCTCTGGAGAATAAAATACAATCATTGTATCAAGTATATGATGACCCACCATTATCCACATTTATAAAGCTGAATAGATTGTGCTGGACTGGTCACGTGGTAAGCATGCCAGAGACACGTTTATCACGAAGAGTGCTCGACGCAAACATCAAAGGGAAAAGATTACATGGAAGACCTAGAAAGCGTTGGCTAGAAGCTGTGAGCGAAGATGCGAGTTCTTTACTGAACATCAAAAATTGAAGAACGGCATCAAGAAACCGGCAAACATGGAGGCAGAGTCTACAGGAGGCCAAGGCTCGATTTAGGCTGTAGCGCCATCGGAAGAAGAAGATATATACAGTATTTCAACGTAATAACCTACATCTTAAAATACACTATAGTGTGATCAAATATTATTAATTTATTTATATATTTTACTATACTATAATATTATTATACACACATAAAATGCAAATGCCTACATATATGTGTACGTGCTATCCTTACATGAATATGCTTTTGGCTTTTGTATAATAAAACATAAGTTATAGCAATACAACGTATATATACAAATACATTTATATAAATGAATTTTGATAGATTTTTTGATTCTTACTAAATTGGTTCCAAAGTTTTTATGTTTTTCGAAAACAATAAGAAAAGAAAAACACATACATAGACACGAATTATAAATCACATAGAAAGAATAACAAATCGAAATATTCTTTATAGACCATGTGTATATCTATTCATTAATATTATTCAAATTTAATCGAAAGTTTGTGAAAGTTTGTGAAATGTGAACAGACTGTATTTTATTAATGACATAAACAATACATACTATATATCAAATTATATGTTCTAAAATAAATGTCACAAAATTCATTTTTTTGGAAGTTCAAATTGAAATCACCTCACTAACATCTATCCTAAATACAAAAAATTCTCGGACAAGATACCTACCTTACATTATGTACATACCTTACATTGTATTACCTTCTAAAAAAACCAAAACAAGAAAATTTATATTGAAAATTTTCAGTAATTTGAGGAAAAGGAGGAGTTTAAAAACGATATTTCGTTAAAAATACAATGGATTTTCAAAATATTGACTTCTATGATGTTTGTTCTGGAACACCCCTATATGCATTTATATTTGAATTTTTGAAATATGTATTTAAATACAAATAAATTGCGTACATATTTCGTTTTTAGCCATTGATTTTCAATTGTTTTAAATTTTATTTTTTATTCATACATAGTTTGTAACTCGATAGATACTTTTACGTTTGCCTGTTTGAAAAATGATAGGATATTTTTAACAATAATTTAATTTCAATGAAAATTCAATATTAGAAAAACAGAAATAAATTGTGATTTAAAAGTTACAATGAAAATAATTAAAAGAACAAATAATAATCAAGAAAATTTCAAATTTAATTCTATATTTGTTTTTTTTTTTTTAATTAATTTCATTTGGTTTTAATTTTTCTAATTTTCTTTATATTGATAAAAAACAAAATACATAAAAATGATGGAATTAAAAGAAAAGTAAAAAAAAAAAAAAAATTGCATGTAATAATTTTATTTCAATTCTTGAAAATAATAAAAAAAGATGTAATGTGAACATAGAAAATAATTCATTTAATAATGTTTTAATTTGTATTTTAACAGTTTTAAAAATTTATTTCTTTGTATGTACATATGTTGCACATTAAATAGTTTCTTTGCTGATTTGAATTTGTTCTTGTTAGTAAAAAAAAAAAATAATAATAATAATAAATAAATAAAAACTTGAACTACTTAGCAATATGCTTATCGTACATTGTTCACAAATTTAACTAAATAACATAATTTTGTGAAAAATTTTCTGCTCTAGCACAGTAACAGCAATTTTCAAAAATTTAATCAATGTGTTAACTTAGTGCCATAAGTAAGTAAAAAAGTATTCCCTAAAGCTGTAACAATAAAAAATCTGTGAAATAAAAATGATTTTCATTTTACACACTTACTTTTATTTCTTAATAAAATTTAAAAAGAAATAAGGGTAATAATATTCAGTGTTGACTTATCTACTGATAAAATTATTTGTTCGTGTTTCTTTAATATAATATATTAATCAATTTTTTTTTTTTTTTTGGTATATTTATTTTATTTACATATTCAACAAATAAATACGTTTATACTCTGTCCACTTATATTATGCACTTAAGGTCTTATACATATGTCTGTTTTTCTTCTCTTATAATTTCTAATTAGACTGCTTCACGAGCAGTACTATCACAATCCTGAATCCATAAAGCTTTTATTATATATCAGATGAAGTTTTTAAATATCAATACATAGTGATGTAAAATGGTACCACTTTAAGTAATCGCCATAAGACCTTAAGTGCATAATATTAGTGGACAGAGTATAGTATGTAATAAGAAACATTGAAATACTTTATGATAGCTTAACTTTTTTTTTATTTTCACAATTATGTACATACATATGTACATGTATGTATGTACGTTATATGGTGTAACCAAGTGCCAATCTAAAATTTTCTTAATGCAGCTTGTTTTTCTTTTCTTTGTTTGTTAAAACCTAAAACATTGAAAATGTTAAACTAGTATACGAATTTAAGATTAAATTTCTGTAAAAACTTATTCTTAAATTCTCTTTTTGCTCTTTGCAGTTTTATTATTATTACTTTGTTTATCTAAAAATAAACATACATATGTACATACGTATTTTCACGTGCATGTACATAATATGTCCATGCATGTTTTACATATACGAGTACATATGCCCTTAATCCGTATAATCATAAAAGGGAAACTTGACTCTCATTGTTATATATTTTAAAAGCTAAACAAAGGAAAATTAATAAAGAATAAAATAAATCTACAAAAGTAAAAATAATAAAATCTATTAATCCTTATGTGTACATAAAGAAAATTTGTGCACGAGTAAACGCTGTTTTTCTTTCTGTATTTGTTTTTTTTTTTTTTTTTGTTAAACAATATATTTTCTTTATATTTTCTTTATTTAACAATCAATTTTGATTTTATATTTTTTCACATTTTCTCACATACAATTTTCAGATTTTACGTGTACAGTTTATTTTTTAAAAAGTTGGAGGTAAATTGATTGCCAAAATACTTTGAAGAATTTTAAGAATCTTTCATTTCATACTTTAATTCCATACATACATATGTACATATATTTCAGCAAATTTGGCATAATTTATTGGTATTTATTGATAAAATTTTGCTAACTATATAGCTACATGCATACATATGCGCAAAAACTCAAAATTTGAACTTTTGAATTTCCACAGTTTTTTTTTAAATATTTTTCTGTGTCAAAAAAGCAATTGAACACTAGCGAGCATCTCATGATCAACACTTATGATCTCATGATGTTCTTCTTATGTTTTTTGTCCAACAATGCAATATGTATGTGTTTAGAAAGCACAATTCGCAACCAACTAGGCGTTTTTCATAATTTAAAAATAATTTTTTTTTTTTTTTTTAAAATAATGATATTATTTTTATTATGTCCAGACAATAAATCCTATTAGACTAATTTGGGGGAAAATATATTATTATACATTATTGTATCTGTATACATACGAGTACATAAGTAGGAGTATTAATATTTTATGGCATTGTGAAATAAAACTAAATAAGTAATTTATATTTTTTACACAATATTACAACAGTTCTACGATATACAATAGCAATAAAGTTTTATTTCTCTTATTCGAGTAGAAATCAGCCTTATATACATATACAAACATATGTATGTATGTACGAAAATCCTTACAACAATAAAACAAATATGAAAAAATCATAAAATGATTTTTGTTGGAAAATTGCTCATATATGTCACAGAAAACGATAAATGAAAATAATAATAATAATAAAAAAATTCTTAACTATATGACAAATGAACATCACACGCAGTCATTTATGTAAACATGATATACCAAATCATAACAATATCCCTGTGGGAGTACAGTGTACTTTAACAATTTTGTAGATATATCTTAATATAATTCATAACTACAAATTAAAAACAGCAAAATTTATCCTTTCTGAAAAGCAATATTGGAGGTTTGCAATTTGCATATTTCACAACAAATATTTAAGAAATGTAAATAATTTAAGCAATTTTCTGCAAGAATTCATAATTTCATTTAGATTGGACTATTATGGGTGATGTCTGAATCGTGGCAAATGTATAGTAAATTGCCACTATATGTGAATGTTTGTAAATATTATTTTATTTATGTAACATAATAAATTGTATTAATTTAATAACAATTAAATTTAAATTTAATTACGAGAAAATTTATATAAGAAATAAATTTTCGCCCATAAGATTTAAAATAAATTTCATATACTCGAACTGTTAAGCTTAGTTCATGTAGAAAACTTTTAATAATTTATTCGATGTAAATTGAAATTTGCTTGTATCTATGCACGTTATGTATAGTATGTACATATGTACATATTTTGTTATCATATGCGTGGCTTTTATTTTTTATTTTTATCATTTGCTGAATAATTTTATTTTTTATTTTATTATAAAAATAAAAGCTTAAAATTTTCATTACTTCTCATTAAATTGGAAAACAAATTTAAACATTTTATGAATAGATTTAAATTTTATTTTATATTAAAAAGCAATTTTTTAAAATTTTGGATTAAATTCTATAACAACTGAATAAAATTAATATAAAATTAATATTTTATTAAAATTATATTTGACTTAATACGACAAAAATAACTTAATAACAGAATAAACAACAAAAAGGATAAGAAACAAGAAATGATAATAAGAAACAAAAAAAACTTCTATTTTTCAGGTATAAAATGTTTTATTTTAAATTTATATAATTACGTTATGATAAATTTTTAAAAATGTAATAAATACAATTCCTGTTTTATAATTGTAGAATATTATTTGTGTAAACCGTTTTATATACATACGCACATATGTATGTAAACCTATAAGTATGTATAAAACAAACAAACAGTACCATATATACAGTTTGGAATAAACAATTATTCAGACAATGTAATATTTCGAAATGAAAATTGTTAAGTAAAATCCTTGCCAAAAGCTATATTTTACAATTTAATTTAAAAATTTAAATTTTTAAGAATTTATTTATGATTTAATTGATTTTTTGCCTTACAGGCCTTGTCTGTGGTTTAGACATTATTTTTTAAAATTGAAAATTTACACCCTTCAAAAGACTGATTGTATTTAATCTTGGAATTAAATTATTTTTTTGAGAAATAAATTTTTTTATTTTCTTCAAAATTTCTTAGCAAAATTTAATATCTTTTAAGTTTTATCTTACTAACTTAAATTGATGTTTAAATTACAAAAAATTATCCCTCTAACTAAAGAAATGAATTTGTATTCATAATCAATAAAATGAAAAAATTTTGAATTAACAGTAACAAATTTTGTAAATGAACATTAATGCATGTAAGCGTGCATATTATGAATATTATACAAAAGATAAAATGTTTATGTCCATACGTAAAACATGCGTTTATGTTCATGATTTATAAAATATAGGTATCAAATTTTTTTTGTTCTGAATTTCAATTAATATGAATTTAAGTACCTACATAATGTATTTAAAAAAAAAAAAAGAAGTCCTAAATAACCTTCTGCAGTTATTAGAAGTTTACAAGTAAACGTGTAAAAGGGATGTACAGGATGTACATGTGTGTACATGTTGAGAAATTTTTATGAAAATATCTAGTTATTAAATTTAACAATTTTTAGTAAACTTCTCATTACGTCCATTTTATGTAGAACTACATGAAGTGGGTAAAGTCAAGTATACAAAACACAAAATACGGATAATAATCAACAATTTTCATATTTGTATGTATCAGTGCACTCATAAATTTGACTTATGTACATAACATATTGTATTTTCGGCAAATGTGTAAATAATGGGACACACGGTCGTAGGCTCGTAGGGAGGTGTGAGTGGGTGGGAGTGATAGAGAGGATAGTGTACAACACTGAACTGAACAAGTGGAGTGGACAGGAAGAGGGGGTAAAAATTGAATTTTTAAGTATTTAAATGATTGAATAGTGGATTGTAAAGGGGGAAAAGAGATATTTTCATGTATTTAAATGTGTATCTGTAAACATATTGTATTCAAATGTGTATAGAAAGCTATGTATACATAAGTATGTACATATGTACATGACATGTGTACGTACATACGTATATGTACACACTTTAGGTATATCTAAAATCCTGTTTTATTAAAATTAATATTTATTTTCCACCCACAATACACGTTTTTGTTTGTGAATGGAAAGGATAATTTTTTTTTTTTGAATTTTAATACATACATATAATATTTTGTTTTTTAATGAAATGAATTTTATTTATTAAAAATATTTTCTTTTTTTTTCTTTATTTAATCTCGAAATCATAGTTACTTAACAGTAAGTCATATTTTATTAAATGAAAAAAAAAAACAAAAATTTCCGCGCGAAAAAAGAAAAACAAATCTTTAATTAATGCTGTGTAGGAAAATTTTTACGTGGACAAAATAATCTTGAATCCTTGAATACACACATATCATAGGTATATTTTTACATTTTGTGATCTTTTCCTTTATTATCAATTGTTTCATCTCATTTGAATTTCAATTAAAAATTAATTGTTTCCTTTTTTTTTGAAATTTTATCTTTCTATTGAAATATAAAATTATACAAAACCAGATAATGTTGGTATGTGTTCATGTGTTTTTATTCTGTTTGTGTTGCTTAAATTTTTTGTTTTTGTTATAACAGCTGGTTTAAAAAAAAATTTTTTTTAATGCTTTCAAAAAGAATTTAATTATCGAATGGTAATCATTTATATTGTTGAATTTTTCATTAATTTTCTTTTTAGCTTATTAAAAATTTCTTTTCCTTTTGCGTAATTTTTTACTAATACTTGCTAATACATTTGAAAATCAAATGAAAAATCGACTACCTACGACATTTAAAAAAATTTAGATAATAGAAAAAATAATTACTTGAATTTAAGATAGTAGGTGTGTCAGTGTGTGTAAATAAAATGCAATATTACATTGCGCAATTATTACATTTTACATTATTATATTTTTCTTTGAATTCGTCATTAAAGAATAAAATTTTTAAATTGCAAAAAATTGTTTTAGCAATTAAAAAAAAAAATAAATTCAATTTGACCTTTTCAAAATTATCTTTCAATTTTTATTCATCTTTTTTTAATTTTTTTTTTTATTTATTTTTGGAACAGATAACAGTTAATAAAAAGTACAAAAACTAAAATAATTTTTAAAAGAAAAACAATTTATGCGCAATAATAACAAAAAAAAATCTATCAGGTGTAAAAAAAAATTTTTCATCAAGATAACGTGAATTACGTGGCTTAGCTACGTAGGATAAACCAAGGGATAAACTATGTAGGTAACCTATATTTGGTTTTTGCTAACAGCCTATAGTGCATTATTTCAAACCCACATAAATATTTTTTAAAAATAAATTGTCAGAAATATAATGTATGAATATATTTTTAAAACAAATAGCATTCACATTGTAAAAGAATTCGTATATAGGTACTTACCATACGTTATATTTTATTAATTTCATCCTACTTTCAAATTGTAATTTTTATGTTTAAATCTTTTACACTCGTGCGTCCTTAGTTGTTTTTGAGAAATAATTTTTTTTTTTTTTTTGTTAAACAGAATCCCTTATATTTGAAAAATGTTAACTATATATTACATGTACGTATGTTTCCATTGAATGTAAATAAAATAATAACAAAAGAAAACTACATACTATACATACATATATGGTATATGTACCTAATTATAATATCATTTTACACATAAAGTCATTAAACCTTATTAATTAGGTTTTTTTTTTATTGAAAATTGTTTTTCTTTAAGAATATAAATAGAAGTAATTATTTGTATAATAAAGCCCACCATGGTCAATAATTTTTATACATATTAATTTCATATGTTTTTGTTTATTGTGTGAATTTGTACGTATTTTAAAGGTTATTGACATCACATGAAAATATAAACATACCTATATGGACATGTGTTTAAAAGTATAAAAATAGAATACACTTAGCGAAATACATATTACACGCGTACGTATGTAATTTTTAGACCCACGCATTACATACATATGTCTGTGATTTTTTTTTTTATTAATAAAAAATCATATTTTTTTATAACTTCAATGACCTTTTATAGTTTTTTGCTCATTTTTTAAAAATTTTTTATAATGTACCTACCAACGCTACTGACTATACAATACAGTTAAAATGAAATAATGAAAAACGTATTTATTTAATTTAATTTTTAATTAATTTGGTAACAATATTACGTCCTGTTTTATATTACATATAATCGTTATTTTTCTCATTTTTTTTTTTTTTTCTGTTTTTTAATTCAATTTCATTACTTCATTAACACGTGTTAAATTGTAGGTTTAATATTATTTATATTATTTTCAAACGTGCTATGACTGATTAAACAAATTATTTTTTATCGAAATTATAATTATTTAATAATTATTTATTATTCTTTGTCCCATGCTTTTATACAATATTTTTATGAAAAATTGTGTCAATTCTAAGAGATAAAAGAAAATTGTAAATATTTACTATTGTGTCGCCGCAGGGAAATGCTGAAAAATTTTTGTATTTTTGATGAGATAGACTATAGAGTACTTCATTTGAATATTGTATCCAGCAAACCTCTTCAACAAAGTATTAATTAAAATCTAAATAAAATATTTTGTATTTTAAAAATTTGATCAATTTTATACATCATGGATTTTTACTGTTGGTTTTTATTCCTAAAATTTAAACAAAACTTTAAAAGGATAAGGATATTCCAAGAGAGCTTACTTTTTATACTTGCAAGATATTGCACATATAGTACATCATACATATGTACATATAAGCTTTCGTTCAGGATAATGCTATCTATCGATTGGTATTTGGTACACAAATTTGAAATAGTCGACAAAACTTTTTGAGTACTAGGTCTCATATGGAAATAATAAAACTTTATGTAAAAATATTTAATCGAAAGCTCTTTTAGTTAAATTTTATGTTCTTAATAAAAATTTTTCAACAAATTTTAGATTTTTTCCGTTAAATTTTTCCGATGACTTTCAAAATACATAATTAATTCACTAAAAGTTCACGATATATTCGTAATTATAATACACAGTGTAAGCAAAAATAATATAATTGTATATTATACAAACATTAATTATTATATTTGTTTTGTTTTGTCCCATATACATTTTCTCATTTTCTTATACATAAGTACGTTTTTTTTTTTTTTTGAAAAATTACCGCTCAATTCACAAACGGTCATTTTTCGGTGTCTTTACTAATAAAATTATACTAATTTTATTGAGCTTTTAAATTACTCAATTACTACTGATTTTGAGATGTTTTGAGTCAAAAATAAACAAACATACATTTAATTTAACGATGTTTAACGCTAATAAAACACATCTAGAATATGTACTCAAAAAATATAAAAATTGAATTGGACCCTGAAAAATTGTACATTTGTCCCTAGTGTTATAATATATCCATAATCTTTTTATCGATTCTTTATTAATCGATACAAATGTCAAAACCACCAGATGACCACAATTATGTGTATTGTATTTGTATCATATGTAAAAAGGTTATAAGAATAAGAAATGAAAAATGAGTTGTTTACAAGTTTAGTAAAGATAAAAATTAAAAAGTGTATAAAATTCTTCTAATTGATTTAAAATACTTAAATTGTGTAATAATTGTAAAATTGTTAAAATTCTGATATTATTTTAAAGATTATAGAATTTTTTTAAGACATGGCTCAAAGTAGACTTGAAAAAATTGGTACAATATTTACAAGGTAAATTTCATTTCTAAATGAGAATGCAGAATTTTAAATAAATTTCATACAGAGTAACAGGATTATTACGTTCTGGAGCAATGAAATCAGAAGATAAACCAATATGGTACGATGTGTATAAAGCATTTCCACCAAAATTAGAACCACGTTATGATAGACCAGCATTAAATATACCATTACGCAAAATATTCTATCATGAAGACGTTATAAGAGCGTAAGAAGAATTTTGTTACATTCATATCTTCATATTATTAATGATATATATTTTTCAAAATTATTATCCAGGAAATATCACAAAATAACTAGACCAGAAACAATAAATCTACTTGATTCAAAATATAAAACCGATACACAAGAGTTTATTGCTATTTATAACGAATTAAAGACTCAAGGAGCTCTTGATGAAGATAAAATCGCTGAAGTTGCAAAACAGATACTTGATGAAAAATTAGAAATTCGACGCCCAAAAAAATCAATAACAGATGAAAAGGATTCTGTAAATTTAACTGAGACCTTTTCAGACGAACAAAAAAAAGCAACGCCGATAGTTAGTATTAATGAAATTTTCAAGGATTAAAGTAATAATTATAAAAATTGTTATAGTTTAATACAAATTTATTATTAATTTTATTATTGTGATTTGAAAATTTTATTTAAATAATTTGGTATATCAGTTATATGAATCGTTTCCGATATAGTTGTATCACGATTACGTAACTTCATTAAGCCATCTTTAAGGGAATTTGATTCTAAAATTATACTATAAGGTACACCAATTCTGTCCATTTGATGTAATTCTTTTTTTAAATCACTTGTATTTTTTATGTAACATTTTGGTAAATTAAGAACAGATATATCTGATTTACGCATTACATTTGCTAAGTGTGTAGCCAATTCTTCAAGTTCTGAAAGAATTTTTTCATCTTTATTTGAATAATTAGAAGAAAAAAAAATAAGTAATTTACAATTTTAAAAATTTTCCCTTCTAATTTTCCATAAGCATATCATTTAAAATAATTAGATTTTAATTTTTATGTTCGAAAAGATCTTTAACTTTCAATTAATAATAAAACTAATGATATTACCATGAAAATAGAAGGGATGTTATCATTACCATCAGATAGACAAAACAAACAACACTGGTATGGTGCTATTGTTCTATTTAGGCTCATTTTATTACTTTTTTTTTCTTCAACGGCATCTAATAAAAATCCTTGAAAAATAAAAAAAAAAATAGTTGAGAGAAAAATTTGTACATAAAAACTATTTGTATAGGTTTGTTACCAATTGTAGCATTTTCTAATTGTAATTCTGTTCTGATTATGGTTGGAATCATTCTTTTATTTAATTTAACATCCTTTAAATAGAAATCATTTTGATTTTGTAATTTCAATGATTTCAATGGAATTACGTGGATATTTTCCAATTCAATATCATGAAAATTATTAAATTTTGATTTAATCTTTACTGAATATGTTTTATAATTATTATCACTAGTTAGGTTTGTTTTTAAATCTGTTAAAAAATAACGTGCTGGATTTGATGATAATTTCATCCACCAAATTTTACGTTCACGTTGAATTTTATAAAAATAATTTTTTGAAAGTTGATCATTTATAAAATATGTACATGTTAATAATGTAGAATTATTTTTTATATTAAAATTTATATTATTTTTATCATTATTTTCGTCTGATGTTGTTATTACATTTGATAATCCTGTTGCAGGTAATTTTAATTCTTCTTTAATAGCTAATGGTAATTCTTTTTGAAAATTATTTTTTATATAAAGAAAATTCTCATGAAATTTATCTGATTTGTAATAAGTATACTGATCTTCTAAATATAATTTCTTGTAGTCACTACTTGGTATTGTATATGTATTTATAATTCCTTTATTTTGATACCATTCTGACTTAATTTTATTTAAAAGTATTAAACTAAGTGGTAAAAATTTTATATTATCAACAATTTTATTTGTTATTTGAATATTTAAATAATTTGATTTTAATAAAATTTCAGTAATTTCATAAATTGATTTCATATTATTATTATTTTTATAAAAATTGATTTATTCATTCAAATTTTTTCTCTTCTTGTTCAAGTGGTATATTACCAGGTGGTGCAACAAAATAGTCTTCTTCAATGATTTTTGCATTACTTAAAATTTCATTTTTACAATTACCTTCAGTGACTTTATCATCACGTAAATATAATTGTTCATTTTCAAGAACTGTATACAATGGTTTTACATCATTAGTATCAATGTTTGTTATTTTATTTGCAAATCGAATGCTATCTTTTAAAGTTTTAAGAGCTTCTTTACTATCTAAATCGACAAGTGATAAACGTTCTAATAATTGAATTGTTTTATTATCAATCTCAATTTCTTCAGCATCATCTAAACCAATATTTTCAATTGGTTTTAATGGTACCTTAGTTTCATACTTTAATTCGCTATAATTAATCAAAGATTTTGTTTCGGATTTTTGTTGATTTAAATCTAATGCATTTAAATTATTATTTTCTATTGTTTTTGTTTTACAATAAAAACGCCTTAATATAGTTGGTGATCGTATAATAGAATATCTCCACATAATATATCTATAATACAACTTTTAAAGTCCTTTATAATAATTAACAACTAACAATAAATAAGTACACTTTATTTACTTAAATTATTTCCTAATTAAATAAAAGTTATGTTTATTTCATTGCATTAAAAATGCACTCAAATTAAATATTCTTATTATCAAATATCAATAGTAAAAACATGAAATAAAATAACCAATAAATAAATGTCATTTTATGTCATTCATATCATAGAGAATTAGAGATGTGGAACAAAATTATTTGACGTCATTGAGTTAATAAATTCATTTTTCAAAATAAACGGATATTAAATGAAATTTTTTCAATTAATTGAAATCATTTAAAATTTATTTTTACTTTATGATCTTAAAAATAATCAATTATTATTTTATTTGAAATCACATAAATATTGTTTAACATTGAAACCAAGAATTTTACCAATGTGAAGAATAAAATCTAAATTCACAGTGCATTGTAAACGTGTGGTACCTTCCATAATATTAGCTTCACCAGATATAAATGTTAATAATTTTAATTGTACTAAACTTGATATTTGTGATAATAGATTACATGTAAGCCCAACTTTATCATCGCATATTGCATAGAATATTGCTAATAACCGATCAATTGTAAATGATTTTGGTCCAATTGATATTTTCATATTTTCAGATGACTGTGAAATTAAAAAAATTTTTTTGTTTTAAATTATAAAACAATTACCTATTTTTGTTTTTTTACCTTTGCATTAGCGTTAATTGTCCGTAATCTCTTTTTTTGTTTTCCATGATTTTTTACAAATAATCGTTTGTCTTCTTTAGAATCATTGTATGATGCAATAAATGCAGCTATTAATAAAAATTTAGCATAATATGGAAGTTCTAATGATTGTGCCAATTTCTTTTCGCTTTGATTTAATTCATTCTGTTCTAAATCAACATCCTTAAAAAAAAGAAGAAAATTAGTATTACAATGTTTAGAAGTGTCGAAATATTTTTAAAATCCTTTTTTGTACCTGTATATCCTCATCAATTCGTAAATAAATTTTTTTCAATGCCATACGTAATGGTTTTGATATATGTCTCCATAATTTAGAGACATCATTACATGAAATTTCTTCATTTAATACTGGTTCACAATAAATTTCAAAACATTCTTTAGATATTGTTCGTAATTCTGGCAAATCTCTACATATCGTATAGAAAACACTTAAAAATAAATTCAAATAATTTTCATAAAAATCAATTTTTAAATTTTGTAATATTTGAATTTTTTTCTTTATAACATTATTATTATCTTTTACATTGCATTTTTGTATTAATTTCGTTTCAATTAATTGTTTAGATTTATCAAAATTTTTTAATAAAATTGTTAAAATTTCTATTTTTGTATATTGTGGACAATGTAATTTTATTATATTATCTGGTAAACCACTTGTTGTATAAAATTTTTCAAATAATATTTGTGATATAAAAATTGTACAAATATTTAATTTTGTTAATTCTTGTAAACGTAAAAATATTTGTAATATATTTTCATCCATATCACGTAATCTTTCTGCATTATCTAAACAAATAATATATGAATTTAATGTATTCAATTTATTCATTTGTTCAATAAAATCACATAAATTTTCACATTTTATATATGATGAAAAATTATTTTTAATAGATATTTCATGATTAAAAAATTTATTAATTATTGTCTCAAATAATATTTTATTTGTATAACATTCAATACAATTTAATTGAATATAAATAAATTTAGTTTTTTTTAAATATAAATTAATTATTGTTGTTTTACCAGTACCAGATAAACCATAAAAATATACTGCATTTGGTAATGGATTTTTTCTATTACCAATTATTTGATATAAATCAGTAATAACTTGTTCACGACATGATAATTGATCACAAACATTTTTTACATATTTTTCCATTTTTTGAGGAGCAAAATATTTTAAATTTATTATTTTGAAATATTTTAAATTGGCTGTGTTGTATTGTAAACAATTCGGATTTACATCTGTTTAGTTTATTATTTATTTATTAAAATGCCGCCAAAAATTTACACGATTTACAGACTACGAGCGAAACATACACAAACAAATATAAGGGGAATAAATGTGGAACAAATCAAATGAACAGAAAGAAGAAGATGGTATTTCTTTACTTTCCATATACATAATCAATCTGGTTGACAGGAGTGCTAGACAAATTTAAATTAAAGTTCAGTGAATTTAGAATTATAATTGACGTTTAATTTTTTTCTTTTTTTTGTATTTTAATAAGTTAGAAAGAAAAGAATAATGAAAATGAAAAATAAAACAAAAAGTGAAGTAAAGGTGAATAAGTATTAAGTTTTGTTTTTGTATTGAACTGAAATTAAAAATTATAAGGAAAAGTGCATGATAAAATAAAATGATTATAAAGAAATGTGCTACAAGTGGAAATGTTAAAAATGTGTAAAAGTTTATTTTGGAAATAAGTGTTTTTAGTTAGTTGATTTAATCTAAAAATGGATAATTTATTATTTAAAATTAATAAAGTATTACTTAAATAACTTTTTTGTGTATAAATTTAAAAAAAAAGATGAATAATCTGAATTAAATTATTAAATGTGTAATTTAAGGTTATAAAAAAGATAGTGACGTCACATCGTATGATACAAATTCTTAGCGCTGATTGGTCAATTTGTTGACCTTAAAAGAAGAAAAAAAAAGTCTTGTGCCGATTTAATTAGAAAAAAAAAGAAAAAAAGAAATTTGCAATAATCATTGTGCAAGAAAACAGAATATATTTGAAATACTTATTTTTGTTAAATTCGGTAGTTCTTAATGCTTTTTTTGTCAACTTTTATATTCTCCTCGTGAACGAGAAATAAAATATAATTATATAAATGGAAGAATCATTAGATTGGGAGAATTTCCCAAATAACGAGATTGGCTCAGAGCCAATGATGGATATATTTAAAGAAGAGGATGCAATATCATTAATTAAGGATATGATTCCACCAGGTAAGAAAAGAAATGAAAATCGCAAAGTAGTTATTATTTTTTATGCATATGGAATTTTTTATTTATTTAGATATATTAAATAGTTTCTTGGATGATATCGATATGATGGATATGGGTGATGAAATAAGTCAGCTTGTTAGTTCACCTATTTCACCAACACAGCCACAGCAAGAACCGGCAGCTATTGTTAACGTTGATTCAATTAAAGATGAATCGATATCTACATCTATGGTATCTAACCCACAATTGCAAAATTCTCAATTGTCCAGTCCTCAAACTTATAAACCTTTAGTTACTGATCCTATGATGGGTTCGAATTTTAACCATGTGATGAAAAATTCGCTTCCATCAATACCACTAACACCGACTGTTTCAAGTTCACCACCTAATTCTGTACCAATTGTAAAGGCACCTACAACTCCACTTCAACAACAGCAACAACAGCAACAACAACAGGCAGCACCACAAAAAATGGCTATAACACAGCCTCAAATTGTTTTCACGACGAATCAATCTACATTGGTTAATACTCAACCAGTTCAAACGTTTGTTTTGCAACAGAATAATGTAAAAACTCCACCTCCTTTAAATGTGATGCCAAGTCTTACTGGTATTACAACAAATAAGAAAATACAACCAGTTCAACAGGTGCCTCAGGTTTTGACATTACAAAGCATAGGAAATGATAAGCCGGTCTTATTACAAACAAATCCAACAGTTATGTATACAACTTCAGTAGCTCCAACTACAAATACACAAAATATTCAAGCCATTGTTAATGGAGCTATATTGACCACTACTCGAATTCCAGTTGTATTGGATACTGAAAATAAAGTCCCAATCAGCAATGTCCAACCAAAGGTAATAATGTAATACGTAATTCATTAAATTTATTAATATTATGTTGAAAAATAATTCAGGTAAAAGAGGTGAAAAGATCAGCTCATAATGCAATAGAACGTCGATATCGTACATCTATAAATGATAAAATTACGGAGTTAAAAAATATGGTCGTTGGTGAAAGTGCAAAATTAAATAAATCAGCAGTATTGAGAAAATCGGTTGAGAAAATTAAAGAATTGCAAAAACAAAATTATGAATTAAAAATGGAAGTTCAACGGCTACAAAGAGAATTGATGGCAAGAGATGGTTCAAAGGTGAAAGATCTATTATTAATTAAAGGAAATTGTTCAGCCGTGGAAGATGATAGCAATATGTATACGAAACGTATGTCACCGTTATCAACACCAATGACTCCACCACGAAGTGATGAATCAAATCCATCACTATCACCTACTCATTCAGATTCTTCTATGCCACCATCGCCATACGGTAACATGAGCTCATCATCGTCAACAAGCACCTCAAGAGGAAAAGAAGAATCGGAATTAATACCATCTGTTCGAGGAATGACATCACATTCTAGATTAGCACTTTGTATGTTTATGTTTGCCATTATAGCAGTTAATCCATTTAAAGCCTTTTTAAATAATTCTTCATCATCAATGATGAATGATGAAAATGAATTTATTGGGTCAAGAAGAAATATCCTTTCAGTTGATGATGATGGTAAATTAAATTTTAATTTAACTAGGTACCTAATTTGTAAATTTTTAAAAATCTTGGTTTTTTCTGTAGTTGTTGGAAATATATTCTCATGGAAAAATCTTAGTACATCTATGATACTTTGGACAGTGAATTTAATGATATTATTATGTTGTATGGTCAAATTGTTGGTTTATGGAGATCCAATATTAAATTCTGATACTCAGGCATCTGACGAATATTGGAAACGAAAAAAGCGAGCCGACATTGAATTTGAAAAGGTGACTACTATATTATATAGAAAATAATTTAAATAAATTTAAAGTTGAATAAACATAATTTTGGATTTAAGGGTAATCCAACTGGAGCATATGCAGATTATTTACGTTGTTTACAAATATTCGGTATATCATTACCTGCATCCAGATTTGAGACTTTCACGTCAACAGGATGGCAATTTGTTAGATTATTCTTCCATAGAATATGGATTGGAAGATGGCTTTCACGTAAAGCAGGTGGATTATTTTGTTCAGAACCAGTACGATCTGAAGCATTGATATCTGCTAGAGAATTATCATTGGTATTTCATCGTTTAAATCAATTACATTTGGCAACGAAAATGAATGACTCTCATGGTTTAATGATGTCTTTGTATGCAATTAATATGGCTGAAACGTCTACTAGTATTATGAATTCATCAGACTTAATTGACATATACATGACAGCAGCATTACGTGTTAAACGAAGTTATCCAAAATATTTACAATTTTTCGCTCGATATTACGTGAACAAAGCAAAACAAGAAAGTTCAAAATTATGCGGACAGATACGGAAGTTTCAATGGGTATTCACTCCATACGGTTATCGATTTTTCATACGTCATAATTTCTTATACGATGCAAATTCCAACGAATCACTATTCACTACAATGGGCAATAAAGCAGATCCAATGACATATGTTATGAAAGAATACAGGGAACACTTGATTTATAAGGCAGTACAATGTTTGGTTGGTTCTATACGTGGTAAACAACAACCAAGTGTTGGTGGCGTTGAACAAGAAAATCAACAAAAAACTGAAAATACGCCACCATCAGCTCCAAACATTCGATCAGGATCTTTGTTCAGTGATGTATTGAATTATACAATTTTATTAAATGACACAATGTCAGGTGAAGATTATCAATCAGATAAAGATGAATTAGCTCAATGGTGGTCGAGTTTATTAAGCGTCGCTGCATATTGGTTATTGGAAGAGGATGAACAAGCAAAAGATTTGTACGAAATTATCGAGAACGTTCCAAAGAAATTGACAACTGGTGGTGAATCATTACCAAGTGCATTGTATATGATATTTAAGGCAAAATCACAACTGTTGTAAGTTTTAAATCTCATTAAATCTGAAATGGTGTTTGTTATAACGAAATTTTAAATATTTTCAGGACATCTGAATCGTTCGATAAATTCAAAATTTATCAATTGTGTAATAAATCAAGTGTACTTCTACAGGACAGTTTGACTTGTAATAAAATTAAACCAGTTAATTCAATGAAATTGGTAAGTTTTAAATTTATATAAATAAAATATAACTATAAAAAAAATGTATGTGAAGAACAGATATCAAATTTTAAGGTGCATTGTAGTCGCATTGTCCGTATGTTTAAAAGCGCACAGTACTTCTGCAATGCAAGCTTAAAGTTTGAAAATTACGTCGACAGTAAAACTGTTATGAAAGTGAGTAGTTTAGTCTTATTTTTCCATTTTTTTTTCTTAATTTAATTTAATTTTTTTTATTTTTAATAATTTTGTTTAATTTTGTATGATCTTAATTTTGATTTTTTAAAAGTTATTCCAATTATTAACTTGCGATTGGATATTGGAAACACGTACAACGCTTTGGGAAGTTGATTATACGTCAATAGAAGAAAATGGTTATTGTCAAGTGCCTGATGAAATTCTTGAAAAATTCCAAATTGATTTAAATTCACTTCGTATAATTGCTGAAGATATGCCTGTAAGTTCACTAAATTCTTATATATATCTTTATATCTTTATTTTTTTTAAGTATAAATAAATTTTTCATATTTTGTATTTTTTTTATTTTGTTCTGTTTATCATGTAGAGTTGTCAATCAAGAATATTTCTATATGAGGCAGTTTGTCGTTTAATGGCTGGCGCTGCACCTGGACCAACACAACAGTTATTGGATCGTAGTCTTCGTCATCGTTATTCACGTGGTTCAATCATATGCGGTAGTAAAGATCGTAATCAGCAGTATGAGGGTGGTGACAGAGAAAGAGCATCTGCAATGTATGTTGCATGTAAATATTTACCATCAATTCTATTATCATCACCTGGTGAAAGAGCGGGTATGTTATGTGAGGCTGCCAAGATGTTAGAAAAGATTGGTGATAAACGTAAATTAAAAGATTGTTACCAGTTAATGAAAAGTATTGGCAATGGATCAGTAACAAATTAAAAATGTACACATATTAGCAATATATAAATTAATGTTAAGATACATATATAACGTATGCGTTTCATTTAAGAAATTAACTATTGAAGTAATGTTGTCTTTACAATCATTTTCCATACGTTGATTTCTTGAATCTGAAAGCAAAGGACGAATATGGTCTGTCGAGTTATGGATGATGATGATGATTTCTTGAACAGAGTATACATACATATATTATACATTATTACGCTTTATGAAATATTAATATTTTCAGTAGATTATTTATAAGTCTCTTTTTTTTTTTATTTCATTAAAATGAATAAATAAGATTTGAATACAATCTTTAAAAAGATTGGTATAGGGCACGTTTGAATTTTTAAACGGTAAGCACATCGCTTTAAAAATAAATTGAATTTATAAGTTATTAAATGTGTAACTATAGTTATATAAGAATAAAAAAGTTCTTATTATGGGTAAAATAATCTAATACATATTTTAAAAAATTATTTGTACAACATATTAAGTACAAAAAGAAAAATAAGGAAAAAAAAAACATTTTATCAAAATTAAACAAATCTTTAGGATAAATACATTTTTTTGGTTTTGATTATGGATTTACTATAAAAATGTATAAAATAATACAAAGGTGTTTTATTCAGAATTTTATATAATTTCTTTTATTTTTACTTGGGTTTTTTCTTATTTTATTACTAATAAATTAGTTTTACACTGCACTTTATTGGCTTTTTTTAGTTCCTTAGTAGAGTGATCTCTTTTCTATACACCATTTTTTAAATTCTTATTTAAATTTCTATGATTTGTATTACAATATTTTTATATACATAGAGATATGCTTTTTATTGTTTTTTATTATCAATTATTATTATTTTTTTTTTTTTTATAATTTATTTCAATATTATGTTTAGTATATAAAAGACTATGTACACACTAAAATATTTAGAATATGTAGTTAAAAATTATTGTATAATATTACACATGTAATATTTCTAATTTTTTATTATAAATAAATATTTGTATTAATTGAATAGATTGTTTTTGATTATGCTAGAATAAAATATTTGTTAGAATAAAAATTTTTTTTTCTTTGGAGTTTCAGATTTTTTCTTTGGAGAACAGATAATCAGATCAGAACACTGCGACCAATATATCAACCTACAGAATTTCAGCACTTTAGGTGATTTTGTATGTAGTACAGCAGCACAAAAAAGAGTTGGTTATTTTTCTAACTTTCAGAACAGAAAAATCAATAATGCAACTTCACTTATGTTTTGATAAATTTAAAGAAATTTAAAATACATATTCATTACTGTATGAGTCTGTGTAATCTGCTTCTTGTTGTTTTTATTTAAAACCATGACAACAAACATGAAGTTTTATGTATATTTAGAGAAATTGGAATAAGTATTCAATTTTTATTTTCTAAAAGTTTAAATTCGTATTTTAGACTACCAAATACCACAAATAGAGAATAAAACATTTACTTAATTAACATGATAAAATTTTAAAATATCCATTATGTTTGTATTTCACTTCATTACGAAAGTAGTGGGAGAAAATTATATACATAGATACAAGACAAGATAATAACTAAAAGAAGAAACAAACCTGAATAAAAAAAAAAAAAAAAATTAAAAATGCATTCGTTATTATAAAACATTGATCTTTAATGAACTTTTAATCTGAATTATGGGATTTACAAGAATACATGATATACATGTATATATGCACGTTTGCCAAGAGAATAAATAAACGTAACAACTGCAGTATTTTATTTATATTTTATTTTACTTGATTAAATTTCAAACTTTAACCCACTCATATTGTTCTAAAAATAAGGAATTTATATTCCAATTTCCTTTTGCATAACAATATGTACATAATACATACTTATCTTATCTTGATATTATTTATATGTATATTATTTATCAATGTATATTCTTACTATTTATTATTATTATTTTTATTTTATTTTTATCTTTATAAGAATGTACATTTTATTTTGATGGTACATACCATCAGCTAGTAGAATATTTCCATTTATTTATTTATATACACACATATACACAATTGTATAAGGACCTATATATTAATCTTTTGGTATTAAAATAATAGCAGACAGGTTTTTAATTAAACTTTGACCCAATTTTAACCGATTGAAAATATTTAGTTGATTTAGTTTATTATTTGTTTTCTTCTCTTTTGTTATTTTATCTTATTTTAAAAATAAAAAAATAAAAAAAATAAAATATCAACAATTTTGTTAGTATTTCAGACATCATAGTTAACATCATCATCATCATCATTATTATTATTGTCTATATCAACATGAGCATAAAATAATAAAATAAAGCTACTGATTCTATTAAGACATACTATTATTCCAATAACAACAATTAGTCATCCTTTTTCATTATACGTTACTATATACATATTTGCTTTATTTATAGTTGACTTTAAAATACAATTATTGTTTTTACAATAAATACCTTAAAGAAAACCGTAAAATGATTTTGATGATTTGATTCCTTCATTTGTTCTTTTGTTTCCTGTTGAACCAATTTTAAGACATCCTACAGTTTCATTTTTATTTTATCTTTTTTTTTTTATTTATTTTCTATGGATTTATTAGTATAGATATGTATGTGCTTGTACAATTTTTTTGAAATTATTTGTCCATAATGTATGTATGTATGTATAAGAAAACTTTTGTTTAATTACAGGGGACGAAGAATATATAATATGTACATATAAAACTTTTACAAAGTACATTCGTGTGTATGTATGTACATGTGATCATGTAAAGCAATAGATTTTCTCTTATTTATTTTATTTTTATTTAACTTTTTAGATTAGTTTTCGTAGTTTTTGACTTTTTTTTTGTTATTGCTCTATGACAAAATTCTTCTTTTAAAAAGAAAATGATAAAGAAATTTTTTTGTTTTTTTAAATTTTGGTTTATTTTTTACATTGTGGGGTATTGTTTTCATTTTTGCATATTATGTACAGATTTTTTTTTAAAGTCTTTTTTACTTTGATTTTCTTGCTTTTGTTTCTTTTTAATGAATTTTTAGATACGTACACTTAGATTAATTAAAAAGAATACATTAATGTAAATGTATTTAATTTTTTAATTTAAATTTTTTAAATTTCTTGAAATTTATGAAAAACTGTCGTTATTTCTTTTAAAACATGAAAAATGTAAAGTTTGTAAATAATTAAGGTAGGTACCCGAACTTAAGTATGTATCAGAACAAGAAATACCTAAACCAAACCTAAGCCTAGATTATGAAGCTAAGCAATTTACTTAAAAAGATCTTCATTTAAGGCATATTACCAAAATATGTAGGGTGCCTTTAAAATCTTAACTAAAATTCCGATTGATATTCCCGAATAAATTCTGTCGTCTGATTAAAAAAATTTTTAAAATTCCGATCCTTATCTATACTCTCGAAAATTTCTGATAAATTCTAAATATTTTTTTTTTTTTTGATTTTCCATGTAGGTACGTAGTATAAAACTACATTAAATAATTTATTTTTCTTTAATTTTCCTTGCTTTTTTATTATGTTATCTAATTTTGGGTCAAATCTCACATTTTTAAAGCATTAAAAAATTCTTAATGTTTTATACAATTCATTTACGTGCATTTTATTGTACATTCATCATGTATTAAATAAAATGTGCATACATTTTAAATATTTTCTATTATTTGAACACACGTGACAAAGATAAAAAGGATTCGCATTTTAATACGAAAAATTGTATAACAAGGAAGTGAAATATAATTGTAAAAAAGAAAATAGATGAATAGAATGATAGTGTTTTTATAACATAACAATTGATATTTTCAATCTTCCTCATGTCCTTGTTCTTTACCTTTTTTTTGCTTTATGTCCTATGTGTTAATAACATTGTACTCGCATATGTTCTAAAAAAAAAAGGATTGTGAAAATGTTTCCTATTTTTAATGAAAACTGTGCTTTGATTTTTTCCTTTCAAATTTAATTTAATTCATTTTGTATTAGAAATAGAAAAGATTTTGAATATATAGTACAAAAAACGACAGTTGAAATTCAAAAATCAACGGAAAATAATTTAAATTGTTTGTCTATGAACAAAAATAATATACAGACTAGGTATATTCTTTTTGACTATATAAAAGTGAATTATGTGTGTGGTTACATTTATTCGCATTTATGCTATGATCGTCTGCATTTACGTAAATAATTTTTATTATTAATTTTATTAAATTTATAAGCCATGAGAAAAGTTTAAACCATCTCATGTAAATTCTGCCTTTTTTTCTAATCTTTCAAGTATATCATGCCCACATTTGCCCATATATTCAGAATGTTAAAAGAAAAATTATTAATATATAATTAATATATAAAATAAATGAATATATTCTCTAAACGAGATTTTTTGTAAATTTTTTAAACTTTTATTTACGATTATTTTTGCTGCTATTAAACAATATTAATTTGTTCATGAATATTAGAATTTTGTAAAATAAAAATACAAAGTTTGAAATTAAATGTTGAAATTAAAACGTACGTATACAATATGTACATATGTACATTGAAAAAAAAAAAATCCAAAAAATTATTGAAAAACAAAATGTTATATATATGAAGTACATATGTACAATGTACGTAAATAGATAGTGCACATATTTACTGATAATAACAAACAATCTTTATAATGTTAAAGGAGAAGGCAAAAAAAAAAAAAAAAATTGATAAAAATAATTTAGAATTTTTCAAAACAAATATTATCCATTATATTATACGAAATTCAATCCATTAAAGAAAATATCGTATTCCTAAACTAATGGTGTACCATGTATGTGATGTATGTTTCAAATATAATGCTATCAAATAATACTCGTACGTACATGAGTTCTCTAAACATAAAAATCTAAAAATAAATTTTCTGATATGTATTTTCTTATTACTTTTTTTTTTTTTTTAAATTTTTTTTATTCCATTTAGGTTTTTATTATTTTTTTTTATTTTTATTTTTTTTTAAATGAAAGATTGAAATAAGAGGAAAAACTAAAAGAAAATTGATGAGGTTGTTTGTTTGTATACTGAAATGTACGATAAAAATAAAATATATGTACATATGTATGTATATAGTACGTCTCTATTTGAATTAAAATGAGTATAACTACGAGAAATTACTATATGAGATGAGTATACGTATACGAAAATGTATTTATATGCATTTATACGTTGTATATCATTTTCTATAAATAATATTAATGTATGGGTTGTAAGAAAATATGTAAAATTTAAAATTTTTATACATAAATTAAGGTTATGTGAAGTTCAAAATAAAATATTTTCTTATTCAATAGAACTAAAATTTTTTTCTATATATTTTTTTTTTTTTTGTAATTAAAAAATACGAATTGTTTTTTTTTTTGTTTTTTAAAAAATAGAAAAATAATACATTAATTACACTTGATATAAATACAATTAAAAAATTTATTATAAAATGAATTTAACAGAAAAAATTGGTTTTTTTCAAGATTACTATTTAAATATAAAAAATGCATGTACAGAAAATGAAATTACAAAATTTAGTGAATTAAAAACAAATGAAGAACGTTTTATGTATATTTGTAATTTAAAATCAATTATTGATAATGTTATTCAAGTTAAAAAATTATATCCGGGTAAAAATGAAAAAGAATCGATTGAATTTAAAGAAAAAGGTAATTTAGCATTTAAAAATAAAAAATGGATTGATGCAATGATAATGTACAGTAAAAGTTATATTGCGGCACCAGGAGAAAAATGTAAGTAAATTGATATACATAATTAAATAATTCATTAAAACAATAGTCTGTCTATTAATGATTTTTAATGCAAGCTTTATAAAAATATTCATTAGCATTGCACTATTTTGAAGTATAAAAATATTTTGAAATTCTGTGTTTTCCATAATATGGTATCTATGAAAATGAAAGTCAAGAGATATAAACTATACCGTAATATGCGTCTCATTTGTCTTTTAATCGCTACGTGCAAAAGACTGAACTAAATTGAATAATAATTAATAAAACCATCATTTGTCCTATTGTTACTGCTTATTGTGTATACATACTTATTAAAGTGAACAAAAAAAAAAAAATGAAAAACCGAAAGCAAACTGTTGAAAAAGTAAAAGTTGGTTGAATTGACTGAACATGATGGATGTAAAAGTAAAAAAAGGGGTGAAAATATGTTCAAGACAACAGTTTATTACGTTTATAAATTTGGTCTATTTATATAATGGAAAATGTGATCAAACACTCTATAATTAAAAAATAAAGTAAAATTCCCATAAGATATATGTACACTGAAAATAATTAATAGACAGACTATATTTGACACACTATCGGCCATTTTTACGGTTTTATGATTTACAAAATTTACTTGAAAATAAAACAAAAACATTGTTGCCTGGTTTTGTTTAAAACTTTAATTGAAACTTGTATTTTTTTTTTTTTTTTGAATTTATTTATTTTTTTCAAACAAACGGGAATCTATTGTAAATATGCATGTAATAAGAACATTTTTAAAAACCCTAAATTTAATATAATTACAACGTATGGTTTTTTGTACACATGCACATTACCTCCTACTTACATATATGCATTTATTTTGTTTTGTTTGTTTTTTAAAGGCTCAGATATAGCTATAATATTAGCAAATCGATCAGCGGCATTATTTCACATGGAAAAATATGATGAAACTTTAGAAGATATAAAACATGCAATCACAAGGAATTATCCAAAAGATTTATTATACAAATTGTATGAACGTCAGGCAAGATGTTATTTAGCTAAAAAGCAGTATATTCAAGCTATTGAAGCTTTTAGGTATATATACACATGTAGAGAAATTACATATTGCAATCCTTTAATTATATATGTATAAATCGTTTTTTTTTTTTTTAAATTTTATATTTGTTTTTCGATTTATTATTGTTTGTTTGTTTTTTAAGGAAAACTATAACAGCACTAGACGATTCAAAATTACCACTTGAAAAGAAAAGTAAAATTGAAAAAGATTCAATAATAATGATAAAAATGTTAGAAAACGATCCACAATTAAAGAAAATACAACAAACAAATAAAACTCATGAAAATGATTGTGAAGAAAAACAGTTTATAAGTAATGCATTTACAATTGATTATAGTCCTGAACAAGGACGTTTTGCAAAGGCAACAAAAAACATTGAAGTCGGAAATGAGATTGTTGTTGAAAAGCCAAATACGTTTGCATTGTTGGAGAAGTATTGCAAAACTCATTGTCAGCATTGTTTCAAGAGGTCTTTTGGTTATACACACACTCTTTGATTTAGTAGAAAAATTCGTTATTTTTATTTATTTTTTAAAAATTATTTAAATTTTTTTTTTTAAAGGAGCGTTACACCTTTAGCTTGTCCCAATTGTACTGATGTTATATTCTGCTCAGAATCATGTCTTAAAGCAGCAATAGAATCATATCATAAATACGAATGCGGAATTTTATCAATTTTATGGCATTCTGGTGCTTCAATTAATTGCCATTTAGCACTTCGATTAATTTCATCAAAATCCTTAGAATATTTTTTAAATATGAAAAATGAACTTTCAAAACAATTGAATTTTCAAGAGCTGAAGAAGTAATTGTTGCTCAATTATTTTTGTTGCTTCAATTTACTTTAGCCCAAAACTTTTTTGTTTATTTGTTTAGATTGAGATGTGATGATTATCGACGTGTTTATAATTTAGTGCGTCATGAAGATAAACGTAATTCATCAAGTTTCTTTCAATATGCAATTATGTCATATTTTCTTATAACATTATTGCAAGAATCTGATTATTTTGATAAATCGAATAAATTATTTAAAGAAAATTATAATTTTATTGGTGGTCTAATATTACGTAATTTACAATTTTTACAATTTAATACACATGAAATATTTGAATTACATCAAAATAAAATTGGAGCAGCTATGAAAACTGTATTCATTGGTGCTGGTGTTTATCCAACATTAGCATTATTTAATCATTCATGTGAACCTGGAATTGTTAAGTAAATAATATTATTGTTATTAAAATATTAAAATTAAAAAAATTTTTATATTTACTGTATTTAGATATTATCAAGGTAATACAGTTCATGTAAATACAATTAAACCAATTGAAAATGGTGAAATTATTGCTGAAAATTATGGACCATTATATACACAAGAATTACGTGAAGAGCGTCAATTAAAATTAAAGGATTTATATTGGTTTGATTGTGAATGTGATGCATGTATAAATAATTGGCCACGTTTTGAAGATATGAATAATAATATAATACGATTTAGATGTGATGCAGATAATAAATGTAATGCTATTATCGAAATTCCATCTAATTGTAATGATTTCATGATTAAATGTGTTACATGTGGACAATTTACAAACATATTAAAAGGATTAAAAGTTATGCAAGTTAGTATTATACTATCGAACTAAATATGATGGTATATATTAAACTACAAGACATGATTGTTATGAATTTTTTTTTTTAAATATTTATTTACAGGATACAGAACAGATTGATAAAACAGCAAAAAGATTATATGAGGCTGGTGATATAATAAAGGCATTGAATAAATACATTGATATGTTAAAGATAATGCATGAAGTTTTAGTACCACCATTTACTGATTATTGTCAATGTCAACAACATATTAAAGATTGTTTCTTACATTTTGGAAATTCATATATCATTTCTGAGTAAAAATAATAAATAAAAAATAAATATAAACATCGGTTACTTATCAATGGGTGAATTTTTTAAGAAAGTATGTAGAGTCACTTTGATAAAAATAAAAATTAAATTATGAAATAATTATAATTTCAGAAATATAAAATTTTTAATAAAAATAAAATGTTTATAAACAAAAATTCCGTTGTATATAACATTTTAAAAAAATTTTTATTAAATTTTTGTAATGGTTTTTTACAACAACTTGTAGTACTACGCTGGGATACCAAACTGATATACAAATATGTGTAATATCATTTTATTTAGAATTTTAATTATAAATGAAAATCATGACAATTTTTCATGTTGCTCAATATATATATTTTTTTGTTTTTTAATTTTATTCACAAAGAAATGAATAACAGAATAAAATAAAATAAATCAAACTTTATCGTTTCACTATGTAAAATAAATTATTATTTCCCTTTCATGTATATATGTACATACATATGTACGTAGGTATATCGAACAAGAACACCTGTATCCGTTATAATGAATGAACAACATGTGCACATGATAGTTTATGTGTTTATTACAAAAATAAGAAATATTCTATAAAATGTACAAATATATATATACGGATATATAACAAGAACTTTTATTATTAAGGAAAATTTTAATGAAAATTTTTCAATTCATACAATAATGACCACGAAAATTAATTATTATTTATATTAAAATGAAACCAAAAACAAATACTTATACTAAAGTTTTTTGTACTTTTTTTTTTTTCGTTTTCTAATTTTTATTTATTTATTTTTTTTTTTCTATTTTATTTATATTTTATTTTAATTCTAAATTTATTTCTCATAAGAAATTCTTCATTTCATTATGAATTCATCATAAATTAAAATGAAAATATGTATTGATAAAAATAACGCATATTTTTGTGTATTATGGATTAAAAAAGTTTTCTCATTAAACTTAGACATTTTCCTAAAAAAAAAAGAAAAAGGTGAGAGTTATACTGTAAATACCACGTATACAAAATATATATACATACGAGTAGAAAGGAAAATATAATATAGTCGTGAATAAATAATTAAAAATTTTTTTTTGTTTTTTACTAAAATTTGATATAAATTATAAATTTTCTATGTTTATGTGTTTTCTTTGTTTTTTTTTCTTATAACGCAAGGAAATAAATGTACATAAAATTTTGAATAAAATGAAATTCATTGATTTAAAACAAAAATTATTTTTCTTTTTTTTTTTTTTGTTTATGGACTTCACACTTGCAAATTAATAAAGTATTCAAAGATTATTTCATAAAATATTTCGTTAGAAATTTTACAATATTAAGTGCTTTGTATCAGTGGCGGAATAAAAAATTTTTCTGTCCCTTCTGCAAAATACAATTTTTGGCCACCAAGTAAACAAAGTTAAGTATTATTTAAAAAATACATTTTTTTTTCGAAGCAGATGACCTTTAGACGGTTTTCAATTAGAATTTTTTCATAGGTCAAAATTGCTATCTCGCATTGTGATGTCCTGCCGTACACTGTACAGTAGTTCCGCCACTGCTTTCCATACTATACGAGTATATATACCAGTATATTTGCATGTATTATACAAAGTTTTAAATATGTATTGTTAAAATTCATAAATATTTTATATGCAATCTTTGACTAAAATATTTTCACCTAAATATTTAAATAATTTTTGTGTTATATTCATTTACAACTTTGATGTATATACTGTACACAAGTACTTGTGTATATGTTTTAATTATATGAATTAAATTTTCCTTTGATAATAATTATCCTTTAATAATCAAGTTGATGTGTATTTTAATGGTGTCTATTATAATATAAATTTTTTATTTAGAATATTATTCACAATAGAAAATTGCAAAAAAAAAAATCTAGTGAGAATAATACATATTAACGTATATGTTGAAATTAAATTAATATATCTGATAAAATATGTAATGAAAAATATTTCTTAGAAATTCAAGAGAAATTCATTTTTTAAAAAAAAAAAAAGTTTTTGTAACAAAATTTAAAGAATATTTGATTAAAATTTTTTTATTATTTAAAAGATTTTATATATTCATGTTTATGTAACTGTAATACGATGAAAAATTGTTTCAATTTGAATTTTCATTTATTTTTCTTAAAATTTTCGTATTCATACATTTATGAAATTTATATATGAAAATATTTTTTTTTTTGGATTTTTAATAAATATTTCTGTACAAGGATAAGGAAAAATATACCCGTTATCTTCAAGCAAAAAAAAACTGATAAGATTTCTTTTAGAATATTATACAAAATTTTATGCAATATCGTCTATACGTAAATGTATGTATACTACATATGTATGGTTGTGTGTGTTACTGCTTTCTCAACATGCATTCGTATTTATTTATAGTATACATGTCATACATATGTACATAGATGTAATGTATACACCATGTGAATATGTTCTATTGAATATTAGATTTTTTTTAGGGCAGAAATTCAATTTTTTATTGAATTGATCTTTGATGATGGCATATGTATGAAAATAAGGAAAAATTGTAAATTCTGCAGACCCTATGATTTCTACATGAATTTTATTTAAAGAAAATATAAAGGATAAGGATTTTGTTTTTACCCAATATGTATATATTCCACGCATATGTGAAAGATATTGATACGTATAATGTATGATTGAATGTAATATATTATGAAATGCAGTTGGTTTTTAAAATTACTTTTTATATATGAATGGAAGAATTTTTTTTTTTTTGAAAGACTGAATGTTTTTTTTTTGTTTTAACCAAAATTGTAATTTTGTGAATAACTTTTTGCCTTTGGCAAAAAATAAACAAACTTACATTTTTACTAAATTATTTATACTTAAATTAATTAAATTTTAACAGAATAACCTAAATGACCATAATCAATATTATATTGACTGTTAACCATTACAAAATTTTTGTTTTTTAAAATATTTATTCTACTAATTCATAGTATTTACATATGTATGTATGTATGTATGTAGTCTATACAGGAATTATGAAAATTGAATGAATTTTAATGTATGTAATTACAAAAATTAAAATAGCTGTGGTTGTGATATCTTTAAATTGTTAATTGATATTGATAATTAATTAGAATGATATGGGATAGAAATTTTCCATTATGTACTTATGTATGTAATGTACATGTATTATGAATTCCATGTATTACCACTACAATAATAAATTTAAATGGAAATCAAGAGCTACTCATAAATGAGTAAATAAATTTTTTTTTTCGACGTTTTTTTTTAGATAACTTTCTGTTTGTTCAATAATACACACCACTCAATTTTCTAGTTATTTTTTTTTTTACATAATTTTTATTATCATCAAACGTAATCTCAAATTTTTCTAATAGAAATAATTCCAAAATAATTCTACTTATACTTTGTACTTTAAATAATTTCACTACAGGCCTTATGGAAATGACATAAAGTAGTATTACTTTGGCGGAAGGCGTAGTAGAGGGAGAAAAAGATCGTCTTTAAGAATTGTGGTGAAATGCTCTTATAAGAAATAATGAGAGAAGAAAAAAAACACATACACTCTGATGAGGCCTGTAGTGAAAATGTTCAAAGTATAAACTATTAAGTATATAGTGTAACTATTTGCGTTTTATTAGATTGGAAAATTTTTTAATTTATATGTTCCTGGCATTATATATGGTCCAGCATGAACTTTAGCCTAATCCTAATCGTGATGATTCCTCATGACATAATTCAGTCATAAATGCACATACAATTTAATGTAGATTGCGAACCATTGAGATTGTTAGACCTAGGTTGTCGCTACCTTTATAAAATAGCAGAACTCGATACTTTAACGAATCACGTCTATAATTTTATTTTTAAATGTTTTTTTCAAAATACAAAAAATTTCAAAATAATTTTAATTTCATCAAAATACCAACGCATGTGTGTATGTAATGTTCTGTTTCATAGAAACAAAAATTATCCTGTTGTCCAGTAAGTAGATAATACTATATAAATTTTCAGATTATACATGACTAGATTTATTGGAAAAAATTTTCATTGTTTGAATTTTATCTTTATGTTTTTTTTTATCTAGTTGTTTTTGTTTCTCTAATTTTTTATTTTTTCTAAAATTTTCCCCATACACATACGTGACACATACACAAAAAAAAAACGAGAAATAATAATAATAGTAAAAGAAAAATGTTTTTGAACAAACCACAAATAATGTAATGATAATAACAAATGGAAAAAAAAAAAGAAAATCAAAAGAAAAAAAGAAACTGTTACAAAGAGGATTACATTAAAACGAATAAAAAGATATTACAATATTTAGTTATCATGTTATCTGCTTAGCTAAAAATATACTTACACAAATCTGCGATTATACTGTACACGTTGTATGTACATATACATTCATATGATTTTCTAAGTGTGTGTGTTACATAGCGATTTACAGACAACGATATATACGAATATGTATACCATGCTTAAACTCTAGTAAAAATTGCATACAAGTTTGTACTTATGTGATAAAATTTTTGGATATGATAAAAGGGGTGGTTCTTATTATTATTTGTTTTTTTTTTATGTTCTTTCTAAAAAACAAGTCAATCTTTGAAATAATGATGTTTTAGCCAAAAGCACAAAAAATGATGTAACAGAAAAATATTTGTTGTAAGCGAAAAAATAATAAAATAGAAGAAAAAATATTTGAAAAAAAAAATGGGAAAAGGAAAAACGAGCATAACACTGTAATTTTCATGTATGTATATGTATGTATGTAATGTAGATGTTTAAAAAGTACTGTGCTCGTGTTTTTCTTTTGTTTTTTTCAAAAAACTTATACATATGTACGTGTACGACACATGCAGATAAAAATAAATTTCATGTTACTATACAGTTCATTATGATGAAGAGATTAATTTTCTTTTTTTTTGGTATTATTGATGAATTTTTTTTTTCTACATCTTTGTAGGTGAGATAAAATATTGTTGTAGTGAATTTTTCATATTTAAATTATTTCTATTTCATATAGAAATATGTATTCAGGGCTATTCTGGTCGGAGTTAGCAGATTTCGCTAATTTGACATTCGGTTAATTCTTATGCTAAATTTTGATTGTTTATAAATTTTGTATGAAAGTTAACAGAATGTCGTCAAGTTAGCGAAATCTGCTACCTACGGTCAGAATACCCCTAAATGTTTAGATATGAAATTTTTATATAATTTATTATTTGATAAAATTAAATTGAATTTCATAATCAATCTACTTTGCTACATTCTTTCAAAAGAAAAACAAAAAAAAGAAAAAACAAATTAATTAATTTGTGAGAAAAAAAAATTTTTTTTTGCATATCTAGGTTGAATTTTATTATAAACGAAAATTAATATTATGCAACAATTATTCATAATATTTGGCTTTTTATTATTATAATATAAATATTTATAACATAATAATAAAATGATAAATTTTCAATAAAAATCCCAAAAATTCTATTTATTATTGCTTTATTTATGTATGTAGACAATGCAAGTACTAAACTTTTTAAAATAATCGTTATATGAAATGAATTAGTAAGTAGGTATTTGAATGTTTTGTAATACAACTTTTTTATTATTATTGTAAATTGAAATTTATTATTATTATTTTTTTTTTTTTTAGATTAATATTGTTAATTTTTCTGTAAATTTACGTGGTAATTTAATGATCAACAAGATCGAATATTTGATGAAAATGTCGCCGTAACTACTACTTATGTAACTACTTATCTTACGTAATAGTATAGATTTTATCATTTTAATTCGTTGAGAAATGCTTGTTGTTGCTGTATATTATGGTCCCATTCATTGATATTATTGAATACTTCTTTCCAAGGAAAAAAAAATCTATTAACCACATTCATGTCCTTGAATATCCTTTTTATAACATCCTTATTGAACATTATACTCATAGATAAACATTAGTATGTACGTGTGTATCATGAACCAGGTACACTTTTTAATGTGTTCATGTGTATATGTACATTTTGTGTGTGTGTGTGTGTGTGTGTGTGTATGTTAGTTTATTGAACAGCAGTTTTTATTAGTTTTTATTAGGTTCATGAAGTTATTCCGTAACGTTTTTTCTCATTTCACCATAATTTTTGTTTTTGTTTTTACCATATATTCCTACTAAAGCAAACACATTCATGTAGACATTGTACATACATAACAATTTATTTTATTTGAGTAAACACTTTCACGTATCATACATTTTCTATAATATTTTGTAATAAAAGAAAGTTCCAATTTAGAAAATTTTCTCATCTATAAAAATGTATGATATCATGTAATAATGAATGTAATTTTTTTGAATGTGTGTGTGTGTGTAATATAAAATTGCTGTTATAAAATGGTATTTTGATAGATCAGTTAAATGACTTAATATAGAATAAAATAAAATAAAATAAAATAAAAAACCGTTGGTCATAAGAGATGGTATTAGAAGAATGTTGTCATATCATCGAGATATAAAGATTTTGTAAGAACCATGGGTATATGTGTAATATCATGTAATTTGCTATAAGAAAAGAAAAAAACGAAAAAAGATTTACAAAAAAAAAAAAGATCAAAATAAAATGGCTGATAATGAGGCTGATTTTCTATTATTTAAAAACCTCTTATTCAGCAAAGAAAATGAATTTATCAATAAATTCTATGATGTCTATTCTTTTTACATTGGTTTACAAGATATATGATTAAAAGAAAATTTTCTTTTTTTATTTTGTTTTTCTTTCAATTATTATCAGAAAACAATTCGATTTTTTGTAACAAAAACATTTAAATAATTTCAATTTTACCATAATTATTAAATAAAAAAATAATATAAATATATAAATAGAAAAAATTGGATGCATGAGTTATAGTAAACCTTTTTATATATTTTTATTTTACATTTTAAAATCATTAAAAAAATATTTCCGTTTTATTCTCTTTTGTAACAATAAAATAAGAAAATGCCACTTCCTTTTTCTGTTTTGTACATTGTTATCATTATTAGTGAAAAACTTTTCTTTTATCAAAAGAATACTTCTTGTTTTTCCATTTTATTTTTATTTTATTTTTTTAAATTTTTTTTGTATTCGAATCGAGATAAAATGTGAATCGAGCTGTACATAATTACGTTGTATACGTTGTGTACATGCCATTATCCTACAAACTAGTAAAAAAAACTATTTTCTCTTTAAGCATTATTATTATTTTCTTATATCGTTAAATTTTCTACAAATCGAATGTATAAATGCACTGTATACAGGTACCTAAATATGTATGTATGTGTACAAGAGTGATCATTAAAATGTAATAAACTAAGAGCAATCGATGATAGTAATATTCGATAATAGTTAGAAAAAATAGAAAGGAAAACATAGTAAATTGAGTTGAGAAAAATTTTTTTTCATGTACTTGAATCACATGCTGAACAGTACAAATTTGTTTTTTTTTTTTTTTATGTATATTTACATTTATGTATAAATTTATATAAGTAAATTTACGAAAATTTTCAAAACGTACACATATTCGAATTCTTATACTGCTTAAACGTAAGTATGCTCAAGTTTCTGAGAATTTAACTAAAAAGTTTTAAATAAAAGCTGCAAGAGAAGGAAAGAAAAAAATTCAAGCCATTTGCAATTGCATTATGCATATTTGAATGATTGGGAAAACGATTTCATATTTTGTTGAATACATTTTCATTAAAAAAAATATTATGAAAATCCCGTGATATTCAAAAAATTAAAGAAAGAAAAAAAATTTATTAAAGTTAACAAATATCAATTTTTGCATACCCAATGAAATAAGTTAAATTGCACAGAAATAATAAATTTTTATTTGAATTTCTATAAAATATCATAAATAATTTATTAACTCTTTTTATAAGTGATAATTTCCTTGGGAAAACGTTTGGATTTGAAAATTTTTTCTAAGCAAAAAAAAAAAAAAAAATACTCAATACAGGTACACATTCTTAAGTGAACAATTTGATGATAAAATAATTTTGAATTTCTAACGATGATTGAAATTTACCAAAAGACTTTGGTTTCAAAAATTTCGGTTGGTGTACAGCAGTTAACTAAAATTTATTATTTTATTTGTGAAAATTTTTACTACAACATTTTTGATTTCCGTACAAATTGTCGCTTTCCTTTTATACTAAATTTAAGATGTTCATCAAGTCTTTTTTATATATGGCTAGAGGCTGTTTGTAATTTACATTTTATTTTCGGTCTTTATTTTCAATGGCCTTTATAAATTTATGTAAATATATAAATTTGTATATATAGCACATCTATATGTGTGTGTCTACGATACTTTAAGTATCTATAGAAAAAAATATTGCCCTTGGCGAAAAAGTTAAAATCAGATCAACAGATCGTCAGAATGTTACAAGTTTTAATAATAAAATGATTTTCTTTGTAACGTTTTAATAAAAATTCAAAATGTAGTAATGTATACAAATTGAATTATTTTTCCTTAAGGAGAGATTCTTTCTACAATACTTTATTATTTCTTTTATAATTAATTTTATCTGAGAAGAATTAATTATTATTGTTACAAGAAGTCTAAATTTAATTGAAAAATTGATTTAAAAAAAAAAAAAATATTTAATTAAAATGATTTATTTATTTTATTAAAATAGGTGTAAATCAGATTACATAGCAGTATCTTGTAGCAGTTATATTTTTTTTAACTGATAAAAATTGTAAAAATACAAATTTTTTCTTTTGTAAATTAGAAAATTTTTCTTGACCCACAATTTGAATGTAATTTTTAAAAAGAATCTTATTTCTTATTTCGAGTTAATAAAAATTGAAAATAGTAGATATTAAATTTCTTTTATTTGTTGTGTACACATGTGCATCCGTTCAAAATTTAAATATTTTTTTTTAATGCTTTTTTATAACGTACAGACGATGTATATGTGTACCTTTATATTTTGTATGTTAATATAAAGTAATTTCCGATTTTGTATCGTATTACGGATATTTTTTTTTTTCTACAAATATAACCGTTTGAATATTACTTGTATGAACTTACAATGTATATTTACTTTTTTTTTCTTATTTTCCTTCCGCTTTTGTATGTTTGTATTTGAAAAATGAACATTTACTATTGGAAAAATTTTTATATGCTAATGTGCATACATACATATGTACATATACATACATGTGAAATAAAAAAAATTGTTCTTTATTTTTCTTGAAAATTCCATTTTGAAAAAAAAATTGAATCTAATAAATTCGTGTACATATGAAAAGTTGGAAGTTTAGAATTTGAGGAAGGTAAAATGAAGTTCAAAAATATATTTCTTTGGAAAAAAATTTTTTAATATATTTTTTTTTTTGTTGAGTTTATTATCAAGTTAATTTTGTCTAAAAGTAATAAGATAATAATTTAATTTAAGAATTTTGTTTTTTTAATGTTGTCAATTTAATTTATATTAAGATAAATATTTTATTTTTATTAGTATAAAAGAAAAAATATATTATTTTCAATATCACTGTAATCCTTTAAAAATACAAAATGTAAACAGTAAAATATTTCAATGATATTCATGAATTTTTGTTGATTTAAAAAAAAAAAAAAAAAACATTTTTTAATGTTCAAGTAAATATAAATAAGATTTTCATTTTAAGATTTTCTTTCTATGAATTTTCTTTTTCATGAAAATCTAACATACATAGTATATTAAACAGGTACTTGCAATATTTGCTTGTAATATGTAAACTTTCATACAAATAACATTTGAATAAATAATTGAAAATTGAAAAATATTAAAATTTCTACAATAATATTTATTATGTACATAAAAATGTAAATGCATGTTCTAATAAAAATAGTTACAGATATTATATTGTTATATTTCGTGTTCGATATATATACTTACAAAAAAGGGTAATCATTCGTAGTATTCCTTTTCATCAATTAAATTAGATATTTTATTTATTTTTTTTTTTGTTTTTTTTTTTTTTTGTTTTAGATAATTACTACTCTTTGCATTTATTAGTATTTATTTTATTTTTTAAAAATTTGTAAATTTTAAATATTAAAGTTGATAATTTAAATTTTATTAAACATCGTAATTCGCGTGAATCGTACAAATATCAATTTATTTTATATTTGAGCTGATTTCAAAATTTAACGAATTTTATTTAAACTCTATTTAAATTTTACAAAATTAAGAAATTCTGATTTATATTATTATTATTTTTTTTTTTTTCTGTATTTTAAATCACATAAAAATTCTTTTAAATCTAAACATCAGCAAAATTTTGTTCATATCATTTGTATTTACACAAATATTACATAAGAAATTTCTACATACTATATACCTATAGTATTCATGTATACATTGCCATTGTGCACAGTTTATAATACTCATATGTGTATGCATACGTAAATATTACCAAATATTATGTATGTATGTATGTATATGTATTGAAGTTGATATAGTGTATCATGAATTTAAAACATTTTTAACCACATTTTCAATTATATATGTTGAGTAAATTGAATGCAAGAACAATAAACACAATTGTTAAGTTTTCATCAATTGCTTGATTCGATTATCGGATATTGCTCACATTTTCAGAATTGCTTAGGGTATCAGTATAATACATATGTATGCATTTATAATATATACTCTATACATTGTATATAACATTACATATACGATAGAATAAATGAATATACAATTTAGATTCTGTTAGAGGATATTCCAGAATCTCACTATAATCAGTATAAAAACAATTCTCAATAGACCATAAATCGATTTAGCGGTGGTATAGACGAAAAGGACGATGTAAAATTTTACCATTTTACATACATATACATATGAATTTATACATAAATGAATGTATGTTTAACTATATAACATAATTCAAAAGATGAATGAATCAATTGAAACATATACGTATATGCACTTATATAGGATATCTAAATAATCATGTACATAAATACACGGTTATTCTATGAATTTTACAAAATATTAAATTGCTAAAACAACACAAAAATAAAAGACAATAAAATACATACATACATGAAAAATTGTAACAAATATTGTATATATGAAAATAAAAGAAAAAACATACAAACAATAGAAATAAAGAAAAGAAAATGATATTGAAAGTCGATAAACTGAAATTGCAATGGATTGATAAAACCATTTTATTCATTTGATTACAACAATACATTTGAAAAGCAAAAAAAAAAAAAAAAAAAATTGAAGAAAAACTTTATCAATTCACAAGCCCATTTTAAGCAATTGAACTTTTCAATGTTTAAGTAAAGGCATACATATGTGCATACGTACTCGTATATGTCCTTATAAATAGATATATGTACATATGTATGTTATATTATAGTAAAAAAGGAAGATAACAATGATTCAGGTTCACTTAGTTTTATGAGTATCTCTGTTAACTGATGGACATTTGGAAAATGCATGGTTAAAAAGTACATACCATTTAATACTAACATATACATATGTATGTGCACATAGTACGTATTTTACAAAACAAAAATATTAAAGTAGAGTTAAATGCATAGGTATCACATTGAAGAATATTCAATGTTTTATGTTTTAAATAAAATTACCATTGACATTATGTAAACAGAAGTGAATAAGTATGTGTGTATAAGAAAATATATATTTACGACTTTTTCATGCATTAAAATTTTGCATTATTATACGTATAACAGATTCATTTTAAAAACATAAATATGAAAATTTCAATTTTATATATACATGATTTTTCTTATATGCATTTCTTACGGAAAATATCAATGAAAAGTTATTGAGTAATAAGAGTAAAAAATCGTTACATTTTTATTTTGAAAATGCTTAAATGTAATAAGAAAATAAAAGCTAGCTGTATATTTGTTAATATATGTATTACGTCAGCATTTTTGGATAAATATTAAAGTATGTACGTATTTATATGTAGTTTATAAATTCTATGTATAAGTATGCTTTCAAGAGTACTTCATTGTTGCGGATGCTTAATAGCTGTTGAATCCTTTCATTGTTTTTATATATGTATAAGTAACGAAAAAACAGAATAAATATTTTGAATTTTCTAAAGTGCTTAGGATCAATACAGTTGGATTAGATATAGAGATTTTCAAATTGATATGAAAAATAATTTTCTTTGTTTTTCAATCGTCATTGTTCATCATGTTATTATTTCTTTATTTATTTTACTTCGATTTATACGTATAATTTTAGTTAATAACATGCGGTTTATTTATATATACTGTGAAATTTCATTTATTTGGTTTTTAGATTGAAGATACAGAAATTACATACATTTGAACATTTATGAGGATAAGAAATATCTTAAAATTTTATTCACAATCACTTATATCCGATCTAAAGAAAAGTACAGAATTATAGGAGACTAAAAAGAAAATGCAAACGATTTTCTCAATGTAACAAAAATGAAAATCTGTTTTTTAATATTAGGGAGCTGTGATTTCTTTTCAGAGTTTTCTTTTTTTTCTTTTGGATGCTTTCGAAGCGATAATAGCTTTTGAATCGATTTTATATTTTAGATATTTTACATTAAGACATGTGTACGCTTTATATATAGTGTACACAAAAAAATACAACAACGAAATAAATATGTATAGAAGATGTGGAAAAACTAATGCCTTTAACCAATGCAACTGTGAAAAAAAAAGTATTGAAAATGATGTAGAAAAGAGCAATGACAGCAAAATGTACACAGAACAGGAAAAGGGGGTGGATGTCTTGTATCGAAAATGTATTATAAGCAAAAGTACGTACACACACCATACATCACACACAGTACAACATTTCGAATAATTTGCTTATCTTTATGGCTTTTTGAAATGATACAGAATACCTAGGAGTGGTATTTTTATTTTAGTGGTTGACTATTTTTTTTTTGTTTTTTGCTTTATTTTTCTTCTACTTTCTATGGTATCAGAAATATAAATTTATATTAGGGGTGATTTTTTGTTTGGTTGCTGATTCATTGAAAATTTATTGAAAGTAAAAAGTGAAATAAAAATGAAAAGATAAAATAAAAAATAATTTAGGCCTATATGATAAGAACAAATGTGTAAGTAATATTTTCTGTATAAATAGATACAAAGAAAAGAGCAGCATTCTATTTGATAAAAATTAAATTACTTTAGCTTGAAAATTAAATTCAAGTAATATAAAACAGTTCTTTAATATTGTTACAAAAAATAGCACATGGGATCTAATTAGTTATTAAAAATACACAAAAATTACCATGTATTTAAGGTGTTCTGGATGACTACATATATATATATGGGTATACAGAAGGGCCATAGAAAATATTATAAAGGATAATTAACTCCTTATGGTGATTTAGTATCTTACAATAAATCAAAATTACAACACAATACATATTTTAACAGAAAGTGTATGTTCAAAACATATTTTGGTGTCACATATGTATGTATGTATGTATGTTTATGAGAACATTAGTGAGCTTTCCATAACTGAAGTAAATGAATATGTTCAGGTGTATACTAAATTATACCTCAAAACCATTTCATAACTAATAGGATAAAATTTACGTACTTTATAATTTTCTCAAAAAAAAAAAAAAAAAATTTTTTTTTCACAAAGTTTACTATTTCATATGCTTTTATACATATTTACGTAATAAGGTCTGAATATACAAGGGGTATTACAGGTATTTGTATTCAAATGGATGTGGAATAAAAATCCTTAAATTTAAAATAGAAACATAACTCATTTATTATAAATACTAGTGTTTTCTTGTTTTATATATTCTTTTTTATTATTTTTTCATTATTTTAGAAAAGGTATTTTTTTGATATTTTAGTTTTGCTTAAGTAGTATATGATGTAGAAAAATTAAAATTATGAGAAAATAATTTATATTTTTAAAGTTCTTTTTTAATTTTTTTTTTAAACGACTTTTAATTTTGAATTTTTTTTTTATTTTGCCAAAGTAACGAGATATTTTTCATCTTAAACTCAATTTTTTATGTCATTTGTGTATTAACGAAGATAATTGAAAAAATCTTTCGTATTGCAGAAACCTGTCATATTTTTCAAATTTATTTAATCAAAAAATTCTAAAAGGATATTTTCTGCTTGACTATTATTGTCGTGTATGTTGTACAGTTTGTTAAAATGTGTTTATGTGCAAGTAATAAATACAAAAAAAAAAAAATGTATTAGTCAGAGGAAAAAGAATATTAGATACGTTTCATATTTTAATATTTTATAACTTTAAATTCTTTACAGCTTTACAGTTAATTCTTTTGTTGTACATGTATTTATTAACATACACGTGCATATGTACAGAGTTTTTATTATCTCCATCTAATATCATCACATATACATTAAATTTAATAATAGTACCAATTTTAATTTAGTTCGTTAACGTGAGATTTCCTCTTCTTTTTTTCGTTTTCTTGCATTTTTATCATATATAGAATTTGAATATCTAATAGGTGTAGAATTTAATATATATACTATATGAGTATGTAATTTTTATTATAAAGTTTCGTGCAATGCATGTTTCACATAAATACACGTAGAAATATTCAGAAATACATCAAATTTTTATTCACAGAAGGATTTGTAAAAGAAAATAGATTCCACGTACGTATATATAGATGTGTATATGCACATATTGGTATGTGTATAAAGGACTTGTGTAGATATATGTACATTTATGAACTAATCCTTCTCGCATGTAAATTTTCAAATATAAATACATACGTAACATACACACGTATTGTATATGATCATACGATTGTTGAATTAATAATAGAAAAAAATTAGGATTTAGATTGAATGAGATTTGTTCATTTTAAAGAATGTCAAATTACGTTCTGAATACAGAGTATGTGACAAAAAAAAAAAACTGTGTACAAAAAATAAAAAAATAAAAAACATGAAAATTGAAAATTATTAATATGTTGCTTTCATTCATTTTATGACGAAAATTAAATAAATTTTCATATTAAAGTTAAATTAAATTTAAAAATTTTAATCGTTTAATTAAGTGTAAAATTTTTAATACTATCATATGAAAATATCGTGTGAATTGATTACGAGCAAATTAAAGTAATTTATTAAAATATCGAAATTAAATGAAAGCAATTCAATTTTGTGGTTTTATAAATAAAAGATTTTAATGTGTGTGCTTGAGTTAACATAAGGGAATACTTTAAAAAAAAAAAACCGAATAAAATTTAAAATTTCACGATTTTAACATTCCCTTAAATCAAATATGCCCGTTATGAACATCGAAATCTTGATTTTTTTTTAAATTTTCGTAACATCCTTTTAAAAAATATTGATAGGATAAAGTTGTCCTTTTATATATTGTCCTTTACCACGATACGTGGTAATATATTTAATCTCTAGAAAATTACCAAATTAGAGTATGCTAAAAAGATTGTAATTGGGGTTGTGTTTGAAAATTTGAATGTACATATATAGGCTTGACTAGAAGATTTCGTTGATATTTTCTTTAAGGATTTGAAATGTAGATTATTGTCCTAAACTTGATTGCGTGTAGAATGAAATTTTTATTTACAAACACAAAAGCTGTTCAATCTGCTTCTTGCAAAGGCTATTATTTTTTCAAATAATTTATGTAATATGCTTTGAAAATATTGAAATTTAAAAAAAAAAAACAAAATTAATTTAACGGATGATTTCTATTTTATATTATTAAATTATGATTACAAAACTGAGATAAAAAAAAAAAAAATTAGAAAAAAAAACTCATTCATTTATTCATTTCATCAAGCAAATTATCTCTGCATGACGCACGTTAATATTTAATTCTTTATTCTGAATTGAATTCAGTTCATTAGAATACTATTCACATAAATTTAATATTTATATAAATAAAAGACAAATTTATTTGTAATTATATCCATAGAAGCAATAATCTAGTAGAATTAAAGAAAACAGAATGTGATACAAAGTAATTTGAATTTTTAAATTAAATCAAAAGCTAAACACGTTATAAAATGAGTATATTGACATCAGTTTTTGTTTTTTATTTATGTCGTAAACATATACATAATACGATTTAATTTTTAAAAAAAATTTGAATTTGCGTAAAAGCTTAATTTATTTGTATAATTATAAAAAATTAAATTTTTAAAAAATTTCAAATTGCAATATCAAAGGCTTGTTTTTAATTTTGATTTTTTAAAAATAAAATCATTTGTACTACATATACACATACCCAAACATTGCATTAATAAAAAAAGAGTAAATTCAAAAAAAAAAAAAATATTCGTTATAAAAATTTTATTACTGCTATCATTAAAAACAGGTGCCCAAGTTTGGACATAACAACAAGAAAAGTTGATCTTTTATTGCAAAAGTTTTTCCATAACTACAAAGTATTTGAAAACTTCAGTTCCTTTTTTTTGTTGTTTGTAGTATAAGGATAACAAAATTCGTACAAATATTATGAATATTATGAAAACAACAAGAAACAAAGTCTTCATATGTATTCAAAAAGGATGTGTACAAATACATATGTATGTACGTACTTGGTTTACTATAATATAATATAATCCAATGGAAATTGTAATAAAAATGAATTGGTTTGGAATATTCTGGTCGCGTTTTTAATTTATTTATGTGTTCCTCTTGTGGAAATTATTTAACAAAAAAGATTAAGATAATAATAATAATAATCAACATTTTCAGATATAAGAATTTAATTTAATTAAGAGTTTAATTCAATTTTCTTATGCATACATGATGTGATAAGCCTCTAATAACTGCTTTTATAAATACACAAAACGCACTTATGGTAAATACAAACAGTATTAAGAACAAAATATTTTTGTAATTTTCATTTTCATTTTTAAAGATAAAATGAAAGTTTTCCTACATTAATGGGAAAAAAAAATTTTTTTTTTTTTGAATTTTTGTTAAGGAAATTGAAATAACAAGAAAATTAAAAAGGAAATTATTAGAAGGATGTATACTAAAAAAAAATTATACACAGTCTGTTCATTTTTATCAGTTTACTATATAAAAGCATTAAGAAAATATTAAATCATTTTTAAAAATTCCTTTTTGTAATCGTAATTTTTTACTTATTTTTTTTTTTTTATAATAAATGAATAAGGCTTTCATTGCTAAATTTAGTAGAAAATAAATATCACAAAAATAGCAACATGTGTTACTTGTATTACTTTGCAAATTTTATTTTTAAATTAACAATTTATTTTTAACTGAACATTTTTTAATGTAATGTATTTTATTTTGAATTTTTCTTGCATTATTAAAATGATTTTTTATATTTTAATGTAGAAAACGTTAAAAATTTAAAAATTTTTTTTTTTTTACAAAACATAGAATGAAAATTTGAAAATTAATACACCATATATGGTGTGTAAATTATACGGATATTAATGTCCATATACACACCTATTAAGAATAAAATGTTAAATGTAAACTAGTATGCTAGTATCATGATTTAATTATATGCTAATTGCTTTTTCTATATAAATTAAAAATAATAATAAAAATGTAAATGAATACTTAATAAGTAAATTAAATTTGGCTTGTTTTCAAATAGAATTAACACATTGTGATATAGAAAACAGAAATACATATGTGTACGTATATAGATGTATATACGTATGGAAAACCTACATAAAGAAGATTTAAATGAAAGCAAGTTGAGTAAGATACACATTATAAATTTTATACATATATGCAAACATATATATATATATCATGTGATATAGATAACGTTCCTGAAGTAGAGAAAAAAAATAATAAAATAAACGTTAAAAATAGAATCTAAAGGATGCAAGCAAATTTAATGTGCAAAAAGAATGTTGGAAGTTGATTTTGTTTTTTTTTCAAAAGAATAGTTTAAAGAAAAGTGGTTAACTATTCGCCTTTTCAGTTTTATCTTAAAAGTATTCATACATAAACGATATACATATGTACATATGTATGTTTGCTATAGTTTATCTGTTTTTGTTTTTCATTTTCTCTCAATGTGTGTGTACACATACATATTAAAACCACAATTTTCAACAATAATTGTTTAATATCCTTAAAGATATGATTTAAATACATTTTAAAGTTTATTCATTTCAAAGTTTGTTTTACTTTATTATCAGCATTTAAGATAACTACTACCCTTATATACTACTACATAATTATTAGAAAATTTCTAAACAAAATGATTAGTAGGATTTTTTTTTTGAAATGCTTTGGTATACTACACTATATTGATGGTAAAAATGTATATCGGAATATATGTAGTATGCAAATGTATATAGTATGCAAAATATGTTCTTATTTGGTAAAAAAAAAAAAAATTCTCTAATAACAGTTTTCAATATATCCTTTTTCTTTTAAAGAAAATTATTTAATTTTTATATTTTTTTTATCCATAACTACATGCCTATGTATATAGGTATAAATTCTTTGTAAAATATATTCAATATTTATGTACATAGGTATCCAATTGTATACTAAAATTTGATTATTTATTTTGTTTTCAATAGTTTTATTTTTTAAAACAGAAACTGAATATATTTTTAACACAAATACAAAAGCATATGCTAAAGGATATTTTTCAAATACATTTTTTTTTTATAAATTTGAATAAATCTAAAACAAAATAGCAAGATAAATTATTATTTATTCTTTCAAAATTAAATATGAATAAGATTGAATACTGAAAAAAAAATACTTTTCTTTACTGTAATATTGTTTTTAATTGCATGCTTATGAAAGAAAAATAAAAAATAAATATTTACAAAATTTAAACGGGATTCTATCATAGTATTTTTAATAAATAAAACAAAAATTTTTATTCATTCAAGAAAGATAAAAATTAAATACCTAAAAAAAATTAAAATCTTCAATAAAATGAAAAACAAAAAATTTAACACATGATTAGAAAAGTTTAAATGTTTATTAAAATTCTTTAAAACAATAAAAAATCGGTTTGAAAATCAGTTATAAAATTTAAATTATCAACAAATATTTTCTTAGAATATCATAGTAATTCAATTAAATTTTATTAATAACATTAATTTGCTTCATGTATAATTTTATTAATATAATATAAAAAAAAATACATATCTATGAATTCTTTATTTTATGTATAAGTGCTGTTTTTTTTTTTTTTTTTTTTTGAAAATATCTAAATAAAACTTTTTATTATTGTGGTTTCTTGTAAATGAAATAAAAAGTGATAAAATTATTTTCAATGCTTTTCAAAACATTTGCGTTTATATTTTCTTATACATATTTTGAAAATAGGAAGAAAATTATATTGATAACAATATAATAATATTCAAAGTCATTACAATTTGTAAAGTTTCTTTCATTGACATTTTGTAAGTAATATAAAAAAAATAAAAGAAGCAAAAATGAAAATGTACTGCATATACTTTATATTTACTGTGTATGTGTGTGTGTGTTTGGTAAGTTCAAATGTTGATATCTTGATTTCTTGTTAAATGAAGCGAAAACCAACAAAATATACGAATATTATATAACATTAGAATTTTATGTAATTTCGCAAATATGTAATTAAAGTTGTCATTGATATTGTTATTTACAAAAGTTTTTCTTTAATGATACAGAGCACACCATTTACAAATTATCCTGAAATTTGTAAATATACATAAGAATATACAGTGTGTGTATATGGATGTATGTATGGATGTGTTTTTACTATATGTATATGTACGTTAAGTTTTAAGTTTTCTTTGTTCATTTATGTTTAAATATTACAACACATAATATAAAGGAATTTTGGTAAAATTCAATTACATCTACAATAAATTGTTATATTTTTTGTGGCTATATAAAGGATCTTTTTTAAAGTGTGAATTTCTATGCTTATCGCTGTAATAAATGTCATTTACTAATTTATTTTAAAACTTTTGAACATTAAAATTTAAAAATAACGAATTTTTTTCACTGATGGTTTCAAAACACTTCAATAAAAAAAATTTATTTTGAAATAATTAAATTTGTTTGAAAAATGAAATTTTCTTTTAATGTCCCAATAAAAATATTATTAAAACAACAATAATACATGCATACATATGTACATGAATAAGTTGATTTTAATTTAAAATTTTTTCATATTATTAACGGGCCCAGTCAAAATAGACTGAAAAAGCCTAAACTTCGGAAAAATTGGGACAGAGCTGAACATTTTTATAGACGTTGTATACAGATGGTCTAAAGGTCACAAAATCAGTTTTTCAGGTATATAAATACCTATTTTTTAAGTAAAATCTTAAAATACTATAATCGTGTATAACAATTTTGAGAAATAGATTTTTTTGACATTTCGACATTGAAAAAAATTTTTTACCCCAAGTAGGATAGATAAAGATTTTTGACATTATATTTATAATGCTGTATTTAACGCCTACACCAGTTTTCAGTTCTTGCACCAATTTTTCTAAAGTTGAATTTTTCCAAAGTTGACTGGGCTATAAGTTTTTTGATCAATTTTATTTTCTTAATTTAAACGATCATAGACTTAATATGTTTAAAATTCTTCTCAATATATTTAAATGAAATTTTGTTTTTTTTTTTTTTTTTATTAATTTAATTAAAAGCTTTTAAAGCCTAAGTATCTAGAGAGATGTTTAGATTATATAATTGAGTTAATTTGATTTGTGTAAATTACTTACTTACATATGGTTTTGATGACATATATAGGTACATATGTACGTACATCAAGATAAAAAACCATAATTTAATATTTGAACTTTTCATTCAAGGTAAACAAGTTTAACCAATAGACTGTCTAATATATTTGTTGTGATTTCTAGCAACATTGTAAATAATTCTCTGTTTACATTAAAAGGCGTGTGTATATACATAAATGAGTAATTTTTATTTTCCTGTAATATGAGTCTTGTTTACAAAATCCATTAAAATTGAATACATATTTTATTTAAAAAGATATACATACATATGTACAATACATATACGTATATATATAAAATATATCTTAATGATCATAATAAAATAGGCACTTATTCAATATTTTACCCTAGAATATTTAAATAAATTTTGTGTAATGAAAGATAACATTTTTTTTTTTTTTTTCAATATTCAAAAAATTTTAAAAATTTCTTTAGTATCATTGGCAGACCAAAAAGAAGAATTACTTTAAAAATTTAACCAACGATAACACCAAATAATTCTGCTTTAGAAGGTTTATGATGTAAACCATGCAATGATTGCTTTTCTTTTTCAGTTAAATCAGCAAATTTATTTATACCTTGTGTATATGTGACTAAACCAGCTTCATATTTTTTATTATGTTCTGTAATTTGTTTTTTTGAATTTAAATAAATCTGACGACGCGTATCATCTTCTTCTTTATCTCGATAATTTTTATTATAGGTTTTCTAAAAAAAAAAAAAAAAAATTATTATTTTTAAAGGTTTAGTAAATTTTCTTAAATTTTTATAATATAACAAAAATTTTTTATAAAGTCACTATGTTATTTTTTATTTATTTTTTATATGTTACCTTATAATCTTCCCACTCTTTATCTGTTACAGTAACCTCTTCATTTTCATCTACTGGTGCTCCTTTAGCAACAGCAAATATGAATAATAATCCCAAAAACATCCACAAAAACTTCATTTTACTATACAAAAATTATTTAAAAAAAAAATTATATACAATATAAATATTTATTAAAGAAGTGTCGAACGTAATAATGACTTTCAAAAGCCCATAAGATCAATGAGTGGTCAATTTAATTTATTGTTTAATAATGAAAAAAAAAAAAAAATTTTTTTTTTTTTAATAATTTTATTTTTATTCAATTTGTTTGCTTAATTAAATTAATTAAAATAATAAATTATTGAATACTTGATTTTTATTTAATTTAATTATTATCAATCAAATTATAATTTATATTTTTGTATATGAAATTAAATTCACTTACTGCTTAAAAAATTTTATATTGAGAACGAAACGAAATTTTATTATTATATAGTATATAATATAAATTTATAAATTAAGAAGATAAAATTACACTATGTATTTCAAAGATGATTTTTATTCAACTGAAGTTCAACAATATTTTCACATTGATTTTTATTCTTAGTTATTAAATACACACACACACACACACACATGTATACATTATTAATATACGTTACATGTGATAAAATATTCACAATTTTATTATCTAAAGTTTTATTTCTATTAAAATAGGGTGTATAAAAATTATTATTTTAAGTAAAAAAGATATACATATGACGTGAATTCGTATTTATTTTGAATTTACATATATCCATGAAATGTTTGTTTACTTGTATCATCATCATCATCATCATTATCATTGGCGTCACAGTTCGCTGTGAGTCAAAGTCTAATCACTGTGATGTGATTTTTCATAATGATTACCAATTTTTCATGATAATCATACGTTCACACACAGTTTAACGTAGATAATTGTGAACCATTGACTTTGTAATAGTAAACAACAAACTCAATTCTTTATGAAATGGCTTAGGCTGAGATTGACGATTTCTTTGAGTAACTTGTTATAAGATAATTTTTTTAATAATTTTTAATAGTAAGTAAAAATATCATCTCCATACTTAATCATAGTATCATATACTAGTGTGTACACGTACATCTACATAATATTATTTCTAGTCGATGAGAAATGAATGTTCGAAATAAAATTGTACACAATGTTATCAATGTTAGTCTACAAGATGGGTAAAAAGGTTTTTGAAAAAAAAAAAAAAAAAATTTAAATTTTTTTTTTTAATTTCAAATTCAATTTATTTATACATATGAATTATGAATTAATTATTTTTAATACTATTTTTCTCAGATTCAGGAATTATCAATCCTCTTGGTATTTCCTCTAATGTTAAATCAGCAAAATGATTAATACCTTGTGTGTATGTTTCTAAACCTGATTTAAATCTTTTGTTATGTTCTTCAACTCGTTTTTTTGTTTCTAAATAAAGTTGCCGACGTCTAGCATCTTCATTTGCATCTGAATAGTCTTTCTTGAATTTTATCTTTAAAAAGGTAAACATATAATTAAATAAAATAAAGATAAAAAAAATATTAAATTGCATTACTAAATAATATAAAATCAAGCTTAATTTTAATAAATACCTTGTAATCATTCCATTCTTGATCACTAACACTGTATTCATCGCTAACTGGAGCCCCATTTGCAATTGCACAAATGAATGTCAATACCAAGAACATCCAAACTAGTTTCATTTTTAAACTAAAAGATGTTAAATTAATATTTATTATATTAATAATTTTCACTTTTTATGTTTTGAAATGTTAATAATAAAAAGCTATGGAATGTATACTCATTATTATTGTTTTTTTTTTCTATTTAATTAGAATTTATACTAATGTAAATGTATAAACAGTTAAAATTTAAAATTAACTTACTAAGTATGTGTTTATTAAATTGCTTAGAAAATAAGATGTTTAATAATTAAATTTTTAATTTAACTGAATTATTTAAAAATTTTCTCGTTTATATTTATACCGGTTTTTTATAGAACGATAATCGATAACACAATGATTATTTAATTATTTTGTTATGTTAAATGTCTTGTAAACAAAAATAAAACATCTTTTTATTGGCATGTACATACATATACATATGTACATATATTGTTAAAAAAACCCAATCAATATTAACCACTTGCATTAAATTTTGGTATATAAAAATTTATAATTTCATTATAAAAAAAGAAATGATAACAGAAAATCGAATATGTGTAGAACTAATATGTGTGGTGTGATTGTTCAGTTTTGGTTCAAAAATTGATCAAATTTAATAACTAAAAGATGATAATGTTTTTCATTGAAATTTGTTGGTTTGTATTTAAATAAACATATAATACATATATTTGTTGATAAACAAATTTGAGATTAGGAAAATTTTGATTTAATAAGATTTTTTTTTATAAAACTAGTATCAGTCAGTTTTTATAAGAATTCTTTATAATTTAAAAATTTTCGTTGTCACATCATTAAAAATTCCTGAAAAAAAAAAAAATTAAAATACATATTTCATATTCATAAGTTTTATAAGCGACCCAATAACTTACATATAATAAATTTTAAAAGGTATTCGTAGCTTGTAGGTATATTCCATTACGTATACAATTTTTTTTTTTTATTATTAGCATAAATTTTTGAGATTCCTAACTAAATATTCGCCGTTCACGCATTACTTGGTATTTACACAATTTTTGAATTTCCTAAAAGATTTTCCATGTCAATACTTTTATGAATCGATTTATATAATATTTTTCAAAATACAGAGGTGTATTTATGGATAGTAAAATTGTGTTTTCCTTTCTTAGACTTTTTGTTTTTTTTTTTTTTTAATGTATTCGAAAACTACAACAGTTTTAGTGTTTTGTTTAGAACAGTTTCGCAGTTTAGAATTTTAGTACAATAATCAATATAATAAACAACTCAATACAATATGGGTTGTAATAGATACATCACATACTATGTACATATGCATATCCTTGTGATAAGAGAAAATTCTTTTGAAAAAAAAAAAAAAAAAAAATTGAAATGAAACTGTAATAGTGCATGAAATTTATATGGTAATAATTCAGAGTAATTATAATTTTAATTTTGTGGCAAGAACAATTATAACTTTGGTTTGGTATTTGGTTTTTGTGTTACATTTTTTTTTTTTTTGTTTCAACTTAGTTTAATATAAAAATGCATTCAATCCGTAGGGCGTACATACATATACTTGATATACACGAATAAGAAAAAATTGTGAGTTATACAAATTTTAATTGCATTTGAAAAATGAGAAAGTTTTATTTTTAATTTTTTGAAAATTTTATTAAATATGGAAAACATACAAATTACAAACATTCCTCTATAATATACACACGTACATATGTCTCTATAAATAATGTATTATTTCTTGTACGTACGTATATATATATATATGTATAGTATTTCTTATTTACATACGAATAACACAAAATAATTATTTAGTCTATATAAACTAGGAAAATTTGAAAAGTTTTAAAATTTGTATTTCATAATGATATGTATGTTGAAGTTGAAATATAACAGTACATACATACATATGTGCATGTATGTATGTATTGGATTTTTCACGTGTACACATTGTGCACATGAAGAATAAGATACATACATATATGAATATGATTGCTTGATGTACACTTGTACTTTTATTATTATTCTTGTTTTTTTTTAATAAAAAAAATTTTTTTTGAATTACATACATATATTAAAATAATTCTTTTTAAAAATTTTTATTTATGTTTGAAAGTTTCATTTTATGTTTTAGATGAATAATATTTAAATTAGACATGAATATAATATATTCTTTTATTTGTTTAATTTTGTTCTAAATTGAAAATAAAAAATATAATCCAAAGGTTGATAAATATAATTTTAACGTGTAGGTAAAATACTTATACTGTCATTTATTTTAAAAATCCAGAATATAGATATATTTTTTTTTTATATAAACTTGAAAGTATGGCTCTGTATCTTACGATTTATGAAAAAAAGTCATAAAAATGAAATCAACATTTTTGAATTGAAAATGATAGAAAAAATAAGAAAATGATTAAATATACATAAACTAATGAAAAATGTTTAAAATCATCGGAATACGATTAAAGAACAAAAACTGATCATTTTTTTTTCTTTCTTTAATGTGCTAGGCTTAGGACGTATGTAGTCCATTTTCCTTCTCTTCTGATCATTTGTTACCAAATTTTGTAAACAAAATGTATACATATGCTGCTACATATACGTATATGTACATTTTTTAAATAAAATAAATTTATCATTTTTAAAAAGTGCTTTAATGTATAATCTCCTTAATTGATCAAAATTCGAAAATTTGTGCAAATTTTCGCATACAGTTGAAAAAAAATATATAATATTATCTTAATTAATTTTTACTTTTTTTGTTAAGTATTATCTTATACGAAAACCATAAATTCAAAGAAAAACTAATACTTGGAATAAAATTTTAAAATTATAAATATTTATTTATTTAATTTTTGTACTTGAAAAATGTTCATTGTACTTGCATACATAATTAGATTTAAATGTATTTACATAATAAGGAATACTTATGTTGCGATTATGAATAGATTTTTATTTTATGAAATTTTCAAGTATTATTAATAAGAGTGTAAAATTGAATTTTCATATAGAATATTTATGAGTGTTTATATGTTTAATAAACACTTGAAAAAAATGTTTAAAAATAATTATGTACAATACCTGCGAGATAAACACGTGAAAACTTCATATGGTACAAATTTATTAGTTAGTATTTTGCAGAACACACAAAATAATCACTTGATATTAATTTCATCTATCAATTTTATTTAAAATACTCAATTCAAATTAAATAACATAAAATACCTACAAAAGATGAGAAAAAAAAAAAAAATGTTTTCATTAGCATAGGTATCCATACATAAGTATGTGTATATATACACGATATATGCATGTGTAATGTATGTACAATATCATGTACCTATATATAAAGCTGAATTTTTTAAGGGTTGTCAATTTATTTACGTAATTATGTTTATTTCTTTATATAGAATATTATTAAATTTTAAAATTACATAAGAGCAAATTCATCGAACTCGTACATGAATATAAGATGGAATATAGGTACAGTTACTCCAAAAAGTCACCGCACCTTTAGCATTTTTTGTTATTATTGGCTAGTTTTTCAAAAATTAAAATTAAAATCTCTACATGTTTATATGAAACAATTTTTGGTTAGGATGTTTACTCATACATAAACAATTTACAGAAAAATTATATTATTTAAATTTATTAAATATTGAGATTGAATTTTAAATTTTGAAAAGTTTGCCAATAATAATAAAACAAGCTGAGAGTGCGGTGAATTGTTGGAGATACTGTAGGTACTTTGTATGGGTAGGTAGGTGTATGGGCACATTACATTATTAAACTAAAATCGATAAAATAAAATTCAATTATTGCAATTAATTTTAGAATTTTAAAAATTTATAAAAAAAAATTTTTTTTCTACAACGATTTGCTAATTTTTAATGTCAAATAATGATTTATTTTTTTTAATTTTATCGTATTAGAGAATTATTTTAATTTTTTTTTGAATTTTCTTTTTCATTTAAAAAAAAATTTAAAACAATGAAAAGTACATAAAATTTATAACAAATTTTGAACTTTTATTAAAGTCAAAATAAAAATTAAAAATATTGTTACAAAATTACAAGAATAACGAAAGGACAGTTTTTATTTTTTTATTTTTTTAATTATTTAAAAGTACGATGGTATTGTATTGTACATTACGTTATTAAATATAACAAAATGTATAAATTTTCTCCCAGTCACAGTCACAATATATATTTTGAAATATTTTATAATCACGAACCCATAAAATTCAATACCTACATATACAAATACTCGTAAAACGAAATATTGAAAATGAAAAATTGTATACAAAAATAAGCGTCCAAATATTTATACACCTATATACATATGTATGTGTGTGTATAGTCGTATATTGTATAAAATAAAAACCATCTAGTCACAGTCATAGTATCTAATTTTATTTATTTTTTTATAATGTACAAAATCCAAACATTTTATCGTAATTTAATAAAAGTGTCAATATGCCAAGTTTCAAAGTATTATAAGGATTAAAAATAATACAAGGTAAAAGAACTTGGTAGAAGATACTATTTTCGTATGTATGTGTATCCACACAATATAATAAAGAAGAAAAATAAAATAAAAAAATTTCATCAAAAGAAAATATTGGAAGAAAAACAAAAAAAAAAAAAAAAAAAGAAAAACTTCATTTTTTTCGTTTTGAGTTTATTATGTTATTTAGTTTTTCTTTATTATAAAACTTAATTTTATAAATTACAGCCCCGTATTTTAGGGATTTACAATGTTACATCTAAAGTACCATATAAGTGTTATTAAACTAAAAAACAAGAATAACATATGAAAAGTAAATATTTTTATAAAAATACTGAAATTTTTTTGAAAAAATGTTTCACAATAATAAACTGAAAAAAAACATACATACGTACATGATATACTACTAATATTGCGTGGATGTTGTTATTTATGGGGAAAATATTAGATTGAATATAAGTATAGTTGAATAGAATAGAATTGTATATAATATGTAAGTATATTATTTTTATTTTTTTTTTGTATACATGTATTTGTGTGTTTGCTTTTGTTTTATTTCACACATGTGTGGTATACCTTTTGAACTTTTTTTTTGTGGGGAAAATTAAAAATATAAGGAAGTATATGTAATTTAATTTATTAAATTAAATTTCGATAAAATAAATAAATAAATAAATAATGAGTATATTTTCGATTTATTGGAAATGATTTAAAACAAAAAAAAAAAAAAAAAAAAAAAAAAAAAATTAAAAGAAACAAAAAATATAATTAAAGTAATTGGAGGTACTATATATTGTACGTCGTATGTACATATATACATACTATATGTACGAAGTACAATATCTTAATTTTTAAAAAATTTAATTAAATTTATTTCGATATATAAATTAGAATCTATCTTTAAAAATTGTATAAATTGAAATAAATAATTTAAAAGGATTGATAACGTACACGATACAAGTTTAAATTGGAATGACTATGTTAGTAGGTCAATTATACGTTATTTAAAAAAAATTTTTGAAAAAGGAGTACGAAATTCAATTAAAATTTTAATTAAATTTATACAATCATTCAAAATTCAATTTTTAAATTTTCTTCTTTTTGATAAGTTTATTAACATTATGGGTGGATTATTATTATACCTGTATGTCTATGCATATGTATGTATATGATTGAAGATGATGCAGATTGAAAAAAAAAAAAAAATTTAAAAATGATTTACAAAAAATCATAAATTAATTAATTATGTATTTTCAGTTTTTAAAGTATACAAAAATAATGTAAAATTTGTTTATATCTAGTAAAACGAAAAAATACATGTACCTATGTATATTCCATATAAATAAATATAATCAGACAGAATTTTTTTTTTTAACACGTGATTAAAATTCATAACAAGAATATGAAATAAATGAAAAGTGAAAAGAAAACATAATCAATCAAAAAACAATTTTCCCTCTCAATTGTATGTATGTTTACAATACTCTTATAGCGTAACATTCGTACGTACATACATATATATTTTATTATTTTTGGGGATTTTTAGTTTCCCTTTTGTTGTTGACTATTATGTGCTTAGCAAAAAAAAAAAAAAAAGGAAAAAAACACTGAATACTGTTAAATCAGGTGCTAAAGGTGTTTATTGCTTTTATACATATTTGTGTATGTATTAGAATTAGTATATGGCATGCTTTTCCAGTTAACTGACATGAAAAATAGATATTAACAGATTATCTATATAAATTTGTGGGGAAAAAAAGGGTTTGAATTGTTTTTCAATACATGCACGACTGATAAAATCATCGAATATAAATTAAAATCAATGTAAGTATCACAATAGAGTATTATAACATTTATTTTTATTAAAAAATCTAAAAATACATTTTGTATGATGACATCGGGTTCTACATAGTAAAAACAAAATACTATAGTGGCATACGATTGAATGGATAATTTATTTTTTACATTTTGCAATGATTGATAGGCGCTATAATTAATTGGGAAAGAAAGCCATAATAGACTCTGAATGTATTCTGAATGTGAAATTTGATTAAGGAGTGTTAATTTCATTTTATATCATATTAATTTGTTTCGGTTGTATGTTTTTTGTTTTTTTTTTTGCTTTTTTCATTCACAAAAATATCTAGAAAATTTGTATCAAATTAGATTTGATTTGATACGATTCATATCATGATAATGAATTACTAATTAGACCGTATACATAAGTACATGTTTATATGAATGGAAGTTGATGATTTTCGTAATTTTGTAATGATGAATGATATTCTATGGGATAGTTATATTTTTGTAAACAAAATAAAAAAAAATATTTTTTTGATATCAAAAAAAAAAAAAAAAATTTTTTTTTATGAATTAGAAATAATTGGAAAATTTTAAATTGTTTTAAATAAATAGTTCATTAATAAAAACAGAATATATAAATTTGATTTGTTAACTGAATACCCAGCTTGATTAAAATAAATATACTCATACAAAAAAAAAAAAAATTTAAATAATTTATTTTAAATTCAATTAAACGTTTAATTATATTTTGAAAATTTGTTTGGTGGGATTATTTTGATTTTATATTATAAGTTTTAAGTTTAATTTATTTTACACTGCTTTGAATTTATTCAATATGAAATTATATGGAATAAAAAAAACTTTTATATAAGAGTTTTGTTATTTTGAAGAATAAAATTTTTACACAAGAATTCTTTTATATAAAATATAATTTGAGTGTATATCTATATGTACATATACAATGAAAGTTTTTCATCAAAGTAATTTGACTTTTAAATTTATATATACATATCAAAAATATTTATATCTATAATGCATTCGTTGAATAAATCTTTTCTTATTTTGTTATTATCAAAATTATTATAAACATAGTTTTAAAGAAAATGCATTTTTCGTTGTTGTTTAAATTTTATTCCTTTGTGCTTATTTTTTGATTTTATTTTATTTTTTATTTATTTTTTTTTTTTTTGTTGTGTGCAAATATTTTCTTTTAACAACTTTTGTATGATTATTATATCATGTATATTATACGTATGTATATGTATTCTTATTTTGCATTATTATATACATACATACATGTAAGAAAACTGCCACACAAATGCGATAGTTAAAATCATATTTATCCTAGAGAAAAAAAAAAAAAAAACAACATCATATAAAAAGAATATTTTTTAAAAAGACATTTATTTATGTAAACATAGCGCGGTTAAATAAAACTTAACGAAGTCATTGTTGCATAAAAAAGGCACAAAAAATCCATTATAAATTCATATTTTGTTTTTTTGTTGTATATTTGTTTATGTATGTATTTGTATATATATATTTGTACATATTTAAGCATTAATAGCAAAAATATTCTTTTGATAGTAAATTGTAAATATAGTTAAATAGATTTTATATTCTCTAAAATATAATGTAAATTGTGTTCATAAATATAAAAATGTTATATGTATGGTGAGTCTCTTGCAAAAGAATCTTATTATAGTACATATTATTGTCATTACTATATATTAAAAATGTACACTAGTTGTCCTTAGTAAATTGTTATAATTTGTGTTAGTATATTTTGTAATATATCTATATAAATTTGTTTTCTTTTACGAATTTTCATAACTAGACTATATTTACATAAAATGCAATTTATGTATATCATTCAAAAATTGTATATATGGAATAGGTATGCATACGTTTTTTGAATATTTAAAATGTGATTTGTCCTTTTTGTACACATTTTATTTATTATTATTATATATATATATTTTTTTTTTTTTTTTTTAGAAAGGTTTAAAAATTTTGGTTTTTTCTCTATTTTTCATTTTTCTTTTGAATTTTTAATATAAAATAAAGTAAAAATAATTTAATACTACATACAAAGCCATTTCAAGGGGATGTTATTACAATTCTCATTGTTAAATTAATGATAATGACATTGAAGTATATACACAATACAACTAAATAAATTTTTCAAAAAAAAAAATTCTTGAATTTGAAAATTAACAAAAGTATAAAAAAATCATGAAATAAATTTCTAATATATATAGTATTTAATCTGCATCGCCAAGGTGGCACTTGAATATAACCCACAAGGAACACGAAGAAGAGGTCGCCCTAAAAATACTTCGAGAATAACAATACTGGCTGAATTGGAAGAAGCTGGATATACCTGGAGTGACGCAAAGAGAATAGCTAGTAATAGGGCCCGATGGAAGAAACTCGCAGAGGCCGTATGTTCCACAGCGGAGTTAAGCGGATAATTAATTAATAGTATTTAATCTAAACTGCAATAATGTTTTGTAATTAAAAAAATAAAAAAATAAAAAACAAAACAAAAATCTTCTCTATTAATAGCTTATCGTAAAAACAATTTAAAGTAATTTCTAAAAAATTAATTAAAAAATATTATGTACACATACATGTGCATATTTTAGTAATAAAAATACAAATGATAAATAAAAATTTTCAAAAATTTAAATTAATTATAATATGAATAAAATTGAATTATATATTTTATCAATTCTATTATAAAATGCATGTAAAAGCAATCAATTAACTTTGACCATTTGGTAATTTATGAAATTGAAACTCTAAAAACGCAATACCATTTTAATTACGACCACAATTGTTTTTCATCAAATATGATACCAATGTATTATTATTATATATTTTATAGCTGATATAGTTATATACTATATGTAGATATAGCAGATACAAATATAAAGATTGCTCGTAAATGTTTTTCATATGGTTTGGTAGTGTACAATACTATTCAGCTTTTATTTGTATCCCTTCAGATACATGTGAACAAATATGTACACATACGTATATGTATGTATGTGCGCATATAGTATGTAGTGATTAAATTCAATGCTTTTAGTAAAATCGAGGAAAAATAGAAAATATTGAATTTCCATTTGGGTTGAAATTTTCATTGATATTGTTTACAATTTCTGTGTTCCATATACTCGTACATACATATGTACATACATGCAAACAATTAAAAATATATGCATGTACGTATTATGTATACATTTATGTGTGTATTGGTAATCCGTTGACATTTTTAATTATGTCCAGTTATTTTAATGTTTTCAATAAATAATTTACAATTTATAAATAATTAACAATTTTCATTTTTATGTATTATTTTTGTTTTTTTTTTTACATTTTTATTTTACATATGTACATACATACATATATACGAATATGTATATGAATTTATGATATTAATTTATTATATTTTCGGTAAATTTTAATCGATAAATGTAAATGACTTTTTATTTTGTTAAAATGCTAATAATAAAATAATTTAAAAAAAAAGCAAATTTAATAAATATTATATCGTCTGGTCTATTGATATTTGAATTTATGTTTTTTGATAAATATTTTATTGATATAATTGATATTAAACCACAAATTATTTAGTTACATAATATGTACACATAATTACTGTATTTTATTAAATATATTAAATAATTTAAATGTTTTTACATAAATCAATAATTAAATAATGTATAATTAAAAATAGCTTACCCATGAAAATAAAAAATGAGAAAATTGAATATAATTTATCTGAATAGTAAAATTTAGTAAACCAAAAAATAACTGTTTTTTTTTTAGATTGATTTGAAAATATTTTTACTTTTGATACACATGCTTGTGTTGTTTGTTTTTCATGTATGTGTACTTATATGACGATTTTTCTTTTTGTTATCCCTTTTTATGTGCTATAATTTTTTTAATTAATTAAAATTAAAATTTTTTAAAGTTTATTGCAAAGTAAAAAGTAAATCAATGAAAACTTCTTTCCAAGATAAATTTCTTAGTTTTCAAATTTTATAAATAACAAGAGGTATGATGGGTGAATGGTATAGCAATAAAAGGATGTTATAAATATTTTACTGATTTATATGTGTATTTTTTTAAATTTAAGTTTGTAGAAATTTTTATTAGTTTGTTTTATTCATGTTCATACAAAATAATATTTAATTATAAAACAAAAATAAGGAAGTTATATTTTTAACATCTTCACTATTTCGTTAATTTATTGAAAAATTTTACATACGAATACACACACATACACATGTTCATATTCTCATGCATATGTACATATGTACATAAAAATCTCAAAATTTGATAAACAATTTTTATTTAAATATTCAAATATCCTGAATTCTTTAATAAACTTTTCTTACTTATAACACATTATTATTACAGCTTAAAAAAAATAATAGTAATTTTGTATAAGCTATAGAGATTAATTAAAAATGTATAAAAAATACTGTAAAATACTATGAATTTCCTGAATTAAGTTTTTAAAGAAGATTTAAAATAAATAAATAAAAAAATAAAAGCAGTACATCAATCTCTTTATTTTTAACAAACACGTTAAAATTTTTCAAATATTTCTAATTTTAGTGAAAATAATTTCATTGCAAATTATGAACATTATTTTTAAAATTACATCAAGTGTATACATATTTTTAATATTTTAATTAAAAAATGGTTTTTGTTGTTTTCATTGTCTTTGCCAATTTATATTCATTTTTGAAAATTTATTTAATAACAACAAAATTAAAGTACCTTCTTTAAAAAGTAAGAAAATGTACATTCATACATCTCTCTTAATGTACATATGTTTTTACGTCTACGTATTATATAATACGTATATATATACGTATATATATATATTATATATTATATATACGTATTATATAATACGTATGTGTTCGTTTCAAAGAAAATATAATTTTATCATGTGTACAATGAAAATTGTTTGTAAAAATTTGAAATATATGAAACACATACATACATATTTGAATATATAAAATTTAAAGGAATATTGAAAACATTTTAAGTTTTGTTAAACGATCTCAAAGGACTTTCATCATAGTTTAATTCTTTTGAACAATCAATTTAAATATTTTAAAAAAAAAAAAAAAAAACATACTTTTAAAAACTTGTTTAAAATACATTTTTAACACTTTCATATATCAATTATTGTTATTATAGTATTCAACATTGTAATATAAAACTTTATTATATGAATAATATCTATTTTATAATATGATAAATGTATGCGTAATATGTTGTAATGTTAAATAATACAGAAAATGAGCAAAATACATACTTAACTTAAGTGATTTCTCATGAGGATCATATGTTGAGAATGCAAAGAACTATATAGATATTTAATATAATGACTTTAATGAAATGTACATATATACATACATATGAATAGATAAAATATTTATTAGATATCTTTATGTATAGAAAATATTTTTGTTAGTTTGAATAATGATTTAAATTCTCTACTTAGTGATACATTTAAACAATAGAAAGTGCTTTCAATTTTTGTTGAAATATTTTAATTAAATGTTTTATCATCTGTTTAATTAAATGTTTTCATCGTTTTGTCTTTTTTCACATTGAACAAAAAATATTCAAATATCAAAATTTTATAGAAAAATTAAAATACACCAGACATATTAAACTATAGATAACAATAGCAACAATTGATTAGTGGTCTTTTTTTATTGAACACCTACAAACATAACACATACAGAATGCTGGCCAGAATCAAAAAATTGTTGTCATAAATAAATAGCATTATAATGAATATGTGTGCCCTATATTCAACCAATACCTTTAATATTTTTTAAGACTAGTTTAAGTTTAAATTTTATTTTTCATGAATTTTTCATGTTGACATACAAATGATGTTTTAGAAAAATAAAGCCGCTTGCTGGAAAAACCCTAATTTTTAAAATAATTTTGATAATAATCACCAATATACGTATATGGTATATAAATTTCACTGTATTTCCCTTCAATCAGTGTAGTATCTAATACCAACAAAATTTATTCAATTGACATGTTGATTAGTAAGCCATATACATATGTACATCATTCATATAAATGATACAGCCAAAAATTGTGTACGTACATATTTTGTCATTCAAATCATATAATTCGATCATGAATTTCATTAAATTTTCAATTGATTTTAGAATGTACAGATCAGCATACAGAATAATATTTTGATGATGTTTATAAATATAAAAAATTCATTATATAGTATATAATAAATTCCTTATGTGTATCTGTATCTGTATAGGTTTAATAATAATAATTCGTCTTTAAAAATTTTAATTTAATTTTTAAATTGTATTTTTTCATAAATTTATGATATTTTTAAACTTGCTTCATTCTATTGAAATTCTTTCGATGAAGTTTCCTCGTAAAAAGAACAGTGAAAGAAATGAAAGATATTTTGAAAAAAATGCATGTTAAAAATTTTTAAAAAATTTTATAAACATTATTATTCTTTTTTTGTCCAATGGTTTTTTTTTTTTGTTCAACCTCCAAAATACTAAAACAAAAGTCTCCTAAAAAAAAAACGAAGGGCAAAGTAATTGCTTATGTTTCTTGATTTTTATATTTTTATTACAGAATATTGGATAATTTAATTTTTTTTTATTTTTACATCTTTATATTTTTAATTTCGATTTTTATTGCTTTTCTCTTTTACTTTTACTCTGTACCTAACGTATATTTTCAAGGTTTTTAATTAGAAATTGTAAGAACAACGATTTATTTTTTCGCAAAACTCACTTATGTAATAGCATAAATTTTTCTGATATAAATGTGTTGTAATGATATCATATGTACATATGTATGTGAACTCATACATGAAACACTCATATGAGCATCATGTATGTATACTTTTAGGTTAATGTAATAATTTCTGTTTTTCTGCTTAATTTAAGTACTATATAGATATTGTAAGATATATTAATCGAAATCTTGAGGCTAAATCTTGTTTTCAGTGAAATTAAAAAAAAAAAAAAAAAAAAAAACGGAAAAGAAAAAAGAAAATTGGAAATGAATAAAAATACTAATCAGGTTAAAGATAATAAGGCCTTTTTCACTTTTTATTACATGATTTCATGTATGATAAAGGGAAAAAAGACGTCAATTCAAAATTAATGATTTTGTTTAGCCAAAGGTAAAAATATTTTCATATAAAAATCAGATACATACATGCTCAATGTAATATAAATTACATTTTTGTGTATTATATTACACATTATACATATGTATGTATATTTTACTGATGAGATCCTGGTATCCATGTTCAATTTTGTTACATGGTAAATTTATTAGTTTTGATTTTTTTTTTTTTTTTTTTCTGAAAACATCCTTGAATCATGAATATACATAACATTACATGGGTATGTACATGGATAAAAATGGATTTGTATTATAACCGTTTGGTATCATTTATTTTCAATTAAGAAATTTTCAAAATTTATATATTCATGTACATGCATATACATTGTGCAAAACATGAAAGTTCATTATGAACAAAGAGTTAGTTTTTGTTTTTTAAATTCAAAAAAAGGATATGAGCACTATAAATTTTTTTTTTCAATTTTTCAAAAATCTAAAACAGTAAGAACAAAATGAGCATTAATAATGTATTCGCATACATTATGTATGTACCTAAATATTTATCAAGTAATGCATGATATTTATGATACTCTATGACATTTAAAATTTCCTATTATTATCTTGATTGCAGAATAAATTTTTTTAATCTTACAAAATAAAATTTCTTTTTGAATTTCGAAATAATGTATTTGTTTTTTCTTCATTTATTTTGTTTTTCATACATACATATACATTTTTAACATTTTGTACGGGTTGTATAATTTTACTATAGCATATCATAATCAAAACTAAATGACAATGTAACACTTCTGTATGAAAGGTTGCATTTGGTACTATATTTTCTGTAATTTATTTTAGTGTAAGTGACATTATGAGTATGAGCTTTTAACTGTATACGTATATGCAGTGTACAACATGTCTGCACAAACATGAGTGTGAATATGTACATTGCACGCTTAAATAGTGTGAAAAAAGGATTTTCACAGAAAAAAAAAATTTTTTTTTTTTTTTACTTCATACATTATACCAAATTATACGAATATTGGATATGAAAAAAATTTGGCATTTTGCCAAAGTGGTATGTTGTTGAATATTTAAAAAAAAAAAAAAAAATTAAATAAAGTAAAAATAAATTTTCCAGTAAAAAGCAGGTAAACATATAATTAGTGAAGTCAAATGTTATTGATGTTGTAATAATTTAATTCGTTTTTATTTTGTTTGCAGTATAATGTATTGTGTATATTTTTATTAATTGAAAATACGAGTCAAAAAGCATCAATTTTTTTTATTGTATTGACTTTATTTTTTGACATGCAAAGAATGAAGAAAAAAGAAAAGATTTTTGAAAAGGTTTAATCAATGTAATGTCTAATTTTTTTTTTTTTTGTTTTTGTTATTTAATAAATGAATCAATTTTATTGTAAATCTAAAAATGTTTACGAGTACATGTTACACTCATACAATAATAAACTATAAAATATTGTCCATGGATAAAAATAAACTGAAGACTAATTATTTATTACAAGTGATTTCAACACCATTCACTCAACTTACACACCTATACAGTGCTTCAAATTACACTCAATACTCACTTTGCGTATTAAATGATATTAAACATGCGAATTTTACTTTCAGAACAAACAAAAAAAAACTTTAGATTTCCTTTATAAATTTCATAGTGGTGATGGTTAGTGACGACAGATCCTATGTATAAAAGTAAAAATAAAAATTCCAAAATGTATGATATCATTGAAAAAAAATTAATTTTTTAAAATAAATCTATAAAATTCTCTACATTGAATCAATTTTTATTAACTTATTCGCTCGATATATTTTTGTATATGTATAAAAGTAGAAAGTAAATAAAAAATTCAGCCAGATATGGTTTGTATTTATGTCGTGTTTATTAAAGTCATAGATATATAATTTTATTAATACTGTTTTGCGTGATGTTAAATGAAGTTTTTTTCCTGTAGGGTATACGGTTATAACCTTATATGATTATCCTGCTATGAAGGTTTATATTAAGAAGTTTTTATTTAGATTTTTTTTTTTTTTTTTTTTTTATTGAAATTTATTAAACTTATAAAAATACATTTCTAACGAAATAGTTTTATTTAATTTCCTAATTAAATTATTAATTTAATAACCTAGGACATGAATTAATTATAATAAACGTTACGTTAAAAAATAAAAAAATAAAAACGGTTGAAAATTATTTTCTAAATAAAACAAACACATAATCATCATATTTCAATTGAATTAGAAATAATTTCACTTACAAATAAGGTAAATTACATATTTAAGTGTAAGTATTAATTATATAGAATTTTTAAGGGTAAAATTTTCAATTCAAATAATTTTATAAAACTTGAATGTAAACAAATATCTCATAGGTTGTTACATAAAATATTGTTTAGTTATTCAAATCTATTATTTTGAAAAAAGGACGTTAAAAAATTTCAAATTTCGATTTTGATAAAATATTTCACCAGGTAAATAAACGCATAATTTTAAATAATTTTCAAGTTGAAAAATATTTATTTTTATGTTGATTACATTCATGTGATAAATAACCTTAAATGTAATATTTATTTATGTATACACGTTTAACATTTTGTAAATATTTAATATCAGTCTAATACATATCATTATATCTACATGCGCATGTTGAACATTACATAAATATGTACATATGTTATGAAGGTAATATAAATTTTCTTAAAAAAAAAAATAAAATAAAATAAATAAAAATTGGTGGTTAATAAAAAATTTATAAATTTCTCTTGACTAATTTACACCATTTATATCAAAAGTTCGAACAAATTTATATATATAGACACATATGTATTTATAAATAATTTGAGACATGAATTTTAAGAAAAATATATATAAGATATAAAATATGTTACATGTAGTATACATTTCAATTCACATTTATTTATTTTATTTACTATATTCAACTACATATTTCAATATTCTGTACCTATCTATATGTTTCTAAACAGTCATAAATATTACTCGAAAAGTATATATGTGTATGTATAAAGAAAAAGAATTAGGGTTCATAAGAATAAAAAAAAAAAAAAAATAGAAAGAAAACAGAAGAAAAGAAATTGATATTTATTGATAAGTATTAAATGATGGCAGTAATGTTAAAGATCATTTTTCAAAGTAAATAGAACCGTTTACTTGAATATAATGGTATATTTATGCTGATATAATGATTTAAAATAAGAAAAAAAAAAGAAATATGAAAAAAAGTGAACATTTTAGGTTTGGCATTTTTGACATATGTACATATACGTATGTATGTATGTATATAAAATAAAAATTAAAGATAAATTTTGATATTTTATGATTTTTTGTTGTTGCTGATATTTTTGAATTTTTTTTTTTTTAAATCTACAGTATTGGAAATTGATACTTACAAAAAGAATAATTTAAAAATGTATACATTGCACATATGTAACATTTACATATACATATGTAATATTAACTTTATAATAGCTTTGAGTATAAAATAGGGACTTTAGTGAGCAAATCATATGAATTAGAACTCTATTGGAAAATATACAAAAAATTACTTGAAAATTCACAATTATCAATATTTTAATAAAAAAAAAAGAATTTAAAATATTTTCATTTCAAGGACTAAAAATTAACTTTCTGGTAAAATTTAGATCATTTAAAAGCTATACTTATAAATTTTTAAAATTGAAATTACTTACTTGTATTTAGAGATAAAATGATACATTCATTCATATTTAGATTTTCTATTTAAAATGTGCATTGAATAATTTCCAATTTAAAACGAATATTAAATAATTTGACTCTTAAACATTTACATGAATATTAGTACATATACAACGTAATATGAAAATACGTTAATTTAATGTATATGTCTGATATTTGTCAATATTATGGAGTGTATTTTGTTAATAATAAATATTTAAGTACAAATACTTTTGTAATACAATGAGCACACATGTACGTATACCTTTGTATACAATTTATTATGCATATACATATGTACTTGCATCCATGTGTGAGCATAAAATATGTATGTACACATGTTAGCTTAATTTTCAAATTTATCAACATGATACTTACAATCTACACATGTTTTATTCATATACTCGTATGTACTATTAATTGTGATATGTACAAGTTTATATTTTGATTATTGCTAACATGCACATACATACATACATACATATATGTATGTACCTTTAATTTATCATCATGCAAGATGTTGAAATGATGAAATTATTAACTTCACTGCTATGACACAATAATTTATTAAATTTTGTGTATGTATGTCTCATTCTTTATTTTCTTTTTTTTTTTTAAATAAATGCATAAATTCTGATGTTTTTGTATAACAAATATGATTGTTGCGATTGTTTTTTAAAAAAAAAAAAATTAGATCATGACTATTTTATACATAAAAGCGTAAACAGTTTTTATTTTGAAAAAGAGGACAAGTCCAAAATTTTCAAAATCAATATTTTCACATTATTCACACTATAAGGGGATATATTTATACTGAAAGTCTAAAATTTACAAATTTTATTGCAATCAAAAAAAAAAATAAAATAAAAAATAAAAATAAATTTACTTTGCTATGGAGATTATAGTACAAAATGTCTCAGAATTTTAAATAATGGACTTGTATGCTTGCAGCACTTTCAAAATAAACGGCTCATATGTATATACATCAAACGTAAAATTTTATAATTGCAAGATTACATTTTTATGAAACAAAAAAAAACGATTAAAATTGAAAATTTAATGAAAAACGGTGTGAGCAAGATATAAAAAATCAAAAATATAAAAATTAAAGTTAAAGGTGCTTTCTTGTTTAAATTAAAAAGGAAAATGTTTACGTAACAGCAACAAACATTATAAAATAATCAATAAGAGATATTTTGAAATTATAAAAATTTAATTTGATTTTCTTTTAATTACACTTTCATTTAATTATATTTTAATGAAATTATACATGAATTTGTGTTTTTCATTATATGCATTACTTTTTTCATATTGCAATCTAAATTAATTTAATATAAAAGCAGTGTTTTTATTGTTTCATTTATTTTTTAAATATGTATGTGTATACATAAAATACATATTTTAGTAAAACTAAAATGTTCATTTTAGCTGTTTTTTTTTGTTTTCGTTTGTAATTTTTTGTTGCCTGATTTACACATTCTGTAGAATTTTATGATTTTTATATTACTAGCATATGTACACGTTATTTTATGACTGTAATAACATTAAGACATGAAGTAAAAACAAAAATACATGGCAATAAATGTACATGTATGTCGATATAAAAATGTGAAATTAAATTTATATGTTCACGTAATATACACATATGCATATATCAATTGTTTACATTTAATAATGTTAAATATATACTCTAAGAAGACACAATATATAGGAGACACAATAAAATTGTCTATATAATGCACATTATTAGGAAAATAATTGAGATATTAAAATATCTATGTTATTCTTTTTTAATAATGTTTATTAGTATGTAAAAACAAAAAAAAAAAAATTATAAATGAAACAAACATTAAAATTTTCATTTTTATTTATTTCCGCATACATATACACCTCCCGATATATGTGTTAAGGGTACAATACAACAAATGAAAACGTACATACATAATATGTACTGCATTTCGATTCATAATCAGTTCCTGTCTAAAAAAAATAATTTATGTAAAAGTATTAAAAATTTATATTTCAATTAGTACTAATAACGGTTTTAATTTCGTTTGTAATTAAAATATTCAGGAAATTAAAATTGGTCATTTTTGCCTTATGTACATATGTATATACTGTATATAATTGCATGTATCTAAATAATAAATAAGTTAAGAAATATAAAATAAAGTAAAATTTAAAAAAAAAAAAAACTAATTAAAACTTTCTTGCTAATAGGTATACTGAGTTATTTGAAATTGAATTAATTTTGAGTATTAAAAAAATGCATACATACATACATACATATCATATATTCGTATTATATGTTATAAAGGTTCACATTCAAATATAATTATTCACATCAATTAAATTCATACAAACATACGTACGTACATATTCAACAGACAATGCATTTTCCTGAATTTTCATCAAACAATTTAATTTTCATGTAAATATTATTAGAAATCATGACAATATTAAAAAAATATGAAATTGTGAAAATTTCTTTGAGCATGGTAATAAGAACGGATTTGCAGACTATTCGAATGAGAATGATGTTTACTGTACATAATATGTGTTAAACATGTAACAGTATGCATGTTACGTACGTATATTTTATTAAAACGAAGTTAAAGAAGCTATCGGAATGACTTGCGCATTATTGTATAAACAAATAGGCAAAAAATTCGGAATTTCATGTAACATCAACATGACATGAAACAATAAAACTTTTCTCTTACATCGGTAAAATTTTATTTTATTTTATTTTTTTTTTTTGTTAATTCCGAATTTTTCATTTCTTATAAACAAAATGAAGATTGGTTAGTCTTCATTCGGATATGATGTGGTATAGAATTTTTCTATATGAAAATTTGTTAATGATTGATTTTTATTAAATAATATTTTTTTTATAAATTTGTCGAATGAGTATAATTTTTAAAAGAAAGGTGAAAGTAGAAAGAGGAAAAAGGTATTGTTTTTCAATTTAAATGATTAATTTTTAAAATGAATTTTTCTAGTTTTACGAGTATATACGATGTTTTGTTGTATGTATTGTGAAATTTTTATAGATTTGTCATAAGTGTTTAACTGATGACGCTGAGAGAATAGATAAATGTATTAAACTGATATTACCTATCATCATTGATTATTTAACTATTGTACTATGGATGTACATTTGAATATAACATGCGTATCTCTATACGTTTGCTATTCAATTATTTGAATTGATTGAGAAATTTTTTGATAAAAACAGGAAATGAAAGAAAGGAAATGCAAGACCAAACATTCAATTCTTTAATTTCCGTTTAATTTGTATTGCTTGGATTATTTTGTCGTCATTTGAATTTTTGATATTTCTGTTTATTTTATAGATTTATTCATGAGATGATTTAAAAAATTTGAATAACATAACGTAAAACTTTAAATTTATGAAATTTTAATTAAATTGAAATGATTTTTTAATTTGTTTTTGTTTTCCTTATTTTCTTAATTTTTTATTACTGTTTTATAAGTGTAATAAAATTTGGGTTTTTTTTTAAATTCTATTTTCATGTTTACATCCTGGGCATAAGACAATTTGAATTTTATTATTCGAAATATGCAATTTTATTTTTTTAAGGACCTTTGTATGTAATAAAATTGAAAAATTTTAAAATTTTTGAATTTATATAATTTTAATAAAATTTTTATATTTTTTTCTATTTGATCTACATATTATGTATATGTAAATGAGTTTACAAACATGCATTGTGTATACGTAGTTATGTACATATATACTACACTAAGATGCACACTGATATTCCTATAAATTGAATTTAATCATATTGATGTTGTCATGGCTATTATTATTCCTTTTTTTGTAACTTGGATTATATATGCACGCAAATGAATACGTATTTAGTACAAAGATCGTATTTGTAATAATTTTATATTTTTTAAATTAATACTTTGAATAGATGAATGATGTGTAGTAAACTATTGAAATTTATTTCAAAGTATTTAAAAATAAGATTTAAAAAGAAAATCAATAGAAAACATATCCTCGATATTTAAAGGTTTATACAGAATTATTGTAAGAATTTGTGTAACAATTAAATATTTAGAAAAAAGATTTTCGAAATATGGAAAGTTTATTTTGACCATAATCAAAGTATTTTGGAATTAAAAACAATTAATCATAAATTTTGTATATCTACACGAAATCACTTCATGATTTTATTTTTTTTTTTGATTGCGAAGAAAGCATTTTTGAATAAATTCGTTATTTTAAAACATGATTATCGTACCTTATTTTCTTTTTAAATTATATATATGTATATCTTTTGTTAAACAACATCCAAATAATGTAATGTAATCATTCCGATATCCAATCAAAATGAAATTTTTATGTTTTAAACATTATTACGTATGTATATATAATTATGAAGTTAATAATTGCTCTTTTGAAAAATACAACCAAATTATTAATAAATTTAATTTGTTTATGTTACATTTCACGGCTGGAAGTATAAAAATAGATAAACATAGGTACTAAAAAATGACAAGAAATACACCTATTTTGGTTAACCGACCCGACCACCGCATAACCAAATTATTGTGTATAATTTTGTATATGGATGTAGGTACTTATACATATGTTTGATTTCATTGCGTATTCAAACTTATCATACATGCGTACAATAACGTATATTTATAAGTAAGTTCAAGTACATGTATGTATGTATGTATGTGTATTTCATTTATGTTCAATAGTACATTTTTATTTGTTGTGAAAAAAATAATTATTTTGGGATAATTTTCTTAAAAATAATTTTTAATAGGTACATGATATCTATTGATTAATTTTTAATAATTTTCTGCATACTTTGTTTTCATTTCCTTATAAAATTTATTTTATACAAAGAAAAATTCACTATTTCTTAACCATTAAAAATATTTTCTCAGACAACATTTTCTTATTGAAAATTTTTAAACACCTAGACCTAGACTAGCTTTATTTAATTATGTGTACAAACCGTCTATGCTGTTTTATTTATATTTTATTTGATTTTAAACTTAAATCAATCACAAGTTTTATTTTCAATCACTTCCAGTTAAAACCTTTTATTTTGTTTTCAACGTTTTTTTTTTCTTTTCTTTTTTTTTTTTGAATAAATATCAATCAATCTAAATGTATTTTCTTTTCCATTAAGTTCGATATTTTATTTAAAAGAAAAAAAAAAAGATAATAATAATAAGAAACACCAAATAAAAGGAGAAATCAAAATAGCAGTCATTTTTAATACAATGAAAAGAATTTTGTGTATTGTATGTAAACAAAACCATTATGAGAATTGAGTAGAAAATAACAATTTTTAGACTTAATCAAGCAAGAAAATCAATTAGAAGCAATTAGTAAAAGAAAACAAAAATTTTTGGTTTTATTTTCTTTTGTTATCATTGTAAAAATATTTTCATTCAATTTTCATTTGAATAAAGGAAAAATTATTGATTTTTTATTATTTTATCAGTGTATATTTGTTATACTTTTTGTATGTTAGATAAATTATGAATTAAAGTAGAGTAAAATATACAATTTAATTTAATCGTCAAATAGTGTACATTATGTAAATATGTAAATTAGGTGTAAAATGAAAGACAAATTAAATTTGGAGTAAAGCAATTTCCAAAAAAAAAAAAAAATTAATGGAATGTCTGAAAATGAATGAATTAATTATTTAATCGCATTAAATAAATTAGAAATATCAATAAATGTATAATTATGGAAATAATAGCAATAAAACTAATCACATATTATGCAATAATAATATAAAGGAAATATGTAATAATGTAATTAAATTTTTTTTTGTGGTATTTATGTATGTATTTATTTGTAATCTCGAATAATTAAATAATTACTTATGTATCATATCAATGGATAGATTAGTTATCATAAACGTATGATTATTACCAATTTAATGATAATTAACTCTTAATTTTATAATACTGTCTATTATTAACAGGTAAAAGTTTTATCTCTTTGAAGGATTAAAGTACTATATATTATTCATTTAAGGACTGAATATATTGCATTGAAGTAAATTTTATGTGTATGCCACAATATTATTATAATATTAGAACTCTAGTGGGAATTTTAACGGGACATTGCCTCATAGGCAAACATGCCAGAAGGCTAAACGCTTTCTATAATGACCTCTGAAGAGCATGTCAAGACGAAGAGGAGAAGGAAAGCGTTGAACACCTCCTCTACTACTGTATGGCGGTCTCTAGAAATAGATAAACTTTTCTTGGAGCTGCCTTCTTTGAAGATTTCTCTTGCATAGGAGAGATCTCAGTCACGAGGCTTCTGGGCTTTCTGAAGCGCTTGAGGTGGTTTGATCTGTGGGATTCTTGGTGTGGTATCACAATGGGCCTTTTTGGTCTAAGTGTGCTTGCTTGGTAGTAAGCAAACGGCCACCTCTACCTACCTACCTGACTACCTGCATATTATTATTATTATTGTACTATACAGATCAGTATATACGGATCAGTAATAAATAAATGAACTAGAATTAATTATACAATTTAAAAATACTCGAAAAAAAAATATATACACATTTATCCATTTTAAAATTATTAAAAATTGATCTGTTTTTCATTTCGTTTATTTATTTTTTTAATTTAAAACGAAACGACGCTATTATTCCGAAATAAATTAAATTTTTTAACATAATGTTAATATTAAAAATTTAAAAAATATTAAATTTAAAAAATTTGAAAAGAAATAATTTTTATTTCTTTTTTTTTTCAAAACTTTTCATATAATTTAGAATTTTGTAACCGAAATATGTCATATTGCATTTTATTTTTCGATCCTTTCAAAAATTTAATATTTCATTTATTTATTTACTTTTTTTATTTTTCAAATATATATTTTTGTTTATTTGTTTAAGATTACATTTTGCTTAAATCGAATACATTCTTTAATCGATTTTCTGTCTATCCATTATCAGTCACAAAATATATAAAATAAAAGAAAAAAATAATAAAACCATACACTATGCACATACATACATGTATGTATATATTTTCAGAATTTTACGGATTTACAAATGAAAAGTTCTGCAGTAGATTTTTAGTAATACAAATCAACTTGTATATTTATATACAAAAATGTATTCCATATATAAATATCATATTATATGTATAGTGTTTGTGTTTTCGTCTTATTTCAATTTAAAATAAATTTTCCGAATGAACTAAATAAACTAAAATGTATATATTTGCACACAACACAGTACATAAATGTAATAGTTTTTTTTTTTTTTTTTTTATGAAGAAGAAAAAGGAAAGAAAAAAAAAATTGCAAAAAAAGGAAAAAACGATGAAATCAAAATAAATTGAATAGCAAACAGTGAAAAGAATGAATGGATAAATTATAAAAATGTATTAAAGTGTTGGAATGATATGGTCAAGTTGAATGTTGCAATTTGGTTTTCAATGATTTTTTTTTTTCAACTTTGGATTATCTTCTTACATATACATGTACATATACATACAAGTATATGTGTGTGCATAAAATGTATTTATTTTTGTCATATATGTATGAAGAAAAGTAAGTAGAAATAGAAAACAAAAATGGATAAAAATGAAAAAAAAAAAAAATATATAATGTAATGAATTTTTATGAACGAATAAAAGGATACACATAGGATTTTAAGATAAATGGAGGAAAAAAATGTAGAAAATAAAAACTATGTTTAATTTTTCGAAATGAACGAAAATTTAAATAACTGACTTATTTTTAATTGAAATTCTAGAAGTGATATAAATTCGTAGAATTCATATGTAACAAATATTGTAAAGCTTATTGAGAATTCATAATAAACAATGTATTGTCAATGAGTTGTGGACTTTTGGTTTATGTTAAACTTTAACACGATCATTTGTTTTTCACTTACAGTTCATAAATCAATCATGTTATTTATGATATGACATTATGTTATTGATACAACTTTACTTACACAATATTCTTCTATTTTTGCTAGTACACATTGTACATAGAGATTTGAAAAATTTCATTCAAGTATATATGTATATATAATAGAAAAAATATTCAAGTGATAGGCATCATAATATATGGCATGAATGGTAGAGTATGTAATTGATTTTTGTCATCCAAACTGTCCAAAAATAAAATGTTTGCTATTGAAAAGAATAAAAAAAAAAAAAAAATTAAAATCGTTTTTCCTTTTAAAAGAAAATGAAAAAAGAAAAAAAAAATGTTTTTTCGAACATCATTTTTCTATCAAATGAAGTGTTTGTACTTCTCGCTTATAATACATACATACATACTCGTACATTGAATTGAAAAACATATACGAATACATATGAATATGATAGAGCATGTGTACAAATAAACATATAAATTAAGTTAAATGTTTGTGTATGTTTTGTGTGTGATATATTAAATTTGAGTTAAACATATGTTTCTCCTTTTACATTTTTTTTTTTTAAATGACAGACGACAAGGGTCATATTTAAAGAGTAATTTAAGAGACAGAAAATTTGATTGAAATTTATTTTTGAAAAAAAAATGTTCTTTGTTTTTTTTTTTTTTTTTTTTTTGAGTATAAAAAAATTTGATTTTGGAAAGTTTTTTAGAATAAACAAATTTTGTTTTGGTTTAAATTCAATATTTAAAATGGAAATTTATAAAAGTAATTTAAACAATAAAAGAACAATAATTTAAAAAAAACAACAACAACAACAAACTTTATGTATAAAATAAATTAATTATTTTGCTTTAAATAAATATACAACTTATTTAAGTACTCAATTAAAAAGGATATTTCCTTCTGCATAAGAAAAAGAAAATTATTCGGGTTTTGTAAGAACGTTGGCGGGTTATCAAAATTGATCACAATGTTAATTTCAATACATATAACAGATATACAAAAATAATAAGGTATTCTAGTACTTTGAAATATACAACAATGATAGACAAATTATCAAAATTTATATTAAATTCCCCTTGTACAATTGCTATACCATTCAATCATAAATATTTTTATTTTATTTGTTTCCTGTTTATTTGTATTTTTGATTGTAATAGATTTTTATCGGCTTTTTTCTTGTGTATTCAAGTTAATATAGCAATATAACAAAAATACTTTTTTATTACATTTTATTGTCCATCTTTTGTCTGAATATTGGGTACATTTCATATTAACATTTTATACATTTTTTTATGATCTTTTAAAATGCGTTAGAATTTTTGAGGTCCCATCCTTTTTCAATGAATTTCCTATACCGATATGAGTATTTCATTGACCATTGATAAGAAAATAAAATACTATATTCTTCTGTGTATATTTTGTTTGTATATATAGGACTTAAAAAAAACTCTTAAATTTTTTTTATAAATTTACGTTCATAGAATATATTTACATAACAAAAGGATTCTGTAAAAATATAAAAAAAAGTTTTCATGGAATAACAAAAAAATGTACACATAAAATATAAAATTCGGAGATAATTAAGGATGCTTGAGTAAGTACCTATATACAAAAACAGAAGGATAATATGTGCCTCCAATTATGAAAGTGGTCTAGGTCATTATTTTATAGTTCCTAAATATTTGATGTCTTGTGTTTGAAAAATAAGATAAGGACATATAAATCCTTTTAACATGAATTTGATAAACTTAATTTTGAAAATTATTTAATTAAACAACTTTTATCACCATGAACACATGTAAGTTTGGAAAATACATAAAAGTGAAAATAAATTGTATGTAAGTGAAATTACATTAAATAATTATTTATCAAAGAAAACAATAAAAATAAAATTAATTACAAATAAAATTCAATTATGAATTTGCTTATTTTTATTATAAATTCAATTTGGTATTGTGTATTCAGAATATGCACGTGTGTAGTACGTGAGCACACAACATATTCATGAAAATAATTTAATTTTGATTGAGTTTGAGAAAAACAAGAAAAGAATACACAAAAACAACAATACAATTTGTTGATCTCAGAATATAAATTTGAAAATAATGATGTTTATTAAAAAGTTTTTTTTAGAAATTAATACAAAAATAAACAATAGCACAAAACAATACTTGACAATACTGAATACGAATAGCAAAATAACACACATCACATTTTTTTCAAAATGTGTGAAATGTTGAAAACAAAAATTTTAAATCATATGTAATAGACGAAAATGAAAATAATTTTTTTTTTATGATTACAAAATATATAGTCTTTTTTTAAAAAATAAATTTTACTCATTTTATTTTATTTCAAATTTTGATAAAATTTATTTTGTTTTTGTCTCTGTTGTAATATTTAAAATTCAATTATACTTGATATAATGTATGTATAAGTAAGATGATTTTAAATAGAATTTTAACGCATATACATACATATGCATGTATGTATTTACTAACATACACAAAAACATTATGTATACACAAAAAATCTGTTACGTCTGTTTATACATAATTAAAATATTATATATACAATTTGATTTTTGTAGATTTCAATTAAAATTCTTTTGAAATGTTAATTTGAATGTCTCATGTACATATGGGTTTTGTGTAATAGTATCATTCATATGCATAAACACATATGAGTTAATAGATTATATAATGATAAAAAAAGAAGGTAATTTAAAAAGTTTGAATTTTATTCAATCACTATCAATTTATTTTTTTTTTATTTTTTTATTTTTTTTTTTTCAATTGGAAAAGTTTATTTCATCAAAAAATTAGTTTACTAAATTTTAATTAACTTGAATGAAATAGGAAAGTTCAAGTGCAATTCAGAAATTTCGCTCAACGTAAATCAAAAATTTAAAAATTTATTAAAAATATCAACAAATACTAGAAAAAACAAAAAATAATAAAATGGAACTATTTTTTCTTGAATATTATTTATTTACTTTTTTTTTTTTTCATCTCTTTTAATATGATAAAGGTGATAAAATATTCATATTATTATATCAGCGTGATAAATTTGATGTAAGCATATTTAAAGGATAAATTTCATTCACAGACACACATATTGTCTTAAAAATAAGATATCAAAGTGTTATGTTTTTTGTTTTTTTGGGTTATATCTTCATTTTTTTTTTTTTAAAGGATGTATGTACTAAAAATATCGTAAAAAATACCGAAAAGAGGGATTTCAAAATTAAGAAAATAAGAAGAAAAAAAAATGTATATATTATTGAATAAATAAAATTCTCAATGAAAAAGGGGGAGAAAAACAAATCAGAAACCTACATACACAAAAAAAAAAAACAAAAGTAAATTTGTTTAACAGAAAAAAAGAAAAATTTATTTTTATTTTTGTTATATATTTTTTTTTAATATTTATTTACAAAGAAAATGAAGTTAAATAAAAATAAACAACGAAAAAGAAATAAGAAAAAAAAAACACATTGGGGGGTGCGTTTTACATTTGAATTCATATTGTATGTATATATGTCTGAAATTTTTCTTTCATACGATAATAATTTATATATAAGATTTCAATTTTTTGATGAAGAAAATTTCGCTTAAAGGTAATAAAAGAAAAAAACAAACAAAGAATAAATAAAGTAAATTGCAGGTAATTTAAAAAACATGTGAAGAAGATTTTTGTGTTTTTTTTTTTCTTGTTTTTGTTTTTTACGTTTTTTTCTTTATATCTTTAATCTGGATAAATTTCAAAGATAGACAAATTTTTTTTTTACTTTTTGAAATTTAAAAAACGATCGTTATAACGTAAATATATACTGAAAAATGAATTTTTATGTATCATTATCGAGTACATTATATATTCCAGATTTTTACATGTTTTGCATTCTTAGACACTTGTTACTAAAATATTTTCAAGTTTTCCTTCTATCTTTAATTAAAATAAAATAAAAATTTTCACTAAAATATATTTTTTCTTTTCACTTGTATGTATATAGTGTATATTCTCACATGTCTGTGATATTATGAAAATTTTGTTTATAAAGAAATTTAAATTTATCATGTTTTAAAGAATTATTTATTATGTGGTTTAACGAATAAAATTTAGTTAAGTATAATACTTTACATGACAAAGTAAAATTTATATCTTTGAGTCTTTGATATGATAATAATATTATTACATGTATAAACAAATTTAGTCAGTGATATAACGATAAAACCACACAATATATGCCTTAAGAAACATTATAAGGAAAGTATAATACAGAAATTGTATGAAAATGAGAGGATGTATATACGACTAGTAAATGTATAGGTATATATGTAGATAAAATACGTATAATAAATTTATACTTATGTATATATGAACATTTTGTATATGTACATATGTATGAGCACGTAATAAGTACATACATATGTATGTATATAAGTAATGTATTTAAAATTTGTGGTGTATGCACATTAACTTTGTGGTTTCATGCCTTTAAAATTTATCGTTTGATTTTTTAGTTAATAAATTGTACACTTTTAAAATATGTATGTACATATATGAAAAATAAAAAAAAAATAAATATATTTTTTGATTTATATCAATTGGCAAATTTATATATTGTTTTCAATTTGTTTACTTTTATGCTCGTCTGTTTATCAAAAATAAGACAATTTTATATGTACGTACGTATGTACATACATTTGTATTTTTTTATGTACGTACGTACAATATCACAAATGTTAAGGTCTATATTTATTTTTCGTGTCCTATTTTAAGAAAACCCAAATAGCATTCCTATTTTCATTTATTTTAAAAATAAATAGAAACATAAAGCAATTTCAGTAATCATATATACAAGCTCTAGTTGACGTATCAATTAAGTCAATTAAATACACAACACATACGGACATATCTATACATACGTACGTGAATATGCACACAATTTCATTCAATTATCAATACTTAAGTTTTGTATCTTTTTTACATGTAAACTCCATTTAAAAATCATTTAAATTTTATTTTATTTTATTTACAGATAAATCTTCTTGTAAATATTTAAATTTCTTCCTCATTTATTTTGTAATCAAATCTGATAAAAACTTTTTAATCAAATTTTATTTTGATTTAACTTCCTTATTATTTCATTTTCTTTTACGCTTTCCAATTTCCAGCTTTTTTTAAAACTGCTTTATCAATCCTCTTCTCTTAATAAATATTAAGAAGAGTTTTCTTATATGCAACGCACATTTTCACACTATATATATAGTTGTATGTACGTGTTTACACAGTTAGTCAATCAGTTGTTTTACTTCATTTATCAAGCCAAAATTCATTTTTATCATTAAAAAAAAAAGAAAAAAAGAAAAGAAAATGAAGACAACTTTTAAGACTTCTTCATGCTGTTAATTCAATTACTTCGTGACAAGATTACTTGATTTTCTATAAAATGTTTGGAAAATTAACGGCAATAAAAAAAAAAATTAAGAAAGAAAAAATTATTTTTTTTTTAAATGAATCTGTTACAATTTAATTTTGTGGATACGAAAAGAATGTAAAAATATTTTCCTTTGTAAAATAAAAAAAAGAAAGTGATGAATGATTTATATTGTATACGAATAGTTTAATTTAAAGTTTGTTTTTATTTTTTTTATTTTGTTTTTTTTTTTTTTGTTCACCAATAAATAAAACTAATTGGAAAAGTTTATTTCAGTTTTTTTTTTTCAAATTTGATTTTAATTGATATTATTTTATGAATAAAATTGTATTATTTAAAATAACGATAGTTGATGGTAATTAAATGAATTTTTCAATTTTTACAAAATTTAAATAAACAATAAAAACAAGAAGAAAATAAAAAAGAAAATTTTTTTTCCAATATTTATCAAATTTTTTATTTTATATGTCATCAATATTCGTGAAAAGAAAGAAAGAAAGAACAAAAAAAAAAAAAACAACACAAAAAAAGTAATAAAATAATATAAAACATTCGAATGACACACATTTAACAAATAGCAAGGATTCATTTCAATAATGTGAATAAATTTGTTCTTTCGTAATATCTTTTTTGGGAATATCAAGAAGAAAAGGATTTCATATATAAATATGGCTTGAAAGATTACTCATTTATAATGGAAAAAGAAAATCCAGAAAGAAATTTTTTTTTCGGCATATAAAAATGAAAATCTAAAATGTAGAGAATGTATAAAAATAATATAAAAATGTTTTACGTCTTTTACACATTCTACACAAACTGTATGCTGTTAAATTTCATTCATATTAAAACGAAAAAAAAAAAATAAAAATGTGAATATAAAGAAATCCTGTGAAATCTCTTGTGAATCATTTTCAGTATTTTAAAAGTAAGATCACATTTATTTTACTCTAACTGAAATTTAGATAATTTATCAAGATGCATACATACGCTTAAACATAGAACCGTTATATGAATATGAAACGGAAATTTCATACTGATATTATTATGATTTCTTTTGTGTCATACATGTTGCCTATACATATGTACACATTTATAAGCATATAATATATGCATGCTATATTTGATATATATACAATATAATGTACTATGTACATTATTTTTTATAAAACAATTTGTATAAAATTGTTATTACCAATGACTATTACAGGTGTCAATTGAATTATTTTAATATCAATGAAAATGAAAAATAAGATGGAAAATTTTGAGATTTTCATGTTATTTAAATACTTGAGAGTAATTTTTCTATAAATTATTAAGACTAAATAATACACATTATTGTAACTAAATTATCATAATCTAAAAAGAAGGAAAATAGAAATAAAGTTTTTAGCCATCAGACATTCTTTTTTTTTTTTTGTATGGAATAAATGATATGAATCAGGTCGGTTTGATTAAGGTATGTAATTGGTAGTTGAAGGAAAAAAAAAAAAAAATACAAAATTTACGAATAAAAATACAAAAAAATCGATTAGCTATCAAAATGACATCTGATATTAAGATGAAAATTTTTGATTTAAATTTTTCTTATAAAGAAAAAAAAAAAGTAAAATATAAAAAAGGAAAGAAAAATAATAATAAGAACATGAAAAAAAAAAACAGATGATACGAATGAAAAAAGTTTTTAGATTACCCACATATACTAACTTGAAAATATAACTTAATTAAGAAGTTTTCCATAGCATATAACATAAAATCTTAACCACATACCTATGTATGTATACAATACACTATACTATATGTATGTTATATGTTTATTCATTTAATATGTATTATTAAGGAGTTTCTAATTTTTTGGGACAAAAATTATTTGATTAAGAAAATTACACATAAAAATTTGTGTTGTTATTTTTCTTTGCTAATAATATTGATGACACTTGTAATTAATAAAAACTTTATCAAAATCTAAGAATATCTTTATATTGCTTTGCTTTAATATTGGATGTTTTATATGAAATTAGAAATAACTTAAATTAACTAATTTAAAAGTTTTATATAGAATAAAATATAATAACGAGATACATATACATATATACATATATATATATATAAATATGTTCATATGTCCTTTATGTCCTATTTCGTCCTACAAGTCTTAATAGGATAAAGAAAAAGGTCAAGTTAAAAGACAGGGGAGAAGGGAGGTACGAGATTTATTTTCATATCATTGAATGTAAGATATTGACTCCTAGTTTGAAAGATTTACTTAAGGCATCTATTACTTACTATTTATAACTCGCGAATTGAAGTCTTCTACTGGAAAAAGCAAAGAAATTGTTAATGGCCAAACTCTTTAATAACCGTCATCAGACACTTATCGTGCAAACGAAACCGAATCATCATCCTGTATATATAAAATCAAAAATAATACAAGTTTATAAATTGTAATTGTAATTTTGATTTTTTTTTTATTATACACATATTTGAAACAAGAAAACAAAATGTTTTATTTAAGATTACATATTATTGTGTTAGTACATTATACTACATATGTGCTTAATTGTTTTTTTTATTTTTTTATTTTATTTTTAATTTTGGATACGTAATACCGAAACTTATTTCTTTTATGCGTATGTACATTTTATTGTAAATTCAACAAAATATATTATTAAAAATGAAAGAAAATATTTTTCTTTCAATTCGAATATAATAAGATATTTTTATTAAAAATGAAAAAAAAAAAAAATATTTTTTTTTTATTTAGTAAACGAATCTTTTCAAATAAATAAAATATGAAATTGGTGATGGTAAGCTTTCTTTCAGAACAAATTTTTTTTTTGTTGAATTTTTATGTTATTGTTGTATTTTGATAGTTTTATTAATATTGTAAATATTGAAAGACGTTATTACGTACATAGACAATGTTATAAGCGGTGAATACGTATGTACATACATTTTCATTGTTTGAAAAGGTATTGAGATATTTTTAAATTTTATCTTCTTATTTTTATTCTATTTATTTTATTTTATTTTTTTATTATTTATTTTTTCATTACAAATTCTAGTTAAAATTATTGCTCTATCAATAATTTAATTTTTGTTGATGTTCCTTGAATCTGTGCTACATCTTATTCATTAAATTTCAATTTATATATATTTTTTTTTTTTTTTTGTTTAAACAAACATTGTAATTTTCCCATGTGAATACTATATTTTCGTCTTTCTAAGCTGGTTTGAATGATTACAAATGAACGTGTAATAATGCATACATATGTAAAATAAATTTATTATTTTCAATTGTCTGTTTTAATTATTTAACATTTATTAGAAATGAAAACTATAGAAAACCAAATTTCTCTATATTGTTGTTTTCATTTTAAAATACAATGTAACATACATACATATTATTTGAATAGTAAAATCTAAAACATAAAAATTGTTTATCCTTATTGTGTTTGTTATTAAAATAATTTCATTTTTGACATTATATTTATTTGAACATAACAAAAAAAAATTATAAATGAAAATAAATTTTCATCATTTAAATAAAACTAGAATATATTTTATATATTTTAAGTAAAAATTACATAGATTCATGATATGTATGTGTACCAATAATATATTGTATATATTATAAAGTAAAGCACATATAAATAATTATTTAATGTACAACCATTTTTCGTTTTTATTTTTTGATTTTTACTTGTATATCTCATATAGCATATAGTATATTATGTTCATTCACATATGAACACATACGTATACGTATATTGAATATAAATGATATATGGTATATATGTATGTATGGAAAATCTTAAAAAAAATATTTTATTTTATGAACAAGCTAAAATAAATTCCTAAAGGATATCTACTAACTAATCCACATGGTGGTTTTATCTTTGTATTTTCATGTGGTCTTAAGTTTAAATAGTACAATATTTATGTATGTGTGGGTATACAGTATGCACACATTTATTATTTCATATTAAACTAATGCACGCATAAGTTGTACAATTTTTTTGTTTTTTTAAAAATGTTACATATACATACATATGTAGAAGTATACATAAAATATTTTTATTATATATATTTTGATATTGTCTATATAAGTACATGTACATATGTAATGTATAATGTATGTAATTTGTATATTTTTATAAAAGTTAAATAAACTTTAAGTTATTTTGAAATGAAAGTGACATCCATTTCCAAGAGATCCAGTTCGTCGTTTGAGTTCAAATTGTTCAAGTCAAGTACACATATACTAATGTACGGCATAACTAAGAGAATTCATACAAAATATTATTCGTATACATTTTTTACATGTAGAGTAAGTACATACGTATATTTTTATTAATAAAAATATTTTTTATATATGCGGTTTTGTAATAAAACAGAAAAGTAATAAAATAACTACAAATGAACTGGAAATAAAACGATTGTATGTATAATAATCATAACTTTTATCTGATACATATTTTGCTAATGCACAACTATTTGTATGTATTTACATGTATGTACATATATTTAAAAGTTGATGACAAATTGTCATAATTACATTTTTGTTTTTATTGCTTTTATTTTGTAATTTTGTATTATAAAGTCTTTGACTTTAGAAATTTTTTGTTTTGACTGATATTCGTAATGATGATGCATGTACGATAATTGTGTCTAAATGAAAAACAGAATAATAATACGAGTTTGTACTAAATTAATTTTTCTAAAGGACAAATAAATTCTCTAACTAAAATGACTAATGAGAACAACATGCTTGGATCGTGGCTTTGATCTATCGAAAGATTTTAAAAAAATTGTTTGGAAATTTTCTCTCGATTTTTTTTTTATACATGACAATAATTTTAATTTAATTTTTAATCAATGTTTAATTTGCAAAAAAAATACAAATAAGATTACTTGCATTTCTTTAGACTTAAAATTCCAATTTTTAATTTAATTTACGAAATTTAATTCAAAATTACAAAATAAACTAGGATATTTTGTTATTTCAATTTGAAGATATTTCGAGAATAGCATTTCAAATATTTAATGTATTTTAAAATTTATTGTTTATAGGAATGTTTTATTATTCATTTCATTTTGGAATTATCATGTAATGAATATAAGGATAATTTAGATGTGTAAATTTGTTTCAGTAATTAAATTTTACATTCATTAAATCCATTCTCAATCGAGAATTTCAGTCAACAGTAATATTTATTTAATTTGAATATGTATCATGATGAAAATGATAATCGAAAAGATTCAGATGAAAAGTATTTCCAATGTATATCATCTTTTACAAATTTTATCTTATTTTTCTGATAGGAAATAAATGTATATAAAATTTGTAGAAATTAACAAAAAAAAAAAAAATGGTCACATAAAATTTGAATTTTTTTTAAATTATTAATTTTTATATTAATTTCTAATTAATTTCTGTCATGAAGTATTTTAAAATTTATCTTCATGCCTATTGAATTGAATTATAGATTAAAAACAATGTAATGATTACTACTCAGTTTAACAACAACTTAACTCAACGTTGTTTTAAATAATTTTATTTCTATATTTAATTTTTTTTTTTTTTTTTTTTCAAATACAATGTAAAAATGTTTAAAGAAAAAATCTTCCCTCTTATGCCATTCTTTAAAATATTATTATCTTTTATTTTTGAAATAAAACGTTTATATTCTTTTACTAAATTCTTGTATAAAATAATTTTTATAAAGAAGTGAAACTTTTGCATTATGCAACAAAAAAATGTTTTTTTCCCCTTTTATTTAATTCCGTATGAACATACTTATTTTTATAAAAGGAATATTTGTTAAATAAATTGTTTGATGTTTTTCATCGTCTATATAGATACATATGTGCATATGAAAATAAACTCAAAAAAAAAAAAAAAAATTACTGGTATTTTATATACATATACATAGATATGTATGTGAGCGCATACATTTATGTACCTATATACATATATAAACAAAGCATGAAAACTTACATGTATGTAGTATTATTTTGATAGCAGCTTTTTCAAACTATAAAACATTGCATATGTTTTTAACTAACAAAATGAATAGAAAATGAAATCAACAAAATAAAAAAAAATAAAAAACAATAAATGATGGCAAAATCCTTGTGATGACGATGACGGTAATACCAAACTTAACATTAGCCGTCTGCTGTTGAGAAGAATATTATGAAAATTTTATGTTTGTTATTAGCTTCTTTTCTTTTCATTTTTGTTTTCTTTTTAATATCATACGAGTTTTATATTTACATATTTTTTTATCTTGTATATATTATTTTATTTAGTAGTTGCAAATAGTAGTAATTTTTATTCGAGAAATACAATTTTTACAATTTTCTTGAAAAGTTTGAACTATCATATCAGCAACATGCCAAGAAAAATAATTTTCTTTTATACTACTGTGTATGCAATATATAATATTACAACTATTCAGTTTTATGTGATGCATATCAAAAAGAAAATTATATTTACTAGAATATATACATATATAAAAATATGCATAATATGTAACACAGATAATACGTGAAATAAATATAAATACGAAATAAAAATAAATAAAATAAAACAAATAAATATATAGAAATAAATTCAAAAATTTTGTAATTTTAATATTCAAAAAAAAAAAAAAACTATAAAAAATTTTGTAACGTTTTTCATACATATATAATTTAAAATGAATTTTATTTGTTGCTTTACTTCATCACATTATTACTGGACGAAAATTGTTAATGAAAAATAATTTTACCTAAAATTATTTTTCCCCCAAAAATAATGGATTTTACAATTTTTGTCTAAATTTCTTCCAAATAAAGCCTTTATAATATATTTTGTTTATTTCTGTATATTAAATTGAGATTTAAGAACAAAAAAAAAAAAAACAATAACAACAAAAATTCAAAATGATTTACTACTAACGTGAGATTTAAAAGTTTTCTTTTTTTAAAACAAAAGTTTGTTTATTAGTTTTGTAAAACGTTACCAGCATAGAAATTATTTAAAATGATTTTCCTTTTTTCCCTTTATTTTCTTGTTTTTTTTTTTTTTTTTGTTTTTTTTGTTTTTTTTTGAAATTTTTAATAACTTAGATTTTATTTGTATGTATACAACAAATTTTTTACACACAAACATGTTTGTATGTTTGACACTTTCATGTTATACGTGATTTTGAAAAGTTTATTTATTTCATAGTTTGTCTGTTTTCATTCTTTGTTTATTCATTTTAAATTGATTTATGGGAATAGTTATTCTATACGAAAATTCATAATTTAAAAATTTCACTATAGAATTTTTTGAATTTTTATATGTTTTCCCCTTTCGTTGTTATGTTGTTGTTTTTTCTTATTTTTAGTTAAACAACTCTAAAGTACTCAAAAAGAAAAATAAGATTAGAAATAAAACTGATAAAAAAAAAAAAATCTTTAAAAATAATACAAAAAGAAATCCTTTTTTCCCTTCATTTCTTTTTAATAACATAAATATTGAATCCTTGTTTTTGTGTAAATGTTGAGTATTTAATTTTCTTGAATACAAACACCTGTGAATTTCACTCAGATATCCTGTATTTTTGGAAACGACAATTTTTAGTTCAATATTCGAAACATTTCCTTTATTTTTACAAGCATTCTTGTATGTACCATGTACGAGAACATACATACATACTATATACATGTGTATGTATGTATGTCTAAAATTGTGTTTTCATTTGTTTGCTTGTTTTCTTTTTTATATATCTTCGTGTACATAAAATGTAGACAAATATTAGAAAAATTTAGTCTCTTCTTATATAGTTATACCTATTTTATCATTTTTTTTTTCATGTATTATTGTCGATTTATATGGAAAATTTGCTCCAAATACAGTTATTATTTACCCCTTTTTTCTTCATATTTTTCATTTTTTATTATACATACTACATACATATTTTAAAGTCAATTTATGCATATGAAAAGATAGTGAATTTTTTTCTTATTCTGTTTAGCCTTTTTTTTTTCTCATTTTTGTTTTCTTTTTTTTAATTTATTTTTCGTGAAAATCGTCAGTCAAATATATATTTTGTATAGATGAACGATTTACCCTTCTGTCATAACTGTTGTACATACATATGTGTATACATATAAAATTCTATTATTAGAGCACGTGACAACATAAAAATATAATATACGTAAATACGTATACATAATATATAAGTAAATTATATGAGAAATATTACGTTATATATGTTTTGAGCAAAATTATTTATACATTTGTATATACATATATGAGGAGTTACGTTTACTTATATAGTGTGTTATCCTTGTATTTCTATATGTAAGCATGAATCATACGAAATCACATGAAAATATTGTGATATTGTGACTATTAGAATATGAAAATTTTTTTTTCGTGATTTCTTTATTATACATATTATTTTTTCTCTTTTTTTAAGCATTTCGTTATTTTATTTTCCTTTTGGATTATTAGAATATTTCAGATTAAAATACATGTGTGAGTGTGTGTTTTCTGAAAATGGCATGAGAAAACACACAAAAAAGTGAATTAACTTATGATTGAAGACATGACTAGTTTTTCTATGAATCATTTAATTTATATTCCTTATTTAAATTATTTTAAGGAAGAATACGTTAAACAACAGCATATACAATACATTATTGACATATTCTAACGTCTTACATACATGTTTATGTGTGAAGAATATTTCAAACAAATATAAAAACATAAAAACATAAAAATTTCAAAATTTATGAAAACAAAATATTTCTTGAACATTAAATAAAATAAAATATGAAGTGAAAATTATTGCGATTAAATAATTTTCAAAATAAAAAGATTGTACCTGTGGCCATGCATAAATGAATAAGAGGCTTATTTTGAAAATGTATACTAATTATACTCTGTCTAGTAATTATATGCAGTTCAGGTTTTTACATCATTGCACATAGTTTTATATTGATATTCAAAATATTTATCTAATATTGTATTGAAACTTTTAAGATTGTGGTAATATTGCTCATGAAACACTTTAATTAGAAATTGTGAGACAACAAAAAAGACATGTGTACTCCCATGAGCCTTGAACTACGTATAATTAGTGGACAGAATATAGAGATGTGATTTGTTGATAGAGTTTTTTTAGCCAGTTTGAATAATAAAAATTTTTCAAAATTGTTCAAATTCAAATTTATCAAGAAAATTATTATGAAATTATTATATTTATGTATTTATAGAACTTGAAAAATAATATGCAATTAATTATTTTCTAAATAAAAAAACAAAAAAATTAAAAAATAAATAAAATTGAAAACCATAAATTTGTAATTAAATTTCTTGATTTTAAATTGTAGTTCACATATTTTCTTTTATGGCAGGTAATAATTAATTTTTCTTATAAATTTTTTAATTAAAGATTTTTCGATTTTATATCATAAATTTATTGACATTCAAGTAATTAAAGGAATAAGTTGAAAAAAATCTAAACTGTAAGGGAATGTAGGTGCTAAAATTAGAAATTTTTAGAATTAGTTTTGATTGATTACATAATGAATGAGTTTTTGAACTTTATTGAAATAACGAGAACATACAATTATATGAAGGAAAAATGAATTAATACAGAAGGTTTAGCGATTCGTTCGAAATTTTAAAACTATAAGCTTTTGTATGTATACATAATATATCATTTGATTATTTGGATTACAGAAATCTTATATTTAAATTATAATTTAAAAAAAAAAAAAAAAAAAAAAGAGAAGAAGAGGTCATTTAAATTTAAAAATGATGACAACGAGATTAAATGCATACATATGTATATGAAAAATTGCATTACAGAATTATTACAGATAAAGTTTTATCGTTTAAAAAGTTTGGAAAATTCATTTTGATCATATTAACTTATACAATAACAAAAAAAAAATAAAATAAAAATAAAAATTTATTTGATAGTACTTTAACACTATAATAAACTTTTTATTTCGACTAAAATTTTAATGCAGTCATAATGGGCAAAGTTTGAAATCGTTTTAATAAATTTTGAATTTTTTTTTTTTTTTTGTGAATATGTGCATATGCATATGGTTATGCATGTTTGTGTACATTATGAAAAGAAGTTAAAAAAAAGGAAGAAAATATATAGTAGTTAAGTATCCTTAAAACTAGTTTTAGTAAATTTCATACGATTTTATTCTTAACTAAATGTCTACTTCCTTGATCATTAAAATTTTTCATAAGATTAAACAAAAAAAAAAAATTATCGTTTCTTGTATGGAAGACATATAAATTTATTTAAATGTGAATTTCAATAATAAAAAAAAAATATTTAAAATTCTAATTTGACCCCCATATTTACAATTTTTTTTTCTATATATTTTGAATATTTTAATTTTATTGTTTTCATCAATTCATTATTGGAAGCCCAATAAAATGAATTTCGTTTATTTTATTTTTGCTTATATGATTGTTTATTGGATCTATACCTTTTTTTGTTAAATGAATGTGATAATATAAATTACCCGAATGTCAATAGGCGTTTTAATATCATAAAATTTGTCTCAAGTTGATAGTAAATGAGGGTTAAAATTCAATTGTTATGAACCCATTGTCATCATCATCATCATCATCATCGTTAACATCATCGACATTATCGTTAAAAATCGATAGATTTGTTGTTAAAATGTGTGACACTGTTATTAATAAGGTGGATGCAGTTAAAATGAAATGAAAAAGATTTTACTTTTACACATAAAATATGTATATACACATGTATAAAATGTTTTATCATACACGTTGTATCCATATATGTATGCATACGTATATACGTTGTTACATAGAATTTTACTACATTATTTCATTCATTTTGTACTTTCATATCAAACATTGTCATTTACCATCAATGAATAAGGATATTAGTATTTTTGAAAAGAGTATATTAATTGACTAGAAAATTTTGAATTGATTGAAATTAATTGTATTTTTAATTAGGTTATTGTTAAAATTTACTTCAAAGAAAAATTGAAAATTTTAATAAAGTATACATATATTGTACATTGAGAATGAAATGAAGGTAATTAATTATATGTACATACGTACTTTTAATACTTTTAAAATTATAATTAATCAATTAATGAAAATATTGATAGATCAAAAAAATATGAAATTAATAAAAATTATTTGTACAATCAAGTACAATGAGTAATCAGATTAATTGATTGTATGTACATATATAGACATTAATAAGTAACATTAATGAGCAATTACACAAGAATCGTACAATAAAATATTTAATTATTTTAATATAATAATTTTCCTTTTAATCAAGATGAATTCTGAAAATTACATTTTAAATTTAATGTATAGAATACTTTCTATTTTTATTGTTTTTAATTTATCAGTTTAAATATAAAATGAATCTACTAAATTTTATGTAACATTCTATTAAAATGCTTGAGAGTAAAATTTTGTATGATTGGATAAAGCGATTTTCAAATTGATATGGAAAACAATTTTCTTTGTTTTTATTGTCATTGTCATGACAAAAAAAAAACAGTGACAACAAAACCCAATTTCTATGGTTTTTTTTACTTAAGTTTTTAATCTTAACCACATCAATGAATACTTTGTATGCGGTAATGTAATGTATACATGACTACACATACACATGTATATTATATAAGCTTTCGTTTACTTAATTCTTTAAATTGAAGATACAGAAATTACATTTGAACATTTATGAGGATAAGAAATATCTTAAAATTTTATTCACAATCACTTATATCCGATCTAAAGAAAAGTACAGAATTATAGGAGACTAAAAAGAAAATGCAAACGATTTTCTCAATGTAACAAAAATGAAAATCTGTTTTTTAATATTAGGGAGCTGTGATTTCTTTTCAGAGTTTTCTTTTTTTTTCTTTTGGATGCTTTCGAAGCGATAATAGCTTTTGAATCGATTTTATATTTTAGATATTTTACATTAAGACATGTTGTACGCTTTATATATAGTGTACACAAAAAAATACAACAACGAAATAAATATGTATAGAAGATGTGGAAAAACTAATGCCTTTAACCAATGCAACTGTGAGAAAAAAAAGTATTGAAAATTATGTAGAAAAGAGCAATGACAGCAAAATGTACACAGAACAGGAAAAGGGGGTGGATGTCTTGTATCGAAAATGTATTATAAGCAAAAGTACGTACACACACCATCACACACAGTACAACATTTCGAATAATTTGCTTATCTTTATGGCTTTTTGAAATGATACAGAATACCTAGGAGTGGTATTTTTATTTTAGTGGTTGACTGTTTTTTTTTGTTTTTTGCTTTATTTTTCTTCTACTTTCTATAGTATCAGAAATATAAATTTATATTAGGGGTGATTTTTTGTTTGGTTGCTGATTCATTGAAAATTTATTGAAAGTAAAAAGTGAAATAAAAATGAAATGATAAAATAAAAAATAATTTAGGCCTTCATGATAAACGCTAATGTGTTAAGAAATCAAATGATAATGTTAATCAGTGTATATAGGTATATAGATAAAGGAAGTATAGCTTAATACCATCGCTGTTGTATTCGAAGCTTTGTGTCTAATATTGTTCGTATGTGATGTATTGAAAAAAATAATTTCACATTTAATAGTACATTTTGTTAGTACATTTGAGTCTTCTATTGGAATTTCAATTTTGTTATCCTATCCTTATAAGGACCAAAATTTCACAAACCATTTATATTTTGAACAACTTTCTATTTAACCCGCAGGCCGCAAGTAATGTGTGTACAATGGCAGTAAAAATTAGTTTCTAATTAATTCACTCGTTTTTTTCTAATTAAGTACTTTTTTGTTTTATTTTTTAGATCACAAAATTAATTAATTTTTTCTAATGCAATGCAATACGATTACCAAAAACAAATCACACAATACAAAGATTTACATTCGTTGAATTTATTAAAGTAAATTAAAATGTTTTTATGATAATATTGTTAACATTTTTCAATGATTTTTTTAATATTATATCATTTTTAGCATTTACTATTCTGTCTGTAAAGTTGATAATGTTTAAATTTAATATTCAATAATAAATAGATGAGATTTCGTTTTTTTTTTTTTTAACTTCGAAGAAAAGCTTTTTAAATATGTTTTTTGTCCTGTCTGCACGTACATTTTGTTATGAATATGTACTTGTATGTCTTCATTTTCAACACCTTTTTCATTACAGTTCATGTTTTTCTTCATTTTGTTAAGTTTCCTTTTTGTTTGTGTATTAAGTATATATGTATAGAAATTTATTTATCAAATATAGAAGTAGAAAATTCAACAGTTTTTGTTTGAGTCCATTTGCTTCTTTTTTTTTGTGTTATTTTCAAAAATGATTTTATCGTTTGCATAGATTATACAAAAAAAGATTTTTTTTTACTGTATTTCGATAGAAGGTTATTTCACATTATGCAATGCATAACAAAAGACATAAAAGCAAAAAAAATTTATACTGAATAATATTTGTATGCAAGTAGATTATAATACAGTATACATTCTCATATGTATGTCCGTACATAAGGTGTAATGAAGTCTTTATTGTGGTTTCTTGAAAATAAAGTTTCATTTTTGGTTTTTTTTCCCTGATGATGACTCTTTTTTTACCCTTTTGTGTATTCAAATACAAATGCATATAGTACATCTACTAACACACATACGTGTACATGTTTAAATATTCATAGCAGTTTCATTTGTTACATTACCACGTCTTGCTTTTCTGAATATTTGTTTTTTTTTTCTTTATGTTTGGCTTTCTGACTTTATATGAATAATTTTGCGGTTGTTTTTTGCATGATTGAATAAAAACTTAATATTATTGTCTTTCATACAATTTACATGTTTCATTTATTTAAAAATTCAATTTATTTGATTACATGTATATAGATTTTTGTAACATATTTTACATGTAAATATAGTAAAAAACGAAGTAAAGTATGAATCCTTAATAAATTGCATTAGAAACAAGCAAATATTGTAATTAAAAGAATAAACTGATTTTAAAGATTGTTAAAAATAAGTTAAATTATTGAGTTTTACTTTTACTAATTTTTTTTTTTTTTTTTTTAAATAAAATTTATATACATAAATTTTAAATTATTTTAATTTTTTTCGAAAATTTATGATAATAAATAAAAAGAAAAACTAAATTAACAAATAGTGTAAAAATTAAATAAAAAAAAAAAAATTTAAAAAAAAAGTAACAAATATATACTTTGAAACAAAATAACAAATAAACTTTCAAATGTAATGAGTTTCTTAAAAACTTTATTTGCAATCTTCCTTTTGTTTTATTTCCTTTTCGTTTTTTCTTTCTTTCTTATTTTTTATTTTCAAGACAAAATCTTTGGTGGAATTTTATGTTTTTCAAGATTTTTTTTTTTTTGTATTTTTTAAATTTTTTATTTTTGGTTGATAATTTTATGAGAAAAAGTTTTGATTCTTTTTTAACATTCTATGCAACCAGTTTTATTTTAATTCAAATTATTAAAAAGTTAACCATGTCTAGTTTTTTTTTTTTTATACAATAACAAAATTAAAAATTAGTATAAAAATTTTCTTTTGTTTTCGTTTCGTGTCAAATTAACGAAACTAAAAAACTTTTTCGAAATTGTGAAAAAAAAAATAGTTTTTTTTTTTTGTTTTGGAAGATAGTGGAGATTCTTTACCGTAAAAAAAAACGAATTAAACCTTCAAAATCATAAAATCTGTGACAAAAAGTTTTTTTTTTATAATTTGAAAAAATGTAGAACGGATTTCATTTTTGATTTTTTTTGCATTATTCAAATGATCACAGAATTTTGTTTTCGTTGATGAATGAGTACATACTAGAGTTGTACTTCAAGTTTTCAACAAATCCTTTTGTATACGAAAATTGTGCTTCAATTTAACGAGTTCAAGGTTTATGTTCGTATGTAGTTAAGTTATTTAAAATTGAATTTTTGATTAAAATAAAATATAATAAAAATATATCCTATTTGTGGTTATTATTAAACAAACATTGTATAAGTATATACGACAAAAAATAATTCGAATTAAAATGATATACTCCCAATAATTGGGATTATAGGTATATACACCAAAATTGGGATTTTGGATTTTATTTACACATATACATTTTTCAACTTCATACATAACATATCTAATATATCCAATTCAACTCACACTACTTCACTTCACTTGTGTTTGCATACATATATGCATTCATTGTCATTCAGTATTAATTGTAAATGATATTTTTCATTTTTCGCCATATTGGAATTTTGTCACACATACATTCTCAAAAAATTGGGATTAAGCCCAAATAATTTTCGGTTTAAGCCAAAATTCGAATTATGTCCGTTTATACGAGTATTAAATTGGGAGTATCTAAAATTCGAATTATAATAGGATTAAGGATAAACATGTACATTGAGGTGTTTACAAAATAATTTCAAAATCATATCTCATTTATCAAAATTATTCCCACATTAAATTATATACACATCATTTTCCCACAGTGTCTGAAATATTATAGACATTACACAAGTTCATTATTTTCAAATTAGAAAACAAAAAAATCAACATCATTTAAACAATTAAATTAAATAAAAAATTTGAAGATTAACTAAAATTGCAATTATATTTTCTCTCTTGTGATTTAATTTATAATTCAAATTATTTTTTGTTTACTTTTTATTCCTCCTTGAATTAAATATTAAGTAACAAAATGAAATGTATATAAACATATATGCATTTGTTTTAAATACAAATGAATACAATAATTATTGTAGTGTACAATTTAGTGTGTATATGTCCTGTTTTCTCATGATATTATTTTTCACCATTATGGTGTACAAAACAAAAACTTTTTAACGATTTCAAATTACATTACAATTTTATGTTGAAATAACACTTCAACTTGTTGCAAATACATACAATAAAAATACGTATACATGGTGTACATAGTATTTACTTTTGTATACGAATAGAGAAGGTGTGGTATACGTGTGTATGCATGTACATACAGAGTGTATATTTGTAATTGTAATGTGACATGCTGATGAGATAATTATTTTTCAGAAAATTTTCATTTTCATCATTTTACAAAATGTTAAAAAGAAAATTTGTGTACTCAATTTAGTGTATGTACATTTTAAATGAAAATTGGGAAAAAGATAAAATACAAAATTAAATACATATAAATAAAGACATACGTTTATTTACATTTTATTATACATACATAAATTTGTATATAACCATGTTTTTGTGTTCTATAACTATAAATACATGTATTCATACATACATATATACATATACCTAGCAATTTAATAAAATTTAAATTTAAATATTTTTATAACGTTTTTGTTTTTTTTCGTTTTTGTTGTTATACTTTTATTATTCACATTTTAACATTTTTAAATATTTTTTATATACTTCATCATTATCATTTTTATTTTCTTTATGTATTAAAAAAAATTTTTTTTTTATTTGTTATCATTCGTATTTTATTTTTTGTTTTTGTTTTTGCAATACATTGGATAGCATATAATCGTAAATTATTTCGAATACAAAAAGGAATTAAAACCAAAATTAATTGATTATTTTTTATTTCTTTCACCATTCACAAAATGAAAACCAATCAATTAATTTCACCTATTTGGCAATTAGTGAAATTAAATTTAAAAAAAAAAGTAAAAAAAAAAAAAAAAACAAAATAAAAATAAAAACATTGTTTCAATTTTATCATTACAAATAGTTTTGTCGTTTAATATATACATATATGTACAAACTATAACGTATAAACCATACCCATTACAAATGTAAAACAGTGTCCCTGTGAAATGTAGTACTATGTACATTGGTACTACATTAATTTCATTTATTTTTGTAAGTAATTTGTTTAATTTTTATTAGTTGATTTTATTGTTGAAGTATTTTATTACATTATATATTCACATATGTATTGATAAAAACAATAACAAATTAAAATGGTATTAATCAATAATATTTGCTTTTTTTTCAAGTTTTATTTTATTTTCGATTTTATGTAAATATTTCAATTTAAATTTCTTCATTAATTTTATTGAATTAAAATTTTCTTTTATTCTTTAACGTATTTTCGAAAGATTAATTATTATTGGTTTTTGTTTTTAATTGAGTTTAATTAAATTGTAGTTATTTTTTATCTTTTCTTTTCGTTTGTTTTTGGTTGACAAACCAATTCTTAAGGTCGAGAATAATTAAGTTCAATAATGAATTAAGTGACAAAAAAAGCTGTTTTTTTTTTTTTTTGCAAATATACGTGCTTGCCATATTAATGTTTATTACGGCATTGATAATTTACAGTGTTTTTTTTTTTTTTTTTGTTAATTAAAAATCTTGAGTTAATTTATTGCTATTAATTTAAAAAAAACGAAATTTAAAAAAAATGAATATTTAAAATTCATTATATTGACTTAGGCTTAGCAACTCTGGGTAAAAGTTAAGAGACTCTTAGCCTCTTATTCTATTAATTTGGTATTCTGGGTAAGTTAAGAGATGTTATTGATCAGCTGATCTCTTAACTTTTTGAAGGTTTTTTTTTTTAATAGATTTTCGTATTCTGAATAAGAGGATAAGAGACGTTTCTAATCTCAAAAGTCTATTAACTTAGCAGCTGCTCGACAATGACCTGCTAACCTCTTATTATTTATTTTACATATCTCTTGTCCCCTTGAAACTTAAATTCTCCACATATCCTACTACCTGGAATACCAAATTTATTAAAAATTTTTAAAAGTTAACAGTTAAGAGAATTAAGAGACTTTAACCCAGAATTGCTGCATTAGTTGCAGCACGAGTATTATTTCCTTAGTTTTTCTTTTATTATAAAAAAAACAAAATTGATTTTAATTTTTTAATTTTCAATAAATTAAAACGAACTCTTAAATTTTCCCATATGTGTGTGTACATAATTATATGACAATTTATTTCTGTTTCATGGTATTTTAATATAAATTTGAAATCTTAAATTTTTGTTTTGTTTAATTATTGTTCATTTGTACTACAAATAAAAGTCATATATATGTACATATTTGTTATATATATGCCGGTTAATTAAGTAATAAATCACATCTGGTATATATTAAAATGAACTCATATCCATACTTTACATATGTGTACGATACACAAATATTTTATCTAACGTATATACATGTATGTTACATACAATGTGTGATATAGTAAATAAAACATTTTATTCGAGACGAAACACATTAAGACTGATTTTAATTAAAATCTTAAATGAGTCTATAATCCCTGAAATATATAAACACAAACGAAAATTCGTATGTTGACTTTCATTGTATTTTAACATAGAAAATAAATGTAATATAGACACATAGCACGTGTGTGTATATGTAGTTAAAAAATAAACAAAAATATTAAACACTTTTAATGTAGTGAATTAAATTTAAATATATAGCACAGATTGTGTAGATATACATACACACATGCATACTTAATATGTGTATTGTGAATGTCTGAAACATTTAATTACTTTAAAATTATGCTAAAATTTAATGATATTAAATAAACTTTAAATTTCATAATAAGCAAATAAGTAAATTATATAACACTTTAACAGGATAATTATGATGACAATGATAATAAAATGACAATGATGATGATAATGATACTAATATAGATTATAAAATTGTAAATCAAGAATAAAAGAAATTAACAGATTTTAATGTTTAATAAAAAGGTGTTATTTAGTTTTAAAAGGCAAAAAAAAAAAAAAATGGATTGAAAGCATACGTCTAAAGTCTGAAAGCATGATGCAAAAGGGTAACGCCGGCAACAGTGACAACGTCAATGAAATTGTGACACACACTTGTTCATTTATTTATTTATTTTTTTTAATTAAAAATGTTTTACCTACTTTAAATCTTATGCAAAATTGGTATAGGTAAAAAAATATTTTTTATCATGAAAATTTACTAAAAGCAAAATATCTACATAATTCTCTTAATTTTTTTATTTTACGATTTAAGTTGTGCGTAACATTGTTCACATTTATCTCCTTTTTTTTTGTAAAAAAATAAATCAAAAATCTACAAAAAGGAAAATGTAATACAGTATAATGTGTAATATAAAACGGAAATGTAAATATGTATCAACACTATATTTAAATATGTTTACCATGTTTTCCTGTATACCTTCTTGTACGCATTATACATACATTATATAAATACATGCAAACATATGTAGTATATTTGTTTTAGTATGCAAAAATCAAATTGAATTCCTTTAAAAACAATTCCTTTATTGTCAGTATCATTTTAAATTTGATTTGAATTGATTTGATTGAATTTTAAAAGTTCTTTGTCGCCTCAAATTGGTACGTTTGTGCATATGTACATACTTATGTAAACAAAATTTTCATAGATATTTGTATTTATATAACAGTTCAAAGGAATTGTATCTGCAGGCCAGGTAATACGCTTTTATATATATTTGTATATTTGTAATCGTATTTGAAATTGAAATTCGAGTAAATTTTCGTATAAAGTGTATAAAATATAGAAAATTGAAATTTGAAAAAAAAAAAAAGATATTACTTGAAAAATAGAAATAATAAAAATTTTCTAAGTAAAATTTGATCAATACAAATATTTTTTTGTTTCATTACATACTACAAATAAATCTCATGTGGTTTGTAATTTAAATTTTACACATTAAATCTTCAAAATTTTATTTTTAAAATTTTTTATTTAAATTCTTGTTAAATTTTTATTTGTAAAATTTTTCAATTTATAATTTAATTTTATTTTATAAATCGAAACTTATTTCAAGATCTCTGTGGTTTAGGAGAGGATTTTGGTTAAGAGGCTTTTGGGCTTTTTGAAACGCTCAAGATGGTTTGATCTCTAAAAAATTTTTGGTGTGGTATCACAATGGACCTTTCTGGTTTAAATGCGATTGCTGGGGATTTGGCGAGCGACCACCTCTACCTACCTACCTTTTAAATCGATTAATTTTTTTTTTATAAATTTTTAAAATTCATTAACAAATCAGATATTATTTCAAATGAAATTCATTGAAAAATTAAAATACGATTAAATCCGAATTAGAGTAACCAAAATTTTATAATTTTCTTTCTATACGTATAATGCATGTGTATTATATAGTAGTAAAGAACAAAAATGCATGTAAAATCAAATTAATTAAATTCCTAAATGCGTATCATCATCATTGGTGCAGCAGCATTAAGGCTTAATTATTGTTATGATTCCTCCCGGCAATTCTATCATAAATGCTTATCATGTATGTACATACATGAAAATTAACCATTTCCACAGGTATGTATACATACATATGTACACATGTATATTAGATATGTTGAAATATGTTGTTTTGTGATAACAATTTTGAAAATATATATGTACAATTAGATCGTTAATTAAATTCATCTAAATGAATACAATTTTATTTTTATTTTTTTTCAATTTTATTTGACCAAATAAGTATTCCATTCATTTATATTGTATTGTTACATAATTACATATATTATTTACTCTAATTTGTGGATAAATTTTGCTCGCTTCTATTAAAAATAAATAAAACCACATTATAGTTAAAATCAAATTTTCAAAATCAATCTATACCATTATTAGTATAACACAAAATAAATTCAAAATTAAAAGGAAAATTATTAATTGATTTTTGGCGTTAATATGAGTTACAGCAGGATAAAGTGAATTGGTAGATTTGATTATAATTAAAACCATAATATACTGTGCTATACATTTGTTTATAAATTCGTTTATATTTACTTCTTTTTTTTTTTAATTTTAGTTTTTAATAAAATTTTCTTATTTTATTTTTCATAGAGTAAAAGAGTATAATTTAAAAAAAAAATACATCAATTTATTTTTTTTTTTATTTTTTTAATTCTCTTAAAAATTGTAAATAATTTTTTTTCAATAAAAATTAATAAAGTTTGCTGAACAAATTTCATACAAAAATTATTACATACAATTAAATATTTGTCAATGGGAAAATTAATTTTCTTTATGGATATAAACGGCCAAAAAAAAATTTATGGAAGAATATTAAAACATTACCAATATAAATTATGTAATGTTATAAAGTCTATAAATACCCAAAAATATAGTATATACAAGATACTATTACTAACATGGACAAGGAAAATCGAATACAATTTTTTTTTTTTAAAGAGATTAAAACTTTTTGTAAAAGGATATTAAGTAGAATTAAGATATATCAATATGTATTTTATATAATTTAATTTATTAAATTAAATTTAATGATAAAGTTTTTTACCAACCACATTACTCCACATAAATTTTGTATGACTTTTTGTGGTGGAAAAAGTACTAGACATTAAGTTGCGTTTAAGTACAAAGAGGAATTTATTTATTTTTTTTTAATATTACTGAAAATTGAAAAAGAAAATTTTCATTTTAATTGTGTTTTTTTTTTTTTTTTTATACATTTAAAATTTTTTTCAAATACTTTAAATAAGGATACCATTTGTTTATTATTTATATCCTTTGTAGATGTTTTATTTAAATCGATTTTTTTTTCTTCTTATTTTTCCATATTGAAATATACAGTTTGCATTTAAATAAAAAAAACTTTTTCTTCGATTTTAAAGAAAAATAATTGATAAAAAAAAAAAAATACGTTAATCATGAAAATACCTTTTTTACTTATTAATTTCTATATAAATTGAAAATAAAATTTCTTGTTAAACATTCGATTTTGCTGAATCTAATAAATATTCGTATTAAAAAAATTTTGAAAATTTTTTTCAAGGATTTGCAATCATACTTTTTTCTGTCAATTAATATTTCAATGTACAATTTAAATGTCGATAATAATTTCTTCCTTTAAGATGTTTTCTATTTCATTGCATTTTATATTTTAAATTTTACACGTTCGATTCAATACCAAAGTGCATACTTTTCATTAAAAAAATAAAATAAATAAAAAAAAAAAAAACATAGAGAAAAATAGTGTTCATAAACTAAGCTAATTGCAATCTGTATAAAATAAACTGTCGAGAGTTTAACACTTCATTTAATGCTAAGAATTCGTTTCAACAAGTCTGATTTTTTTTTTCTTTTTTTTTTTTTTTAATATTTTTGTCACTCGAAGCATTCAACTTTTTCAAGTATTTTTGCGCTTTTACTACATGAAATTTTTATTTGAAGTTTGATTATGGCAGAAACAGGTATACAATGTGAAAAAGTTTTGTTTTTTTTTTTAAATTAAAAATAAATTCTGCATTTTCGTTATTATGTCAGAATTTTTATAGATGTGACAAAATTTCAAGTAAATTTTATTTATTCAGTTACTTTTAAGTTATATTTTTATTTATGGAGAAAAAACAAATAAAAGTTTATTTGTTATGTCTACTATTTTAACAATTTAAAATTTTTAACTAACGAAGAATACACACATCAGTAACTCAATTGTTTGCTACATGTAAGTATACATATACATATGTATGTAACATTAAAATTAAATTTAAATTGAATTTTCTCAATTATCGTTGCAAAGAGTCTTTTTCACGAAATTACTTAATATTTAAAGTGTTTAAAAAAGAAAAAAAAATTGTTTCGTACGTAAATTAATTTATCGTATAATCCTTTGTACATACATACATATATGTAAGCATACATAATTGTATGTAAATGCCTGTGTAACATAATCATAATAAAGAAATGATTAAAACTTAATTTTATTCGCTTGAAATTAAAAGGAAAAATTCAAAAAAATAAAAAAAAAAATTTTTTTTTTCATTTTGTTTATCTTTTTATTTGTTTACATTTTACACAAGAACAAAATATAACATCAAATATTGTTTATTGTTTATTTTATCACTAAAGAACACGAGGATTGACTAAAATATGTACATATGTATGTGTTTACATAAATGCACAAATATTAACATTATTATTTTTGTATAATTTTTTTTTTTTTTCGCATGCAACTTTCTCATGTGAATCCGAATTATGGAATGTTGTGTACAAGTACAGCATACATGTTGGCAAGTATTATGTATAGTATATGATAAAAAAGGAAATTATACATTTTTAAATACACGTGTATGTATATCCACGTTGTGTTTCCATATGCATATGTATATGTATGTGCAATGTCTGTTAATAGATACATATACGATGTACGGAAATTTCGAATATACATATATGTACATACATAGTATACACATGTACGAAAAATTTATAATAATACAAAAAACAAATTCAATATTGTATATAGATAGCATGCATTTATGTGTAAAGCTTACATACATGCTGTTTGATTGTTAAATACATTACCAAACGATTTTGATGAGCAGAATATTAATGCATAAAAAATGTATAATATGTTTGTAAAAATTTTTATTTTTTACAAAAAAAAAAAAAAAAAAACGAATAATGTAAAGAACAAAAAATCTGTATGTAAATTGTGAAATTTAAATATAAAATTAAAATGAATGCAGACAGAAAGTTAAACTTATAAAAAAAAAGAAGAAAAACACAAAAAAATAAAATAAAATATGAAAAATTCTGGAAAAATATTATTTTTTGCTGTATTTACATTTCAAAAAGCAATCATCTTTTTTGTTGAGTAATTTTTAGCAAAAATTTTTGGCGTACACACATGTGTGTTTACACATGTATGTATGTATGTAAGTACATAGTATATAGTTGTTCTTGAAAATTAGTAAAGAAAAATCAAAAATTTTCAAATATCAAAATTTAAACATAATTTTAATTGATTTTTTTTTAAATTTTTTGTAACTTGTTGTTTTTTTTTTTTTAACGAGCTTCAATTATTAATTTTAGGATTAAATTTTTCATATGTGACTGAAAAATATCTAATTATTGTAATTTAATTTAGAACAAATTAACTACTTAAAAATTTGTAACCGTTATATTTGAATTTTCAAAAATTTATACCTGACTTGTACTTGATATTGAAAAACAGTTATTTAAAACTTTTTTTTTTTTTTTGCTTTTAAATTTCGGAAAACCATGCAGAACACTAAGTTTCATGTAAACAAAAAAGTTAAAAATTTTTTTTGCAATTTTTTTTTTATTTTTCAAGTAAAATGAAAAGTAGAACAAAAGTAGAAAAAACAAAATTTAACACTTTCACAATTTTCTACTTGACATTTTCTTTTACTTTATATTTGTATGCAATTTAAAAAAAAAATTTTTTCCTTTTTTTTTATCAGCGAATTATAATAAAAAATGAAAATATTTTTCGCACATCATGAACTTAAAATAACGAAAAAGAACATAACAAAAAGTAAAAAGGAAAAAAAAATGTTTGGTTCGAAAGATGCACAGGAAATGAAGGAAATATGTAGTAAGTAATATTAGACGATATTATATGTCTGTAATATAGATAAAACCACTCACTTAATTTATTTTTCAAAATTTTTTTTTTTTTTCGTTATTTTTCCTATACGTATTGTATGTGTGTATGTATATAAAAAAATGCGCAAAATTTTCATCTTTTTATCGTAACACCATTTGGTGTATGAATTACAAAATGACGTTGAAGAGAAAACGGAAATGTTTGTGCTATACCGGAAAATTGAAATGAAATTTATGAGTTTTTATCTTTATATGTATATAGATAAATTTATATTTTTTATATTTCATTCATTTTTATTTAAAATAATATCACATTCATACAAACTATTGAAACGATGAATAAAAATAAAAGTTTTTCCTTGTGATTATATAAAGAAATAAAAATATGTATGTATAAAAGATAAAATTATTCTATATAAGTATATTTATATTTTTGGATATTTATAAAGAATTTTCGAAGTAAGATTTGTATTGTTAAGTTTAATGAAGACAATTAAATAAATATTTTTATTTAGAAAATTCTTAAAATATTTTGTACAAAATTCAAGAGAATTAGTCAAACAGAAAAATAATGATATAGAAATAGAAATTAATGAATAATGAATTGTTTTTTTTTTTTTTTTTTTTGAATTTCATTAAATTTTTTTACATCGTTGCATACAATAATATTTGGAATATTATTTTTTGGTTTACAACGTTAACATAAATAAATTTATTTGGAAAATGTTTTTCACTTAATAATTTGTAACAAAAAAACAAAAAAAAAACATTATAATTACATTAAAAAAAATGAGATGATCCTAAATTAAGGATATTTTGTTCTTTTATTCTCTCAATTCAATGGTAATTTTTTGTTAATGTACCACAGATTTAGGCCGAATTCATAAAGGTCAAATGATTGTTTTATGTCCAGAATCATGAATTCATAAACTTTTTGACGTATTTGTCATACATTCATAAACTTTGAGACTTTGCAATTAATCAAAAATTTGAGCGCATTCGCGCATCAATTTTAACTTGAATGCACATGATTGTCATTTGCTTGTCTTTTGACGGTCACCGTCCGTTAATCAAAAAATCATTTGATCGTTAAATTGATGATGTTTATGAATTCACCCTTACATATTACAAAATGTTCAGTTACAAAAACATAATTAATAAAATCAACTGTTGTACACATAAAACAGTTAACGTACTTTGCTCTTATATACTGTTTGCAAAATTTAAAACTATACTTTTTCATGTTAAACGCGTATGCCTCAATTCAATTAAGAATATCTAGAGAGTTTGAAAAAAAAAACTTTTTTTTTATTTTACTCTTTTAATTAATTTTTTTAAATCCGTGTAACATTACACATACTAATTTTGAATTAAATATTGTAATTAAATATGTTATAGTGTAATTCATGGTTTTTCTATTTTAATTTTTTCATGTATAAAATGATTAAATTAACATCATTACATGAATATGTATAAAAGTGTTATTATGTATAATTACCACTTTCTGTTTATGAAAGCGTAATATAATAGATAAATAAAATAATCACATATGACATTTTTGTCACTTCACATAAAACAAAAGTGTGAACATAATTAAATTCTAATGACAGTCAGTAATAACACACGTGATAATATTTAACGCAAACATTTTTACCTAATTTTATTTTTTGTTTTAATATTTTTATTTCTTGAACATAATCAAGGGGGAAAAAGTACATGTACTGAAAAACAAAATTTTCAAATTTTTATTTAAAACAAAAAAAAAAAAAAAGGGATGAAAAAAGTCATATTAAACTTTAAAGTATGTTTAACAATTTGTCAGTGCTTTTTTTGTTTTTTAGCATGACATAATCAGAACATAATTTATTGTTTTATTTAAAATTATTGTTTTAAAAAAATAATAGAAAATGTTTTTCAAAAAAAAAAAAAAAAAAATTTAGCTCAAGGTTATTTCAAAAATTTCAATTAAAAAATTTAACACAACAAAATTAAAACATTAAATTAACAATTTTTTCATATTATAATAAATAATTTATTTATACGAAATTAAAAGCGTAAATTTAAAACTAGTTTTCGTTGGATAAAAAGATAAAAAGAGGCTAATGATGTTATTTTCTTTAAATTAAAAAAAAAAAAAAAAGAAGAAAAACGCAACGGAAAAAATGATGACAAAAAGGTGTCAGCATTTAAATTTTTTTTTTTAATGTTCTTTATGCACATTAAAACTCATAATTTTCATTACATACGCTCATCATCATCAACATCATTATCATCATTTTCATCATCAACATACTTCAGAAAAACTTGATGTACTTTGTTTACTTACTTGCATATTTGTAAAACAAAGTAAAATTGTACACACATACATATGAATGTACATACATTCATTTATGTTTACTTAATATATATATAACAGATATGTGTACGCATACATATTCTTATAGTGTGCATATACATATGTCTATTATTATGATGTGTGTGTGAAAACTCCTTATAACTTTTTTATTATGTACGTGGTAAAACTTAAGAGCTCTTAAAATAGGATACAATCTGCTGACATAATCTACTTGTCACGGAATGAAAGTCAGATTTTTGATGTTTTCTTACACATATGCATGCATGAACACAATAAATATACAAATTATGTATAGGAGGAATTATTACAAAAATTTCTGTATACCTGTATGATAAATATACGTACATACATATGTACATATTTTATACATTATTTACACAACTTTACTTTTCAGATATGTATGTTTGAATGGTACGTGTATGTTTCCTTTACGCATGATATACGAAAGCATTATTATATACTTGTGCATTTATTTTATCACTTTAGCACATTACTGCTTTAACAATAACTTATTATTTTTAGGTTTCTTTTAATCTCTTATATTTAGAATAAAAGTTTAATAAAACAAACAAACAAAAAGTTTGTAAATAATAAACAAATAAAAAAAATTGTTTTTTTTTTTGTCTTGACAATTATGATATTAATAAACAAAATATTTTTTTTTCTATAAAAATACGAATTTTAAGCAAATTTTGAAATTAAAACAGAAAAGGAAAAGAATAACATAGAATAAATAAACGTTTTTGTTTTTTTTTAAGTTCAATCATGAAAAAAACAAAACAAAAAAATTTTTGTTTAGAAAAAAAGTAGAATGTATTTCAAAATAAACTATTTTAATACATTTTAATTAAAAAATGCTGCTTTTGTTTATAAAATATTTTCAAAACATAATTCACAAGAGCATATAACAAATTTCGTTTTTTATTTAGTATAGTGACAATATGTATCCCATATGCAGAACTGTATACGTACACACATGCATGCATATGTAATTAGAAATCAGTGAACATTGGCCAAAATTACAATCTCCTGCATGTTTAAAATACAAAGTTAAATTTTTCAATTTTTTTTTTTTTTTTCATTTCCCTATTTAATATTCGCGTCTGTTTAAAAAATTTTCAAAAAAAAAAAAAAAAATTTATGCATGGACCGGAAAAACATTTTGTACAGAAAAGAAAAATGAATAAAAAGAGTAGGTAAATATAAGTTAAAAATTTTAATTTACAAAAATTTTAGAAAAGTTTCTCTTTTCAAATCAATGGCGTTTAGTCATTTTTTATCTGAGTTACAGGACAATTTTTGATTTAAAGTATATAATGAATTTTCTACTGGCGAATAAGTAATATTAGAATTCTACCATGTTTTAGATATCCGAATATGTAGTTGTTAAATCACGTAGGTATGTGTGTATAGATATAATATTTTTTCAAAAGAATTCAAATTTATTCAATCAATTTTATTTATAATATCGAATGTATACAGGGTGTTCCAGAGTGAAGATTTGTCATGTATGGGGTAAGTATTATTTTTATTATTTTTTCATCATGTATTATTTTCAAAATGGGCTTTGTAATGTACTTACCTCTGAATATTTCTAGCAAAAGAGATATAATTAAAAATTTTCGGACATGTGTAGTATATGACGTCATATAATTGGTCATATTTTTTAAATCATATTTCATATTCAATTCGTCCTTAAACTTAAATCAAATAAAAGCTGAGACATGGGCGCTCTGAAATACACGATACGCTTATTTTGTCTGAGACATCCTGTATTATTATACATACTTTATAATATTTTCGTTAAAAAACATGTAAAAGGTCGATGAAAATTTTTCTTTTTTTTTTCTTGTCGCATTTATTACAAGTTGTTTAGGTCAATAATTCAAAAAAAAAAAAAAAAAAAAGAAAAGAAATTTATATTGAACTATGTATGTAGTCATTATTTTGAGTTTTTATAACATTCAAAAAAAAAAACTCGGTGTTATAAATATAACACATTGGGTAAAACTATTTAATTACAAGAAAAACATGCCTTATTTCTTGTTGATCGTTATCTTAATTAGTTTCAATATACTCATACAAGTAATTTGATTTTGTTTTTTATTTTTTATATTTTTGTGTGTAATTCCACACAGTTATCACGTTTCCTTATAAACAAAAAATAACAAATATAAATATGAATTTAAATGTGAAAAATATACTTTTACCATTTTACGTACAACTCATTTCAATATGTACGAATGTCCTTTTTCCTGTTCATTAATAAGTGATGAAAATTTTTTTAAAAAATCACGTTTTTTGTGATATATACATTTTTTGGATAAATTATGTTCTTTTAAGACAGTAAGGCAGTCTACATTAAATTAAATTTTTTTTTATTACGTTCATCATAATATGACCTGTTATGAATTAAATGAAAAAATAATCACTAGTATTTTTCATAATTTATTACATTAATTTTCCGTATAAATGGATTAAGTTTAATTTTTTTTTTTTTAATGAAGTAAAGTATATTATTTTAATTATGGTTTAAAATTCATAAATACGTACATGTACATACATACATACTTACATATGTATAGTCATGCAATATTTTCGTATGACTATGTACCTCTATATATTTATTTATTTAAAAAAAAAAAAAATTAAATTAAATACGAAGAAAAAAAAATGATTCGATCGTTATATGCATTGATTTCTCTTTAAACATTAATATCCTTTTTTTCATTCTATTTTTTGACTACATAAAATCAAAATGATGAAATAACATTTATTGATAAAAGAAACCAATGACTAAAGCATTATATTGTAAACAAAAATAAAATAGCAAAATTTCATTTAGAAAAAAAAAAATGTCATTAGAAACAAATTTAACATCATATTTAAATTTTTTTTGTGCTATTTTATTTTTCACTTAAAGCATCACTTTAACATTAAATATTATTACTTCACGAGAAAAATATGTAAGCAAAAGCAATATTGTATCATTTATTTTTGTTAACAAAATAATATTACTATACTCTGTTTATTAATAATTTTCAGTGTACAACCTATAGGAGTACGTATGTCCTTATTCTTCTTGTCATAATTTCTAATAAGATTGTTTCGGGGTAAAGTTGCCAGAATGCTTAAATTAAGTTCAAATATTCTATATCCATGTGTTAATTTTTATTTACACATCACACTCAAGCGAACCAATTAACTTTTACTTCTTCAAGGGGAAAGGAAACCGATTGCACTAGATGGATATTTTTCGTATCATACAAATTGATAACACTATTCAAGCTAGTCGTTTAAGTTGCTATTTGTTTTCTGCACTTAGTCGAATACAGATAAATTACATTATACAGCTAGCGGGAAAATAGGATAAAATTGCGAGATATTTTTTCACATGAGGTACATATATACTGAAAATCATTAATAGACAGAGTATAAATGCAATGCTTTTTGTGATTACCATATTACATATGTACGTATTTAAGTTTATATACATATGTACGTATACATTTAGAAATATGTATATTATCTGTCTATATAAATGTGTTCAAATCTATGTAGGGCGGGAGCGTTCGTCACATCATGTACATTATAAAAAATATTTTAAAACAATTTTTGCTTGAAAATATCACAAATTGAAATATTATATTTAATAGCATACACGCGAAACGGTTTCGAACACTTTTTTAAATTTTTTTACATAAGTATATTTTTTTTTTCGTTTTATTTTTCTTTCTAAAAAGACATTAGTGATCTTTTTTATATAAAACTCAGGCATTGTATTTTATATGTACTTATGATATATTGAGAAAGATAACAATAAAAACGATAATGATGTAAAGAAATTTATAAATTTTTGTATTTTGTACAATGTAACATTTAGAAAATATTTTATATAATATACACCCCTTTGACTGGTTTTATGTTTGGGAAAAAATTATTATTGATTTTTTTTCTTCTGATAGGTATTCTTAGAAATATCGATATTCTAGACATTCTATTGTGCGATTGAAATTAACCATAAATTCTTTTTCTAATTTAAACAATTTAATATTTTTAGTTAAATAAAATTTTTGTTGTGTTCAAAAAATGGAAAATACTCAGTTGAGTATTCATAACTAAATTTAAACTGAATAACTTTCATTTGTACGAACATTTCTTACAATAAAAGAATTATTCTATTTAATTTAAATATATTCATGGCATTCATTTGTTATTTATGTTTACTTTATTGAATAAAAAAAATTATGTAATCTAAATTATTTAACAGCATTTATTTGAAAAATATAAAAAAATTTTCTTATATTTGTTTGTTTCTTCATATAACAAAAAAAAAAAAACTAGAAAATTTATTCAAACATTCAATCAGTTTTGAATATTTACTGTGGAAATTCACATCTATACTACAAATGAAATAAAATAAATTGACTTCAGACAAAAAAGAAAAGAAAAACAAAAAAAAAATGAAGGAAAATACAAATGAAAAAATTATAACAATAAAAAGAATAAAATAATTTTGAAGAAAATTAAATAAATTTTGGATATCATCACGTAAACGGATGTGTGTGTGTAAGATGCTCGCCATCATAAACGAAAATAACAAGATAAGGCTAAATTATTATGTTTGTTTGTTATGTATACGTTAAAGATGTGTGTATTAACTATAGGAAAAAAAAAACAAGACATGTTTAACGTACAAGATTAATGTTATACCCGTAGAATAAAACCATAATTCAATTTGATATCGTTACGATGACAAAAATTACATTTGCCCCCTCAAGAATTTTTCATTGATTACATGTTATATTTTGTTATATCGCATTTTTACCATTGAACATTTCAAAATCTTTGCATGATAGTCGGAAAGATTCCTAATATTCAATGTATGTTCATTCATACAAATTTTAAAAAAATATTCATCTTATTTTACTATACCAACATTTTGGTTTTATTTGTTTTAATATTGAATTTTTATTTAATTTTGTTATTATATTTGCAAATTTAAAAAAAAGAAAATGTTTGTTTATTTAATTTTTTTTTCTTTTTTGTCAACTTGTCGTGTTTAACATTCGCTTTAATGTCTTAATTTTATTAAAATAAATTTATTGAAAAAACAAAAAAAAAAAATTAAATTCGTATATTTCGATTATAAATTAAATTCAGACATTTCGATGTCTGTGATTAATTAGATCTAAACAAATTGAGTAAATAACAGTTTAAGAAAATCTATTGAAACTAAAATATAAATTTTCAAAATTTTACATTTTTACAATTACGTTTTTTAATTGAACGTAGAACAATACAATATATTAGATAAAAGAAAAATTTTTTGTCTTCAATTATAACTATACTCTGTTCACTAATGTGGTGCACTTAAAGTCTTATAAAAATATATGTACGTACATATATTATTTTCTCGTAATTTCTAATAAGATCATCTTACGAGCAGTATTATCACAATCTTTAAAGTTATCATATAACACGAAATGAATTTTCTCAAAATCAATATATAGTACAGCGATGTAAAGTGATACTACTTTATGTCATCTCCATAAGACCTTAACTGCATCAAATTAGTATATAGACTATAGGTACTTGATTATAAATTCTATACTTCACATTACAAACACAATAGATGTATTTTAAAATTTCGATAATATATAAAATTTATCAAATACATGTTACGTGTATAACAATTAATTTATGAAGTATATAAAGTTAATGCATTCAATCAATTCAATATTATTATTTTATCATGTGATATAAAGTTAAATGGACTTTAATTGAAATTTTCATACCTATACCGTATTCCATATGCATTGTTGAATTGGTATACATAAATAGTACAAATTTCATTTAATTTTCTTTTTTATTTTCGTTCTTTTAAAACGTTATGTGTTATTTATACAACACAAAATGTACACAACAAATGCATTCATGAATATATGTATGTATGTACATATATCAAAATTCGAAAGTGTCCTAGAATCAATGATGTATTTCAAAATATTTGAAATGTTTTCAAAACAAAAACAAAGAAAACCTAATTCCTGATTGAAACGATTTTAATGTGAAATAAAGTCAATAAAATTTTATTGAATACAAAATACATTATTTGTTAAAATATACGTGAATTTTATTTGCTACACACACATACTGTACATATGTGTATAATATACATATGTGTTTGTATGTATATGTATAAATGTGTATATGTACGTTAAAAAGAAATGTACGAATGTGATATAGTGTTTCAATATTATTGTGAATTTATTTGAATTCACACTGGATTATATGTACTCGAACATACATATGTGTGTATTTAAAATATTATCATTTTAATTATTAAAATAGTTCAAATAAATGAAGAAATTTTAATTAACCAAATTCAAAGAGAAATTAATGCATTATTCAGGTTTTCGGAAATTAAATTGAAATGAAAAAAATTTTATCAATTTTTTGTTTTTAATTTCCAGACGTTTTATCTTATTTTTTTTTTTTTTTTTGTATAATATATGAAATATTTTTTTAAAATATTTTATATTATAATATTTAAAATTTTTTAAATATTTTTTCATTAAAATAATTATTTTTTTATTGCAAAAAAAAAAAAAACGAAAGTATACTACATCCAAAGTATAAATTCATTTGAAAATACCTATTTATGTATTTCCAAATCTTTTAAAATAAAATCATTATTATTTTATTCAAGTGCTATTATCTAATATTTTTCATTGTAATTAACACAGAAAATAATAATAATAATAATTCATATTATTTGTAATCATTTTATATGTGTTTTAAGTATTCATCATTGTGCATTTAATTCTCAAGTGATACTACAATGATACTTGAACATTTTAGAAACAATGTTTAATTTGATTTCAAAAATATTATAATAGTCATCTAGAAATTCTTAATTATATTTCATAATAATTATAAAATTGTTATCGTACATACACTTGAATAAAATCTGTTAAATGATTTACAAAAAAAAAAAAACAATATATATTTATGTAATTTCAAATTACTGTGAAATTCTAATTCACACTTCAATATGACAGTATGTAAATAAAATTTATTGTTTTCATTTGTGTAAAAGTTTCAAGGATTTTCTTTATTTGATATTCCGTGACACTTTTATGTTTCATGTCAAATTGAATTAAATGATTGCTAAATGTTTATACATATATTCGTATTCGACAACTCTGTTGAAATGCATTTTCTACAGCAATGTACATAACATGCATATCTATATCCTTCACATGAAATCCTTAAAAAATATTTATAAATTAATGATGAATGTTAACCTCCTTTGACTTTTTATAATAGGGGTACATCTTGTTCTTAATCTGATAAAACAATCAAGAAATCCATCATAAGCTTAATATGCACATAAATATGTACTTTAGTACATATTCAAGAACATTAATTCTATTTCACACGTACAAGGTGTACATACGATACGAGTGTATACATATTGTATAGTATAATGTAGTTGTCATCATCATTCTTCAGAATGTTGTAATAATATTTATAAAATACTTGTATGTACATATATACGATATCCATTTAAATATAATAAAATGAAATTTGCCTCAAAAGGTGCCTTTTACATTTTAAATACATATTTAATAATAAATCATTTTGAAAAGACTAACCAAACAGAAGGTAATAAATAATTTTCACTTTTAATACATATAAATAATTTATTTGTGGTTTATGTATGACATGAAATGCTTGTAAACCATTTTACAAGTTATAAAGAAATGTTTAGAAAACTTAAGTATATGTAAGTAAGTCAATTTAAATTGAATTTAGATATAGATTTACTTTAAATAAATGTATATTTTGTATGTATAACTCATAAATTAATGTTATCATGAATGAAATTTACTTGTTTTCTTATACATATACATGTACACATGTATACAGTGTTGAGGCAATATTTCAATACATATTACATGTTTTCTATATTAAATGTTATGTATATTTTTATTTTTTACATACAAAATACGTTAAATAAATAATTTTCATATTCACATATATTTTCATCATTTTATTGTGCATTTGACTTGAATTAAAAAGCATTTCCATGAAATGCATTATCAAGAAATTAATTTATAAAATTTATTTTTTCTCGATATTTTTCTACTATATACTTTAAAAGGTGGTTTCAATATTTTCTTTGAAATTTTTTATAATAGAAAATACTTGGAAAATTGTCATGTAATCAAAATACTAGGGATTTTCTTTTAAAAACCTGTCACTATATGGAAAAATGTGAAAAGTCGAATAAACAAAAAAAAAAAAAAACATTTAATTCAAATTTTAGATTGTTTATGAAATTTCTGAGTTACACGAGTAAAAAAAAGCACATTATAAAAACTATAATTCGTTGAAATTTTCAATAGAACAAAAATAATAGCAAATTGTGAAAAATTTATTAGAAAATTATTTAATGAATTCTCTAAAAAAAAATTCACTACAATTTTTCAAAAAAAAAAAAAAATTCGACTGCTATATATACTTAAGTATTTCTGTTATGTAAAATACTTTAAAGGCATATTCAACATGAATTTATTTTTATTTATTTATTATTTGTTTATGTAAAATTTTTAATTTTTCACTATTTCTTATAATGTGAATATTTTGAATAGTTTAAAACTGGTTAAAGAATCTGAAACTTATTCTATTTTAAAATACAAGTATTACAATGTACCTATATGTATGTATATTTAAAAGAAAATCCATTATATATAAATATGCATGAAAATTTTCTTTCTATAAATTATGCATTAATTTTCTTCTTTTTGTTTTTTTTTTTTTTGTTTTTTGAGTTAAACAAAATATAAAGAGGAAAAGACTGAAAATTTTATTTTGTTTTTATTGAATATCTTAAATACATACTAAAAAAAAAATAAATAAATGACATACTTTCATTGCATAATACATATACACGTATGAAATAAATATGTAAACATGCATAGAGATTTTTCACTATAAAATAGTTCTTATATAATTTATCAAAATATTTTATCATGAAAAATAACTTTGAAAATTTGTTGTTGTTTTTTTTTTTTTTTTTTGCTTCATTCACAATAGATTTCATTTCAAATGTGTATGTAAATTATTTTGTAAATATTTACACTATCAAAGTTTTTTTTTTTTATTGTTTTTTGTTTTATTAAAGTTATGTGCTTGAGGTTTTTTAATACATATTTTCGTTTTCATGTTTAGTTTAAAAAACAAAAACAAAAAAAAAATATCAAATATATTTTTCACATAATTTTAAATAAAATTTTGCACAAGAAAAATGCTTTTATGTGGCTTGTTTTATAAGTTTTAACCTTTACCTTTAGTTGGTTAAGTGGTTTATTTTTTTATTTTGTAAAATGGTTTTGTATTTTTATCATTTTTCTTATAGTAATTCTAAATTTCTAACTATATTTTATGTAAAAAAAAAAAAGAAAATTCGTTTTTTATTTTCATTTTATATGCATTCTAATTTTATATGTAATGTAGTTAACAATTCTAATTACGGTCTGAAATGAATGTCTTTTTCTTAAATTAACAATGAATGTATACATACACACACTTAAATGATTGCCTTTTTGATATGAACATACTAAAAATGTAGAATAAAATTTATTGAAATCAATAAAATATAGAAAATTTATAATAGCCATTCTAGAGTACTTTATTCAACTTAAAAGTTTTAAATAAAATAATTTCTTATCGTATTCATATAGTACATATTAGGATTATAGTGAAGTGTTCAAATAAATATACAGATAAAATCCATGAATCTTTTCTGCTCATATGGGAATAATGAATACTCTTATACATATTATGTACATATGTACATATATATAAGATAACCAATTTGTTATGATCATGTTAGTAAAAGAAATGGTGAAATAAAAGCAATTTATTTTATGAACACTTATCACCAATTTTTTTTTTTTTTACACTTTTATTTTCTAGATTAATGATTATAATTTTCTATTGTATTTCACACATGATATAAATTTTGTATGTATGTTGATTAATTTCATTCTTGTATTTAAAACGTATTATTATACTTAAAATAAATTTATTTCAATGATCATGAGAAGGTATGAATTAAAAATTTCTAAATTATTGAAAATATTATTTCTGAAACTTTTCTTAGTAATTACGTTTTCAATTGTGATGTTTATGCATATAGGAAAAATCTTACATGTGTAGATAGATGTGATAGAGATGTGATTATAAAATTCTTCTAAGTTATTAGAATAAAAAAAAAAAATTTAAATTATATCCTTTAATATTGTAATTGAAAAGCATTTTTATAAAAATTTTTTAATTTAATCAAAGTCTTTGTTTATTTCAAATTTCGATGTATTATGTACAATTAAACGAATTTATTTGACCCTTCTGCACATATGCACTCTCGAACTAAACTTCTATGTTTTTTTTTTAATAAAATGAAAAAACATAAATCAAGATGACTGTTTTTTTTCCATCGTATTTCTTGGCAAATAACACAATATACTCGTATGCTCCACATGTATGAATATATAGATTTTCTTGGATATATGTACAATCCTAAACGATCAAATAAATTTCTTCTTTTGTTGTAATTCAGAAAAATAAAAAAATCAAAAAAATCAATGACACTTCATTTCAAGTTTTAACCAAAATCACTTTCTTAAATAGCCAAGATGATGAAAAAGAGAAAACAACAACAACAACAACAACAAATTCACTTTTCTTATTTTTGTTTTTTTAGTATTTTCTAAAAGGAAAACGGAAAGAAAAGTGACTGTATAGTAAAGAACTGAAGTTTCGAATTAAGTTTATTATGTTTGTATAACAGTCTAGAGTAGATATAATATCAATATAAAGATATGTGTAATCTGTTCTTTCACATTCATTTTATCCAGAATAATTTCATGGTTGTTATTCGGGTTCAGTTTAATTTTTATGTCTTTTTTTCTATTCTCATTTTTTTTTTTTTCATTCGTTTACATTTTCATGGATGAATAAATACCAAAAAAGAATTATAGATACATAGAGATAGATAGAATGTGGCCAACTATATAAAAGATGGACAACATTATTTTCTTCATTTTTTTAATTTTTTTTTTCTTTCTTGATTTTCTTGCATTTTTGTTAGTAAAAATGGTCATTCTAACATTTGATATCTTTCGTATTTCTTAGCATTTTCTTTATTTCTCAAAAAAAAAAAAAAAAAAAAAAAAAAACATTAAAAAAAAAATCTCGTATCTTGTATACTTAAACAACAATCAAACTGATTTCAAAATGATATAAAAGTTCAAAGAGTACAAAAAGTACACACACAAAAAACCAGAACCAGAAAAGAAAAAAAAATAACAGTACAAAGTAAAGTGGCAATCATGGAATTCTAAATTCGTTAATTTTATCCCAATGGACTTTTATTGAAAAGTAGACACATTTAAAAGTTACACTAGATATATGCATGTCTGTAAAATGATGTTGTTAAATGTATTTTGTACATACTATATACTCGTATATAACATAGGAAACGAAGCGATTTTATAAGAAAAATATCTTTTATATAACTTTTACTTGCACATATTATGATGTTTAATACATTATAAACTTTATCTGTTATTTAGTTTATTTTTGTTGTATTTTTTTTTTTCGCTTTTCATTTTATTTTGTATACAATAAACATTAAATTGTAATAGTCATCAAAAAGTTATACTATAGCTATATCATGATGCAGAACATCAAGAATGGTGAATTTTCCTTTTGGGATTTTCATTTTTAAAATTAAATAGAATCAAAATGTTTTTTTTTTTTTTTTGTAGGATCAATAAATCGACATAAAATAGAATAATTATATGGAATGTAATGAAGAATATGAAAAAATGAAAAAGGCAATTTATAAAATTTTTAAAAATGAAAATTTTAAAATTTCAAAATTTTCTTAAGAAAATATAAATAAAATTTAAACAGGCAATAATTTATGTTTGAAACCCAGTGATTACATTACCACAAGCGAATATGTCGGAGACAATGATGCTTCTTTTTAAAAATCTCATGATCATTACTGTATTTTAATTGTTCAATTGATATTTTCAATATTCAATAGATCCTACATATGTAGATTTGTTCAATGTATTCAGTTGAAGATCATATAATGTGAAAAAGAAAATTGTACTATAAAAAGTTTATTTCACATATGGAAGAAAACTGTATTTTCCTTTTTAGTCTGTAATGGCTTTTTATTATTATTTTAATTTTCTAATGATATTTATTTACTTAATACTATTATCAGGGATTAAAAGTAAATAAAAAATTTAAAATTATGTAATAAGTAGAAAAAACTGACAAAAAAGATTACATGCGTTAAAAAAGGATTTAAAGTATATATAACTGACATGCAATTCAGAAAAGAAAATTTATGCACATTCATATGTATGCATGAACACGCACACTCTGTTATATGAACATATGTACATACATATGTATATGTATATAAGTATATTAGAAGGATTTTAGAAATAATTTTCTTTTAACATTGCAAAGTCATATACATATGTGTGTATGTATATGTGCATTTTATGAATATGTTGTGAATAAAATGTACTCGTACCATATACTTAAATGTATGAGTGTTATAAAGTGCACTTGACATATGTCATTGTGGAATATATGACAGTTATAAGATGTGTTTTGTAGCAACACTGTATACATGTACATATGATTTTGATTCCCTTTTTCTTCTCTTAACAATTTCTTTTCCATTTTCATTTACTTCGTTTTTTTTTTTTTTTAAATTTTACTTTAAAATATGAAAATCCTTTTTATTACTTAGTTACATATACATATGTATGTATATAAGTGCAGTTTTTATTACCACACACATACACATGTGTTAGTAACACACAAATGCACATACATATAGTATGTACATATATGTGCTTTTTCTTTCTAATTTTGCTCTTTTCAATGCATTTATTGTGTGAATGTAATTTTTTTTTGTTTTCTTTTACTTTTATATTGCATTGTCATCGTTTTTGAATTTTCTTAAAAGAATATATTACAGAAAGAATGAACAAAAAAAAAATTTTATTTAGTACACGTTTTGTTAGTTTCTTGTTAAATAATACTTATAACAAGTTTATTTATTTATTTTTCTCTTTTTATTGTTATTTTCAAAATAAGAACATTATACAGATCTGTATGATTTTGACATATCATTAAATATGTGCACATTTTAAATTTGATTTTACATATTTTGAAAATAATGCATTTTAGTTGTTGTTTTTTCCGTTGGTTTTTTCATTTTCAGAGAATTGAATTTCCTGAAAATCCTGAATTTGCATTTCCTGTTTAATTGTCGTGTATTTTTAAAAATCGTATTTTTTTTTTTTTTTTTTTTTTTATTATTATGTTTGTAAAATATTTTTTGATGGTAATTATTTAAATGAATTTTTTACGTTACTGATTATGATTTATGACGTACATATGCACACATATGTATATCGTCAAATAATTTACAGTGTTAAATATATGTATATAACGCTTAAAATAGACAAACAAAGAGCATAAAGGTAGTTCTTTTATAACATTCTTCTATGAATACTTTAGATTTTCTAAGAATCTTGGTAAGATCATTAATTTTTGTTCATTTTTGTTTGTAATAAAATTTAAATTTGTGATGAAAATTGCATTCATTTTCACTATATACATTCAAACCTTTTTCTTTTTCTGTTATTTTTCATCATCATCATCTTCATTATCATCATATTCGTTATGTCTCTTCATTTTTCTCAAGTATAGAAACTATACGATTATTATATATGTAATAAAATCAACTTTTAAAATATCTTGACTTAAATTTTGCATATTTAAAATTGTCGTTTTGTTTGTTGTTATCTCTAAATAGAATACACACGTACGTATATATAGTGAAGTGGAAAATGAGTAAAATTGAGTCTGTATGACTTCATTAATTCAGTCTATTCAATGTGTATATGTTCGTTGTCTATTTTGCATTTCAAGTGGTTCTTAGGAAAAACTTAAAAGCAAAAATTTCTCAAAGAAGTAAAATTTATGACGAAAAATTCAAGTACATTATAAACACACAAACACGTATACACACGTATATGTATGGCAAAAGTCATTTTGCATGCATGAGAAAGTTGAAAAATGTTTTTTTTTTTTTTGTTTTAAAAATAAAAAATAAAAATATTAAACATTCAAGTGTTGACTACTTTTTGTGGTAAATTTGTAATATTAAATACTTCTAATATGTACTTCCTTTTTCATTTTTTTTTTTTGACCCATACTATTTTAAGAATGTTCCCTTTGAAATTATTTACATAAATTAAATATTTTAATTTTCTCTTCAAACCCTTTTAGATATTGATAGAAAAAAAAATTTTTTTTTTTTTAAAATGTTTTAAATAACAATTTATTTTTGTTTTTTGAAAGAAAAACGATTTTATTCAATAAATTAAAAATTTTCTTAAAATCAAAAATTTTCCTAAAATTGAAATGAAAAAATATAAAAAATTTATTTTACAAGTTTTTCAAATATAATTTACTATATTTAACGTGGGCTAGATTTAACTGGCTGGAGGCAAATTCTCTATGAGGCCAAGGACCTACTGAGGTCTGTAGAGCCATGATAGAAGAAAAAGAATTTAATGTGGATGCATTTTAGTTTTCAACTTCAAATTTTTCTAATTTATTTGTCATTCATTTTTGTTTGAATTCTAGACTCGTTAAATCAGTAGAAAATACAATTTAAAAAAAAAAACGTTTTTTTTTTACGTGCATTTAAATTTCAATATGTATGTACATATATATTTTTATATCTCTTTTTTTGCGCGAAAAATTGCATTTATCTTTACGGTTTGTCTTAACATTTTTTAGTCAATGGATTTATAACATCTAGATTTTACAGAAAATAAAAACAAAAAAGGGGATTTAATTCATGAAAAATCTAGGACGAGAATGATATGTGTTTGTACACATATACATATATGTATATACATTTTATATTAATGTAAGTATAATTCAAGAAAAAGACATATGGTTCTTGACATTAAGGATTTCCTATTAGCTTTCTTGTTAGCTTATTTGTCTATTTCTTAAATTGTATAATATATAAAGTACAAGTGCATACCGTACACATTTACCATTTTAAATGCATTTTATTTACGGTATAAAATTCCGTTATGTCATTGTCTTAAAAGAATTACAATTTTCCACAAGTATAGTAATTGAAAAACTAAAATAACAACAACAACAAAAGGAAAATTTTCATTTTTACCATACCATATTTTAGTGAAATTGGTTAAATTTTCAATTTATTTTGGATGCTGCCGACATGTAATTTAATGTTTTTTTTTTTTTATTTTTTTGATTTTTTTTTGTGTACATTCAGTATGTGTACATACAGATAAATGTACGCATTTATTTATTCAATGAAATGTTGAATGAGATATTTTTTTTTTTTCGGTTAGAAAATAATTTACAATATTCTTGCAATTACTTCAAGAAATTGGCACATTTCCAAATTATTTTTCAGCCAAATTCGTATATCTTCATACATACATACGGTGTGATGTTGAATAAAATGTGTGAATGTATTGAATAAAATGTGTGAATGTATTGTATAAAATGCATGTAATGTAATCCATATATTCAATGTTGAAAATTCTTCTGTTCCACAACATGCACAAACATATGTGCCTGCATAATTACCTTCACACATCAAGTCAATTTGTACTAAAAAAAAAAAATCACATATTGTCGCAACCCTATTTACATGTTTAAAAACATTTTTAATACATTTCTTAATACATGTTCATTTGTTTTTTAAGTAATTTTGGTAAATGGATAATATTTCCAATTCAAAAAAAAAAAAAAGAAATGTCTATATAATGAGATAAAAATTCTAATTAAAATGATTGTAATCTGGTTGGGTGTTAAAATTTCAAATTTTACATCCAATTTAAAATGATAATAAAAATTAAGCTAATTTTTTTTGTTTTTTTAATCCATTTATCTACTAAATGTACGTGAAAGTACACAGTATATTAAAAATTTTCAAATTTAAATTGTATTCGAAATAAATTATTATCATGCATATAGAAAGACATGCAAATCTTGTTACAACATACCAGACAGCAAAACATTTAAATCATAAATTAAAGATAATTTATTTTTAATTAATCTAATAATTTTGATTTTTAATTAATTGTAAATAAAATTAGGTCATTGTCATTATAACAAAATTTTTGATATCAATAATTAAAATATGTATATACATACATATGTATGTCATATACGAAATAAAAATGTATCGAAATGTTATTATATTGAAATTTTGATTCCTTTTTTGTATCATGTTATTACCAATTTATATATCATGTTTACGTACATGATATATATTCTGTGTAATGACATACGTTTGTGTGTATGTGCATAACACATATATCATTAATATACAATTTATCTTACACACCTTATAGTGTAATTGAGTCAGTTTTCATCAAATTTTGATGATTTTGATCACGCACATTAGCTTTATATATATTATATATTAGGTCCTTAACACTTTATAATAAAAAAAAATAATTTTTTTGATTGTATTTTATTATCAGATTTTCTTTTTTTTCTTTCTGTTAATAAACATTTTGATATAATTATGTTTGCGTATATTATACGTATACAAATTATACTTTCTCTTTGCATAGAATAGACAAAATGATACCATGATACTCATTTTTCTGTCATATCATGAACAGATTTTTTTTTAAAAAAAGGTAGATATAATTTTATTTTTCTGGTTTTTGATTTTTGTAGTATCAAAAAGGCTAGAAAGTTAACATTAATTAATTTTTGTTACATCATGTAAACACGCACTATATTTGGACTATACACATGTGTTACATATGCATAAGTGTAATTATGGTGTTATTCATTTTTTCACGTCTTTTTATTTTTATTCGTCAAAAAATATATTGTGTACATTTTTATTTTTGACTTTTATGTTGGGCACGGCTTTTTATATTGAAGTATTTTTTTTTTTTTTTTTCAACTAAAAATTTCATGCGTTCTAAATAAGCACATACGTCATGTAAGTATGAATTTTTTGTTCTATTATAACGATTTAAAAGGACTGTTAACCGAAAATCTTGTAGTGCTTCATAATTGTTACAAAATTTTAAATTTTTTTTCTAACGAGCATTTTGAAAGTATCTCTACGTATTGTATGCACAAGTCTAAATAATAAATTAAAACAAAAGATAAATGTGTATAATTAAGTTCAAATTTTAAAAAAGCAGTATGTATATGATTTTGTGTAAGTGTGATAATTTTTTTTTCAAAAACACTTTAATAATACTTTGTGTTGTAAATAAGTATATAGTTTAAATTTCAAATAGTATCAAAAAATTTAATAGATTTATTAGAGCATTAATTAATTTAAATAATTTACAAAAAAAAAAGCTGAACAAAAAACATGCATTTACATCAATGTCTTGTTTTAAAAAATAACGATATATTTGAAAATACTTGAAAGATAATTTTTCTTGTTTTCCAAAAAGGACTATTTTGTTTTTTTGTAGTCAAAAAAAATTTAACATTTTAGACATGTTCAAATTGTTTGAATTATGATTGAAAATATCGAAATGAAGGAAAATTCAAGAAAATTTATTCTTCGATATTTACTTTTCTTCTTTGCATACATACATACATATGTACGTATATTCGTATATATTCATATACGTACATACATATGTGTACAACATCTTACATGTAATGCTTGTGAGAATATTCGCTTATTATTATTTTTTTTCTATTTAATATTTTTATTAAGTAAATATCTTTGAATAATTTTTTTCCATATTTTTTTTTTTTTACATACGCAAAGACTTATACTTTTTATTCATGTGTATGCATGTACATGCCTAATATCCAGAATATGTAAATATTGAAAATATTGTTTTCTTTTTTTTTTCTCAATTTCTATACAGTATTCCACATAGTTTAATATTTTTCTTATGTATGTACATACATCCTTTAAAAAGAAAATTTTATTTTATTTATTTTTTTGTCTTTTTACAATTTATATTCATTTTGGCTTAAGGCGGATATTACACACCCCTTTTATATGTATATGTATTTTTTTTCATTTTTTTTTTTTCTTTTTTATGTATAATAACAAAAAGAAAAAATTAATATGAGAAGAATATAATTCGTATACTCGAATAAATTTTCAATATAGTATTTTGTGTTATTGTGTTTTTTTTTTTTGCTCAAGAATCTAATAGAAGATGTTTACACATTAACGTATCATATATTTTATCTTTTGGTTCTTTAATATTTAAGTTGTACAAATATGAATTTTATTCACTGTTTTACATAGAATATGAAATATGATTTTAGTTTACGTGTACAAATATTACATATCAGACATACATATAAAAAAAAATAATAATAATAAAAATATGTGTGTCAGTCTTGTTTCAACTCTGATTAGAGAAGGTTCGAACAAGTGTTTATACTTATTACAGTGATAAAAAAAAAAAAAAAAAAACAATTTTACATAATCATAGTTGTCATATTTAGTTATATTAATTTTTTATTTTTTTTTATTTTTACTGAGTTCATTCCTACAAATTAAAAATATAAATAAAATAAAACTATAGTATTTTTCGGCATTAGTGTAAATTAATTCCCCAAAATGGGGATGCCTTTACAAGGTATTTCAATTGATAAAAACAAAAATTTAACAAACAACCTTCCCGGTCATAAATTTTTAATAGTAACAAGAACAGATAACGGACAAAATTTAAGGAGCATATCTCCGTTTTTAATTAAAAAAGTAATAGACCACGTAGCAGCAGGAGAAATTGAGAAATGTAATAAAACAAAAGATGGTAAATTAATCATCAAAACGAAAAATTTGCAACAAGCACAAAAACTTATACAATTAACCTCTTTTGGACTAAATATCAACGTTTGTGTGGAAGAACACAAAACGCTTAATGAGTCTAGAGGTGTAATTTTCTTCCCTGAATTTCAATATTTGACTGATCAAGAAATATTAGAAGAACTTAGGCAATTTAATGTCATAAAATTTAGACGTTTCTTTAAGTCACAAAATGATCAAATGAAAGAAATCGGCCTTTATTGTCTAACTTTTAAAACGGTTGAATTGCCAGAGTCAATTTATATTGGTTATAACAAGATCACTATTAGACCCTACATTCCACCGCCGTTAAGATGTTATAATTGTTTTAAATTTGGACATTTTACAAATGATTGTAAAAGCACTAAAATTTGCAGTAACTGCGGGGAACAATATCATTTGCAAGACACAAGTCATGATTGTGAAAATATTACCAAATGTGTAAATTGCCATCATAACCATAAAGCACTGGACAAAACATGTTACAAATTTAAAAAAGAACAAGAAATTCAAAAAATAAAAATCATTGAAAAAGTTGACATGAGAGAAGCAATAAGGAGGTACAAACAACGGTTTGGAGACAAAGATAATTTTGCTTCTGTTATCAGACAAACAGTTAATAGTATTGTTCCCATACACAATACTAGTAACTCCAAACAAGAAAAGGTTCACTCAGACATAGACAAACAAAAATATGATAGCAGAAACAAGTTCACTGATAATACATCTCAAAATCAAAACAGTCATAAAGATTATACTATAAACGAAATCTCAGTTATTGATGTAAAAGAACAATTATTAAAATCCAAACAATCATCTCCACAAACATCGACAACAACAAAATTGTTAAATAAGGAAACAATCGAAAAAATCACACTGTTACCTAAAACATTAAACAAAAGACAACTAAAAACAATAAAAAATCAATCAAAGCGAGGAAGGGGCAGAGCAAGACAAAACAAGCAGACATCTAATATTGAATTAACTACTGATTCAGAAATGACAATAGATGAGGAATGCAATTAAACATTATCCAGTGGAATTGTAATGGCTACAACAAACATATAGAAGAAATAAAATTATTAGAAGATAAGTATAATCCATACATATTATGTATACAAGAAACAAAATTTAACTTTAATTTCATACCTAATTATAAAAACTATAAAGCTTATTGCAAAAATTTTAAATCAAATACAATATCACATGGAGGAATTATGATATTAGTCAAAAATATGTTTGTCTCTGAACCTATTCATCTCAATACCGACCTTCAAGCCTTGGCCATAAAGGTCTATTATCCATTTAAATTTATCATTTGTAATATTTATATACCACAAAATTTTAAAATTATTTACAAACAGTTAGATAATCTAATAATACAACTTGACTCTCCTTTCATATTAATGGGTGATTTTAATGCATATAATATGTTATGGGGCTCATCTACAACAGATAAGAGAGGGAAAGTAATAGAAAAAATAATTGATGCACATACACTTAATTTACTGAATGATGGTTCATACACCCATTTTAGTTTTGCACACCAAACCCACACATCTATAGACCTTACCATCACTACTCCCTCGTTACAAAATTACTTAGAGTGGTATACTGACTGCGATTTACATAGTAGTGATCACTTTCCAATTATTATTTCTTTCCTTCATTTTAAAAATAACATTGAAAGAAGACCACAATGGAATATTAAAAGAGCTAATTGGGAAATGTATCAAGATAAATTAAAATTTCCATCTACCTTGCCTTCAGATGTAGAAGATCAAGAATCATTAATTCGAAATACTATCCTTAACTCTGCCATAACCGCTATACCTCTTAATGAATATAATAAGATAAATAAGAAACAAGTTCCCTGGTGGAATAGTACCATCAAAAACCTCATTGATACAAGGAAAAGACTTTACCGTATTTATTACAGAACAATGGATCAAGCATCTCTTATAGAGTTTCTAAAAATAAAACGCTTAGCAAGACAAACGATTAAATATTTCAAAAAACTCTATTTAGCAAATTTTCTCAACTCAATTAGCTCACAAATGCCTGTATCTCTCGTTTTTCAAAAAATTCGTAATATCAAGGGAAATGCAAAACAAAACCAAATTACTAGTATTTATGATAACAAACAAAACCTAATAACTGATCCATCAAATATTAGTGAAATTTTTGCAAAAAAATTCGCATATATAAACTCAGATAAATCTTGTTCGACGGAGCATCTAGCTTTCAGGCAGTTATATGAAGTAAGCTTAACTTCTCTTTCTATTTCATCAGATGATAACACGAAGAGCTATAATCAACCCATCTCCTTTGACGAACTAGAATACGCCCTTAGCTCTTGTAAAGGATCTTCGCCAGGAATCGATAAAATACATTATGACATGCTTAAACATCTTACATTAGAAGGGAAAAATAATTTATTAGAATTATATAACACAATTTATATGTACGAACAATTTCCCAAAAGCTGGAAGAAAGCTCTTATTATCCCGGTATTGAAACCTGGTAAAGATCCTACAAATAGTGAAAACTATCGTCCTATTTCATTAACTAGTACCTTATGTAAGGTTCTTGAAAAAATTATTAATAAACGTATAACATGGCATTTAGAGCGACATAATTTACTCAGTAAACATCAAAACGGCTTTAGAAAATCCCGAAGTTGTCTTGACAGTATAGCCTATTTAGAGTCTTTTCTTATGGAAACATTTAATAAAAGGAATATTGCAATAGTAGTTTTCTTCGACATAGAGAAAGCTTATGACTCAGTATGGTCAAAAAAGCTCTTAGAAGCAGTCATGTCATTAGGGTTTACTGGTAAAATAGTAAAATTTATAAAGAATTATCTTGAAGATAGATCATTTGAAGTTGTCGTGGGAAATTCATTCTCCACTGAAAAGTATTTACAAAACGGCATCCCACAAGGTTCAACATTAAGTGTAACCCTTTTTAACATACTAATGAAAACTATTACTGAAGAAATAAAAGCACCTGTTAAATTCACTTTATATGCAGATGATTTATGCATTTTTATGTCTGGACAAAACATAGATGATATAATACCATACCTTCAAGATACTATAAATAAGCTATACAATTGGAGTATAAAGCATGGCTTAAAATTTTCCCAGGATAAAACAAATGTAATGATTTTCAGCAGAAAGAATAAGATTCCTGATAACCCCACCTTGTTTATGAACGGTTATAAACTTAGAACAACAGATTTACACAAGTTCTTAGGCATAACATTAGACCGTAAACTAAAATGGGTGGAACATATTAAATTAACCAAAGCAAAAGCAACAAGAAACTTGAATTTAATAAAAATGCTAGCAACCTCGAAATTTGGTCCAGATACTAAGATGCTATTACGATTAAATCAGTTATTTGTCACTTCCATAATTGATTATGGCTTATTTATATACGGTACTGCATCCCATAGTCACCTTAGGTCATTAAATGCTGTATATAATTCAGGCTTAAGAATATCGTTGGGAGCGTATAGAACTAGCCCTGTAAATAGTATTCTGGTTGAAAGTGAATCACTTCCACTTCAATATAAAATGGAAAAACAAAGCTTAAAGTACGGACTCAAAATCCTATCAAACAAACAACACCCACTTTATTTTAAAATTAGAAATCCAACAGTAAATTCATCTTCTAATTTCAAATCGTCTACGGCATTTCCATTTCACTCAAGGTTTAAAACACTAATAAGAAAATATAATATAATAATACCTCCAAATTCATACAATCAAACTACACAATCTCACCCTCCTTGGGCAAATGTTAAGATAAACATTGACACAGAATTGACGAAATATAGTAAGCAAAACACTAATCCCAATATTTACAAAACCTTATTTCATCATAAAATGCGAGAACAATTTTCAACACATTTTAAAATCTTCACCGACGGGACAATTATTTCTAATGAAACAGGATGCGCTGTTAAATCCTCTAATTTACAACTAAAATACCACTTGCCTCAATACACTTCCATACATTCCTCAGAACTATATGCTATTCTCCAAGGAATTGCTAATTCACCAAAAAACTACCCTAATATATTAATTTGTGTCGATTCACTATCGGCTCTCCAATCCATAGATAACTTGTACAGCGACCATCCAATTGTTCAAGAAATCAAGGATCTCATTCATGAAAAAAGAAACCAAAAATTCCAATTTTTGTGGATCCCAAGTCACAGTGGTATACTGGAAAATGAAGCTGTTGATCTTTTAGCTAAACAATCAATTAAGTCTACAACAGATTCTTGTTTCAAATTTTATCTAAAAGATTTAAATTCCCAAATAAAAAAGAAAATCCTAGAACAATGGGAAATCCAATGGAAAGACATAACAAACAATAAACTTAGAGAAATCCGTGATTCTATCAAAAAATTAAATACAAACTACTTATCAAGAAGGCAAAGTCGTGTTATTACCAGGCTAAGAATAGGTCACTGTAATTTAACTCATTCCTACATTCTCAAACGGACCACACCACCTCTTTGTAGATGCAAGAATAGGATCACAGTCAAACATATTTTTGATGAATGTTCTTTACTTAGAAAAAAAAGGTTAAAATATAACATAAATTGTATAAATGATTTAATATCAGATAACAAAACTAAAATATTTAATATCCTTCACTTTCTAAAAGAAACCGATTTATATAAACATATATAACATCACCTGTAAAAATTAATGTATTTATGTACATATTAGATCCTAAAGCTAAGATATCAATTTAAGTCTAACTGTCATCCAATAATGTAACCTTAAATTTTACTTGGAATTAGGAATTAAGGTCAATTAATATTTTAGTTTTTAATTTTTTTTTGTACTTTTTACTTTTTAAATTTTATATTTACTATATGTATAATTATATATGTATATGTACATGTAAGTGCCTAGTAAAATCCTTATTGGGTTAAAAGGCGAAATATGCAATAAATTAAATTAAATTAAAATATGTGTGTATATTCAGAAAATGGGAAATTATTATTTACTAAATAATAATCTATTTGTTTACAGATATGTTAAATACCAAATAACTTTGAATGGTCAATATAAATAGCTTTAAGCATGAATATTATTTTATGTGCTGTTGAATGGTAGTAACGGTTGCTAATAGTCACAAAAAAAAAAAAAAAAAAAAAAAAAAAAATTCGGAAAATAAATCATTATCCTAAATACCATGTATTTCCTTTTGAACAATTTAATTTTTCCGTAACTATTTTTGTATTTTTTATTTTTATTTTGTATTAATTATTTTTTGTTAACTTATTCAGAAGGAAAATAAATATATGTACGCACATATATGTATGTATGTACATACGAATATATTGCTCACAATAAAGGGCAAAGGACTTTATTTCAATGAATTTTTTCTTTATGCTTTAGCAGTTTGTTTCCGATTGTATTCATATCCTTATTCATTTTGTTTTTTTTTTTTTTTTTTTTTTTTTGTCAAAAGATATTATATTCCACTTACATTGCATATTCTTCGATGAAAAATTATAGCTTATTATTTTTATTTTGTTAAATAAATTGTTCTCAATATTTCAACATTCAAATAAAAGAATTCCGAATGAAATAAAATACTTCCATACAGAATAGAAAAACTAAAACAATTAATTAGGTCTAGCCTATATTTAAACAAATTACTTTTTATCTGTAATTTTTGTTGTTTTTTTTTCTTCTTTGTCGTTTTTCACATAAAACACAAAATTTTTTTGTTTTATATTGTTTCACTAAAATTCTGACCTTATTCATGTTTAACAAACATATAATAACAATTAGAACATCAACAATGTAATGTTAATGATAAAAAAAGAACCATATCTGCATTTGTATCTATACATACAGATAAACTAAAGAAGATTATAAACCAACTACATTGATAATAAAACTAATCCTTGAGACCAACTAAATACATATATTAAAGTATGTATCTACTCAATGTTGTATTTTCTTTGTTATTTTGTTTTAAGTTCCGTAAGAAAAATGACTTTAATTTAAACATTATGCAAGGAAGTATGTTCCAAATATGAATCATTTGCCTATAAGCTTATCATTTACATTTATAAACATTGAACTGAATGACAAAGGAATTGACCTAAAATATCTTTATTTCATAATTTTTTTTTTTTTTTAAAACTTTTGCTTTCATCTGAAAGGTATCTGTGACTTTCTGTAACATATTTCTTGGTGTCTTGTACATTCATGGATCATAAAGCAATTTAAGAAGATTTTTCCCAGAAATCATAGGCAAACATTTTAAAACATTTTATTTGTGTTTATAAAATTTATTTCTGACGAATAGTAAAAAAATTTTAGTGTAATCTGACGAGACTTTAGTATAATCGTATGCGATTAAACACTTTAAATTACAAACTTCTCTCTAATCTACAAGTACTCAGTATCTTAAATTTTTAACAAATGTTCACTTTACTTACCTAAATTTTAAATTTTCCATATCACTGATGTACATCAAAATTCTTACATCAATTCATATTTTTTTTGTATTTTCCAAATTATTATGTATTTTGTTAAATTGAAAATGAATATCAATAAAAAATTGATTGTTATTATTATAGTCAATATTCATTTATGAATATCTAGTTTTATTAGATTTTAAAAATTTTATACAATTTCCAAAAGAAAGAAATATATTTTCTTCTATATTAAATCATGCTATTAAATATTAAATATGATGAGCAATAACGCTAAACGAGAAGATATTTTAAAAACGGAAAAAATATACAGTATATTTTTGTTTTTTAAGGAAATGAAATTGCTGTTTGCTATATTTTCTGTTATCTAATCAATAAATATAATAAAAATATTTATGTTAGAATGTATAAGAATGTATGTATGTATATGTATGTATATGAACACCAAAAAAAAAAAAAATATATATAGTTATTTCATTTATGTTCATGCTAAATGACGTTATTACACATAAAAAGGATATAACCAGGAAGTCAAGTAAATTTAAATTGAATTGATGATTGACAGTTATTTTCATCGTTCTTTCTTGTTTTTTGAGTAAAATATTTCATGTTGAATTTTTAGTAATTTGTAGTGTATGTAAATGTAAAGGTATATCACAAAAAGTTTTTTTTTTCTGTTAGTTTAAAAGGAAAATTCAAAAATAAATTTCTTGTGCTCATAAAAAATTTTTTCTTACCTAAATGAAAAAAAAAAAACAATAAAAACGCCACGTAATAAATTAATTTGTTAAATGGAAAAGGATATATTTTCTTAAACATGCTGTCTTTGGACGATATATTTGAACACGTTCAGTTAAACACATTTTAAAGATCGTGTTATATTTTTTCGTTAATAAAAAAATGCTAATAATAAACATTCCATATTTTCACTCTTCAAATTGAATTTATAAAATTTAGAATTTCATATTTTTCCTCACATTTGTTTTTGTCTTTGTTTTAAATATGTTTTTTCATGTTTCACGTTCCTGAATAACAATTTTCAACCAACATTTATGCTACCGACTAGACTGTAAAGTCAAGTTTAATGTAAACTGGTCTGGTCTGGTATACATACAAATGTACAATGTAGCTATAGCACACAGAACAGCAGGCTAGTAGTCTGGTCTGTTCAGTAGAATAAATGTTGGCTGGTAATGATTGTTCAGTTCACTTACTTATGTTTTGAACGTAAGAGAAGACGGACGGATTACACAGTGGCTCTTGAATATTATTTTTATATTTTATTTTTCATATCATCAAGAATTGCAATATATAAAGTCAAATTTTTTTTTAAATCCTTTTTTTTGTGTATTTGATATTTTTGCCCTTAGTTTAAAAATGCTCAAATTAACATATGTACATGTATGTATTTACATATGTATATTATTTATTTTTTTAACCAGATAAAAAACCTGGTGTTTGTCGAAAAATGCTTATTTTATTTTTCACTTTAAATATTTAAACTATTTTTGTGGATGGTCTTCCGTACTTTCTATTTTATTAACATCCAAACAAGAAAATTTTTTTTTGCCATATCAAATTTCTAAATGCCCCAAAATATTTTTATACAGTTTTTCTTTAATATTAAAAAATGTTTTTGTTTTTTTTTTTACATTTTATTTTTGTTGTATTCCGTATTTTCCTTTAAATATTTGATATGGGTTAAACCTTATAATATGCATGTATGTTTAGAAAAATTTGAATAAATAATGAAATTTTTTTTTTTATTGAATTTTCTTCGTAATATTAAAGACAAAATGAGAAAAAATATAACAAAAACCATGAAGAAAAAATACAAAAACCAAAAATAAAATTTGTATATTTTTGTCATTGGGAGACAATGAAACAAAAAAGAAACAAGGAAATTAAATTTGTTCCCATTATTACGTCTTTTTTTTTTGTTTCCTCTGCTTTTATATACAATTACGATTTAAAAAAACAAAAAAAAAAACTTAAAAAGTGAAAGCATAAAAATTTTTGGTATTTTTCTCACTCTATTTCTTTAACATGAATAACATTTAAAATGCATTTATATTTTTCCAAATTCATTTTTTTCTTCTTTTCATATATAAAAAAAATTATTATTTAAATTTTATTGGGTTTATTCAATGTATTTAAAATTCATAATCGAAAAATTCTTTTTTTTTTGTTTCTTTTGTTGATATTTTATTTAAAATTCATGTTAAAGCAATTATTGATAAATTATTATTATATACAAACCACTCTAGTGTATGATGATTTTTTCATGAATTTTTTATCAATTTTTATTTTATTCCATTTTTTTTTTCTGTATTTTCATCGTTTGTACATTTTATGTAGATTTTATGTATATGTAGTTGAAAAAAAAAATTTTTTTTTTTTTCGTATGTAAAAAATGAAAATCAATGATATATAAATTTAAATTATACTATAGTTCGACTTGTATAGCCTTTGAAAATCATTATTGCATATTTTAAAGTACATTTATTTTCATATATACTCGTACATTGTATGTATGTGCATACAGACTCATGGTTAAACATTATGAATTCATATGTTATTATATGTACGTATAATACCGTGTGTATATATACATAAAAATTTATAAGCGTGTTATATGTATATTGGAGGAATAAATGTTACAATTTTGATAACAAAATTTTTTTCAAAAAGATTAAGTGAAAATGTGGGCATATTATACATGTACCTCAAAGTGATGTAAACTAAGACTTGTAAAAATCGAATGAATTTATTAATGATTTAGTTTTGTTTAGTAGAACATAAAAATTTTTATTATAAATCTAATTATAAAATATACGTAAAAATGTAGTATTATATAAGTGTGCACTTGATTTATCTTCGATGCATATCCTCTATCAATCCAAGCTGATACAGTGTGTATACAAGTATTCATTTTTCTTGTTAGTTCGTAATGGGTTCATAGGATACAGAAGGCTATGAACTCATATATGCAGCATATACACATGTACATTAGTTTATATGCATATAATAAATTTTTGCATATGAATGTTCATAAACACACACGACATAAGATATTGAAAACTTTTTAAATCTATATGTATGAACATGAATTCACATACTATATATTAAATGCAATTTGGTTATAAGTACAAAATTTTATGTAGTGTCCTTAGAAACATGATCAAAAACTCTAACTACGTATGTGCATATATTATATGCATTACCATGACTATCACAATATGATGATATAATTATGCTCTTGTACGTGTACATTGTAGTTATTATCACTATTATCGTCACATATTTTTACATGTATGTACATACGTTGCATGTATGTATGTACATGTACATTGCATGTATGTATGTACATATGTACGTATATAAAGGACTCATTTAAAAGTGCCACTTAAACATGTGTACATGCATACATATATACGTACATTGTATATGTATATGTGTATGTAAATTAAAATTTATTCACATACATTAGCATGTTCTAGACATTTGGTAGGTGTGTAAAATATGAAATTGTCTCATTTACGAATATTTTACATCTTCATTTTATTCACCAAACAAATATATACATGTGTATAGATAATACAAATGTAATAGATGTACCTTCCAAAACTTCCTTATTGTTAAATGAGGGTACATATGTATGTACATATATATTGGGATGTTGAGGTCACTTGATAAAGTACCTATGATGTTAAAACCAAAAATTTCCATTATAATAGCACTTGTAGATATTTTCAAAGTATTTACAAATACATACAGTAAATGAATATAACGTATGTGCATATTGAAATATATGTACAACTAGAATTTAAGAAAAATTATTTTTCATTTAGGAATAAATATAAGGACTCTTCTTGACTTTTCATTTATTCACTCATTTATTTTATGGTATATAAAATGTGATCCACAGTATATAATGTACATAAGGATTATTTCAATCTACTTGTAATTTACTTGTCAATTTGACTTAACTATATAAATTAATGTGTGTGCGTGTGGGAAGAACACACATTATATGCACTTGCATCGTATGCGTGAAATATGTAAAATAAAATACATGTATTGGTTGTAAAATAGTTGTAAAAATTGGTTTCAATTAAATAAAAATTTATTTTAAATATTTTTATATTCTAGAATTTTTATATATCAAACTATTTTTATATAACAATGAGATTTAATTTATATTTTCATACATGTTCTTGAATTGGTTGTGTAATTATTTTATTTTTAATTCAAAAAAAATTTTTTTTTCTACAAATCAAAAAATGAATAAAAAAAACTCTCAAAATTTAGTTAGATAACTTTTTTGTTTTTTTTGTTTTTTTTTTTTTCAATTTTATTTTTTAATTAAAAACTACTACATAGTAGGATTTTCTTTTTTGTTAACAAAAACTTTTTTCATTTAAAATTTATTTTATCCTTGTTTATTTTTACACATTGTAAATATGAATTTTTTGTACTACTACATATAAATCAAAATAACGTTTTTTTTTTTTTTTGTGATGGAAAGAATGTGTATATCGTGTCAGTTCTAGAACTAATCTCTAATGTCTAACAGAACATAAAACATTCAAATTTTTTGACTATCTTTAAATGCGCAGCATTGTAGTACATGAATAATTTTTTTGTTTTTTGCCTTTGCAAGTGAACACAAAAGTAATATTCATTTGTATAGATAATTTTTTACTCAAAGACAAAGATACTAAAAAAAAAAAAATGTATTTTCCAAACACATTTTGCAATTGTACATGCAACAAGGATTTACAGAAGAATTTAAAATTTTTTAGTAACTGAATAAACTTTTATTTTCCAAAAATTTCATTAGGTTGTTCGGGCATTGCTCTTGAAGAAAAACCTATTGTTTATCCTATTGCGGGTACAGTGTAAAAGCATTTGTGTTTGGTTGTGATGACAATTTTCTATTGATCCTGTACAAATTGTATCGATCACAATTTTCAGCACAAGTTTCGGTGATTGAAAATCTCACGGAATCTCATATAATGGGTAAAAAGTCTTAAACTGATGCAAAGATTTTTACTAAGAATATTTAAACTTTTTCGCTTTTAAGTACAAAAAATTATCAAATTTCTGTTAAATTTTTAATTAAAAACACGAAAATATTTTTTATTTCAAACAAAATGCAATTTTTTATGTAGTAGTAAATTTTTTTTTCTCATCACTGTATAAATTATTATTTTTTATAAATTTTTTTTTCGGTTTTTGTTAAAAAAAATTCATTAAAAAAGTGGTAACAGAAAATTATTGGCCGTTTACATGTGTATTATTCAACCACATATTTTAACACAATTTTTTCTTTTTAAATTTTTTTTTAATATGTATTTTTTGTTTTTAATCGCATTTATTTATTGGTATGATGAATTTAAATTAAATTTAAAAATATAAAATGAAAAGAAAAAGCTTTTGTATATGAAATGTTCGTACATATGCATGTATGTATAGGAAAATAGTAAAATATGTACATTCGTATATGTGTAAAAATGAAAAATTTAGTTGAAATGTTAGTTTCAAGTTGGATTAATGGTTTATGAGAGTATATTTCAAAAGTGTTGGAAATACGAATACTTTTCAAATATGTACATAGGATATACACTTAACAAAAAAATAAAAGAACTATCATAAAAATACGAATTTAAATGAAAAACATGTGCATTTCATTTCAACACATCACTCATTCATAAGCATAAAATATGAATGTTTTGCTACATTTATTTATTTTATTTCATTTTTTTCTTTAATTTTACCATTTTAAGTGATGCTTTAAACTTTTTAAATTTTCTCTGTACTAATATCTTAATTTTTTTTTTTTTTTTTTTGTCTAAAATGTATGAATGTATACAAGAAAATTAAATAAAAAATAGTAATTATGATGAATACGTATGTTTCTCGTAAAGTGAAAAAAAAAAAAAAAAAAACAGAAAGAAAAACTTTTGAATATACCAATATTAAGCCACAATTTAATAATGTGTGGATTATGATTTTTTTTTCCTTGTTTATTTTGATTTTTTTAAATAAAAATGTAAAAAACAAAAAATAATAGTTGGGTTGATGGGAAAACTTTCATTTTTGAATTTCTAGCTATTTGTATAGTTTCATCATTTTATAAACATTGGTACATATTATATTGGTACATACATGTATATTTTTTTGTATGTATAGGTAGATATGTAAGCGAAAAAAATATGAAAAGTTTCATTATATGGACATGATTTTATGTGTATCATAAATTGATGAATCTAAAATAAATTTAAAAGTTTCAAAATAAAATTAAAAGTTTAAATAAAGTAGACCACATCAGTATAAATATTAAGGACTACGTATACGTACATATACATATGTACATACATATACATATGTACATACATATACATAAGAATATATAATAATAAAATTTATAATTTGTGGATACACACATATGAATACATAAATACATTGGTATACAGTTAATATAAACATTGTGTGTTTAAATAAAATTTTTTACATTAAAAATTTTTACATTAATATGATTTAGGAACAAAAACCAATATGAATCTTCTGAAAATTACACATGTACATACTACATCAAATAATTTAAAATTATTTTAACATACATATATATATATTTTTTTTTTTTAATTTTAAATAATTCTTTTTTTTATGTATTTTCTTTTTTCATAAATTCATTTTCACCGTGTAAAAAACAATTATTGAAATTAAAAATTGATTTTCAATTTTTTCAAAAAAAATAAAATATACATATATTGGACATAAAAAAAAAGCCAAGAGATCAATTTATTTAAATTTAAATAACATTTTATAGATCCAATGTTTAACATTTCATATAATATAATCACATGAAAAAAAATTGAAATAATTAAAATGAAATTAATAATCATTGTGTGATTGTACATTTTAAAGTACTCATATCATATTTTAAATATTTATATTTACACTGCAATATACAACATTTGTATGTACATGCATACATATGTATGTATGTAGTACATGATTAATATGTTATGTTTATGTATAAATGTATGTATGTATATTCGTTAATATTTGTTCATACATATATTGTATAAATGAACCTAATTTAAAATAATAAATTTTATTTCTTCATGTAAATTAATTTAGTCAATTTGTATTCTGTTGAATATCCTTTGTACACATAAATGTATACATACATATGTAAATTTCATAATAAAATTATGTATCAATGTATGAGTAGATTTTAAATAAATGATGAGTATAAGTGTACACATACATGTACGTACATGTTGATAATATAATGACGATGATGTATTTGAACAAATAGGATGGATTATAGATTGTATGAAATCTTTAATAAGTACAATGCAAATATCTACATATGTATGTATGTACATATATTATTCATAAATAAATGATTCAATAATTGTATGTGTATATATGTACATTTATTTTTGTACATAGATATACAGATATACAAGATAGTGCGTATGTTATATGTGTACCATGTATTCCTTAATTTATTGTGTTATACATGGTTATATACACTTTAAGAGAAAGAATATATCTAAATATTCGTATTTATCTGTATATCTGTATATGAAGACAAAATATCTTTAGATACAACACAGACACATCAACACAAAAATGTACAAATATATGTTATCATTTATGTTTTACATATTTATACATTTGAAGTGATGAAATTATGAATTTACCCAAATACATTTAATGTACATGATGTTATTATAATTTATTACTATATTCTGTTTTAGATTGCCTTTCATACATACATACATACATATATTTGTACCCATATATGATATGTAGTATGTACACATCCTGTATGTATAATCAAAATGTTTGTTAATAAATGTATAAATATTCAAAATTTCTTCCTTCAAAATTCAAAGGATATGACATGATGGCTTCATTTTCATCTTTAACTTTATAAAGATATTTATACATATACAAAATTTACAAACATGTACGTATAAATTATATTTTCACACATACAATTGTATTTATATACTTAAATGCAAGATCCTCGATTTATTATCTTCTTTAATGCTTATTAAAAGTAATAATATTATAATAAGTTGATTTTGTGTGTGATTTGTGGTTTTAAAAGAAAATTAATTACTATCATTACATGCATAATATACACATATGTGTACATATGAGTGTACTACAACGTATAGTTGTAGAAACATTCATTACATTTATATTTATATGTAATTATATTGTACGTATGTATTTGTATATTATTGTATGAACCTACACAATAAGCTCATATTCAAATTATGAGCTTAAATTTCTATATTTTCTTATCAAGCAAAAAGATTTAATTTGTTTTTTTTTCTTACACAACTGAATGGATTCAATAAAATGATTTTTCAGGCAATTTAATTTCAATTAAATATTATAATATGATTTTTATGCAAAAATTTTGCATTTTAATTAAATAATTAATTTCTCTTTTTTTTATAAATAAAAATAACACAATTAATTTGTAAATATTACGATAGAGGTCAAAAATAAAACCAATGTGTAATGTGACCACATATAGAAAACAAAAAATATTATGATCTAAAGCAAATAATCTGTTCATGATTTTTAATGAAAATATTTATAAATACAAGAAAAACAAAAATGAAATAATAATAAATAATATTTTTTTTTTATTATTCTATCCTCAATCAATAAATTCATTGTAATAAATGATATGGTAATAAAATAATTCAAAACAAAATAGACAATACTGAAAAAAAAAAAAAAAAAAATTCAGTAGACTGGCATACATTATTCATACATGGATGTAACACATTATTTTATAAAAATTTAATTTTCAGTTGGTTTAATTTAATTTTTTTGGTTTTTATTTTTTACATTTTTTTTAACACAATATTTTTATTTATTTTTTAATGTAAATTTTTATTGCACCTTTATCTACATTTTATGAATAATTTTTGTTTTTATATACATATGTACATTGTATAAATAAACTCATCATATTTGTCCATATAATAAAATTTTCATGTGAATGTAATATCATCAAATACGAAATAATAATACGATAAATATAAGGCAACCAAAAAAAAAAAAAAAATTCTTCCGCAATAAATACATATCATATATACATACGTAGGTTTAAACGTACATTTATATGCCTATCAAAATCTTCGAATTAAATTTATAACGCTATTCATGTGGTTAATTTTTCGTATGAAGAAAAAAAAAATGCTTAGATCATAAAGTATGAATTACACCTAAGTATAATATACGCATGATTTACACAAATTTACGGAATTTATATGTTTGAATTTTACGATCTTAATCCTATTTCCACGTGTAATAAATTGAACATAATAAAATAGAAATATGTGTTTATTAGAAAAAAAAAAAAAACATACATATACTGGAAAATAATTTGATTTTATTTTCAAATGAATTTCTAATTTTTAATTTTTGTTTTTTTCATTTTTTTGTTAATTTCCAGTGGTATTTAAGAGAATTTCTATAGTAAAATTAAAAAAATTAAATAAACTAAAAGAAAAGGTTTTATTTTTAAAAATACAGATTCATTCGCGTATTTAAAGTTTTTCAAATGTTTTTGTTTTATTATTCATATTTTTATGTAATGATAAAATTTTTAAATTAAATTTTCTTAAATATGAGATTACTAAAAAATATTCATAGAAAATTTTCAAAATAAATTTTCACTAAAATTTAGATTGAACCACAATTCAATTCATAATTGACACAAAAAACAAAAAACAAACATTCATTCAAAACCATGATTCAAAATATTGCTACTTCAAATATGTACATATGTATGTATTTAAAAATTGTCAAGAAAAGGGTACTTCCATGAGTAGTTCAGAAAAAATTAGCTACATATGTATGTACATGAAGACATTTAAAAATAAAAATTCACTTTGCGACTTATGAAAGTCTGTCAATAAACAATAAACATATAGTAAACACTTTTCCTTGTACACATGTGAATATGTGATGTATACGTACGTACAAGTAAACAGAAATATTAAAATGCATTCAAAAATATTCAAAAAAAAAAAATGATACGTGATATACAGTTAAACTAAACGTACGACTAAAAAGGATGAGTAATTAAACAAAACATTACCATTATATTACCATGATATCCTCTGTCTATTATGCAAATGTGTACACAAGTACATATGTATATGTACGTATAGACACATACGAAACAAGGAAAACGATGAAGTGATGAGGTGTGGTGGTGAAAAACTTTATTCAAAAAATCAACACATCAAAGTGTCACGAAAAGTATACGTAGAGTGTGGAAAATTTGATGAATAGTATATTTGTATAATAACAATTATTTATATACATTTCATGTTATTCACATATAAGTTACCACACACAAATTCACATGAATATTATGCATATAAAGCAAACATACATATATAATGTTGCTCTGATATTAGTATGCAATATTGGTTTTCTATTTTTGTTTTTTATTATTATTTTTTTTTTATTTTGATTTTTTAATGAATTTGAAAAGTTTATCGATAAATATCAAATATTAAAAATTCTTTTAACCTCTGACATTGATATTGTGTCGTTTCTATGGCATGTATAAAACGATAACTGAATGTTAAAAAATTTTTGCATTTCATAGAGAGAAATGCATAATAAAATCATACATACATAGATTCGTTACCATGTGATTTGATTACGATTCACGATTACTATATAGAATATGTAAATGAAAATGAAATCGTAAGGACATGCGCTTTAAAAATGTTATTTTCAAAATTTCATATTGTTCTGAAACATCTAACAAAAAACAAAATTCGGAATAAGTTGATAACATTTAAAACAATTTCATTCCATATAAAGGAAAATTCTTTAACGTTTTATTGTTGTTGTATTTTTATTTTAAATTCGGAATTAAGAACATTTAGGACTAAAATTATTATTTTTTATTTGTTGCTATTTTATCGTGATATTTTATTATTTTTTTGCTTTTAACAAAATAAAGATTGGCCAATACTCAAAAAGCAAATCAGTTTTGATTCGGATACGGTACGGATAGAATGTATTTAAATAACTGAAAATTTTCATATTGTATATATATGTATCTGATGTATGTGATTTGATATGAAATGAAATAAAAAATAATAAAAATTAAAATAAAATTTCGTAATAAGAAAATTTTTCCGTTTTATATCGTTATATTTGATTTGAATTTGAAAAATAAAAAAAAAATGTTTAAGTGCAGTGTAAATTTAATATTATAAATTAAATTATTCTATGTTTATTTATTGAATCTAAACAAATGTAACAAAATATCAGAAATAATGAAAATCAATTAGATTTTCAAATTATAAAAATAAATTAAATCAGACAATTTTTTTTTTTTTGTTTTGATTTTTATGCATTTATTTTTGAAATTTCGTTTCGTTTTTTTACATTTGATGTATTCAAATTCAAGGTATTAAAAGAGTATAGATAAAAATACTCATTTTCAATAAGTAACAAAATGATATTTGATAATAATACTACATGAATACATAACTTCTGCATTACTCTCACTTTTGCAATATGATAACTGAATGCAATAAATTTGAAAATTAAAAATTTTTCGAATTGATTGAAAAGTTTACTAATGGGAAAAACGGGGAAAATGTAGAGAAAAACAGTAATCATATAAAAACAAAAAAATATATATATATTAATAAATAAATATAAATATAAAAAACTAACATTTAGGGTATAAATGAATCCATTATCTAATATTGTACGACGATACTTGACAAGTGCATGACCAAATATCCGTTTCATTGATATCTATTTTCAAATTTATTATTTTCTTTTTGTTCAAATATTTCGTCTTTCATTTATGAATTCTATTCATTATAAAAGTTTTTCATAGCATACAAAAAAAAAAAGGATAAGAAATTTCATGAAATATTTGAACATCGACTGTCATTTACTAAAAATAAATGAAAAAAAAAAATTTTTTTTTGAAAAATGTTCGTTTTGTCTTATTTTGTCTGTTATGTAATCGAATAATTTTTTAACATTTCAAACTATTTTTTTTCAACAAAACTTTAAATATAAAGTTCATATTTACATTACACATAGGTTTCATTTTGCGTAAATTTTTTTTTTTTTTGTTGTTGTACGATTCATTAAAATTTCTTGCAAAGTATGATAACATTTACACTTAATTTTAACTTAATTGAACATAGTGAGTAACATGTAGTATTTATTTATTTTTTGTCATTTTAAGATTAATTCATCATTGATTTGTGGAAATAAAGTTTAATTTTTTATTTACATTTTTTAATGTAAACAATTTTTATGGATTTAAAATTAAAAATGATTATCAACATTTTTTATGTATTTTTAATTTAAACTAGTTTTCTTAAACAAAATAACGATTTTTGAAAATAATTTATAGAAGAATTAAAATAGTGAAAAACAAAATAAAAACAAGATAAATAAATAAATAAAAGGCAAACTAGAAGCCAAGAAGTGTAAAATATACGTTATGGTGTTCACAGTGATTAAAAGTAAATTAGTGTGTATAAAATGTGGAAAAAATGTAACAGAAAAATATGAAAAATAAGGAAAATTTCTAATATAAAAAAAATTTCTAATATAAGTGTTATACTGTGTTGTTGTCTAAATTTGTAATTTATCTGGTTTTTTTTTTTTTGATCAAAGTTATTTTACCTTAAATGTTTTGTATTGTTTATATATAACAAAGTTAATGTGAATTAAAAACTTAATTTTAATAAAATTAACAATGTTTAAAGGAAATATAAAAATTCGTAAGATATTTGCAGTTCTTCAAGTTATCTTATTATTATCATATATTACGGGTAAGGTTTATAAAGAAAACCAAAATAATAGAAATATAAAATTTTTTTTTAAAATATTTCAAAATTTTATTACATAATTAAAAAAATTTTAATTTTCATTCAAATCATGTAGGCTTTTATTATTAAAATAAATTTCATTTTAATTTTAATTCAAAAAAATTTGGAAAATAGAAAAATTATTTTTAATGGTTTTCGATGATACCCCACCCTTATATTCTTCAAAAATTGCATTTCTAATCGATTGTGATAAAAAAATTAATAAAATAAAAACTCGCTTTTTCAACATATCCTTGAAAATCTAAATGGACTCTTTTGAATTATTATTTTACTTTATAAATAAAAATCTTTAAATTTTTAAACATTTTCTCATACAATGTTTTCATATCCTTTTTTTTTATTTTTTTTTTAATTCTCTTTAAATAAATCGTATTTATTTAAAAAATAAATTTAAAAATTTATTAACTCTTCAACAGAATTAAATATGATAGATGATATTTAAAAAAAAAAAATAAAAAATAAAAATTTTATGGCTTTTATATAAACTAAAAAATAAAAATATAAAATATATATAAAAAGGAAGACAAACAAATAACACAAAAGCAGCAAGCTATATACCATTTTTTTTAGAAGACACTAAAATTGTTCCAAAAAGAAGTATACTAAATTTTATAGTCATCATTATGTAATTTTATTTGTTATCTTTTTCTGGTATAATAAATTAAATATTAAGTAATTTGAAAAGTATAAATTTTTAATATATATATAAAGTTATATTATGTAATTAATTAATTGTTTTCTTGACCCCATTGTATTTATGTACATAGATATATGCATTTATTATTTATTTCTCTTTGAATTATATGAAATTTATTATTTTTGAAAATTTTCATTTACATTTTCCAAATCAAAAATGATATTAAAAAAAAACATTTATTTCTTTATGTAAAGTGGCCAATAAATAAATGGAAAAAATATTACGAAACATTCAAGAGAAGAATGTGCCTTTTTTGGTTTTAAATTTGCTAATTTTCATTTTGTTTATTTTTTTGTTTGTTTTGTTTTATTTTTAATTCATCTATAAATACTCGATAGGAAAATTTTGTTTTAGTTTTCATTCATATTTTTGTGTTTTTTTTTTATTTGTTCAAAAATAATAACAATAACCAATATATTATGACAACAATAAACATTGAAAAATCTTTACATAGACTCTCCTGCATGACAAAGAAATGAATAAAAATAATAGTATGAATCTTCTTTTCATTTTTCATATTCAATAATCCTTAAGTTTAAGTAATAATCCTTATGATGTCAAAATGGATTTACTTATGAAATTATTTGTCCCTTGATATTTTACCCTCTTTCATAGTATTTCTTTTAAAATATATGTACATACATACATAAGTGTTTATATATAGGTATATTGAATGAATATTATGAAAAATATTATTTTACTTAAAATTTCAAGACAAACATTCTTGTGGTCAGCCACAACATATTGTCAACTTTTGAACTTTTTGTTGTGTAATACACGCACGTACACATACTACATACATACATACATATTTGTATACAAGTGGATTCTCTATAAGTACCCACTTTTCTTTAAGTTGAATAATACAAAAGAATCATCAAATTAAAGTCCCTATTAAAATATTACGTAAATGTATACTTATGTACATATTGAAAATGTTGTCCTTCGTCTTTGTAAAATTTCATCTTTTATTATTTTCTTTCGTTTTCTTACATTTCTATTGTACAGTAATTTTTTTTTCTCGTATATGTATATAAGAAAATCTTTTAAGTTCAATTATTCAATCCACTTTACATTGGAACTGTAAATAAGAAGTAATATTTTGTTTTAGTGCTTTTCTATTATATTGTTATGTATATTCTTTGAGTGTTTAATAAGCTTGAAATTTTATGTATTTATTTTTATTGAAGATTTCACTTGTCTTCTTATAGTATGTATTAATTTGAATTTTGTCTTTTTTTAAGTAAACTTTTCTTTTTGTTTTAAACTCGATTATAATATTAAATTATGGATAATATTCATTTTTTTGTTATTATATAAAAACAAAAAAATTTGAAAGAAAAATTCATGAAAAAGGACATAATTTTCTTTTAAATTTTTTAAAAAATTTTTCTTCTGTTTTTCATGTTTTTGTAAAAAAGAAATAAAAATATACAGGCAATTATTCACTACTTGTTATTCGCATTCGAGCATTGTATTTTTTAAATGTTTTTTGTTTACTTTTGGCATATACAATAATTTGTTAGTTTTAGTTTTTATTATTTTCATTTTTTTCGCTTTTTAAATTTCTTTTGTTTATCTTGTACAGCAGATTTCTAATTTCCTTTTTTCAAATAATTTACAAACAATTGAATTTAAATGAACTGCAAACAAAAAAAAAAGAGAAAATTCCTGCTAGAAAATTGCATTTTTACTTTACTATAAAATATTGTTCTATATGAATTTCGTTTGTTCGATTTTTGTTCTTTATTTTTTTTTCTCTTTCTATTTATTCGTTTTTTTTTTCCAACAAATTTTTCATGTAAAATATTTCACTTAATGGAAAACAAAAAAGAAAAAAAAAACGATGAGTAATTGTTTGAATATGATACAAAGCAAACAATGATACAAGATCATATACAATAGCCCTATGTACTTTGATAATTTTTTTCATCCTTATCGTTTAAAAATCCTTTTAAAAAACATTTTTTTACATTTATGTTTTTTTTATTTTTTTTTTTAAACTTTAGTTTTCCTTTTATTTACCGTTTTCATAAATTTTTATTACAAAATTTAAATTAAATCAAATGCGATGGAATGAAGTTTTTTGTTTTCCTTAAAAATTCATTCAAGAATACTTGAGATTAAAAATAAAAATTCAAAGAATAATATACAAATAAATAAAAAATGAAATGAAGTAAATTAATGCAATTTTCTACAAGATAATTTAATGTTAATTTGATTGTTTTTAAAATTACAATCTTTTTTTATATAATTTCTTAAAATTCACTCTACGGTTGTAGTACATACTATATAGTTAAAAGTTTAATTCTATAAAGTTTGTAAAAAAAAAAAATATTAAACTTGAAAATATTACTTTAGAATGAATTGTAATGCGTATAAATGTTCATTAAAAAAGTTATTTTTAAGCTACCGTCAAAGAAATTCAAATCAACTCAAAGTTTTTGTTTTCAAATAAATATGCATGTGTTATAAAATAATGTATTTTTCTTTTAAAGCAAGTGCATACATATCTAATATAAAATATGTAGCACACATGAACGTAGTACATACATAAGTAGTTTCACCTCAAATATGTATCTGCATATTTTTAGTATATTTTACATTGTCCATCAAACCAAAAATACTTAAGATAACATTGAAAATTCTTGAAAATCTGTTCTACTTATTTTATAGTGCATTAAAGAAAATACACATATAAATGATTATGTACGTAAATATGTATATTTATACATGTACATGACCATACTGACATACACATATGTAATAAAAATATTTTTGCTTGTATCTCTAAAAAGATCTTCTAAGAGTTTTTCCATTTTAATACACAAGATGTACATACTTGTACATATTCCGTATGTCCCTTTCACATATAAAAACAGTATAAGCATTTTATGTATTTTCATATCATGTATTCAGTAAAATTTTTAGATAAAAATAAAAATAAAACTTATAAAAAAAAAATTGATATGAAATTTTGATAAGGAATAAATACATGCATTCTAAACAAGAAAAAATAAAAAATTTTCATGTATGTAAAAGGATAAAATGTAAAGTATTAAAGTTTAAATTTTCATTTGAAATTGTATCGATTGATTCTCATGTATAAACAATAAGAATCTCTTCAATGTGTTTGTATTCTTTAAAAATATTGAAAAACAATTTTACTTTAAAAATCGTAAAAAAAAATAGTAGAAACAATAAATAAGTAAAAGGAACCATAAAAAAAGAACCAAAAATTTCAATACAAAATGAAAAAAAAAAAGAAGGAAAAATGATTATTTCCATTTAACTGTAATCAATATGTAACATATAAATTTCAGTAGTAAAAAAGCAAAAAAAGGAAAAAAAAAATCATTAAATCGTATAATGAGAGATTTTTCTTTTTTTAATGTATGGAGAACCTGATAAATATCCTCCTGGGGTGACCATAAATTAAGATCAAGATCAGAATGTGTTTCACATACATACATAGACTTTCACTTATGTATGAACGTCTACACTAGACGATATGTTGAAAATTATTTTTTTCATTTTTTCTCTTTACTTAAACGTAAAATTGCACGTATGTTTCACCGTATATTCCAGTTGGTATAAAAGGTAACATAACAGTTTAATCAAATTAAATTTTATACAATTCTTGGGATTTACGTATTTTTCAGTATTATAAATTTGCGTACTTGAAAGGAAAGAATTTAATTTAAAAGTTCTTAATTCTTTCATACGTATGTATATTAGTTAAAGTGTATATATGTAAGCGAATGTGCGTTTATACAATAATATATTATACCGAATGTTTCACAAAAAATGAACTTATAGAGATTATGTATAACAAACACATAAGAAAATAATAGGGAAAATTTTTAATACAAAAACAAAGCTTTGAACAATTTTTTTTCTTATTTCTCATATTTAACTTTTTTTTTTCTTCATTTTCTTCTTTGGTTGTTCTCTTTTTATGTTAATGAAAAGAACAGAAATTGCATGAATTTTAGGTTAATATTAAACATAATTATGTTACATATACGTACATATATGCATATATGTATATATGCTAATATGTACTCATATGAAAACATTTTTAATACAAGGACATTATGCGAAAGAAAAAAATGCAAGCGACTACGTATGGATAATTAATATTCCTGACATTTAAATGAACTAATTTTAACAACTTGTCTCTACCATATATGATAAATATATGTAATTGTAATGTACATAAAGTATGTTTAAAATGTATGTAAGTTTGTTTTTTATAAAGGATTAAAGAATTTTAGTTATTCAAATTTAAATAATTTTATGCGTTTGTTGTCATATGCTCATATAAACTGAAACGAAAATACTATGTATACATATGTACATATACTGCATTCTACTGTTGTGTGTACATTCGATAAAATACATATTGTAGAAAATATTAAAGGTTCATTGAAAAATGCATATATTTAGGAAAATACATATTTCTGTCCTATGTACATATTTGTAATTAAATGTCTTTTATTTTTTTATTTAAAAAATAACTTAACTTTTTGTTACGTAGTAAGGATATGTGAATAAAAATTTTTTAAAAATTGTTTTGCATTATATTTTCTTAAAGACAAAAATGAGTAAATTTTGTAGTTAGATTGCATGATATATAATTTATACTAATGACACAAATGTTTTCAATCATATTTTAAATTAAAATTTTCGTAATTAAAAAAATGAATAATTTATATATCAACTTCAACATATTAAAAATCAACTTTATCTGTTAAGTAATTTGCTTAACTAATTTTTAAATATTAACATTTACTACAGTCTGAGCCTGAAGCCCTGTTATAAAGCCAGTATTAATGACGTATATATGTATCTTTGTTGATTTTGCAAAAAGTTTTTAAGTGTTATTGATTGAAATTATAAAAAAAATTCAAGGACCACTTAATGTTGTCAGTGCTGTCACTGTTACAGATAGACGTTGTCAATTTAAAATTTTTAACGGCATTGACAAATTGTTGATGTCATTGATGCTCTTCACTACTTAATAGGTAAAATTTAAGATATCACTTCTTCTGTTATTGGAATTGAGGCCACTGTTAGATTTGAATATTCGTTTCTAATTATTCCAATTTTATCTTAAAATTCATTGATCTACTCAGTATTCAGTAAAGAATTTATTTAAAAAAAAAAATTTTTTTTTTTTAATTCCAAAAAGAATTTGTAACTTATTCACACCAATTTTAAATTTTTATTAAATTGTAATTAAAATGTTAATTAAATTCTAATTACAAAAATTCAATTTCAATGGAAATTTTAATGTATACAATCAACACAATATAAGTGCATGATATTTTTAAATGCGTTGATATATAAAACAATTTTAATCAATTTTCACTTAAATAATCTAGTGTTTGATACTTCTATTTCATCGATGATTTCATTTTTGTTCACAACTATACATAAGCACATGTACGCAAATATGTACATAGATACTTATATATGGTATTAGTATACTAACTATATAAATAAATCCTACGGAGAATTTTTCAAATTTCATCCCACAGGGAAAATACACATTATAAGTATATACACAGTCGTATACACATGGATGTGTATATAAAACATATTCAGGATAACAGAAAATATATGTATAGACTATCTGGCAGACAAGCAAGCAGCCAGTAGCTAAAATTACCAGACAAAATGTGAATCTGTATATTTATTCATTTTATATATCAACTTCTTAAAAGTGCTTAAAGCTTTGAATCAAGTACATATTTATGTATGTTTGTACATATTACGTTTGTGTAGTGTACAGCAAAAACAAATCGTTATTATATTTACCCGCATTATAGGCGCCATCCAGTTGCAGTAACCAAATAATCGATTTGGCTTTCCTCCAATATTTTAAAGGCATCTATGTACCTATAAAATGCTTACAAATGAATGCGTATAAGTTTGTAGATATGTTGATGAAATATATGTACATAGATATGAATTTTCACAGAAAAAAAATAAATATTCTATTTGTATTCGTAAATAATAAAGAATAAAGGTCACCATTCTCACCAATTTGTATTTTATTTATACGAACAACAAAAAGCACTTAATATGTGTAACTAATTTTATACAGGTACTGTAAGAGTTAAAATAAGCATGTATGAATGTATGCATATTGATATGAAATTAGGGAACAGATAATTATCAATCAAAAACAAAAATGTAATGTAAAACTATCATTTTATAATATATCACATACGTATATAGTATGTACATATGTGTAAATTACTTGTTTTTTAAACAGAAAAAGAAAACCACAAAAGAAATGATACAAAAACGAAAAGGTATACAAATTAACTAAAAATAAAATTTACAAAATAAGGGTTCATGATTGTTATCAATGAAATTATATTGAATATTCTACAACTATAAAACAATTCACAATTTTTTATTATGTTAGTTTTTTAAAATAAAATAAAAGCTATTATGAATACATATGAGTATGTATAGAGCAATATAACAATATCAAATTTAATTGATGATTTTATATACGATCATATCGACTTATCACCATCATTTGATAATTAATAGTCAATAACATAATAAAACAAGAGAAACTGTTGTTGTTTAGGGTATATATGAGTTATTCAGTATTAAGGAAAATGTTAACTTGATGAAAGATTTTCTTTTTACTTGGTCACCCTATATGCAAAGGTATGTACGTATCGATTACATGAAAATTATTGGAAATACATGTAAGGATTCGATGAAATTTATTCATCTTTATCTTCATTGTTGATATTAAATATAATATATGTACATCTATGTAGTATTATAATTATAAGGGTACTTTGTTTGATATATTATATGTTTGTTAAATTGTATATAGGTATATGTATATGTATTTATTTATTAATGTACATGTAATTTCTAATTATTTATTTCAAAATAGAAATTACGAAGATAAAATTAGAGAATTCTCATAATTGTTATCGATAATAAATAACAATAATGAAAGATATTTTGAATGTCCATTGGTATATATAGTACATATGTACATAATATGTACATAATATGTACATACGTAGGTATTAAAAACCTTTCTTCAATTTCCTGTGTTATTTAGAGTGTACACATGTTTAAGACTATCGATATACGTGCATATGACTTTTAATATTGTTGAATATATGATTACATACGTTTTCTAAAAGAAAATTATATAATATATGTATATTACATTTCATTCTTGTTCATAAATGAAAATATTCTAGTAAATTATGTACATACATATATGGAAGATAACAATAGTCTTATAAGGATTAATTTTAAAATTTAATAAATGGTACCTATAATATTCTATAGATGTTTTAATTAAAATTAAATTATTATCATTGTTGTCATCACATACACGCGTATATTCATATGTGTATGTACATTCTACTGTAGAAGATCAAAAGCCATACAAACTTTATGAATTGTTATACTGTCCAGATTATTATTTCTAAATTAAAGCAAACACATATAAATTTCAAAAATTGCAAAATTAATAAAATACATTTGGAAGAAAAATTTTATATTTAATTTTTAAATGAATTTTACTCAATTATCGTTCTATTTTCAAATTCTTTTAATTTACAACAAAATTCAAAATTGAAACATTTTCATTACATTTGTTGGATTATTTACTCGATTTAATCATTTGTACATATTACTTGCATGTGCAAGTACAACAATTTTTTTTTTTTTTAATTTAATGAATTTTGCAAAAATATTTTAAATCGACATTTATTATCAAGAGATTGTAATATTCATATGGTAAAATTGACAAAACTCGTTATTAACTTAGTTACATAAATTTAGAAAAATCAAAACAAAAAATTATGAATTTCATTCATTTTTCGATTAGATTTGTGTTATTTTTCAAAATAGTTTCTATAAAAAACTCAATTGATTTATGATAATCCAACATTTGACGTACTGAAAAGTATCTCTTTTTTATACAATATACATTACGTATGTGTGTGTACAACATTTTTGCAAACATGAAAATGATTTCTGATATCTTTATAAATTTTTTGTTTTGTTTTTTTTTTTTTCAACTGTAAACTTTTTTGGCCTTTTGAGACTATCAATCCTTAAATTTGAAAATAAACAAATTCAATGAACATAATTCATGTACATGATTGTATTCATACAAAAACTTTATTTTGTTTGTTATCTTTTTAACATCGACATTTCCTTTGTTTTTCCGTTTTTCTTGTTCGCCCCCTTTATTTTTTTTTCGTTTTTTGTTTATTTTTGTTTTCAATTTTCAAGCTTTAAACTTTCTTTTTTCTTTTGTTATTATTTTATTTTTCTTTTTTTGTATTATTATTCTCATTTTTTGAATGATGTTTAACGATTTTTTGATGAAATAAACATACATACATAGAATTCACAACCGGAAGAAAATTTTTCAGAAACAAAAGGGTAAAAGAAAATAAAAATAACAAAAATTCATTTAAACAAAAAAAAAAAAAAGGATAAAATATTTTTCATGAAATTGAAGATATAAAATTTACAATTATAATTAATCAATTATTTTTTTTACATATTTAGAAAATGTATAATCTAAGTTAAGAAAAATAATTAAGTATTTGAATTACATAATGTACACGTAAAATCAATTATATAAAATTTTCAATTTTTTACTCAATATGTATACAGATGTAGGTGATTACGTGTTTACTTTAATTTTAGAGTTGAAAATTAATTTGAATATTTAGTTTAAAATTTTATACTTAAATTGAAAACCTACAATTATTATTTACATAAAAGCTAATATATATGGTGTAAGTTGAATGAAACTACATTAAAATGAGATCACATTCATCATTTATACTTGCAGTTAAACTCATGAGATTAAAGTTAAACTTGTGATGCATTTGTCTTCTACATGTGCACATGTAATTTTTAAAAAAATGAAAACAAAAAAAAAAAAAAAAAATTGAAAATGACTTGTAATATTCCATAAGGATAAGAAAATGGAAAAACGCATATTAGTGTACTATATACGTAGAAAAATAAGCATAAAAAAATTTTTTGTAAAAAATTTATAAAAAAATGAACAAAAAAAAAAAAATGCCAAGTCAAGATTTAAAATATTCGAGCTAAACATCTTTGGCACAAGGAAATGTGTACAAATTTTAAGTTTCATTGTATACAGTGTGTATCGTATGCATGCTTATACACTATATAAGTATACATAATATTCGTATAAGTACATATACACATACTCGTATAAATAAAACCATGATTTTTTGAAGTCATCATTTATACATACATATTATTCAATTGTTTATATATAACTTGGAAGATTTTTACTAGATACTGGCGCCAGACAAAATGGTGCCGTATCATCATCAACCTCCTTAAAAATCGTTATGCTTCCTTTTTGAATTTTTTTTTCCCATTACTAATGTATTTGAAGAATGTATGTAATAATGTTGTATTTTCGTTCTGATTTTTCTGCGATTTCTTGTACATACATATACAAACATATATATTCGTAGTCATTCGGTGGATTTTTATATTTTTCATGTTGAAATGTGAATATTTCGCATATACATACATACATACATACAAACAGAATGAATTTACAAACTATGTAGCACGTGGTAGTTAACTAGTATACATATACATATATGTTACTCATACTCATACATATATGCATTGTGAAGACAATACACATGTATATGCATACTAAAAAGAATTGAAAAGATAATAAATGTTATGGGAATGTTTCTCTAGTTGAAGATAAATTTACTCATTTCTTGAAAAAATGATATCTTAAAATGGATGCAAATAGATATGTAACTGAATATGTTTTATACAATATAGATATGTATATTCTATGAATACACAAAAATAAAAGCCAAAAAAAAAAAAAAAAAAAGAATTAAATAAAATAAAATGTAATGGCAATTTAAGATTGAATTTTTCAAAAACAAAAAAAAAAAATCAAATAAAAAATAAAACATTTTCACATACTGTATGAATAAAAAATAATAAAATTGAATAAATGCGAAAAAAGTGGGTGGTAATTCGAAAATAAGATAAAGAGAAAATATTATTTGGTTTTTCTTGGCAAAAATAAAAAAACAAAAAAAAAATAAAAACTTAAGGAACGATAACATTGTTTAAAAGTTAAGCACCCATTTAATTTTATTATTAAAAAAAAAAATCTAAATTTTATACATATTATAATTTAAGATGATCCTTTATACAAAAATTGTGTATTGCATGTACATAATTTGACATTAAAATCAAAATAAATTCTAAGGACATTTGATTTTTAATACAATTTCTTGAAATGATATAATCTTTTTAAAATCATTGAACCGTTGACTGAAATTAGATTATTAAATTTGTTTTTTTTTTATTTGTACACAGAAACGAAAAAGAGAAAAATTTGTTTTAACCTCAAAATAATATAATATTATTTTTGTTTTTTTTTTTTTTGTTCATGTCAAAAAACAATCAAATTTTATTAAATTACTTACAACATATAGACTTTCAAGATATGACTCTAAATATGCATATAACATGGACTGTGTACATACATACATATATACATATGTAATATGAATAGTATGATCGTGTACATGCATAATCATTCGTTTATGCATTTAAATTTGTAAAACAAAAATTTTCTACATGTAATGTTTTTTTTTTTTTTTTAATGTTTGTGTACCAGAAAGAATAACAAATTTTATGTTTATTGTATGTCAAATAAAATCAAAGTATATTAACATATTTAATTCATTCATTTTGACAATATACTGCAATGACGATATTTAATGTCTCAATGTTTTTTTTTTGTTTTTTTTTTTTTTTTGTTCATATAAATTTACCATTCAATTGTATTTACATACATAAGAACAATATGATTTTGTGACAATTTGTTTATTATGCATATTTTATATGTATATCACACATAAAATTGGTATACATTAGGTATAATGTAAATGTGACAACAATGCGCCACATAAACTGATATACATACAATTACAAATATAATTTTAACATATTTTTTTTTTCCTTTTCATTTTATCGCTTTACCATTATTTTACAACCGTTTTTTTTTTTTGTCATGTTATACAAATTCAACATTTTATTACATATTTTATAACATACATATATCCTTGGTTTCATTTTATTGTGGTTGTGTTGTTTCTGTTTTTTTTTTTATTTCTACTATACATATTTCCATTTACTTTTTCTTACCCTTTTCTAATATTCATTAAATATTCAAAAGTATTTACTTTTTATTATAACTAAAAGCTTTCAATTTGTCGTCACCTTTTTCTATACATACATTTTACAACAACAAATGTAAAAAAAACATTTATCGCTTTTATATGTATGTTAGCAAGAAAGTGAAAATTTTAACACCTTGTTAAATGCATTATAAATTTGATTTTGTAATATATTACGACAATTTTAAATCTGTGTATATTCGTAATTAAATGAATATTACAGAACATTTTAATTTAATGGTTTATTGTTGGTATTCGTTTGTTCATTAAACGAGAAAATACATTATATATAAATGAAAAAAAAATTTTTTTTTAAATTGTTTGAATATGTATGCTTATATGGGGCTTTCGAATAATAATCATTTAATGGTAACAAAATTGTAAAATATCCTTTTTAAATAAGCAATTCATGTTAAATAGTTAACAAATTATTTTTAAGTATACTTATATCTTTGAAAAAGTAATTAATTAAATAAAATAATTTCATATTATTTATTTAATTATAATCTGTTTGAATATATTAGTTAGGTATTTGAATATTAATTCAAATTTTAAAGTTTACTTAAAAATTGGAATAAAGTTGAACATTTTGTCAGAAATACTCCTACAAGATGTTCAACCTGTTTTTCAAAAGACAAATACGAAATACATAAAAGAAAGTAAAAACTAAAATAGAAAATTTATACGTTTATTGTACTTGTAGCCATTATTTACTTTTTTAATTGTGAACAGTTAATATACGGTTTTTTGAAGATTTTCACAGGATGTACAAATATTTTTAAAACACAAAAGAAAATCAAAACAGATAATGTTAAATAAATTTTTATTGAAATTTCCTAATTATAGTCAAATATTTTAATAAGTGAAAAATACATTGGGCCTTATATCAATAACCGTTTACTAAGTCGTTACTAAGGATTAATCTCATATAAAAATCTAAGACTAAATCCTTATTAAACGGTTATTGGTAAGGCCCATTATGTTAATTTAAATAATTTTTGCAAAAAAAAAAAAAAAAAAAAATGAATAAATATACTTGGGTTAAAATCACTTCAAAATAATTTAAAATCACAGAAAACTAGTGTTTACTTAATAAGATTAATATGTTGCTTAGTTTATCTAAATTTAGAATACAACAATATGTAAATAAAAATTATTTTGAAAATCAAGAAAAGTCTAACAACCAAAAAAAATTTGAAATAAGAAAATTCAATTATATTCCAAAATATTATTACCGAGAAAACGTACATTCATATACAATTTCATTTGAAATATAATAAATCGTAAATATTTCTCTTTATTAAATGAAAACAATTTTAAATGAGAAAATTTTTTAAATACATATTACATGTATACAATGTGTGCATAAAACTATAAGTAAATAAGTTTTCTAATTTGATTTTAGTTTATTTTTATGATTTTCACACGCATTTTATCCTTATGGGAATAGGTAATATTCACTTTACTGTTTATATAACTACAAGATTAAACTTTTACTCATTGATTTACATCATATGTATGTATATGTACGCACGTTATATCATTTGTATTTCGCATATGTAAATCTATGTTACATACATACATATGTGTATGTTACGACACATACATGCATATAATTTTATTAAATGTTTCGTACGATCAAAAGAGCGTATAAATATTTACCGTAATATAGAAAATCAATTTTATTTTTCATTTATAGGCAATAACAATGAGAAAACGTTAAAAACGTTGTTGTTGAATCATTTTTCGTTCTATTATGAGAACGTGTTTACGTACACATGTAGTACGTACGTATGTAGTACGTACATATAAGGTTTTATTTATACGGATACAAATCATATATGAGAAACAAATTTTCCAATTAAATGTTGAAGGTGAAAAGGACTCTGTGCACACGATAAAATGTATACATGCATACAAACATGCATATATGTACATATAAATTTATATCATGTTAGGACAGATAACCAGAGATGTACATACCTATTTATGTGTATGTTTGCCTATTGAGCTTTATACAAAATACTGTACTGACTATACGCAAATGATTAACAACAACAGTAAGAAAAAATAACTGTAGTAGATATATTTACATATTATCATGTAATAAATCAAAAAACAAGAGAATAAAAAAAAAGTTGAAAATACTTTTAGTTTTCCAGTTCTTCATGAAAATTTATTGTTACGACGTTTACATGAGTGGATATTACGTGTATGTGCAATATACGAAAGGATATTGTATATATAACAAACTTTATATGGATGTTGGGTTATAGTTTGGTATACACACAGATATTAGATATATGTATGTACATATACACTGTAATGCATACACGATAGATTATCCTGTATGTATATATTTTTTTTCACTCTATATTTTTTATTTTTTCAATGTTACGCACGTAAAAATACTTTTCCTTTATTTTTTTTCTTTTTGTTCTTCATTGTTTGATTAAATCTACACACAATGTAGTTGTTATATTATGGAAAACTTTTCATATTTTACACAATTCAATTTTGAAAGTTTTTATTTATCGATATTTATTTCTGTATTGAAAAATAAATAGAATAAAAAATAAAAATACTAATAAAATTTCATACTGTTTATAATCTACTATTTAAATTGCATTTTTGTTTATATACGATTGTGTTTTTATTAATAAAACAAAAAAAAAATAAATAAAATAGAAATTAAATCACTTTTCTATCCGTTTTCTATCCGTGTATATTTTATTTATATTTAAATTGTATATGCATTTCAATTTAATCGATTTTAAATAAAAATATAATTTCAAATACTTATACTCGCATAATGTATGATTGTGAATTTAATTAAAACGATATTCTTAAAACATAAATATTTGCATAGTTTTGTTATGTAATTGGAAAAACAAATTTTTTTTTATTTTTATTTTTTTTTTTATTAAATAAAAGCGAATACGTTCGCAAAACGTTTGTTATTTACAATTTTCCAGTTAAAATGATTTTACGCAATTTTAATTTTTTTTTTTGTTTGTTTCGATTTTTATGTAATATAAAAACTAATAAAACAAATACAAACAGTTTTTTCCATTTTTGAAATTGAACGTGATTACATAAAAATTAAGATGAAAATTTCGATGCGATCTCTATAAGGTTTATTTTTTTTTTTTTATGAATACACGTTATTGTTACTGAGCAATTTCATTGATTTTTTATTTATATTTATGTGTGAATTAATTGAACTCATTTGAAAATTAAGTACCTAACAATGAAAACTCAATTTTTACATTATTGATGATGATGATGATGATAATAGTAATGTTTTTGATTGTTATTATTCCATTTATGAAAGACATGTTGAGCCGAACAAAAGACATGCAGCAATATGTATGTAAGCTTTACACAATATCGTTGCAGTCATACAGCAAAAAAAAAAAAAATAATTAATGATATAATAATGATGAAAAAATAAAATACCAAAAAAAAACAAATGTATATACTCTTATTTATCAATTATTATTTTAAATTCCATTTTATTTATTGTTCTTATTTGTGTGTTATTTGTCTTTTTTTTAATTATTATTAATATTTTATTTCATCATATGTCTCTCATTTCTGTTGATTCATTCGCCTCAATTGTAGTCCCAGATTAAAGTATATAGAGTTTTTGTATAATGAATGCTAATAATTTTTTTTTCTTCTTTATTTTTTTATTTTTCTCTTTGTACAGGAATTAAAGCAAGTTGGGAAGAATGGTGGACATATGATGGAATTTCCGGTAAGTAAGCTTTTAAAATAATATAATGAAAATTTTACACAAAAAAGACAAATCAACAATAAGTTTTATTCATTTTATTTAATTATTATTATTATTATTTTTTTTTTTTTTTGCAATTAAAATGAACAATATAATTTTTATTTTTTCTTGATTACAATTGTTAAATAAATATATGTACGTATATGAAATTTTTTTTGTTATATTCTTTCATTTTTGATTTTAAAATAAATTTTTAATTAAATTCATTATGATAACATGTAAGTGAATTTATTTATTTATTTTTTTTTATTTTATAAAAGAAATGAATTTCAAAAATTTGGTTTTTGTCATGATGATTTCTTTATGAATGGATTAAAATAAAAATTTCCATTATTATTATATTTACATTTTGTATTTATTTATTATTGTTGTTTATTATATTCATCAAAGGACCAGGATTTTGGGGCCTTATAAATCCACAATGGAATATGTGTAATAAAGGACGACGTCAATCACCTATAGATGTAGAACCAGATAAATTATTATTTGATCCATATTTAAGACCGTTACACATTGATAAGCATAAGGTATGAATTTAATTTTATTTATTTGTCGTGTTGTACATTTTAATTTAATTTTTAATGATTCTTTGAAATTTCCAATTAAATTTGTTTATTTAAAATCACAACCAATTAACACAATTTTACATGAAATATATATTCAGCATACATATCAACGTAAATTTATTATTAACTTCATTTATTTGTATGTTGATTTTACATGTATTTTTAATTACCCATTTAGTCACATTATTTATTTCCTTTTTTCTTTTGCTGATTTTCTTATCGTTTTTTTTTACAGGTTTCAGGCACACTTCACAATACTGGTCAATCTTTAGTCTTTCGTGTAGATAAAGATACAAAACAGCATGTTAATATCTCTGGAGGACCACTCGCTTACCGATATCAATTTGAAGAAATTTATATTCATTACGGTACAGAGAATAGTCAAGGATCAGAACATCGTATACAAGGATATACATTCCCAGGAGAGGTAAATACTAGATTTTAGAAAGTTAATTTTTTTTTTTTTTCTGTACATTTATTTTTTGCGATTATCGTGATTTACATGAATTTTCATGTAAATTTTGTATAAATTTCATTTGAAGATTGGTAGTATGTGAAATTCTCCTTTTAGTTAATAAAAATTTTCAATTATATTTTAATAATTTTATTTAGTGTTTTATTGTTTATTATTTTAATCATTGAATTTTGAAAAGACTTTTACTTATGAATGATATTAAAAATATTTTTTTATTTTATTTTTTTTAAATATCAATTTTCTCTTTAGATTCAACTGTACGGATTTAATAAGGAATTGTATCATAATATGTCTGAAGCACAGCATAAATCACAGGGTATTGTTGGTATCTCATTAATGGTACAAATTGGAGATACACCAAATCCTGAACTTAGAATAATAACTAGCACATTTAATAAAGTATTATTTCGAGGTAAGTGAATGCTAAATCAATTAAAATGAAAAAAATAATTTACATATTTTATAAGAAAAATATTATTTCAACAAAAAAATAAAAAATTAAAGACAAAATTTCAAATTATTTAAAAATTAAAATTCTATTATCCTCTAAATTGACGGTTATATTACACGAAAAAGAATATTATTAGAAATTGTTTTTACTTGTTCTTTTTACTTTTTTGCCGAATATAAAACAATAAATATCGATTTAAAATTTTGAATTTTTTATACCATGAAATAATAAAGAAAACATATGTTTTGATGCCTGTACAATGTATAGGAAATTTCAACACAAAAATGAAAAACAAGAAATTCATGAATTTTTTAATAGTTCATCCAGATTTGCTTCGCAAGTTGTTTTATTTCTGTTTTTTCTTTTTTTGTTTTCTTTCTACAACTTTTCATTTTTATATTTTTATTAATTTTTATTTTTATTTTATTTTTTATTTACAATAATGTTTTTACTCTGTGTTTAACTATACTAGCCCATTTTAATTTTGATAATGAAACCGTACATAAGAATTTGACCAAAAAATATTTATGGCTTGCATTTAAAAAAAAAAAAAAAAAAAAAATAACGAAGAAAAAAAAGAAAAAGTTTTTCTGGCAAATTTTATACCTTTTGGTGTGCTTAATATTGTACATAATATGTACATTGTATAAATGCGCGAAACAAGACTGTTGTATTACATTACATTTTTAATTTATTTTATTAGTATGTACACATGCATATATATGTACATATTTATTTCTGTATATCTGTTATCAGCACTTTAATTATACGTATTTTAAATGTATATACGATTTTTTCTGGATGTTTTATATATTTATATGTATAAAATAAACTCACAAATAAACATAATTATGTGCACATTAAATAATGTACTCTTATACCGATTAAAATACATGTATACACTTATCTAAAACTCATTTAATGTCGATTTTATATATTTTATAACATAAGTTTGTACATTTTTTAACTTGTACTTTTTCTATGTATATTTATATACAAATTACGTTATGTATACAGTAGCCATAATGTATACTAAGTACATTTACCTGTCTAAAAACACAAAAAAACAAAAAAATTTCTATATATTGGAAAAAGTTTTCCTTCAACCAAAAATTCATTGTATTCATATTATGTAGTTATGCTTTTAATTTTTCACTTGGCTTTTGATTGTTGCTGTTGTTATCGTTCGTGTTTTTTTTTTCTTCTTTGCCTTGATTTTCCTTCTTTTTTTTTTTGTGTATTATTTTGTTGTCCTTTTTTCTTCATTAATTTGTTAGGGTGATGTTTAAATAGTGCATCAAGTAGAATTATTATTATAATATATAGTGAGGATAATAACAAAAGAAAGAAAAAGAAAAATAATGAAGAATTCAAAGAAAAAAAAAGTTAATAACAAATAAAGTTATTCAAGACAAGTATTTTGTTATGTTCTTAGTATATAATGTATTTAATTTTTGTTATTATTTCTACATCGTTCGTATATGAAATTTATACGTCTATAGATTGTTGATTTTTCTTCTTTATACACAAACACGTACATACATATGTAAATACATGTATTCATATTGTAATCTAATATAATTCTTAATCGTGCAACATTGGTGTTAAATTGTTTCACAATATGTCCGCAAAAATATAACAAAAACTTTTTGATATTCAACGAATAATAACCATATAATACTATCAAAAGATACACATACACAAAGCGTAACCTCTCTATATACAAATACATTGTGTGGTTAATTGTATCACTATACGAGTATGTTCATGTATACCCCCTATACAAGTATATATATGTATAAATAGATTTTTAACTTTTTTGATATAACATTAATTCTCTTTTGTGTATTTCCCTTTTTTTTTTCCGGAGTGCTTTAACATGCAATCATAGTTTTTGTATATAGTATTAAAAAACATATAATATACCTTTACCATATATAAAATTTTTTGATGTTTTCAAAGGAAACAAAAGCCAAACAAAAATATCTTTTTACTACCGTATTAAAATATACCCGTATATACCATCATAAAATGCTACATGAAAAATAAATTTATCCTTTATTTTAGTTTTTTTTTTTTTTTTTTAGATTTTTTTCTTGTACTTTTGTAATTCATGTACATAACAAATCAACAATAACTAAACAACTAGTTATACGTACTATTATGTATTTATCCTTTTTCTCATTTTCTTTCTTTTTTTTTTTTTTTTTGTAAATCAAAATTTTTATTTACATACCCAAACAAATACACATGAACATAACATACTATATATACAGATAGTGAAAAATTTTTATTGTTAAATGTTTATTTATTGTTGACTTTTTTATCGTTTTTGATTTTTATTCACCTACATATGTATATAAAAATAACTTTCAATGTTTCATAATAACTTATAGTACGTTTTCTAATAAAAACAAAAAACAAATTTTTTTTTTTTTGAATGATAATTATAAAAAGGAAAATAAAAAGCCACATATCCCTGTTATATTTCATAAAAACAAATATATATATATATGATGAGCTTTATTTCAAAATCCTCATGTATCATATTCGCTATAAGCTATTATTCCTGATATTCTATTGAATACAATAAATGTCTATATTTACATATCAACTAACAATCAAATCAGATTACTATCAGTTAGTTCATATCGTGCTTTAAATAACCTTAAATACCTGATATCAAAAATATTCCACGTTTGCAATACATACATAAATATTTTCATGTACATAATGTTTGAATATTATATTTAAAAAATAGGAAATAAATACATGGTTCAGTTATATATGGGGATATATTGTATGTTATTTATTTGTGGCTTTTTAACTTTAATTTTTTCTCGTTTATTTTTTTTTATTTATTTTTTATATTTTCATTTCGTTTTTTTTTTTTTTTCAAACATTTTTAATTCATAAAAATTTATGTGGTCACGAAATTTTTCAAATATTCAACTATACTGTCATTTTAACATTTTTCCAAAGTTCAAAGTTGAATAAAAAACAAATAATAGAAATTTTATATTGAAATAACAGGTGAAATATCTCAATCATATATTATTTCCGAGATTTTTTAACATGTTTAATTTATTTATTTTTTTATATTTTTGTTACATTTTTTTTTTTTTTTTTTGAAACATTCATGTTTTATTTTGATTTAAAAACATGCACGATTTTCAGTTATTTTTCGTGAACGAAAACGTTTCATATATGTTAACTAGGTAACTAAAAATGAAATGCATTTCATAATAAACAACGAATTTACATAAAGTAAACACGTTCACAACTTGAATATAAATGAATAGTGTATATACGGGTATTTATGATGTATATAAATGTCTGTACACATAGAACATGTACATACAAAAAAAAAAAAAAAAAATTAAAATAATAATCTTCAACTTTTCAAAGTTTTTAATTGATTGTTTTTATAGTTTTTGGTTTGTTTTATTTTTAATACATAAAAAATATAAAAAAAAAAAAACGAATATGATAACTGGTTATTATGGGTTATGATTCTTTTTTTCCAGATAATAATGATTTAACGGAAAGGCTATCGTTGTTTATTTTTAAATTTGAATTTTTTTTTTTTTTTCGTTTTTATGTTTACTTTAATTGTATGCTGTATTACATAAAATACAAAAATAAAAAATTACATGTTTTCATTTTATTTCTTAGATTATAACCTGTTATCCTTTAATATGTATAATACATATATATTTAGTACAGGAAGTTATTGAACCATGGAATTAGATTACGAAATAAAAATTTTTCATGTGATGTAATGAAAAAATTTTAAATTATATGTTGCATTAGTCTTACATAATAATTTTCATTTTTGGATAAGCAGAAATTTAAAAAAATATATAACAGAAAAATTTTAAATTTGAAAATAAAGGAAAAAACATTTTATTTGTATTTTTTGAATAAAGGTTTCTCGACCCCAATTAGACATATATCACTTCGTTCATTATTGCCAAATACCGAACATTATATGACATATGAAGGTTCAACAACACATCCTGGTTGTTGGGAGAGCACTGTATGGATAATTATTAATAAACCAATTTATATAACTAAGCAAGAGGTATAAAAAAAATATATTCAATGCAAATTTAATTTGTTTTGAATTTTTGATTTTTTTTTTAATATGTAATTCAGCTTTATCAACTTCGAAGGCTGATGCAGGGCTCTGAACAAACACCAAAAGCGCCCTTAGGTAACAATGCAAGACCATTACAACAATTACATCATAGGACTATTAGAACAAATATAGATTTTAAAAATCCTAAGGTAAGAATAATATATTTCTATATATTAAATTTTAAATTTTTATTTTATATAATTTTATTTTGTTTTTATTTTTTTTTATTTTCATTATTGTTGTTATCGTTTTTTTTATTATTATTTTTATTTAGAATCAAAATTGCCCAACTATGAATAGAGAAATGTATTATAGAGCTAATAAATGGACTATAGATGCTGGTATGATAACACGTGGTCGTCAAAGAAGTCTTTCCGATACAGATACTGTATTTCATTCACTACACTAGTTTTTAATAAATGTTAAATATTATTAATTATATTAAAAAACAATAACGACGATAAAATATACATATTATTATTAAGACACAAAAAAAAAAAAAACAAAACATAAATTAAAGTAATATAAAAAAATGAAAAATAAAAATTTCTTACATTTATTATGATGATTAGATTATAATTAAATTAAATTTTTTTTTTTTTTGTATTTATTAAAAATGAAAATTTACAATTTGTTAATCGTTAAAAATAAATTAATTGTTTATATACCTGAAAATTAATATTAAAATAAAATCAAAAGCAATGATTCATTTTCAATATTACGTAATTATTATTCTGTTTCAAAAAATTAATTTTTCTTTTCTTTTTTTTTTTTAATTTTATTTTCTTTTTGAAACAATAGAATTTCTTATAAAATATATTACTGTTAATTTTTTTTTTTTTTTTTTATAAACTATAGATTTACAAATGATCATAAAATATGTAAAGAAAAATATAAACTATTTTTTGAATACTGGAAGAAAATAAAAATAAAAAATAAAATATTAAAATAATTAAGTAAAACAAATAATGACTGGTTAAGTTTACATATAAATACAATACTATACATTTATATACATATAGTAATCAAAATCAATGAATAAAATAAAATAAGTATTAAAATAAAAATGAAATTACATAAAACAAATAAATGAAAAAAATAAAATATAAATTCAAAGTAATAATGTAATAATTAAAAAGGATGGACAATAATAATATAATAAATAAACAAATTCAAATGAAACATTGAAAATATAAATAAATAAATAATAATAATATGTATGCTAGGCAATTACTACATTTATAACAAATAGAATTATTTAGAGATTTACATACGTAAAACAGATAATACCATTCAGAAAAACATTGATTATGTTTTTTTTTTTTTTTGTTAATTTTATTTTTTAATTTTCAATTTATTATAAATAATTAAAATTTGACAACGAAAAATATTGTGTGAGAAGAACTCATTCAAGTGAAAATAATTATTTAAAAATCATTTTTTTTTATTTTTCATGTTACATTTTTATAAATATTCAAAAAATTTTTTAAAATATATATTTTTTTTATTTTAATTATGATATGTATTGATTTTATCTTTGATTGGATACAATATCTGTACAAATCGGGGGGAAAAAAAAAATACTTGAAATTAATTACGTATACTAAAATATATTTAAAAAGAAAAAAGAAAATAAAAAATAAATAAATAAATAAATATAAAATAAACTCAAGTTAAAAGCTTTCCTGTTTATATAGTAGGCAATACAAAATATATATTGAAATAAAATAAATTAAAAATTATGTTTGTAAAGGGAAAAAAAATAAACGAATACATACAGTACTATACCAACATACATACATACACAAAATGAAATTTAAAAAAAAAAAATCTAAAAACATGAAGGAGAAAAAATACAAAAAAATAAATAAAAATTGCTATAGTATTTAGTTTTGAGATCAATTATTAATGATACACCCAAATTTATGTACTACATTTATACATACTACGTATATAAATAGGTATATAAATGCATAATACATAAATAAATGTGTAGGTAGTGTAAAAAAATATATATACATATATAAAACAGTTATTTATACACGAAAGATAACAGAAAATAAAAATATAAATGTAAAATTTCTACATACATACATATAACACACTTTTAAAAGTATATACATACATAAGTACGTGTAATAATTATCAAACTGGTAATTCAAAGCTTAAATAACGTATATAAATTCAAATTTATAATATTACATCTTGTATTATATATTATATTATACGTTTATTGCCGTATAAAAATTTAACAAACCAAAAAAAAAAAAAAAAAAAGAGAAGAAAAAATGCATAAAAATTAAATAATAAATTTATTTAGAGTTTATAAATGAAAAAATTGTATGTTCTATAGGAAAATAGTTTAAGTAGAAAGTATACAAACGAAAAAAAAAAAAAAAAAACAGAAATAAAATGAAAAGAAGAAAAGATTGATGTTAAACAGACATAAAATAAAGTAGAAAATAATATGTAATCATGCTAAAATTTTGAATTTTATTTAAATATTTCATTATTAATAAATTCATTGTATTTTAATAAACAAAAAAGTATCTTTCAGCTGCAAGACAAAAAAAAACAACAAAAATTTTATTTGAGATTATTAATAAACTCAATTTAATGCATTTGTAAGTATTACAGTATTTTATTCAAATAATTTTTTTTTTTTTTTAAGTCTAGATTAAAATTCAATAAATTCACAATACCGAAATTATTTTATTTAAAAATAAATTACTAATCCATTTTCAAATTAAAAAGAAAGAGAAAAATTAATCTTATTATCAAAATTTTGATAAATTATAAAGAAAACAAATAAAAATCATCGTTATTTCAAATGGTTTTATATTAAATAAATTAAATTATTAAACAATAAATATGTCAGTTCTTATTAAAAGTAATGAATAAAGAAAGAATTACTTTATTTTAATATAAATGAATGATGATTAAAAATATTATCTATAAATGAATGAAAATTTTCATTCGGATATGTACATATAAATATGCACTTAATAGCGTATAATAAATATAGTATTCCAGATAAAAGTCAATTTAAAAATTTCATTAATATTTAATATCATTTTTATTTTCATTATTATACTTCTTTTTTGCTTCGGTTATAATCAATATTTTTATTTCATTTTTACGAATATAACGTATGTATGTACACATATAGAATATATCAAATTTTTATGTTTTGTTGTGTATTTTTTTCCATATGTGGTAATTATTAAAGCAATTACATAGTTTTGCATATACATATTTAAAATCACATGTAAGTACGTAATTTTTATTATTGGATTTTTTTTTTTTTAATTCTCGTTACAACTGACTCAATTTAAATATTAAAACTTTTCTTATTTAAAAAATTTCCATATTAATTGAAAATGATCTGTATCTGATTTAAATTGGTATTTAAAAAAAAAAAACAAAAAAAAATCGACAATTGTGATTAAAAGGTATAGAGTATAAAAATGCATATAAATTCGTGTATACGATCAGACATAACACATGATTATTAAAAATAATTTTGGTAGACCTCTCAATATATTAATGTGATATTTTATTGAAATTATAGTTTACATAAGTACATTGAATTCATTTATTGTATACAGTTTTATAAATATGTACATATATTCGTGTTTAATCAAAATGAAATTTATAATTTATCTCATGTTTTCTTTTTTTTTTTTAAATAAAATCTTTTTTATGTTATTTTACTGTATAAATTTTATTAATATGTATCTACAGCTTTACATGTAGAATATTGCAGATACAATAAAATAATTACTTTTATTATGGTTCATATTAATTATTATTATAATTACATGAATAGTAAATTACGGATATATTGTTCACATTATCCACAATGTGAATATTAATATTTGTGTTACATATTTACATTTTTTTTTTCATATAAATGTTTAATAAAAATTTATTATTTTTAATTTATTTATTTAAATGTAAATTCTTAAAATGCAGAATTATTTATAATACATGTCGGATACCATTGTGGTAGAGATGTAAAATTTTGTGAATAAATAGAAAAGAAAAGGAAATTTAAGTTTTTGGTGGAATCACATAAGCATAGGTACACATATCGTTCGTTATTTTGTTTCATTTAGTGTATAATTAAATCGAATCATTCTCTACAAATACGTTCTCTCAGCGTAATACTGTAATAGTGTTTCGATTTTTGGAATTAGAAACAAATAATCAAAATAATACAAAATTTGTTATGAAAATTTATTAGTACTAATATCGTAAAAATCGCTTAAACATAACACTGTAAAATATAACAAAACTGAAAAAAATTGATACAAAACTGAAGAGAATGCATGTATGCACATACATAATTCTTTAAAAATGATAAATTATAGCCTGAATTTAATATACAACTAGTCACATACACAAAAAAAAAAAAAAATTGAAGATAATTTTTTTGGCTAAATCAGAAATCTCTATATGAAAAGTTTATTCATTCATGTACGGTTAAATTTGAAATTTAAAAGAAAATATCGTTATATTGTAGCAAGCAAGCAAAAAAAGAAAACATTGCATACACGATTAATTTGAAATAAAATTGAAATGAACAAAAAACAAAAAAAAAATAGCGTAGAAAGAAAGGAGAAAAATAATTTTATGTAATTTCAGCAAAACCAAAAATGTATTTATGTGTGTGTGTATGATAATTTTCAAGCTGATATAAAATGTGGTATGAATTTTTTAAAAGTGTATGTAAATGTATGTATGTATGTTTACAAGTATCTTAAAATGAATAAATTTTAAATGGTCATTAAACTCAATTTAATTCATTTAAAACGTTCATATGTGATATTACAATTGGTTTTCACTTATTTGGTGTATTAAACATTTTACATACATACACACACATATGTATGTATGTATGTATGTGTGTGCACATACGAAAAGTGAAACAATTTAACCAATTTGAAAATTTAAATAAAAACTAAACACTTGGAGATTATACAATTTAAATAAAATCCTTCTAGATAATAAATTTAACCTGAAAATAGATATTAAAGAAAAAATATATATACATGTATTTAACCGCAAACGATGCATTACACATCTAAATGAATAAATAAATTTACTTATACACATTCGTAATAGGCAACATACATACATATGTAGATATATTTTGGTATACCTATGTGATCTAGGGTGATTTAATATATTGTACATGCTAGAAAAAAATTATATTAACATTTTTCTTATGAATTAAAATATTTGACCAAAGATTTTACATACTTTGAATAATATTTCGTTAAAATGAAAAATTTTAATAATTTAAATTACTCAAAATCGTACTTAAATACATACAAATAAATTGTCTTGAAAAATCATCAGAATGATTAGATTCTGGTTCACATCGAGCTGTTTTACATATAAACATGAAGTTTATGAAATATAATCAATTTATGTATTGTATGTATGTATGTATATCATTAATATTTATTCATTTTCTTTTTAATTTAATATTCAATGTTCAAATTTTACTTTTTTAAATGTGTAACGGCTATAAAGTTGTCTACATATTTTCATATATTTTATCACACATAATTTTGTGTGTATGAAAAATTAAATAAAAATTGGCAAAAATATAAAAAAATAAAATGATAATATTAAAAATAACAATAATAGCAATATATTCATAGAAATAAAAAAATTAAGATTAAATCTTTTACTGGCAATGAAACTGTTAATGTTAGTTATATTTTGTTTAGATGGATTTATTTACATACATACATACATATGTGAACGTGAAATTATAGATTATACGTATAAGTACGTATGAAATTAAATAATAACAGGAAGAATGCATTCATTTATTTAATAATGCATTGCCAAATTCTGTTTCATGGATATCATACGAGTACATACATACGCTATTTATTATAAATCCGAGTATACAGTACAAGTATATAAATATAGAAATGTGAGCAAATGTACATACATACATAACAAATGTACATTGATAGGCTCATGTATAAGGCATTTATAATGTATTTTATATGATAAATATAATAATAAAATGTAAAAGCATCATAGAAATTATGATCGCAATCAAACAAAAACATTAAATTTGTTTCATGTAACATTTATTTTACTATCAAAAATATGTGTATGTGCATATTAATAATTTATTATTAGTTGAACATATACAAACATATGCATGCATGCATTTATATACTAAAAACTTCATCAATATGAACATTATATACATATTGTGTATAAAAATTAAAAAAAAACATCAATATGAATAATAAATGGTAACAATTGAGAGATATTGCATATAAAATGTATGTATTTTTGAAAAATAATAAATATAATTGAGCTTTCAATGGAATGTATATGGTATGAATATGTTGTACGTATTGTATGTGTTTAAAAGAAATGATATTATAGAATTAGAGCAGCCATTCAAAATTTTATATATTTAAATATGAATTTATGAAATAACGAATTCCGAATGTTTTATTGTTTTATCTGTGCATTAAAATATTTATTATCATTTTTTTTTTTTTTTGATTTATGAATTTATTTTGAATGATTCAACTATAAAATGAAATTTTTTATGAAGCAATGAATCTTTTATTAAAATAGATATTCACATAGGAAAAATAGATATTCACGTAGTCACGAGAATAAAATGAAATATTTCATAAAAAGAAACATTGTAACTAATGTGTAAGAACTAAAAAATTACAAGGGAAATATAAATATATTTGATTTGTTTTGATAAAAATTTTAAAAAATTAAATTTTTTATTTTAATAAGCAAATTCAATAAAAATCTCTTTTGAATGTTATTCAATTTGTAAAAAATCATTATCATCAAACATATAACACATGTGTACGTACGCGGGTAGTACCCGCCGAGTACTCAATAGATTATTGAACAAATATATTTATCTCAATAATTTGTCAATCATTTAACATTTGCATATTAATTCCGATTTAATTGTTTTATTTAAAAAAATATTTTTTTTTTGTTTTATTTAAAAAAATTTATAATTTTAATTTTATTTGGATTTTATTAAAAGTATCTGCTAGATTACACTTCAATGTCAATAACACTATTATCGATTAAATTTTTTAAATGTAAATACAACAATTTAAAAATAAAAAAAATAACGAAATAACATTTTTAAATAAACAAAAATTTTAAAAAGCTGTTTTCCATGAACACTTTATATTTGATTGTCATTATTATTATTTTTTTGTTATTTTTGCTATTATTTTTGTTAATTTATTTTTAAAAATTTATTTTGCTGGTACAAAAAAAAAATAAATAAATAAAACAGACGATGAGAAATAAAAAAATTTTTCCATGCATATTTCACTTCATTCATAAATCAATCGAATATATATTGAAATGCTTGTTGTTGACATAATATTCCACTTTAGGAATCTCAATTTTTGATTTTATGGACATACTGATATAGCACAACATACTGGAAATTAATGGTATTCTGAATTTACAAGAGAAATCTATGCATAAAATGTTTGGATATCTACATAAAAGGAGTAATCAAAAAAAAAAAAAAATTTTTTTTTGTTTTTAAAGTACTACCTTGTCAATTTGTTTGTATAATATGCAAATAAGTGCATAGTAATTACAAAAACAAAAAATAAATAAAACCTACATACATACATATACCGAAATGGGTATTTTTCCTTTTTCACTTTTTACACATTTTATTGTATAAATTATCTTTTGTTATCTGAAATTTTGTTCTACTCTTATTTGTTTTCCTTTTACAAAATGTAGAACTTTTTACATTATATGTACTTATATACTTAACATGTATATAAGCCATCGTCATCTTCATCATCATCATTATCATCAAACACTCACATTGTATTCTTGTAGGTTACAATATCACCAACTACATTACATTCCTTTATTATAAACACTTAAAATTCAGTTAAGCGTAAAAAGGTCACTATAACATACTTTAAGTAAAGATTTTCATACATAAAATCTCAGATACTCAACTCAAAAGTGATTGATGTCTTGGAGAGTGTTAAAAGATTTGATTCAATTTATCTCTATTCAATTGAAGTATTTGTGGTTTTTCAAAAGATTTTATTCTTCTTTATAAATACATTTTCAATTTGATTATTGGTTAAAATGAGAAAATAAGCAAAGCAAATTTTGTAAATTCATTCACTATACTATAGTAAAAAGGATGTACTATATACATATGTATGTGTATGTTTATATAATTAAACATGCGGGTAGGATACAAAATTCAAGAGTTGAATTTTTTTCATCAAGTTAATTTCGAAATTTATTTTCTGTAACAAATTTTTTTATCAAAAAAATATTTTTTTTTTTTTAAATAAAATCTTGTAAAAAATTCTTATCATTTCAATTAAAGTTCTTTAAAAAAATATTTTTTAAAGTAATTTTGTAATAAAAATTGAAAAAATAAGAAAATTGTTCCCTTAATATTAATCAAGAAAATTTGTATGCAATCCACAATGAAAATCTAGTTAAATTGACAATTGTAGAAAAAATTTTATGAATGTAAGCCGACTATGTACATATATTAATTTATGTAATATATATGACCATTAAGTATGAATGAAATTTCTTTGAAATTCCCTTAGACTAGTCGTTATACCACATATGTACGTTGTATACATATGTACATGTGTGCATGTAGACAAAGTCTGCTCATATAATCATATAACCACAAGAAATGAAGTTAGTTAAAAAATAAAATCCATGGAAAAAGGATATGATCCCAAGCAATTTATCAGAAAATACCAGAACATCGAATAAGTCATCAAACTACTTTCCAGTAAATTTATTTTGTGGTTATTTTCTTTTATTTTACATATTTTGTTTTTAGAAAATATGTATGTGTATGTGCCGCATATCAAAACTTTTATAAATATATAAATGGGTATGAATGAATGTGGACTTTTGTAGCTTCTTACATACAATTGTAGTCACATTAAATATGCTATCAAATCTGTTTTATACATCCTATCCTTTATTTTCAGTTTTATATTCTCTTTATTACTTAGTTGTGCTTTGTTTTTTTGTTTTTCTTCTTTTTCTTTTGTCATCCTTTTAGGAGTCGATTTATACAGTATATTTGTGCATATTATTTTCTCCAATCTACCAAAAATACAAGAATACAGTATCAATAACAGCAAGCAACACACTTTATAATATTTGTGTCTATTTTTCATTCTAGTTATTTTGACTTTCCTCGTGTCTATTTTTCTAATTTTTTTTTTTATCTTTTTATGTATTTTTTTTTTTTTTTTTTTGTTGTTTTATCATATTCAATCTTATCTTTTCTCCTTTATTTATTTTTTTTTTTTTTTGTTTTATTTTACTTTATTTTTATATTTGAAGTTGACGGTCTATCAAGATGAGAAATTTTGGTAATAAAAATATTTTTTCTTATTTCTTTTTTTGTTGTTTTTTTCATCTCCTTATTTTACAAATTTCATGTTTATCCAAAAAATTTGTTAGTGGCAAAATGAAAAGAGACATAATATACATACGTAAAAAAAATTTTTTATAGGATGTATACAATAAGTTAAAAAAATAATACACAAATATGGGAATATAAAACGTACATACATATACATATGTATATCAATAAAATATGTATATATGTATAAAAAAAAAAATAATATGTATAAAACAAACAAACAAAAAGGGATCAAATTTAAGCTTAGAACAGCAATAGAAATGAAAACAATAAAAGGGTCCATTTAAAAAAATAAAAATAAAAGAAAAGGATAAATAAATATAAAAAAAAAAAAAACAAATAAATAAATATCAAAATACTAAAAGCAGCAATTTTATGTTTTCATACATAGAGGAGACAACATAGAGATATGAAGTAACAATAATAACAATAACAACAATAATTTTATCATATCAAAAATAAAACATAGAAAAATACAATAAAAAATAAAAATACATTCTTTTTTTTTTTTTTTCAATAAATATTTTGTTGCCAGAAAAAAAGGATATACATAAAGAATCAGCCTTAAACATCCCATTTTCAAATTTCAACAATATTGTCCTGAATTTCTTATCAATGTCGGATACATGTGTATTACGTACACGTTTATATACAAAAATAAGCATATACCTATATATCTACATATGTGTACGTATTTATATATGAAAAATCCTTTAAGGGGGTTACATTAAGGCTTGAAATAAAAAATAATAGAAAAAAAAAAATTTTTTTTTTGAAAAGGAAAAATAATACGAAATATCCTTAAAGTAGATTTGATAAATTGTGAGAACATTCTAAGTAGTATTGTTATTCCTTATACACTCATTCTTTTGTATTTTTTTTTTTTTTTTATTCCAAGAAATATACACACACATACATACATCATTGCATATAATTCTTTTTTATATACATAACAATATACGAAAACAATTTGACTTTTTAGCTATGTACACATTTTTTATGTTACAATAAATATACAATAAATGGCTTACAACAGAATTTGAAAAGGATTTTCTGATTTAATTTCCGTCTTGAAAAATATATGATTTACTTGTGGTCGATGTAAGTGGTGTGTATTTTCCTTTTTTTTTTTTTTTTTTTTTTTGTTTCGTTTAATTTTTTCTCGGTTTATTTTAAATATTCTAATAATTCCTTAATCAACTACTTATTATCCGTAATAACTTATTCATATTCAAATAATTTTCTAATGCTTTTAACCAATTAAAATTGAAAATTATATTATTTTTTTAAAGAAAAAAAAATTTTTTTTTTTTTTTTTAAATATGATCACTGGCAATGAAAGCTTGTTTTCTTCGAGGGCAAAAACCAAAAAGTAAATAAAATCATTTACAAAAAGTAAACAATTTTCTATGAATTAATATGCACCGTTGTAAACAACACGCAACAAATAGTTAATTATTTTGATTACACATCTGTTTACGTTAACATACTTACATGTGTATCACCCTAAATAATTATGAATATAAAACGATGATTTTATACAAATAATTTATTTACATACATACATATGTATATCGTACTATCGAATACATAATTTTATTCATCAGGTGTTATATACAATTTTATATCATTGAATGTACCATACAGGATACGAATGTAGATTTCTTTTTACTTTTGTTTTTACAATTATATTATCTAAAATGTCAACATTGATTTATTTAATCTTATTATTTCATAAATAAGCACAAATTAGTAAACAAAAAGAAAAAATTATAATAATAATAATTATATAACATGTTGTATTATAAAGTCTTTGAATTATATCCTTCGTATACACATAGTACACATAAAATGCATAAAATATAATCATAGAAGAACATCATTAGTCATTATAATGATGAGTTCCTTTACAAAACATGCAAATTACAAATATACCAACAGTTGAAATTTGTTATTAATCACAACAGGATGTCATGAAAAATACGCATTATACATACATACATACTCGTACATATATACAACATGAAATATAAATTAAAAGTGTGTGTAAACACTTTATATTTTATATGTATGGATTTTTTATGCATGAATGTGTATACTGGCAGTTTTAAATGATATAAGTATATACACACAAAGTATATTCAGTGTATTATAAAATGAGTTTTTAATGATTTTCATTTTCTTTACCATATAAATTCAAATGCATTCATATTTGCAATATTTTATATAACACACTAATGACAATAATAAAAATAAAATTCAAAAAAAAAAGACCGTTAAATAAAATTTTCTAAGTATAGTGTAAATGAAAATTTAAATAATCTTTTAAAATTTATTGCAAAATTTTCTTTTATATTATGGTAGAGAAAAACTCCTATTTTAATATGGAAAAACTCAAAAACATAATTTAAAAAAATCTAACATGAAAATTATTTACACAAAAACAAAAAAAAACAAAAATGGAAAGTAAAAAAAAAAGGAAAGTCAAAAATGAAAAACTCTCATCTAATAATGTTCCCTGCCTTTTGTGCAATATCATGAATACATAATACAAAAATAAAAGTCGACAAGTACATATCATAAAAATGACTATTTTTATGAATTTTTGTGAATTTTCACATTTTCATTTTATTTTATTTTCAATCTTTTGTGTCCCTATAATATTCTCATACCAAAAGGAAAAAAAGAAAATTAGATGGAAAATAACAAGTGTAAAAACATATTATAAAGAAAAACTCTGTAATATATGAAATTGAAAGCAATTCAGAAAATTAAGTAAAGTTTCTTACAACTATACATTTGTCATTTTTTATCATTTGGCGCGACTAACAAATTGTTGTTGTTTTTTTTTTTTTTTTTTTGTAATAAATTTATTATATTACATGAAAGAATACATGTTGAAGATAAAATAAAAAAAAAGTATTAAATTTGTTTATTTTATTACTTCATGTTTTTCTTACAGATAGTTTTCATTTAAAACAATTTTTGTAGTTTTTTTAATGCTGCCAGATTCATGTTTTTCTTCGTTTCGAATAAATAAATAAATTCATGTTTCATAATAAAGATTTGAAAATGAAATTAAGTAAATTTGTGTTATACAAATGAACATTAGATTTAATGATATTTAATTAAAATCTTCAATAAATATGAAGCAATAAATTAAATTGACTAAATTTTTCTACATCGAGCTGTTGCGCCAAAGGAAGTAGAAGAAGAAATTTACATGCATGTCATGTATACTTTCTTATGCATATATGACAACACTGAATTCATTTGTTATTCTTACTGTTGTCGTTATTACTAAACTTATTTGCTATAAAATGTGTAGACATGACGTGATGTAATACTAAATGTGAATTATTATTATTATATGTCCGGCAATTTGTGAGAATTACATGACCTAAAGTCCATGATTTAGTTTAAACAGACTGTCTTCAGAGTAGAGAAAGCATAACATAACATAGTGTGCATATATAATAAAAGGCAGCAGGCTCCTTAGAAAAGTGTTTGTTGTCAACTGGTACGTATGTACAATTATTATGATGTAGGCATCATATGAATAAAATGTTCCTTTTAATGTATATGTACACAATGTGTAGTCAATAGCCTTAATCTCTTTCGAAATTTAGTGTATGAATATACTTAAATATTAAAATCATATACAGGGTATAGTATCCAATCAAATGTAATCTTTGAAAATATGTTTTTATACAAAGGACTTTATTTGAAAATATTTTAACCTACCAAAATCGATCGATCAATCAATCGATGGAAATTGAATTCAATGTAGAATATTTTTTGTGTGTAATGTCCATAGTCTTTGAGATCAGAGAGATGTTTTTATTTTTTATTTTTTCTTTAATTTCATTATCCTGTGTAGATCTACACCCTGTACCTATTTGAAAGGATTACATTTTAAGAAAATACAAATTTCAATCTCTATAATTTATGCATATGTATGTATATCAATGCTTGCCTAACAGTAAATGTAAGAATTTTTATTTTACATACATATGTACATAAACATACATATGCATATATATGATGCATTAAAAAGCAATGTAAATATGTATGTAATATGCATGTAACACGCATAAAACTAATCAAAAGTTACTAAAAATTAAATGGAATTCATGATGAAATTATATGATTAGAATAGTAATAGATGATGCCTACGAATACATATATGAATTATTTGCACGTATACATGCATAGTACAAATGTAATTTATTTATTATTATATTGGGAACTGAACAAAAAATAATTTATCAATGATTTTATTATGAACTTGCCCAAAAATTGTTTGACAACTTTAATTCATAAGGAAAGATGTATTCACAGTAATTCATTCTTCAGTTATCCTTATGTATGTATAGAAAATGTAAAATAAATATTCCTTAATATTAAATTTCAAGTGAAATGTTCTAAGACTTATATTTATTTTACATTTTAGAAATTATCATCATCAGTTCTTTGACAATCAAAAAACAAAAGTACTTCTCTAAAGTATTTTTTCTCTCCTTGGAAAAATAAAATTAAACCAGAAACAACAAAATTTTATCAGATAAAAGAAAAATTATAATAATTTAAATTCTTTCGAAATAATCCATTTTCAATTGAGAAAATTCTTATGCATTTCATTAAAAGCAATATAATGACTATTTCATTTCAAAATACGTAAACTATACTAATGAAAATTCATTTTCTTTAATTTTCATTTAATTTAAATGCATCATTTCTTTTTTCTATACTTTAAATTCAAACTAAAAACAACAAAACAAAAAAAACAGAAAAACGTTTTTATATAAATACCATTTAAATTTTAAAAAGTATAAAATTATGAATTTTCTACGTGATAACATGCATACACAACTTCTTCTGTACACATTCATAAAATATTTACAAAAAAGAAAAAAAAAATTTTTCTTTTTTTTTTTAATTTTTTTGTAATTGAAAATTCATTTTATAAATTATTTAAATGAATTTTATGTAAAAATAAATTTAAAGTCTACGGAAAGGATTATGCATGGTAAATTTAATTTCTATTTTTACTGGCTTTTATTTTATTCGTTTATTTTCTATTTTAAATTTTTTGTTGTTGTTGTTGTAACAGACACACAGAATTTCAAGTTATGTGTTAGGAATGTAATAAAGTAAAAAATACAAAAACTTTACACAGACAGAAAAATAATAGAAAAAAAAACCAAATCATCCATTTAAATGTTAATGTATTTATTAAAGATTTTTCATTATCCTTCTTACATTCAGTATCTGTAAATTTCTGTTTATTATTTTAAAATTCCGGTATAGTTTTATTTTATGCATGACGAGAAATATACATGAATAATATTCAAATATAAAAATCAAAATTTTTTTTACTTATTTCCTGTTTAATTTCTCCTCAAAATGTAAATTTAAAATATAGAAAAAAAGGAAAACAACTTAAAAAGAAAATTGAGAAAATGTTTCTTTTTTTTTTTTTGGATTTTCAAATGTTTTTTTTTTGTTGGTTTTTAAATACTCTTTATTCGTTAGTTTGTTTTTCAACATTATATCTGAAGTTAGTATGAAAAATGTTGTCTTCATAGTACAAGAAGAAAAAAAATTAAAATGAAAGAAAATAAAAGAATACTTCGTGATACATACTATGTTAACTGTAAAGATTTTAATACTTTAACTGTAGCATTATTTGAAAATTTCATGAAAAATAAATTTTTGCTTTTATCATCATCATGCAGAGTATACATTTGTTCAAAGCCTTGTATAACAGATAAAATGTGTGTATAACGAACACCTACAAAATTGATTTATTCGTTTCTTTTTTTTTCTCTTATCATCGTCTAATCTTGTTTTTACCACTCTACATTTAAAATTAAAAAAAAAAAAAATTAAAATAAATTTTTTTTATACATTAATTTTTATGTATAAAAAATAATAAAAAAAAACATTGTATCTTGACCTCTTGACTGTTGATCATTATATTGTTTTAGAAGAAAACAAAAAAAGGATGTCTGATGGTATGTAGGTTTGCCTGAAAATAATGTTAAATTTGGTCAGATTATGGTTGAATTGGTTTTATGGATGAATGTATTTTCTTCAATTTTTTTTTTTTTTTTTTTTTTGTGGTGTTGAAAAGATAAATCCTTTTCATGATAATAATAACAATAATAATAACGTTACATTATAATATCTAATAACTTTTAAGCAGTTGTGCTTTTTGTTTTCATAAATAAATGAAATCATATTATATGAAGAAAAATTAATCAGAACTTTATTATAATTTAAATTTGTTGTTGTTGTACAGGAAATGTTATGTACTTATATTTTTAAACTTTTTACATTTTATTTAGAGCATGGTAGAAAACGGTAATAATAATAAAATATTTAATTTTTAATTTTGTTCAAAAAAAAAAAAAAGAAAACAAAAAAAAACATAATTTTTTTTGAATTTTATTTTGAATTGGAAAATATTGATGTTTATGATTTTATATTTTTTCTTATCATCTCTCATGATTTTTTAATTATCAAACTTCAGGTATAAGTACACGTAACTTCTGTTCACTTCAATTATTGACATACATAAGTAAGGATTTTTTTTTTTTTTTTGTTTTTCTATTTAAGAAAATATAAAGATTTAAAATTTTAGATAATTTTCTTAGTCTCTCTAAGAATACTTAAAGTGAATAAACTTGTACTTTTTTTTATAAATTAATTTTTTTTGTTTCGTTTGTTGATTTATGTTTAAATGTGTTCATAATCACACAATATCTTTTTTTTTTTTTTTTTTTTTGAATAAATAATATTTTTATTGCTTATTTGGAAAATGTTCGCCTTAATTTCTGATTTATTTATTTTTTTTTTCAAATTTTCAATTAATTATATTTAAACAGAAAAATTGTATTAAAGAAAAGTGTGTGAATATTCATTTGCCGAAAGAAAAAATAATTTTGTATTCTTATAGATTTTAATGCGCTATGAAAATATAAATGCATTAAATAAAAAGAAGTATGAGTTAAAATTGAAATGAAATTTATTCGCTATACATACACACACTCTTTTAGTTGTATGCACTCATACGCGAATTTTCACATTTACATAATCCTTATCCTTATTGTATGTTTTTCTTTTGCTTGTTTTATTTTTTGCTTTAGCAAAAAACTACCTACTGAGTTTCATTATTCGCTTTAACCACTTATCTTATATCACAAGAAAATTTAATTAAAATCGTTTTCAAAATGTTTTATTTCATGTGCTATACTTATATACATATCTATGAGTGTATATGTGCATTTATGCTTAGTATGCACATTCTGTTCAATTTAACTTGTAACAAGGTTAATTTATTAACATTAAATATAAGAATAAAAATATAATTTAAACTTTAGATAAAGTTTCATTTTTTTGTATTTTATTTATTGATTTTCCTTTTAATGTGGTTTTTTTTTTCTCACATTTTCTTTACAATTTTGCAATAAATTGAAATATGTATATAAAAGGAAAAAATTATCGATTTTGATATTATTACACTATTTTTATGCTAGATAAATTCATTATAATCAGAATTTATATTTAAAAAAAAAAAAAAACATTGTATAAGTGAATGTACTATGTATCTTAAAATGTTATTAATTTTTCGTTACTTCCTTGTTTTTTTTTTTTAGTTTTTTATTGTAGTGTTAAAATTTTCAGATTTTCCAGATTTTTGTAATATTGTGTTATTAAAATATTTATACAGAATTTATATAAGAAACTCATTAGTTCTAAAGCATTATAATAACATTGAAAAGAAAATTATGAAACATTTTCTATTGTTTTTCTTCTTGTGTTTTTTGTGTTTTGGTTTTAATCAATTTATTTCGGTCTTTAGGTAATAATTGCTTTCACTTGCATTTCATTATATTAAAATGGTTTTCTGGTTTAATATCATATTATGCATATTTATTTTTAATAACGAACAATCTAAGAAATTTGTATACGATTTAATTTGAAATTTTAATATACAGTGATTTATATTTTTTGAATTAAATTAAAAACTTAAAGTTTTTCACGAGCCAGATACAATGAAAGCGACGCGTTTTTCACACGCTTTAACGCTTTAGAACGAGTTTCAATACATTGCTTTTGTATCTATGTAGATACAATGATAGCCACGCGTTTTTGTGGCACCACAAAGTTTGCCGAAATTTGAATTTTGTGGTGCATTGTTTTTTTCTACGTTTGTTCCCTGTTTCATTTTTTAGGAACAAAGAGAATTATAGACAAGTTGACATGAATAATGTCAAAAAAGTTTCTTTGTTTACATATTAATAATATGAAATGCAAAAAAAATGCGTGGCTCTCATTGTATCTTGAACGCCACAAACCGGCGCCACAAGAAAAAACTCTCGATTTCATTGTATCTGGCCTATCACGGATAAAATATTCATGATGATTATATTGTATTTGCAAAACTATATATATTTATGTTTGTGTGTCTTTCTGAGATATGTAGTACATACATATGTATATGTTTATCCGTTAATTATTTGATCTGTTTGATTTTATTACATATTAAAATCATATTTTCGAAATTAATCGAATACTTAAAGTGAGTTTACACTACTTGATTTATCAAATATGATTTATGATTTGACACAAGAATGATGTTATATATGACTTGCCACGACAAGTGTCATATCCCTTTGTTTGTATGTATTCGCACTATTTGATTTGTCAAACAAAACATTGAATTTTATTTCACGTTATATCAAAGACAAATCAAACTGGAATAGAACAAGTTCTAATTTAAAATTGTCAAATTCGACACGGCTTGATATGTAGGATAGGACATATCCACATGACTTCACACTACCTGACAGCATTTTCGACAAAAATCAAATCAAATCATATTTAACAAATCAACTAGTCTAAACTCACTTTTATTGAACTAGAGAAAAACAAAAATTTTGATGTATTTATATGTATATTTTGAGGTTTTATTTGAAAGTGGAATAAGTCAATTTTTTAAAATTTTGAAATATTTTAAATCTTATATTTATATTCCCTATAAAAAATCAAAAGAAAAGTAAAACTTTGACTTGAAAAAATCCGTAATTTATAACATTTTTTGGAAAATTTCCTGAAATATAGGCGACTTACAAAAAAAAAAGTCGAATTTTGAAAATTTAGAACTTATACCACTTTCAAATAAAATAGCTTATTTTTTTATTGGTTTATATGCTAATATAATTGAATTATTGTATTGTTTTGATTTTGTATTGAATTATTGTTGAACAATACACGAACATATTGTGTACATTACAATTGTGTATATATATACATTACAATTGTTCATATAATTACCTTCTATGAGTAGTACTGTGTTTTCGTAGCAATTAATTTCAGAAATCAACAAATAATACAATTAGTATTATATCGCTTGGAATTAATGTTATTAAAATGCGTATACCAATAAATATGAACATGAACAAGGTTTTCTTATTTTCATTTAAAAAAAAAAAATAATAATAATAGTAATAATTAAATGATAGCTAGAACAATACAATTTTGTGGCAAATTAAAATTGTATATAATTGGTTTTTTTGTTAAAGCAAAAAAATTGCAGTTGCAAAAGTAAACGAAAAAATATTGATTTAATCTTGTATGAATGTTGTAAAATTACTGCCGAACTAACATTACGAAGACAATACAATAAATCAGAGGATTTCTTGGGAAAAAAGGGATGTTAAAAGAAAATTTAGTTGAAAATTTAAATGAATATAACCATTTTTAGGATTAACCATAAATAATTAAATCAAAAATATTGATTTGAAAATATTTCAAATATTTGATTAACACAAAAAATGAAATTAATTATACGTAAAAAAGGAATTTCTCAAGTCTAGATTTATTTATGTAAAATAATTTCAAATATTTACAGAATTTTTTAAATTATCTCTATTTTTATATGAGTATATATATACATACATATGTACATATATATTGAAATTCTCTTATTCATATTATTTTGTTATTTATACATAGATTATTTAATTTTCTATCTTTGTTTTTTTTTTTTTGGTTTTTTATTTTTTCATTATTTTGTTTTTGTAAAACAATTCAAATTTTATTACTCAATTTATATTTTTCATTATAATGAAAATTTTTCCATAAAATTTGATGTATTACAACATGAAAAATATGATAATAAAATTTCAAATGTGTAAATAAAATAAAATGAAATAAATAAAAAAAAAACATATTATTCGTATACATTAAAAATGAATACATATTTATTTATTCAAAAAAAAGAAACAAGTGCTTAATGTACCACACTTGAAGTAATCATATCAAAGATCAGTTAATAATATTTTCAAAAATTCCTTCATCGCAATTCATAAAGATAAACATGAGAAAGAAAAAAAAATGTATTGTATATCCTTTATCAGTAAGATACTAAAAATGCGTGTATATTTTCACATATGTACTCACATGTATTTTATGTACTCACAGAAAAATTTACTCACAATTTATATTACATCCATTTCCTGTTTTCCCTTTTATTTTCCATATATGTAGAGATATCATGTACTTACATATGCATATTTACTTTGTACAATTCATCTATTTTACATACATACTAATATGTACAAATACATACATATGTATATACGAGATAATAAAATATTCATATCATCAAGTTAGCGTGATAAACCGAGCATAAACACGTATGTTATTTGTACTATGCATAACATTAAGAATATATAAAAATTTACAAAAGGAAAAACATATGCGTAGCAATATGCTTAATACTTACGTGTAGTATAAAAAATGACTTTTTGTAAGTTACGTAAGTTTTATATATCAACCAGAATCAGGTAGAGAACAAAAAGTATAAAAAAATTTGAGGAAAATTCAAAAAAAAAAAAACATTTTGTTGAATATAATTTAAAAAAAAGACTAATTACAAATTCACATATAACATCTTCAATTTATTATTTCGTGAAAATAGTGCTGGGTTGCTCGTAATTTACGAAACATTGTTTTACTTTATGCCTTATATGTACTGTGAACTCATTTAAGCGGGTAAGCATTCAACCAAAGAAAAAGGGTAACACAAGAAGACAAATAGGCTGGCAAACATACATATGAAGTTATTATAATTCATTTTTGGAAAGAAAAAAAAAAACTTCAAAATGATTGAAGCAAAATTCATATTGTCGTAAAAAATACTTTACATCTAATCATGTTCATATATGAAATTATAAAATGATAATATTTAAATTTTTTGTTTTTTGGGTTTTTTTTTTTTAAATATTTTAAACCCTTTGTCAGAGATCTAAAACAATTTTGTTATTATGATAATTTGATAAATTAAACGAAATTCAAGTAAATTTGAATAACAAAGTGAAAATTTAAATATCTTTGATATGATAATTTTCGTTTTATCAAAAAGGATCTTAATACATACGTACATAATATGTAAACGCATATGTGTATAATATTTATATAAATTTAGTTGAAAATGATTTATGCATATGAATCACATAATCGATAATTTACAATACATAATAATTAATTTAAATTTCTTCATATTAATTTTAATTAATTTGCATATAAAATAATGTAAATGCAGAATTATAATAAATTTTAAATTTAACAAATCGCTTATATACATATATAGCAAGTGATAATAACACATGTCACATTCATAATCGTTTCCTTTTTTAATATGCTTATATAGGACGTAAATTGAAATTAAAAAAAAAAATTTTTTTTTGGAATTTTCCAGAAATTTTCTTTAAAAAAAAAATAATCAAAATTAAATTAAAAATATATATATACACAATTAAATTATAAAATAAATTAGAAATACATTTTTTTCGTGCATTGCTTTAAAAATTAAATTGAAATAAAATAAAATGAATGAATGATAAATTTTTACATAAATATTGCAATATACAATTAATATATAGAAAATGTAAAATAAATGTGCACATTATAATATACAACTATAAAAATAGACGTAATATAGCAATACAATAATACTTAAAGATATATAACACATACATATTTACTTTGTGTATTTAAAATATTCATTTTCACGTTTCATACATATAATGAAACAAAAGAAACAAAGCATAAAAACGGAAATAATTTTCAAATAAATCTTTAAATACTGAAAATTCACATTTTATTGCCTAAGGTTTTTATTAAATGGAAAACTTTTCATTTAAAACATTTTATGCGGTTTAAAAACTTTTTCTTCATAAAATTTTCCTATTGTATATACATATATCTGTGTATATAGATACATTTAATTCAACATTTTAATGAGAATAATTGAAATATGTAGTATGTGCACACAAATATTCTTAAATAGATACGTATATGAAAATTTTGCATTTTATCATATAGATAAAATTTTTCTAAATTGAGGTATTTTTTTTTTTATCATGCAAGTTGATAATATCAGATATTCTATCTAACACATTCAATTTCAATAATAAATTCAGTCTTTTAACACTTTATCTTGCAATTATTTTAGTAAATGAGAAAAAAAAATATGAAAAAAAAATTATTAGTTGAAAACTAATTTCAATTTATTTTATTTAAAAAAAAAATTTACTTCTCTTTTTTTGATTGAAAATAATACAAAAAAAAAAAAATTCGTTATATTTTTAAAATAAAATCGTTGAATTTAAACATACATATGCAACTAACAAAGTTTCATTTGTTACTATGTACACAATTGATTTTTCCTGATCCGATTAATTTGATTCGTTTCAAGTAAATCACAGTTAAATACCATTAATATTAAATTTTTCTTGCCTTCCAGTAATTTCCTTTAATGAAAATATTTTTCATAAAAATAAAGACTTATTTAAAAAAATAAAAAATAAAATGAAAATAAAAGAACAAAGAAAGCAATAATAAATACAAGAAAAAAGTACACAAATAAAAAAAAAATATTAATAAAATCAAAAAAGAAAATGTGATAAAAAAAATACTTCCATATTTTTAGTACTTTTCATGTATGTATGTATAATTTGTTGGAAAAAGTCCTTTGGGAATATGAAAGAAACGAGTATGAAAATCTTTAAAAATGACTCTTTTAAAACAAAAATAAAGGATTCAGCAGAAAAATGAGGCATTTTTCATTTCTATATGTAACAATTAATGTATCTTTACAATGATACAATGCAGGCAATGAAGAAGAAAAAATCACAAAAAGAAAAACAAAAAATAACAGTAGATATGCTTACATTTTGATAGATCTGATGAAAATCATATATCCTAGTAATATCTTAAAAAGGGGAGTAGTACCAATACTTTCATTTAGTGACAAAAAAGATACAGCAAAAAAAAAAACATGAACACTTTTTATACGTTGATAAATATGTACACATTGCGTACGTATAACATGTACATATGTTTTGTATAATAAATACATACATACATATATATATGTATATATATGTATGTATATTATTGACGTTGTGAGACATTTCTATGGAAAAAGAAAATAAGCGTCGTGTTTCTGGTGTGTGATGGAAAATTCAGATAATTCAGTATCAGCTAGTATATAACTTGCATGTGTACAACACAGCCATACATGTATTTAAGGATATATAAATGTGAAATGGCAATGTTATGGAACGTTAAAATGATTTACATTTCTGTTAAATTCAATTGAATTTTTGTTAGGTCCTCTGTAATATAGTGCCTGTGTGTGTTTGTGTGTAGGTGTATATTATGATAATATAATGGTAAGAGGTGAAAAATCTTAACGCTTTAATGTGATTTATATGTCAGAAAGTTATTTATATGTATATATTTACGCATTATTTGTAAGAAGAAAAAAATAAAAATCAAGACAACAATATAATGATGCGATAAAGACACATTTCAATGGTATATAATATACCCATGTGTATTTACACATAAGAACTAAAAATGAGAAGCTTTAAAAAAGTAAATAAATAACAAAAACATTAAGAGGTAATTTTACTTATTGTAATCCTTGTAATCTGTAATTCATACACTTGTCATTTGTCGATTATATTAGATATTCGTATAAGTATTTACACACATGTAACTTACATAAACCGTACATATTGTATACGTTTTTTGTAATATTTAATAGTGAATTAATTCTATAATATTCACTATGTTTATGTTAAATTTATTTTAATTAATGAATAAATTTAACTGTTTGATATATTGATTTAAACAATTTTTGTTTTTTTTTGTTAAATAATGCACACTTTGCTTTGCTTTGTTATTTTAAAATAACACAGTGTGAATTTAATTTTTATTTTTATTTTTATTTTTTTTTTTTGTTCATTTGAATTACTTGAATAAGGACATACCCATACCACATGTATGTAGTTTCATTTTACCTATTTATACAAAATATTTTGTTTACATTTGTAATCGCATTTAATAGTTATTTAGATGTATATTTATTTTTATTATTATTATTTTTTTTTTCTTTTTTTTTTGCGTTTCTATCTGATATAGTTTTTAAATGCCTTTTTTGATATTATTTTACATTTAAATAACCGCATGTAAAACATGATAAATTAAATAATCCTGTATGTAAACAAAACATGGTTATTAATGATTGAATGATAAACTCATAGACTATAATATAATATTTAAATAGAAGTAAATCATATAGTTGTATATTTACGTAATCAATAATTAAAATAAATACTATATTTAAAAACATTTAGAAATTTTATTATAATTTCTGTTTTACAATGAAAATTACTACAAAAAAAAAAGTTGATATATAAAAGTTTTGAAAAATGATAAAAGCATAATTCGTAATTCATATACAAATTTATATTCAAGTCGAAAACGGTTTTATTCATATTTAATTGTTTTTTTTTTTTTTTTTTTCAAAACATTTGAAAATTTTATCATAAATAAAAATTCAAGGAAAATACAATGATTTTCTGTAAAACTTTAATAATTTTTATCGTTATTATAAATTTATATGGATTTAATTTTGTTAATTCTAATAAAGAAATTTTTTCAAATAATAACATTTCAAATAATTCAACAAATATTATACGTGCTGTAACAAATTTCATAATGAGCTATTATCCAAAACGTACAAATTCTCTTGATATTATAATTTGTTATGAAGAAATCAATAAAAATTTCATAATGACATTATTTAATAAAATTCTATTAAATATAAATACAAATTTATTAGTACGTATAGATTTATTAAGAAATTTAAAAATAACTGATGAAAGATATTATAATTTCATTGTATTAGATAATTATCATTCATTTCGGTAAGTATCTAACATGAATATCTATGTATATATATAATAGACTTTTTCATATTTTAATTAAAAAAATTTAGTAAGAAAATAATTTATATATTTTTTATTTTTTATTTTTATAGTAAATATATTTTTTCTGAATATGAAATAACTAAAAAACATTCATTCAATTTTATGGGAAATTTTTTAATTTATTTAACAAGTCAAAAATCGGATTCATATGATAATATAAAAAATATTTTCAATTATTGTAGTATTATGAATATAATTAATGTTAATATTATATTAGAGACAATAACAAATGAAATATTAATTTATACATATTTTCCATTCACATTATATCATTGTGGTTCAGTAGCACCAATTTTAATTAATTATTATAAAAATGATAAATTTAATAATACAAATGAATTATTCCCATATAAATTAAAAAATATGCATTATTGTCCAGTTATCGTATCAACAAATGATGATCCACCATATATTATAATTAAAAATATTACAATTAATAATAATGATTATTTAAAGCAATATAGTCCAAAACGTTTTAATGGTATTGAAGGGAAAATTTTAAAATATGTAGCATTACATATGAATTTTTCAATAATTTTATTAAGGACAACAGAATCTGAAGGGAAAGGTGAAATTTATTCAAATGGTAGTGGTACAGGATCATATAAAGCGGTATACATGAAATTACATAATAAAAAAGCTGAAAGTTTTTTTTTTTTTTCTTTTAAATTTATTTTATTTATTTTAATTACAGTTACTAGATGGTAAAGTACATCTTGCAATTGGTAGATTACGTAAAATTGGTTTACCATTTTTAACATCAACACATTCATATCATATGACTGAAATTGTTCTTGTAGTTGGTCATGGAAAATTTTATACATCAATTGAACGTTTAATTTATCCATTTCAATTAAAAACATGGTTTATTATTATATTAATTAGTATAATAGGTATTTTATTAATATCAATATTACAATTAACAAAATATACAAATATTAGATGGTTTATAATTGGTCGTAATATTCGTACACCATTTATGAATATAATAAGTATATTTTTAGGTAATTCAATTTATAAATTACCAAAACGTAATTTTGCTAGATTCATTTTAATTATATGGTTTTTATGTACATTAATCTTAAGAACATCATATCAAGGTTCATTATATAATTTTATACGATTTAATTATGAAAAAAATCTACCAAATACAATTAATGATATTTTAAATAATAATTATAAAATTTTAATGACACCATATATTTATCAATTATTAATTAATTTACCAGAATTAAAAAATTTATCAATTGTTTTAAATACAACCCAAATAGAAATTTATGATTTATTAAAAAATAATTATATTAATAATAAAAATGATGAACAACAATATGCAATATTAGGACCATTAGGTTCATTTTCATATTATTTAGAAAATAATCGTGATTCAAGACAATCTATGCATATTGTTAAAGAACGTGTATTACAACAACAATTGGTAATATATTTAGGTAAACATTCATATATGTTAAATCGTATTAATATGATTATATTACGTTTATTAAGTTCTGGTTTAATTAATAAATGGGCAACACGTTATGAAAAATCACATATTAATACATTAAATAATTTAATTAATCAATATCCACAACCATTAAAATTTGTACATATATCTGGTATTTGTCAAATATATATTTTATTTATTATTATATCTATTTTTGTATTCATATTTGAAATTATTATAAAAATATATTTAACTTCTATTAATAAGAAATAAATAATTTTAATATATATATATATGTATATATTTTAAATTATATACATATGTACTTTATTACCGGTAATAAAATATAAATAATTTTCTTAAACATGAAATTTTTAAAGATAAATGCTCAATAATAAATACAATAAAAGCTATTATAATTAAAATTAAATAAATTTCGTATACTGATTCTAATTGATAATTAGTAAGCTTTTTAGTTTGTATTTGTGAATTTTTTATAAATAAATTATTATCTAAATACATTTTTCTCCATTTATAAATTAAACCACTATATAAAAATTTAAATAAAATTTCATCAAATATCTCAATTAAATATGATTTTTTCCTAAAATAAATACAATGTGGATGAAAAACAATTGTCTCACCAACAATATGTAAACCATTAGTTTTTTGTTCAGATAACTTGAGAAAATATATAAAATAATCATTAAGGCTTGCCATTGCAGTTTTATCATTAGTTAAAATATTTGTTAAATTACTAAAAATTTCTAATCTAGTCATTTTAGTACTTAAAATTGTTACTTTTAATGAATTTAACGGCAATGCATGTAATAATGCATCATACGATCCTTCAGTCATTATAAAATATTTTATAGTTTTTAAAACATCTTGAACTGTATTTGGTATATCTTTTTTTTTATCTACACGAATTGAATCAAATAATGCTCCCTCATATACAGATCGAAGTATTAATGCTGCAATCATCCAAACACATAAAATAAAACGAGAAAAATTTCGTCTAGGTGGGTGTTCTATTGTTATGCCTAGTAGTACCTTAAAAAAATTAAAAAATGGTGTCGAATTATTTCTTCCGATGACAAAATTTCGAATTGATAATGAAGTAAATTTTAAGATAATTATCACTATAATTCCAATTTGACAGTAAACCAAAAATAGTATCCATGTATTTAAAGAAAATGGTGAAAAAAGTTGTCGTAGAGATTTGTATACTTCGCCATCAAGTAATAAAAAAGAGAGCGGTGCTTGATAATAAGATTTTGACATACCAAGAATCCTTGAACGTACTTCTGAACAACGATTAGAACCCATCGACAAATTCGCTTTGCCTTCATATACCTGTGATAATATTGGTTACTTGTAATTGATAATACAAAAACAAAATATTTTATTACCATACGAAAGGATCCAGTAGAAGTACCATTTTCAAAGACTTTACCTCTTTCTTCATTATTTGGTGGAATTTTAATGTCTATTTTGAAATTTAATTTTTTCGCCAGGTTTTTCAAAATAATTCCATCAATTCCATTTATTTCAATTTTTTTTGTAATTGGATCTTCTTTTAATTCCATATATGGCAAACCATTCCATACAGCAACACTTATTGGACATTCATTGAAATTCGCCAATTTATTTGGAAATAAATCAACTTTTGGTAATGAATTATTACTATTTGAAAAGTGAGCAATTTTGACTGGTCGAGTTTGGAAACATTTGTTCTCGACAAATGGAAAATACGTATAAACATGAAATTCGTCTTCCATATTTTGTACCATGACTGCAACATCAACTATGTATTCTGTCCAACAAGTTGATAAAATTTGTGAAATTATATTATGAAAACGTTCATAGCTGTTGTCCGTTTTATCAAGAGTTAGAAGTATTAGGTAGTAGCCTCTCTTTTGTCCAAATTTTCTTTTTTTGATTTTCGAAAGAATCATCCTATTATTATTAAAAAAAAAAAAAATTAATATATATACATACATACATACATTGATTAGAAAATATAAAATTCCTTACAAGAAAGATTCATGTGAATCGATTACGATTAATTTGTAATAATTTAACATAACAGTATGAAAATCATCAAATAAATTCAAAGTGAATCGCAATGAGTTCATTTTCTTGTAAATTTCCGTAATAATATCATTTTGAAAGTATACGCTATGTTTCCTTAAAGCCATATATGATAAATCTAAATATCCTACTTTTGATATAACATTATTTTCAATTACATGACACAATACTTTAATTACAAATTTATTATTATAATTATTGTAAAAATAATTTATATGTTCATCAATTTTGTGTTCTGATTTCGTTGACAAAAATTTTGGAAATAATATTATTAAAAAAATAATTGTAATTTTTTTGTATTTCATATTAAATAAAAATACAATTAAATTTTATTTAAATACTTTTGAAATTTTAAAAAATTCAATTTTGTTTTGTATTTTAAATTCTATGTAAAATGGGATTTACTAAATTTTGTAAAAAATAAAACTTGAATATAACGTAAATATGTATATAAAATAAATAGCATATAAAATAATAAAATTTATGATTTGTGCTTAAGAAATAATTTTAATTAACTATCAAATAATTTGAATCATATTCGTATTTAAAAAAAAATAAAACAAAAAACTAATTATTAATGTATATATTAGTAATTTATTTTGATTGATTAGATTATAAAAATAGATAATATTCTGCCATGTGTACAATATACACATTTTGAAAAAAAAATTATTTTGATACATGTCTAAATATAAATTATTAATTATTAGAATTGTAATTAAATTATTCAAACAATTAGTTGGATTTCAGTTTAATGATTATTTGAATTTGAAAAAAAAAAAAATTATCAGTCATATTGTAACATTCAAACAAATAAAATCTTTGAAATTAAAATGAAATCGCTATTCAAAAACGGTTAAGAAATAAGTGCATTAAAATACTACAGGATCGCCAAAAAGTCACCACACCCTCAGCATTTTTTATTATTATTCCCTAATTTTTATATATAATTGGCTAATTGGAAACAATTCTTGGTTAAGATATTTGATCATTCTTAAACAATTTACAGAAAAATAATATTATTTAAATTTTTTAAATATTGACATTAAATTTTAAATTTTGAAAAGGTAAGCTGAGAGTGCGTTGATTTGTTGACGATACTGTATATCCGTTACAAACAAATCCTTCTTGCTTTTCGTACCATATACCTGACATGTATTAAAATTTGGATTGTTTTATGATGCGATATAAAGGTAAAACTTTTAATTCAGAATACAAAAATTTTTAAATAATATCCTTATTATTTTTATACAACATAGGAATTGCAAGAAAATTTGAAATGTCTTCTTTTTAACATTTCCGCACAAACTTACCATTAATCGTTACCTACCATTATGCGCAGATCATTAGTGATCGCTGTTTTACATCAACAGAAATTATAAAAATAAATTTTTTTAAAAAAAGAAATATTTATTTTTTTTTTTCAAATTAAATAAATTTGGTTTCATTTGGTTAATACTTTTAAACTCGATTTAAACATGAATTTAATTTTATCTGTTTTAATGAAAATGGTTTGTTTGGATTATATATAAAAATAATAACGAAATTTTTTGAGAATATATTGTTGAATTTAAGATGATCAATTTATTTATAATAGAATGTAAATAATTTTCTTAAACATGAGATTTTTAAAGATAAATGCTCAATAATAAATACAATAAATGCTATTATAATTAAAATTAAATAAATTTTATATGCACTATATAATTGATTATTACTAATTGATTTAATTTGAGGTACTACATTCTTTTCGTATAAAAGATCATAACTATCTAAATATAAAAACATCCATTTATGAATTAATCCACCTTCAGAAAATCTTAATAAAATATCATCAATTACTTCAATTAAATATGATTTATTTCTAGAATAAATGCAATTTTGTTGTGAATATATCCTTTCTCCAACAATTTGTATGCTATCATTTTTCCTTTTTGTTTTCTTTAAATGATAAATGTAATAATCAATTAGGGCTATAATTGCAATTTTATCATTTTTTAAATAATCTTTCATATTACTGATTAAATTTAAATCAGCCTGTGATATAATGTATGTATCATAATTTTGTGTAATTTGAAAATTTATTGGTAATGCTTCGTATGTTCCTTTTGTCATTACGAAAGTTTTAATATTTTTTAAAACTTCACGTATAGTATTTGGTGCATTTTCTTTTTGATCAACACGAATTGAATCGAATAATGCTCCTTGATATGATGATCGTAATACTAATGCTGTAATTAACCACATAGCAAAAATAAAACGAGAAAAACTCTGTTTCGGTAATCGTTGTATTGCTATACCCAAAAGAACACTTAAAAAATTTAACAATGGTCCTGAATTATCATTTCCAATTACAAAATTTCGAACTGATGATGAAGTGAATTTTAAGATAATTATTACAAAAATTCCAATTTGACAACAACATAAAAATAAAATCCAAGTATTAAAAGCAAATGGTAATGTTAGTTGTTGTAATGATTTATATGATTGGCCTTCACGAACAAAAAATGAAAATGATGCCTGATAATATGCCTGAGACATCGCAAACATCTTGGAACGTATATGTGAACAACGAACACAACCAATTGAAAAATTCACCTTAGCTTCTCTAAGCTATATGAAAGGTAATGAAAAACAAAAATTTAATAATGCATACATATAATTTAACTGATATTAACAACTTCACTGTTTATTTGAAAAAATTCTCTAAAAATAATTAATCAATTAAATAAATAAATAAAAAATTAAATAATCTCTAAAAAGTTGGAGATAAAATATATATAGTTGCAGAAAATGTTAGAGTTATAAATTATTAAGAGATTTTTTTTAAATTTGTGTGCAGATACAGGAAGTTGTTAATTTTTGACTTCTTTTGATTTTTTTAAATTACCAAACGAAAACTTCCAGTACAAGTTCTATTTTCATAAACTTGACCTCTTCCCTCATTATTTGGTGGAATTTTAATGTCTATTTTGAAATTTAATTTTTTCGCCAGGTTTTTCAAAATAATTCCATCAATTCCATTTATTTCAATTTTTTTTGTAATTGGATCTTCTTTTAATTCCATGTATGGCAAAGCAGTCCATAGAGCAACACTTATTGGACATTCATTGAAATTCGCCAATTTATTTGGAAATAAATCAATTTTTGGTAATGAATTATTACTGTTTGAAAAGTGAGCAATTTTGACTGGTCGAGTTTGGAAACATTTGTTCTCGACAAATGGAAAATACGTATAAACATGAAATTCGTCTTCCATATTTTGTACCATGACTGCAACATTAACTATGTATTCTGTCCAACAAGTTGATAAAATTTGTGAAATTATATTATGGAAACGTTCATAGCTATTTTTCGTTTTATCAAGAGTCAGAAGTATCAGATAATAACCGTTTCTTTGTCCAAATTTTCTTTTTTTTATTTTCGAAAGAATCATCCTATTATTACAAAAAATAAAATGTACACTCACATTTAAATTTTTTTCTGAACTCTGAAATTAACATATCTTACCGGAATGAGTTATGAGAATCGACTATAATCAATTTGTGATAATTAGAAATATCATGATCAAAATCATTAAATAAATTTAAAGTAAATTTAAAAGTTTTCATTTGTTTGTAAATGCCTGTGATGATATCACTTTGAAAATGCATTATGCTTTCATACAAAGCATTATACGATAAATCTAAATATGTAACTTCTGATAAAAAATTATTTTTAATTGTATGACACAACACTTTAGTTATAATTTCATTTCTATTTATATCAATTTTTAGTACAGATTCTATCAATGGAATTTTTAAAATCAATAATATAAATATGAAAAATAAAAAATCAAAAAATTTTCTATAAGTCATTTTCAATCTAACTTCTTTCGTAAATATGAAAAATAATACTAAAAAGTATAAACAAAATAATTCTACTATGTAAACTAAAATAATACAAAAAAAAGGATAACGTAAAAAGTTAATATTAATAAATCAATAAGTAAATATACTAAATTACTATATTTTAGTTTGATTCAATCACATTAAGAAAAATTGCCAACATGAAATTCTATGTTAAATCATGCACACATGTGTACAGTGTACACACGTGTATACACGTGTAATTACATATAAAATACTAAAGGCTATTCTGGTCATAGATAGCAGATTTTGTTAATGTTCTGGCTAACTTTCATACAAAAATTTTACAGATCGTAAATTTTGTATAATAGTTAGTAGAATGTTAAGTTAGTGAAATCTGTTAACTATTACCAGAATAACCATGATTGTGTGTACATAAATAAATAATTTTCTTCATACATTATTATTTAGAAATATAATTAATATAATGCACAATAAATGTAAGAATCTAAATATTATGGTGTTATTTATTTATTTTGAATAATGCATTAGTTAGTAAACATCATGTAATATGTATGCATACAATTTCAGTAAAATCTAATAATTATTAACTTTATTATAAAAAAATAAATAAAATTTGATTTTTTTTCTAATGGATATTTTTTTTTAAATTATATTATATTTTGTAAACTAATGGATTATTTTTTTAATAATGTTTTTTTTATAACATTATAAAACGTTAAACAGAATAATGACAAATTTATTGAAACATATGTATATTATTTTAATTTTATGTTTTTTTAAAGTATAAATTGTTATTATTAGTTTTTAAATGCGCGCACGACCTATGTCGTGTTATTAAAGTAATAAATAAATATAGTGACCTATGTAGAAAATTATTTATTATATTTATTTTGCATATATGAACACATATAAATTTATTTTAAACCAGTCAGGATTTTATGCAAAAGGGTAAACCCTTTTTTTTCTAATTTCGTTATTTTGTTTTTATTCGCCTAATGAATTTTTTAGTAAATAATAAAATATCTTAAAAATGATGCTTCAATAATATAAAAATGGTATAATGATTTTCGGCCCATTCATATCTTGATAAACAAGAACCAAAGTAATGGATATATGCATGTATGTATGTACATAAAATTATACCAGATATTTGATTTAGATTATTTTGATTAAAAATTTCTAATAGTACGAAGAAAAGAGAAATATTATAAAACATCCAACTAATGTCCTGTATTAAAACATGCCCATGTTCTGTGATTGGTCTTAAACTTAATCTAAGATACGTAAATACCATAAATTCAACGATTTTTACGGCGAGATTAGGCTTTACACTAATTGATTAATACGATAAATTAATAAGATACTACATTACAAAAAAAATATAAAAAAATAGATTATATTATAAAAAAATTATTAGATTAGATTATAAAAAAAAAATGCAATTTTCATGAATCAAATTGTAAACATAATTTTCTCTACTATATCAATGTATTAAATTTATTGCACGTATCATACTGTACAAATAGTAAAAGTTTTATACTCCCCATACACTAATTCGATGCAGTTAAGGTCTTATGGAAGTACATGTGTCCTTTTTCTTTTCTCGTAATTTCTAATAAGATCATCTCACGAACAGTGTTACCACAATCTGTAAAGTTATCATATAATACGAGATGAATTTTTTTTAATATCAATGTACAGCGACGTAAAGTAGTACTACTTTATGTCATTTCCATAAAACCTTAACTGCATCGAATTAGTGGTATGGAGTATGGCTATTAATTAATTTTTTATATCTGCATAACTTAATTGAACGAATTGTTTTTTTTTTTTTTCTCATTTTTATATATTTGCATGTTAATAATATGTGCTTTGATGACAAACATGTGGTAACTTTTTATTGTTATGTACTATATAATATGTTTATTATGTGTGTATCTAAAAATATACAAATTAAATAGCATTGTTTACGTTAAATATAACAATAGACAAAAGTAATAACAAATACCAATTGTAGAAAAAGGACATTATTTGTTTATTACAATTTTTTTTTTTTATATACAAATTGCAAGCACCAATCCATTAAAAATAATTACAGTTACGTTTTATGCAAAATGTTTTTAATAAATTCTTTTGAATAAAATGCATTGATGCATACTAGTTAAATCTCAGTCTTTTATAATCATTCAATATACGAAAAACATTTAAAAAAATAAAAATTAAAATTCAATTTCAAATTCAAAAAAAAAAAAAAGAACGTTACGGGGATATAAAAGTAACAAACAGATTTTGAACATATTTTTTTATTATATAGTTTTTTTTTTGTAACAAAACAAATGTATTTAATTTTTAAAAGAATAATAATTTTTTTAGTATTCATGAAAGGAAATTCAACAATTTTACAATTAGTTAATTTATCTGAAAAATCTGAGACAACAAATATATCAATAGCATTATTTCAAATTGTTCAAAATTTTTTCAAAAATCATCGTATTATTAATTGTATTGATATTATAACTGAATATTCAAATTTTGATGACAATAATATTAATTATGAATTTAATTTAATTGTAAATGATTTTTTACAAAATGATATTGATTTTACAACAATTCGTATTGATCATTCGATTAAATTAGAAACAAACATTTCAAGAAATTTTTGTATAATTTTAATTGATTCTTCAAAATCATTTAGGTAAATTTATTTTTTCTTTTAATTAAATAAAAAAACTGTTTTTTTTTTTGTTATAAAAAAATTTTTTTGATTTTTTCTTTCTTTTAATATTTTAATAGAAATATTTTTCGAAAATCATCATTATTATCAACAACAAATTTTAATTATGGCGGTTATTATTTAATTTATTTAAAATTATCATTTGAAAATTTGAAATATTATCTTGAAGAGATAAAAAACATATTTAAGGAATGTCATAAATTGCATATAATTAATGTTAATATTATCATTGAAATTACAAAAAATTTATTATTAATTTATACATATTATCCAAATTCAAAATTATATTGTAATATTATTAAACCAATTATTATAAATCGTTTTTATAATAATAAATTACAATATGATAATATTATATTTCCAATTAAATCAAAAAATTTTCATTCATGTCCATTATTAATATCATCATGGAATAATATGCCATATATTGAAACTGAATTTCAAAATAGTAATTTAATACATTTTATTGGTATTGAAGGTGAAATATTAGAAAATTTAGCAAAAAAATTAAATTTTCATATAAATTATGTTAAATGGAAAAGTGGTTTAGTTTATTCAAATAAAACAGCAACTGGTACATTTAAAATGGTAATTATTAAAGATATATGTAGTCTTATAATTATTAATTTTTATTTTTTATTTTTTTATTTTTTTCTTTTAGCTTAAAGATGGTAAAGTAAATGTTTTAATTGGAAGATTTCGTTATACAATTGATCGTTCAAAAATTTTTACACCAACAATATCATATTATATGCTGCCAATTGTTTTAGTAACACGTAAAGGTTTACCATATTCACCATTAGAAAGATTAACATTTCCATTTAGTACATTTACATGGATATTATTTTTATTAATTAATTTTATTGGTTTTATAATTATAATTGGATTAAAATATATTGGTTCTAAAAAATTTCGTCAATTTATTATTGGACAAAATAATACAACACCAATATTAAATTTATTTAATAGTATATTAGGTGGTGCAATTAATTCAGAGCCAACACGTAATTTTGCTAGATATTTATTAATGTTATGGATATTAACAACACTTGTATTACGTAGCTCATATCAAGGTGCATTATTTGCTTTTATACAATCTGAACAAGAAAAATTTACTCCAAATACAATTATTGATATATTAAAATTAAATTATAAAATATTAGTTACAGATTCAATTTATTATCATTTAGATAATATACCACAAATACAAAAAAAAACAAAAATTATAAATGGTAGTGAAGAAAATGGTTATAAATTAATTGAAAATCTTAATGAAAAATTATCTGTATTAGGTCCCGAAGAATATATAACAGCATATATGGAACATAATTTAAATAGTAAAAATAAATTACATATTATTCAAGAGAAAGTATTTTCACAACAGATTGTTATGTATTTAGAAAAGGATTCATTTTTAAAAAATAGTTTTGATTTAATTTTAATGAATTTTTTAAGTAGCGGATTAATTAATTATTGGTCAAAAAAATATATTGATAAAACAGCATATAAAAATATAAAAATTACTAACACATTACCAAAACAATTAACAATACATAATCTATTAGGGACTTATCAAATTTATGGTATATTAATAATTTTTTCAATTTTCATTTTTCTATTAGAGATTATTTCAAATTATGTAAAATTTTTGAAAAAATTTTTTCAATTGATATATTAGAGAAATGATAATTAATGTAAACAAGAAATTGTTAATAAACATAAATGTAAAGAAATGAATGCTAATATGTACGTATATAGGACGTGATAGTACTTTGCTTTTATTGTTCTTACAAGATCAATTTATCGCTGTTATTTAAAAAAAAGCTTTTTAAATTAATTAAATGATTAAATAATCCTTTAAAGACAAACTATGATTATTAAAAGAAAACTCATGTTTTGAGAATATCAAGGATATTCATTTACATTATGTTCTTCAAAACTTTTAATAAAAATTAAAATGCAAAAATTGTAAAAGACTAGACATTTTTATTTACTTTTGAACTTCAGGTACATTGTACATATGTACATACGTGAGTATATAATATCTAAATTATGTATATACATATGTGTGTTATGTACATGCTTATGATATTGCACATGCATTTATTATGTATAGAAAATCGTTATGATAAAAATTAATCTTCCATTACGAAAATTATGCAGTGTTGATCACAAAATGATTATATTTAGTCACGCAACAGCAACACGAATTTTCAATTAAACAGATACATACTATATCGTACATTTTTATATTATATATGTGTAAGCATTGTACAAGCTCAACAAGGTAAAACCGCATCAAAATGGTAACAATTTATTGGCTATTATTATCTTTATTCAACTAGAAAACAAAAACATAAATTTACAAAATATATACGTATGTACATATGTACTTAATATAGCATTCGTTTATATCCTTTTTAACGTGTACATATGTTAAATTGTTAAAAATCAAAACATTCACTCATTTAAATCGCCTTCATTAAAACAAAACCCTTTAACAAATACTCACTTTTTTATCGTCGTATATATTTGAATTATATACATATGTATGTACACACTGTGTGTGTGTGTAATGTGAATATATATATTTAATATGCTTTGTAGCTTTGGATTTTTATAATCCATGTATATATATATATGTATGTAAATAAAATACATGCAACATAATATGTACCTATACATGGAGTCTCGGTAGCCGGATACTGTTTCAAGAAATACACACGAAAATGTTATATATATTCACGGGAAGATTTGATAATCAATACTGGATATCTTTGTACTCATTAAAAAAAAGTATTTAATAGAACTATGACGTCATAATCGAATGATATTGTGGTAAAAATACATCGTGTAAAACTTGTTCAAAAAAATATATAGGTCAATAAAGATAGAACTACTTACCCCACTTTCATTGTAAAATCGTCTTTTGATATGATCTCTTAATTTATGTCAATTTAACACCTACTAGGCTACTCAGCCTTACGAAACACCCTGTGTACAAATGAATTTTCACTGTCAAATATCGATGTATTGATAATATTATTTCATTTATTTTCTATCCAAATATTCAAAAATCAATTGGTTAATATACTTGTGCACATATGTATGTGCGTATATGTATGTTCTGTTCGTCCATGTGGAAAATTTTATTATTTGTATTTCCATGTTTAATATATACTTACATAAAAAATACACTACACACAGTACATTAACTATGATGTACCTACAACATGTATTTAAATGTATGTACATTCATTAAAATTTTCAAAATATTGAAATTACATATATTTGAAATTTAAATTTTACAAATGTATATATATCGTTACATATGTACATAATTACATACATATGAATACAAAATGTGTACATTTTATAATGCGTTTGTATTCATAAATAAAAGCAGGAAGTTAAACTTAAACAGGAAGTGGTTTAACTTTAAATAAACCTGACATTACATGACACATACATATGTATGTATGTACATACAAAGTTAACCATCTATATCATGTACTAAAAGTATATGAATTTTGTATACATTTACGTCTGTGTATATACATACATATGTACATGACATACATATAAATACATATGTAAAAAATAATATGTAATGTATACATTAAAATGCCTATGGACGTACTACATACATAACAGGTACATATGTACATTTATGTATGTATATGTATTTGTTACACAAATTTTATTTAATAAAAAAATACAAAAATTTCATTCAGAAATGAGATATTCTAAAATTAAATTGATTAATGTGGTGTGATACTTTCATTATTTGCTCTTAATCATTATGAGATATTTTTAAATATGTATATAAATACACATGTGTGTGTAATGTGTATATTTGTGCGTATGTATGTGTTCTACATTCATATATGTAGGCATTTTTTTACATGCATGTAAATGTATATGAAAGTTCATATATGGAATAAATTTGTAAATATAAATTATATATAATAGTTTTCAGATAACACAATAAATAAAATCCAATGTACATATTTACATATAAAATATAATAGGGATAGCTTTTAAAATAATTTCCTGTATATGTATGAATTGCGAATTTTGAGGTAAATTTGGTTTTAAAAAGTTCAAATGTACATTTTGATGGTTTTTCAGAGTATATAGGTATAATCAAAATTCGATTTGTATGTATTGAATTTTTAATTTAAAAAAAAAAATGTATATTGTATTTAATAAATTTTTGTGCTTTTTATGAATTTATGTATTTAAAGAATTTCGTGTATCAAAAAAATTTCAAAGGTACATGAATTTTATTTTCAATATTTCATCTTGACAACGAAATTTTTATTTTCTTTCGAAGAAATTTTTTTTTTTTTTTAATATTATTAATTATCATATAGACAAAAACACACACGGACTTTTATACTTAATCACTTTATGTACATGTAACGATAGTATATCTACAAAAACTTAGATAATAAAAAATTCCCATTAAAAGTTTCATATTTAATATACATCAAAAATTGTCACAAATATCCCTAATGAAGATTGAATACTTTTCTTCAAGTTTATTTTCAATATTTCAATTCTTTTTATTTTCATCGAAAGCTCATGGACTGATAGAGATTGGTTCTTATTGCATATTATCATTAATTGTCATATCGATAAGACATCATTCAGTCACTTTTGATCATTATCATAAAAATTTGATCTTGATATGTGTATGTATATACAAGCTTATGCGTATGTACTCATTTCTCAATAAGTATTTTTTAGCCAAGTGTTAGGCTGAAGAAGAGAAAAAAAAAATCCAACAACATTCATCAATCAATCATATCGACTATCATGGGTATTAAACGCCTACTCTTTTCTTATAATCTGAATTTTTACTATGTTATCTTGTATTTTTTCCTTATTTTTCATTTTTCATACTTTGTCGTTATTTAATGATTTATTTTTCTTCTTTAGGTTTTTTCATTTAGTTTTTTGTTTTTTTTTTTGTTTTTCTGTTAACATTTGTTTATTGTTGTAAAGTTTTTCAAAATCAGAAAAAATCAAAAATTTTTTGTTCATGTTTTCTCTTTAACGATTTTTCAAGTTCTATTTATATATGTATATAGGTATATAAAAATATAACATCTTATATAATGTAGATTTAATAAATTTATTTTGAAATTATATGTAATAACGTATATTTTAGGAGTACATTAATCATTTGTCAATAAATCCTATTAAAAATTAAAATTCTTAATAAATTTGTATGTACATAGTTAGACTCAATACATGCATATGTATGTATCACATACATACATACATAAGTATATAAATAAAAAAATTTAATTGTAGAAAAAAAAAACATTTTTAAAATTTTTCTTATCAAACTCATTTGACATACTTTATATAATAAATTAAGTATTTAATGTGAATATTAAAATATTTCATCTTCTACGTAAGAAAATAAAATAATGATCCTTACGACGAATAAAAATAATTCGAAAAGATGCAGAAAGAAAATATAAAACCAATAAAAAAAAAAATAACAATAAAAGATGTTCATGGACCATTATAGAGCGAGTAAGTCATTAACTGTCAGAAAAATGTACATTTAATTAAATTGACAATTTTTTATTGCATCCTTTAAAATGGTCATTTCTTACCACATTTAATGATGTGTACGATGGATTAAATAATAAATTGTTAAAATAAAATATTTAAAAAAAAAAAAAATCAGAAATAAAACCGATTAAACTATAAAAACTATGGAATTAAAAGTTTTTTACTTTTTTTTTCTTCATGAATATACTATGAACATATTGCATTGGGATTGATATTAAAATATTTGAATCGCTTACATTATTATATTCTATAATTAAATGTTAATGCTAGTACATATGTGCTTGCATATATATCTTTATATAAAATGTATGTACATGCATAGATATTTAAAATTTTTTTTATTATCATTTATGTACGTGCATTGCAAATTGATGACAACTTAATAGTTTATGTTTTAACTGATTCATATGATTTGTTTACATAAACTACGTGTAATGTATATATACATATGTACACATGTACAATGAAATTCAATTGTCATGCAAACAAAATGCAAAAGATTAATGTTATTATCAAAGATGCATTTAAATTTAAACGATTTTATTTTATTGTTATAAACAATTTGCACACTATAATTTAATAAAAATTTTCACTATATACATATTATGTCTTTATCCTCTTTATATTCTCTTTATTTCTACATTTCATACTTTTAAAAAAATACGACATTATTCATTATTAATTTTCATCGTGAAAATACATTTTTCATTACAAAATTTACTTTATTAGAAGAAGTAACAAAAAAAAAAAAAAAATAATAATAATAAATTCATGTATTTAATTATGAAAAAAATTTTAAAAATATTATTATTAATTTTTATTATAATTAATTTAATTCATTCAAAAATAAATGATTTTAATATAATTGATAAGCAAAAAACAATTCTATCAAAAGCAGTTATATATGGTTTTACTAAATTTTATACAAAACAATCGACACCAGTTTCAATAACAATATCAACATCATCATTATCAAATAATGAATATATAAATGCAAATAATATTTTAAATGATATATTTTTTAATGCAAAAGGTAAAGTTATTTTTTATATTGATAATGTTAATAAAATTCAAAAAAAAAGTGATGTAAAAAGAATACAAAATATATTTATTATTGATACATATAAATCATTTTTAAATATATTTAATTTAATTAAAACAACTAATATATATGATATAAATGGTTATTATTTAATTATAATAACAAATAAAATTAATAAATTTAATATAAATACAAATAATAATTATAATAATAATAATAATATATATAAAATTATTGAAAATATTTTATATAATTTTTGGACAATTTATATTATAAATGTTAATATATTAATTGAAAATACAATAAATAATACAATTGATATTTATACATATTATCCATTTACAAAAAATCATTGTTTTAAAGTAATACCATTTTTATATAATACATTTAATGGTATTAATTATATATATGAATTACCAGCATATCCAAATAAATTAAAAAATTTTTTTAATTGTTCATTAAGTGTTGTTACATGGAATCATCCACCACACATGTATATTAATAAAAATTCTAATAATCAATCAATTTCAATAAGTGGAATTGATGGTGAAATATTAAAAATTTTATCAAATAAAATGAATTTTACACCAAATATTATTCAATTAAAAGGTGAAAAAGATAGGGGTGCAATTTATTCAAATGGGACAACAACTGGAGCAATTAAATTGGTATAATATAATGCATTATTAATTAATTTTTATTTAATAATTTTTTTTTTTTAATTTCACACATATGTATGTAGTAGCAAACAAAATAATTGTAAACGTTTTTGTTTTATTATTATTAAAAAATTTTTTCTAATTTTTTTTGTTCTTAATTTAAATTTTTTAAAATTTTTTTTTTTTTTTAATTAGATAAAAGATGGAACATACAATTTAACAATTTGCGCTTTTGGTTATACATATGAACGTTATTTAATTATGAGTTCAACCGTTAATTATTTTGGTACATCAATTGTATTTGCAATATCACCACCAATTAAATATAATTCATTTGAAAAATTATTTTTTCCATTTGAATATATTATATGGTTATTAATAATTGCTATATTTTTATTTAGTTTCATATTAATACAATTAATTAAATATATAAATATTGATTATCGAAATTTTTTATTTGGTAAAAAAATTAAAACACCATTTTTAAATATGTTTAATATATTTAGTGGTGGTGTTTTAACAATTTTACCAAATAAAAATTTTGCTAGAACATTATTAATGATATGGTTAATAACAACAATTATAATACGTGGTGGATATCAAGGTTCATTATATCAATTTTTACATAAATCAACACAAAAGCGTCAACCAACAACAATACAAGAAATAATTGAACAAAATTATGAAATTTATTCATCATTTTCAACACAATATTTTATTCAATGGTTTCCTACATTAAAAATTAGGTACTCACATGAATATCAAATGAAATCCTTGCTTACAAAAAAATTTTTTTTTGTTTGTTTTTCTTTTTTCAATTTAAGAACAAAAATACTGTATGGAAGTATGGAAGAATCATTTAGATTAATTAATGAATATGGTTATAAGAGAGTATTTTCAACAACACATGTACAAGTTAAATATTATAATTTGTTACATTACAAGGATGATATTATTGAAATATTAAAAGAACGTTTATTTGGATTTCCAATGGCAATATATTTTCCAAAAAATTCATTTCTTGTTGAACCATTTAATATTATTTTATTAGATATGTTATCATTTGGAATAATTGATCATTGGAATGAAGTTTATTTACCAGATAAATCTAAACAAATGAAAAATACAAAAAATATCCAATATATACCTACTAAATTGTCGTTAGATCAAGTTACTGGTGGTTTTATGATTTGTGGAATTTTTTTAATATTTGCAATTATTATGTTCATATTAGAAATTATTTCAAAACGTATATCAAAATTACAAAAAATTATTGATTTTTTAACGTATTAAATATATGTACATATGTTACATATTTGAATAAAAATGAATAAAATGAAAATTTTCAATTTTTTTTTTTTTGTTTTTAATTTTCTTTTGTAAATGAAAATTGTAATAATAATATAATTATAATTTCAATGGAAATGATATAACAAAAATTTACTAACTCTTTTTGTGATGATCATTTGTCTTGTTTAATCGAAATATGCACTCATCCATTATTTATTCATAATTGTAAGATAAATTTTCTGTTATGGTTTTAAATTACTTCTTAATTTTTTTATTTTACTGTTTTTTGTTGTTTTGCTTTTCTAAATGAAAAAAAAAATAATATAAAATATATAAACCACATAAAATAGTATAAATTGTTATGTATGCACACACACACACACGTAAATACATAAAATTTTTATAATGAAAAATGAAAATTTTCCATTTTATTTTGTCACCATAAGATTATGACCACAGACTATTATTTAATTTAATTTTTTATTTTTTATTTTTTGGATAAATATATCATTATGTATTTATATAATGTAATGTATGTATGTACATTCATTTGGCCATTGTACAAGAAGATTAAGTGAAGAAATATTGTGGCTTTTAATTAAATGAGATTTCAATTTTATTACATCATTTAAATCTCTAGCACATTAAATTTCTTATATGAACTCGTATAATATATACATACTATATGTATTTATCTATGCATTTCCAAAAAAAAAATTACATAATGTATATATATGTATGTAGTATATACATAAGTACAGTACGTATATATCCCAGCATTAACGTATGGCTTTGCATTTGAACATGAAATTATATTGTATAGAGAAACAATAGATAAGTAATGATCCTCGTAAAAAAGGATGTCTATAAACCATGAAAAATTCTCATCACAAATAACTATATGGAAGAGTTTATACATACGTATATGTATGAACAATACGAGTAGTATTGTACTTAAATGCATTTATACCATTTCGTTATATTGTATATAAAGACCTTTTTTTTTTCTTTAATTAAATTGACAAAATCATTGTACTACTTTCAATGAGTAATTTTTATTTAATGGTTTACCATAAACATTTCATTTCGCTTAAATTAATCGTAAATGAAATAAATTCTGTATTTAAATTGTAAAAGACAAAAAAAAGAAAATTGAAGTAATTTTTTTACTTATGTATTTCTATTAAAGTAATTCATTTTATAGATTTTATTTTATTGCATTTTCTGCTATAGTTTTAAATATTAGTTTACAAATAAAAAGTATTTTGTAGTTATTAAAAAAGTAAAGTATACACCATACATTGCATTTTTCTTTTATTCTATTAAAATTATAGATTTTCAAATATGATATATCAAATCAATGGCGGTACAAAAACTTTTTGGTGCCCCCCGCGAAATGTAATTTTTGGCCCCATTAAAAGAAATAATATTTTTTATTGCAAATAACCACGTAGTAACAGAGCCTCTGCTCAGCTGGCGCTTTCAGATTGCGTGGGTTTGCTATATGGTAGTCCACCACTGTATTAAATTTACATTGGTAATTCGTACCAAGATAAAATAAAATGTTCGGAAAAATACAAATCGATAAAAAAATTTTTTTCAATAAATAACGTAATTAATAAAATTTACATTTTACATCGATTGTCATTATTAATTGTAAACTCATTTAAAAGATTAATTACATTTTTAATGCATTTCGCTAATAAATACTGAGGATATTTTCTTATTCTATGTCAGTTTTAAATTCGACTTACATATCATATAAAGTTGTTACACAAACATCTAAACAAACAATAAATAAAAGAAAATATCAGTGATAAAAGAAAAAAAAATTTAAATATGAATTTTAAAACTAAAATTATTTATGGATATTTAATATTAATTTTTAATTTTATCATTGTATTTAGTTATAAAGTGGAATTTGAAAAAATTTCAAATTTTTCTTCAGTTATATTTTATATAATTAAAAATTTTTATAATGATGATAATTCATTAACTATGTATATTTTAAGATCATCATTAAATAATGATACAAATATACAACAACAACAATTATTAATATCTGATATTTTATATAATATAAATTCATTAAAAATTTTATATCAAATTCAATCAATTGAATATTATAAAATTCATTCGAAATTATTTAAAATATTTTGTGTTATTTTTATTGATACATATGAATCATTTAAATTAATATTAAATAAAATTAATTCAAAAAATTTCAATTTACATGGTTTTTATTTAATTATAATAACAATACCAATTAAATCATTTAATGATTTACAAATATTAAATAAAATTTTTTATAATTTATCAATTATAAATATTATAAATGTTAATATTATATTTGAAAATTTTATAAATAATACAATTGATATGTATACATATTATCCATTTACATCAAATTCATGTTATAAATCATATCCAAATTTATATTATTCATATAAAATTGATAATGATTTAAATCAAATTAAAAATGATTTCATTATATTTCCATATAAATTTGAACAATTTTATGGTTGCCCAGTTAATAGTTTAACATTACATCATCCACCATTTACATTTATTAAATATATAAATGATTATACATATATTATTGATGGTATTGATAGTAAAGTTATGTTATTATTATCAAAAAAATTAAATTTTACTTTAAATTATTTATTATATGATAATTTTAGTAGATTATATTCAAGAATGTCCATAAAACAAAGAATTAAAATGGTAAGTAATTTGTATGTCTTGTAATTTTTATCGTTTAAATTCAAATTTCTTTAAAAATTAGTTTCCGTTTTTTTTTTTATTTTTTATTTTTTTTTTGTTGTTTTATTTTAATTATAGTTAGTAAATTATAGTCATTTATCGATTGGTGGTTTTGGACATATATCAAATTTAACAAAAGCAACAACAACATTAAATTATCATCAAACAGATTTAGTATTTGTTATACCAACACCAAAACAATATTCATCATTTGAATTATTATTATTACCATTTGATAAAAATGTTTGGATATTACTTATATTCACAGTTATAATAATAAAATTATTTGCAATTTTAATAAATATATTTAGAAAAAATTTTATTAATATTATAATAATACGAAAATTAAAATATGTTATTTTTGATTTAATTGCTACAAGTACAGGACAACCAATTAAATATTATTCAAAAAGATATTTTCCACGTATATTATTTATATGTTGGCTTTTCTTAGCATTAATAATACGTTCAGCATATCATAGTTCATTATTTGAAATATTAAAAACTGGTAAATTAAAACGTAATCCATTAACAATTGATGAAATGCTTAACAATAATTATACAATTTATGTTAATAAATTGGTTAAAGAAATAATTATTTCAAATTATTCTCCAATAAAATATAAGTAAGTATGCATTTGTATGTATATGAAATGTTTGATTTGAAAGTGGTATAAGTTCATTTTTTTAAGTTTTAAAATATTTTATATTTTTAAATAAACTCAGTAGTAAATAAAAATTTAGATTTAAGTATTGAGTATATAAAATCCATAATTTGTATTTTTTTTTTTTTTTTTGTAAAATCTACAGGAGTACTAAAGTTCATATTTTTGCAAAATGATTTAAATAAAAACCCGAATTTTGACTATTTTGAACTTATACCACTTTCAAATAAAAAACGTTTTACAACAAATAATGATTTATACAAAACAATTTTGTTTGTTTTTTTTTTCTTTTCAGAATCAAATATGTAAATAAAAACCCAGATCAATATTTTAAAAAACTTCAAAATCCAGATTTTAAAGGTATTATTCTAACAACATTATTAGGAGCTAAATATTATAATTCAAAACATTTTAAAAATCATAAAGTTGAAATTTTAAAAGAGCATTTTTGTTCATTCCCGGTTTCAATATATCTTAAAAAGGATTCATATTTAAAAATTCCAATTGATTTTGTATTATTACAATTATCTTCTAGTGGAATTGTTGAACATTGGAAATCAGAATATATTAATCCTGATAATTCACATTCAATTGATAATGATTATGAATCAAGTGATCAAATTGTTGGTATTCCATTATATAATTTTTCACAAATTTTTATATTTGGTATGATATTGTCATGTATTCAATTTATTTTAGAAATTTTAACAATTCAATGTTCTAAAATAAAAAAATTTGTTGAATTTTACAGTGATATCTAAAACAATTTTTCTATTTGATTATTATGAGCTTTATAATAAATTGCGTTGATTGATAGAAAATTTCATGTATTTTGCACAAATTAAATAATTATTGTAGCACATGAGTTATAAATGGAATAAATCTAATTCAAATTGAACTTTTATTTGTATTATTAAAAAATAAGAATAATTGTGACCTTGATAAAATCCATTAGAAAATATAATGCCATAGGTATTCATATTTTAAAAATTATGAACAAAAACTGATACGATTTTCAAAAGAGTCTACAACATGAGTTTAAATTTATTCAGTTAAATAAATTCAAATATAAAATTTTTAAAATTCTATATATTTATATAAAATACTATTATTATTTCGTGAATAACATTCAATAACTAATTTTTAATTATAATCCTTGAAAAGGAAAGTTAAAAAAAAAAAAGAACATTATTTATTGTGTATTTGCCAACAAAACGAAAAATTTATAATGTGACTGACACCATTAACAGCATCAAATTGAGAAAAAAAAGGATAAAAAGTTGTAAATGCAATATGAAATAAAATCTACATGAATACATAAAATGAAAATAGCACTTAAATGCAACATTAAAATTCATTTTGATCCTTGATGCCAAAGCAAAGAAAATAAAATAATTTTCCATTTACATTAATGTAAAATGAATGACAAAAAAAAAAAATAAACCCAATTTTGTAACCACAATCATAAGAAATATTGGGTTGAAAAAAATTGTAAATGTATCTCTTCTTTGGAATGGAATTAATTCCACCTTCTAGCAAATCCGTTTTAGTATTTCCTTTTTTTTTCTTTGTGTTTTCTTCTCTTCTTTTTTTTTAACTTATCGTCACTTTTCTTTTCCTAAATGCATTGGCTATTATAAGTGCAATATATAGCTTACATTTTATGTACTATGTCAGTAATGTGATTTTTCATGTAGAAAAGGAAAAGAGAAATGAAATTGTTAATAGAAAAAATCAACTCCTTCCGTAAACAAGAGACTTTAAAAAAGATTGAGTCTGGGACCAAAAAATGAAAATTTATTTTTACTATTTATTTATTTATATAAGTATATATTTATTTTTTTTTTAATTTTCTGATACAAATATTTACATACATAGGAAAATTGACTACGTTAAGAATATATATACTATAAGTATACATTTTTATTTTTTAACATCTACTAATATACTACAACCTACCACCCTAAGATTTTTTTGCACTTTTCAATAGATACAAAACGTTTTTATTATGCAAAATACACAAATCATGACTACAACTATATAAAAGTATTTTTTTCTTTTTTTTTCTTATAATAGAGATTTTATTTGAAAATCATGAAAGATATAAAAAAATGAAAAAAGTAAGTATAAATAAACAACATAAAAATAAATTACCTCTCAAAATTATGCAAATATTTACTACCAGATAAAAGATGAAAAAAAAAAAAACGCTTGTATTTTTCTTAATAACTTTTTTTCTTCTTAAATTTTTCTTCTTTATTCCTTTATTTCTTATGATAGCCAGGTTATGAAATTAATTTGTACAAAATTTTTAGATTCAGGAAGTGCAGATATTTGTTTTTAATAATTTTTATTAAAGATATTTTTAAATTATTTAAAATAATAAATTGATTTAGATTTTGTTTGTTATAATACATACAGATAGAATTGTTTTGTACATATACTAATATAGGAAAACAAAATCTTTAGAAAATATTTATTAAGGACATTATGTATATGCTAATTAACGATAAAAATATGTAAGTTTTCTTGTAATTTTTTTTCTTAAGCTTGAAAAAATTTGAAATACATATAAAACTATCTAAAGTATAAAATAAGTTGTTCTATTTGAAAGTGGTATAAGTCCGAAATTGTTAAAATGCAATTTTCTGTATTATTATTTTTTTACGATTAATAATTTAGCATTTGAGCTTTTTTATTTGAAAATGATATAAGTTTAAAACTATCGAAATCCGATGTTTAATATAAATCACCTTAGAAAAATATAAATCTTAGTATCCCAAAAGATTTTACAAGAAAAAATTACAAATTACGGATTTTTTAAAGATCAGATTTTTATTTTTTTATTCGAATTATGTAAATTGAAAAAAAAAATGAAATTATTCCACTTTCAAATAAAAATGATTCATGTTTATCTAAAACATCAAAATTTCATCATGATTACATTTTTTACCTTTATCTTATTTTTTCTCAATTTTTAATAAAGGTCGTGTTGATTTAGTATTGAAAGGGTTTATTTGTATTCGATAATAATTGAGCGAAAAAGAAAAAAATAATTTCGAATTTTATTTTCGATCATGCAGAAATTATGTACTCAAAGCAAAATTCAATCATAATAATGAAAATTTAATTTTAATCTAAGCCTTATTCCTTATTTAAAGAACATGATAATGTTGATATTTATTAACGACTAAAAATAGTTATTATAGTTAATAACGTTTTAGCTGGTGACGTAATCAATTGTATGGTTTTTATGTCACTGGTAGCTAAAAATACAAGCAATAAAAGTCAAATCAATTTAATTAAATTGATCAAATCAATCAAATTAAAAGACAATAAAAGATATTAATTATTTAAGAAAATTATTTTTAGTCAGTTATCATTAATAAATTTCAATTTGATAATATTTACACAGCATACATAAATACCTTACCTTTTATTATTTTTTAATCCTAATTCCTAGAAACCTCTAGAATTAATAATTAATTTGATTTGGAATTTTGTTTTTTTTTTTTTTTAATTTTCTATATAAATACTGAGGTATGAGAATTTTATAAATATAATCGTTTATAATCTATGTACATACATATAATAGTATCTTTTAAATAAGGATCTTAAAATTTTTGTTAATCAAATAAACAACAATAAATAAATGGTGAAATTTTAATTAATTGAATTTCAAACATATTGAAATTTGTGACCTTATAAAATTTATTTTATTTATCATATAAAGTGTATTGAAAAAATTAATAATAAAAAAAAAAAAAATTAAATTTTCAAATTAATTTAGAAATGTTATTAAAGGCCATTTTATTAACAATTTTCATTCAATATACATTTGTAAATTGTGTATTTGATAAAATGGTAATAAGAGATTTAATTTTAAATGAATCACCATTAATTGATGTTATAATTGAATACTTAAATGAATTTGCAAGCAATAATGCATCAACTGTTTATTTTTTATCATCTTTAATAAATCAAAAAAAATTACATAATAATAATTATTCATCATTTAAAACCGATAATGATATTTTAATGAATTCAATTGTAAAATTATCAAATAAAAAATTTAATCAAACCTATGTTATTGAAGATATCAATAGTATGAAGTATCCATTATATCGTAAATATAACGTATTCTTTGTTGATTGTTTTAAATCATTTCAAGAAATTTATAAAAAACTAAATGATATAATGTTTGATTATTCTGGATATTATTTAATTGTATTAACAACAAATAATATAACGAATTATGACACCAATATCAAAAATAATATTGAAAATGAATTATTAACAATAAAAAATATTTTAAATGATTGTTGGAATATGTACATATTAAATGTGAATGTCGTTTTTGAAAATTTCATAACAAACAACATTGAAACGTATACATATTTTCCGTATAGAGAGAATGCTTGTAGTAAAACAGATCCGTATTTAGTATCAAAATATTCAATAACAGATAAGATATTCACTAAATTTAATGTTAGAAATTTTCCAGTTAAATTAAATCAATTTTATGGTTGCCCAATTAATGTTGTTACCTTTCATTTTCCTCCACATACATTTTTAATTAAAAGAAATCATACCATTATTGATATTGATGGTATCGATGCAGTTATAATAAAAGATATACAAAAACAATTGAATTTTAGTTTAAATTACATATTTACTAAAGATAGAGGTGTTCGATTGAATAATACTCATGGCACTGGAGCTTTGAAAGAGGTAAAATTTTCAAATCTCAAATTTTTAAACATTCAGGAAACAAAATTGTACAGATCGCATTTATTTATATATTCATATCTATTTATTCACTATAATATTTATTTATTTTTTTTTTTTTTCTTTGGTCACAGTTATTGTATGGTACTGCAAATGTAACAATAGGCGGATTCGCTCATTTCCGAGTTGTAACATTTATGACACCTAGCATATATTATATACATTCGACAATTGTTATTGCAATACCATGTACAAGAGAATATACATCATTTGAAAAATTATTTTTACCATTCGATTTAAATTCATGGATATTTATAGGTATCACATTCACTTTTGCATCGTTATTAATTTTTTTAAGAAAATATATAATTTTTAAAATAAATGGAAAAAATGATAAAATTACAATTATTCATATGTTCGCTATATTTATTGGATATAGTGTTAATTTAACATGTAAAAAACAATTTTTACGTTTAATTTTTGTATTATGGATATTATTTTCATTGGTATTAAGAACTGGTTATCAAGGATTATTATTTAAAGTTATGAAAAATAGTATAACAACAAAACCACCAACAACAATATTAAAAATGTTACAAGATGATTATACACTTTATATACCATATTATTTATATATCTATATTGAACCGATTTATTTAAATAATGAATATAGGTGAAAATTTTGTCTAGAACATAATATATATTTTTATATGAATTACAAATAAATTTATTTTTTATATTATTTTATTTTCTACAGGATTAAAATGTACAAAACTAGTGTAACTAGATATTATGAATTATTACAAAAACCCAATTCACGTAATTTAGTTGTGGATAGTTCATTACAACTTGATTATTTTAATAGCCAAAATTATCATAATGGTATTTTACAACGTTCATCAGAAAATTTATTTCATTTTTCAATGGCTATGTATTTTCGTAAAAATTCATTTCTTAAAATATTATTCGATGATTTATTACTAATATACAAAACAAGTGGTCTTATAAATTATTGGATATCGAAATTTTTATGTGTTAATCGTTTTACGAAAAATTTTGATGTTGAATTACCGAAACAACTATGTATTAAAGATATTCTGGGATGTATTCAAGTTTATAGTTTTTTAATAATTATAGCTAATATTATATTTTTATGTGAAATTTTATTTGTTAAAATTAAAAAATTAAAATTAATTAAATTTTAATACATGTGTATGTTTTAATTTATACACATCTACACACACACACACACAAACAAATTTTTTATCCATATAATGACGAATGTAACGTACATGTGCAACTTCAAGCCTTGTAAAGACCTTATTAACAAGGAAAGAATTAAAATAAAACAAAAAAATTTGCTATTAAAGGTCAGTAAATTTATTTAAAATTCTGTATGAACAGATGCTAAACGATCATGAAAAAACATTCGATGAGGGAGAAAGGAACTATTTTCATAATTTTCATACTTTAAATTATAATTTATTAATAACTTATAAATTTTCTTTTCAAATTCGTTACAAACAATTAATTAGAAATTAATTACTGACCTATGCTTATTTCTACGTAATTGCTCAAGTAGGTATCTGTAGATACGTATCTACACACACAAATACTTATTTGTATAAAATATGTCAAATGAAAATTAATTAATTTTTATAACTTGCATTTCCTATGATACTGATGACCATTTGTGGTGTATGGCTATTTGTGAGTACCGTAAACTTGTACAATAATTTTATGCAGTAGAAAATATTAATTATATTAAACGACTAATTTACTTTCGATTGATCTAAACGACGTTACATTTAATATTCATAAGATAATTATGAGCAGTTTATTAAAAAAAAAATGTTACTAATTTCACTCAATTGTATTTTCCGAACAGTTTTCTTTTATTTCTCAAATTAAATCAAACATTGGTGTTTCACCATTTAATTAAATTTTTAGAAAATTGTACATACATACATATGAATTTTTAAATTTTTTTTTTTTTTTTTTTTTTTTGATAAAATGAAACTAAATTTTATCATATTTTTAATATCATTGATTTTAATAATTGCAATGATTCGCAGTGACAATGAGAGAAATAAACAAATTTCAAATGTAGTCTTAAATACCTTAGAAAAATTTGATCATAAAATGTTTTCAACGGTTCGTTTAATAACATCAAATTCAGTATTTAAATCGAATACATACTTTTTTGATAAATTATGTTCACAAATTTCTAAACCATATCAAATTAATAATGAAATAAGTTTATATAAAAATGATATTAAAACAATTGATATAATATTTATTAATGATTATAATGAATTTCAAGATAAATTAAAAAATTTAATACTATCAAATATAAATACATTTAAAAAATATTATTTAATTATTTTAATGAAGAAAATTTCAAATATATTTGAAATTTTAAATAAAATTTTTAATGATCTTTGGAATAGAAATATAATAAATGTAAATGTAATATATAAAAATTTAACAAATAACAATATAGAAATGTATACATATTACACATATTGGTTTAATAATTGCAATAAACCATTTCTTGTTCATCTTAATTCATTTAAAAAAACTGAAAATTTTACAAATAAACAAAATTTTTACCCAGAAAAATATAAACAATTTTATGGATGTACTTTTATTGTGGCAGCAGTAAATAGTTCTCCATATTCATATATAAAAAATAATAATAAAACAAATGAATTAATTTTAATTGATGGTATTGATAAATATCTGATACAAACTGCAATGAAAACGTTAAATTTTTCTATTAAATTAATCTTATCAAAAGAACGTGGAGCTATTTATTTGAATGGTACAGCAACTCATGCTATGGAAACGGTAAGATCTATACCTACATATATACTTACACTTGTTATATATAATCAAATGAATAAAATATATAATATTAATAATAATGAATGATTTTTTGTAAAAGATGTTATTAGGGCCTGGTCAGATCACACTCGGAGGATTCTTTTATATTTACGAAAGGATAAGAGTTTTAGCATCTAGTACTTATTATGTTCATTCTCCTGTAGTCGTGGCTATTCCTTGTGCTGAAGATTACACAGGAATAGAAAAATTATTACTTCCTTTCGATGTGAAAGTTTGGATTATACTTTCCTTTTTATTCTTTTCTACTGGAGTTTTATCATTATTGCTCAAATTTTTTAATTATATCAAATTTAAGGAATTTTATAATTTTACTGAAATGTCACCAGTACTATTCGATATGATTAATTTATTTGCTGGAGGAAATATGAAAAAAATATCTCATAGACAATATAAACGTATACTTTTAATTGTTTGGTTATTCTCATCTTTAATTATTAGACATTCATATACAGGATCATTATTCGAAGTTTTAAAGAACAGAGATTTAAAAGTGAATCGTTATACAATTGATGAAATGTTTAACAAAGGATACTGTGTATATGTTTCAAGAGCTTTATTAAATTTAATGTTACCACTTTATTCATCTGAAAAGAATAAGTAAATATCAAAAATCATTTTGCAAACTCAAAATTGCATAAAAAACAAAAAACATTTTCAATAATTTTGTTTTTTTCTTTCAGTTTTATAAAAACAAATGAATCTATTGGATCATATCTTAAAAAACTTCAAAATTCAAAAACAAAATGTGTTGTAATGGAAACAATTTTTCAAATTCGATATTTTAATGCTTATAATTATAAAAATGGTGTTATTAAATATTTGGATCAAAATGCATTTGCATTTCCATTAGTTTTATATTTTAAAAAGAATTGTTCATTTCTTGCTATACCAATTGATAATATGATATGGAAATTACGATCATCTGGAATTTTAAATTTTTGGGAATTAAAATTTCAAAATGTGAGGCATCTTCAAAAACATATAAAAATTTATGTACCACAAAAATTATCATTCAAAGAACTTGAAGGATGTTTTGAAATATTTGGATTATTGTTATTTATTTCAATATTTGTTTTTTCTATTGAAATTATAATAGCAAAGTTAAAAAATTAAAATATTTGTTTTACCTCAAGGTACACATATTTATGCTTTATTATCAACAATTAATATACGATTTCATAACCAAAAATTCTTAAGTATTCAAATTTTTTTGTAATTATATTTTTCTAGAGCACCTTAGAGTTTTCGAACACATACTATATATATGTAATGTATAAATATAGGAAAACATTGTTTTTGCATTCAATAAAGATTAAAAACGTATCTATTGTTTTTTTTTTTTTTAAATTCCATTACAAAGGAATTTCTTTATTTTATCATTTTAAACAATCAAGCAACAATAATACATTTATTATTCCATTTCTTTAGAATGAAAATTTATTGGAAAGTTTTTTGGAAAAAAAAACTTTGAAATTTAAAAAAAATATTAAAAATAAAAAAATATTCCTACGTACATTATAATAGTAAAATACAAGAAATTTAATAATTTATTTGTGTGCATTTATTCAAAATTGAAAAAAAAAATAATTTAATTAAAATAATGAAGAATTTCTTATTTGTTTATTATTTTTGTTTAGATGTAATACAAAACGTGCATAAAACTGATCGCCTTTCCACTGTATTATAATCATCCTTGGATATACAAAATTCCAAACAAGGTTGTTTTGAATTACCTTTTATAAAAATAAAAAAAAAATATATCGAATCATCGTTTTTTCAAATTTTTGTACATTAGAATTTTTGATTAAAATAAATTTAACTGGATTAATAAAAATTAAAATATTCTCACCTGTTATTATAATTGCATCTAAATGTTCAATATATTTTTTAGCTAATCGTAAAATTTCAATTTTTGATAATTTCCTATTATAAGGTTCTGTTGGGATTAGGAGTCTTAATTTATTGAATGCTGAATTAACACTGTAATAACAATATACACACAATAATTTTTTTTTTATTTTTGAAGAAAGTACAAATTGAAAAAAAAAAAAAAACAATTAAATTAAATTTAAAAAAAACCTTTGTGTCCTATAACGTTCACGTGCATTTACATTATTTCGATTTTTAATTATAATTGGTGTTCCAATTGATTCATTTTCACTTGAACTAAAACTATTGTTTAATTCAAATAAAATTGATGAATTTTCGTAATCCATTTGCACGATTAAATACTTTTTATTTAATATAAATTTTTGTAATTTTTTTAATTTTTTAATTTTAAATTAATTATAAAAATAATTATGATTAAATGAAATTTTTAAAAATTTTTAACATTTTATTATTTATTTCACTTTGAATATATTGTATGTACATACTAACAAGCACACAACGTCAAGTACTTCTGTTCTCTTTTAATTTACAACAATTTCTGTTGATTATATTATTACTAAAGTATGAATGCAAGCAATAAATTCATTGATGTACATTTTAAATGTATGTATATGTATGCATACAATTTTAATTAAATTATTTGTTTGAGATCATAAACGGTCTGTTGAATGATGATACTAGAAAAATATTGAATGACTTCAATATGAAAGTATAAATACAGAGTACATCTCATATATGTATTATGTACGTAGACTGTTTAAACACTTGGCAAACAAATTATCTCATTAATAAAAATAAATAGTTCATGGAACGTGCTTAAGTGTGGTATAATCATTAAGATATTAACTGAATAAAAACAAAACAAAAAAAAAAAAAATACATATGCACATGTAAATCATATGAGAAAAAAATTTTTTTTTTTTTTTTAAATCTTTTAACCAACCACAAATCATTCTTTGTCCGTTTCCACATTCTATACAGATCACATGTTATTACATATCAAATTCTAATGCTGTTCATAGTATTCATATTTTTAACAAAAACAAAAGTACCCCATATATTTTAATTTATGAGATGAATACATTCGATTTTGTTTTTTAAAATACATATACATCTCTCAAAAAGGTAGTTGTGTACATTTTTTTTTCTTCAAAAAAAAATTTTTTTTTTATTTATTTTTAAAAGATACATATATATATTATCTAATTTGTGGTATTCTAATATTTTCAAATTTTAAACCAGTAAATATTTTATTATTGCACATATTTGATCCTTTCTTAAAAATAAACAAACAACACTCATTGGAAAAAAAAAGAGAAAAAAAATCCAATATACATACATACTCGTATATTGACTTCCGACCCCCAGCTGATCTATGATTTACACGTCCAACAGAAAAAATGTGTCATATTAATGAAAATGATACTCTGTTACCAAAAAACAATCATAATACAAATAATTTTCATTTGTTTCATACACATTGTGTTTTGCATATGTTGGATCGTGTAGTACTTTAGAAAAAACTTAATAAACAATTCATGTAATATTCAATGAATTTTCTACAATTCAAATCAACAGCATTGACCTTAAAAATATTAAATGAAAGTTGAATAAAAATGGATACAAAAACTGACCTAAAATAATTATAATTATTGTAAATTAAAAATGAAATAAAATTTACTTAAAAAAAAATTATATTTTGAACAAAAACAAAAAAAAATACATCCATGTTTTAGATGTAAATGTAAATGTTAGTATTATTAAAATTATAAAACTAATAGCAGATAGCATCAATTTTTCTTAAAACTATTAATGAAAATATTCACATAATATGCATTAGTTTAACAATTTGCATGTACATATGTATGTATATATGTAGTTAGTATAAAAATTATGTTTTCTAAAGTCTTAACAAAAATTCAGGCATTATTTAAATACATACAATAATAAATGTAGAAAATAACAAAACATAAGCTAAAATTAATTGTTACACAAATTAAATAACAATTTTATATGTTAATTTCTACATGTTCACTTTTATTTACTATGACAATTATCTATGTTCACAAAATATCCTTGTATACAAGGATATGCAAAATACTATGCGTTTGCATGTATGTATGTATGTACATATGTATGTACATATGTCGTATGATATGTACATTAAATTGTACGTGAACATGTAAATAAAATTACATATTTAAGGTGTCATGTATACTGTGTTAAAACAGCCGTAAAATGATACAACATTGAATTTGTACAATATTGCATGTTCATATAATATCCTTTATATTATTATTATGTGTATTATTTGTATACATGTAAATGCGTTCATGAGAATTTGTTGATTTATTTGTAAAAATTATTTATCGTTATAAACATTATTTGCATGTTCATATAATACCTTTTTATTTTTTTTTTTTAATTCAGTATTTGTGCAAATATTCAATTTCAAAATGTACTCATATGTATGTATGTGTAGATATACAGATTTGTGAAATAAATCTAACTAAAGTGTTAAATAAAAACTAATCTGAATTTTTATAAAACTAAAAATATATATAACCAATACCCGTACACGTAACTCAAAATTTGTAAAATTTTAAAAAGTTGTTAATTATCTATATAGTATATTATATACACATATGATCTTTTATAATATGTAATTCTTATTAATTTGCCCATAATTTGTTATAATTTGCTATAATATATTATAATGTAAAAATAATACGTTACATAAACTTAGTACTTACATTTAAAAACATAACCATTATTGAAAAATAATCTGGACTACTAAAAATACACAGGATATCAAGTTCAAACTAAGAAGGATTAAAAATATAATTTAATATATTGTTTATTCGTCAATTTTATTGATTTTATTTTTGAACACCTTTGGTGGCAAATGTCATTAAACATAGTCTTTACGTGACCTATGTTAATGAATAACTTACACAGTTAAAACTATTGAATACGTGTGTAGATGATTATATACAAAGTGTAAAAGGCAACAATTAAACTTTTCTTTTCAAGCTAAAAATATTTATTTATTCATTTACACAAAATACATTTATGATTCATATATCAAAAACATTTTAAACAGAATATTAAACTTTCATATGATTATAATTTCCCTGAATATCTATTTTAATATAGTCATTAACATGATACTTAACACGCATTAAAATCTAAATAAATTGATGTATTATTTTGTAAAATTTAAATAAATTAATTGAACAAATTTTGTTTTTCTTAAATACATAAATATTTATCGAAATAATTTTTTTAATATTTTTAATTTAATTGATAAAATTTCCAAACAAAATACGAAAAATGATATTCCAATTAATGTACCACATATTTGCCAACAACCTAAATAATCAGAAAGAGTAAGTTCTTTAAAAACTTTCTTTTTTCTATTGTAATTTAATGGTTTTAAATTTATATAATTTGATTTCCAATATTCAATAATACCACCAGATACTAAATTATTTATTATTGTATTAAATGGTATATCTAAACATGAATTTTTCTTAAAATACATTACTATTGGAAAATAATATAATTTTTCTGCTACTTTATAAACAATTCCATCTTGATAATTTTGACTATTAAAATAATCTATTAGTGTATCAGATTCCACTAAAATTTCATATAATTTTGATTTTTGAATTATTTTAAAATAATAATGTGGATCTTTTGTCGTTATTTGGTATCTGAAAAGGTTCATTTTTATTGAATTTGTACATGTGCAAATTTATTATGTTACCTGTAATTTTCAAATAGATATTTGAAAGGACGCAACAACTGAACAGCTGGATTTATGTAAAGCATTTGACTAATTTTTAATGCATCATCAATTGTTTTTGGAAGTTGTTTTGTATATCTTGTTTCTATTAAATGAAGCAATAAACCTTGATATGATGCTCTTAGAACAATTGACGTAAATAATGAAATCGCCAATAATATTCTTAAATAATTTCTTTTAAATTTTAAATAAACTGCTTCACCAGTAATTATACTGATTAAAATTAAAAATATCGATGTATCACTTGATAACTTTATAAAGAAATTTTTATATATTCTGTTAATGTATTGCAGTATTATTGTAATAATTTCTACAATTAAAAATATGAAAAATAAAATAATCCATATATATCGATCAAATGGTAAAAATAATTTTTCAAATGATGTAAATTCAAAATTTGTTGATGTTGCAAAAGCCAAAGAAGTATGAATATAAATTTCACTAGGTTTCATAAATTTTATTCTTTCATGTGTATAACCATAGCTAAGACTAAAATTTCCTTCACCTTTAATTAACTAAAAAATTTCATTATAATATTAATATACCAATATTTTTAATTTTGTATAAAAAATTTTTTTTTATTATTTCTATCTTTACCATTTTAGCACCTCCATAATGTGTTCCATTTAAACTACATCCACCTCTATTAGATGCAATCATAAAATTACTTTTAAAATTAAGTTTTGCTTCTAGAATTTTCAAAATTTCGATATCAATACCATAAAAATTTTTTGTATGGTTTTTTAAATTTTCAATAAATACATGCGGCGGTGATTTAACTACAATCACATTTAAATTACATTTATAAAAATTATCAAGTTTTATTGGAAATATTTTTTTATCATTATTATTATTTAAAAATTTTCCATTTTTAAATGAATTATAAATGACTGGTAATATATTATTGCAATTATTTTCAGAAAATGGATAATATGTAAATATATCTACACTATCATTATGATCATTTTTTATTACAGCATTCACATTTAATAGATATTTATTCCAACATGCTTTAAATATTTTTTCTAATATCCATAAATCATTATCATATATTGATGTTTTTATGAATATAATTAAATAATAACCACTTGTGTCATATATACGATTATTAAAATTTTTTAAAATATTTTCAAATGATTCATAACTATCGATAATAAATATATTGAATACACGCAATATATTTGTATCTTTAATTATTATATTTTTATCATTATCAATTTGTATAGCAATCGAATTTAATAATTTAATAATATCATTTAATACAAAATAATGAATATTAATATTTGATTTCTCTTCATTAATTAATGAAATTTTAAAAAACACTGTTTCAATATCATTGTAATTAACAAAGTTTTGTATTAATTTAGCAACTGTATTCGATATTTGATATTTTATTTGAATTTTTTCAAATTTTTTACATAAATTACATTGAAATGTTATAAATGATATTAATAAAAATAAATGAATATTATGAAATATTATCATTTCATTATTTTTATCTATCTTTTACTTAATCACAATATTAATGAAATATAAATTTTGAATTTATAAAAATGCCCTTAACCGTTGAATTTTACTTTCTTTTATATACTATGAACATATTACAATCATGAATGATGAGTGTATTAAAATTTATACCCTTTTATAATTTGATCAACATAATATTTATTTATACGTATACCTATATTATGTGTAACTAATAATTTAAAAGCAAAAAGAAAATTTTTTATATTTTCTTTTTGTACAATAAAATTGTTGAAATTAATATGTCAACACTCCCACTTTATACTCTCTCTGATTAATCATAAAATATGTGTACATGTGTAAAAAGTTTAATACGAAGTTTTATTACTTTAAGGCTTTTAGTAGTTTTAGTCAAAATAATTCTCACCGTAAGTTTTGTCTGTTGTAAAAAAAGAAAAATTTACACTAAATTTTCTAAAAGACAAAACAACAAAATATTTTCATTCAATACTAAAACAAAAATTTATTCCAATTTTCATGTATATGTATGTACATTTTTTTTAATTTCTTATTTCTTAGAAGTAACAAAATAAATCAACGAAAACTAACACGTGTATTTTCACTGAATTAAAAATTTGATCACTTTTTTAATTTCGATATAATTATTTCAATAAAAAATATAATAATTGAAATAATTAAAAATGCACCACAAAATTGAAAGCAACCAGCTAAATCATCTAGTGTTAATTTTTTTGGTACTGTAATTTCAATTTTTGTACGTAAATGACTTATATTTTGATAACTTGATAACCAGTATCTGGGAAGGCCAAATGATCTTATCTGTTTTATTATCTCATTAAATGGATCAACAAGATATGATTTTTTCTTTAAAAAAATATTTATTGAAAATAGAAATAAACGATTTGGTAAAATTTTAAATAATCCATTTTGATAATTTCGACTTAAAAAATAATTTAGTTGTACATTAGTTTCAAGTATAATTGCTTTTTTATTAGGCATTTGTAACATTTCTAAAAAAGGTTTCACCATTCGACTTTTTATTACCACTCTGCACAATTAAAAAAAAAAACAAAAAAACAAAAAGTAAGAAAAATATTTAAAAATATTTAATAATTAATGTTTATAAACCAATATACATACTTGTCTTTTAAATTTGTAAAATATGGCAACATTAAATGTTGCAAAGAATAATCTGTGTAAAGTGTATATCCTCTTTTAAGCATTTCATTTAAATTATATGGATTCGGTTTTGGTTCACGAAATCTTAAAAAATCAAAAATTGCCCCTTGATAAGCATTCCTTACAATAAGTGAAAAAAAAATCCATGTGATTACAAGCAAACGTCCAGAAATTCTTTGTGGGATACTTGAAAGTGGTCCACCAGTAAACGAATAAAACATATTTAATAGTGGATTTTTTGAATTTCCCAAAAATGAACAGCATTTAAAATACTTTGATAATAAAGTACATAATGTAGTAAAAAATTTTCCCAAAATAAATGTAAATAAAATTAATATCCAAGTTTCTTGATCAAATGGTAAAAATAATTTTTCTATTTGAGTATAACTTTCTGATAAAGATACAGCAAATAAATAATCAATATGATCATAACTTTTACAAAGTGTAAAAATTTTATGACGTTCAGCTGTACGAGCAAATCCACCGATTGATATATTTGCTTCACCATTAAGTAACTATAAATATAATTAAAATACGAAAATTTTCATTTAAAATAATAAAAAATAAATTGCAATATAAAAATATGTTATGTACAGTATTTATTGCTCCTGTTGAACTTCCATTACTAAAATAACTTCCTCTTTCTTCTACCAAAATATAATTTAAGCTGAAATTTAATTTTTTCATTATTGTTTTAATTAAAATAATATCAATTCCATCATTAATTATTGAAATATTTTCAGAAGTTTTTGATACAAAAACATATGGTGGATAATGAAATGTAACCAAATTAAAGGTACATCCATAAAAATTATCTGTTTTACTAGGATATAATTGTATATCATTTGGTAAATTATCATTTTTAAATGAATAAATTAATTCTGGTTGAATTTCTTTACAACGATCCAATTTAAATGGAAAATAAGTAAAAATATCTATTGTATTTGTTATATTATTTTTACAAACAATATCAACATTTAATACATATTTATACCATAAATTTTCAAATATTTTTTGCATTATTTTTAATAATTTTTCACAATATATTTTTCTATTTACAAATACAATTAAAAAACGTCCAGCATTATTAAATATATTATATTGAAAATAATCAAGTATAAATTCAAAATTATTATAATTATCAATAAAAAATATATTAAACTTTTCAAATGTATTATCTTTAAGATGATATAATTTTATAATTTTATATGGTATTAATAAATTAATTTTTGGAAGGATTATATCTAAAACACGATTTACTATTATTAAACTCTCTTTATAATCATTACTATTATTAACTGATACCAAAAAATTTAATGTTTTAGTTTTATTTATATAAAAATTATCAATTATTTTTGGTAATATATGTATTAAATTTCCATCTTTTATCATTAATTTAAGATTAAGAGAAATTGATTTATTTATCAATAATATACTTGTAAATATTAATAAAATTATATTAAAATTAAATTTCATTATATAAGTATATTTCATTAAGTAAATTTCACGTATACTCTGAGCTATTCACAGTACTTAAACTGAATACTCTTAAGAAAAAGAAAAAAAAACCCCTCTGTTTTTTAGTTAGATTTTCAGTTTTGTATTAATTAATAACAAAAAAATTATAATAATTTGTTTAGTGACATTAAATTTAAAGGTCAAGCATGTGAAATTAATAATTATCTGAAAAAAAGGTGATTTATTATACTTTAATTGATAAATCATTTATAAATTTTTAATTTAACGGATTGCTTAAAAACAAAACAAAAAGAAAAATTAATAAATTTTGGTTTTTTTTTTTTTTTTTTGTTTTTTTTTTTAATAAAATATTCTTATTAATTTAATAAATTTTTCTTAATAGTTATTGTTGAAAAATTAATAATTGTAATTTTTTTTTATTAATAATATTGTAATATTAAGTAAAGTAAAAAATTTTTGTTGACAAAAATTCTTAAATAAATAAATGTTATTTTAATTAAAATTTTTGCAATTAATTTTTAACAATATTATGCATTATTTCTAGAAAATGAAAATAATTAAAAGAAAATCATGTTTTCATTAGAAGAATTTTAACATAGAAAATGTATATAATGTCAGTATAAACAGAAAACCAAGATAAATTATATAGCATTCAGATAATTTATTTTCTGAAATATATATACCATTACATTTGTATATATAAAAATGTATTTAGATTATTTTTGTTGTTGAAGTATACGTGCTATATTTAATTCATATATCTACATATATGTACTCATATCGTTTTTGTTTGTTATTTCACGTATGCGAAAATCTATTATATGAAATTAGTTCATGTATTTTCAAATGTCTATGTATATGTACAGAACTTACATTATATAGTATAAAACTATATAGAATTAAAGTATATTTACGACACACTAAACAACTAAATTTAATCCTTAGTAATTCAATGTGGTCTAATGCTTAGACATAACATACATTAAAGTGTGGAAAACCACACTATCACAATATGAGGATTCACTAGAAAATCTCTTGGCTAACTTTTCAACTAAGTAAATCGAAATGAGAATGACATCTTTTTCTTGCTTTACAATGAGAAATTAGTAAGAGCAAGGATACAGAAAACTTTTCATTGAATTACGCACAAGTGGAACACATTCCATGCGTTTATCAAATACTTTATATTTTATATAAAAATAATTATGTTTTATTAAAAATCAAATTTAGAACAATTATAAATTTTAAAAATTTAACATGCAGGCCTATTCTGATCGTAGTTAGCAGATTTCGCCAGAATAGCCCTAATGGGTCATTTGCACACATGTAATTGTTATTTTTAGAAAAATATCATTAAATTCACGTGCACGTTTACATTTACGTTTATAGTCCAAATTTACGTATGTATACTGATGGTTAATATGTATATACAGTACGCAATACGTAATAGTTGATACAATTCATTATTACTTACATCTTTATATGTAAATATAAAAGTCGTATTGAAATTGAATTGATTTGATTGCTTGAGGATAGAAAATATTTCAACAAAGTATATACATAGAAGTATATAAATACATATGTGTACGTGTGTGTGTGTACAATACATATACACACTTTGTAATTATAATAAATAAAATAGTTTATCAAAATAAATAAATAGTGATTAGATATTTTGACCATAAATAATCGTTAAATTGATATTATCACATCATATAAATAAATATTTTACGTGTTACAAGTGAAATGAAAATTTCTTATTACTCTTACATATCCTTCAGTATAAGTTTTATAAAATATATTTCATTATTATTCGCTCTATATATGGTTGTATGCCCATACTTAAAATGAATTGAAACTCAATTCCTGTCTTAAGATTTTAGATTAAAATAATCTTTTCTCGTATTTAAATTTAAAATTCAATTATTCGAACATTTGTCTATATAATAAATCGAATTTCCATCAATAGAAAAATATATTTTTTTTTTTTTTTTTTTTTGTATATTTCGTACAATATTTTATAAAAATTAATATTCATAAATATGATTTATATGTTCATGTATATGTAAAATAAAATGTGGAATAACACCTTATGTCCTTACCATTACATTGCTTCTAGCATATTGATGCATTGCTTGTAATTAAAATTTAAATTCATCAATTTGTATTCCCAACACATACAAAATCGTATATGAATATAATAATGTAGATTAGTACATTCTACTTAATACTATATACATAGGTATATAGTATGAGTGTATACAAATATTGAATATATAAAAAGAAAAAATATTAAGTACATATGTACGTATTTCAATAGGATATATTTCATTTTCTTTAGAATTATAGTATGTATGCATGTATATTCTTCTGACAACATTAGTATTACACATATACACATACATACATATATGCCTTAGAAATATGTATGTATGGTATAGGGACGTATATGTATATATTTGTAAAATATGTTATCATCTTACAAGTGTAGAAAATATGTGCAATACAATACAAAAATACAAAATGAACTTAAATCGAATTTCATATTTCAATTTCCTTCTAAATTTTCAAAATCACACATACAATAATTTATCACAAACATACAGATTCGTATATATAGTATGCATGATATATGGTTTTCTACTAGATTCTACAATTTAAATATCTAGCATTATACAAGGATTAAAGCATATCGTCTACAATGCTCTTTGTCAGTTTTATATGGTTTCTATATAAGACATGAATATCAAAAAGTTTTGTAGGCTATATATGTATATGTATATGCTATAATCGGTAAAGTCTATATACATATGTACATATGTATATGCTATAATCGAAATGCATTTTAACTTGAAACAAAACTTATTTTAAAATTAGCCACAACAATAATAATAATAATAATAATGGTAATTTTAATAATAGCAATAATTACTGTTATTATTACAACATACATATATCATCAAATATGTAGGATTAGTATGTAAACAGGGTGATTCATGAGACGAGAAAAAGTTATTTCTTGTTTACTCATTTTCAAACAGGTTCAGCCTCTTGTTCTGATGATACAGAATCATCCTGTATGTATGTATAAGGATGTAAAATTTAAGAAGTAAGATATAATAATCTTGAAATTTCTAAAGAATGTACATGGCCACATATCTTCGATTTTATAATATACATAATATATGTACATGAAATCCTTGTGGAATTCATAATAAATTATGAAAGGGTTTCACTTTGCCTTAGATGGTACAATAAAATGTACATGTAAATATGGATAAATATTTGAGAATGCAAGACCATGTTTGTACATACATATGTACATATGCATATGTAGCATGTATCATACAAAGCCATCAATATTTTAAAATATCAAATGAATTTTATAAAAAATTACTTCATATAGAATCAAATAATTAAAAAATTAAAATTAATCATAAAATTTTAATTCCCGAATAAAATGTCCTGTTTAATGTTATGTAATATATTATACGTGTTTATGATTTTTCATGTAGTAGTGCTAACAAATTTCACTTACCCAATACCAATTATATTGTGTAACAAAAAGTCTAATTAAATTAAATACATTAAATTACCTCAAAGAAAATTTATTCAATGATAACGATTAACACTAAAATTTATTTTGCTTTATAATAATCTCTTCCATAATTAGAATAATGAATTTATTTATTTATTTTTTTTTTTCTAAATTTTAATTAAATTTACGCCTTAATTAATCCCATTTATTATCATCAATAGCACAATATGAGCACAATAAACCATTCAGGGTTAAGGCCTAATCACTATTGGAATTGCTTTTTTTTTTTTTAATATTAATTTTCAAATTTAAATTTTTACAAAGGTAAAATAGTAACCGCAATTTTCGACATTTTTGTCATACATAATTAATTTTAGTAATAAATATGTAAAATTAATAAACAGGATAGAAAAGCATAATGAAATTACATGATACATTTTTTTTGAATAAAGATTGCTTTAGTACAGTTCATTCTGAACAGCGGGTAACAGGTGATATATACCGTTATTCTTAGTTAATAATAATTAATTATAATTATCTGGGTTATTTGTTGATATATATGTACATAGTAGCACTATAGCTGTATGTACTATGTACATATGTTCATAAAAATGTGATAAAATTAAATATGCAAGATTAACGATTTTCCAGGATAATTTACAAATAAAAACAAAAATTTTCACAAAAATTGAACCATTTACATATTTTAAAAATGGACCAAATCTGTTTTTGAAAAATTTCTCTTTTACATACGTATACATAACAGTTTACGATCTATCGATTTTGAAACTGTTTCCAAAAATTGAGTGGGTATTTTCAAAATAGACGGTTCAAAGACAAAATACAAATGTTTTAAGTACATATGTATACATAAATAATTATATTTCTGGAATAAGAAATAACTTATTCACTCAATCGATCAATTTATGTATTTATTCATCATTTGAATAATTTTAATGTTTTTTTTTATTACATAATAATTTCCCTTTAGGAATTCAATCTAATTAACATTATGTATAATTGATAAATTTCCTTTAATAATAATTATTTCTTCCGTTCTAATGTAAAACAAAGCATACACGTATTGTATATGTACAGTTACGTGTGTAGATACACAAATACATGTCTGGAAGTTTATTTTATGAGGTGAAATATAGAATATCTTCATAGGTGGTAAAGTGTTGATAAAATAAAAATGAAGGACAAAAGTAAATATCAACTGTTTAGCCGCTATGGACCTTGTGAAAATTTTAAACTTCTTCCATAACAGAACTGTAGATCCTCTGATTTTTGTTTAATTGTTTAAATTTAAATTCGAAAATTAGTGAAATTTTCAGTTATAAATTTTCCTTTAACCTGAATATGCTGTTTTCATCGTTTTTGTTTAACTAATTTGAAGCAAAAAAGAAAAAAAAATTATTATTATTATTCCATAAATAGAAGCTAAAGGATTGGCATATTATTTTTAAATGAAAAAATCGTTTTTAAAATAGTATGTAACGTACAATAAAAACAAAACAAAAACTCAAATGTTTTGGACTTTCGCATTCTTCTACACGAAAATTAAAAACACTTATTACATAATTTAGAAATGCAAAAACAACAACAAAATTAATTTTACGAAAACAATGAATTCTTTTGTATGCCTGTGCAACCTTATGCTTTAAGTACCCACATAGCCCATAGCGTTTGCCACAGTCTAAACTTCGTGGTAGACTTTATAGTTTATACATGTCCATACACATATAAGTGAAATGTATGTAATTTACGTACATACATAAAGTAGAAACTTACATAATATTGCCTTTGATAATATTTCTGTATGTATGTGTATACATACCACATTATAAATTTTAAATTTAGATATTTTACATATTTATACATATCATACATATGCATGTGCTTAAATACAAAAAATATGTGTTTATAATACACAACATACATAAATATTGTTTCAAGTGAAACAGGAAACAAAGACAAAATATCTCAGGAATCAGGATATAATATAAGTAAGTGTGCACACATCTACATGACAGTACATATGTAAGTGTATATTATGATCTTTTAAAAAAATAAATAAATCAAAAACGACCATTTCCATATTTGAATTAAAATCCAACACAACCAAAAATTATTTTTAAAAAACGTGTGTAACAAAAACAATAGGAAAGTACATACGATAAATTCTCTCTTTTTGAATAAAATGATAGTTATCTTTTTTAGAATTCAAAAATCAAAATCATTTACTATAATATAACAAACAACCAAACAAATACCGAAAGCGATTTACATACATACATATGTATATTTTGTTATTATTTTAAATAAATACGTTCCTTTGAAAAACTATTCACAAGTATTTCTTAATAGTACTAAAATTAGCCCAATAGTCCAATGGAACATAGCGAATATGTACATACTTACATGTATGGGGAATAATTTAAAAAGCCGTTACAAATAACATTCATAAAAAAAATAAAATAAAAGCATTTGAAAATATGTAGATACAACCAAAAAGTATATATTCAAATAGAGTTTCCAAGTAATAAAACTGTCAAAATTTCGAACACATAAATGCACATATATACAATTGTATTAAATGTGTTTCGAAGATATTTCGAAGACATTTCGAAGACATTTTTTGCAAACATACAGACAAGTGGAAACTCTATATATATGCTTTTTGATGTTTTGCCATAATTTGATACATACTTTTTGCCTTAATTTAAGTACAATATCAACTAAAAATTGTTATCGAACTGTCTTATCATTACCTTTATAATTTTGACATTTATATTGGTAATGCAGTGCTATTTCTGATTTCTCTCAAAAGTAAACTTCAAATTCAAGAAGTAGAGAATAAATTCAAGTTATCAAGTTAAAATTTAATAAAATAAATTAATTGTCTAGTGAATAAATTAAAGATTTTTATATAATTTATTTGAAAATTAAATAAATAAAACAAAATAATGGTAAGTTATATATTTTAAGATATTGAATAAATTTCTGTTATTAGGACAATACGAAAAATTTGATAGGTTATAACTTAAATTATCCATATAGCAAGTCGGCACATGGAAATAATGGAAAATAAGTAAATTTGTTTCTCGAGATTTCTCGCTATACAAAAAAAAAAAAACAATTAGAAAATTTCATCTACCTTCACCTTATTCATTTACTTTTGTTTTCCAAATTTCTGACATAATCATTAAAATATAAAAATTAAATGTGTAATTTTCGATTTAAAAAAATGAAAAATTCTCATATGACTCATCGTAAAAAAGAGTATGAGATTATTGTTAGATCTATGCAAATACAATGCATTTCGATTTGTATTTTTATGACAGATGTTTTAATTGTAAATAAATTCTAAATGACTTCTTGTTCAATTTTAGGAAGTAGCACTAAATCCTGTTCGCGTTCTTAAAAGCGAAGCACAAGAAGAGAAAGGTGAGATTGCTCGTCTTTCATCCTTTATAGGAGCAATAGCTATTGGTGATCTTGTTAAAAGTACATTGGGTCCTAAAGGTATGGATAAAATTTTAGTTTCTTACGGACGTAATGCGGGACAAGTTGAGATCACAAATGATGGAGCAACAATTCTTAAATCAGTTGGAGTTGATAATCCAGCTGCAAAAATTTTAGTTGATATGTCAAGAGTACAAGATGACGAAGTTGGTGATGGCACAACGTCCGTCACAGTTTTAGCAGCAGAATTATTACGTGAAGCTGAAAAATTAATTGAGAAAAAAATGCATCCACAAATAATTATTGGTGGTTGGCGTTTAGCAACACAAATTGCCCGAGAAGCATTAACTGCTGTTGCTCAAGATAACTCAGCTGATGATGAAAAATTTAAAGAAGATTTAATGAATATTGCCAGGACAACACTCAGCTCGAAGATTTTATGCCAACATAAGGAATTCTTTGCTAAATTAGCTGTTGATGCTGTTCTTCGTTTAAAAGGATCTGGTGAACTGAGTGCTATTCAAATTATTAAAAAAACTGGTGGTACATTAGAAGATTCCTTCTTGGACGAAGGTTTCTTATTAAACAAAGCACCGGGTATTCACCAACCAAAAAGAATTGAAAAAGCAAAAATTCTAATTGCGAATACACCAATGGATACTGATAAAATAAAAGTATTTGGTAGTCAAATCAAAGTTGATTCAATGGCGAAAATTGCTGACTTAGAACTTGCTGAAAAGGAGAAAATGCGTGAAAAAGTCCAAAAAATTTTATCTCATAATTGCAATGTGTTCATCAATAGACAGTTGATTTATAATTATCCCGAACAATTGTTCGCAGATGCCGGTATTATGGCAATTGAACATGCCGATTTTGATGGAATTGATCGGTTAGCTCGTGTAACTGGTGGTGAAATTGTATCGACATTTGAAAATCCTTCATTGGTAAAACTAGGAGAATGTGAATTAATTGAACAAGTATTGATTGGAGAAGACACTTTACTTCGTTTTAGTGGTGTAAAATTAGGTGAAGCTTGTTCAATTGTGATTCGAGGTGCAACACAACAAATTGTTGATGAAGCTGAACGATCATTACATGATGCCCTTTGTGTACTTGCTGCAACTGTTAAAGAATCAAAAACCGTTTGTGGCGGAGGATGCTCGGAAGCATTAATGGCGAATGCAGTATTTAATAAAGCAGCAAAAACGCCAGGAAAAGAGTCAATTGCTATGGAATCATTTGCACGTACGCTAAATTCTCTAATTTCTTTTTTATTTGATATTCTTCAAAATTGAAACTCAACTTTTGTGTGTTTTACTTGCAGGTGCTCTTCTCACTCTTCCAACTGCTATTGCAGATAATGCTGGATATGATTCGGCTCAGTTAATTTCTGAACTACGTGCTGCTCACGTACAAGGCAAAACTACTTACGGTCTTGATATGGAAAATGGAAAAATTGCATGTATGAAAGAACTAGGAATCACTGAATCATTTGCTGTTAAACGTCAAGTTTTATTATCAGCCTCTGAAGCAGCTGAAATGATACTTCGAGTCGATGATATAATTAAATGCGCCCCAAGAAAACGTGTTAAGGATCGTGGATACTGTTAAAATAACTTTTGTTCAATTCCAAATTAAATTAATATAGTCTTCTGTTTTTTACTGCTTTCATTTTTTTTTTGTCAATTCATCATATGCTATTAAGATATTCTTCATGTAACACAGACACAGATAAATTTTATTTTAAACACAAATAACATTTTTCAATAAATTAATAAAATAAAGAGAAAAAAAATGTATTAACAAAAATTTGTTCTTTTTATTATTTTATGTAAAATTGCAGGATTTAAAATGAAAGGAAAATTGCGACGGGAAGACAAGATGACAATGTGTAGAAAATTCAAAATTGTGGAAATGTATGAAATTAAGAAAAACCATTTTTTCAAATAAAGTATGTCTTTTATTAATTAACAATTTTATGGCTTTATAAAACAATTTCAATTTTTTTTCCAAAAATATCTTATTTCAAAAAATTTGCATTTAAAAAGTCATTACAAACAAGCTATCTATTTGAGATCATCTAAAAATGATCCTAACAAAAAAAGCGATATCGAAAACATTTAAGAGAGACAACTATTGCAGCAAAAAATATCTTTATATGTAAACAATATCATACTAATGGACATTAAAGTCTTCTAATCTGTTCGAAAACAAAAAGTCATTTTAACTAAAAAAATACTAATTAACTAATTGTGCAGTCTGAATCGCCATGTTTTGGTACAGATTCAAGTACCATACCAACTGCACGTGCCATATATGTCATGGTTCCGTAACTTCCACTAGGAGCACTAGTACATTGAAATAAATAAACAGTAATAAAATTATGTTTAATAAATAAAATTTGGATCAGTTTTACCTATCGTACAAATGTTGACAAATATATGCTGCACCGCCACATAATAACGTTCCAGACGGTGTCATTTCTTTTCCATCTTTTGCACAGCATAATGTTGCATCACCTTGAATTTTCTTTTGATCTTCTAAAAACAATTGATTAGCTCTATGCACTAGATGTTCAACACAAATTATTCCTCCCAGACTGGGAACCATATTATGTTCAGTAACAAGTGTTAAAACCATTAAGGCTTCAACAACAAGCTGACGATACTCTGGCTGTGGTATAGTATTTAATGCTGTTTCCACTTCGAGAGCAAATTTTAATTCTCCAGGGGTCATTTCTTGTGTCAAACTCTGCGGTAAAACACGACCTTCGATTGCAATTCCTTGGCACTAAATAATGAAAGTAATTTTACAATTTTAGAAAATTAATAATATTAATATTTTTACAATTACCTTTTCTAAAACTGTCCAAACTCTTGAATAAAAATCTCTAGGGACTCGATTTAAAGCACCATCTAAACGCCTTCGTCGTAACCATTGACCTTGTCTATCATCAATAGTCGGAACACGTTCATCATTTGTATCAAATTCACCCAAACCAATCTGACTTTTCTTGCTGACACGACTAGATTTGCAGCTAACAATTGATAAATTACCGCGAGCAACTAGTAAAAAAAAAACGCAACGATCGTTTTAATTTTCAATAATTTATATTTACATTTTAAAAGAAAATACATACCACTGCTGACCGCAAATTCTTTTCCGCTAAGTATGTGATATAATAAATTTTTCATTTCGAATGGTGATAAATTAAGTAAATGTTCTGATGCTTGTTCACCATCACAATTTAATGTACGTGATAGTTCTTTAGCCATTACTTGTATAATTAATCCAACACGTAAACGTAACATTTCATGAAATAATTGCGGTTCAGTACGAATAAACATTGCTAAATAAACTAATAATTCCTGTGTTAACATAGCAGTACTTTCATCATCCCCATATGCCTAAAATAAAATAAAAATTAACAATCCATTTTCAATTTAAAGAAATAAACATTTTTTGTATACCTCATGTATTAATTGTCTCAATTCTTGTTCAGGAAGGGGAGCTGTAATTGTGTTTTCATTATTTGGAGGCATACCAACAGTTACCTAAACAATTTTTATTTTTTTTTTAATGAAATAAATTTCTAGTCATTAATTCTATTTGAAAAATAAATAAAATTTATATGAAATTTACAAACCTGTTTTTGTCTAACTAATAAATCTGTAACGGCTTTAGCTAAATCTTCAACACGTTTACCTAACATACCAGCTGTATGTCGTACTAGACCCCATAATTTTTGTTGACATGCTTTCTCATATAAACCCTTTAATAGGCCACGAACTGTAACTACTTTTCCTTCTTCGAGCATTCCTTCAGATTGAGAAGAACCATTATCATAATGTTTTCTATCTATTATTGCATCTTCAGAATCGGAAGGATCAATTTCTGTTTTATTGTTTTGATACACAATATTTGTGTGATAAAGCGTTATTTGTGAATGATTTGTGAAGCCAAAGCCAAATTATAAAACGATTATTATACGATGTATGCGTATGTATGCATTATAAACGTGTATTGTATTGTATTTAATGTGCAGCAGCATTTTTATAACAGCCATTTAAAAAATAAAATTATAAAGCATTTTAAATGATCAAAATGAATTATTAATTAAAATATATGATATGTACCATATGAATAAAATTAAAAATATTTTTAAAAAAAATTATTTTAAAAAATTTAATTATTTTGTTAGTGCATCGTACGTGATAGAAGTACCTACTACTAAAAAAAAAAAAAAGAAAATTTTTACAATGTGCAAGAAATTCAAAATAAAAGTTTTTTTTTTTCATTCAAAAAACAGGAATTCAAAAAAAAATTTTTTTAAATGAAAAATTGTTTGCATTCATCTTTTCGTAAATTTATAGATAAAAAAGAATATATTATCATATTATGTATACCAACACCAAAAATAAAATACTTTTAATTGTTTCTATAAGGAATTTAAAAAAGGTGATAAAATAACGACAAAATTGATGTGCTTTTATTATGTTTAAAAAAAAAAAGAAAACAAAAATACATAATTTTCTTTTTTGTAAATTTTCTCGTGAAAATGAATTTGCTTACGAAAAAAAAAAAAATGTGCCTTTAGCAAAATGAAGAAAAAGAAATAATTAATGACGATATCAATCACTTCCAAGTATCAAGGTAGAAACAATTTGTTTCTTTTTGTTTTTTAATTAAAAAACTTACCAGCAGTCTTCTCTTTTAAACCCAATCCAGCTATATAAAAAGTAATAAAAGTTTTTAAATGCACAAAATAAAAAATATTTAGATTTTATTTAATTCCCGTTTTAATTTAAAAAAAAAAAAAATAGATAAATAAATTTCCCTTTTCATAAATCTCATACTGTATTTTTAAACGAAATCTGATAAAAGTTTTTTTTTTCCAACGAATTTTTATAGATGATTAAATTTCTTTTATCATAGAAAATAACTAATCTTTTTAAAATAATTAAAATAAAAAATTTCAGTTATTATTTAAAAAAAAGTTTTTGTTTTTTTCATCTCAATATTTTTGATAAATTAAATAACACAAAAAACCACACATGCACGTGCAAATTTCTATTCCTATTTTTTTTTTTTTTTTAAATTAAAATATATGAAAAAAAAAAAAAAAAAACATTAATGTCCATACGTGTACTAATGAAAATAAACCTAATTTCGCCTTAAAAATCATTAAACTATACATCATTAGCACTACTGAATGATTTTTGTGACGAGATTAAATTTAATACCGATTGGTATATATGGACCTAAATGTTCAAAGATGAAAAGAAACTACATATGTGTTTTACAAGATAAAATATATATACACATGTGTGTTATGTTCATATGAAGAAATTATTTTTTATTTATTGAATCCATAAAATGCATGCATTATAAAATGCAAATAAAATAAAATGTATTTTCTTTTAATTATCATGAGACTGATTTAGTTTTAACGGATATTTATTTAAAATTCAATTCAAAAAAATTAATTAAAAAAAAAACAAAAAACAAAACTACAAATTTATCTAAAAATTTAACAAAATTTTATAAAATTCAAATCTTTTAAAAACAAAATTTTATTATGTCTTATTTTAGAAAAAATAAATAATAATAAAAACAAGAGAATTCTACATACCTGTATTGAAATCTAATCCTTGTGTATCAACCAAATATTGTAGTATATCACCTTGCTCCTCAAGATTTTCAGTTTCACGTAACATTGCAATTAATTCTTCAACTTCTGTATCAGCAAAATTATTCGTATCGTAACGATGTCGTTGTATTAGAATTTTTGGAACTAATTTTTTTTTTTTTTTTTGTTTATTTTTTAAAACAAAAATGTATGGAATGCACATGCAATAAAATTCCATTATATAGTAAAGTAAAGAGAACAAAAAGGAAAATAAAAAAAAAATAAATAAATAAAATGAAAGTAGAAGAAAAAAAAAACAAAAACAAAAAATTAAAATCTTTAAATTTTTAAAATGAATACTATAAAAATTATACAAAATATTACATGAAATAAAAGCATACAAAATAAAATAATTTTTCAGTTTAGAATTTAGAAGAAAGTAAAATGAAAATTTTCTATGAATAAATTTTGAAAAATAAATACATCCAAAATTATATTATGAAATAAGAATATTTTAAATAATTTCTTGTTTTTTTTTTGTTTTTCAAATTTATTTTTAGTTTAAAACTTACTTTCATGTATACTTTTAGTTTGACCATGATATTCTGGTGAAGTATCACGATTATCGGTTGATGATGATTCTTCTGGTGTTGTTAAAAATATGTTTGCTGTAGTTTTATTTGGTTCAAGCCATGGTGGTGGTACAGCCGATGATAGACGTCTTTCATTTAATTGTTGACCATCTAAGCCAATATTTTCAGCTTAAAAAAAAAAAATACATACAAAAAATAATTCACTTGATTATAGACAAAAAATAATAATCTACGTACAATCAACATTAATTGATCTTGTTTTTTTAATAGCTCCTTTACATGACATTCTACGACGTAAATGTCTTGGACGTATTCCACCCGAACGTAAATTCATTGTTCCTTTATGGCTAAATGATCGTAATAAATGTTCATCTAAATATACTTGTACATCTGGATGTAATTGATCTGGATAACCATCTTCTTGACTACCAAGAAAACTTAAATCAGTTATTGCTGATGTATTTAAGAAATCACCTAAATTTCCAAGCATAACACGTGTACCATTTATATAACCAGATTTTAATTTTCTCATTGTTTGTACCATTGCTAAAGGTACTTTATTTTGATCTGTATTTTATTAAAATTAAATAACATTAAAAATATAATTAATTTTAAATAAGATACAAATTTTATGTATTTTTAAATAATAATACTTTAAAAATATAAATATATTTTTTTCAAATAAAATTTTAAAATAAAAAATGAGTGTAAAGCAGTGAAAATTTAAAAAGCATGCTAAAACGCTTTGCAAAAAACATTTTTTGAAGAGAGTTAAATTGTAATCTTGAAACGTTTAGTTATAAAACGTTTTTATTTAACTTTTTTTTTATACGTACGTGCGTAGTAATACGTACGTAGGTACATAATAGCAAGTCGTAAAACTAAGATTTTAAAAGAAGCTAAAAAAATATATATATTTCCTTATTGCAAACTGAATTCTGAATTTAAAAGACTTGAAATTAAAAATAACAAAATTCTCTCTTCAATTCAAATATAATGTGATGGTGAAAATAAAAATTGCATACATTTAAAACACACTGTACACCATCTATGTATATATGTATGTACAAACAAACAAAAAAATTATTTATTTATTTCTTTTCAAAATTTTAGTCACAAAATATTTTTACATGATACATTCACATAACACAATTCACATTCGCATTAAAGGACTAAACTGAATTTTATATGAAAATGTAACATATGTATATATGTACGTATTTATGTATGTATATATATAAAAAAAAATATTGTATAATATCAAAATTTTATAATTGTATATTGTAAATAATAATAAAATATGAATTTTCTCATTTAAAAAAAAAAATAATAATAATAATAACAAATAACAGAAGAAATTTACCTAAAAGATAATGAGTTGCCATTAATGTTATTGTTGGCCTGCCTAACATATGACGCCAATTATTTGTTAGGAAAGCCAAATTTGTTGTAAAATTGCTGGCTAATAAATCTGGATCACGAGTTGTATAATATTCTTCGAAGTCAAAATTCTGTAGTGTATAGATATGCATTTATGTTTTAAATATACTGAATGAAATTTCACTTTTAAACTTTAAAAACAAAAACGTGTCATCAAGTTAATTCCGTTATTTTTTGTTTTTATTTTTATTTTTGTTTTTTTTATTTTTTTGTTTTTTGAAAATGTAGTCTAATTTCTGTTATTTTTAATTTATTATAATTTACTAATTTAAAATATGGATCCGTTTTTTCTTTCTAATTAAATTCTAACAAAAAATGAAAAAAAAAATATATTTCATCTAGTTTATATGATTTATTACAAATCAGACCGTTTTAATTTGTTATGAATTAAAATTCAAAAATATCTTCTATAACTTTTTTTCTAATTTTTATTTATCTTTTACATTATTAAAATTAAATTTGATGACACATAAATCTTGATTTTAATTAAAAATTTCTGATAATTTGTTTTTCTCTTAAATATGTATGTGTTTAAAAAATAATAGAGCCGATAAATAAAATGTAAAATTAATTAAGTCATTGTAAAAACGAATCGTGTATGTGTGTAAAAATAAGTGAACAATGAGGAGAAATATAGATGATTGAAACAAGACGATTTTACAAACGATTTTATATGAAAACATGACAAAACAAAACAGCAGAAAATGAAGATATGATATACATACGTAGTAAAAATAATAACTATGTTCTCTAGATTATTTATTGATTGTTGTTAATTACGATGACAAAAATCTAAATCTTAATGTGTACTTGGTATGTATTTATGTCATTTACAAATATGTAATTATAAAAGCATTCCAAAAATTTTTCGAAGAAAAAAGAAACAATGAAATTTTATGATTTCACCAACTTTTCCAAATATGTATAATTAAGTTCATTCGTAATTTATTCTTTCAAATTTTATGAAATTGCTCGCAATATTTTCAAGCATTTATGAATACTTATGTATGTACCTTCACCATTTCTTTCACCAATATTTAAATTTTGTTTTTTCATTTTCTTTATTTACATGCATTAAATCAAATCTTATCATTGAAATTAAATTATTTTACTCGTTAAAAAACAAATAAATAAAAGAAAAACTACATATTTTTAAAATTAAAATTAATAAAGAATTGAAAAAATTTTATAGAATATCAAATTAAATTTTGAAGATTTTTTTTATATTTTAAATAGAAAGTAAATTAAAAATAAAATAAAGGCTAAAATAAATTTGAAAATTTAAATTTTCTAAGTTTTTTTTTTTGTAATAGAGATTAAGATTCATAAAATGAAAATTGAAAAAAAAAGTAGTTTTGCTTTTACTTACACAAATAATAATTTTTATTTATAACGCAAAAACAATTTCAAGTAAGAAAAACTAAAGAAAATGAATTTTTAATATTTTGTTTTTTGAAATGATCATAATTTTTGTTTTGTTTTTTTAGTGATGCACACAAATAATACATATAACCGACCTAAATGAATTTTTTTAAACACCAATGTTATTAGCGGTCGTCCAAGTAAATTCTGCCAGGCTGACTTCAAAAAATTTATTTCACCTTTTAATATATCGATGAGTAATTCGTTGTCAGATGCGATGTAAAAACGTGTAAGATCGACGAACTACATTATGTACATATACGTATACCAAATTATAAACATTTTTTTTTTAAATGTGTACAAATTAGAAAGTTTAAAAAATTTATAATATTTATATGTAATGTATGTATATGAAATTAAGGACATTTTCACATTATCGAACGAAACATTCTTTAACAGAAAATTATTTTATACGATGATTAATTAAATGAGAAAATGAAGTTCTACTTTTTTGAATAAATTTAATTAACAGGTATTGGTTTTTTCTCCAAATTACATACAAAAAATATTTGTATATCTCCCCATTTATTTTTTTAAATTTTGTATTTTTGAATTTAAAAAGAAAATATAATAAAATCTAATTTAATAAATTAAACGAAAAATGAAAAAAAAAGATTATAAAAGTTCAATATTAGAAAAGGACTTCAATGATAAGAAGAGAAATGGAAATGAAGTAATCAGAAAAAAAATATAATATAATACATAGTGTTGTTACCTGTGGTGTAAAAGCAAATATTCTATCTTTAAGTGAATACAATTTGCTTGTACTAAGTATACCAACATCACGTGATTTTCTACCAGATAAACCTAATTTACGATTCCTTCCTAAATACGTATATAAATGACTTAATACTCTAGCTGGTTGAATTTCGATTGGTGCTACATCAGCTATTGTTTGAACATGTAAACCATGTTCAGCTAATTTATCACGTATTTCATTATCTTCCGCTAATATAACAACTTGTACGACAACATCTGGTTTTTTTTGTGCACCTAAACGACGATTTAATGGATCCAATTCACCAACAGCGAGAAAACTCTAAAAAAAAAGTTACAGATATATTCTTGATTTATTGATTTATCAATTTTTAATTAAAATGTTCTACCTCTTGCAACAGCTTTCCAAGAATAAAAAGTGATTGACCCCATAAAAATGGACATCTGCCAACAACTTCTCGTGGTTGTGATCCTGGTTTCTCATATTCAGCTGAAACAGCATCATGTGGTACAGCATAACTTTCAGGTACTAAAGATATTCCATCCTCGCCTCTAATTAACACAGCCTAAAATTTATTTATTTATTTTTTTTCACATAAACATCACAGGACACTTTTACTTTTTTAAAAATGTATTTACCTCTAATTTATCTGAATATTCTTTAACAGCATTTTTATCGTTATGAAATAAATTAAATAAAATCATATATGAAAAAAATAATGGCCATTCACATTCAATATTTTCAAACATTCTTAATTCCCATCTTTCGTAATACAATCTTGATGGATCTTCTCGTGGTGTTCGATAACCATCGCGCAAAAATCGTTTGCATCCGTATTTTCCTTGTAAACGATTAACGATTGCGTCTTTTGTAGCGGTAATTAATTGTGGATCATCAACTGCAAATGCTGGAAAACCAATAATCGACAATAGTCCAGAATCTAGTTCTTTACTGTTTGATTCTCTTGGTAACATTGATTGTAAAACAGCTTGACATTTATGTGCCTCATCGGCTAATACGTGAATAACACTGGCTGGACCACCCCGAGCACCAAATAAATCCAATTCACTCATTGCTTCAAGTGCTGCTTTTGCCATTCCAATTGAACTAGCATTCAATTCAGGCATACCATGATTTGTTTTATCGCCACGTTCCCATATACCATAATCCTAATAAAAATTCAATTTTTTATTTATTACCATTCAAAATTAAATTTAAAAGTATATATTACAGGAATACAGTAGGCATTCTCAATATAAAATACAAGATTTTGAACGAATGCAACTTCATCTAATGAAAATATAATTTGTAATCCAGAAGCAGTCATTTGTGCAAGAATTAGAAGATATAATGAGATGGCATCAATCTGAAATGAAAATTAATTTAGATTTTTGACTATTGATTGAAAATCCAAAATAATTATTTATTTTTAATATACCTGCAGGTGACCCCATTCATTATCACCAACAACAGTTTGACCATTCTTACTTGAAAATTTCGCATGAATTGAATCGAGTGGATTCTGTGATATTTTAAATTTTTCAACTTTGTCTTTTTGTTGCATCATAGACATTAATAAACCACGCATCAATTTCACACAACTTTGCTCTAGTTCATATGCTTTTGCACGATCTTCATCAACATCAGCAATTTTCTTGTATGCCATTGAAAGACCCCATACGGCCAGAATACAATAAACATTATCTCGTATCCATGCATGGGGATTTGTTGGGCTAGCTGGAAATAATCCAGTTACTGGCTCTTGATGTGCCATAATTAAACGATGAACTATTCTTTGATAATAGTCCAGACGGACTCCAGAATTACTACGGCTACGCATCATGCACGATTAATTGGTAAATATATAATACACAAGTTTAAGTCAACAATAAACTAATTTATTTTATAAATAAATTTAAAACACAAAATGATAGTTGTAACCAAAAAAATGTTTTTTATTTCCTTTTAAAATAATTTATAATCTTAATAAAGTTTTCTTCAAATTCACTTTTGTATTAAAATAAAATTCATGCGAAATTTTCTCCTAATAAAAAAAATCTCGTACTTTGCAGAAATCAAGCAGAAAATGAAAAAAATGTCACATCAATGTCATTTTAATCAGATTATTTTTGACGTTTCTTTGTATTTCGTACGCGAATCGAGATGAACCAAATGAACTATGTTAGATGTTGGTTGTGTTAACATATGATGATTAATTTTGTTGGTTAGTTTTGGTAGTATGATGATATGAGTTAAGTTTATCAAACATGTATAATGTATATTGTATACTGTATAGGTAGACTGTAAAGTGTAGTGTATAGGTAGAGGCTACAGTACGTAAATTTTATACAAAATAAAAAGTTTGATCGAAAATAAAGTAAATTTTTCGTTAATTTGGAAAAAATAATTAAAATTACATGTTTAAATTTTGTTAAAATTAATTATTTTAATAATTTAAAATATTTTACGAACTGTGTTATTTTTATCATTTGTGACTTGTGTTATTAAAGATATACTGTAAATATCAAATTTCCGTTAAAAATTTAAAAATTTACATAAAAAAAGAATATAACATCGTATGTGTGGTTGTGAATATGTACATCTACATCACTACATCATACATGTACATGATTGGGAACGTATAATTTTTTTCATCCTGGCTACACCAAAAATTCTTGAAAGACTAGACAGATAGAAAATAAAAAAACCAAGGAAAAAACTGAAAAATCAAAAAGGAATTAACCTTGATAAAATTTTCTATCAGCAGTATAAAAAGTTTGAAAAATTTCGCTTTCATTAAAAAGAAAAACAGACGCATAAAGAAAGGAAAAATTTATCTTAATTTTCTAAACAAAAGAGTGATAATTAAAAAAGTCCCTAAAATTTTAAGTATTACATTTATCATTTGAAAAAATTAAAATTTGATTTGAATTTTATAAATTTTTGAATACAAAGAAGTGTTTTGATTTTTCTGTCTGTATTTTTATTCCCATTACTGATGTTATGTTGAATTCGTTTTAAATATTTATTTTTATTTTTATTTTTTTTTTTAAATTTCTGTGCCAAGTGTAATTTTTTGCATCTTCCTTTTTGTCAATTAAAAATTAGTCTGAATTTTAATTAAATCAAATATAAATAAATAAAAGTTATGAATAATGATAAATATAAGAGAGCATATGATTTACTTGAAGAACTTTGCAAAAATTTGTCTAGTGATAAACATAGTAAGTTTTTCTGTTTCTAAAAAAAATTTTTTTTGTTTAAAAATAATTATTTTTTGTTTCAAGTGTAATTAAGTACTCCAAGTATTTTTTTTTTTGTTTGTGTAATTGAATTTATTTATTATTTTCATGTACATAATTTATAAAATAATTTTTCCTATAATTTTTTCCTTACATACATACATACATATGTATGTTAGTATGTGTTCATTTAAATTATTTTTGGTTTGTGAGCGCTAAAATTTTATTTAACAGCTGCTATCCCAAATGTCTATTCGTTATGTTTGGAAAGGATTGTCACCTTATATTTGTAATTATTTACATTTCATTTGTTAAGTAAAAATTTTTACAAAAATTTGTTGTATACACTCATGTATACACTATTTAATTTAATTAAGACACATAATTCTATGAGTACATGATAATTTAAATCTTAAAGCTTAATTAGAAATCATGATTACAAATTACAATTTAAATACAAACTACAAATTCTACAAATTTAGATTTTCTGTAAACGAAAAATGAGCATTTTAAACTAAAAAATCATATGTACATATTTGTTACAATTTCAAAAATAGTAAAATTTGCTCTAATTTATAATAACAAAATAACATCAATTTTTTTTTTGTGTTATTTTATTTTTATTTTTAAGGGGAAGTATTAAAACATGTAACTGAATACGTATCAGATTGTCCAACAGCATTTAGTACTTTATTACCATACGATGAAACAACAATTACAACAAGAATTTTAAGTTCTTTACAAAATAATTCATCTCAAAATGATGTCACACTATTTATGAATTTACATGAAAAATTCAAGGCGTGTGTAAGTATACAAAAATGAATATTTACAATAATAGATTATTATAATTTAAGTACAATCGCTTACGTATGTATATATGTATGTATGTACATTTTATTTCTGGTCGATTAAATTCAATTGAACGTTGCTGATCATGGCTGATCACTGGTGACGATTAATATTATAATTTATTTGGAGCGCAATTTGTACATAAAACTATTCCTAAATTTTAGTTTTTATTCAAAACCTTCTCTTTTCTTTTTTATTTATAAAAGCAAACAGAAATAAGTCAAAGAAATTCATCACTAACTTTTCTACATTATTTATTGAACACATCAAAAAGTGGTAATACAATAATGGCATCAAATGGTTTTAATTCAAAATTATTATCGTCTTCATCATCATCATCGTCAACATCATCAACAACAACAATGCATATGAAATCTAAATTAGATCCTCATTCGGTATTAAATTCAGCATTGAATTCAGTTCGTTCTGATTTCTTTTCACATAATAATGGAAGTAGTAATGATACAAAGTCTAATAGAGTATTTGGAAATAGTAAAATGAAAGGAACAAAATCACTTGAAAAGATATTCACAAACCAAAAAAATGTAAATCTAACATCAATTTAGATTTTAAAATACACATTGATATATGATTAATTTTCTATTTAGATTACTCCATCATCATCTGAGAATAATTTAAGAATTTCAGCATTTCATAAAACGTCTTCCACACAATTCACTACACAATCGGATAGTAGCGGTGATAGTAACTCACCAAGAGATTGTACATTGAATTTTGATGGTTCGGAATCAAATTCATATGATTTAATTGAAGATTTAGTTCAAAATGTTATATACGCATTTACTGGTATCGAAGGCAAATATTTGAAAAAAGATATTATAAGTGGTGGTTTTAAATTAAATCCAAAGGTACGATCATTAAATGTTGTCCAAGCTGGCATGTTATTACGTTTATCAGAACTTGGGTAAGTAAAAACAAAAAAAAATTTAAATCTGCCATTATAAAATTTATATTTTGTAGTTATTATCATAATCAAGTTCAATCATTTACTGATCAAAAAAGTGGTAAATGTGCATTGGGTTTAATGGGACAAGGTTTTATATCAGCATTAAAAAATGAATTAACGACATATTACGGAATGGTTGTTATGTTGCAAGAACAAGTAATATATTCTCAGAGTTTATTTTTTATTTTTGTTTACAATTTTTTCTTTATTTCCATGTAAATTTTAAAAGTTAAATAAACAACGTAAAAGAAATTTAAATGAAAGAATGGAATTAGCTGGTGAAACCTTAACTTTAATGAAAGTTATGGTATGGGCCGTCGATCCGTTACATCGTTTACAATGGATAGCAGCTATAGCTGAAGAATGTCAAGGGAAAAAAGGTGGAGCGTTAGCATCAACAGTATACAAATTTTTAAGCAATGGTGATCCATTAGTTAAATCATTAGCGAAAGAATTATTAATTGCTATTTGTGCGCCATTAATACAAATGTTATCACGTTGGATATTAGAAGGTGAAATAATTGATCCATATGGTGAATTTTTTATTGAATGCCTATCAGAAGTTGGACCAGATCGTTTATGGCATGATAAATATCGTGTACGTGACAATATGCTACCAACATTTATATCAACAGATTTTGCTAATAAAATTCTTGTTATTGGAAAAAGTATAAATTTTTTACGTGAAGTTTGTTTAGATAAAACACCAATTAAAGGTCGAGAAGAATTAAGAGAATGCTTTCAAAATAATGGTGAGCTAACAAAATGAGAAAGAAAATTTATTTTTAAATTTTATTTTTTCATTTTCAAAGGTGAAAGTATATTTTCAAATACAGCAGATACAAAATTACATTCAATTATCGATGCTGTATACCTAAGTACGTCGAAAAAAGTACTAGACATCGTTACTGGTCCACATAAATTACTTGAACACTTGCATGCAATGAGAAGATATTTATTACTTGGACAAGGAGATTTTATTGATACATTAATGCAAAACTTGAAGTACGTTTTTTTTTTTTTTTTTTTTTTGTAAATAAATTTATCGTTTAAATTTAATGTTAATTCTTAGATCTGAACTTGATAAACCTGGTGAAGAACTTTATTGTTCTGATTTATCATCAATTATGGATTCAGCAATACGTTCAACAAATGCACAATATGATGATCCAGAAATTTTAAATCATTTAGATATACGACTGTTGACACCATTCGATGGCGATACTGGATGGGACATACTATCACTACAATATACATTGCGTGGCCCATTATTGACTATGTTAGATCCATCAATGCATAATTATCAAATACTATTTAAACCATTATGGCGTATGAAGCATATTGAATTTTTATTATCATCGAAAATTTGGAAGGATCAAATGTGTAATGCAAAAGTAAGTACCAATAGATATTTTTTTATTATTGATTCAAGGAATTAAAAAACTTTAATATACATAATTAAAATTGCAAATCATAGAAAGATAATTGCATGTTAACTAACCAATAGTGAGAATACATTGAATGCGAAATTAAAAAAGAAAATATTTACACTGGAACTACTATTACTACTATTTCAATTTAATTTATATTTTCAAAAACATTATTTTTTTAAAAGATTCTTTTTCCTTTTATTTTCCTAAAATTTGTGTACCAAAAGTATTTTAATTCTACACGTAATTTACAATATAATCTACAATTTAATGCACAATAATAGATAGAAAATGAATAGTGAATAGTACCCTTTAAATAACTAACACTGATTAAATATTGATAAGAAATTAATAATTTTCTTTTTTAAACGTAAAAATTTGTTTTAAAAAAATCCCATTTTAAAGTTAAATCTTGAAATACATCATCATTATCATCACCATCATGGATAAGTAGAAGTTTCAATGTTCTCCTATCAATTATAATTCCATTTTAAAGTTTAGATTGTTCCTTTAATAAAGGCAGCAATTTTTGTGTTAACATTATATTTCCTGTTATTTTAAGTTTCCCCTTCATAAATGCAACTTGTGGATTTAATTTACCAATTGATATATCGACCATATCATCATCATCTACAGTTAATGTTGTATCCACTTTAACGCCTTTAGCTGCACCATCGTATACTTTTAGATTTTTTAAATCGACAGCTATAAAAAAACAAATTAAAATGCAATTTATAAACGTAGAACTAAGAAAACATGATTTAATATACATACTCCATTCTTTAACAATTTTTCCATTTTGTGTTATTTTATATGAGAATATACCATTAATACTTTTTGCTTTTGCTTCATGAATTTTAATACCTTCTTTAATTTTTTCAAAAACTGCATCACTTTTTAATTGTAACATTTTTTTTTTAATTTCGTTTTTTATTTCTTAAATAAATGACTTAAAAAATTTAATCTTCAAAGGAAGCACAATCTTGTGTACACTTTATCGTATAAAATTGTAAATTAAATTTATTTCAAAAGAAAATCTAAAATTATGTTAATTTATTGAACTTTAACCGCGGAACAAAAAGTGCAAATCACTAATTTTTTATTATTTAGATTGAATTGAATTAAACAAAACAAAAATAATGTAATATAATCAGTTGACCAGTGTCGTGTGTCTTGTAGAAATGCGATAAGAATTCTTGGTTAATAATATGATTAATATTTTAATACAATATACAACCAATACAACTCGTATCCTATCAATTTAGATTTATGAATCGTCTTCTTTCTAGTCATGTATATTTGTAAATTTTTTTTTTCCTGTTGGAAGGGTGAGAGGAAAAACCAATATGTATATGGAATGCAATAGGTCATTTGACACTTTCAATTAACGATAATTTTTTTCTTTAATTTTATTATGTACATTTATACCGTGTATCAGTGTTACCATATAGAATGTATTCTTTTTAGAACTCACAATAATTTTCGATGTTTTCAAATTCAAAAATATTAATAATTAAATTTTTCATTTTTATTTTCAGCCACTACGATCATTAAGTCGCATATTAAATCCGGTCATGTATCGTTTACATCTATATACATCTGAAATGATACATTTTATTAATCAAATGCAATATTATATATTATTTGAAGTAATTGAATGCTCATGGGCATCATTTGTTGAAAAAACAAAAGAAGCTAAAACTTTAGATGATATATTATATGCGCATAATGAATTTTTAGAATTAATTAAAATTGGTGCATTTTTAGATTTAAAATCAAATGATTTATCATCATCATTAGAAGAAGTATATGTTGGTATAACAAGATTAGAAATATGGCAAGATAAATTTTTTGATAAATGTTTTAAAGAATTAAATGCACAAAAACAATATAATGAACAAATTAAACAAAGTGAAATTGATGGATCATATGGTACAACAACTGAAAAACGTTTAGAACGTGATGAAGAATGTAAATTATTTGAACAATATATAACTCAATGTTATAAAAATTTAGAAAAAATTGGTCATGATTATGAATTAGCAGTTAGACAATTTTTATTAACATTAAATTCAAGTAATGATTTAAATTTACAATTATTTGGTATTAGATTAGATTTTAATGAATATTATAAAAAACGTGATCAAAGATTAGGTGTGCCATTAACATTTGAACGTATGAGAATGAGTAATATATTCGTACATAATAATAGTCTAAATACAAGTAAATATCAAATGAATACAAGTAGTTATTATAATAGTAATAATAATAATAATAACAATAATAATTGACAAAAAATTGAAAATCATGTATTTCATAAGGAAATGCCTTCATCAATTATATCATTAATGATACAAGATAATAAAAATGAAATAAATTCAAATGATAAAAATAATACAGTAAATGATATTAATGGCCATGAACATATAATATGCCAAGATAACGTTAAACGTCCTTTAATAATGAGAAAATCAGAGAAAATCGTTTATATTGATTGTTGCCGAATTATTTAATTAATACGTAATTTAGAGAATAGTAAAAATATAATAATTATTAATACATTAGAAATAGTTCTTTTTAATTGTTATTTATATAATTAAGGATTAATCGAAGAAACAGTTTCGATTTGTTTCAAAATAATTCAAATTGAGATTTATGTAGAAATTAGTTCCTCACAATTAGTATAAAAAAAAAGAAAAAATTAAAAAATAAAATCTCATAAAAAAATTTGCATGCAAACATAGAATATATAAAAATTACTGAATATTTTTTAATAAATCTAAAAATTTCTTTACAAAAAAATAATTTTTGTATTAATTTTAAAAACAAATCAAAAATTTTGTTCAGTCTAAAAAAACGGCTTTTAAAAAAAGTTACAAATTAACAAATTAAAAACATAGAAAAAACATCGCTTAATTTTAGAACTGTCGGTATTTTTCACTTTGTACACATTTCTGGGACACCTCATACGCAAACCGTATTTTTGATTGGATTGTTTTGATATTGCGTAATTTGTATTATATTGAATAGTAACTTACTTCATGTCTAAAATTCAAGTGTCATGAAATAACCTAAAAACTAAAAAGAAAAGTTAAATTTTATCAAAAATTTTCTGTATACATATTAAGTTTTTCATTTTTAATTTCTAATGTTCTTTACAATAGTTTTATAATAAATGATAATTGAATATAAAAAAAGAAAATAATTAATTATTTATAAAATATTAAAAACTAAAAACATAAAAGTAAAAAAATTTAATAGTATAAATTAAAATTAAGTGTTGTGTTGTTTTATTTTGATTTTTTTTTTTAGTTTTGTTTATATTTAAGAAAAAGATTTTTCATTTTCTCATAAATATTTTTTATTTTATATTTAAATATATTAAATAAATAAAAAATAAAAATAAATGATGGGTGACAATTCTAGTGCCTCTACATCAAACGAAGAATACGAATTAAAAGAGATTAAAAATTTACTATGGGGTCCAAATATAAGATTGGATGTATTTAGAAGATGGTCACAAGGTGATTTTTTAATTATAAATTAAAATATAATAAAAATATCAAATTTTTATTTAGTTTTTAATCATTCATGTACATAATTTTATACTTTTTTGAAAATTTAAAATTAAAGCAAAATTAAATATGCTGGATATATTGGACACAATTGAAATAAGGCAAAAATGATAAAAGAAATTAATTTTTATGAAATTGAAAAAAAAAAGAAGAAAAGCAAAACCTACAAACAATTTTACTACAAAAATTATAATACAATATTTTTTGTTATAGCGTGTCCGTGTATCATGTCATCATCATCATATCAATGATACAAAAACAAGAAAACGCCTTCCTCCCAATTTGTGTTGTTTTTGTTTATGTACAAACAAAACATATTAAGTAAATCTGACATTGTGTCGTCCATCTGTCAGAAATGCAATCTATTCTAATTTGTATCTTTTTTTTCATTTTATATCTTCTATTAGTTTGTAATCATATTTTATGTTAGTATGATTATTGCAAAATTTTTATTTTTTCAATTTTAATTTAAATTACAGTAATTATACATTGGAAATTTAATATACAATGGATGACCGATTTATTTATTGCATAAACACTAAACTATGTATACATACATATACATGTGTACATAATACAATATGAATGATTTTATATATGTACTTAATATGATGAATATACCGTTTCATAATTCATACACATTGTTGTAACAATAAAAATTACTATTTACATAAAATTTTTTATTTTTTAAAATGTATCATTAGGTTTTTTTTTTGATTTTCATGTAAATATACAAAAAAAAAATATATATATTAAAATATATATATAATTTAATATATATATTATTTTAAAATATATTTTAAAATAATTTTTATTTAAATTATTTTTAGGTTTTGAATTTAGTGATGCTGAACCATCAGCATTAGTTCAAAAACAAGGTGGTCCTTGTGCTGTGATAGCTCCAGTTCAAGCATTTCTTTTAAAAATTTTATTAATGGAAACTCCTGGTTATAATTTAAACGATGTAATCATTTTCGAATTAATTAAATTCCTATTTTTTTTTTTAATAATTAGAATTATTTAATTTTTATATTTTTAGTTAACCGAAGAGAAATGTAAACGTTTATTAATTCAAGCACTTTGTAATATATTAATGAAATGCAAAGATACAAGATATCGTATTGTTAATTTAGTTGATGCTTGTATAGAAGCCAAAGAAAGTATTAATCAAGATAAAGAATTACAAGATACTGAGGGCAATATAAAATCATCAAATGATCCAGATATACCAAATGATGTATCTGAAATTGTAAGTAAATTTTATAAATTTATTAAATTGATTCACATTCATTTGTTTACATTTTTATATATATATATATTTTTTTTTTCAAAAGCAAAATACTTTAACAAACCAAATTGATGAAATTTTACCAGATGATTTTCATGAAAGGTTATCTGTTCGTAATTTAGGAACAATTGATGATGTAGATAAATATTATACAGAAAATTTTAGTATATTACATAAAAAATATGGTGTTTTATTATTTATGTACACAGTTCTATTAACAAAGGTTAATCTAATGAAATTTTTTAACTTTTTGTTTTTTTTTTCTTTCCTAAATATTTTTATTTATTTTTTTAGGGTATAAATAATGTTGCTAATGAAATATCAGATACATCAGAACCATTAATTCATAACACATACGGATATGGTTCACAAGCTCTTATCAATTTAATGTTAACTGGTAGAGCAGTAGCACATGTGTGGGATAATGATCAAGATGTTGGAGGCTTAAGTAAATTTTATTTGTAGTTTCTTTTATTTAAGTTTATTCTTATTTATTAATCAAATAGAATTACGTGGCATTAATCAACAAAGTGATATTGGGTTTATTACGCTTATGGAACAACTACGTTATTGTACGGTTGGATCATTTTATAAAAATCCAAAAAATCCAGTATGGGTAATGGGTTCAGAAACACATTTAACAGGTAAGCATTTATGATCGTTTGTATTTTTTCGAGTTAAAATGTATTACTCTGTTTTCTTTTTTTTTTTCATAGTTTTATTTAGTAATGAAAAAAGACTTGTATCACCTGAAACACCATGTGAAGTAGCTAAAAGGGTATTTAAATCATATGATCCAGATGGTAATAATTTTATACCAAGTGCTGTACTGCAAGATGTTCTACATGCTCTTGGTTTAGTCAGTGATCCTGAATAGTAAGATATAAAATAAATATATAGATATATATTTTTTTTTTAAATTCACATACTAATACATACATACTTTTTAATTCCTAGTGTCGATATTATGAGAAAAAAACTTGATCCAGAAAATTTAGAAATTATACTATTAAATGCATTTATGGATGAATTTTTTCCAGAAGATAAAAGATCAGTGCCAGATACATTTGATTTAATACATTATAATGGTATACCTGGATCAAATATTAATAGTAAGGTAAAAAGGAATATGGTACATAAAATATATTTTTGTATCGAAACAAAATCCAAAAAAAATTTTTATTATTTTTTTTTTAAAGGTAAAATATAACAAAGGTTCTGCAATATTATTAGAAAGTGATCTTAAATCAATGACAAGTGCTTCCAACCCAATGTTAACATGTTTACAAACGAAATGGCCCAACATTGAAGTGAATTGGCATTGTGGTCGGATACCATCATTAAACTGACTAATAAATAATATAGTGTTGACTTATTTAAAAAGATATGTTAAAATTTAAAAAAAAAAAGCAAGCAAAGCGCAGATACACACAATTTTAGTAATCATTATATAGTGAAAGAAAAAAAAAGCAATAAAATTCAATTTATTCCTCTTTAAGAAATTTTCACAAAAATTAATCTTTTATCATAATATTAAAAAGTAATAGGAAGACACAATATACAGCACTAATAATCAAAAATATTATGATATATAAAAAAAAGAATAAATAGACATTTATTGTGTATTATTAAATTATTAAAATACATGAAATTTCTTTTTCTTAAAAAAAAAAAAAAATACAAGTGTAATATTAAATTACAAAAAATAAACGAAGTTGTAATTATTATTATAATTTATGAAAGTAAACAAATAAATTAAAAATACCGTAATATATACATAATAAGCATTAAAATTCAACAAAAAGAAGAAAAAATTTTTTTTTTGTTTTATTTTTCCATAAAAATATAATTTTAAACCTATGCTATTAATAGTAAATATTTCATTTTTAAAAAATGAATTCAGTTTAAATAAATTATAACTATAAACTATAATTTCATTATTGTACAATTTTCAAAATGAGAAATTCATTATGAAAATATAGGTACATAAATAGTTATTGTTAAAAAAAAATTTATTTTACTAAATAATTTACTAAATTTACTAAAAATGCTTTGTTTTGACATAAATTTAAGTATTTATTGTTTATTTTTTCAACTTTGTTTCATTTCTTTAAAAGTATTTTAGTAATAAAATTAAATATTTTTAATTTTAGCTGTTTATATTTACTACTGAGCTTTCCCATTCTAAAATAAATGTGAAATCTTGTTAGTTGATAGCTTTAAACAAAATTGCCAGTATCTTCAGCTACAAGCTGCAGTAGCTGCTGTAGTTACACTTTTTCGAAATTCTTCAAATTAAAAGTTTCGAATGAAAATTGGTAAAATGGTAGCACTAATGCAATCAGCTGGTTTTAAGTAAAAAAAAAAAAAGTTACAAAAGTTTTGAAGTTCGATGACGTTTCATTGTTACATTTTATTTTTTTGACGATTCATTTCTTTTTTTGACCGGAGGAATTTAACTAAAATTAGAATTAAAATAATTTTGAATTTTTGCAGTAAAATTAAGGACATTAAAAAGCAAAAAAATAAAGTAATTTTATGTAAATAATATAATTAAAAGAAATATATCAATTTAAAGAAGGAATAATGAATAATCAACAAGCAAAATACGAGCTTCTAAAGAAACACGATGATTTTAGGTAAGAATATATTGTTTATTGCATTAGAACGTGTATATTAATTAAATTGATTATTTTAAATCTATATACTTAATAACTAATTTTACATAATTTTCCTTTATTTGTTACCTTTTAAATATTAATCATTCTACATTATTTATTTCTGATCTAAAAATACATTTTTTTATTTTCTTTTTAAATTAATATTTTTTTTTTTTTTTTTTTTTGTAGAAATAATTATACTTGTCTGCGATTTTGTATTCTAATATTTTTATGTGTTGCTTCAACAATAGCTGTATTTATTACATGGAGTGCAATTTATAGGCAATCATTAAATTTTCCTCCAAAATTAACTGGTAAGAAAAAAAAATGAAATGTATGAAATTGAATTATGTATGTTTAATTTTCACTGCAATAACGAATATTGATTAACTAGAATGATTGATTGATTTTTGGTTGTTTTTTTTTTTTTGGAAACTTATATTTGACCTAATTCACCTTCATACTTGAATGAAAGGCGAAATTTAGGAATAAAAAAAAACCATGTAGGTACATATATGAATACATATGTGTATATAGGGCGTAGAATGTCGTCATAAATTCTACATTCACAAGTTCATTTACATTTTACTATGGTATTATATTTAATTTAATTTTTTCTTTCTTATACAGATGTACCGTATTGGTGGATTCATCGTGCTGAATCATATTCAAAATATTATAATAAAACTATAAACAATAAACATAGAAATAATAATAAAAATTTATTAAATACTACATTTTTTTATAATCAACAAAATGGTACAATAATTTATAAACAAATAGAAAATGAAAGAATTTATCCATCAAAATTAGGAAATTTTATATATAATTCAGATAATGATAAAATAAATAAAAATAAATTTAAAATTGTTTGCTATTATACAGCACCAAATAATCATAGTCATAATAATGATTTTGATCATTTAATTATAAATAAAATTGATCCAAATTTATGTACACATATAAATATTGGTATTGTTAATGTTAAAAATAATCAATTATATATTGATAAAAATTTAGATAATATATTTAAAAATACAAAAGAATTAAAAATTGAAAATATGAAATTAAAAATTTTAATATGGGTTGGTGGTGCTGGAATTAATTCATATGGTTTTCGTAATATGATTAAAAATCATGCTAATCGTAAATTATTTATACAATCAATTAAATCTGCATTAGAAAAATATCATTTAGATGGTATTGATTTAGATTGGGAATTTCCTAGTGCATTTAATCGTGAAAGACAACATTTTTCACAATTATTACATGAGATACGACGTGAATATCAACGAGAACATCGTACATATTTATTAAGTGTTGCTGTTGCTGCTATTGAAGGTATCTCATATTTTGCATATGATATTCGAGAAATAAATAATTATGCTGATTATGTAAATATTATGACATATGATTATCATTTTTATACAAAGAGTACACCATTTACAGGTACATGTATTTATCATAAAAATTTGAAATAAAAAATGAATTCTTTGTTTTTTTTTTAAAGGTTTAAATGCACCACTTTATGCACGGCATAATGAACATTCTTTTTTAGGACAGTTAAATATAAATTATAGTGTAAATTATTGGCGTAGTAATGGCCTTGACAAAAAGAAAATAATTGTCGGTCTCCCAACATATGGACATTCATTCAGGTAAGTAAAAAACCATTTTTTTTTCTTTTGTGAATTATAAAAGGATATTTTTTTTCTCCTTCTCGAAAAAATAATAATTTAGACTTGTAAATCCATATAATAATGGTATTGGAAGTCCAGCACAAGATATCGGTAATTTAGGTATATTCGGTTTTGTATCATATTCAGAAATATGTTGGTTTCAACAAAATAATATTTATATTAATAATGTATATGATATTGAAACATGTTCACCATATTTATATTCGGGTTTAGAATGGCTTTCATATGATAATGAAATAAGTCTTGAATGTAAAACAAATTATATTAAAATGAATGAATTAGGTGGTGCTATGATATTTTCATTAAATACTGATGATTATAATTCAAATTGTATAATTAGAAAATCAAAAGACGACAACAATAATAACAAAATTAATAAAAATGATTTAAATAATAATCAAATAACATTCCCCTTAGTACGTAAAATACGTTCAACATTATTTAATAATAGTGATGACAATAATAATATTGAAAAAATGAGATAGATGATATTTAAAATTAATATCTGGTTTGTTCCTTGAAAATTTAATTAATACAAAAAATAAAATTAATTAATTAATAACATTCCGAAACGTTTACAATGGCGAAGTTAGTTTAATTGTTACTGCAATGATTTCAAAGCCACTCAAATTAAGCATAAAAACTGAAAATGAAATGTGAGATACAATAATAATCACAAAAATAATAATGCATACATACACTAAAATTAATAAATTTACGTTATTTTATTTTATTTTATTTTTTAAATAAAATTTTGTACCTGAATAATCAAGGACAATACAAATTAATTGATGATTGAGTGTAATATAAAACATTTTAAACAGAAACAATTAAATTTATTTTATTTAAATAGAATTTATTAATATAATTTTTTTTTAAGTGGAAAAAAAATTTAAGTTAAAATACAATAAAAAGTTAAGAGAGGAATAAGAGAAATGACAAGATAACATAGTCAATGCATCACCAAAAGTGAAAGTCGTGATGACAAATTTATGTGATAGCGTTACGTTAATATACATATTATTGAAGACATAAATATCATCTTATAACCATTTTATATAATTGGTTGCTTTTAAATATCAGTTTAAATTTAAACATTTTTATCGTTACTTTTTAGTTTTTCTTTTAATTGAATTTAATTAGTGCTGGAACAAAAAGGACATTACACAGAATCTCTAATATAAAATTATGTTTATTTGTATGAGAGTAGTGCAGTTGTCATCACTATTGTCCTTTAAGATCTTTAAAATGTCCTGTATAGAAAGCTTTACACATTGAGCACAGAAATTTTATGTATGTGTTATAACTGTAATATGTATGTCAATAGGACAATAGGTATACGTACAGCTTTTGTATATCTTTTTTAAATTTTTGATTGAATTTTATTTACAAGCAACTATCATATGATAATACATACATACAAAAATAATTTTAAATTTCGTTGGATAATAAAATATTGAAATTAAAAGACTGTAGCTTGTAATAAGAGAAACACTACATACACGTACGTATAAAATGAAATATTTACTATATATCAAAAATTTTAATATTTAAATACAAAGAAAAAATAATGAACAGCTTTATAAATATAATGTAGTAAATATTGAATAAAGAATGACTGTATTGAATGAATGGATTTTAATTAATAATTGATCTTCAATTTATGTAAGCCTTAATTAATTATTAAAATTATTTTATTTATTTATAAAATGAAATAAGAAATAAATAAAAATATAAATATATCCGTACCAGCAATTAAAGCCAAAAAGAAAGAAAAAATTGCAAATTGTAAATGTTATAGATTTTAATTTTTATACATATACATATAAATGCACTTAAAAATAAATTAAGGCTTGTCTCTAAAACGAAAAAGTAACAAATTCAGTGATATTTAAAGTATTTTATTTAATGATTTGTTGTTTTTTTTTTTTAATTTTTATTTTTACACTTAAAAAAATGCATTTATGAATGAAGCCAATAGAAAATGGTTTTTTTTTTAAACCATTGTGCCAAATGATTATTATTATTCGTTTTGTTGTAAATTTTTAAATGTAAATATTATTTTTATTGTTTTTTCTTTCAATAATTTTATAAAACAATTAAATAAAAAACATAAACGAAAATAATTACATTGCGTTGTGAATAAATAAAATCCAACGATTTTTGTTTCTTATATAAATTAATTTGAAATTTGTATTATTGCTACAACACTATTGTTATCTATGTATTAATAAATATATATAAAAATGAATTATTTTGTTTTGTACTCTTTAATTATAAGAAATCGGCAAACATTCAGAATAAAAATTAATTTATTGAAAAAATAGATCATCTTTTAGAATTTCGTCCTTGTATCTAATTTCATCACACAAAATTGAAAAAGTAAAAACATTTTATAGAGATCAACATTTTTAAACATATCTTTATTTTCTGACTTTTGATGCGTGCATCGATTAAACCTAATGTAGTTGTAAAAACTGGTAAAAACTACCTACTTAGTATACTCCATTAACATTCCCGAATCAATTATTCTATATTTTCTAGCTCTGATTCTGTATCATAAAAAATCTTTATATCTCCTTCAGGTAAGTCAAAACAAAGGCTATTTGCAATTAAATTAAAAATGAAACAACATTTAGTTTTTATATATTTTTAAAAAATGTTTTTCATTTTAACTTTTAATTTTTTTTTTCTTTTATTTTTATTTTCTTTAATAGTGCCAAAAAAACAATGTTTAAAGTTTTTATTTTAGATAGACAAATAATAATAATTACACATAAAATTATATTCAATTTTACTTTTTTAATATAAATTAAAAATAATAATAATAATAAAAATAAAAATCAAATAAAAAATCTTAATGTTTTATTAAGAGTAAATAAAACTTAATATATGTATACATAATATATAAAATTGATGATAGGAAGAAAACAAAAAAAAAAAATGTTTTCAATTAAATTATTTGAGAATTTTACTTTTGCTTTTTAACATTATATTTTCAAAGAATTATAGAAAAGAAATAATGTTTTTTCTTTGCTTATTTTTCAAGGATAAATATTGAATATTCATTTTCTTTCCGTTACATACATATGTATTTTTATTTCATATGAGAAATGAGAGAGTAAACTTTTATTTTATTTTTTGTCTTATATTTCTTCACTTTTTCATTTTGCTTTAAATACATAAAATGTGTAATATAAGGTAATTAATAAAACTGAGAAAATGAGAAAACAAAAAAAAAGAAAAAACAAAAAAAAAGGAAAATTAAAAATAAAAACTGAACACTAAATTTATTTTATTTCATTTCTTTTAATAATAATATTATGTTATTATCATTATTGTTATTTTATATAGTAAAATGTTATCTAATTTTGTTTAGTCTTTGACAGAACAGCCTCTGATCTAGATGATTGCAAACGTTTCTCACAATATAAGCTACCAGTATGTGGTGTTGCTATTGATGATGCAAGGCTTTTTGTGAATATTATTTGCGGGTATATACCACTACTACTACTACATAATGTTGATGTAGCTGTAGTAGCTAGTGTTGTTGTCGTTGTTGTTGTTGTTATTATTACCGATGCAACCGCATTAGTATTTGTTGCTGTTGTTGGCGAATAATCTTTTTTCCGTCTATCTGTTATTGGAAATTTATTCTTTGTACAACTTAAATCTAATTCGAGGGTATAAAAACGTCCTCGAGTATACTTTTTATTTTCATTTTCAATTGGTTTTGTTGTTGTTACTGCTGTTTTTATAATTCCATCAATGCGGTCATAAGCTGTATTATTAGTAATTACATTACTACTATTACTGCTATTATTACTACTACCAACTGTAGTAGTAATTGGTAATGTCTCAGTTGTTACTGATGATGATAATGATGATGATGTCGATGTTATTAATAATGAATTATAATAATCACTTGACGATGATTTTCTACGATTTTGTATTGATGTTGGAGTTGAAATTGCTTCAATTGTTGTTATTACACTACTACCATTACTATTACTATTTATTGAATTACCCTTATTATTATTATTATTATTTGTTTTGGAGTTATACGAATCACTACTTAAATTTTCATAACTTGTCTCATATACACTTTCTAATGGTGGTGATTTTAAATGTGTTTTTGTAAACAACGTTGTACCACCTCCTGTTGTAACAATAAAATTTATTGTTTGAATATCACTACCTCCACCAATATGTGGTATTGTAGTAAAATTCTTTTGTTGTTGATGCTGTTGCTGATACTGATGCTGTTGTTGTTGTAATATTAAATCAGTATTTCGTAAATTTCCATTTTCATTGCCACTATTACTATTATTATTATTACTGTTATTATTACTATTTAAATTCGAGCATTTATTATTACTGTTACTAGTAGTATTATTGAATTCTTTATCTATATCTTTTCGTCGTAATATAATTTCATTTGGTTCATTGTAGAAACATTCAAAATTTAAATCAAGAAATAATTCTTGTATGAAACGTCTTGAATTCATACGAAATGTATTACGACCAAGAGCTTTACATATGTCTGAATACAAACATATATCTTGAAATGCTTGTGGATGCTTCTGTTTTAATTCAAGCAAAATTATTTGTGTTTGTTTACTACTAACCGGATTAGCCATACGTTGTACATGATGTAATATATTAGCTGTAATTTTATCATTCATATTACCACCACCACCACCAATAGTACCAATACCAGCACTAGCGCCAGCACCAGTACCACTTTCACTTTCACTTAAAATACTTTCTGGTGAATTAAATGATATATCAGTTAACTGAACTGATGAATTATTTAATTTTCGTTTACTATTATTAATTAATATAGTAGGATTAATATCACTGCTATCGTTTCGTATCGAATTTTGTTGTTGTTGTAGTCGGTTCGTTCTAGAACAGTAAAGGCAACTTAAATGCGTATGTTTACCAATCCACTTTGTTCGTTTACTATGTGATGATGATATATCTGATAGGCTACTTATCGAACAGCTTTCATCACCTCCACCATCATTCAATGAATCATTTAAATGATGATGATATTGCTGTTGTTTAGGATTATTAATTAAATCATAATCATATAAATCAATGTCACGTGATACATAAGTTCGGGCGAGGTTACGAACGGGAAACATATCCAATATATTTTTAGGAAGACAGATACCTGAAAAATAAATTGCAAAGGGAAAAAATTTGTACAAATTCGATTTAGTAATTTTATGTTTTCAATACCTGAGTAGCATGGCCCTTTCGAGTCATTTTGTGAAAGGAACTTTGGAGTTGTAAGCGTCGGTAAAGGAACTTGAAATTCTTCTATGCGTCTATAAATTTAAAAGGTAGAGAAAAAATTAAAATTTAAAAAATACCAAATAATAGAAAAATCTTAAATCATCCGTACGGTATTAATTGGGTTGAATGTCGATCTAAACTTCGAACTTTCATTTTTCTTTTCTGTGTTTCACCAAGTGATAATTTACGTGTACGTAATGTTGATGTGTTAGATAAAGACGTTGCATCTCGATCAATAATTTCAGCTAATTCGTCGGCAGCTGATTCGGATAATACCGGTCGAGAATGTTTACGTAATGATCTCAATGTCGCATAGCCTTGTATATCTTGTGGACTTAATGAATTTTCACGTAATAATGTACCAAATAATGTGACACGCTTAAAACGGTCTTTTGTTGATGGTAATTCTAATAAATTTGACGTACTTGGTATTGGACTTAACTGTGTTGTGTTGTGTTGTACTTCTCTGTAATTTATGAAAATTCGTTTAAAAAAATATTTCGAATATAATTAATTTTTTTAGTTTTTACTCACCCAATAATATTTCTGCCAAAAACTGATTCACAACTGCTAACACCGGATGTATTTGAGTCAGTTCCGGAATTAAATCTTGTTCTATGATGTTGATGTTGCTGCTGAGCACCACCAGATAATAAACTTAAAACATCTGTTGTTTTTGATTCAGATAATGACCTAGTATGTTTTATAAAACGCGTTGAATTACTTTCTGGTAATGTTCTTGAACGAGCTGCTGTACCAATTTGACCATCAGACTATTAAAAAAATTTTTTTTTAAATTAATGATTTCTTACGTTAATTTGTTTTTAACTTTATTTTCTTTTACTTCATCTTTACTGCTTGCTTTACTTCCGTTCTCATCTAAAAAGAATGAATTTGAATCACTACTTGTATTAAAACCATTTATATTTTCATCAATTCCAGTGTAATTGTATGGTGGTACATTTTCATAAGGATGTCGTATAGATGATGTATTTGATAGCCAGTCTTCTGGTTCACAAACAGGCCATAATGTATTACGATCGTGACGTACACAAAACCAATCTATCAAAAAAATAAAAAATCAATTTTCTTTGTAACTTAAATAAAATTTAATTATCACATTACCTAATTTGAATAATATATTTGCTCCCGCGTTTGTACAACCAATTAAACCAAGCACGCTAAATGCAGTTAAACGTATCGAATATACCTCACAATATTTTGCAAGATAAATTATTTTCTCATATACTCTATTAAATACAAAATAAAAAAAAATTTAATTTGAATACATTTTCAAAAAAAAAAAAAAAAAAAAAAAAAGTTATGCTATGCTAACAAACCTGAAATTTGGATCACTACAAAGATATTTTACACCATCTGAATTTGTTGATATATGACCTAATGCCCATAATGTCGACTTTAATTCTAAACTTTCGTTTTCATCTGAGCATTTAGCCATTGTTAGAGTTACAACTAAATTTGGCAAATCAGCATGTTTATATAATTCTTTTGCACCTTGTTCAGTCTGTATTAATTGACCATATAAATGTGGTGGTATATTTGGTGGTATTATGATCGGACGTTGTGAACAACTTCTTTTACTGTAAAGGCCATTTTCATTTTTTATATGTAGCGTTAAACTTGAATGTATATCAGCTTCTAATACTAGAACATATCTGTAAAAAGAAAAAGAGAACAAATGATCAATTACATTTTATACATCATTAAAATTGATTTGATGCTTGACCTTTTATTATAACCATTTTTCCAAAATAAAATTTCGTCAGTAATTTTTGCATTTTGATGATTCAAACCACGTGGTATTGAATAATAACGTGCCATTAAAAGTTTACCAATATCACCTAATGGTTTAAAATCAGGCCATTTACTTACAATCTCTTCTAAATATGTCTGAATAAAAAAATACATCTTTTAAAAATTTTGTTTTTGAGTTTCTTATACAAAAACTTACTCTATCATAACATGCTTCATCTAGAATTTCCATAGCTGCCAATACAACACATCTTTCTGAATCTTTTGTCTGATTAATTAACATTGGTATACCCCATACTTCAAAATTTGGTATTTTAGCTCTTAATAATACTAACATGAATTGTGTTGCGTATAAACGTCCACTACGTGTTTTAGCTGATGTTAAAGCTTTTTCTACAAAAATAATTTCATTGTTTTTTTAGATAAAAAATATTTATCATGATTCATTTTATTTACCTAAAATTTTTCTTGGGTACGATTCTAAACCGTAATCCAAACCAGATACAATTAATTTAACATAACAAACATGATCAGTACTAGTAACTAAATTTTGTAGTCTAAATTAAGGAAAAAAAGCAAAATAAACGTTTTAAAATTAAATTCGTTCATATTTTAAGTCAAAAAAATTGATAACTTACTGTGTAAATACCGTTGTATTTATTAATATATTTAAACCTTTTTCACAACGACACATACGTCCAATAAATAAAAAATACTGTTGACACATTGTACTACTCATATGCTGTGGGCTAAATAAACAATCATGAGCACGGCTAGATGTACTTATAGCTAAAAGTTGTTGACTAACATCTGAGAATAAATCAGTTAAGAGTCGTACACTTTCAAACTGGGAAAAAATATATAAATATAAATTAATTTAATAAAATAATATTAAGGTTTTACAAAATGCAAAAAAAATTACTTCGGAACTTTGTAATAACCAATCGATTAATTCAAGACCAGCTGTTACGTACGACGGTATATTTCTTCCATGTGATAGATCCTGATGTGAGAAACGATTAGTGCTTGGTTTAAAATAAAGCACTAAACGTCGAATAAAACGTAATTTTATGTCATCTAATTTTCCTATAGCGTCAGACTAAAAGACATAAAAAAATTATTCTAACACTCTAAAAAGTTTATTTTGAATTTTGAATTTTTTTCATTTTACTCGTAAAATTGCTATTATAAGATCCCAATCCCATGTATTGCAATCGTGATGTGATAGAACATTTGATTCTTTCATCAAACGCTCAATTTCTTTTAAACTTTCAAAGAATTGGAATAGCTTTTTACGTTTAATACGTAAACTTGAACGTTTTGATGATGATGACGATGTTGTTGGTAAAGATGTTATTGTTTCATCCCCACCACTACAACTTCCTCCTCCTCCACCACCACTTATACTTGATGAAACAGAATCATGTCGTCTACGTTCTACAGTTCCTAATAGTGGCGGTAATGGTAAATTTGATGTTTCTTGAGTATTAATTTCTCTTTTGAAAATTCCAGAATTAATTAATCCTAGAGAAATAAAATAAAATGTATTGCTGCTTTTTAGATGTTGTAATCTAAATTTCTACCTCCTCCCTGTATTATACTATCCAGAAATAAACTACATGATGCTGGTCGATTTTTTAACATTTGATGTAAATTTTGTAGCGCTGATATAGCTGAATTCGCTTGATGATTACCACGTGTCGCGTGTGAAATTAATGTTGGTAGTGCTGGACTTATATTACAAATATCAGCCGGTAAATGTGTATGCATCAGTTGCAGAAGTTTACCTTTAAAGGATTGCAAATATAATTTAATTTGAAAATTCTTTTTGCGCTTATTCTAAATATGTATGTGAATTCTTTTTTCTTTTAATAATTTTTAAATTACCAATTAATATGGTTGCACGAACTGATAAAAATGTATCACTTGATACAATAACTTCAACAAGTGCATTTAATAATCCAGTTTCTAAAAAACAATATAATAAAAGAGCTAAATGCTGTTCACATACATTTGGCACTTTGCTAGCTAAACTGGGAAGTATACAGCGACCTTCCATTGCAACAAAACCGTTTGCTAAAAGCCATGAATCCTGTAAGTAAAAAAATTTTAAATGACAAAATAAAAGCAGATGAAGAAAAAATATACCTGAAAATCAGATGGGTCTACAGCAGATAAAGCTACGGAGTATTCATCAGTCCAAATTGGTTGTGGAAGTCCTAATAATTCATAAAGTAGATCAAGTATCGCTTTCTATAAAGGTAAAAAAAAAATTATAAAAATTGCTTCTATAAAATATTTCCGACATATATTTACCCTAACTTCTAATTGATTAAGATAAAGTACATCAATTATTGCTTTCAGTCCAGAAGGTTTATTTGGATCACAAAATTCAATTGTTCCAGCCCAACTACGTAGAACAGATAATAAGGCTAATCGGCTACTTGTATATCTTAATTCCCTAGCATCTCTGTAAAGCAAAAATAAAGAAAATAATTCATTAAATATTCCTACATCAGTAATATGTTTACAAACTTATTCTTATCCATAATTCCAAGACGATACGTAAAATCACAATATGGTGCTGCTAAACAATCTAAATTAACGCCAGCTATATTTCTTGTTTGTGGCCATTCTAACAGATGTAACAATACCCCACATAAACTTTCAGCTATTCTTGGACTATGACATTCTAATACGTTACGTGTTATTGAACTAACCCCACCACATACAATTAATAAAATTGGATTTAATACACCAAATTCGCATAAAGTTGCTAAACATGCTCTCAACATACGATCACCATCTTGTATACCACTATCTCCTAATGATACAAGACAACGTACTAGTACTGGGCTAATAATATCTGGTGAAACTGCTAACATTTTTCGTACCTAAAAGAGAAGACAAGAGAAGTGCAAATATTTAGGCAATATATAAATTTCATTACAAATTACCAATTTGAGAGCCTGAACACGTTCATCTTCATTTTTTAATAGAATATCAAGACTTCTACATACTAAATGCTGTAATTGTAATGCATTAAATATTTGAATATCTTTTGTTGCGGTAATAAGATAGCGAATAGCGCGAAGTGATGCTGCTCGAACTTGTGTAAATGAATGTATTAGAGATGCACTTAAACTATAATAAAAGAGAAACAAACAAAAAACTTTTATATAAGGTATACATATATGTATTTTTTTTTTTATTAATTTGTAAATTATTTTACCAATATAATAATTCTTCAGTTGTAAATCCAATTGAATCTTTTTCTTGTTGAAATAATGTTGTAAATGCGTTTAATAAACTTAAACGTTTATTTTCACTTATTTCTTTTGAACACAATGCTTGATATATATCATATGCATTTTCTGTTGTAGATTTATTTGGATCTAAACGATAATAATCAGCTGGTGATGTAGAAGCTAAAATTACATTTAAAAAAATTAATTAATTATAATCATAAGTATGAAATGCAAAATTTTATATTAAACTAAGCTTTTTAAAATTTTCTACCTACATATATAATTTTAGTGAATTTAATAAAAATTTAAAAAAAAATAATAAACATACTCTTTAAAAAAAACTATTTCAATGTAACTAATTTGCTTGCTTTTTCTTTTTTGTTATTTGTTGTTTTTGTAGGAAATACCTAACTTTCACATTAATTTTTCGTCTTTTTTTTATGAATTCAATATGTGATACATACATATATCCATATAAATACCATATTGTGCATATATGTACCTACATACATTTAATATATATGTACACAAAAATGTGTGGATAGGTCATTTACCCTTACAGCACGAGAAAAAAAAAACGAAAAATTCGGTTGTTTTCTTTTACTGTATTTTTAATAATATTACATATTATGTACAAGAAATGTAATTCAAATTTAAGAAGAAAATAAATAAAATAAATAAAAATAAACAAATCAACAATGTCAATAATGTGATTACATGTACAAGACAAATGTTTGTAAGATCTAAAAATAGTGCTCAAATATTTATGTTGAAAAAAAAAATAATTATAGACAAAAATAACGTTGTAAATGACAAAAGTAAATAAATACAAAATGAAAAGAAATATGAATGAAAAATACGGTAAATAAATACCATGTACCTATTGTACAACAAAATAACATAGTATTGTAGAAAAATCATATCATTTTTGTAGTTTGTTTACAAGGTAACAAATGAAAATATATAAAGAAAACAACAAAAATAAAGAGAAAATTTTTTTAATTAAATAGGAATATTTTCCCTTTTTTTTAAATATAAAATTTTATCAAAGGAAAAACAACGCAAAATTTTAATCGATTTGTTAATAATAGAAAATAAGTTGTTACAAAAGATGAATAATGCAAAATAAAAACTGTTTAATTTAATATTAAAAAATAAGAATGTGTTATATCACTTTTTTTTTAGAACTTTCCACAAACAATTATTTATTATGTAGGTCACTTTTTTGTATTCAATATTTTTCTATTATACTTTATTTTTGTTTTGTAAAAACTAAAAACAAATAATCATTATTTTTATTTTACTTTTTTTTTTTTTTTGTTTACCTTTCGGACGGAAGCCTCTTTTACTTAATCGCCAACTTGAGGCCATTTCTATCTATAAAAAAAAAATACACACAAAATAAGAATGCGTCACTTTTTAACACACAGTTATTTATTATTTTTAGATTTTTCGTTTTAAAGGGCGGATTATAAATAAAATTTCTATTTCAATTAATTTATTTTATTTTATTTTTGTAGCCTCTATTTAAATAAATTTTTATAAAATGAAATTAAATTATTTGCACATTTTTGGAAATTTGTCATTTTTTTAAAACGATGAACGAAGATGGATCGACAATAACACAAACTGTCAATTTTGATGTTAACTTCTTTATTTTTTTTATTTTTTTGGTTATTGTTGTTGTTGTTTCGTTTCATTCGGATTCGACTTAACAATTAACACAAAACACAATTGACATTTATTTTATCCACCACATTAGTCTTGTTATTGATATATGATACATATGTATGCATATGTATAGCTGTGTATCAAACCACATCAAACATTATGTATGAAAGAGTGTAAATAAATAGTTTTCAAAAATTTTACCGGTGGGGTGTATTCTGTATATTGATTGTGAGTTATAATTTTATTTTTGTTTATTTGTCATTTTCAAATTTAAATTGTTAACGATCAACCTGGGACAACTGCTATCTAATTTGGAAAGAAAATAAAACTTACATTCATTCAAAAAAATTGAAGATTTATGCAAAACAAAATTAAGAATTTCGAAAATTTAAAATACACCGTTATTTGTTTCATTACAATGGTAGAATTTAACCTTTTTTGGCTATTAATCTGGCAGTATTGTTTGGTTTGATTTGAAGACGCTATTAGGATAGGACGGACATACAAATTTGCGTTATCGACACTCGTCAGTTTTTTTTTCGGTCTACCTTCGAAAATTTCGAATTTATGATTTGTGGAACCGAATGGAACTCAATAACTGTCAAATGAAATTAATCCAAACAAATTCCACAATAGACATCAAATTTTAATTGTGATTTGTGTTCATTGAAGTTTTTTTAAAAGAAATTTTCATAATAAATTTATTTAATTTAAAATGAGTGATGAATATGAAATTGTTGCTAAAGGAAAATTAAAATTAAAAAATGATTCAGAAATAAAAAAGAAAAAAAAGAAGAAAAAGGATAAAAATAAAGAAAAGGAGAAAATTAAAAAAGCAATGAATGAATCTGATGCAGCAGCTATAGGAAGTACTTCATCTAATGGCAATAATGGAAATAATACACAAAATGTGAGACGACTTACAAAAGCTGAAATTGCTTTTAAACAGATGCAAGAAAAAATGGTAAAATTGAAAAAAAAGTGCAATTTTTTTAAAAATTATTTAATTAGTAATTTTTTTATTTTTTTGATTTAGCAAAAAAAACGGATTTTGGAAAAGGCAGCAATGACACACAAACAAAGAGTGGAAAAATTCAATGAACATCTTGATGGTTTAACAGAACATTTTGATATACCAAAAGTTTCATGGACAAAATAATGAATTACAATTAATTTACTTTGTACATATTTCGTATACGCATATTGTATAGAACTTTATAAACTTAAGTTTATTGCAGAGAAGAAAAGGATAAATATCCTGTTAAATTATGAGTAGAATGTAGTACTGAATACATATAAGTATGTATTTAAATATAAGTTTCTTGTAAGTGAAATTTATTTTAAAGTTTTAAACTTTCTGTTGATTCATTTAAAACAAAATAAAATTTTAACATAAAATACAGTTTTTTTTTTCTTTAATTTAAATATTTGAGTATTTCTTGTTTTACAGATTTAATGAAAACACAAAAATTATGTATTTTTGCAATTTTTTTATTAATAAGTCTTTATTTTTTTTTTTTGTTTTTTATTTATTTATTTTTTATTTTTTCAATAAAATAACTCAATTTAACAAGCTGAAATGGAAGTAAATCTAGTTTCTCAATTCTATTTTAAATTAATTATGCATTTCAATTCATGTTATATAATTTTTTTTTTAGGCCTAAAATGAAATAACTGCGTTACTTCCATCTCTGATTATGCTAGCAGATTAAATTCTATTTAACAACTTAAACAAATTAATTTTTCAATACATATTATTTTTTTTTGTGTATAATTTATTCTAATTTATGCATTAATAAATGTTTAAGTAATCAAGTAATTGAAAATTAGGTACAATATATTAAGCGCTGTACAATATATATTTAAGATATTTTATTTAAAAAAAAAAAAAAAAAAAACATAAGTTGCAATTGAAATTTTTTAAATTTAAATTTTCCTATATTTCATGTAGGTATAAATATTTTTAATTGTTCTACTTAATACAAAACATTCTCATAAACGCATAAAACTAGAAATAGCATTGCTTTACATTTTTTTATATATAAATGTTAAAACTAATAAAAAATTGTAGGCATCTAAAATCTTAATAATAATATATTGAATTTTAATACGAATACGCTTTTTTATTGAGCATTTATTAATTCCTTGTTTTATATGGACAGTAAAACCTGTCTTCTTAAAGATTTATTAAAATTTCTTGTATTTTTTTTTTTTTTTTTAATAAAAAAGAGAAGTTTATTAAGCTAATTATTATTTTAATTGTTTTTTTTTTCTACACTTCAAACGTGTATGTATCATGCGCAAATTATGCATCTAAGCACAATTTTTAGAAATTTTAAAACATTTAATTGATGTACAATTACCTGATTTAAAACTTAACATTTATATTTTGGTAGTATTATTATTTTTTTATTTTTGAAAAGTTAAATGGTCTTTAATTTGACTAAGTGATTTAGAACATCTACCTTTGAAGGCAATATCCTTTTCTTTCCACGTTTTCTTTTGTTTCAATAAAAAAAAATTTTGGTTTGTTTTTTTTAATCAACCAAAAATATTATTTATGGGATTAAAGGATTAAATCAGTAAATTCCTGTCATCTTCTTAATGCTTTAACGATATTTCAATTTTCAATAATAAAATATTTAGATATAAGTGTTTGATTTCGTTTTAGTTCAAAATAAAAAAAAAAAAATTAACATGACTATCCTTTTAGCCCCTAATAATGATAATATGACTTCTGAATTTATGCTCATCTTTCTTTTTTTATTTATTTTTTTTTCAATTGCTTAGTTGAGTATATAGTAAATTTAATTTACGTATTTAATGTAATTATATGATTATGTTTAAATAATATATTATGCTTTCATGTGTGCGTTTATCTGTTTTATTTAACTATATGTGTGTATATTTTATAAATTATATTTATTACTGTTATTATAATTTAGCTAATATCAATTATCTTTTCTTTTCTTTTCCTAAAAAGGATAATATTATTATTTTATGTATTTCTCTTTTTAATCCATTTTCATTTAAATCTATCAGTGCGGAAAGGAACTTAATTAGATTTTTCCCAAAAAAAAAAAAAATCCTTGGTATTTTATTTGTATACATTTTTTTTTCTGAGTATAGATTTTTTTTTTTTTTATTTGTGGGGTTTTTAATTTATTAATTAATTATGAGTATAATAATGAATTGTATTTTAATTGTATATTTATGTAAAATTATATAATCATGATTTTTCCCTTTTCTTTATTGCATTTTCTTTTAAAAACATTTTCGTATTTATTTTAATTTTATTTTTCATCTATTAATCCGTATCAAAATTATTATAAAATAGATATCATCGGTTCAATATATTGTATAGTATAGTATAATGTACTTATATAAACAATGCACATTTGTATGCGTGTATAATATCAATGTATGTTCATGTATATGAAATTTATATTGTATGAAAAAAAAAATGGATGTGTGTATAAAATTTTATGGCCATCCAAAATTAATACCGGTCATTTGATAGAATTTATTATTGAATGGCCTGTAAAATTCCCTTAAACGTTCAATTGCGGCTGGATCAATATGCGGATGATTACGTCCCTTTGTTTTACCTAAACAATGCGGTGTTGAACGTGCTTCTGATTTAAATAAACATGGAAAACCTTTTGTTGAATTAAAATAAAAATGTTTTTCAGTTACAACACGTTTTACACCAAGAAAATCCTAAAATTTACAAAAAAAAAAATTTAAAAAAAAAACAGTAAAAATTTATTTAAATAAAGTTTAAAAAATTTGAGCATTTTTTTTTTTTTCGAAGAAATAATTTCAAATAAATATGAATTATATTTTTACCTGAACTCTTCCAATTTCATATGCTGGATCAACAATTAATCGTTCACCGCTTATAAATAATAATTGTGATAATGGAAAATATTGTAACCATTTTTCTAAATGTCTTGCATAAACGCCTATTTTAACTGGTCCCCATGATGTATCAACCACTTCATAAGAACCATTCACAAAAGCTAATTCTTCAAAACGTTTCATTTCAGATTTTTTACTAGCTGCTTGTGTATAATCGGATATTGCTCTTGTAACTGGGTCACGAACAACAACTAAAAGTCTGAAATTATTTTTAGTTTTTTTTTGTTTTTTTTTTTTACAAAAAGTAAAATCAGTTAAATTTTATCTATTTTTTTTTTAAAGTTTAAAAACAATTTAAAAAAATATATCAGCAATATAGAAAACAATTAAATTTTTAATTTCCTTAAATAAATGATGTAGAAAATTATTTATAAAAGCTGATTAACTAAATAAAAAATTGAAAATAAAATTTTTGTTTGTTGTAAATCCCAACGGATTTTGAAAGGATTGTAATAGGATCATGTTTCCCATTTCAATCATTATAATATTATTGCATACCGCTATGCTTTTTTTGGCTAATTTTCAAAAATTTCATTCAACAAATGTGAAAGTCTATGAAAATTTTTTTTTAATAGAAAAAAAAAATTTTTTTGTTTTTAAATGTTTATTTGAAAATTAAAAAATTTTTTTTTCTGTATGCCTTTGAAAAGTAATTCAATTAAAAAACAAAAACAAAAAACGTTATATGCGTTTGAATAACACTTTATTCATTAGTTCGTTTATTAATTCATAATAACGTACGTAATAACAATTTTCTCTAATAATAACAGAAAAAGCGATTAAAATTTTCTGTGTCATTTTCAATTTTCATAAAATCGTTTTCAAAATCAAATAAACCAATAAAAAATTATATGATTATCATATAAAATTATTTTGATTGGATATTATGTAAAATTTTCAATAAAATGTGTGTACCTAAATTAACATTATAAATATATGAAATTTTTCATTGTGAAAATCATTTAAATATTATGTGTATAAGGAACGTTTACTATTTTTTTGTAATTTTATGTATATGTACGAGTATATACAATTATGAGTTGTATATGTATCACATTTTGCGTAAAACATGTATTTATGATTTTGTTGTAATAAATTTATTAACATGTGTATAGCATTAAATTAAATTTTCTATTTTTGTATTTGGCGAATAAAACTAAGTGCAATAAATTTATATGTATGCGTTTGTTTATGCAATCTGCACAGGATACATACATATACATACTTACATACATTACATATTATGTACAAGTATATTCATGAAATTGAAATTTGTAAAAGGATAAAATGTGCATTTTTCAGTTCTATTTAACATGAAAAATTCAATTATGATCGCGTTTTACAGTTCAATAATTTTTACAAAAAGTTTTTTTCTTTTTTTTTTAATTTTAAACTGAACTTTTTATGTTCTTTGTTTTAAATTTTCAATTTAATTTTCATTTTCGTAATAAAATTGAAAAACAAAAAAAAAAAACAATTTTTTTTTTTTGTTTTCATCACAATTACGAATAAATTTTTGTAAAAGTTTCATTAATTGCAGACAACAAAAAAAAACAGTAGGGAAAAAAGACTATAAAATAACGTATAAGGCTTACTAATGTTATACTTTAAAAAAAAAAAATACAAGAAGGATAATTGCATGTTCTAAAAACTGTAATCTTCATTTATTTTCAATGTTATATTTAAAAGTGATAGAATTGATTTTCTCCCACATGAAAAAAAAAACCAAATCAAATTCATTCATTTTTTCTCATCAAACTTATTAATTTCATTTCTATATCAATCGAAGAAAATTTCATTTTTTTTTTGTTTTACCTTAAAAATTTGAAAATTTTATCTTCAAAAATTGTCCTCATCAATGATTATTCTGTGTACGTTGTAATAACGAATAAAACCAAAACTTTAATTATTGTTTCGAGGAATCAATTACACTCTGTACTGTATATAAACATGTATACATGATATATACATTGATAGTATACCAGGATTATGATTTTTAATTATAAAATATTTTGATATCGTTTTGTGTAAGTGTAAGGATAAAATAGAAAATTCGATTTGATAATTGAAAATTTGAATCTTTTTGTTTGAAATTTATACATAACTAAATTAGAAGTTTTACTTGTATGTTCGTTTATATGTATAATGTGTAACATACCGTACATTACAGGCATATACATACATACATATATACTGGTATACAAAAGTATATATAAAACAAATCTGAACAATTTTCAATTTTTCCCATGAGGATTATTCAAGTTTTACTGATTTGAAATTTCAAAAGATAAAATCAAACATATTTTAAGTATCAAGAATCAGTTGAGAATTGAGATTTAAAATCTGTACAAAAAAGTCAATATCTATTCTGTTACACTTTTCAATTTTCATGCTTTTCAATAAAGTTTAAATAAAAAAACAAAAAAAAAAAGGAAAACTAAAAACAATGATAGTAGGCAAATAGATAGATAACTTTTTTATGATAAAACACAATGTATATGTACTTGTGCATTTTTTGTTTTTTTTTTTTTTTTTGTATGATGCCATACACTTACTTTGTTCCTGGATTCATATGATGTACTCGTTGTGGTACTTCTTTTGTAACAAAATAACTTGGTGATTTTTCCATTGTTATTTGTCCTTCAATTGTATATGGCATATGATGTCGATACCAATGTAAACCTTTTGAATAATGTTTATCAAAAAAATGTACTTCACAACCGGATGCTCTTACATCCGGATGTAAACGTATAAATTCTAATAATGCTCTAGTACCACTCTTTTTAACACCAATTATTAATGCATCTGGTAAATGCCTTGATGGTCTTAAACCTTGTTGCCTTAAAAATCTATATTTTGGTGAACCATCTGTTTCATTTAAATTAAATGTTAATGGTACAATACGAACTATAGAACCTAAAATTTTTATTTCTGATGGTTGTTCGGTGGTCACAATTGATGATGATAATGATGATGACGATGATAATAGGACATTTTTAATTGGACTCTGGATGTACAAAAAAATAAAATAAAATAAAATAAATAAAAAAATAAATAAGTATTTTTATTTACATAAATATATCACAGGTAACACATATTATAGAGAGAAAAAAAAAAAAAATAAACAAAAAATTAGAAACTTTTATAATTTGATTATTTAAAAAAAAAAAAATTGTTTTCTCTTTACCTTTTTAAAGGTTTTATTTATACTTGATATTAAACATGAATTAAATGAATACGAAAAATATAAAATAAATACACAAAATAATATTGTAATTGCAATTGTTCGATTACTAAGATTTGTATACCAATTTGTAAACATTTTATTTTATTTTATTTATTTTTTTTTTTTCACTTTATTAATTCATTTAATTGTTACCGATTTGATTTAATTTTTTATTCATGTAAAAATTATTATTATTTTGGAGCTTGTATCATAATTATGTTTTATATTTTATTTAAAACTACATTTTTAATTTATTTATTATTTGATTTAATTTTTGATTTAATATTTACATTTATTTTTTGTCTTAATAATATGCTAAAGAATTTACACATTTTGTTTTTTTGAATCACCTTACATATAATTGATATTTAAAAATAATTAATTTTTCTTAAAAAAAAAAAAAAATAACTTTTTTTTTGTTTTTAATTTCATATTATTATTCCGTACGAATTATGTTCTATGCTGAAAAATTTAAACACCACCTTTAAAGTTCTCCTTTTAGCAACTAACAAACAACTTAAAATTTATAAATATTATTTTTGGGTATAGATAGAGGCAAATATTTTCCTCTAAAATATACATTTTTTGTTTTTTTTTTTTGTATTTTCTATTTTTTTTTTTTTTTTTAATATTATTTTTATTTTATGTACAGTTATTTGTCAACGCAGTCAAGGTGATTATTGTACAAATACACGTATACAATTGTATATATGAAAGAGATCCGTATTCAATTCATGTACGGTAGATATATCACTGTACGCTGCTAGATGTTAGCCGAATATTTTATGTACATTTAAAACAAAAAAACAAAAAAAAAAAAATATTATTAACATTTTCTCTCATTTTCCTGTATCGTAAATTTTTCTCCAATAACGCAAACATATGCAATAAATTTTCCGCTCATGTATATATTTGTATATGCATACTCTATATATGAATCAGTGTTAAAAAATAAATGTATACACAATTGTATGTTAACATGATGATTTTACAACTAAAATGCATGTAGCTATGGGAAAATGTTGATTTTCTTATTCTATCATCTCTTTTTGGTTTTTTTGTTTTTTTTTACGTAATTTTTGTAATATATAAAATTTTGAGTTTGTTTTGTGTGAATCTTTTTGTTTGTACTTGCGCACTAGAATGATCAAATAAAAATATATATACATTAGGTTTTGTTTGTTTTTTTGTATGAGTATATAGTAAATGTATATGAATAATAGGGTGTTTTCAATTTATTAGAAAAAATATATTTTTGTAACCGTTACTACGGAATTTCAAATAAAACAGAAAAAACATTTTTTTTTTTTTTTTGTTCAAATGAAAACAGAATTTTTAATGAATTTTCTCATTTTATATCCTGTATGTGTAGTAAAATGTTTTTTCTTTTTTTTTTTTCATTATTTTCGTGAGACTTCCTTTTCATCAAATCTCATTAGAATCCTTTTTTGTTTTTTTATTCTGATTAAATTTGAGTTTATACTTTAATTTTTAATCTGATTTCCTTAATAATAATTTTAGTTCAGCATATATGTTCGTATAGTATCTATATGAATATATTTAGCGCTAGAGTCTTTTTTTTTCTTTTACTGAATTTTTCATTAATTAAATTCGTTACATTTTTAATACTCATCAATTTGAAATTATCAAAATAAAAATTTTCTGTTAAAATTCTCATATAAAATTTGAATTTATTTGGATATCCATCTAGAATTTCTTCTAACTTTGACTAAGAACTTGTAATTTAAAAATTATTCGATTTGAATAAATAAAAAAAAAAAAACACCCTTTTTCATACATAGGTAAATTCGATAGAAAAATTAAAAATAAAAAAATAAAAAGAAAAAGAAACGAACAATTGTAAAAATATTTCATATAAGATTCACAATACTCAGTGCATGTATTTTTAGATAAAACCATATAAAATGCTCAAAAATATCTTATCACATAAACGACTGGTTAAAGAAAAATCTTTTCCATAATTCTCTTTTATTCTCAATGTCTTAGACCAATTTAAACATAATTTTATGTATGTATGTGTATGTAAAATTTTGCTTTTGGTTATTTTAGCTTTTCTATTTATTTTATCTAAAATTTTGCTTTCCTTATCAACACTTTATCTTGTATTTGCTTAAATGTAGAAGTGAAAGTTTTTTTCTTTAACATTTTATTATATATTTCTTATTTTATTTTTTTCTTATTGTTGTTCTTTTTTTTTTTGTTTTGTGTGTTATTATTACATTTTTCTCTTCTCAATTCATTTTCATTTAATTTTTTTTTATTTTTTATTTTTTCATTTTGATGTTAAAATTTGCTTGGCATAGTCACGTTCTTATAACATTTTTTGGGAGTCAAGAAAATATAAAAAATAAAAAAGACAAATTGTATGCAGATGCTGCCAAAATGATAAAAATTTATAAAAAATATGACGAGCATATGAATAAAAACAAAAAAAAAACAAAAAAAATTCAGAAATATACAATTTTGTATTTGCGGTGTACATACGTTATATGTTCATATGTGATGTATGAATATAGGTAACACAGCACAGCAAGCACAGTGCTTAGCATCAGGAAATTGGATTTCAAAAAAAAAAAAAATGTTTTTCCTAAAATCATATTTTTGAATTACAATCTTTTCCAATATGTATTTGGATAAAATTTTTAAAAATTTTTATATGTTTGGTATTTTTAAGTTTGAATCAAATTTAACTGACAAAGTATAAAAATTTATAAAAATTTTATATTGAAAAAGTTCGTTGGAAAAATTTTAACTTGATTAATTTTATAATATTGATTTTCATTCGTATTTGCTAATGTTCGTTCGATTTTACTCAGCGATGTTAATATGTACGCAAATACATTTACCTTTACTTTATTTTATTTTTGAAAAAAACACGATATTTTTCTTTCACTTAAAATGAATTTGCGAATTTTTTTTTTTTTTTTGAATCGTTAAAAAGAAATTTATAAATTTATTTATTTTTATTATTTGCATACATATGTATGTATATTTTTTATACTAATTTTCAATTTTTACGTAAATATTCATAATTTTTTATTTATTATTCAAAAGTATGAGGCAAATGTTCATATTATTTATTTAAAAAAAAAAAAAAAAAATTACATGTACGTATGAAGTGCTATGATGAGTTCGCAAAATTAAATAATTTGAAAAAATTTAAGTTATAAGTATACGTAATTTTTATATTTAAAAATTCAAAATAAATTGTGGAGGTAACAGACAACGACTACATATGTGCGTATATCACTTAAAGTGCAAAAATTTTTTAAACGGCCTTATCTAGAAGGGAGGTAAAGATAGGCCAACTATGGGAGATGGAAGACCACTGAGGGCAGAAATCTCGAAGATCTTTCAAATCTAGACTACATAAAGTACGTTACTCTCCTTGCTAAAAGGATTAATGCCTTTATGTAGACAAATAAAGAATGAGAGATACAATAAGCTTTCTTAAGTTGCATTGTTGAGGCAACCCAACCTCGTCTTATCCTTGTGAACTTAACTTAACTTAGGCCCACTATACATTTTTTATTTTCACTTCTGAACATAACCTAACATCTGACGACCGATCATCGGTTACCATTCACAATTCAAATATTCTGTATTCCAAGGATAAATACACGCGTTAAATTCAAATTTTATTATTCATTTTTATGTTTAAAATTAATATAATTTTAATTTAAAAATTATCTTAGAATAAAACTCCCAATGAAATGATATCAATATAGGGAAAATTTGAAAAGAAAATTTTTAAATTAAAAAAAAATACATACATACGAGTATATTAAGAGCTTATAAATTATAGTTCCATTTTATTATGAAAATGAAAAATGAGCATAAAATGAAAATATTTATTGATTGTATATATTTATTTATTTATTTATTTTATTCTAGTCATAGGAGGTAAATGTACGTACGACGTACATACGTATAAGTATTATGTGTTATAGAAAAATAAGGCACTTTGATTTACAAACGTTCAAACGTACATAACGTATGTACATACATATATATAAATATATATTACACAATTTTTATTCATGCACTTTATAAATCAGGTTAAAAGCATTCTTATGTTATTTATTTGAAAAATTCGTTTATTTTGATTTTATAAATATGAGAAAGGACAAAAAAAACAAAAAAAAAAATCAAATGTACACATATTTGAGCATATAATAAAAGAAAACTTTAAATATTGATTTAAGTTATGAACAACAAAAAAAAGTACCACCAACAAAATATTAATAGAAGTTAAGAAAAATTCATCACCTGCTCATACATACCTTTATTTTATTATTTAAATTCAATGGATGTGATGTACACCTGCTTGTAAAAATAAGTAACATTGTATAAACTTTCTATACTTTCAATAAGAAAAAAAAAAGAAAAACAAGAAAAATCTTTTAGAAATTCAATAACCAATAAAAAATGGCAAAAATTTATTTTAAATTTGGTTTATATGAAAAAAATTCTCAAAAATATGGAATACACACATATCGTCATGTACATCTGTATTAAAATATATGCGTGCATATCTATTGTTCTTTAATAATAAAATTGTATTTATTAATAAAAAAAAAAAAAATAGAAGATTCCTATGGTTTAATCGAATAATAAATCTTTTCACCTTATCTTGTTATTATTAAGAACATAAATTTAAAAATTGATACAGGATATACAACTGCATGATTTCATTATTAGATTTATGATTTTCACATACTGTTTTTTTGTACCTAATTTTCAGTGGTTTTTCATATAGAAATAAAGACCACAAATTTTCTAAATTAAGATTTTCTTGGTTATTACACATACAAAACACATTCAAATTATACACAAAAAAAAAAAAAGATTTTTCAAATTTTTCATGAAAGATTTTATTTATATGAAAATACATAATAAAAAGAAAAATTTTAAATTATTTCAACAAAAAAGTAATAAAATAAATTGGAATTAAATTGGTATCAATTTAATGGTTTAAAAGAAAAAAATAACAAAAAAAGGATAACGAATTTTCTTGCATTTTACACAATTACAAGTTGTATTTTTAGGTTCATGAATAAAAGATATACAATATAGGAAGAAAAAAAAAAAACAAATCGGAAAAATAAAATGTAAATGTAAATGATACTATAAAAACCTGAAAAAGGACAAAATGACCGTCATTTAGTTAAATTTTTTATTTGAAAAACTTTGATTTCTTTTAATAAACTTTCTTGTACAACATTGTAAAATGTTTTATTTAAAATTTGTATAGTAAATAAAATATTCTTCTTCTTTTAGAAAAAGAACCTCCTGAATAGGTCCTTAGTCTCGTGCCTTATACATAGCCAAGTAAATAAAATATTAGCAAAACAAAAAGACAATTTATTTTATATTTTCTTTTTTATACATTTTTAAGGTAAAATACGAATTCCATAGACAATACAATGAAAATTGAGAATCAAATCAATAATAAAATTTTAAAATGAAATTCATGTAAATTTTCAAAATAAAATTTTATGATATACTGATTTTTAACTGAGACTCGATTTGGGCTGGAGCGCCCATTGAAAAAAGTGGAAAAAGATTTTTAACAAATTATCAAACAAAATGATTTATCTAATTTTCTAAAAATTTTATATTTATAAAACTTGTAACAATTATTAATAAATAGTAAATTTACTTAAACTCTAAGGAAAATATTGTACAAAAAATACATCTTAGAAAAAAAAAAAAACTAAATAAATTTTATAGATTTGTTTGATGAGTAGATTTTGAATAATTATTACCTGATATTATTGATGATGATGATGATGATATTGTTGGTATTGTACCATCTTTAAGATATTTAACATTTAATTTTTCAATTTGATGTTTTTTAAATATAATACCTAATAATTCATATTGTATATCAAATAATTGTATTTTATATGTTTTTGGTATTTGTAAACTAATTAATATTGTTAATAATGTTATAATTATTAAAAATGTTATACCATGTGCAATTAATATTGATTGATCTTTACTATAAAAATATAAATTATTTTTATCATTAATAAAATATATATAAATTAATATAATACTAATTAATTGTGTTAAATATGATAAAAATATTGTTAATTCTGTAAATATAAAATTTGTTATTTCAATTAATGCAATTTTAATATTAGATAATGTTATACCAAATAAAAAACAATTTAACCAAAATGGTATTAATGTATTTAATGAATTAAATGTAATCATACCAATTATAGTAAATATTATTTGTCCAATAGATGAAAATAAAAATATGATTTTAATATTTAAAAAATACATTGATATTGTACCAATTAATGCACCAATTAATATTATCCAAAACATAAAACTAAATGTTATAGTTGATGTTAAACGGATTGCATCATTTAATGAAAACCAAAACATAAAATACATAAATAAACCAAAATAAATTGCATCTGTTAATATTAATATTAATGTAACATATAATTGTCGTGATTTTGTTACATAAAAAAAATCTACACGTTTTATTATATCTGATCGTTTATCAAATATTGTTCCATTTGAATTAGCTATATGAATATCATTATCAAAACATTTTCTATAATCAATACTACCATATAAATCAAATATTTTAATTATAATTAATAATGATAATACAAATAAACAACAACTAATATTTAATCCAGCATAACCAATATAAATATCTGATGGTATTTGATAAGATGAATCATGATTTGTATTATTAAGAAAATTCATATATTTATTAGCTATAACTGAAACAGATGATGATATACCAAATAGATACCAAACAAAACATGATGATAAAAATATTGATCTAGTTGATTTTGATGATATAATATGAAGATAACTTAAAGCTGATATATAAGTAAGGCCATGACCAAAAAATGATAGAAATGCTCCAACTATATCTGCAATTTCAATAAAAAAAAAAATAAAAAGATAAAAATAAAAAGATAAAAATAAAAAAAAATTAAATTAGCTATTATTATTATTATTTAAAGCACGGAGGATAACATGAGGTTTGATAGCCTCGACACTGCAGCTTTTCTAAGTTTAGTTTATTGTATCCCTTACCCCCGGTGTTTTTACATAAAGGCACATATCTTTCTAGCTAGATACACGACATATTTTATGTAGTCAATATAAAAAAGATCTTCCAGATTACTGCCCGCTGAAGTAATCCTTCTCCATCTTTCTAGGGCAACACACAATCCTCCAGTATGTGTGTTGATGTTTCCTCTTCTTCGAGGCATAACCTACAATGTAGGTTATCAACATTGAAGCCTAGCTTTTGCAGCTGAATTAAATTAGTGAAATTTAATTGAATTTCTGTATTTTCGTAAATTTTTTTTTTTTTTGCTTTTTTTTTTGTTATCAAATAAATTGGTATTTTTCATTTAATTATTTAAATTCTATTTATTTTCATTTAGTTTAATTGAAATTTTTTTGAAAATGATTTTAATTTCAATTAAAATAAAACTTGTTTTTTTTTTTTTGAATTGTATACAAATTACAAACAGAACAATTAAATTAAATGATTTATTAAAATGTACATATTTAGATTTTTGCATTTTATTTTATTTGATAATTAAATTCACTTTCGTTATCTAAATTGATTATATTTTTGATTAATACGATAAATCTCATAAAATAAAATTTTAATTCATTTAAGTATTTACAAACACAAATATTCATGTATGGTTTTGTACATGTTTTAATTAAACAAATATATGAGAAAAAAAAAATTCCTTGATAACATATACAATGCAAATATTTATGTTTATACAATCAGTACAATAATAATAATACAATACAGACATGATGTATTTGTGTAACGTACAATTTATAAATCTATGAGCATATATATAGGTAATTATAAATGAAAAGCTTTAAATAAAATTGGTGATGTCAACTTGAATTTTTTTTTTCTATGCGGTGAATACCTAATAATAATCCTATTTAAAATTGTTCATGATATTTATATTGTACATAATATGTAACATACCAAGTTTGTCTGCAAAAAAGAATCCACTTCCTATTAAATTTATAAATGCAGCTATTATCAGTATATTATAATGTAAAAATATAATTCGTCCTTTACATAATTTTGTTAAATAAAATATCGTTGATGTTATAAATGCACATATTATTCCAAATATGAATGGTCCATAACGTATAAATTGCATATTATTACGTTCTAATACGAATGCGCTAAATGTGTAACCCATTAAAAGACCACATGGTAAAAATGTAATTCCAGCTAGATAAAATAAAAAATATACACATGTGATTGCAGTATTATATTAGCATTGCACAATAATATAATATGGTATATAATGTATTTTAATTTAATTATGAAATTCAAATTTGAATGTTTAACTAACCAACTAATCTTGGTCCAAGTTCAGATATAGTACATAAAATACGTTCTAAAATTTGATTAACCATTTTTTTATTTATTTATTTATCTTCTTTTTTTTTTTTATTTCACACAAATATTCAAATTTCACGTTTACACACAATGGTACAGTACATATGAATAATTAAAAACAAATTAAAGGATAAAATCCAATTAATTAATTAAAATTTAAATGCCAACGTAATACACTGTATATGAGTACAACATTATAATTATTAAATGTTCGCTTAATAATATAATTATACGCGTATATATCATTTTAGAGCTTAATACAATTAAAAATGATACTATTGTAAAAAATTTTCATTACAAATACAAATGAAAAATTAAGTTAAATACCGTTTTTTTTTGTGTGTACAATATGATTGTGCACATACGATATATGGTGATGTATGTACATGTGGAGATATATGTATGTACATAGGTAGAATTAAAATTAAAAATGAAAATATGTGAAAAGATAAGAAATCATACAGAATGCGTTGATTAGATATACGTGTGTATATTTTATACTTTTCATAGACTTTTTTTTTTTTTTAAATTTAGATATCACAACATTGAGTCATTTACAATTTAATAAAACAATTTAAAAAAAATGTGTATTTTAAATGTTCATTATTCTCGTCTATACGTATAGACCTATGTTACGTGTATATCAAAAAATAATTAAACAAAACTGTTTTATAATACATATAAGCTACACATTTGTATATTTAAACATACATGTTTCTATAAAAAATTAAACACATGTTTTGTTCTAATATAAAATGAAAATATACACAATGATTTATTTTCAAATAAAAAAAAAATTTAATATGATGTTCAGTTTTTAAATAAATAACGTTCACAGGTGTTTTGAATTTTCTTTACAATTTTTTTTTTTTTTTTGTAATTATTATAATTTCTTTACATGGTTAAAAATTATCATCTAATTTTAATTGATTTCATTTTCATTGAAATTAGAAAAAATAAAAATAATACAGATTAAAAAATACATTAGATTGGTCTTAAATTGATTATATTTGTATTTTTTAAATTTTATTTTAGATAAATTACATATGAAAGCTTATTTGAAAATATTTTACATAATTATGTATACAATGTAATGTATACAGGCATTACAAAGAGCTCACGTGTAACTGAACGATTCTTTAATAATCAGTAATTTCATAATTAATTATTGATAATAAAGTGTAAAGTACAATTAACAAGGTCTAAAAGCGATTCAAAAAGTCACAGTTATAATTTTAAAAAAATTAAAACAAAGACATAAAAAGTTTCTTGGACAGAATTTCATAATGTTGATCCATAATTTGAGCAAATGGAGTAAAATTTATGTATGGACTTGTCTCGTATTGGATTGTAATATTGAAGAAAAAGAAAAAATTTTCCATTTCCCAGAAATTGTTTTTTAAACATAAAATTAACGAATTATTGAAAAAATAATAAAAAAAATTGAAATTAAAATTTTCTTTACAAATTTCGTATTTCAAACATAAATCATATCAGATCAGAAATAAAAAATTAAGTAATTTTTTATCAATTAATTATAATAAATTTTTAAAAGTTTATTTTATTTTTTTTTTTTTTTGAATGATATTAAAATTAGTCTGTTTAGACAGTCTGAAATGAATAAAATATCATTTTAAATACAAAGTAATTTTATTGAAATTTATTAATTTGCGTAAATAAATAAAATAACAAATTTATATTCTATTTTTAAATTTTTTTATTCATTTTGTTTAAAGTCGTTAACACTTAACAACATTTACAAAAATTTTTATTTTCTTTTTGTATTTAAAATGCTGAAATGTTAATGATTATATAGAAATTTTACCATTAGATACATATATCCTAACATACTGATTATATATTTTTTGTTTTTAATAAAAAAAAAATATATTCAAACTATTTTTAACTTATTTCATGTCAATAAAATAATTACTTATATACAATATATTTTATATAAAAGATTTTTTTTTTTTTAAAAAAACTTAAAAAAATATCTTTTTCTCAGAATAAAATTTATTTTTATTCGAAATTAAAAAAAATACCACAAAAATTTATAAAAATAAAATAAAATAAAAATAATTTTCCAAATTTATATCCTACAGAAGATAAAATTGAATAAATTATGAATGAGTAAATGATTACAGGTACGTGCAATAATAAATTGTTACATGAAAATTCATATTCAAATATGCATGTATGTACTTCATACATGGTATCTTGCAGGTACTTGCATATATGCGTAGAATTTAAAAAAATATGAATAAAATTTATGAAAAATTTCATATTATTTTGATTGGTGTTTCTATGTTCATATAGAAGAATGCATAAATAGTAGCAATAATTTTTAATGAATGGAAAATAAAATACGTACATATAAATTGTTATAACCGAATAATTTTCTCAACGAAATTATGCTTTGAATTTAAATTGATTGTGTATAAATATATGCAAAAGTATTTGTTAAATATTTTTGAGTGTATTTTCCAATAACGGAATAAAAAATACAAATAAAATGATAATGAGCACTTATTTATCATCTAAATTTGTAGGTGTATATTTAGAAGAAAATAAAAATTTATGAAAATTCTAATTTCACTTTTATTTTTTTGTATATTTTCTTTATCGGTAATTTTCATTATTCACATATTTATTTTTACTTGCATATATTCATTTCATATTTTTCTTATAAATCATCAAGGAAAACTATTTGAAAACCGGAAAATTTGAATTTGATGTTTTTTTTTTTTATACATTTCGTAAAAATTACAAGCAATTTCCACAAACTATTTAAGAAAAACTAAAAATTTTCTAAAACTTAAAAACAAATTACGGTCACACTTATTATATACTCTTGTGCTTGTGATCATGAATATTATACATTATTTGGCGTGTGAATTGTGAGATCATGATCGGTATGAATTAACTCACTTACACATACATGATTTTTAAAATCCACAAAATTTTCCTGAGAGTATTTTTTTTCTTTAATAAATTTTCTTTTTCTCATTCTCTTCAAATAATGTATGTATATTTTACATGTTAAAAAGCACATTTTCTAAAAAGTATTCGTGAAAATTATCTCGCTATCCAAATTTTACTTTTCATTTTCTTTGGTTTCTTGTTTTTTTTTTTTTTTTTTGTTGAGAAATTTATAAATTCGGTAAATAAAAAATTTTCATCAATATGTACATAAGTATATACATTACGTATTTGATTTTCATTTTTATCTCATTATTAAATTTTGTGTGATCAAGGTGGAAAATACAAAAAAAAATATAATAATAATTATAAAATAAACATGTAAAATTTGAATAAGAACAAAAAATTTTTTTAATTTGAATTTGAAGTGATTTTAAAGTTTCTAAAATACAATAATTAAAGGTGAAATTAAATTTAATTTGAATTTGAAAAATACATCATTAAATTTTCAATACGTACAATTAAATTACGGTTTTTCATAATGTGACGATCATGGAATTTTAAAGTGAACAAAATAATTTTTTTTAATTTATATATAGAGTTTTAATTCATAAATATTTAAAAATATTCATAAAATATTTAAAGCACTATCATAATAAAATTTTAATTAAATAATTTTTTTTTTACATATAAAAAAAATTCGTTTTTTCCAAAATATTTTTTTAAATGAAAAAAAAAAAGAAGAAAATTAATAAATAAATTTTAAAAATGGAATATAAAATTTAAATTAAATTAGAAAATATCTACAGCAGAGAATAAATGTGTATTTAATTTTGTATATATTTAAAATAAAGAAGAAAAATTTTATAAATGTGTGTATCATATTTATAAGCGCATAAAATATTTTTGAAAATAATAATAAGAAGAAAAATATGAGAGAAATGAAAAAAAGGAAAAATTCATACACATTTACATATAACATGATTTTATTTCATTGTATCATCATTTTCTTTTATTTATTTTATTTTTTATTTTTTTTTTGTGAATTCCATTAATATGATGTTCTGATATTTCGTTTTTCTTTTCTTCTTAATGACTCTTTATAAACTTAATAAAGTGGCTTTTAGTTCATTTTTGCGTGTACATTATAATAAATTTATATATTTTGATTTTATATAAATGTATTTATTTGTATTTAGAATTTGTATTTGTAGAATTACATACACTTTATATATGAATGAGAAAATCAAAGTAAATAATAAAAATAATAAAAACATTGAGTAAAAATACACAAATCAAAATGAATTCTTTGTGTTTTTATTATATTATTTTAATGTTGTGTTGTATAATGTGTACATGTGTGATATTTTCATCACTATATATATGTAAACATTTTTCATTTTAATACGTGTATTGTAAATATTTTTGATGTTGTAGAATTTATTTCGATTTTAATAAAAGTTTTTTTTTTCTTTTTTAGTGACCATTAGTTTACATGCTTACCAACACATTACACAATGTATTGAATCCCCCCTCGTCAAAGTCGATATGAAAATTTGTCCGTTAATACATTTTCCGTTTTTCTCTACAGATTATTGCAAAAATTCAAATTAGAAAAAAAAAAATGAATACACTAAAATATTGAAGATAAAAAAATAACAAAAAAAAACATAAGTGGAATTAATTTTTGTTGTATGTGTGTTTATTTGATTTATATCGAAAACTTAAAAACCACATTGAAAAATTTGAAATTAAAAAAAATTTTTTTTTTAAAAAATGAAAAGCACAAACAAGGAAAAACAAAAAGTGTTACACAGAAAAAATTTTTCTATTATTTTGTATTGTGAAAAAATAAAGCTTTTCTTGATATTTTTAAGTGTGTAAAATATTATATTTTACTCATATAAGTGTATAAGTGTGATTTTTATAATATAAAAATAAATATCAATGTGAAATAAGACAAAATTTTTTTTGGATTAACATACAATTTTATATGTTGTACATTGAATTGTAGGAAAAACCACTGATATCTGTTGATTTTATTTAAATTTAGTAATTACAAATTTTTATTTAATTTGGAAAAATTTTTAAAAAAGTGAAAATTTTTATTTTAATATAAAAATAAAAGTAAAAAGGAAAAACAAAAACAAAAAAAAAACAAATTTTAAATGAAATATAAAATTATTTGGAAATACAAGTTATTTTCTCTTTAATTTTTTCAAATAATAATAAAAAAAAAATTATCATAAAAAATTGCTGACGTTATAAAATGTGAAAATTCTTTGAATGAATCATCGTATATTGACATTTTTACAGTTGTTATTTTTAAATCTGTGCGTATTCCTTTAAGACAATAGAGGAAAAACAATTTATTGTTCAATTAAAAAAAAAATAATAAAAAATAGTGAAAGTTTTAAATAATTGAATACAGAATGGAACGTTGTATCGTTTTGTTCAAAAGAATGAATTTGTATTGAATAAAGGTAAAATTTAGATTTAACTGTCATTTACTTAATTTAAATTTTTTTTTAGCTTTAATATGCTTAGACACATAAAGCAAAAATGATCATTTTCTGGTCCATTATATTGCAAATATTATTTAATAAATTTTTTAAAATAATTTTTACCTTAATAAAAATGAAATAAATGCAATTATTTAAAAATGAGTATTTTTCAAACAAAAAACATAAAAATCATTTATTTTTAAAAAAAATATCTTTTATTTATAAGGCAATTAATTCATATACATTCTTACTTAATATCCAGAAATATTGAAATTTACCAGATAAAGTACTTGAATTTAACATTCAATAAATTTTATTATTTATTTTCGTATCAATTAAGTGAATCTTTTAAATAGCAAATTTATTTGAATCAATTTTAAAATTTTGTTTCAAATTATACTTTCATTTTTATTATGTATAGATAGATACATTTTTTTTTTTTTTTTTTTGAAGAATTTTTCAAGTATGTATTCGTTTTTTTGTTTTGTGTTTTTATATGATAAACGATTTTTTTTTTGAAATTATTTTAAGTGAGAGTAATAAATATTCAACATAAATATGAAGTTTTTAAATATATTTTTTTAAAAATTATAAAATTCGAAGTTTTAAAAAATTCAAAATAAAAACATAAAAAAATAAAATAAACAAATATTTTTGAGATATATATATACATACGTTATGTAACAATTAATTTGAGTAAAATCATTTTAAATTCAAATTTAAAAAAAAAAAAAAAAAAATTTAAAAAATATGGATTTAAATTAATTTTGTTAAAACAAATTTAATTTTGTTTTTTATTAAATTAATTATTGCATATATAATCAATTTATATAATGTTTACTTATACATAAAATTTGAAAAAAAGAACTTTTTTTCTATACCTATATATATACGTGTATTATACATGTTTTTATTATAATGTTATTTTAATGAAAATGAAAAGACAAAATCTATAAATAAATTTGTAAACAAAAATATTATATGGTAATATGTATGAATATTATACGATAAATTCTTTCAATGAAAATTCTAATGATTAGTAAAATTATGTACATACGTTTTAATTTTTTTTGTTTTTCAGAAAAATTCGAAAAAAAATTTGTGCAAAAACAAAATGAATTCAATATATAAATTATATGTACATATGAGTATATCAGAACAATAAAATATGTGTACTATCAAGTACTATAGATACGTTAATAATACACATATCTTGTAATATGAATATATGTGAAATAATTATTATACAAATAAAATTTATTCAATATACATATTGAATATTTTATAGATAAAAGGCACGTGCTCTAAAATTTTATAAGTATGTTTATAAATTGAAAATCCAATTAATATATATATCCAAGAATTAAAACGTTACATTTAAAAAAAATAAAAAATAAAAAAAAACTTGTAGTATATTCTTGTTAAAATGAGAAATTGATTTGTTATTAATTTAATTGAAAAGTAATAAATGATTATATATAGGATATACATTTAAAAGAGTCGTTTTTGTTTACTTTTATTTTTGATTTTTTTTTTTTTTTATTTAAAATATTTTCTCTATTGAATTCAATCAATATATTTGTTTATATAGGATCAGGAAATTATTTAAAAAAATAAAAAATCGAATAAAAAGTTCAATGCCTTATTTTTAAATTAAAAATACACAGAAATTGAAAAATATATAAATTTAAATAAAATACTTTTATGCTTCTTTAATTGAAAATTCTCACGATAAAATTTTTTCTTTTATAATTTGAATATAATATAAATGTACATATATAAATACATCAAGTAATCTCTTTTGAAATTAAATAAAGTTCTATATCAATAAACTAATACTTAATGAAAAAAAGCAAAAAATAAAAATAAATAAATGAAGACAGGAAACTTAAAAAAAGGAAAAAAAACATTATGAAAACTTCTAAAAATTCACATTTTTCAATTAATACCATACAAATCAATAATGTACCTAGATCTTGTGGAAAATAAAGAAAAAAAAAATTAAATTATTTCTTTTTATTTTTCCTGGATACAAATATATGTATATAAACGATGAAATTCTCATTTTTCTTATTACACGTTTTTAACATTTAATACATTTAAGCATTAAAACTGTAATGTATGTTTACCATTTCTATCAACACATTTATTTGGTAAAGACCTTGATTGTATTTTACACTTTGTTGTTGTTTTTTTTTTTTTAAATCTTAATTCAATTTTGAAATTGACTGAATGGAAAATTTTCTTTCCATGTATTTTCCGGAATGTTTTGTATACATACATATGTACAAAAATACAGGCACACGTGTGTATTGTATACATATATATATGTATTTGTGTTGTGAAAATTTAGTTTCATTTATTTTATAAAATAAAAGTTTATTTTTATTGAATTTGTTGATTGAAGAAAAAAAAAATTTTTTTTTTCATTGATTTATAACTTAAAATCATCAACTAATAATTAATTACTGATGGCCTATTCTTTTTGTTACTATAAGTAATACCATCTAATACTAAAGTAACTAAGAAAGTTGTTTGAATGTTCGTTAGTAGATTAAAATTCAAATTTTAAAATTGATACATTTCAGTTGATTATTCTGAATTGTTAATATGAAAAAAGAGTATCATGTTTTATATTGGAAAACAATTAATTGATTTAATTAATTAAGAATATATGATACAGATTTTTTTTTTTTCTTAAATTTAATATTCGAAGTGACGCCAAATACATTTACGAATTTGTGTTAAAATTCAAATAAAAATAAATTGAAATTAAGTTAAAATTTTATGTAATATAGAAACAAATTAATATTGATGAGTAATGCTAAAAAATGAATAAATTTTCTTGCATAAATTATTAATTATAAAAATGAAAATAAAAATAAAAACATTTGAAAAAAGAAAGAAAAGCAAATAAATTGAATGAAATGATAGAGCTTGTTTTTTTTTTTTGTATCTAAATAAAATGTTAATAAAAATAATACAAGAGCACTTATGTTCTGTTATAAATTTCATATCAATGTATTCTCAATTTATTATGTATAGTTCTTAGTTTTCAACAAAATATTAATTTTTTTATATGTGCAATATATTTTCTATCTGTATATTCATGTACATGTTGTATGTATACTATACATATTTTACATTATATCTACAAATCTCAATAAATTGATTTTATTACATTCTAGATAAATTATGAGAAAATTTTATAAAACATGTACATACTCGAACATACGTGTATTGATCATATGGGAAAGCTTTTAGTAATTGTATTATAAATAATTCGAATATACATAAGTATTACATTTACATATACATACATATATGCACATTAAATGTACAGAAAGTAAGATTAATTTGTTTATAAATTCATAAAAGGAGTTCAAGGAATTTAAAATACATACGTAGTTCATTTTAAGATAATAAAAGCATTTCTTAACGTATGTTTATGTACTATATATATTATACAAAACAAATTATTTTGATTTTATTAATGTTAAATTGATTACAACGCATTTTATTTTACACAGAAAACATCAATTACTAATTAATATGTTTTTAAAATGTTCACATATATTTTCCATTAATATAAATAAAACGTACTTCCTACAATTTCAGTTCATTGCTTTATACATACATATATGTATGTATGCGAATTTCTATCGTAAAACTTAATAACAAATAAAATAAGAATTTTAAGAATTTTAAGAATTTCGAATATTCTTTAAAAAATTATCTACCATAAATAATATTATTAAAGTATAAATTTTTTCTGATTGTCTATCATTTTTCTGAAACAAAAGTTTGTATAAATTTTGAAACTGTAACGATTTTTCTTTTTTTTTGAAATTTGATTTTCCAGAAACAAAAATTTATAAAAATTTTCGAAACTATACAGATATTTTTTTTTTAAAGAATTCAAAAGCAAAATTTATATTTTCTAATAAAATGTAATTTAATATTTTAAAAAAATATTTCATGATAACAAGTTTCTTGAATCAAAAATAAGGCAAAGTTTTAACATTTTACTCATCTTAAAGATTTTGTAATGAAACATCATCTTAAGATTTTGTAATATAAAGTTATAAATTAATTTTATTATTTTCAAATTTTTTTTTTTTTTTGAATCTTTTATTAAACTACATCAAATATGTTTTTATTTTGTTTCAGAAATTTTCATTTTGTATAGAAAATTTTTTCCGAAATGGACATTTCAAAATTGAACAAATTAAGTATTCAAGGTATATACAGATTAATAGGCTATACATAGCAATAAATATTATAGATAGGTAAAAAGAAACAAAAAAAAAAAAAAAAAAAAAGAAAACATTATATAAATTCTATCAAAATGATGTTTACTGGAGGTCATGGCCGTCGAAAGGCTGCTAATGGACAATCTGGAAGTCAACAAAGATTTCGCAATACACGTAACGAGGTACGTATCATATTATGTCTAGTATAATAGATAATATTGCGTTCACAAACAAAAAAAAAAACGAATTAAATTAAAATTTTTGTTTTTTAATTTTTTTTCAAATTATTAGTCACGACATAAAACAAGCAACAGATCAAATTGGGATGATTCAACATCAAGTGGATATTACACAGATAGTTATTGTGGTCGTATGTCATCTGATTATTCAACATCAACATTTGGTGGTTTCCGGCAAAAATCCAAAGATGATGCGTTACATTCGTCCAATGTGCAAAAGACAAAACCTGGCAGTATTGCAAAACGTCGAGGTGCCATTAAGCATCAAAGGTATCATTTTATTATAAAACATATGTTAAGACAAAAATACACCATGTAAACTATATGAATATAATAATTTCTTATATCGATTGATCAATGAACTATTTCTATTACACGTTTTCTAAACACATCTCCACTACTACACTACTACATACATACATGCATGTCCTAAATATTTTTATATTTTCTAAATAAATTGATCACACCTGTTTTCATATTCATGGTTAATTACGAAAATTTCAATATTAATTACTTTTTGATTGTCAGAAATTTTTTTCTTCTAATTATTGAATTTTCTTTTTTAATTACATTTTATTTTAGGACACATGAGGTAAATGGACACAAATTTGTTGCAAAATTTTTTCGTCAACCAACATTTTGTGCTTTTTGTAAAGATTTTTTATGGGGTTTTGGAAAGCAGGGATATCAATGTAAAAGTGAGTATATCAACAAAATAAAGTAAAATAAAATTTTTTAGAATAAATTTAAAAAAAAAAAAATTGTAGCATGTCAAACAGCCGTTCATAAAAAATGTCATGATAAATTGTTAGGAACTTGTTCAGAGTCAAGTTTTAATTCAGAAAGCACAATTGTAAGTTAAAATATTTAAATCTGTATTTTTTTGTTTTTTTTTTTCACATTTTCTATAAAAATGTATATTTTTGTTGTATTTACAATTTTAACAGTATTTACGTGAACGTTTCAAAATTGATGTTCCACATCGTTTTAAGGTTTATACTTTTATGTCTCCAACATTCTGTGATCATTGTGGTTCTCTATTATATGGTCTTTTTCGGCAAGGTTTAAAATGTGAAGGTAAGTAAAATAAATTTTTCATTGAAATTACATTTTTGAACTATACATAATATTTCAAATAATTAAAAATTTGTATAATAAAGAGAAACGAAATCAAAAAAAAAAAAAAATAAGAAATAATTAACTCATTGAAAATTTCGATATAAAATTCTGAAAAAGTACATATCTACTCCAGATAGACAGATATGTTGGACTTTGTGTAAATTGTATAAATAATTATATTCCGGAATTTTCAAGATATTTGTACAAGATCGAAATGAATACCTTGAATTTTTCAAAGAAAATAAGAAAAAACATTTTAATTAATTTAATTTTCTTTGTTTATCTTACTTTTTACATATTCAGGATCTTTTCCTTTCTCACTACATATTTTTAAATTCTTTGGAAATTATTTAATTTTTTTTCACTTAAATTTTTGATCTACTATATTTATAATCCTAAAAGCATGCAAAATTTAAAATTATTAAAGTACTATTGAAATTCTCGTTATTATCGCATGATCACGAATCACCTGTATGTGTTAAAGTACTGTGTGAAATGTATTACTTTCAGCGAGAAATATATGAAAAAATTGTTGCAGTTTTTTTTTAAAATACTTATTCTTTTTTTTTTCTCAAATGATATGTGATGACACGAATAAAATGTGATAATATCAAATTAAAAATTTTTACTGGTGCATTAATTTTAAATTCAAAATTTCATGCGTTTGTTTTTTTTTTGTATTTTAAATTGCAATTAAAAATAATTCTTATACCTTAAAATATTTCAAATTCTTAACAATAAAATATTTCCATAATTTAATATTTTTGTAGTTTTTTTCAAAATTATTTTAAATTTATGAAATACAAAATCCTCATTATTTATTGTTTAATTAATTTTTAATTAAATTGATATTAAAAATCGGAGAAAAAAAAAATTAATAAAAATGAAAAGAAAATTATTAATGAAATTTAAAATTATTCTACTCATGATACTCGTGTATTTAGTAATATGGATTCTACTATATTGAAAAATTATCAGCCAAAACATCTAATTATTATCTATGTAATGATGTTTAAAATTTCAAAATTTTATTTTTAAAATAGCATTTCATATATTTATTCTTATAAATTTGCTTGTATGTAAAAAGTACATTTATATACTTATGTACTGTTCTTCTCAATTAGATATTGATAATTAAAATACGTACTCATACGTTATGATAAAATTTTTTGAATTTGTCTACAATAATAATAATAATAATCATCATCATAATCTTATGACTAGATATAATCATAAACATCATCATAATCAGGAAACGTAAAAAAGTTCGTCAACCTAAAAATATTTTCGGTTACATTTAATCTAATAAAGAAACAATTTATTGCGATATATGTACTTTTTTTTTTTTTTTTTGAATGTTTATATGACGATCATAAATAAATGATTATCGAGAGCCCTTTATATATTCACCGTAAAAAATTGATGGTGACACTCTAAAAAACTTTATAAAACAAAAAATAAACAAAAAATAAAAAAAAAAATTAAAATCTATTAAATTAAGTTCATGTAAAACACATGTGAATTGATAAATGTATTAAATTTTCTAGTAAAATCTTTAACAAATAAAATTACGAAATGGATGTTTTCAAAAAATTCTTTAATCTAAAATATTGTTAAATTAAAACATGTTTTACGTATTTGTTTATGCCCACGTACAACGTAAAAACATGCATACATTGCGATATAATTTAATTATGAAAGTACATTACACATATTGGGAATATATGTACATATGTATCTTTTAATATGCATTTAACTTTCACTTGAAAAACCTGAAAATTTGAAAATATTTTCAAAAATGTATTTTTGTCATAGCTATAATGATTTGATGATAATTTTATATGAATATTCACAGCATGTGTATACAATATTACTTTTAAAATTTGCAATTTTACATATAAATAAATTGTATGTACATTACTCGTACGTACAGGAGAGCACGAATACGTGCATATTTCAGGCGAAGATAAATTTAATTTAAGGCATTCACTTTTTATTTATTTTATTTTTTTTTATTTTCTTCTATATTTAATTATTTCGAAATAAAATTACGTCTATATACACATAAATATACAACATTCTTGTAAATATAAATGATGATGATGATGCAAATACATAAATATACACATAATCAAGTGAAATTTTTATTCTAAAATTGAATTAAGAAAATATATACTGTCCGGTTGTCGTCCATCATTTTCATTTATTTTTGTTATTTTTTTCATCATTATACCATTATAATAGTTTTATTTTATTTTCATTTCTTATTTTCGAATCATTAAATGAAATGTACGATTGAATTAACAACAACAACAAAAACAAAAACAACAAATTGTGTAAATGTATATGAGCCAAAAAAGAGAAATATATCGTGTACGACGTCAAAGATGAAAAAGAAAATTTCATTTAAAAGAAAAGAGGCCTGTACAAATTATTTTTATCTTAAACTTTTTATGAGAAATGAGTTAACAGTACTATGATAATGAAATTTTTTTTTTTTTAACAATTTTCTTTGGGAAAATGTGTTCATCTAATTCAAGAATTTTTATGGTAGTAAAAGGATAATTATGATAAAATTCAAATATTCAAAGTTATTGTATTAGAATTTAAGACAATTTGGATCCTTAATCTATGTTCATTGTAATGTACTGTAAATTTTACATAAAATATTTTGTACAATTCAATTTATTAACTGGGTACTGTAGTTTTGTTTTTTTTTTTTTTTAATTCTCTTTTAAAATTATCTGATTTTTGAAAAATTTTCTGATATACATAATTACGTAAAAAATGTCAAAAAAATAAAAATAAATTAAATAAAAAAAACGTACGTGCATTTTACGAATCATTTATGCTATAAAAATATCTAAAGTTATTCATAGACATAAACGAAAAATATAGGAGTCTACGTAATTTACAATACATAATATCAAAATTCAAAAATTCTTAACGGAGAAAAAGAGAATAAATAATATTTTTGGTGCTGATGCTGATGTTGATAGAAAGATCATCATGATGATGATCATCATTTTAAAGCATTTCATCGTACATATAATTGTTATATAGTATATATGTATAGTAAATTAAGAAAAAAAAAAAAATTATATATATGTACATATAAATACATACGTAAATATAGACATATTTTTACATGTAGACATATATTGTTAAGTCTTTAATTGTATGTTTATTGTATATATGAATATGAGAAAATTCATCAGTTATAGAATCAAAATGAGAAAGAAAATTGCCAATTTTTTTCCTCTTCCTTAAAAAAAAAAATATATACGTACATATACATATAGATTTATACAATAAATATGTGTGATGTACGTTATTTATATTTGAAAAAGAATTTTCTGTAAGAATTTTCTCATCAGTCTTAGAAAATTTTTAGAAGTGGTAAAAGTTCTATTAAGGAAAAATTCTTATTACTATATTTAATAATAATTATTAAATATTTTCCAAATTTTGATTTTCATAATAGTTACAAACAACAAGGAATTATTTTTGCAGTGCACAAAAAAATTTAAAAAAAAAAAACAATTTATATATACACAAATAAATTCAGTGTTATATTTAATTATTATTTTTTTCATACGTTTTTAGAAAAAATTGTAAATGAAAAAATTTCTGTTTTATTCCTAAATTTGAAAATTTAACGTTATTTAAAAATGATTTTATTTAAAACTTAAAAATAAATTTAGAAAAAAAAAAGGATAAAATTTTTTTATTGATATATTTATGAAAAATTTTGCAAAATAATTAAATTTACAAAAATTAAAAAAAAAAAAAAAATTCTCTTTTATGAATGTATTGTATTCGATATAGTGTATGTGAACATGAAAGAAAGTTACATAAGGTAAAAATTTATTAATATAAGCTATGTGTCATATAGTGAATAAAAAAAAAAGATCACGTTGACTTTAATTTACATTCTAAAAATAAAATTTTTTCGCTAAAAAATTATTTGTATTTCTAATCACACACATACATACAGTAGATTACAAAGAATTTTGTGAAATTTATTATGCGTTAAAAATAAAAACAAATAAATTGTTGTAAAAAAAATTTTTTTTGTTTTGTGCTATTTTGTGTATATTGTGCGTATAACTAATTAGAAAATCAAAGTAAATTAAAAAAAAAACAAAACAAGGTGAAAAAAACGAAATTAAAATGCCACTTTATTACGATCCAGGATACGGATATTATGGATCAGGAGGTTATTCCTCATACACACCATATTACGTAACAAGTTCATATTCACTATATTCACCATCAACTTCATCATCATATAATCGTCCTGTGACCAGTAATTATTTACACACTGCTAAACGATCTAATTTAGCATCATCACGTTACAAACCAAAACTTTCAACAATTTCTGAAACTCCATTATCATCATATCATCATTCTAGTTTAACACCTTTAACACGTATTCAATCTCCAAAAATATCACCATATCGATCATCACCAAAATATGTGGTACCAAAACCGATTGCAATTAATACGGCTGATATTGATGTATCAGCAACAAAATATAAAAGAATACGACGTAATTCTAAAGATGACGAAAGAAATTCTAATTATGAAGAAATAAAAAGTAATTCAGTAAAATCACAAAAATCTACATCAGATGATTCAATCGATTTAGATAATAATAATATCAGTAATACTAGATCAGCATTAATGCCTAGAGTGGATGGAACTGATCCTGAAAAAGTTCGACCAACAATAAAACGTGATAGACGGGTTGTTAGATTATCAACAGTTCGTTCTAGACCAAAACCAGTTGGTGAAATACAACTTCAAAAGCCGGGAAATGCACAACATTCAGAGATACCTTTATGGAGTAATGAACCAATAGATAATCAAAATGAAAATGAAAAACGAAATTCTGAAAAATCATTTTTAGAATCTGTAGTAACTCCTTCAAATAAAGATCTTGAAGATACAGATTCATCAAAGGATGATAGTAAATCACCAACTAGTGATCCTCTCGATCCAATGGCAGTACGACGTTTGAGTTTAACTGTATGCCCAAGTTTTCATGAAATTTGCGAAGATATATCATCTGATAAGATTGATGATGATCTAAATGCTGGAGAATTGAGAAGAAGGGCATCAATTATTCAAGAACAAGAAATAGAAATTTTAAATCAACTTCAAAAATCTGGATCAGGAACATTTCATTGTATTCTCGAACGTAATGATAGTCAAGATGATTGTCGAAAATCTGTAAAAAGAAAGTCCGGAAAGAAAAATAAAAAAATTCGACACAAATTAACAGCAACTGTTAATGTTGAAAATCCTCGATTAGTAGCAATACTTCAAGAAGAGCCAGAAGAAATTACAAGTCCATCAATTCAACCAAAAATGACTTATGAAGTAGAAGAAATAAAAGAAGAACATACTGTTCATAAAATTTTCAAATTACCAAAAAAGAAACAAAAAACTGGTAAAACTGGAAGTAAAAAACATAACGGTAGCAAAAAAGAAAAAACTGCAAAAGATACCAAAGAAAAAAAGGAAAATGTAGAAGTAGACTCAAATATAGCCCAATCTTCTGAAAACTTATTGTATTCAAAAACTCCAACTGGCCCTGAACATTTTACTTTCGATTTTAATCCAGTTACTGTTGCTGAAGAATTAAAAAATGAGCAAGAAGAAAAATCACCTAAGAAGACATCCACGTTAGAAAAACTAAATTCTAAATCAAATTCTGAATATATTCAAAAACAGCTACCAGCCTCTTCATCTGTGATAGAAAATTTTCCAAAAATACCTCTGCTACAAACCCTAAACAATGCAAAACTTGCTCAAAAATCAAAGCTTAGCGATACATCGGATTTGAAAAGTCCTAAAATTCCCAAGACACCGTCGACTCCAAAAATATTTCCAAAAACTAAAGTTGATTCTGCAGATTCGGGATTCGGAGAATTGAAATCACCTACCAGTCCAAAAGAGGCAAGTAATTTCGCTAAACCAAAGCCTATAACGAAATTACAAAAATCTGAAAGTTGTGAAGATTTTTGGGGACAGATAGGTACAAGAGAAAGCCTTTATATGGAGCAAAGGAAAAAGCAAATTTTAGAACAGCAATCAAAGGCATTTTCAGAAGATCAAGAAAATGAAAATTCAAATATGACAGAAGATGTTGATGGATGTAAACGATCAGAGTCCAATGACTCTGTATTTAGTAAAAATAAAATAAAATCAACTGCAAGTAAAATGAATTTGCATGAAACGAAGCACATTAATGATTCTCGTAGTAATAATAAAAATGAAAGTCTACAATCTAAAAGTAATACAACAACTGAAATAGATATAAATAGGTGTTCAGAATTACAACATAAATCAGAAAAGGGAAGCCATCAAACCAAAGAAACAGAAAAATCATTAACACCCGCCACATCACCAACTGCCTCTATCATAGAATCGACAAATATATCTCAGCCAAAAATAAATTCTGGGCTTATAGCCAAGACACCTGAATTAAAAAATAAACAAATCAAAAAAGATAATCAAATTCCATCGTTGGAAAATAAAATTACAATAAAGCCTAACGAAGAGTCAAATCAAAATGAAATAGGCGATTCTGAGCGAAATGCAGTAGGAGAAAATAATAAAATATCGGCTAACACAATGAAAACGCCTATTACAACGAAAATTACATCTACTGTGGCAAAAGGTGACGTAAAGTGTTCTACATCCAAAGAATCAAGAGGATCAGACAATCAAATAAAAGAGGCAGAAATAAAATCACCACTACCTACAACGGCTGATGTTTCGACAATATTAACGACTAAATCAACAAAATCAACAACAACGATCAGTGACAATAGCATCAAAAATCAAACTAAAAATGATAAAGATGATATTGATAAAATTAGAACAAATGAAATTGGGTCATCAAAGGTAGACAACAAAAAATTAATTGGGTCGTTGAAAAATTCAACGAAAAGGTTAAATAATCAAAAAACATCTTCTGAAAAATCGTTAACAAATGCTTACAACAAAGATGACAAAGAACTAAATAAAATACAATCGTCACAACAATCCTCACAAATACAAGAAAACAAAAAATCTGAAAAATCTGTGACTGTAAAACCAACACCAATTGCTGCTAGCAATCAAAAATTATCCGAAAAGACCGAAAATATAACATTTGTAAGCGGAGACAATAAAAAACAGCCAACTGTTGGCACTCATGATAATGACGTAAACAGTAAGCCAGCAACAACACAATCAATTAATACAGCAACATTAGCAGAATTATCACATTCATCTGTTACTACATCAATTAAAGAATCTGAATCCCAAAGCACTCACATTCACGAATCTAAAGGAGATCAAATAAAATCGCAACAATCGCCAACTTTATCAAAATTCGCGACAGTATCTAATTTAAATCGTTGCCTTTTAGACGTTGACGCTGATCTATCTGATTATTATCCTTCTGAGCCAGAACAAGAAAATAGCTCATCATACGAGGAAGATTCTAGTTGTGAAGAAATTGACGAGAACGGTATGAAAAAGAAAAATAAACATGGAAAGAAAAAGGATAAAGATGAAACACCAGCATTCAATCCAAATAAAGTTGTTAAACTTGATCATACAAAAAAATGTTATGTGAAAGATGAAAAACCACCGTTTCCTTTAATTGCTAAACCGAGACCATTATGGAAGCCAGAAAAGCATGTTTATCGTAAATCAGATTCAGAAAGTGAAAGTGAAGAAAGCGAAAGTGATAGTGAATGTTCCAGTTCAGATGAATACAGTGATGAATTAAATCCTAATAATAATGGTATTACATCATTACGAAGTGATGTACGTATGAGTACGTGCAGTAATGATTCAGGATTTGAGGGTGGTACAGCACCATCCAGTCCAAAAAAGATGCTTGGTAAGAATTATTTATACAAAAATAAATGCATCATTTATGCAAGTTTATAATAAAATTATTAAGATTTAGAGTAAAACATGCGTACATGCATAATGCACACAATTAAATGCATTTTTGTTTTTATATAGTGTGAATTAGTATAGTCATTGCTTTGTGATGAAAATATGTGTGTTAGAACGAACAAAAAAAAAAAATCGTTTTTTGTTTTTCAATGAAATTTTTATTTTGTTTTTCGTTTAATTTGTTCATTACGCAAATACACTTTTAAAAAAATTTTCAAGTCGCAGTAAATTATAAATAATAGTGAAAATTCAATTATATACATATATATCACATTTAATTTTCGTCATTTTACACCTCTTACCTACATAATACTTGTATAAAAAATTAGAATTTTTTGTAAAATATGTATTTTATTTTATTTCGCACATTTTTTTTGTCATTCATCAAAACATATTATCTTTTTTTTTTTATATATAATTTTAAAACGATTTTATTTTATTTTTATTATATATATTTTTTTTTCTCAACTATCAAGAGAATTTGGCATTAAAACAAAACAAAAATTTTATTTTACCATTAAATTGTGTATTTATTTACACACACACACACACACGCATATGTAGTCGAAGAAACAATATTAGCTTTATTTACTTTTTACTTAAAATGAAAAAAAAAAATATATGTAGGTATATTTAAGAGAAAATGATAAAAACCACCAAAATTATGATCTGTTAATTTGATTGTACATAGATACATATATAAAATTTTTATGATTTTCTTTTTTCTTGAACAAGTGGAAAAGGGAATAATGACAATAAAAGCCCATTAAAATATATAATAACGTATGATATGTGATAATATGACATGATGTGTATATACTCATATAAACACTTTTCTCACTTATTAAAATCTTTTTTTTTTTTTTTCTTAGTAAATGATGAAAATTAATTTTATTTTTTTTTTACGTTTATATATTTATGTTAATTTTAAATACATAAATGACCCAATTTTGAAAGAATGAGGAAAATCAGTCATTGAACTGAAATAACCCATAATATAAAAGCGTGTATTGTATATATAGGATTACGTATAACATTTATACATGTACTACATAACTGAATTTTTTTTTTTCAAATTAATTCGAAAAAAAAAATTATTTTTGATTTAAGTTGTCAAATTAATTTTTATGAGGGTGGACAATTTATGTGATCATGCATAAAAATTAATTCTGAGAAAATTCAAATTAACTTTTCCTAAAATCATTTTTTGCTTGTCTATCTATTACACGGAGATCTGTTCAATAAGAATTTTTGAATATGGCTCAAATTTCAAGTTCAGAAATATTTCTGTTAATTGTTTTTAAAATATTTAAAAACAAAAAAAAAAAAGAGAAAAATGCTAGTCGACATGGAAATGTGATTATGTATAGGATTTTTTTTGTTTTTAGAATTCAGTATCCAATTAAAAGATTTTTAGGAGAATTAGTTAAATTGTTTTAAAAATAGAATATCCTTGAAGCCCTTAAACTAATCAATCAAAATTACTGTAGAAATAGTTTCATACAATTTTTTTTTTCAAATTTTTTTAATGAATTTATTTTCTAAAAATTACTCATGTCCATAATTAAAATATTTTAATTTTGTAATAGTTATTTTGAAATGTGACAATGTCAAAATTTTCAATAACAAATTTTTTTTTATTTTTATTTTACTTTTTTTATTTATTTTTTTTAATCAATCCAAGTACATATGTAGTTTGTGTACACGTTTTATGCACACGAATTTATTTTGGAGATTATTGAAAATGTACAGAAAAATTTTCATTTAAAATGAAAATTATTCATTGAACACAATAATTTTATATTACATGTAAATTTCCTTTTATTCAATTTAATTATTTGTGTGCCTTCGTAAAAAAAAAATGTACGAAATCTATAACGACACATATAAGAAAATATTCTTAATATTATAAATATTTAATAAATTCTTGTAGTAAAATGAAATTTAAATTAATTTCTTATTTAATTTTAATTAAATCTGATAGATTTTTCGTGTAATATATAAATTTTATTAGATTGCCATTTGATTTCTTATTGCAACAAAAAGACGACAAAAGAAAAAAAATAATGCATCAGTATATGTGTCCTTGGGGATGATATATAAAATATGCAATAGAGCTTAAAGCGCCGTCATTGACATTGATTACAGTTTTTTTTTTTTCTTGGGTTGTTCTTAACTAATTTTTTTTTTTCTATAGATTTTATTTTTTACTTTATTTTACTTATTTACGTATTTTTGTTTTTTTTTTCTGCATTTGTTTTTGTTACTTTTTGTATATCCTATATATTGTATGTAAATCAGAAACCATCATGAAAATATTTAATTATAAAGCATCCGTTGTGTAAATGGTTGACATTTTTGGCACAAAAACTTAAAATGTTGTTTCTAACTTTTTTTGTTTGTTTCTTTTTTTTTTTTTTTTAAATAGTTTATCAATCGTGTAAATGTATGTAAACATGTATTTGCATAGAAAAAATAAACTAAAATAAAAAAAATCATCTAACATGTGAATGTATATAGATGAAAAAATCAAATAAAATTTTGTATATACAAATCATACATTAAAAACACCGATATATGTATGTACTCATGCACAAGTTTTAAATGAGTATCCTGAAAAAAAAAAAAAACAAATTCGTATTGTTTTAAAGTGTATTTCAAAAAGTATAAAAAATTTTTCTTTAGACGATTTTGGATTTTCCTTTTATTTAAATCCAGTACAAAATTTTCCAAAAAAAATGATCAAATGCATTTTCATCAGAATGCATATAGTCAAAGACTATTTTCAAATGAAAATTTTATTTATTTTCTCTTCTATATAAAAACAAAATAAAATCATATGTTTATTTTAATTGAATAGAAAATTTTCTTAAGAAAAGTTTATTTATGTACGGAAATTTAAAAAACATATGTACATATGTATATATATAAATGATTTTGTAACTATGGTATTTTTAACGGAAAATTTTTAAATGAATGTTATATACTTTATAGATCAGAAAACAAACAAAAGTTAATTAGTAAAAATAAATTTTGATTTTTCATTTAAAAAAAAAAAAAAAACAAAAAACCAAAAAAATTATTTCATTTTTGCTAATCCCTAGAACTGCATTCTTTTGCTCTGTATATATGTACATACGTAAACACAATTTCAATTTTCTTTGTCATTTATGTATATGATGTCATTGACTGACTGATGACGATGATGATGATTTGAAAAATCTTCAAAAAATAAATTTCAAGAAAAGAATTGAAAGTTTTTACATAAATTTTAGAAAATTAATAATTATATTTTTCATTCAGAAAAACAAAGGAAAATTCGCATCATCATTTTATTGATTAATTAATTTTATAATATACATAAATATCATTTTTGACTTAATAAATGTCCCTAATTAAAGTATATAATTTTAATTTAAATTTAATTAATATAGATTTTCATCATAAAGATTGTAATATATTTTTTATTTTTGCTTGATTTTGGTATTGACAGATTGCAAAACAAAATTTATTGATTGTGTATTAAATGAATAAAAGCAGAACTGAAAATAAATTAATAATTAATTAAAATTAAAATTTATATATACGTGTATGTAAATCCACACAATGTATAAATTCACGTACACTAAATAAAAATAAAATAATATGGTTTTTGAAAAAAAAAAAAAAATATACATTATATATTTTTTCAATATTTTTAAAATACGTATATAGTGTAAAATGCCTAACACATATGATTCAATTATTTAATTTATGCACATGTGTTCATTAAACTGACTATCAAAAAAAAAAAAAAAAAACACAAGCTCATATAAAAAGTACAAATTATATGTACAGCAAAAACTGATTTTTTTTGAATAATGTTAGACTAAAAACGAAAAAAATAAATAAATAAATTATTTACGAAAGTCTAATACAATAATATTATAATGAATATATTCACGTGCGTATAGAAATGAAAACATACATAAATTTTGTCTATATGTGATGATGATATTATGACGATAAATGATGTTGTAGATGCGATATTCCTTTTAAATATATACTAAGTATATAGAAACATAATAAAAATAAATTCATTTTAGATATCATAAATAAAAAAATCATATTATTTTGTTGCCAAAGTAATATCTCACATATTTTTGTTTATTTTATTTTGTTTTTTTTTTTTTTTTTTTTTTTTTCGGGGTATTTTATTTATGGAATAGCAGTATTACATATAATCAAATAATTACTATTATAAATAAGTATAAAATGAAATTAATTGGTTGCAATATCTTATACATAATGTATACATATGTACAGATATACTCGTGTATGTAGTTTAATGTATTATTTTTATTATATTGAGAGCGAAGATGAATCTACATTACATGTGTAATATGTTGTTTTTATAGTTAGTAAAATACTTTTAAATAAAAATGAAACAATTAAAATAAATTGCATAATTTCATTGAGGTAAAATGAAATTTTTGAAATAATTATATGCTATTTATAAAGACATTTTAATGAAATTTTCATTAAATTAATGGACTATTATTTTTAAATGAAATTTTGGAAATTTTATCCAATGAATATATTAATGGTATATTAATGTAAAATACATTTGTATAATTGTGTCAATGTATTTTGAAAAGAAAAAAAATTTTGTTTTTTTTTTTTTAAAGGAAAAATCAATTAACATTAAAAACGAAAAATCTGTGAACTTTGTTTCTTGTATATAAAATGCTATATTTGTTTTAAGAAAATTTGTTACTCTAATAAAATAATTTAATTTTAACTTTAAACTTTTTTTTTTTTTTGTCTACATTAAATTTCTAGTACTCTCTCTCATATTTATTTTTAGATTATTGTTTTTATTTTATTTTATTTTTTTTTACATTTTTTTTTACTATTTTCTTTTGGTATTCGTTATAGAGAAATTGGCACAAAAATATTTCTTTTTTGCCATTATCATGTAAGAAATTAAAAAAAAAAAAATTAAAAAAAAAAAATTTTATTTCAATTATAAGAATAGAAATCATATAAATGTCTGTTAATTATTTTAGTATATTAATAATTACAATTAATTTTTAACAATAACAAAAATTAATTAAAATGAAAAGATAACAAAATTATAAATTTAAAATTCACCTGTAAATTTGTACTACATTATATATACTCATATTGCAGGTTGAAAAAAATTTGATTTTATTTTTAAACATTAAACATTTAAAATGATCTTGGTTTTATTTAAAAAAAAAAAAAAAAAAAAAAAAAAATAGATAAATAACATAATAATAAAATATAAGCAATTATATCTGTAACAAGAAAATAAAAACGAAAAAAACAAAAATCTACGATATTGATAAAATCTGTATACATTAGAAGCGTAAAATATTTGCATGCATATATGAATACATATGTATATGTATGTATGTAAAACAAAATAATAATATATAAACAATTAAATTCTATTTTGTTGTTATTATTTGTTATTGTGTACATTAATTTGGCACAGAAAACGCCAATTTCACCTACGTGCATATACATTTTAAATAATATATAAAAATTTTCAGACTTATGTATATAAGATACAAATATCTATATATGTAACTACTGCTTTGTATAATCGTTATATATACATAAATATTTACAAAAATGTTTCTTTTTGAAATTTTATTATTTTTCGTCATTATAAAAATTTGATTAAAGAGATAAAAAATGAAAAATTAAAATAAAAATCAAAAAATATAAATTTATTAAACTGTTTCGTCAAAAAAAAAAAAAAAAAGAAAAATTATTTTATAAAAATTTTTTATGTTTCAGTATTTGTTTATGTACATATACGTATATACAATATTTTAACTGTGTTAATGAAAATTACATATTATCAGATTTAAATACGCTTGCTTGCCCTCTATTACGTCATTTTTATACATACATATTACATTTGAACGATAAATTTATTTCAAATTTTATTTTTATAAGTCACATGTAAAATGATTACGTTGGATTATATTTACAATACTATACACGTATTGCACATCTACATGCAAATATAAAATGTTCTTATATGTGTAAATGAATTATTTTAAATGTAATAAAAATATACAAAAATGCAATTCAATATTTTCAAGTTTAATACTGATTAATGTGAGTTCTATAAAAAGAAAAATATTTTCAAAATATGTACAAAATGCATAGCAACAAATGCTGAACTGTTGTACATCAAAGAATTACAAGAACATTATTTTATAATTTTTTAAAAAAAAATTTTTTTTTTAACGAATTTTATCTAACAATCATGGTAAATTTTAAATCGTTACACAATTCAAATAAAAAGCGGTATATTGATAAAATTTTCTTTTAAATTTGTAAAAAAATATCTCAAAGAATATAATATGATAAAAATAATTTTGAATTTATCAATTTATTAAGGACTTTTTCATTGATTCAATATATCTTGATTTCCCAACATATATTAGCTCTTGAAAATTTCCAATTGAAATTTTAGAAAAGCGAAAACGGAAATCCTCAATAATTGAAAATGTGATTGTTTGCATTTCATTTAAAAGGAGAATTGTGTAACGATGTATTTAAAATACAAAGTGCTCAAATTAATTGTTGGATACTTTGCAAATCATTAAATTATTATAAAATCAATTTATTCGATTATATGTTTAATTATGTTTAAATTTGATATGTAAATATCCATACACACACACCTGTGAAAATTCATGAAAATTTGAACAGGTGAATTGAAAATCATCAATTTGTTAATAAATTAGCAGTATTTTTAATTTATAGACATTAACACATGTTGAAGAAAATTAGTTAAAAATATATTAGGTATACATCATCATGGTTATTTATAGGAAATTCATTTGTATGTATGTATGTGTGTAATAACAAATACCTACGTCATACACAACAAAATTTTTTTACAAATTTTATAATGAATATACGATAAAATATATTTTTTTAATTTTCATAAAAATTAATAATTTTTATATTTATCTGAGAACATAAGAATACAAGTGAAAAATTTCAAATATTAAAAATCTCATAAAAATATTTAATTTAAATTTATTATATGCATATCCATAAATTGAGTGTTATTTTGTTTATACACGTCCGTACGAACAGAACAGCATGTACCTCATATATACATAGAAATTAAGTCAGTCAGTATATAGTCTAGTCTAATCAAATCACATAAATCGATCAATTTATGTATGGATGTGTTTCATACAAGTATTGATTTCTATAAAGAAATACCATATAAAATTTCTAATTCGTACAATAAATTGGAAAATAAAAAATAAAATACATATAAAGACAGTACATTTACGTGTACGTAAACACAATAATTGTATAGCACATGATAGATATACGAATATAGTACGTAAGTCAATACTTTATATAAACATCATTTGTCGAAAATTTTCATTGAGTAAATTTCTTTATTTATTTATTTTTTTTTTTTTTACTACGTACGTTTTTTCAAAAAATTTTTTTTTTGATTTCGTTTCTCTTTTAATTTCCTTTCTTGTCATTTTATTGATGCGATTATATAGTACATATTATGTTATATAAACAACATACATATGAATACATTGTCTTTATACAATGGTTGTTTATAATCGTATTACTTAAAAATGACGTAAAAATACTTAATAAAAAATTATAAAAAATTGAACATAAAAAATGAAAAAAAAAAAAATTTTTTTTTCTCTGACATTTTCTTTTTTTTTTTTTTATTTTGAATATTTTTAAAGAATGTGACATTAACTGCCACAAAAAATGTGAAAAACTAACAGCGAATTTGTGTGGTGTAAATCAAAAATTAATGGTTGAAGCATTATCATCCGTGAAAAGAGGTAAATTAAATAAATATTGAAAAAAAAACGTAGTACATACAATATTGTACATAAAAATATAAACATTCTTTTGAATTTCTGGTTAAGTTTTGTTAAATATCAAATACTATGATAAGTATCACAGATATTTAGAAAATTGTCTGTTTAAAAAAAAAAAAATTTTTTTGGAATAATCAAAGTCTTTAATAAATGAAGTCAAACAGAAATGAAGTCAAATAGAAATGAATTGAAATATTAAAAGTTTTTAATTCATTACCATATTTTCGTTTTTTGAAAAGTTTCAATGTTATTCGTTCAGAATTCTAATAGAAAATATTTAAAAAATTATTTTTCCTCAATTTTTCTATTTTTGTTTTTTTTTTTTTTTTAGAGAAATATTCATAAATGTTTGCGTGTATGTCCTTCAAAATATATTTCAAACGAACGATAGACGAAAAGTTGATTATTATCAATTGAATTTATAATGAAAATAGATTTCTCTTTTTTAGAGATTTTATTTTTAATGTATTCTTATGTGATATTTTGTATTTTATTTTCCACACTTTAAAAAAAATATTTTAAATCTTTCAAGTTGAAGGAAAAATAAATAAAATACAGAAAATTTACTAAATATTCTTTTAAATTGCGTAGGTTTCTTGTGAATGTTTCTTACTTTTTTTTTCTATTCTTTTTTATACGCGTATTTTTCTTTATTCTATGAAAGTACTTAAATAGATAAATTGAGAAAAATCTGTATTTTTTTTTTTAAATTTTTGTTTTATTGGCTTTTATGCTCAAGATTTCCACTAGAAAAATTTTTAAAGTCAGACATACTCATACATATATATATGTCTGTATAAACCATAAAAAAAGTAGAATTTTATTTTTGACTTTATTTAAATGAATTTGCAAAGAAAAATATTTAAAAAAAAATAAAAAATAAAAATAAAATTAAAAAACAAAAATTTCAAAAAAACAAAAACATCCATTTAAATTTAGGAGTACATGATGCCAGAGACTCACCTAGTACACCACCAAGTCATAATCCAGCGTATAAAATTGATCAAAATCATGATGATGTTGATGATTTAGGTAAATGAATTACTTTAAAGAGCTTCGTATACATTTAAATGTACGTATACATGCATACGTACAGCGATGTATATGTTATATACGTTCTCAACATAAAAATGTGTAAAATTTATATAATCATATATGAATAGACTAAAATTTATAATTTACTGTGCATTCAGGCTTTTAATGAAATGAAAAATCTCTTACATACATATGTACACACATACATATATTCTGTTTGCTTTATATTTTCTAAATAAATTTCTAAAAAAAAAAAAAAATCTTTTTCTGCATGTTTAACTGCATGTTGCAAAAATGAATTTTTAATGTAATTTATGCATGAATAGCCTAACTACATATGTATATGTGTATGAAAAAAAAAATTTTTATATATTTAATGCTTTTGATTTTAGCTGTTTAGTTAATTAAAATAGTATAATTTCATTTTAATTCATTTTTCTTTTTCTTTTTATATAGTTGAATTTGAATGGAATAGCTTAAAATCATAACATAAAATCAAATTTATGTATAACTTTTTTTTTTTTTTTAAAAAATAAATTTTTTTTTTCGCAGTTTTTAAAATATTAGATATGAAAAGGAAAAAAAAATTTAAAAATTTTATACTTTGCCTTTTATTCATTTATAACTGAAAAACATGAAAAAATGGCAATAGTGAAAATTTATATCACCTGCTCTATAAATAATAAGAATACTAAAAATATGAATAACACCTTATGTTTTTATAATGTGAAAAAATTTGATTTGAAATTAATAACAAAAAAATAAATTTTTATGATTTTATTTTCAATATAAAAATTAATAAAAGCTGAAAAACAAAAAAATTTTATTTTATTTTGTCTTTTCTCAAATGTAAAAGAGCAAAAAATCATCAATAATAAAAATAACAAAATAAATTGAATAAAATTTTATTGTTAAGCTAGAATGCATGCCAAAATATTTATGAATTTTTATTATACATTGGCTTTTCTTTTAGCAAAAAAAAAAAAAAAAACAAAAAATTTATATTTCATGTGAATGTGTGTTTTTGTTTTTATACATTTCTGATTTGATAAAACAAAATATTGTATAATTTATTGTTTTCAAATATATGAGGGTATATTTATACGTATATATTTCGTTTATGTATGTTTATATATATGTAGAAACATCGTATACATTTGCACAATTCCAAAGATCTGGACATATAACAGCACCAGCTACAATAATTCCTAGATTTAAAAAATATTCAGTAGAAGATTTTCATTTTCTAGCTGTACTTGGTAAAGGAAGTTTTGGAAAGGTAAATCCATTAATAATATAATATGATTTATGATTTCTATTTTATGTTATTGTTTTTTTTTTTTTTTTTCTAATATCTTAAATCATATATGTATTTAGGTACTTTTAGCAGAACTTCGTAATACAGAATATTATTATGCAGTGAAATGTTTAAAAAAAGACGTTGTATTACAAGATGATGATGTTGAATGTACCTTAATAGAAAGAAAAGTTTTAGCCTTGGGCACAAAACATCCATATTTATGTCACCTGTTTTGTACATTTCAAACTGAGGTATGTACATATTTATTCTACCTATCTATATAGGTAAATATTTATATGTAAATAAATGAAAATAATATATATTTTTGGCTTAATCGAGAAAAAATTAAATCTGTAGGATTTATTTGATTAATTAGAATTTTAACAAGACATATATTTAACATATTATTATTTATGTATATGTATATGTAAACCAAATAATCAAGTTATAGTCATAATACACATATTATCAACCACAAAAATACAATGAATACCGGATATAAAATTATTAAATTTTTTATATTGTTCACCTATCCATTCATATAAGTACATATATACCGTATGTATAATTTCACATTTTATGTAATTAAATTTGAAATTCTGTGTTAGAATTATATGTATATACATATATGTATGTTATTCGTTTGTATATAGTACATATGTACATTATGTATGTATGTATGTAAGCAAAATGAGAGAAATTTCGATAATGCACCTGAAAAATAAATGAGAGCAATTACAATTAACCTTAAACTACATTCGATTAAACAAAAAATTATGTAGTATTTAAAAATACGGAATGATGCATATCTACATTCTACGTGATATTCACACAATTACCTACATAAAATACATAATGATACGATAGCAATTGATTAATCAGTGAATCAAAATATCTGGTGTTTTGAATATATTTTTTTTTTTTGTTTTATTTTTTAAACACTGAAAACAATTAGGTATGAAAATTTGTTTTTTTAAAAATAAAAAAAAAAAGGAAACAATGACGTAATGAATTTTTTTTAATTACATTTAAATGTATTTCTAACATCTTCCTTTTATTTGCTTTTTCATTTTTGTCTTTAATTTTTTTTTTTTTTTCTATAAAAATTGGCCACATAGCCAAATTTTAGTTGAAGGCGGGAAAATTTACCTTCAATATATACTTTTTTTTTTGCTTTTGTCCTTACCTTACGTTTCTGAACTTTGCATACATTCGAAAATAATTTTAATTAGAATCAATATGAATATTTATACATTTTGTCTATTGTTTAAAATAAAATTCAAATAAGCCATGTTATAAAAATTTAAGATAATTAAAATTAAAATTTAAAAAAACACAAAAAAAAAATCGTTTTTCAGAGTCATTTGTTCTTTGTGATGGAATATTTAAATGGTGGTGATCTTATGTTTCATATACAACAAAGTGGAAGATTTCCAGAACCACGTGCTAGATTCTATGGAGCTGAAATAATATCAGGATTAAAATTTCTACATAAAAAAGGGATAATTTATAGGTATTTTAAAATTAGTCAAATTTATAGAGACGAACGGATTTTATTAAGATTAATTAAAATTATAAATTATTTTTAGGGATCTTAAATTGGATAATGTTTTATTAGATTTTGATGGTCATGTTCGAATTGCTGATTTCGGTATGTGTAAACTTCAAATATATTTAGATAGGACTGCTGATACATTCTGTGGTACACCAGATTATATGGCACCTGAAATAATTAAAGTAAGTACATATTTGGTATTTTATCAATAGAAATAAAATAAATAAAAATTTTATATTCAAATAAAAATTTAATTTATTTTAATAAGGGTGAAAAATATAATCAAAATGTTGATTGGTGGTCATTTGGTGTATTATTATATGAAATGTTAATTGGGCAATCACCATTTAGTGGATGTGATGAAGATGAATTATTTTGGTCAATATGTAATGAACTTCCATGGTTTCCAGTATTTTTATCAAAAGAAGCTACCAGCATATTGAAAGGTGTAAGTAATATAATATACATTTTAAATTAAGATTCCGTACTATATTTGTTTTTCATTCTTTATAAAGTTGCTAGAAAAAGATGCAAACTGTCGAGTAGGTTCTCAATATAGTCCTGCTGGTGATATATGCGGTCATACATTTTTCCAAGAAATAGACTGGTATCGTTTAGAAAGACGTGAATTAGAACCTCCATTTAAACCACAAGTGGTAATTAATTAGCAATCATTTTTGTTTTTAGTTTTTTTATTTTTATTATTATTGTTTGTAACGGAAATTTAATATTTTTATTCGTTTTTATTTAGAAACATCCTTTAGATACACAATATTTTGATAAGGCATTCACTAGAGAACGTGTTCGTTTAACACCAATCGATAAAGAAATTCTTCAATCAATGGACCAAGAGCAGTTCCAAGGATTCTCATATACTAATCCAAATGCAACACTTAATTAAAAATTTATTTATAAATAATTTGTAGCTTGTAAGATATAGGAAGATATTTATGATTTTATTTCCTTTTCTTTTTCTTTTATATTCTAGTCAGTATTTATTGTAAAATTGTCACATCAACTAATTATATCAATAAATCAGAAAAAAATGATGTTATTTAAATATATGTTATTTCCTTATATTGAATTATTATCGGACATATCAAATTTGTTATTACTGATATTATCTCATATCCGTGTGTACAATTTATAACTGAAAAAAAAAAAAAAATTAAATTTTTATATCTCAAATTGTAATACTCTTATACATAAACATATAAGAAAAATTTTGTGTAGTAATTTATTAAATCAATTTAATAATTCGAAACAAAAACATGAGAGGATTTATAAAAATACTCTATATAGAATAAAATCAATTTTTTTTTTTTTTTTTAGTTTTTAAGGTAGAACATACAAAAGCAGAAAATAAATATAAAAGAAAAAAAAAACCTAAAATTGAAAGAAAAACAAAAATTCGAATTTTAGTTGTATAGAAATGAATATAATATAATGTATGTAATGTATTAAAATTATTATTTTTTGTACAATTTATTCTAAATATTATTACAATGGAAAATGTATTGTAATTGTAAATAAATATTATGAAAAAAGTAATTAACGGAAATTTTTTAGTAATATAAAGTGAAATAAAATTTATTTTAGCAGACCTATTTATTATATGTATAGATGAGCATTTTCTTGTTCAAAAAAGAGGATTTAATTTTTATTGCAATTACAAAGTAATTTTATTTAGTGTTAAGTTGGTTTTCTCGTTTTCTTTTAACCGATTTCTTTTAAATTTCTACATGTGATAATTCTTTTGTTTAAACCAATTCAAATTCTATTTTTAAGATAGGATTAAATGTATACAACAGACCAACTAAAATTGTACGACGTAATATTGGGGGAAAAAAAAAAGAATACAAAATAATGCAGTTATTTTTAATTTAAAAAAATGCTCTTAAATGTTTTATAAAAGTTTTTTAATTGATAAATGAAACATGTGTGCATTAAAAAATCTCGTATACTGTATAAATTTCCATTGATAAGGGGACTTATATTTAAATTACTTATTTCCCCTTAATTAAAATAAAATTCGTTTACGTTATCAAATTACATACATACATATAAATGTATTAATATGAAACGCATGCGTATTTTTATCAAATTTTATTTTTCCATTGGCGTACGTATATCGTTCATTGTATCTGAGTCCAAAGTATACATATTTATGCATTTAATATATTTAAAAAATATTTTTGAATTTTTTTTATACATTATAATATCTATATATGTTACGTATTTTTCGATTATGTTGATTTCCTGATAAAACATATGTCCAATATGATGTGATTTAAATGAGACATAAATATTTAAACATTGTATACATATGTACCTTAAATGAACATTAAAATTATTTGTTAACAAACGCCGTCAATGCTTTAAAAAAACAAAAACAAAACATCTAAAATTTATACAATTACACTTCATTTGTACAAATAGAATCAATTCTGTACATATTTTGCTCAGAAAAAAAATTTTTTTTTATTACTTTTACACTTACATTTATTTTTTTAAACATACATACTATATATATGTACGAGTAAAAAGATACGAAAATAAAATTTAAATTAAAAATAAAAAAAAATATTTTCATATGTGTAGAAAGCATAATGGGGAAATTAAATGTACAACAGTATTGTACACTATCTATATAATAAATATAAGTATTTATTTATTTTTATTTGTATGTGTGTAATATACTTATCAGCAATTGTAATCTTACTCATATGATAAAAATATTTATGCATATTACACACATATGAAATAAATACTCAAATAATAAATACACTAGTAAATAAATATATACACTAGTGCTATTATACAATTAAAGAAAATTCTGTCTGACTAGCATTTTCCTCTGCTCATATCTATAACACATGTATATGTATGTGGAGTATAGAATACATATATGTATTGTATAGTACATAAAATCATACCATCCAGAGTTCTAATAATTATAAAGCAGGAGACATATTTTTTTTTTCATTCTATATCGAGACATATTACTTATCGTTTTGTACATTTACTTTTCATTTTAATTAGAATTAAATTCAATTATATATTTTTTACCGGTAAATCAATAAATAAGTACTTTATATTTTATACTTTGATTATAGGAAAACAAAGAAAAATATAAAAAATTTTCATTGATTTTATATGTAGTGCAGTAGAAATATTTTTGTTTAATATAAAAGATAATTGTTTCTGTTTTTACTTTCTTTTTTTTTTTTCCTGAAAAATCAATAAAAAGAAAACTTATTACGTGTTGTTACAAAAAAAATAAAAAATAAAATAAAAATTCAATATTCATAGAAAATTAAAAATGAGTGGTACATCGTGTATATTTGCTGGAATTTGTTCATTTATTGTTTTATTTCAATTATTTAAAATTGTTTTACCATGGCTGTATAAAACATTAATTGGGCCAAAATTTATTGGCCCAAAAATTGATGTACGTAAAATGGGTGAATGGGCATGTAAGTGGTTTATATTGTCTTTTCTATATTTTGAATTTTGAATTTTGTTTTTATTTTAAAAGAAAAAAATTTAAAAAAAATTCAATTTTAACGTTTAATTTGGTGCAAAATTCATTTAAAAATTATAAAAAATAAAAACATGATTTTTGTGATAAGAAATAAAAAGAAAAAATTAAATTAAGAAAAAAAAAATAATAAAGAAAATATTTAATCAGAACATGATTATCTACTGATAAAAATACAGAACTGATATATCAAATACTTACTAATATGAAAATATGTATTTTTGTATTTATATAGTGGTAACTGGAGCAACAGAAGGTATTGGAAAGGCTTATGCAAAAGCGGTAAGTATATTCTCATATGTATCACATATGTACATATATATACATATGCTTTATAAATATTCACTCAAATTTCATTACTTGATCTTATATATTTTCAAATTAATTTTTTTTTTTTAAATTTTAAAAACTGTAACTCATTAAGGTCATAAAATAGGTCAAAACTGTGTAAAATATTAAATAGGTAAAAATGAATTTCCATTTAAGTACTTGTATTTATGTGATATGTCTGATATATGGTCAATTTCCTTGACGTACTTATGTACATACAAATGTACATAAAAATAGTATAAATAATTTTGTTACAAATCTATACAAGGTAAAGATAGATATCGATTAGAAAAAGTTCTAATGTGGAAAATATGTACATAGCTATGTAATGTAGTATGTCCATATGTACATTACAATTAGAATTTTACATATTATATTGATTAAATTGTAAATCTAATTTAGAAGTAAGACAAAATTACGTAATAATGAATAATTAATATAGAAACAAATTATTTTGTGTTGCATTCAAATTCAGTATTCATATCAATATTCACAAATTGTTTAAAATTAATCAATAGTACAAGAGGTCAAGAGATTTATAAATTTTGTTGTTTTGAAACCTAATTTATCGATAACTGAAAAAGTATTTAAAAGAATGAATTTTAATTTTAATGATTGAATTATTGTATGAATGAATTTCAATTTAATTTAAAAAAAAAAATAAAGTGAAAAAAAAAAAAAACAATTTTAGCATTTATATACCGTCGATCGTATTCCATGCAAAATAATTCAAGTCAATAATGCGTTTATCTACGTGTTCAATTTGAAATTCAAATTGAAAAAGGTTAAAAAAGTCAATCAAATATTTTTTAAAGTAAAAAAATTTAAAAATAAATCTTAAAATAATTTTACGTAACGTATTTTTGTCATATCATAAGACCATAAGAGCAAATTCTAATTATGTTTCAATTTTTTAATCTTTGATTAAGCAAAAATTGAATTGAAAAACAAAAAAGAATCTTCCAAGTCTTATCATCAGTAGTTTTTGTTTTATTTTCTTAAACATTTAACATGTGTAATCTATTGACGAAACCACATTGTCATCGTTAAACGTAAAATATAATAACAAAAATATGTTTAAAAAAAAAAAATGTAAACATAATTTAACCTTTGAATGTAACATAGAAAACTACCTTGCGGATTAAGCGCGATTCTTATACATTGCATACATGGCAGAGTAAAATTGTTTACTGTTTTTTTTTTTTTAAATTTCTTTTTATACTTGAACTTGAAATTTTTTAAATGTACATATGTACATATGTATATATATTTTTTTTAAATTATTTTGTGGCAATAACATTGATGAAATGCATGCATTCATTTACAAAAATAAGATTTATGAAAATTAGATACTTAGTATAATGAATATTTAAATTTTAAAATCATACAAACAAAGTTATTTTGTAATATTCAATTGAAAACATGCAAAAAAATGTATTTTGTGTAACCACGAAATAACGTCATACGAAATTACAATGTAATCAAAAAAAAAAATAATAATAATAATAAACTGAAATAATTTTTGTTTATTTAAAATATTGACTTTAAATCATTTTCAATAGAGATGCAATCACATTCAATGCAATGTTAATGTCACATTGAAATTTTTCTCAGTAATCAATCTAATAGCAATTTACTTTATATGTATTTATTTTATAAAAAAAAAAAAGTTTAATTACATTTTCAATCATAAGCATTAGTAAATTATTTGAAATAGCATCTTTTAAAGTGTTAAATATAATTATGAAAATTACACTACAACAGATATTTCTGATTGATCTATGTATGTATGTACATGCATAATATGTACATACGTGAACAATATTTGCAAATAATTTTACATATAAAAAATGAGTAATTTACCTTGAACATTGACGAATTTATTAATTGACAAAATAGTCAAACAAATAAATTTACAACAATCTAATCAAAGTTTTACAGTATTTAAATATCTATTAAAAAACCATTTAATCTTAATAGATTTCTTGTGGTTTAATTTTTCATTTTTTTAAATTTTCTACTTCGGTTTTATGAACAAAACATTGTATGAGCGTTAATTAAAAAAACATAATTCAAATTTTATCGTGTGTGTGTCCAATAATAACCGTTGTATGAGAATATTAGATCATAAATTTTTCCCACATACATAATTTAAATTAATTACCCATTTTTTCAATTTTAAACGTTAAAAGCATCTCTCACTGGAATTTTTTTTATATAAAATAAAAAATTTATTTATTATATTTTATTGATTTAAAAATCAATAATTTGTTTAAATTACTTATTGATTGAAAAATTAATTCATTTACATCATATTCTATAATTAAAAATAATTGAATTAAATCTCTCAATGTAATAGACATGGGAAAATATTCGCAATAAATTTAACTGAAATTTTTTTTAATGGGAAAAAAAATCACAAAAAATTAAATAAACTAAAAAATAAGCAATTATTAAATATTTTTCATTTAATTTTTTTTACATTTTTCAGTTGGGTAAAAAAGGACTTAATATTGTGCTAGTTAGCAGATCAGCAGAAAAATTAGAAAAAGTAGCAAAAGAAATAGGTAAAAATAATTTAAATAATTTCAAATTTTCTAATAATTGTATATTAAAAATTTTGATTTTTTTTTTGTTTTTTTTTAGAATCTGAATGTAAAATTAAAGTAAAAACAATTGCAGTCGATTTTACTCATGGTCCAGAAATTTATAAAACAATTAATGATGATATTGAAGGTTTAGAAATTGGTATATTAGTTAATAATGTTGGTATTAGTTATCATCGTCCAGAATATTATTTAGATTTAAAAGATAATGATAAATTTTTAAAAGATATAATATCTTGTAATATTAATTCAGTTACACATATGACAAAAATTATTTTACCTAATATGGTTGCAAGAAAGAAAGGTATAATCATTAATGTATCATCAATGTCAGCTAAAATACCAAGCCCATTATTATCTATATATGCAGCTACAAAGGTATAAATTTATAAGTAAAAATTATTTTGAAAAATTGATTTGTTTTTTTTTTTTTTTTTTTTTTTTTTTGTTATAATTTGATTTTATTTCATTTTTATATAGGCATTTGTTGATAAATTCTCTGAAGATTTAGGTATTGAATATAAACAACATGGAATTTTTATTCAATCAGTAATGCCTGGTTTTGTAGCAACAAATATGTCTAGAATTAAAAAACCAACATTAATGTCACCATCACCAGATGTTTATGTTAATTCAGCATTACAAACTTTAGGACATGATGCACATACATATGGATATTTTCCTCATGTTTTAATGAAATTAATGATTGATACTGGACGAATGATATTACCATCAGCTACAGCATATAATATATGTTTGAATCAATTATTAAATATTAGAAATAGAGCACAAAAACGTGAAAAAGCTAAATAAATTTATTTATTTACAAAAATTTTATTTATTAACGTTAATTAACCAAAGAAAATCTTTAAGAAAAAAGAAACGATTATTTTATTGTAGAAAATATTTCATGTATATTATTTGCATTTTTTAAATTATCAAGAAATAAATAAAAAGGGAATATTATAGACGCGTGATTAGTATCTACTTTGATAAAACAAAATCGTAATTTATAAGAATCTATTTTTAAGTGATTTTTTTTTTTTTTGTTAATTAAGGGTGTTTTTTAAATAAAAGTTAAAATACTATAACAACTGTTTTAAGACAAATTTTCCCGTTATAAGAAAATATTTTAACATTTTTATCTAGTTTTCAGTTTTTTGAACGGAAAAGCGAAATATGTAAAGTAATGCTGCCATCTAGTTTTTTGACTTAAAAATAGAAACCAAAAATAATTTTCATTTTTCATCAATCATATGATTTTGATGTTTCATTTCATATGTCGATTGTCATGCTAAATTTCAATCCCAAAATCATGCCCAAAAGCCCAAATAAATAAAAGTTTGACATTTTTTATATTCACTTTAAAAAATCCTGACAAATTCGGAAGATTTTGAACGTCGACAAATAGGTATTCCATATATTAATATCTTTATTTTATTGAAATACAAAAAATATTTAACACACATTAATTTTGTTTTCGTGAATTGTCACATTTACTTGTAAGACAAAACAATTACATAATTATATTTTATTTGAATTTTATTTTAGTTTGATGGCAAGTGGATTAAAGTTCTTACAAAAATACGGTGCAGTAATATTTTTTCCAACTTTTACAGTGCTAACAATTTATGCTGATTGGTCTCATACACAAAAGTGGAAAAAAGGATTACTTTTAGAGAAATCACAAAAAGAGGAATTAAAATCATAAAATGGTATTTGGTTTCACTAAAATGTACGCATTGGCTGCTTTTCCAGCATTAGGTTTCGCTATTGGTACATTTCTTGATCGTAAAGAAACTGAGAGAATGACAAGATTTCGTGATAAGAGTGCATTGTATGGAAGACAATTGAAGCCAGGCGAAGCACCATCATGGTAAAAAAAAAAAAGTATAAATAAAATATTAAAAAATAAGTTATCAGTGCTATGTAGAAAATGTTTATAAAAAATAAATTGAATTTATAATTGTATATAAAGTGTATTTAAAGAATTATAAATATTGCAATTGGTACATATTTACAAAACAAAAGTATATTAAATTTTTTAAAAATCATTAATGTTGGGACAGCTTTAAAAAAAAGTTCAGAATAGAAGATTAGATGAAAATTTGATTACGTCCATCAACTGCAATAGCCATTGATCTTCTTAACTGGCTTTTACGATTTAATGATCGTCTTCTAGTATTTAACGAATTTCGTTTTTCTTCTTCAGAACCGATTCCCTTTGAATTCGTTACACAGTTCATATTGGCTAACATTTCAAAAGCAGCCTTTTTATTTTCCAAAGTCCAAACTTTTTCTAAATCTTTAGCTTCTATTTGACCAGTAGTAGCATCTGTTGGTTGTAAAATCTTTGTTTCTCCACTTTTATTAGATTTTGTTTTATTAACATTATTTATGCCAAATATTGAAGAAAATATTGATCTTCGTTTTTGTGTACGTTCGAATTCTTCGCTTGTTTTCACATTATTTTTAATTTCTTTGCTATTATTAATTTTGCGTTTATCTGATTTCAATGAAGATTGAGTAGATGACACTGATGATGGGGGAGGAATGTTCTCAATATCGTACTTAATTAATTTTCGTGGTGATTTAAATGTCACTTTTCTAGCCAAAGGTCCCATTGATGGAACAGCTAAATCTAATTTAGCAACTGTTGGGTATAATATACTTTCATTTGGTTCTATTGAACAATATGTATCATCTAAGGATTGTTTTTTAATCGATGGCACACAACTTTTTGATCTTTTTGATCGTCTATTTGTTCTCTCTAATAAACATTCAATTCTAAGCTTTTTTTGTTCTAAAGTTTTTTCTAAAGTTGTTAATCTTTTCTCACGCTTATTTAATTCGATTTCTTTTTCTTTCAAATTTGCCTCCCTTTGATTCAAAAGGCTTTCATGTGCACGTATTGCTTGTAAACGACTTTTTAATGCATTATCAAAAATATTTTTCGTTACTACATCTGGATCAGTTTCGATAGATGATGATTCAGGTTGACTTTTTGATAGAATTTTACAATTTATTGGAGATGATGAGAGTAACTGTTCATTTCTTCTATTATCTTGACTTTCTGGTAAACCAAATAATTCTGTTTTTAAAATCGATGTAGAATCCGATACTGTAGTATTCGTTAAATCATCTTGCTTCAATGATGAAGATGAAAAATCTAGTTTTTGCTTCGATTTTTTATTTTCATCATCAGAAATGGTTTGTGATTGAAGTAATTTTGGAAATTCATTATCAACTATTGATGCATAATGAACAAGAATTGGATGTCTAATTATAATTTCAACATCAGGACGAATTTCATTATTAACACTTAGCAAAAATGTTATCATTGCTTGTAAATCATTTGAATAATATTTTGGTATCCGATGAAATAAACCATCAGATATGTTTTTTGTCAATTGTTTTAAATAACAACCACGAAACGGTAGCTTTAGTGAACATAACTCATATATCAGACAACCAATAGACCATATATCAGATTTTTTATCGTATTTATCACCTTTTATTGTTTCTGGACTCATATAATATGGTGTACCAACAAAACTTTCAGCATATTTTTCATGTTTCTGTAATAAGCGTGCTAATCCAAAGTCACCTAATTTTACATTACCTAAAATAAGATTTTTTCATTAAAATTTTTTTTTATATTTTCTGTGAGGTCAACAGATTGACTAACCTTGTAAATCAAGAAATACATTTGCTGGTTTTATATCCCTGTGTAACACTATTCCCTGTAATTTTTCATTACTATGGCATGCATGAACTGCTTTTGATATCTGATATAATATTCTCCAAATATATTTCTCTTCAATTTGTAAATTATTTTTTTTACATTTTCTAATTAATTGAGATAAATCACCACCTTCACAATATTCCATAATAACATAAATTGTTTTAGTCTCCCTATTAATTATATGATCATAATATTGCACAATATTTGGATGATTTAATTGTCGTAATAAATTTATTTCATTTGTAATTTCAATTAAATCATCATTATCATTATTTTCTATAGAATTGTATGTAATTGCTTTCCATGCATACATTCTATCATCATTTTTATCACGAACTTTAAAACATGTTGCAAATGTACCATTACCAATCACAGATATAACTTCATAATCCAATAATGATTTCATCATTAATTATTTTCTTTTCTTACAAAACGATTTATTAAATTTATTGCACAAAATATATTTTTTTATTTTATTTTACAAAATTTAATATTTTAAAAAGCCATTAAATTTTAATTTCACACAAAAGTGAGATGATTACGAAAATTTATAACGTTCAAATTTTTTAAAAAATTCTACCTGACTTGAAGTAAATTGAAATTCAAAAATTTTAACCAACAATAGCAAGTATACATATGTATGTAGTATACATTTTAACCAACAAAGAGTAAAAGAACAGATACATATGTATGTAGGTGGTGGTAACTCTGTGACGATATATTATTAAACAGATTTCAAATTAGCCAAGAAAAGATTATGTACCCACTTCTTTAAGTTCTTCACTTACACACAAAAAATAAGACGAAAAGAAAATAATTTTTTCTTATACGGTGTTTAGCAACTTAACAATTTCTTCTTCATCTTCTTAGTTCAAAATATGTATGTATGTGAGTAATCACAGAGTGATGTACAAAATTCCTTGTAAAATAAGATTATGTTGTATGAATGAAAAGAATAAGAGGCTTATAACGTGTTTTTACTATGAATACCAGTTAAATGTTGAGGTTTAGACTAGCGCTCATATTTCACTTTTCTTTTCTTGTGTTTAAAAAGACAAGATTGCGAACAGAAATTACGTAATGCAGATTTTTTTTGTTTTTTATTACAAAACTAAAAATGATGTATGATAAATTATAACGATTACCAAAAATTTATTTGACTTTAAAAATTTCAATTTTAATAGCAAACCGTTTAAAAATTGAATTCTTCATACCTTAGTAAAAACCATTAGAATAACCCAATGCTTTTTTGTGAATCAACGTAATATGTTGTGTGTTGTGTTTGTGTTGTCTACTGCAGCTACGATGTTTCAATTAATAAATAAATGTGTATTAACTGAAATTCCATGTTTTAGTGAGATAAGTTTAAATTGCACCTTCATTATTCAACTGTGTATGTATCAGTCTTTAATTATATATTTTGTGTTCTTGTGTATGACCATGAATAATGTATAATATTTTTCAGATTTCATAAATCAGTCAATACTATAACATTCTGTTTTTTTTTTTTTTAAATTTTATTAATTTTTTTTCTTTTTGTTATTTACATTTTTTTTTGTTTTGTATCTTAATTTAATGTTCATTTTTCCCATTCATGTATTTTTTTTTTCGTTTTTTTTTTTTTTTTTTGTGAGTTGAACAAACATTTATTTATTTATTTTTATTCACTTTAATAACTTAATAATTATGTTTGTAAAGAATTAAACCTATTATTGATTTTGATCAATTTTTATATTAATTTTTTTTCTTCCCTTTCTTTTTTTCATTTTTAAATTATTGTTCGAAGAATTTTTTTTTTCATTTTTTATGCGTATTTATGTACGTTTTTGTATTTATAATTTTTGATTTGTTTATAATATAATAAACGATTAATAATGATTTTGATTATTTTTTGGAAGATTGAAAATAATGATGTGTTATGATCGTTTTTCTTTGTAGGCCTGTATCATGAATTATTTATAATTATCATTATTACTGTATTGTTCAATAAGAACGCAATGAACACTAATCTATTTATTATTATTATTATCGTTTCTGTTAATTAATTATTATTTATTTATGAATTACTACTAATCAGGAAGATTTAATATCTCTTCAACAAATGGTGCAATATCTGTATTTTTTTGTTTATGTTGTATTATAAATATATGTTCCAATAATTGTTCATAATTTGGACGATCTGTATATTTTTTTTGTAAACATGATGAAATAAAATTTTCAAATTCTGATGAAAATTTTCCAGATTCTAAACGTGGTGGATCATCTTTAACAACCTTTTGTAATTCAGAATAAAAAAAGAATAGGTCAGACTAAATAATTAAAAAAGATAAAAAATAAAAATTATATATAAAAAAAAAAATAAAATAATTGTTTAAAAGAAAACAAATTATTCAAACAGTTAAAAAAAAAACAAATAAAATATTTTTAAAAAAATCAAAATGAAATCTAATTATAAAAATAATTTCTTAAGTACCTGTTTTAATTGTTCAAATGGTGTACCCCATGTACTGTATGGAAATTTTCCTGTTGCCATTTCAATCATACTTATTCCTAATGACCATACATCTGATCTTATATCATAATAACCAGGATTACCTAAATTAAAGTTGAGGAAAAGAGTAACGTTGATAAACAAAATAATTTTTGATGCAAAATTAAATATTTAAAAAAAAATTTTTTTTTAAATTATCATTTAAATTTGTATAATTTAAAAATCGTATTTCCGGTAAAACGAATGTTCCAAATATCAATGGCAATAGAAACTATTTATTCTTGATATTGTCAAGTAAATTATTACAAAATAAAGAAGAAGGACATATTTGACATCAAAACTAATTCATCCAATAAGAAATTGTTATTTTTACAAAAAAAAAAAAAACAATAAATATTCTCAATTTTTGAATTTTGGCACACCGCTACATAAACAAAAACGTTCCAGCTGGTACCAGCATAACCAAAAGATTAAAAAAGAAAAATACAATAAACTAAAATAAAAAGTGAAAATTAATTAATTAACTCGAATTTAATTATTGAATTTATTTTATCCGTATTGCACTGCAGAAATTGTCGTTTTAATTTAACTTTTAATTTCAAAATTACGTACATACATACATGGTGTACTATTTTCTTTCAAACAATTCATTAATATAACAGGTCTACACAAATCGATCATATTTCAAGTTCATTAAATCAACCGTAAAAAATAGCCTTCACAAAGGATTTTACTTTGAACAATGGATTATTATTTTTATGATTATGATCAACCGTTATATGATGATGATGAAAGAGTCGTTTTTAAAATGAGTGAAAGAAGTTTATCTGAAGTGTTTATAAATTGTGTGTATCCTTCATTCATACAAGTTACATCGTATATAGAAAAACTTTTAATATGGAATATTGTATGTCGATTAGGATGGATTATATTAAGAGAAACACGTACAAAATTTGCTGTTCATTTAGTATCGATTATATGTGGAACAATTGTTTTAATTCAAACGATCGGTCAAACTTCTTTTTATATTGTTGGCTTTGGTGTAATCAGTTACCTATTATTATATATTTTATATAATTTGAAAATGAACAAAGTGGGTTACATATTTGGTTTATGTTGTTTAATTAGTTTAATCACATGCGAAATTATGGAAGTAGATCCAAAAGTATGGCATCAAATACGTGGTACACAAATGGTAGCAACTATGAAAGCAATTTCATTAGCATTCGATACCGATATGAAAAAAATTGATAAATTCCCGAACATTTTCTCGTATTTAGGATATTTACTGTGTCCAGCAAATACTGTTATTGGACCATGGATTTCATTTGATGAATATTTAAAAGCATTCACTGGCCCTAAATTTGAATTTAAATGGATAATATGGACTCTAACAAACACTATTGCAGCTATATTATTTTTACTACTGTCGAATTGTATCGTTGTTATGCTGGTATCAGATTACTCATGGAAATGGTTGGTTGCGTACAGAGATGCATTAGCCTTTCGTTGCAGTCATTATTTTATATCATTTCTATCACAAGCTACTATGTCTGTGACCGGATTATCACAACATTTTGAAGAAAAATCTAATTTATTTGGTTACTTTGTATCAAGACCATTAGAAATTGAATTTCCACGATCATTAGTACAAGTCGTCATTAATTGGAATATTCCAATGCACAGATGGCTTAAAGAATATGTATTTCGTCGAATGAAACCATATGGTATAGCTGTAGCAATTTTTACCACATATTTTGTGTCATCTTTATTGCATGGTCTTAATTTTCAACTTTACGCAGTTTTACTTTCATTAGGATTTTATACATTTGTCGAATATAATTTACGTTATAAAATTGCTAATGTATTTAATGCATGCATATTAGCATCAAATTGTAAACGTAATTGCTCACATGAATACAAATGGAATTCTTCATTAGTAATACTTGTTAATTTAATATTAAGTGCCATTACAATCGCTCATTTAGCGTATCTTGGTGTAATGTTTGAAATATCAACAACACTTCAAGAGGAAGGTTATTCAATTCAGCATACATTAAATAAATGGTCAAATTTAAATTATATCAGTCATTGGATAACAGTATTTTTTTATATATCTTACTTACTAATTTGATTTTAATGACATGGTTTAAGCCTTTTCTATGCAATCTCTTTTTAAATCTCAAGTTAATATTTTAAAAAAATGCTTTTAATAAATAAGTGTAAGATTATAGTAATAAGTAACGCTATACTGTGATTTCAAATATAAAATTTTATCTTTGTGATTTAGCAAAAAAAAAAAAAGCAAAATTTTTTATAATTAGAATGTAGATAAAATCTTTTGTACTTAGATGATAATGCTAATAAAAATTGAATGAAAATAAAGTACATTTTTTTCTCTTGAAATGTTCTTGTGATAAACTCAACTAAACTTTAAATGAAATTTTACATACCTGTTGGATCGATTCTTTCTGGTGCCATGTATGGTTTACAACCGGCATCAATAGTTTTAGCCACTGAATCTACTAAGTAGCCTGAAAGGTATATTCGTTAAAAAGAAAAAAAAGTTATTAATTACTAATAATCGTCATTCAATTAAAATCCTCACCTGAAATACCAAAATCGCATATCTTCACTTCTCCTTTACGATTTATAAGTATATTTGATGGTTTAACATCTCTATGTATAACTTTTAATTCTGCATGTAAATAATGAAGAGCATTTACTACAGCTATGGCAATCTTAAAAAAGACAAAGAATCGGTCCGATTAATAAAGCAAAAATTAAATCAAATATAATTTTAAATAAACGTACTTTTCCTAAGACATCTTCTGTCATTACTTTATTATTTTTGAACACTTTTGGATAAAATTTATCTAAACTTGTATCCATAACTTCCATACATATCCAAACATCTCCTTCACGAAATAGAGCTCCATAAAAGTGTACGGTATACATGCAAGCGCTAGAACGCATCGATATATCTAAATCCATGAGAAGTCGCTTCTGAAAATAAAATAAAAAACAAAGCATTACGATGTAAATAAAATTATACAATTATTTGTAAGATAGATTTTTGTAATTTACCTGCTCTTTTGAATTAACTGTTGCTGTTATTCTTTTAACGGCCATAACAGTACCACTTTGAACATGTCTCATTTTTTCAACAACTCCATAGGCTCCACGTCCAAGATCACAAATTTTTTCTAAACTGTCAGCCTCTATTTCAAACGTTTTATCATCAATTGTAATTGTTGTTCTTGTATCTAAATTTCTCGGAGGTGTTCTAATAAACAAAATAAAAGTATAATTTTATTTTTAAATGTAATCTTTAATTTTTATGTAAAATAAACAAGAAATTCTTAAATTTAACACTTACACCGGTACTACTGGTTGAGTATCAACTTGAATTTTAAGGTTAGGTCTTCGACGTGACATTTTGCCCTTTAAATTATTTTTTTTTTATTTTTAAAATTTTTATTTTATTTTAATTATGTTGTTTTTTTTTTTTATTTTCGTTAATGAATAAATAATTTTTAACTTATATCTGAATTACAAGTTTATAACATTTCTATTTTGATTTATAAGGAAATAGTTGAAAATGAATTTTTTTTTCTCAATACTAAATATTTATTTTTTGCTTAAATTACATTCATCTAAAATTTAAATTGAAAAAATATAGGAAATTCGGGAAAAATAATAATTTAAAATTTTTAACTTGTTTACTGTAATTTCCACTTTATTATTTGCATTCAAAGTTATTTTATTTTCTTACTTTTTTGACAAGATTTAAAAAATTTATTTTTTTATTCGTTCGTTGATATTGACGCTCGTTCTCGTTTTTCGATCGGTTTTTATAATTATAGCTTTCTCTTTTAGTTCAATGTTCAATCAAATGCAATATGTATACAAACAAATGTACAATATTGAATACAACAAAAAATAAAAGTTGAACACAAATAAAAAAACTAAATAAGAACAAATACAATACAAATGGCATTGAAGCAAACCAAAGCCAAAATGGACCAAATTGAATTTGGACTGGTAATTGAAAGTAAATTGTCGTTGTTTATATGATAAACGTCAAAGTGTTGTATCTGATTCTGGTATGATGTTTTGTTTTGTTTGTATAATGGAAATGGACTTGTTCCACACTATTTGTTCACTATTTTCAAGCAATATGAATACGGTTAAACATGAAATATTTTAATTATTCTCAATGCATTTGTTTTTTAAATTATTAATAATTTAAATTTAAACGGATTTAATTACTAATACCGTTATTTAGAGTTCTTTTTTATTTACTCAAAATAAATTTAAAATTTTAAGTGCAAGTTTTTGACTTAAAACTAAACACGATAATAACATGTGTTAGCTTTAGAATCACAATTTTCATAAGGCTTTAATAGTGGTGAATTCATATTTGCTTCATTAACGCAAGCACATCGATATGTTGTTTGTCCTGGTTCAAAATATTTTCGCGGTAAACCAGACCATTCACGTTGTATACCACCACTTGATGTAGAGCACCAAACTTTAGTACCAGTCGATTCAGACCATTCAATATTACATGGAGGGAATTCTAATTTACGATTTTCTTCATCATCTTTTTTGTTCTGTGCTATTTTCACTAATTCATCAGCACGTCGAAAATAATCAGTTTTATCTCCGTTACTATCATAAAATCTTTACAAAATATTAATTTTGAAAATGTTAATAAAACAAAAAAAATGTAATTTAACAAAAAAACATTTTTTTTTTACCTTCCGATTAATCTCCCTTTAAATGTGTACTCAGTATCATAAAAATTTTTCCAATTATACAAACTTAAAAGTTCAGATGATTCTAATTGTAAAATATCATCGGATTTATCTGTGTATACTTCAAATTCACCAGTTATAAATGAAGCTGATGCATCTCTACCTATTGTTAATTGAAATTATTTTACAGTATTCACATGAGGAAAATTTTACTTACCAGCAAAAAAATTGTATGAGCATCCTATTCCATAGTGTTTTTTCCCTTTTGTAACATCATAAACTGAACCCAATATACTTAGATAAATTGGCAAATCATCATTCCTGCCATTAAATTTAATGAGTTCTTCATTTGTAAACAACCTTGTTTCTGAAGAATATTCTCCTTTTACTGGTTCAGATTTTTTAATAAATTTTGGATAAAAAACTGCTATCAAAATTACAACTATCAGTATTATTAGATTTTGTTTTAAATAATTTCTTGCTAAAGATAACATTTTAATTACAAATTATTTTCATATTCGAATCACTACATTTTCAATAACAACACAACATTTGACTTGCAAACAAATATTAACCACTTGTTGAATGTTGAATGTCTTTTTTCTATCAAACAAAACAGCTGAGCGAAGTTTGAATTCAATGAATGCTGGCGCTGGCGCTAGACTGAATATATGTGTGCCCGTTTTATGATAGTGAAATTATGATGAAATATTATTTTTCCCATTTCCTACGTTCCGGTTTCCGTTATAATCGCTTTTTTTCACTTTTGTGAAAAATTTCAATTTTTTAAAAAATGTGTTAAAATTAAACAGAATCAATTTTATTTTTTTTAAAGATTTTTTTTAATTAGAAATTGATATGTAATTGATAACAAACTGAAAACGTGAAAATTCAAAATAAAAAATATAAAATAAAAAAATCATTTTGAACGGGTAAACAAATTATTTTAAGAAAAATTAAAAGTTTTGTAAAATAAAATAAAATTTTAATATTATACACTAATAGCAGAAAAACCAGATAATGGTATTGGTAATTTTTGTATTCCTTTAATCCATTTCTTTTCATTGGATGAAAAACATTCAACAGAAGTAAGAGTTGATTTTGAAATTTTCGTTATATTAACTCCACCAAAAATAAAAATTTTATCATTAATGCATGTGATATCATGACCATGTCTGTTAAGAAAAAAAAAAGTATAAACAAAAGTATTTAAAAAATTAACAAAATTTTATAAATATACACAGTAGTTATTTAAGTACTGTTTCTACCTAGCTATCGACATGCTTGTAACATTTTTCCAACTTTTTTTTATGAAACAAAATTTGTCAAGAGATGACAACGATAAAAATTCATTATTAGCAGCAAGTGTAAGACCACCAATTATGTATAAATCTGTACCATTAATAACAGTCATTTTTGCAAAACATCTTCAAAATTTTATATAAAATTATTTAAAATTAATGTGAAAGTGTGAATACATTCGATGTGTACATACATACATACATACATACCTTGGTATACGAAGAGTACCAATTTCAGTCCATTGTTCAGTTTTTAAATCGAATGATTCAATAATATCAGTAATTGAGGTTTTATTTTGTAAATTTATCAGTCCTCCTGCAACCCAAATTTGTTGTCCAATTAACGTACAAGATAGTCCAGAACGTGGTATATGAAGAGATGGTTTCTATAAAACGTACGTGGATAAAAATGTATACATGTGCATATATATGAATAATAATGAAAATAAAAATTATTACGTTAAGCCATTGACGATTCTTTATATCATAATAAATCACTGATGAGAGTGGAGTTCTTAAATTATTTTCTCCACCAATTACATACAAACCAGTTTTAATAGAGATTACACCAAAATCACGACGCCCCTGTGGTAAATTTGTTTCAGATGTCCATTCAAGATTTGTATAATCAAAGCTCCAAACTGTCTTTGAAACAGTCTGAGTAGATTTTGAATTGGTCTATAATAAATTATTTATGTATATTTACTTTTCTTTTGGGCAACATCTGTAAAGTATAATTATGCTATAACCTGTTTCATGTAGCTTAATGCTGGTCTTGTGCCACCAATTACATAAATTTTCATATCACATACTATAGCTGAATGATAATGTCTTGTACCTGGCATACTTGAAATTAACTCCCAATTATTTTTTATATAATTATATGATAATACTTCTTTTCCACATATTACAGAATCACATGATTGAATTAAATTTGGATCTATACCACCAAATAATAAGATTTTATGTTCACTGCAATCTCTATAAATAACGAGTAGTACAAATCAAATACTATACAATTGAATTTTTACAAATTTTATCATTACTGTAATTCAAGAATTGAACATTTTCTAGAATTATCGAAAATCTTTATCAATCCGTTCATTTCAAATGCATTTTTATTTTGAATATTGTTTTCTATTTCTATGTGCCTGTTTTGTTGTTTATTATTTTCATTAAATTTTTCTAAACAAAAAAAGGTGAAGAAAAAACATTTAAAAAATTACAGCTCGTCAATATTAATTAATTACTATTAAATATACCTGCGTTAACACCTTTCTCTAAAAGTGAAACTTGTGTAAATTGATCTTTGCGATCATCATAATTTAACTGTAAAGAGAAAAACAAAAACGAAAATTTATAAAAATATCTATTACAAAATTTTCATTTTTTAAATTATTTACTTTTTTGGATTCCCAGTGTAAGATGAATATTTAGTAAAACGATTGTATCTTTTTTTATATGTAACTCTATTACATTTCAGGTATTCGCATTAATTTCAAAATAAATAATTTATAATGTAAAAAAAAAAAAACAAATTTCCGTGTTCATATATTGTAAGCCGGGATAAAAAGGAATATTCTCAGAAAAATAATTTTTGAAAATTTTTATAATTATAGAAAATTGTATATCACCTTACACCCAGAAATTCAAAAAAGATACAATTTAGTTTCCATATTTTAATTATTACAATAATTTTTTATTTTTTAATTTAGAAAATTAATTCTAAGAATACATTCACTTAAAAATTATTATTAAATAAATTTTTTTAATGAAATTTTTTCAATCTTTTAATAATTTATAATTTATTTTTAAAAAATATTTGACGATAACATGGATTAGATGTGATTGTATTTTAAATAATTTGAAATTAAAAATATAATTATATCGATGAAAAAGAAATTTTGCCTAATTTTCAATATTTAATTTTCAATTTTTTACATATTTAATGTGTGAAAAAAAAAAATTAATTATGAATTTTTATTAATTTTGTTGATGAATTTTAAGTATACTTTCATATTCATTTTGTATGATATTATAATTATTTACATCTTTATGATATTTCTGTAATGCTAAATTTGGATTTTTATCAAAATATTCAAATGATCTCCAATAATCTTTTCCAACTGATTTTATCATTTTCAAATAATCAAGAAATGAACAATATGTTATACAATATTGATTTGGGCATTCAAATTTCTGTTTAAATACATCATCTTTAATCCATAATCTCTCATTTGGTGGTTGTAATTTTAATCTTTCCATAGCTGCAGCTGATTCTTCTTCACTTGAATACCAATATCTTGCAGTTACATATCTATAAAATATCATAAATAAATATTTAACGCATTATTATATAATATTTAATATTTCTTACGAGAAACCATCATCAATCATTTTTTGTACTTGTGGATGATCAACAACTCTTTCTAATTCAACTGCATCAGCATTCCGTCGAAATTCAAGTAATTGCCATGGTAACATTAATCCAAATCGTACACGTTTCATTATTTCTAAAGTATATTTACTTCTCTCTTCCCAATCATAATTAAGCCAACGTACAGCTGCCATTAATATCTACAGAAATGCAATACAATATAAACAATATATGTATATGTATAATATTTAAAAAAAAAAAAAAAAAAAAATTTCGTTAAAATCCACAATGATTGCATGAAATATTCAAATATGTACCTCAGCTTCTGAATGTACACCAATTGTATTCTTTTCTAGAATAGCACATACTTCTTCTGCACTTAAATCAAGAAATTCTTGTGTTGCTACCATTGTTAAAAAGAATTTACCAATTCGATTTAACATTAAATCTTTAATTAATTCATGATTATATTCTCTTGCTTCCATATATAACATAAATGCTGAATCTTCACGAATATGTTCACCATCATCAAGACATGCCCAACATTGATCACATAATTCTTTAATTCTTAAAAACATAGCAGCATTAAATAATTCTAATATACCTTCACGTTGTATTAATGGTCGAGGTGCTAACATCCATTCATAAATCATTAAAAATGCTTGTGGTGTTACTTTATCAGATGGTAATATAACAATTTGTTGTTCAGTTAAATCTTTAAAAAAATCTGAATAACATTGTAATACCATCATATGACAAAAGAATGTTGTTTTATCAATATGTATCTGAACATTTGTATATTCATATTTTTTAATCATATCATACATAATATCTAATAAATTTGTTTTATTTGGTTGAATAATATTTTCCCAACCACGAACTTCATTACGATTAAAACCAAATTCTTTTAATGTTTTCTCTTTATTTAAATTATCATGAGGTTCATCATCATCTGAATTTAGATTACATGGTAAATTTTGTGCAAATCTATCAGATACAAATTTTTTTTCATTTTTTTTAATATAATATTTATCATCATCGATTTTTGTAACAACTGGTACAACTTGATAAATTGAATAACAATCAGTATAATTATATATTAGATTATCATTAGTTCAAAAAAAAAAAAAAAACAACTTACGACTGTTAGTTAATTGACTTTGTTGTGAATTTGTAACTTCTTGAATATCTGGTGATGATGAATCCGAAATTTTATATTTTGAACTGAAATATGAAAAAGATATTTCAATGAACAAAAACAAAAAAAAAAGAAAAGACAAACTTAAGATATTCAAAATCATACTTAAAAAAATTAACACAATTATTTGAAGATTGCGGATTTTTGTCCTACAAACAATAAATTATAAAAGACCGTTAAAATTATTTGCAATTTTGAATCTTTCAGATGTAAGTATTTATTTAAATGCGGTTTATGTACTTAAGTATGTATGTATGTATGTATGTATGTATGTATATACCTTTAATTCCAAATGCATTGTATTTTTATTCATTGTTTTCTAGATGCAACAAAATAAATAATTATAAATAAATAATGTTCATTCCAAAATAGATGCTCTCATATAAATAAATATCTATGTATGTATACAGATATGATTTTTAATTGTTTTCTTTTTTCTTAAGGAAAGAATAACTTTTTTTTTTTTTTTTATACAAAATTAAAGTGTTATAAAAATGATTTGTATATCAAAAACTCCTTAGCTAAAATTAATTTTATTTTAGTAATTTTCAATTTGATGCATATTGACATGTACTCATGTGTGTTTATGAACACATAAAAAATGTAATCTAATGTGCACATGCACCTAAAAAAAATAATCATGGATTTAAATTTAAATTTTCATACATATTTTACATTAGCTTAATTCAACTTTAAATGCTACTTCAAAAGTAGAGAAAATTTATGCTTAATTAATTTTATCATATGTTGAATTTTTTCAAGGTTTGAAAAATTTTATTATTTCTATTTTCTCTAATATTTAATTAACTTTTGCTTTGAATCTCCTGTTTAATTCTTACTTTTCACTATAGAATTTAAAATTACTCGAAATTACATTACCATCTCTTATATTCACGTTTTTCTTTCACATATGTATGTACGTGAATGTTTTTTTAATTACATACATAGATAGTATTTTTTTTTTTTTAAATATTCCTGTAAATTTAAATTAAATATCTACATGAGGGTCACATTAGAAATAATTTAGTATGCATGTCAGTATCATTTTGAATTTTATAAAAGTAAAAAAAAAAAATTAAGAAAAAAAATATAAATCAAAATTTACTTAAATTTTTACATATTTGGAAGAAAGGAATGAAGAAGGAAAGAAAACAAAAAAATAATAATAGAACAGTAGAAACTAGTGCAACAATAATTTATTTGAAATTATTAAATAAATTTTCAGCACCTACATTTGTATGTACATTTTGTGTATATATATAAAATATTGAATATACACACACATGTAAGTGAGTCAAAAATTCTTATGAGAATTAATAGTCACATATAGTATATATGCTAACGTGCCCATGTATAGGTTTTTTATTTTGGTATTAAAATTCAAAAATATGAAAATTTATTATTGAGCATGCTCAATTTTGAAGCTTTTTAACTTTGTTAAATCAAAATTGGGTTATATATTACACATTTAAAATTGTATGAATGTGTGTGTATAATATGTATGTATTTATAATTGTACCTGAAATATATAAATATGTACTTATTCTTGTGTATATAATGACGTGCATATTTGTATATACATACATATATTCCCGCATATTTGTTCATGAATTCAAATTTACTTTGAAAATAAAAACTAGGCCACATATACAACGAAAATGTATAAGTATACATATGTACATATGTATATGTACATAATATATACGGGTATTATAATAATAATCGTTTATGTAGCAAAATTTTACCATCATCAAAAACTAAAGTGATTCAATTCATCAACTATAACTAACCATAATTTCTATATGTATAAAACGTATATACACATATGTATGTATGTAATACGCTGTTTGTACTTTACACCCACTCGACACAGATTTATATTACAAATCATATGTACTAGTATGTAAGAAAATGAATCGATTTCTAGGAGGCTAACCTGTTTTATATACGAGTATATAATAACTAGCAAGGATACAAGGAAGCTGTTTTATTTTCCTATATATCATTATGTTGTACTGTATGTACATTGTGAATGTAGTGTATACGGTACATTGATTTCAAAACGGGAATATTGAGCTCATATGTGTATGTATGTATAATCCAAGTATACACAATTTATTTGTAAAAATCTGGAAGAATTATTATTTACAAGTATTCAATAAATATGCACATATGTAGATGTGATGTGATACATAATTAAGGCAAAATAATAATGATAATAATAATACTATAGGTATGTGCGTATGTAATGAAGGAAACGGATTTGTAAAGTTTAATTAATGTGATATGTCAGAGTTAAATCTAATTTTTTTTTTGTATATTTATACATCCGATATATGTACTTATGTATGTATGATATTTGAATGAATTGAGAATAACAAGACATCATCATCATCTAGAGATCTGAACGTATATTTATTTAATAAATCCTATTTACATATTTTATTGGGATAATAACAATACTGTTTTTTTGCTGGAATAGTAAATATTTGCCAATAAATTGAAAATTTTCTTATTTTCTGCTTTTTTCGTTTATTTTTCTTTCAATTCAAATTTTTTTATAATACATATAAACCTAATTACTGAAATTAATTGTTTTGAACACACTAACATATTATTTAATTAATTATTATAAAAGAAATCAAATGTTCTTAATTTAATTTATATTATGTATAAATATGTTTATGTATATACTTATGTATGTTAATATAAAATATATAATATATAGAAATAATAAATATGTATATAATTAATAATACATACATACGTGCTATATAAGAAAAAAAAAGAATAAATACCTATATATGTATTTATTTAGCCTTTCAAATGTCTTATATTCAATTTTATTCTTTTACCTACGTACGTACATCCAAACGTGTATACTACACACATGCATATATGTACACTTTTAAAATGATGTAGGTATATACATAAATAAATTATGTATGTACATTGTACACATACATACACATATACTGTACATAAAATCGTGTAGGATGTATAGAGAAGAGTTATAAAATGCCTTATATTCAACGAGTAACGCTTATTGATTATTTTCCAAGAGGCTTTTTTAAAATCCCAACAACCATCTTGTCTGACCTTGAACATCAGGAAGGTTTTTTCTGTTGTTCTTTCTTTAGATTTTTTTTTATTATTTTTTTTATTTTTGTGTTTTTGTTTTTGTAATAATGAAAAGCAAAATAAGAAAATGTATACTTAAATTTGCTGATTTCAATTTCTAGGGTGGAAAATAACAAATAAAAATAGGATTGATGAGCATACATGTAAACACGTTCAACTTATAAAAATATATGTAATGGTGTTATGGCAATTTTTCTTTTAATTTTTCAACAAAATTATTTTAACATTTATTTATTATTAATGCATTATATTAAATATTTTTATTTTATTTATTTATTTTATTTTTATTTATTATTTATTTTTCACGTTTATGAATACGTGTATGAGATTTTATTTTATTTTATTTTAAATATAAGATTAATTAATTAAGTTTGTTGTATTGGTATGAATTTCTGTTTTTGATTTGTATTATCTCAAAAGAGATTGATTATATATGAAATCACTGTGTGTGTGTGCGTAAAATGTATACATACTAATTTTTATTTATGTATTATAAATAAATATATATAATAAAACGAAAAATATTTTTTTCAAAATTTCTTGTAAATACATTGTTCGAATTTTTTATAATTATATATAAGGCGTTTCAGAATACATGTGTGTATATTACAAAATAAATTTTCCTAAAAGTTCAGAGATATTTTTAGAAATTAATAAAACGGTTTCTTTTTGCTGATGCAATTATCCTTAATTTACAGAAAAATTATATTAAAACCCGCATATGTTTCGAAACACCGAGTATATTTTAAATCCTTTAAAATTTTAAATAGATAAACTCATTTTGTTTTTAATGAATTCAATTTATAAATTATAAATGTATGGCATTTATTACACACACACACAGACATATTTATACATCTTTTAGTAAATTCATTTTTAAATTATATATCTTGTTTTGTGATACATCATGCAAATATAGACAAAAATTTTATCAGTATATTCGCATTGATGAAGCAAATAATTTAGAGCAATGGTTTGAGAATCCTATTATGTACTACATATATGATATGCGTGTAAAAAATACGAAATTCTACTATATTTTATGATGAATATACGCATACTAATACTTTTTGTTCCCTATATAGTTCAATTAAATTACAAAAAAATTTTTAAATCTTCTACTTCATGTAGAAAAGAAAAATTATATACCATAATTTTTGATGATTTTATATTCTACGGGGTTAATATAAATAAAAATATGTACATAAAAAATATAAAAAAAAAAATGTAATAAATAATTGATCTATACTCTGTCCACTAATATTGTGCACTTAAAGTCTTATGGGAGTACATATGTCTCTTTTCTTCTCTCATAATTTCTAATTAGACTATTTCACGAGCAGTATTACCACAATCCACAAAGCTTTTATTATACATTAGAATGAATTTTTTGAATATCAATACATAATGATGTAAAATGGTATCACTTTAAGTAATTTCTATAAGACCTTAAGAGAATAATATTAGTAGACAGAGTATATAATTGTATACAATCATGTACATTGTATATGCTTAATAAATTTTTCACACTTACTCCCAACTAGGTCCGTATATACATAGATTATATATGTATGTATGTACAGATAAACCATATTGCATTGACCTAATTTATCCTTTTTATCCTGTGACCTATATACATATTTTGTAAATAAAATTTTGTATGTTTTTAGCTATACGTACGTACATAAATATGTACATTAATTTATAAAATAAATTGCAAATAATATTGTTTAATTTTTTTTCTAGATTTTCTATTTTCTTTTTAAATGAAGAAAAATGCGAGTTTTATTAGAAAAATATTTTTCCTTATTCTCTTAAGGGTGTGGCATTAACAAAAATTACACGTGCCTAGTACAATGTATAACTTGCTAATTTGTATACAAAAATGATTTTAATTTTTAATATAGTAAATAGGGGTAAAAAGGGCAAATTATTGTTATATACCGTTTTTGTTTTGTTTTCCAATTCAAGGTAATAATAAAAATTAGAAATAATGAGCATAATATAACGATATTCGAAAAATTTATTTTATGACAAAAAAAAAAATAAAAAAAATAGGGGGCTTTATATAGACTTTACACGATATTAGATAGAATTAAGAAGAAAAAAAAAACAATAATTAGCTTTCAATTTAGCTATTCATATTTTATATCAGATTTCATTTGATCAAGATCATTACCTAAAAAGCAATCAAATTGAACAATTTTTATCATATTGATAAAATAATAAAAAAAATTTTTTTTTTTTAATTATGTCAATTTGTTAGTGTCGAGCATTATTCAAGATATTTATATTTTTAAATTGAATGAAAGTAGGCAACCTAAAAAATCTATAAAAATTCTATTGTACGTAACATCATAATAATATAATCAAAACGCAACCCACGCCAATAATATTTTCAATTACATACTTATATATGTCAATATTATCTGCATTTAATGTATTTTTAATGGCATAAGAAAGTATCTTTTATTATTTTTTTTCAGTCTATTTTTTATTTTTTATTTTTTTGCTTAACAATAAATCAAAAGAAAATATATTTAAAATGAATGAATACAACAAAAATATAATAACAAATCATTTCCATTCCCAATATTGTCCCAGTTGAGAAACATTTTTATATATACACACGCCATTTTGGAAAAGCTCCCGGGACAAAAACAGGATTTTGTGTGGGTTACAATTTTATATACAAACATTTTTTTTATTTTTATTATTTTTATGTGCTTTTATACTACATGGAAATGCAAGTAAAGAAAATGTCAAAGGACTATGTATACATACCATACACGAATGTATGAAACATTTATACAAAAATATGAAAAAGCCCCTCTCTTATACATTTTATATTTAACAAAACACAAACACATAATAAAAATATGTACATATTTGTGATGTACATATATATGTATATATACCAACTACACCACTGAAAATATTATTCCATTTTAGCTTTGTATTTACATAGCGTAGCATCAATACTTTAAATGTGCTTATTAAAAAAAGAAAAACATTTTCCATGTATTTACATAGAAATATGGAAAAGTAAATATGTAGTTGTTAGCAGGTCTAGGTCAAAGCTAGATAGGGTAATGGGTACATTTCATTTTATATTATACACCGAATACATATATTGTTGTGGTATTTATGTAGAATGTGTACATAGTGCTCTCATAACCCTCTTTTTCGAACTCACATCCTTTTTCAATCTACATATATATTTTGTTTTTGTTTTTTTTGCTTTTTGCTTTTTATTCTATTGTTTTGTATCCTTAGAGGCATGATTATTCAATTGTATAAGTAAAACTATGAAAATTTACGTAAATATACACATATGTAATGTATGTACATACATGTATGGATTTAGTAGGATGGATACAGCATATACGATATTACATACAATATAAAATATACTGTATATCGAAAGTAACAACAGTTTTCATAGCATTATTTCTATCCTACATATTTCGCTTCTTTTGAAACGAAAATATTCAGAATTTTCTTTTACAGCTCCATTATATGTATGAATATTTCATTTTACATAAATATAAGGGCTTATTTCTATTTTTATTTTCTATTCTTTTTTTTTTCTTTTTTAATTTTCATTCTATATATTATTATTATTTTTTTTTTCTTTTTAGTTTTTATTGTACTCTGTTATTTCATTCATAATACATTGTAAGATTATATATTCATTTCCTTTAATTATTTTCTCATGCTTCAAATAAAATTTTGATTAATATCCCACACAAATATACGAAATGAACAAAATTGAGAAATTTAAGAAATAATTTTATTGATATATTTATTTTAAGTTTGTTTTTTTATTCTGTTTTTTGTTTTTACATATTTGAAAAATTCAATTATTTTCATGTAGAAATTTTTATAAAAATGAAAATTTTCAGTTATTTTTTTTTTTTAAAAAGATGAATATTGTTATGTAAAGTTTTCTATATTACCATTTCTGTAAAAATAAATGTAATAACGTTCGTAGAATTTAAATTGTGCTCAATTGAAATTACAAATTGTTTCCTTTAATTTTTTTTTTTTCCATTCAATATAAAATTTTTTAATCATTTATCAAACTGTTTTTTCGATGAATAAAAAATACACGTGCATGTTATAAGAATCAATTTATCTTATAAATAAATAAATAAAAAAAATAAAAAAAACAATAAACATATGCATAAAAATGTTAAGATTAATGTTCCTTTATAAATTTATTGATAGGACGATGTTAATCTACAATGATTTTCTATTTTTTTTTTTTTTAAATAACTATTTTTACGTATGCGTAAAATCGATAAAAATTAAATGACGTTATAAAATGAAGTTTTCTTTTTTTGTTATGTAGATACATAATTCATTATTTTGTTAATAGCTATTTGAACATTTATTTACAATATCTTTCAGTCATGTATAATAAATGGAAATAAAGTTTTGTAAAAGAACAAGAAAAAAATATTTCAATCAATGCATGACAATGTATATAATAAATACTTCTTTCTATACTCTGTTCATTAATTCTATGCGGTTAATGTCTCATGGAAATTATAAGTAAAGATAACACCATTATTTTGAATCACTGTATATTGCTATTTAAAAAAAAAATTTATCTCATTTTATATGAAAACTTTAAAGATTATGATAATACTGCTTTATGAAACATTTTAATTATAGAAATTATGAAAAAATAAAAAAAGGTATATAAGGTCTAAACTTAATGCAATTAATGGATAGAGTATATATCTTTGTATAATATGTTTACATATACATTATGTCTTGTTACTTTTTGTTCTACTTTTAATAAAGAACAAAACAAAGGTAAATTTATTGAATTATAAATAAATTTATTTGAAGAAAAATAAATTCAGTAAATATGAATTACGTACGTGTGTAATACATGTGTATTTGGAAGTGAAATGCGCAAAACGTATGATTTGATAAATTATGGATGGATAATGGATACAGGTTACATTCAGATTTATTTTTATTTATTTTTTTTCTAATCAATAAATTATAAACAGAAATTGTAAAAATATCAAAATAAGTAAATAGGTAAAAATATGAGTATTATTGAAAAATTAAAGCAATTGAAAAGTTTAATCAATTTATTTTTATTTTAATTCATGGCAATAATGATTTTGTTTTTTCATATACAAATATTATGGCTTCAGGACGAATTTTAAACACTTTAAATAAATATCGTAACATTTATTTTTAGCAAAACGAGTTATTTTTAAAATCATATTTGTAATAAAAAAAAAATTATTCTCTTGTTAGTAACTATAATAGTTGCAAAAATTTTCCAACATATTTGATTTTTATTTAAAACTGTGGAAGTAGTAGGACCTAAGGGCATAACATAATATATGTTACTTTCAGCACACATGCATTAAATGATATGTATACTGCATAAGCGTAGGCAGACGGAATGTGCACATGTACATATGTATATATAAATATATACACGTTTACACCCACATCCACCCATCGTTATATAAAATATGTGTATAACGTTACACACATTAAACATTTATGTATATACACCAGATTTAAAGATGCATGCATATTTGCAGTTAATAAAAATTTTGTATTTTCCTGGGAAAAATGAAAACTTGGTTTTCTGTCCTCTTTCTATCTTTTGTTTTTTATGTTTCTTTTTGGTTCTTTTTTTGTTTTGAAAAGGGTAAAGGTTGAATTTTTAATTTGATCTAAAATGGTATAAAAATGCCGTTGCTTGGGCTAACGATTTTACTTTAATACTTTGTTAAAAAGGTTAAAGAATGAACATAAATGTACATTTAGATGTAGACACAAAATATAATACAGTGGGAAAAATGCAAATAGAATTTCAAAATGGCAAAATGTCGAATAACAGAAAAATTTGAATTTTTCAAATTTTCAAAAAAAAAAAAAAAAAAAAAAAATTTACCAACAAAATTCAGATCGTAATTAAATATGTATATTTTTTTATTTTTGTAATAATATATGAAATGTTTGAAATTTTCTTTTGAATTTTCTTGTATTAAAATGTCCTGAAAAAGAGGTACTATATTCGATGTAAAATTTATAAGTATGATAATTTTAAAAATTATAAATTAAATTTTTATAAATTAAATTTTCAAATATTAATAACCCAAAAAAACCGTTAGTACGTATTGTCTATAATTCTTTATTTGATTTTTTTTTATTTTTTTTTTTATTTTAAGAATAGTATCTAATTAAAGGAAAAATAAAATTTATCCTGTGAATTAATTTTTAATGCAAAATAAATTTGAAAAAAATATTTTAAAAACTTTTCAACATTTAATTATCATGTAGTATACATTAACATGATTTTGATTTTATTTATATGAATTATTTTTTGTCTAATATATATACCTATACATACTTTATTTTTAAATTTTTTCCAATATTATAAAAACTTTACTCATTTAATTAAACTTTAAAATGAAAATTTGTCTTTAAAAATTAAATAAAAAAAAAAAATAAACAATAAAAATAAATAAATTTAATGAAAGATAAGGAAATTGTAATCATTTTTCTAGAAATAAGTATGTATAACCTTTCCAACATCTTTTACATAGATACGTATACGAGTATACGTTTATAATAACATAGTACATGAATTTATCGACAAAGCATAATATATGTATAGAAAACTGAAAGGTACCAACACCAGCCATTTTGGTGCCTGTATATACAGCTTATGTATGTACATACATATGGCAATATGTATGTACTATTAGGAACCATTGTTATTTTCAGTTGTATATTTTTTGAATATTTTATATATTTCATATATACTACTAGGTACTACTATTGTTCCATTACAATACTACTACATATGTATATATACATATAAGGCATGCTATGCTATGTGCTATTCATATACATTTATTACAAAACTTACAAATGTAAATGAAAAGTTTGTTGAATTTGTGTAATAAACAAACTATACACTACATACATATGTATGTACATATGCACATATATAAGTATGTATTTCGTTCATGTAGTAATATATATTTGTAGAGAATGGTCGTTGTTAAAATTATATATCATCATCGAAAGTAGGTCAAACACTCCATTTTTCATACCCTTGAATAAGTACATATAATGGCACCCACTTCGTTTATATATTTTATTATGTTTTTACATATTTACAAATGTGTACATTTAAAATGTAAATGTATGCACATAAATACAAAATTTGTATCCCTTTTTTGTTTTGGTATTGTACTGAATATCACAATGGGACTTCAAATGGAGCTCTAGATTCCTGGGGGTGTACTTATACAGTAGGTGGAATATGAATGTATGCCATACAATAATTTTATGAATATATAATAGTATGTATTATAAGAGGATAGTGTTATTTTCACAAATGTTGTTGGCAAAGGTACAATTACAAGGGCAAAATTATTAAAAAATGTTTGTAATGAAAGATTTAAAACGTTTTTATGTATAAAAGCATACATTTTAATTTTTTTTTTTTACATATTTGTTTTACTATTTTTTAATCAACGCAACATATAAGTATGTACGTAAGAATATAGCACATTATATACACAAAAGCAAATATGTGTTTAAGTGCGTTAATAATAGAATGAAGAGTTGGTTTTTTGTTTTTTTTTTTTTTTTTGTTTTTCTTAAAATCAGTTATACACATGTGTGTATATGTATACATGTATATAGCGATTTTATATTTCATTGTTTTTTGTGTAAAATAAGGGATTATAAAAATTTCGACCCTGAAATAGCCTTGATTTATTGTTTAAATATTTTTGATTAAAACAATAAAAATTGGTTTTTCTTTCTTTTTCAATTTTTTTTTTTTTTTTTAATTTTTATTATAGCACATTTTTCTTTTTTATCAGAAAAGCATAACATACATATATGTACATGAGTGGAAAAGAAAAAAATGGTTGAATAAATCCTTTTAATCTCATAATTACTAAATAGAAAAGTATGTATGCGGAATACGATGTAGAAAAAATTAATAACCGTAAGGCATTATATTGCGAATTATAATTTAACCCGATTATTTTTCTGTTCTAAGAATTCTATTGAAAATAACAACAACATTTTGCATTTCCTTTTTTTATATAATGCTTATTTCTGTTACTTCTTTAAAATGTAATTTCTGCTTGAAGGCCAATAAATAAATTTTATTGAAAATTTAAAATCAATAAAACGGGACATTTTCTTATTTCTCTTAGGAATACTAGTACATATTAGCGTATATATTAATATGAATGACAAATATAGGTACATTTGAATTTTTATATAAAACAAATTTTTTCATGTTCAATTTTTAAATTAACTGCTATTTTATTCATAAAATAAACGTGTTTATTACGTTTGTAAATATTTTGGATAGATACAAAACACTCAAGTATACTAAAGAACATTAAATTTGTTCTTGTTACCAGTATTATGTATGTACCTATATATAGTAAAAAAAAAATATATATAAGTATTTTTCACATACGCTTGTTTTTGTTCGTACAAACGTAATTATTATTAATCTTATCAAATAACATGAAAATTAAATGTACGAATATAAAAATCTAATTTAGTTTTATACATGCTATACAACGTATAAATGTATATATACAAAGTATGTACACATGCATGAATGTTTGTATAATAAATAAAGTTAGCAGCTGTATGATACCATCAAACCCATTTATATTTATAAAATTCCTTCTGCTATGTATATCCTTTTAATACTTTCTACCCTATACAACCACAATATAGTAAATTTTGTATTTTATTTACAAAATAATGTTAAACAAAAATATAAATGAATTTCATTTTTTTTGCACACATCGAAATATATATTTTTTTTATTTTTTATTTATACAAAGTGTGTAAATTCTCAAGGTCATATTATGCCTACTCCCTTTTAGAAATAAATACACGAAAACATGATGGGATTTATTCATGAAATCCACTTTTGAAGGACATTTATGTATTTACAAAAAGTGCCTAATTTTTTTTTTGTATTAATGCGTGTGCATGTTATACATATATTCATTTTTGTCTATACATATACATAAAAAATTGATAACATCAAAAGAAAATATTTATATAAAATAGGGGAAAAGAAAAGGATTTTAATGAAAATACACGGACGAAAAGAAAACTAATTTTTCTTCATTTTTGTCCTGTGTTTATTACCATTTTTGTTTGAAATGGTATGAAATATTTTTATTGTAGCCTAAACTCTATGTTATTATTTTATTTTTTTGTACATGTGTGAACGCATCATTTGTGACGTTTTATTTAATATACGTTATTTACCTCAATCAAATGTTTGAATTAATGTTCGCTATAAAAAGCTAAACTGTTACAATGCACGAAAGAAACAGTTTTGATTATTGTAATTAAATAATTGTTTAAAAATTTGAAAAAAATGAATATTTGTTGATTTTATTTGAGAAAATTAGTTAAAAACGTTGTTAAAATAAATACATAATTGTTTTATGGAAATTGCATATGTATTTATAAAATTACACAGTTACATTTTTTTTGAAAAAAATATTTTTATTATTACAATTTAACATTAAAATCTACAATTACAGCTTTGTCCTGTTGGCTTTTTTAAAGCAAACTATACTTTCTAAAGCTTTTGTTTTGCAACTGCAAGGATATTAAAATATTTTTTATAATGGTAACTCGTTATAATTCTCAAGTTTCATGTTATTATCTAACAGATGAGATTTAAAAGTCATCCTTAAAAATAGAAAAAAAAAATTTTTTTTTGTAAACAATAGTAGTACAGAGTAAGGAATAATAAAAGTAGCCATAACTTTTCTAATCCATATATTCCACTGATCTATATGATGAATACTTGAAGTAGTACACAGAGTGAAATATAATATAGAAGTTAAATACATGTGTACATATTTATATATTATATTTTATTGATTTTATCCTTGAGATGTGATTTTAAGATATTTTATTTGACAGATATTGTTTTGCATTTCAAGGCCATTTAATGAAAAACTGAATAAAAATTTTAAAAATCTTCTTAATCTATACTATATAATGTCCTAGTCATCATTATAATCATTGACGTACGTACATACATGTTGATGTATTTGCAGTATCATAATAATTATTTTCTTATGTATTCCATTCATTTTATAAGAAAAAAATATTACCGAAGGAGGTAGAGAAAATACAACAAACATTATTAATAAAATGATTTGATGATTGTATAGTGAAAATGTATAAGAAAATGGATAAATCAAACATGTAAAACTAATTGATATAAGGAATTAATTATCAATTACATTATCTATTCATTTATTCTTTATAATTTTGTTTTTTTTTTTTACTTCATTCCAAATTACCTTTTCATGGTACTTTAACCATATTGCTTTATATGAATAATAATGCCCAGGCAAAATTATGACGTATAACATTTTTCATTTCAATAATGTTTATATACCTATATATGTATGAAGCAATTGACGTCAGAATATTTTATGCGCGGTATCTACATGTACATGTCAATATGTATGTTGAGTATGTATATAAAGGCACGTATAAATAAGGTATGAAAAAGCTAAATGTACATACATATGTATGTATGTATATAAAATGCATGTATAAGAAAAATATTTGTATACGGTATACTTTATCTACATTATTTTATCCTACCTTACCACATCATTTTTTTTTTTTGGATTTCTTTTTATTACAAAAAAAAAAAATCACATAAATCACAATATTTTTTTTGGTTTTTCATTTTATTTATTTTTGTTTTTTAGATAACAGTTGAAAAGAATTTGCAAATATAAATAAGGTGGTTTTGTTAAAAAGAAAAAAAAAAAAAAAAACATTTTATTTTAGTACGAATGTTATTGAGTACAAATAAAATCGTGCAATATACATATACCAAAAAATATTGATTCATGCGTGTATATAAAAATATAAATATAAATTAATTTTGATTTAATTTTAAGGTACACAAATTTTGATGAAGTAAAAAAAAAAATTAAATGAAAAGAATATAATTCTTTGATGATTGAGCAAGAAAAAAAAAATTGCATAATAATGAATGACAATGTTATTTTTGTTGATAAGCAACACAAAATGAATATTAAATTATTTTTCATTTTCTATACAAAACGAATAAGGATATATGACAACAATAGCAGGATGCTTATGAATACCTACATACATATTCCTAAATATACTTATGTATATTTTTATACTTTGATTTTCTTTTTTTGGCGCAAAAGTTTCGACAACAGATTTTTTTTTTTTGATTTTATCACGTCTTTGATTATATGTTAATGGGCACAATTTTATAGTACAAAATTTTTTTTATCGATGGAAATTATAACGTATAAACATTTCAAAATTTTGTAACGTTTTTGTTTTTTATCGAAAATGAAATTTCTTTTGTTATTAATTACGTATTGTGCATAGAATACAAAACAGTAGAAACAAAAAAATTATAAATACAAAAAAAAAAGGATAAATGTATCTATATCTATTTTTAAAAAGGTTGTATTCGATATTTTTCGAAAAATGAAAAAAAAGGTAAATTATTCACAATAACTCAATTACTAATTCCATTACAGTTCATTAAAAATTCGTTTTGTTTTCTTGATTCTAATGTTTATAGTATTTTTATATTACATATAATGTAAAATGATGAGGAAAAAATGAAGTATTGAATAAAATTATAATGAAAAGACAAAAAAAAAATACAAAACGTTCTTTAAGGTCATGAAAAATCGATTGATTAAAAATATTATAATATGCCTACCTGTATACTGTACTGTATGTACTTTTCTTGTATATAACATAATGTTTTTTTTTTTTTTTTTTAAAAAAGTTGCATATTTCTTTTAATATTTAATGGAGTTTAAAAATATAAAGGTAGGCAATGAACGTTATTATTTGTACGTGGTATAAATAAATACGAAATTATATGTAAATTCTATATGATACAAATTTTATTCCATGGCACATAAAAAATTACTTGTTTATTCCATACATGCATGTAGGAAATAAGTATACAATGAAGGAGGTTTAAGTAAGGATAATAATTTTTGTGGGTTATTTTCTTTTCCATTTTTATTTTTATTTTTTTTGTTTTGCATGACAGTTAAGTCATTATTTTTGTTATATGTATGTATCTTTAAGGTTGTTATTTTGTTGTTTATTTTTTGCTAAATTAGCACAAAAAAAAATTGTAGAAAATGGGGTTGTGAAAATGAACATAACATTAGATATGAAGTATAACAACATATACATACATTATGTATGTATGTTTATAAGAAAGTCACAATTACATTGTACTTTAGATATGTATGTTATATATGAGAATAAAATAAGAATTGCTTGAATTCACTTTATATTATATATACAAGTACATATATACTTATGTACATGGATAAGATGAAGAAATATGTTATAACATTTAATAGATACAATTTTATTTAGGTAACATATTTATATTTGTGCTTAATATGTATACATATTTTGTTTTTAAAGAGCTTTTCCTTCTAGTACTGCAATAATACTTGTACATATATATTGTATATTTGTAATGTATATGAAAGTGTAAAAATAAAAAAATAAAACTGTATACTACAAAAAAAATTTTTTCTTTTTGATGTGACATTGATGAAGGTCATTTTATATTAATTTTTGCTTCCATATATGGCAAATACCTTTGATATTATGAGAATAATAGAAACTTATACATACATATACGTGTATGTATGTACAATACATATGTATGGTGAAATTTTAATGTAAAAATATACATAAATTTGAATATAGAAATGAACCATAGAATTGATTTTTATTACCATTTATATTATATTGCATTCATATAATACAATACTACAATACTAAACTATATATAAATGCAATATTTTACTTAAAATTTTTAAAATATAAACAATTTGTACATGTATTTATGTACCCATATAATGTGTATATTTTACAAGAAATTCACTTATGTATAAAAAAATCAATTTTTAATGGGATTATTTTTCTTCTTATCCTAATATAAAGTCATTAATTCTTTGATATAATAAAATTTCTAATAAATATTAAATATAGGAAAAAAAAAAATATAATTAAAAAATTATTTCTTTATTTTTCAATGTCCTTTATAATAAATAACAACTTGGTCGTTAAAAAAAAATGTCTACATTTAGAATTTAATACACATATCCAATCTTAACGTGGATAATATACAATACATATGCATTTATTTTTATATTATCTTATTTATGTTTGTAGTGCAATGTGATTATTATAATGATAGTCATTATCATTATCATCATTTTAAATTTCTTTTTCTTTTATGAAAACCACAAAAAAAAAAAAAAAAAAAAATTATTTTTTTTATTTTTATAGCACAACCTAATCAACCTCAACCCAAAAGCTTCATCGTTTATTTATTATATCGTATAAGCTTTTTGTATATGCCATACATATACATTCACCGTTTAAAGTTTGTATATAAAAATGTTTTTTTTTTTTTTTTTTTTTATTAAACCACGCTATACATACATCAGATAAAATTTCATTTACATATTTTTTTTGTACCCTAACATCCCTATCTATAACAGCTTCTCAATATAAAATATGGTTATAAAAACCACATAACCCGATGTAATATAATGATGGTATGTACTTACAAGATAATGTAATGATATAAAATTATGTGGGATGATAAATAATTAAACAGATTTCTAACCATTTCTCAATCTACACGTGTATAGATACTTGTATACATATATGTTTGTACATTTAGAAAAAAAAAAAAATAATAATAATAATAATACAAAAGTTGTATTTGTTCATAAAATATCATCTCAGAATTTTTCTCATTTTATTGTATATATTATATACTATATTTTATTTATTTAAAATATGTTAAAAAGAGAAAATATCGTAAAATATTATTTTATCTAAATGTCTTTTTTCATATTGTATATAATATAATTTTTTTTTCCTTTTTTTTTAATAATGTAAACATTACATTGTATTATTTGTGACGTCATTGAGAAAATTTTTGACGTCATTAGAATATAATATTATACTTTTTCCAACAACAGAATAATTTGAAATAAAAAATGAAATAAGGAAAACGAGATGAATGTATGTATTCAGTTATAAAGAAAACTGTATATATGAGCCTGTATTGTATGAACTCACACATATGTATATCCATGTATAGAATTATGACATAGTTGAAAAAGCTCTAATTCAATGATTTATAATGATAACATCCTGCTGCTTTGTCCGTTGTCGTATGTTTGTGTATACACACATATGTATACATATGTGTGTATGAAACATGAAAGTAATGTACGAATTACATAAAATTTGTGTCACGAAGTTTAAATATCATACAGAAATACAGAAAAAAAAAATTTCATTATTGATATTTTAGGGGAAAATTTAAATTTTAAATATTTTATATGAATTTCTTTTGTTTTTAAATTTAAAAAATTAAAATTAAAAATAATTAATTCGTGCATATTAACGTATACACTCTTTAATACATGAAAAATATAAAAATTAATTTAGGAAAACATGATTCTTTTATAAGAAAATGTACAGATATTTTTAGATGTAAAGGACATTAAAAAACTTGCAATTCACTTGTACTTATCTACATCATACACAATGTGCACAGAATTTACGAGTACTTATTTTTAACATACTACAAATATGTATGTAGTTCTGTGCTTCATATTATTTATAGTAAGTAAATATATGTACAGATAAAAAAAAAAACATTTTGTGCTCAAGATTAAAAAAAAGAAGAGTTATTTAGCTCGTGTACAGTTTGTTGATAAGAACGGTCATATGAGGGGTGAAGATACATGTGGGTGTAAATATTTGAATTTGAAAGAGTTTGTTCAATACAAGAATTTAGAGGCTTATATATTATATACTACAAAAATTTTTTACACATATACAAATGTACATAAATGTGTTATATACTCTACATATGTTATATATAAAGAAAAATTGAAGTACAAATATATACATGTATACATTCACACAAAAATACAAATTTAAAGAAAAGCTCACAATTTTTCACTATGCTTTCATATAATTATCTGTACAATATATTTTCAAAAGCTTATGAAAAATACATAATTATAAAGTAAAATAATGTAGAAAATTGTATACACAATTGCATACATGTAATATAATGGAAAGCTTTTATAACAACAATTTTATTACTAAAATAATTTTTAGTTTTTTTTATTTTATATTCTATAAAATTTTTTTAATTTTATACGACCCTATCAAATTTATTCAAGAAAGCTTATCCATTCAATACTATACCGTCAACAGAACATAGCGCACGCCATTCACATTCTCTCGGTGTTAAAAATAATATTTTAATATAATAATAACTGTATACATATATAAAAATTTAATTTTCAATAAATACAATAAAATAAAAAATTTAATAAATTCTAATAAATAATCATAATATAATATCCGAGTCATTAATTTAAATTCCATTGATATAAAATATACTTAAATTGAGTAATTATTTAGTTTTTATTTTTGTTTTTATTTAAAAAAAAAAAAAAATACATAAATAAATCACGAAATTCGTTATTTTGTTTTATATAAGTAAAAAAATTATACTTTCAAACAGCAAAAAGTATTGTTATTATTATTATTATCATTGACATCACTAAAAGGATTAAAAACAAGGAGTAAAAATAATTTTTTTTTAATAATTTACAAGTAAGGATCAATATTTATTTTTTCAAATTTTTTACTTTGTACACATTTTTATTTAATTAAAAAAAAATATATTTATATTAAAATATTTATATTTTAAAAAGATTTATAAGTAAATTATGCTTACTATATGCTTTTATTTTATGCAATTAACTGAGAAAAAGTAACGAATTTTTTTTTGAATTTTTTATGATTTCTTTTTTTTTTTCAATTTAATTTTTATTTGTTTATGAATTTAAATTTTCATTAATTAGTGAAAAAAAAAAAATTATCAAATACATAAATATAATTTTGTTTTTTGTTCGAGATTGAAAAATATTTTTCAAAAAAAAAAATTACATAAATATTACATTTAATACAGAAACATTTATAAAATAGTGCCTTGCAGATATACTGTATCATATGTACATATGTATATTTAATCGTGTAATAAATTAATGATGACCTTTAAAAAGTTTTGTTTTTTTTTGTTTGTTTTTAAAGTTAAATTTAAATTGAAATAAAATGTGAGAAAAAATATAAATATATAAAAACAAAATACATATAGCTAGGCTTTATTTCTTTTTCCTTTTTTTTTTTTTTAAATAAAATGAAAATAAATAAAAAATAAATAAATATTGTAAAATAAATGAACTTTCAAGGATAAATGCACAACAAACATATTCACATATGTATACATACACTTAAAAATTCCATGTTATAAATTTACATGTGTAATTCGAAAATAAAATTTTGTTTTCTGAAACGACAATTTTCTTATAATATATGTACACATATAGCATATATGTATGTGTGTATATTCAAAATTATTTTTGTAAATTTTTTTACATTTTTTAAATACATATATTTTTTTTAATGTTTAATTTTTCAAAATTTTGAAAACGAATAAAAAAAATTAAATGAGCTATTATCAATCATTGAGATTTAACAACATATTAGAAAATTTAGAACGATTTCGATATTAAAAACGTTCATTACAAAATTTTATTTAAAAAATTTAAGTATGAGAATTTAAAAAACATTAATTAATTTAAAATCAATAATATATATATGTACGAAAGTACGTTTAATATCAAGGCATTGTTTTAAATTGAAATTAATGAATTAAAAATAAAAATTTTAAGACTAGGTAAAGTAGAGTAGAATGTTAATTAAATGTTGTAATGTTGAACTGTAGGTCAAAAAAATGTGCATGATAACTTTAGAAATGTAAATCGAATTGTTTTATATTTTGTAATAATTTTTTTTCGGTTTTATCTAATTTTCCACCTCTTATTGTTATTAATGTTTATTTATTTATTTTTTTTTGTAGTTATTTAATATAAATATGATCCACCCTGAAAAGCTTTTTTTTTTATTGTATTTCAGGTCACCTACATCAGATTTATAACCGCAAACCAGACTAAAAAAGTCATTTAATCTTCTTCTTCTGTGGATAACACAAGAGTATAAAGTGCAATAAGAACTACATAGATTTAAAAAAAATAAAATAAAAGCAAAATTAGTTAAAACAGAGTTTAAAAAAATAAAAATAAAAAAACCAACAACAACAACATACAAAATTTGTGCGTGTACTGTGCATGTTCAAAAAAATTTGAACTAAAAATATACATCTGCTTGGTATTTATTTATCTTTATATACAGGACTAAAGAAAAAGCTTAAAAATTACTCGTTTTTTAAATCACATGTATATAAATACGTGTTTGTATGTTACAATTGAAGTATATATATATGTATATAAAATTTAACAGCATAATTGTGACATAATTTGTATACATGTTCACAACTACAACTAAAATCAACAAAATACATGTGTAACTCGTACGTGTATAAATAAAACGGAACAAAAGGAATAAAAAAAAAAAACATTTTTCGCGCATTCTCAATTCAGCAAAATATATACATAAATACCAACGAACTAATAATTTTATACATACCCTTATATACTATATATTCAAATGTGTATGTGTGTACATAAACTGTTTTACACATAGCAAGTATATAAAAATAAAATAAATAAATTATAAACTTGAAGCATACTTATAACGTATACGTGAATAGTATATATATCTGTGTCTATATAAAATACATATGCTGATGATATACATAGGTATATAAAACTTTAAAATTTTTGTGTCACATATTTATAAATTCAATCGTATAATTTAAAGCAATTATAAAACAAAAAGTGAATTAAATATATTATCGTAGTAATACTTCATATATAAAAATCTAATACGGTAGAATACCCACCGTTCGGTATATCGCGTTTTATTTTAAATCAGTACAACATACTTAATTGTGTATATTTTGTAATACGAAAACTTAAATTAATAAATTTAAAAAAAATATATATTAATAATAATAATAATAACAAAATAATATCCTTAAGACATATATGTATAAAGTGACTTTATTTTGTATGTGGTTAAAGTGTATACCAAAAAAACAAAAGCAATAGATAGGAATTTTTGTGCATCGTCAGGATAAGATAATTTTTAATAGTACCTATATAATATAAACTTTTATAAAGGCAAAAAAAGCATTATAATATATAAAAATAAAATAACTGTAAACAAAATTTAAAATATTGTGTTTATAGTGCTCCATTTTATTACAAAATTTGTTGATAAAGTGGGACATGATTATAGTAGTAATGTCTTTTGTATATACAAATAATTAAATTTAATATACAGATATTGGCACTGTATATCCTTTATATGGATTTGATTTAGTGTCTAACTTGCATAACAGTGTATGTACAAGTATTTGAATTCATAATATATTCTACGGATTATAAATACGGTAAGTGTGTCAGCTTAATGCTATTCACAGTCTTTTGGTAGGTGTATATTTCGATCGACAGTATGACCGAATATAATAATGTACACCTACTTTATTTTTTGTTTTATTTTATTTTAATATTTATTTATTTTTTTTTTTTACCTTATTAATATCAATAAATTTTTTGATATACTTATGAATGACATTGAAATGAAATTGTCACTTATGCTATATTTACTTATCATCCTAAAATATTATTAAGTTCAAGATCATTTAAAACATTTACAATTATTTGTTTTCAACTGATCTAGATAATTTTAAATTTACAAATGTTTCAAGGTCAAACACAAGAGTTTCAATGAATATCTAAAAAAAAAAAAAAATTTTTTTTTTGTTTTACCATGTTTTAAGCTGTTTTAAATAAATACTGGATTGATAGTGTTTATTCAAATGATAACGCTCTGAATTTTGTTTATTTAGATTAATTTGAAACTGAATCATTAGATAGAAAATAATGTGTTTTATCACAAAAACATAGATATATCCTTGTAATTATTTGGAAAATATCACATTTACATATTTACCATGTATGTAGATAAATGAAAAAAAAGGAAAGTATTCAGAATTTTGAATTTGAGTATCTTACATTTGTATGATAAGCTGTTAGTGTTACACTGACCTAAAAAAAAGATGGAAATGTTTTTACAGATGCACATTTAATATGTATCAATCTATTTGTCGACAGTTCTACATAAAATTTTATTTTTTTTAATTTTGAATAACCTACTTTTCATTCGAAATGCAGTAATTACTTTAAAAACAATTCAATTTAATTTCATTGTATGTTCGGTTCGATCTAGAATTTAAATTTTATTTTTAAATTTTTTTTTTTTTTAAAGATTTTAACAAAAATTTTTATTTATTTTATTTTTATCATTTAGTACTTTAATAACTTAACAAAAAAAAAAAAAAAAATCACATTTACGCTTTGTATGAATGAATTTAAATGAATTGTTTATTTTCTTAGATTTTATGTAATGAACATTTTAATATTTTTGCTTTCTTTTTTTTTTTCTTTTAAAGTTAATTTGAAATTTAAATAAACAAAATAAAATAAGTATAAAGTGAATCCATTAAAAAATAAATTCTTGCATGTACAATACAATGTAAGATTTAGTATACAATATGTAGTACACGATTAAATAAACGTGACAGTTAAGAAAGTAAAAACTTTTTGTCAGTACTTAAGTCACGTTGATGTTAAAAAACAAAAAAAAAAAAACACTCAGAATAATAAATACCAGAAAATAGAATTTAAAAGATTTATCATAATTTACAATTATTGTTGTACATACGAGAACAGAAACAGTAACAAAAAAAAATGTACCAATGTTAGAACATAACAAAATTGTAAAACAAATTTATATAGATACATGTTAGCTATTATGAAACAATTTTATGTTATATAAAGTAATTGTTTTCAATTTAATCAGAATTCTCTTTTTTTTTTTTAAATAATTTTTCATAAAAAAACGTCGTTACAATCATGTGTCTGAATACGTGCATATACATATTATATAGTGTGTACATTTATGAATGAAACACATTAAAAGTATTTAAAAATTTTCTTTTTATTTTTTTAACCTTTTCTTTCAATTATGAAAAATATTTTATAACATATTGCAGAAAGTTTTCAAATAATAAAAGGAAAAATTATAAAGCAAAAAAAATTTTTTTTCTTTTTTTAATAGTTTTATATGCATGAAAATTAAATATGTATGAAAAATAATCGTAAAATATATAATAACCGATTACTGTTAATACAAATCATAATACAATAAAAATTTTATGGTAATAACAAAAAAAAAAAAAAAAAAAAAAACATAAAATAAAATAAAGTACAAAAGAAATCAAAATAATAAGAAAAAAAAAAATTAATTACTTATTTTCCCATGTGTACACCATGCATATATATAATAACTATCAATAATATTTTTTTAATAAAAATCTTTGATTTATTATGGTTATAATTTATTTGAAATTTATATTGTATTTTATGCTTGTGCATTGATTATGAATATTTTATATTATTATACTGTACATCTCAAAACACAAAAAAAAAATTTTTTTTTTCTTATAATGATTGTTTTTCTTTTCTTCTTATATAATTATACTTGAATCGAATAGAATTATTGAAAATGATGGCAAATTTTATTTACAAATATTATTTTTAATTCTTTTATAATTACATTATTATTACTTAATTTTGTTTGTTTTTATATTTTCCAATTTTATGTATTATATTTTATCGTAGAATTCAATCAATCTGATTTGTATGCATGTAATGAAATACAAATATAAAAATCAACATTAAACACCTTACCTTTAAAAATACATATTGTATACTATCTCAATTAAATACTCATTTATACTATTTTTTCATTATGTGCATGTATTATTCTTTTGTTTTTTTTTTTTTTCAAGCTTTTAACAAAAAAAAAAATGCCTATATGTGAGCTATATAGGTAAATTATATTAGGTGTACGATATAATACTTAACTAAATAAAATCGATAAACAAAAAAGTAGATCAAGTTTATATATACATTTTCTGTACACGACATTAATGATATCATACATTTAAAAATCTTGTAGTATAACATATAGACATATGTATGTAATTGAAAAAGAAAAGAAAATGAAAATAAATACAAAAAAAAAAGAAAAAGAATTAATTTCTGTTAAGTATTCTAGTCACTTGTATATATAATTCAGCGGAATGTATTTGTATGCATGTAGAGAAAAGGAAGGATTTCTGTTTTATGTAGGCTGCTTTTCCTTATTGTTTTATTTCGTTTTTTTTATTTATTTATTTTTTTTAAACATAACATTGAACATTTTTATCCTACACTTAAATAAGAATGAAATACATGTAACTACAGATATTAAAAGAAAAATGTATAGGAAAAGATAATATGAGTTTATTTATCTACATTATATAGTTCATGTAATATTTTGTAACATGAAACCCGATGGTTGAAAAAAAAAAAAAAAAAAATACATGAATCAGAAAATAAACATAAATTCCCCAATACGGACGGTTTAAATCTACAAATCCAATTGTGAACTGGTTAACAGTTTAAAACATTTACATACATGTAATATAATTAGTAGATAAATGTCATAAGTTAGGCAAATGAATGATGTAAAATTTTAATAAAATTTTCATGCAAATGACAAGTGACCTTAGATATTTACAAGCAAATACTCGTATTTTTAGAAAAGCTGTTCTACAATAACAAAAAAAAAATACAGGATAAAAATTATTATACTACATACATTTGCTATAACTATACCACTACACGTTTTCCAATGTAATTTAGAATTGTTCTTTATTTAATAATTTCCATCATAAAAATCATTGAAGTTGAAAAATAAATAAAATAATCAAAAGGGTATATTCAATTTTCTTATTAGGATTCATTTTTCAACCCTCTAAACTTTAAACAAATTGATTTCCTCATCTTTCTCATAATTTTCTAGTCATCTCCGACTCTCCTTATCCATTTAGTTACACATGTTTATTCATGTAGCATATCGTTAGCTTAATTAAATAAAGCGTTAGTTTATATAGTATATAAAATTCTACTTGATGTAATGTTAATTGGTGAGAACTGTATGGAAATTTGAATGGAAATAATTTTAATACTGATTTTTATTCGTTTTGATTAATGTACGTACATACATACATATACATGTAATATACATATATAGTCCATTGTCTATTGAATAAATTATGTATATATACATAACGTAAATAAACAACGTCTAAATACCATTTTCATGCAACACAAAATATAAACCGCATAAAAAACCAAAACTGCATGATGTTTCTATAAAATTAAGTACACATAAGTATATAACGTTCTACTAGTACGTATCTCTATGACAAAATTTAATGTCCGGAAAAGGAAATAACTAAATAAGTTACAGTTGTAGTAGTATTTTTTTTTTTTTTTGTAACAATAATAATGTCTACAGACATGAAAATTATATCAATAATAATAAATGAGTATACGTAGATTGGTCTGTTATAAATGTTAAATAAATGTATTAAAATTCATTTCTATTAAATCAAATATCTACTGTATATTTACATTGTACATATATGTTTTTAAACTGAAATTTAAATTTTTTCCCCGTTTCTATCATTAAATTTTGCTTTTTATCTTAAGTATAAATTTTTGATTTTTTTAGTTTCACCTACATACAAACAGATATGAATATAATAATATGTGCATGTGTGTAATCTTATAAACATCTGATGACATTGAATTAAAATATTCTGTCATTGTGATTATTATTGTCAATTGAAAATTTAATTATTCATACAATATTTATGATCGTGTGCATCACACTTTATTACATACCTGCAAATATGTTCATACATAGATACGTATACATACATAGATATAGGTAACTAAAAGTTTATGTTTTAAATAGATGTAATAAAAATTACAATTTCCAGTTTTTTTTTTTTTTTTTTAATTTTAATTTTCATTATTACAGTGTTATTGTTATTAATAATTAATTAATTAACTGGCATTTATTATAATGGGATTTACCATTCATAATTTATTATTCAATCAATAAAATCAATTTAATTAAAAATAACAACAATGTATATGGGAATATTAATTTTGCATATCTTGGAAAATTATCATCTGTTGTTGTTTTTTTTTTTGTAATTTTCGAAAGCATTCATGCTTTATAATCAATGCATTTACACTTACAATTGAAAATATTTATGATGACCCCAACATAATTAAATGAAATTTAAAAATGAAAAAAAAATTATTCCGATATATTAACGTTCTTAATTAAAACATAAATGAAAAATAAAATGTACAAAAAAATAATAATAATAATAATAATAATAACCATATAAATAATAATTTAAAGTAATACATACACACATGGTGTACCGATATAATCGATTTGATAAAAAATAAATTTCAGACAAGGAAAAAACCCCCGAAACGTACGTACATGATGATAAGGAAACAAGTACATAAGTGTATGAAATTTTCGTCAATTAGAGTTGTTTATTTCATAAGTGCCATAAGTCATAATCTTCGAAAAATAATTAAGTTTTTCTACGAAGGAATGTAAATTTTTATATCCGAGTAAAAAATTTAAATATAAAACGAAATTTTTGAAAATTTATAAAGGTGACTTATGCCGCTTTTCAAATAAAATGCTCGTAAAAATATAGGAAAATTTTATTTAAAAAAATCAATCAATTAACATAAATTACAATAAAGTGATTTCCCTTTAGAACCGGTGTATTTTTGATAAGAGTAATTTTTGTTAGTAATATGGTAATAATAATTATTCTAAAGGAGGGGGGAGGGAGAAGGAAATATTAAACACTTAAAACGTGAATTGCTGATTTAAACGTGATTTTATCGTGGTTAATTATTTTTTCTTCTTTTTTACCCAAAATGATTTACGCCTTTTAAAAATATTTCTTCGCTTAAATGAAATAAAACTAATTTCATTTATTATATTAACAAAATACAAAAATTTATAAAAATTTGTAAAAAACATAAAAATACACGATGAATAAAATTTTTGTATTTTTAAATTACTGAAATTACAGACACGAAAAAAACATACATAGGTAGCCAAAATGAGGGATTTTATATCTATAGATACATAAATTTTAGTTTATTTTAAACAAACCGGAAAAGTTCAAATGAGATCGAAAAAAATGTTTTTTTGTTTTTTTTTTTTTTATAAATATAAATTCTTTTATTTTAAATCAAAAAGATAAATTAATTTTAAATTTTCAAAATAAATAAACAAAATGACTAATCCTTCCAAAATTAGATGGTAATAAATAGGCACATATGCACATATTTATGTACATACAAGTATACACATATGGCATACGTATAAACAGACACTTATAATTAGATTAAGAACGCATGAAGTGATGTCTTTCTATTATCTATGTATGTGTATATTGTTTATAGATGAATTTAATATTATTTTTACAATGAGTCTGTAATTAAGCTGAAAATCAATTTTTATTTTTGTATTTTTCATTTCTTAATTTATTTTCAATAATTATCTCAAAATAGATACAGCTCTTTTTTTTCTTGTCAACGTTATTTTTAATACAATTATCATACACGTTACTTATTTATTTATTTATTTATTTTTTTTTTTGAATTTTTCAAATCGTTTAACAAAAGCACCAGCTAAAATCATATTTATTTAATAAATTACTGTATTAAATTATCGTTATTTTTACCTATGTTTAATAAAATATATCTAAAGCGTTAAACACCTTCTCTGCTATTGTATGGCACTCTCTAGAAATAGAGAAATGTTTCTTGGAGCTGCCTTCTTTCAAGATCTCTCTTGTTTAGGGGAGATCTCAGTCAAGAGGCTTCTGGACTTTCTGAAGCGCTCGATCGAGGTGGTTTGATCTGTGAGATTCCTGGTGTGGTATCACAATGGGCCCCTTTTGGCCTAAATGTGATTGCTTAAGAATGAGTAGGCGGCCACCTCTACCTACCTACCTAATAAAATATAAGTAAAAAATTTCTGGTCAAAAAAAACATATCTAATTTGAATTTTTTATAAATCCAAATAAAAAAAAAATTTCCATAAAAACGGAATGAAAAAAAAGTAAAACATTACATTAATTGGAAAAATATGAAAACAATAAAAATTTTTGTAAAATTGATTTTTATGTAAAGTAAATTTTTGTCAAAAAAAAACAAAAAAAAATCGTATCATTTGGAAGTTTACTATATCGTAAAATAAAAAAAATTATTGTATTTACACAACAAATAAAAATCAAATATAGAATTTTTATGGAAAAATTTTTTAACTTACACGTGAACGTTATTTTTATTTGATATTTGTATACTTGTTTATCTGAGTATGTTATACATAAAGTATTTAATATGGTAATAACCGTTTACATTTAAATTTATATTTGAAGTGAAAAACTATAAATACAATACAAGAATTTTTGTTTTCATTTTGAGGATCAAAATATGTACATATATGAATATGTATGGAAAATTTTAACTAATTGCAAAATTTTTTTTTTGGCTAAATAAATGAATTTTTTTGTGATGTAGTAATATAATGATGATATAATCAATATAACATGTAAAAAAAGATTTTAACAAGTAAAATATGTATGTATATACTAAATAAAATAAATGGACACATTATTAACTTGCAAAATAATGACGCACAAATTTATATTTTCTTTTAAATTTTTTTTTTTTTTGAAAAAAAGAAAAAAGTTGAATATTTTCATTTTTAAGAAAATTTTTGTATGTTTTGATTTTCGGTTGATGTACGAAATTAATTATTTTAATTTTAATTATAATTACGAAGAACTTGTTTATATAATGTCGTCATTTTGATCATCATCATCATTGGAATATTTTTAAATATGCAAAGCAAATATGACGTCAAAATATTTATTTTATTTATACGTTTACCATATAGTATTCGTTTATTTTCGTATTCGTAGTCATGATGATGAAAAATTTTACATTATATACCTATATATATATATTGACTTTTCATTTGTAACGTAAACAAGTCTCCGTGCATGTATATTTATGGTTATATTAAACTTCATGAAAATTTCATGTGTTTTTTTTTTTTTTTTGTATTTTGACATTGGATAATGGTGATAATTTTTGTCGTCAAGTAATGAGCATGTGTAAAACAAGAAATAGATAAGATATGAATTCATGCGCATACACATACTGTCTATATACATATGTATATTATGAAGAAAAAAGAATAAATCTGAAAAATCAGAAATAATATAATAATTACTAGATAGAGGCTAGTTTGGTAATGGTAATGATCAAAATAACAAATAATGATCATCATAACGATGATGTTGTTATACAAAATGTGGGAAGAAAATGCATATTTACGAAATAACGTAATGAATTTTAATTGTAACAAAAATATACATATGAAAATTCTATAATTAAACTCAAAGAAATCATGTGACAAGTTTTGCGTAATTACGTATGTACATACAACTTATGCATGTAGTTTTATCTGATTTTATTTAATTATAGAATATCTTCAAATTTCAATTTGCAATTTTAAAAATATAAAATTTTTATTTAAACAAAATGATTATCTTGAAAACCTTTAGAACTTTAACTGGTTAAAATAATTAATAAATAAAAATTATTTAATAATAATATAATTTTGAAACAAATTTAAAATATTGTTCTTTGCAATGAAAGTATATTTCGTTGTATATAGTCAAATTAAAAAAAAAAAAAAATAAAAAATAAAATAAAGATCAAGTACATAATCTTGATCATCAATGTCCACAATTTAGTATTATCATAAAAATTTTTATAATAGGCAAATAATAACAAATTTGAATATGTAGTAGTAAAATTGCTTCTTATAATGAAGATTTTCTATAAATTATAAATACATATAATAAAAGTCGTATGTTGTTCATTTTCTCTCTTCTTCTCTGTGGTTTGAAAAATTTTATTTGTTTTTGTTTTTCTCTATATATAAATTATTATTGGTAGAAATTAGTTTAAGCTAGTATAAACTAATATGTAAGTAATAATAATGATAAAATATAAGAATAATAAATAAAATTTTGAATTTAACTTTTACATACACTGTTTACTATATGGTAATAAAGTGGTTTTGTTTTCAAAAGTAAAAATGACATTGGGGTTTTATAATTTTTTGATTTTTATTTTTCATTATTTTCTATACTTTATAAATTTTATTAGTTTACATGTGTTTTTATAACAAAAAGACAAAATAAATACATGTATAAGATAAAATTGTATCCAATTTGAAATTGAATTCAATTCTGTCTGTATATACAATGAAAAATTCTCATAATACAGAAAATTATAAAAATTAATTGATATAACAAAATTATTGACAAACAAGTATATTTAATATTAATTAATTTATATACACACAATTTACTTGTATAGTAATAAATTTACTCATTCAATTACAAAAAAAAATTTTTTAAATAAATATTTTTATTTTATTTAACATTTAAAATTTATTTTATTTTATTTTTTTTTTTAAATTTTAAAAATAACAATATAAAAAATATATACAAGAAAAAAATAAAATTTGGAATTTTTTAAAAATATCTTTTTATTTGAATTACAATCATATACAAATATTTATATTTCTTTTAATGATTTATTAAATATTACAATGCCTATACATACATATCTATTTTTAAATAATTATCTTGTATGCAAATATATTTTGCATGTATACGAAAAATAAAAATTTATAAAGCGAATCAAAGAAAATGAATACCTATGTGTAAGCAATGCTATATAGTATTATATTCAAGGGTATTTCAAAAGTGAACAAATTTTATTTTTTTATTTTTTACTGTTATTTTTATTTTATTTTCAAATTTCGATATAAAATCGTTATTATTTAGTTCGAAGATAAATTTTGAATTGCTTTATTTCGGAAACCCTCAAGCGTAAAGGATTAAAATATTGTGGTTTATTGAGGAAATTATTTTAAATGACAAGATCAACGGCTCAGTTAACATTACTTACACCAGAATAATTTTTAATTTAATGTTTTTTTTTTTTTTTATGATTATACAAAACCATATTCGTTTATCATTTAATTTTCTACAAACTACAAAATAATAGATTACTACAAAAAACTAAACCTCAATTTTTTAAATTTATTTAAAATGTATAATTATGTATGCAAGCAGATAATATTTGAATTAAAACCAAACAGACTATTATCATAATTTGGTTTAAATTTATCAGTACTTTTGAAAAAAAAAAAAAACAAAAAAAACAAAAAAAAAATGTTTTCAAACTACCACGAAAAACAAAAAATGAATTTTTATTTTAAGCTTTATCTTATATAAAAACAAATAAATTTCAATACAATTTAAGAAAAAGAAATAAATTCTGAAAAATGTATAAACGTACATAATAAAGTTGACAAGATATACAAATTCTGTTTTTCCTTTATTAACATATTGAATGACGTCAAAAAAAACAGAAATAATAATAAATTCATATTTTCATTTCAATTTGTTATGTATATAAATTTTTAATATTGGATTTACTGATAGAAATATAAAGTAAAATTGAAAAGAAAAAAAAAATCAAAAAAATATTAAAACATTAAAAAAAATTTTAAATGATAATAATAAATAAATAAAAAAAATAATAATAATAATATGTAGTAATAATGAAAAATAATAGTATATATAATTTGTAGAATATTTACTAGTGATCGATAAACAAAAAGGTACATAAAAGTATTTACATGTAATATGTAATATATTATTGTTACGTACAAAAACAAGCCCATATGTATACTACTTATGTATGTATGTGTCTCTACATTTATCTGTGTTCACACAAATGTACTTAAAATAGCACGTGCAAGTAATTTTTTATTCATTGTATTTTTTTTTCTGCTCTTTTTTTAATATTTATTTTGTTTATATTTTAAATAATTGTACGAATACATACATAATTGTACTTACTTAAATACATAGAATTTATTTTTATGTGAATACATATAAATGTTGATAAAATTGTCTGCTTTTATAAAAAATTGTTATTTTCACTTGTTTTTTTTTTTTTTTTTGTTTATTTAACTTTTTTTTTGCATGAATAATTTTATTTAATTTGTTTAAATTATACTTTTTTCCCCCTTTATACTGCTGTTTAAACATTCAACGTAAAGTTAAGAAAATTGAAAAATACAAATTAAATTTAAAGTAAATTTAATCTAACATGATGCGAATAATAATGAAAAAAAAAAAATAAATAAAAATAATTTTAAAAGAATAATTATTCACATTTTTTTTTTTAATTTAACAAGACGATACACATGATACACATGAGCAAATGTATGTATAGGTTGGTATAGGTAATAAGGAAAAGGAAAAATTGATTTGAAAATGAATGCAAAAAATACATATATGAACATACTTTTATCAATTTGTAATAACAACAAAATCTTAAATTATAGGTACAAAATTTGTAATAATTATAATTTAAAATTTGTAATTTATAAAAAAAAAATTTTTTCTAATTACACACTTTTATACAACATACATAATGGAAAAATGTGTTATACTTATCAGAATTCCGGGAGTTTTTTACGTATTTTTTTTTTATTTTATTAATTTATCTTTTTTTTTTTTAATTCAGAGAAATTGTTATATTTATTTATTTCGTCATTATACGCTTATCTTACTATGCAATATCAACAACACTATATGCATGATAACAATACTGAAAAATGTGTAGATAAATAGATATATGTATGTACATTTTCTAATCTAAATTGATATGGAAATTTGAAATTTTATCAATATGTCTGCATATTTGTATGTACTGTAGATAGTAAAGAAATATAAGGCGTCAGGAAATTCTTACGTCAATAAACGATTATGAACTATATTTGTATGTTATCAATATATGCACTACAAACAATAAACGAAAAACTTAGGCATATAATGATATTATAACAACAAAAATCTGTAAGTCTATAAATAGGTACATACGTATACATAGATCTGAAATTTTACATATGAGTATGGATGATAAAATTTACTGGTGAGATCCATTACCGATCCCGATACCGGTACCGATACCGATAAATTTAAGTTTAAAAAAATTGAAATTTATTTTATATAATTTTTTTAAGAGATTTAATTACTATTTAAGGTAATCAAACTATGTATATCTGATTATAATAAATGAAAATCTAGGATGATAATAATCAGAAAAAACGCCCAGTTTTTTTCTGTATACACACTTATACACAGACATATTACACAATTCATCCTTTTTTTATCTTGTACACTATAGAATTGTGCAGGTCTCATTCATTATTTGTGCATATTTCGTATTTTTTGTGGGCAAAAAAATATCAACGAATGTATTTATATACACCACACTAATGAAAAAAATAATTATTAAAATCATGAAACCAAGAATTACTACATTATAATCAAATTGTTATAATTGAAATAAATTCGAAAAGTTTTTTTATTTATTTATTACATTTCCGACTTGATATTCTCAATGAAATTTTATTATTTATATGTAATTGTTTGTGTATTTAAAAAAAAAAAAAATCTCAAGTAATAAATTAATGAAGAAGGTTTAGCCAGAGCCACATTTATAGGAAAATCATTTAATCGTTATACGCTCTATAAGTTAATGAATACGTAATATACTTTCATTTGTTTATCAAAGTTAAACACACGAGAAAACACATCATACCTTTAATGACCTACAACCTAGCGTTTTGTTTATATTTTTTTTTTCTGCTTATAAATATTCACGTTTTATGCCATATCGTATAAAAATAATAATCTATGAAATAAAATATTATTTCATGATTCTTACATAATAAATTAAAAAGATTTAAAAAGGAAAAAAAAAAAAGACGAACAAAATACATAAAAATACAGACACGTATACTTGTAACTATAAAGAAAAATTGATATAATAATAATATGAATGATAATAACCATAAAAATAAAAATAGTAATAATAATAATAATAATATCATTATTAAAGCATAACAATAAAAATCGTAATAATAATATCAATAATAAAATAATTTTATGCACTATAGGTTAATTCATTCGATTCAAATCATCTAAAATTTATACATGAATGATTATAGCTTCACCTTCATACATAACACTTTGCTACATATTATGTACTTACATACATATATATTTATTTCTTAATTTTTATATTGTTTTATAGACACATAAGTATATAAATATGCATACATAATGCATATGAAAATGTACACATATGATATGTATTTTCCGTGAAATAAAAGTGTATAAATTGAATATATATATAAAAAAAAAAAAAAGAAAATGTGATTTAATGTTTTTGTAGGTCTGGAAAACAGTCTGATCTGGTTTTAAGTTCTAGATTTTCAAGTTCTTCTTGCATGAATGAATTACATACTATATATAATTATTTATATGCATATAATACCATACAATCTTGAATTACGTGCATTCTAAATCTTAAGTGGATTGAATGTAGATACAATATATGCGTATGCATACAGTAGAATTAAATAGTCTGCCAGTATGCAATCACTTTGCATAATAATGAAAATAGTGTGAAAATATGTACATATTCATTTTGCATATTTATTCTCATGACTTGATTTTCTTTTGTTTTACGTATATGTACCTACTAATTTTTCAATGAAATTCTAAAATATACTGTATGGGTACAAATGTATGTCTTCATCATTATATTTTATATCAGATGCATTGCTTATATATGTATATACTAGATATAATTGCATTGTCTGTTGGATCTTTAAAGTTCAAATTATTCTATTTTTTCAACATTCACAAATACATATGAAAACAATGCAATTTGTTACGTGATACTAGTATGTACTCACATACTTGTACAATCGAATGCATTTAATTGATTTATATAAGCACAACATGTTTCTAACTATTTTCGCGTTTATTATATACATAGAGTTAGTTACATACGTATACGTATGTGATGAATAGTCTCAAATGTATTGTATAAAATAATGAATTACAAATTTTATACAATATAATTTTTACATACATACATACGTGTGAATTTGTATTTTTGTTACTCTGTGGAAATTTATTTGCATGATAAACAAATTCATTTATAATCAAAAATAGACAAATAATAAAAATCATCTTGATTTCCTCTAAATTTGTTTTTCTTTTTTTGATTGTATTTCATTTTGAAAGAATGATCCATTCAAATGTATAAAATTTGATATAAATACATACGAATCTACTAATGGCACAACATATGTATGTACTCATGTAAGTATGTACATTTGCTAACAATTCATATGTAACGCCTTATATATGTATGTTACACATGCACATACATATTTTTTTCTCAATTGTGTTATATTTTTAGAAAAATTGCACAAAGAATAAAAATAATTCCTCTTTATTCAAATACACATATCAAAAATAACAAACATAATTTCATACAATTCGAATGTCATAAAAATTAATTTAAAGTATAAAAATAACAAAAAAAAAAAAAAAAAATTTAAAAAAAAAAGTTCTCTCGAGACGTAATAAAAATGGTGTACAAACGAATGTTTATAAAATACTATAATTGATTTCAATAAAAATTGTTTACATTATTTTATTGATTATAACAATAAATTTTTATTACCTAGATTAATTTGAATTATATATTTTAAAATGTAAAATTATTATTGAAAATTACATGTGTGATTTTGGATGTACATGCATACATGTGTTACAGTTTTTTTCGAACATACGGAACAATTTTTTTCTTTATTTTTTTTTTTTTTTTTTTGTCAATATGAAATTGATAAATCCTTAAAATCCACTTCATGTTTTTTTCATATTTTTTTTCTATGTCTGAAAAATTGTGACTCTTACCAATTATTATAAAAAAAAATTGGTAACATGTTGTCATGAGAAAATTGCAAATTATGTCATATGTACGTATGTACTTATGTATTTTTTTTTTTTAGTTTAATTCATTCAAATCGCATACACATAAATTTTACATAAAATGTATGTCAACGCGTGTTCTCAATTATTTTAATGATGGTATTGAAAAATTATAATATTTATTTGCCATTATTTTTTTTTTATTGTTATTGAAGATTTTTATTTTTATTTTGTTTATTTACAATAATAATAATTACGATAATAATGATAATAATGATATGAAAAATGAAAATCATATCTATTCTGGACGTGATTAGCAGATTTTGTTAACTTGATATTCTTGAAATTTTCATGCAAAATTTTGATAATTCATAAATTTTGTACGAAAGTTAACAGAAATTTCAAAATTTAGTGATAATTGCTAATCACGACCAGAATAGCCCTGAAAACTAAAAAAAAAAAAAAAATTAAAAAATTATGCAATTATTTAACAGTGATTTCATAATAATTGAATCGAACTATAAAGCTACATAAGTATGCGTATGTATAGGTATATATGCATGTTTCATGTTACATGCATGATCATTTATAAATTTGATTTATATACATTTCCATTGTTAAATACTATTGAACAAAAATACTATACAATTACTGGTAATAGTAGTGGCAATAGCGTGTACGTATTTGTACTTATATTAGAATACAAATATACCTAATTATTATTATAATAATATAACTCAATAATTCTAATTTAATTTATTACGTTTACATTATCGTTTATTTTATATCGCAATTAACAATTTAATAACAATAATTTAAATTGAAATTAATATTTTCAATTAAATAAAACTATTTGTTCTCTTCTATAATATTTTTAAAAAAATTTTCATTTCAATTATGATAATTAGTTAGACTTGTTTTATTTTTTATTCATTTTTTTTTTATGTATATATTTTCTAATTAATGTATTTATTTTGGTTTATTTCCAGGAACACAATAAAGAATTCAAAGACATTCAACTAATATAATTCGTATTTAATAAATCAGGTAAATTTACAAAAATAAATTTGTTTAAAAAAGAAAAATTTTTTTAAATTTGAAGTCAAAATAAAAACAGTAACTGATCATATATAAATTAAAAAAATTAATAAATAATTACAAAGAAAAAAGGTAAAAATTTCTATGAAATAAAATAACAAGAAGGTATTCTGTAACGAAAGTTATTTAAAAAAAAAAAAACATTTATCGATTAATAATAAAAATGTTAAATTTTAACATATTTTTGAATCCATTTTCCAAATTTTACCTTTTTTTAAATATTCATAGAAATTATATATTCTATTCTTTTCTATTTTAATTTTACTTCGAAATACTGGATATTTGTGTCTAATTTTTTTTTTTTTTGACCTACTTTTGATACATTAAAAAATGCTAAAAATAATTAAAATTTATCATTGCTTTTATACCAAATTAAAATTTATTTTTTAAATAAGAAAAAGTCCGTTTTTATTCATCCCACATGATTATTTAATGTATACACACATACACATATAATTAAAAGCATATTTCGTAGAATTTAGTTAGTGTGAAAACCATTAAAACAACATATGCTAAAAATTATCCTAATTTATTTATTTATTTTTTTTTTTAAATCCTTTTAGTCAGCTCTAATGTAAATATATGTAATATACATTATATACATGTTTGTATATGAAATTTATAAAATGAGTGTATAAATCTGGATTTATAAAAATTTATTTATTTTTTATTTCATACTTGCAAAAATTTTTCATTCAACTTTTGTATAATGTATAAATTTATTTAAACAAAATAAATATATAAAGGATATTCTACAAACACAAGTATACGTGTGTATATACATATATACAAGTACATATCGTATTTTATTTTTGTTATTATACACGTAAAGTAGGCCAAATTAAATAGATAAAAATTATCTTATATAAAATATCTTTTTTTTTTTCTCTTGACTAATTAGAAAAATTTAACTTAATTCATTGTATGCATATATGTATGTATGTAAATATCAGCTGTTTATGTAAAATTTGAAATGAATTAATATAATTTGAATTTTGTAAATAGGTACACAGATACATTCATAAAATTTCTAGGATGTACAATAAATCTCAATTGAATTTTTATAAATTTTACTCAAAATAGATTCAAATATATACATACATATATATGTATGTACGTATGCTTGTATACTTAAACTTTTTTGTTTGTGTTTATGTATATATTAATATATGATAACATATACACATGAAAAATATTATATCAGTATATAAAAATTAAAAAGCTTTCTACAGAAACTTTTATTATCCTTACTCTCGAATATTTTTATTGTATCTATCATAGTTTACAGTATTAATATATATGTACATATATTTTAATAAAATAAAAGAATATACATATACCAACATATGTATGTAAAATAAATATACATGTAGAAGAAATATAAATTAATTTGTTATAAAAGCTTCCTCAATACAATTTTCAGTATTTACCATATGCTACATCCTTTATTTATGTACAGGATATTGTACAGCCTGTCAATGTAAAATATAATGGTATAAAAAAGCGATATTATATTACTTTACAGATGTACATAATATACAGAAAGCGATAATAAATAAGATCCTATACATATTTCCATGCATGGAAAAAATAAAAATAAATATGTTTGTAAGTGTGTACTATTTTACATAACGTATACACACAACACGTACATGTACATGTATGAGCACATTTTATGTATTTCATGTTTTATACATCATAGGAACACTGCCCCAGATTTTATTGATTTTTTTTTTCCTTCTTTGAAATAGAACTTAAAGCACATTTAATATAAATTTCCGTATACACACATAGCTTCAACCTACATATGACTTCATAAATACTAGGCCAGAAAAATTTTGTTATACTACATAACATACCTATATACATTATATGTAAGCTACACGTAACCCCAAACCAAATAACAAAACCGAATGTATAGGTATATCCTTTTTTTTTAAATACTCAGTACATTCCATATTCAAATATTAGAATTTAAAAGACATTTATTTATTTTATGAATTAAATTTGATGACATTTTGGCATTCATCTGTGTATTAGTATGGAAAAATATGTGAATACAAATTTTTTATGTAAACACTCTATACTTAATGTATTATGTACATTATTCATTTTTAATGTTTTACACGCGTGAACATTTTACACGAATAATTTAGATAATCATCTTTTTTTTATTTATTTAAAAAATAAATTAAAATATTATTAAAAGAAAAACAATGAATTTTTCTTATTTATTATTTTTTCTAAATTAAGTTAAAAAAAAAAAAAGAAAAGAAAAATATTAAAGAAAAATTGAATACGTAGTTGTCTTTGACTATTTTTATAGCTTCATTAGCAAGATCTATAAAATATATTATATGTATATTTTATAGATCTTGTTAATTAGTACACGAATTTAGATGTCAATTTAATTAGCTTATGGCAAAATAATAACATTAAAATATAAATTCTAATAGTTTATTTGTATATAATTAGAAAATTTTTTATTATAAGCTGATTACAATATTTGTTGAATAAATTTCTAATTACGAGAAAAACAAGAAGAAAATAATTTCCATTTTCTTGGTTTTTCTTTTTCCATTTAAAAAAAAAAATAATAATAATAATAATAAAAGGATCATAGAGAGAGGCTGATACATAAACAAGATTTAAATATAGAATTTTATTATATTATTTTTTCCCAGAATATTATTTCAATTAAAAATACTGTATGTATATTTGTACATATATATTTTAACGTAATAGGGCGTGGGACTTTATCAAGTTTTTCCTGATTTTGTTTTTTGTTTTTTTTTTTTTTCAATTTCAATTTCTCGTAAAAGCAAAATTGAAATTTTTTTTTCTAAAGAGAAAAAGGAACTTTAGTCGTACAATAGCATAAAAATGTATTTTTACATACATACATATTATTACCTTTCAAAAATTTTCATTTTCTCAAATATCATTGAGATTTTTTATAAAGTAATATTGGCGTAAAAACGTTCATTCTATGTACGTGTGTAACTCAATACTTATTATATGTACTGTATAACGTTTGTTTTTTTATGGATAATGAGTATTTCTGAGTTGAGGTTAAATATTTTTTTATATGTATCTTTCACCCTGAACCAAATTATTTTGGTGTACATATACAATTTTTTTATACAACCGTATATACAGGTACCTTTTTTGTGACCTTATTTACAAAATTTTGTATTTTTAATCTTCCGTTTTCCTTTTTTATGTTTACTTTTCTTTTCCGGCACAAAAATTTTCCTTTGAATTTTGATCTTTTATCTGATTTGTTATTTAATTTCATTTATTTTGTTCTTTTATTGATTTTTATATTAAAGAAAAAAACAAAAAAAACAAATGAACCTATGTTTATTTTTATTTTTACTTTAACGTAAAAAATATTTACATTTTTATGTATTTTTTTGTTTTTTTTTTTTTTTAATTTTTTTGCTTATTATTTGAAGGACTTTGTGACTATAGGTTACCAATTCAACAAAAATTACAATAGTATTTCTAAAAATACAATAAAAAGATAATAGGATGAAGAATAATAAAAAAATAATAAAGGACTGTTGTTTACCTACATTTTTAAAATTAAAAATAAAAAATAAAAATAAATAAATAAAAATAAATTTATTATATTTTTTTCTATTTAATGCGTACAAAAGCAAATGATAAATGTAAACATATACCCATATACATTTTCAAGGACACAAAATTTAATTTACTCTCTGATATATATATATATATTTTTTTTTAAATGTATGCTAAAGTATAGAAAATCCTAGTATTTTAGATTTAAATTAACGATAAGCATATAAAAGATCTTTATTTATCTTTTTTATTAAAATAACGTAAATGCTTAAAAAGAAAATAAAGAAAGAAAAAAAAACAACAACATAAAATCTTTCTTTTATTGTGATGAAAATTCCTATTATTTTATTATAAAAAAATTTTTTTAATGAAATTTTTCTTTCTGTTTCTCTCGCTGTTTTCTTTTAATTTTAAAATTAAAATTTATATACGATTTACATTATTACCTTCAAGGAAATGATCAAATTAAGGAAACGATACAATTAAAAATTAATTATAATATTTTATATGAATTCTCTTACTATACAAAAATAAAATTAATATTTTAAATTTCCTTAATTGTAATAATAATGAATAAAATATTGAGATTATTATTAGAATTTTGAATTTGATCAGAATTTTTTAATTTTTGAAATTGAAAAATTTAAGAAAATTAATTTTTTTAATGAGAGTTTTTCCCCAGTTAAAAGTAAAAAAAAAAATTTTTTTTTGATAAATTCTGTAATTTAATTAAATTCATTTAACACCTACGGTATGTACTATATATTCTACTCTTTTTTTTTTTTTAATTACGACAATCTAATCAACAAAGTATGTACGAACATGAGTGTATAAATTTAGACACAAGAACGTTAAAACGTAGAATACGTTGAATCATTTTCTGAATAATAAAAATAAATTTTATGTATAAAAAAATTTTTAATAATTAGAAAAAATGATAACTAAAAAATAAACGTTTAATTAATTCATTTATCTGTAATAATTAAAAATTAATAAATTTTCCATTTCAATGCGTACATAATACATGAGTAACATGGTTCGTATATATCTTTTATTCATCATTACGCTCATTGAAATATTCAGCTTTTTTTTTTTTTTTCAAATTCATTTTACCCATGTATGAACACGTATAAAATTCATTTTATAGTAATTAAATTTTCAAAGGAAAGGGAAAAATGAAAATTATTAATAAAATATTAATTTTTTTCATATTAATTTATTTTTAATAATTTTTTTTTTTTTTCTAATTACATTTTTAATAATAGATTATGAAGATGTGGGTATTAATCAAAGAATAATGGAAAAAGACATTTTTTTTCCAATATTAAAAATTAATTAATCCAGTTGTAAATATGAACTTTGTGTGAGAAGAAAAAAACACAAAAAATTTTCAACTATACTTGGAAACTGGTAACACAATATGCAATTTAATTAAAAAGAATCTATATATACACAAGTGCTTGTATGTAAAATTTTATTATATAATATGTAGTAAAATTGCATTGTAAATTCGTCATAATCGGATTTTGATATTATTGTATACGAGTATTTTGATTAAAATTTTACATTACAAAAAAAAAAAAAAAGCATTACACCTTTTTCTTTAAAACATTTAACAATTTGTAACTTTTTTTTTTGGTTTCTTTTACCTTGTTTTTCTTTTTCGTTTATTATTTGTCTTTTTTTTTCTGTCTTCTTATTATTGTTTTCTTTTATGTACGTGTTTAGTATATGTAGTATATAATACGCAAATACACGTAATACAACATTTGTGTAAATTTTTGCTCTCAATAAATGAAGGTAAAAAAACAGTTTTCCATAAAAGAAAAAAAAAAAAAACAGAAACGAATAAATCTGTTATATATTTTATACTATAGAATAACAATAGAATCATTATATACATTTTGTGTAAGCAAATTTGTAAGCTAATTTGTGAAACATTATATTTAAGACAAGGTTAAGTACAAGGTAAATAAAAACTAAAACTAAAAACAGAACACAGAGAAAAAATCCATTGTTTTTTTAATTGCATACATTACATACAATGTGGTGATATTGTTACATATGGCACTAGTGATGCAATATATACAAATGACACGTACATACTTATATAGAAATGTTATACTTTTACATATAGTCTATACAAAACCGAAAGCAATATACAAAGGTTGAAAAAAAACCCAGCCCAGTACTTATTTGCATTTAAGTTTAAGTCAAGAAACAGACTTTATGCATATGACTACATATGTAAAAATTATATTCTACTTAAATACATTACTTATGTTTGGATTTTACAGTAATAAGCTAAAATCAATGAAATCACAAGACAAATGCAATTTTCATAACGTCAGTTTTGATTTTTTTAAAATTGAAACTTTTCATTACAGAAAGGTAATATATAATTCAAACTATATATAATCAGTGGTTCACAACCCACGTTAAACTGTAGGTGCATGTATGATAGAATTGTCTCGAAAAACATCGTAATGATGATAAGGCCCTGATGGCTCACATCGAGCTGTTGCGCCAAAAAGGTAAAAAAAATGAAATAATTTTGAACAAAAAAATTTAAACATTACCATCATTCATGCACAATTAGGGAATTTTAAATGTAATTAAAAAATTTGACTTGGTAAATTTATAATTTGTCTGCATTAAATCTAGAATCAGCAAAATGATAATTAATTAATTAATTATTCATGTAATTAAATTGTCATTGTTATTATTTTGACATTGAATTATAAATGAAAAAAAAAAAAAAAAATTCAACTCAAATTAGGGTCAATAAAAGAAAGAACAATAATTTTATATATCAAATGAATTATTAAATAGATAATAAACAAATTCCTCTCTTGCCAGATTATTCTAAAGTACACTAGATTATAATCCAAAATTTTTATATCATTACTGTGAATTACATTTTATAAAAATTGTGACATAATTATGTTATGTGAAATTAATATGTATAACTCATATACAAGTAAAACAATATTTATCATATTAAAGTTCTCTATAATAAAAAAATTCATTAAAAAAAATAAAAAATAAAAAATTTATTATTATTTGTTATACTTCAAATTAACAAATGATATCATATTTTATTTTATAAAAACAATGAGATTTATTTACGTATAGACATTATACTTATCACACACACGTACGCACGTATGTGTTTGTATTGTTAAATTAAAAACAGCTGTGATTAACACTGGTAAAATGCAAAAAAATAAAAAATAAATTTTTTCAAATTAAAAATGTAATTATAGTTTAACATAAAATTCTTAAATAAAATTTTAATATTGATCTCTATATTAAACTTTTTTTAATCATCTTGAAAAAAATATATTTATTGATTATGAAATATAAATAAAAATTTATGCAACGAATTTCTTAATTTATTGTGTAGCAATTATTATTGAAAGTAAAGCGACAAAAAAAAATCGTTTACTTGTATTCAAAATGAATTTTATGTAAATTTTTAAAAATATGGGAAATTTCCTCAAAAAACAAAATTGAATACACGAGCAGTTTTTTTTTTAATTTTTATTTTTTAGCGCTTTTTTTTACCGATTATTATTATTATTGCTAAAAGTGGTTGCGATTTGTTCACTTGATAAATGGATTTTTCCTATAATTTTCAATAAACCTTGAAAAAATTTTCATTGTTGTATGGGCAAAAAAAAAAAACAAAATAGACAAAAGGGCCTGTTTTTGCCATTTGCATGATCATATATGTAGTTGTCAGATTACCAAAATTTCAAATTAAGGTCATAGATATTAATTTTGTAATTTATTTGCATTACCATACATACACATATGTTCTTCTATATTACATTAATATATGTTTATAAGTAACCAAGTAAAAATAATTAAAGGTTAAAATAATACTGTAGTTATACATATATGCATTTATGTACATTTATAATTTATAAAAAAAAGCCCCATTAAAACGACATACAGATAAATAAATAAATTAATGTAGATTAAATTTTGGCAAAAATTCCAAGGGCATCAAATACATAAATGTAGATTATATATACATAGACATTTATACATCGATAATGTTTCTGTTATACATATTTAAAATTGAAAATACAGTGATAAAAAATACTAACATGTGTGCATATATGTACTATGTTGTATGCATATATTTTCTCTGCTGTTGTACTTGTGCTGATATTTTCATTTCATTGTTATTATTATTATTGTTATTAGCATAGATACTTTTTTTTTTTTTTACAATTCTATGATAATTGAATAATAATAAATCACAAGTTTTTAAAACACTTACGTAACATTATATCATTTTATTTTGTATCTCATATAATTTTTTGTTCTATACATATGTTTCTTTTTATTGTATATGAGCACAACTCTTGTGTATCTATAAAATATATTTGCAAAATTGCAAAATATTTCTTTTGTATTTTTATTTTATGTGTAAATATAAGGTAAATGACCCATATATTGGCATTAATAAAATTTTATCATTCTTTTTCATTATTCGGAAAAGAGATATCTCAAGAGAATCTGGCTTTTTTTCAGTGCCAAAAAAATCTATCCTATCGGTCGTACATCATCAAATACATGTCAATTGTATGTAAGAAATTTAAAATAAAAGAAAGTAATTGAAATTTATTTTAATCTAGAAATATTTATAACATTTATTTACCTTTTGCGTCAAGTTTTTGAATTTTTAACATCAAATGTCTTATTTGTTGGCTCTTTAAATAAAATAAAAAAAATACTAAGTTAGCATGTTAATTTGGCATGAACATTTTTATTTAACAAATAATATTCGTAATCAGATTTAATTAAACTGAAATTAACTGAATATAGATCACAGATACATTTACCCTATAACATTAAACACGAATAAAGGTGAATACACATCTGTATGTACATAATAATTCTATTCATTATTATACATAACAAAGAGTTAGTAAAAAATAAATTATTGTTTTTATTTACTTTTTTTTTTTTTAAATATATTTCTCTACAAAGATTTTATTTTTGTTTTTATAATTAAATACAGAACAATATATGTATGTATTAATATCATTCAAGAAAAACAAAAATTTTTGTATCCAAGTGGAAATTAAATTGTAAAATAAATTTAATTATCTGAAGTATAACAGCTATACTTATGCATAATAAAAAGAATTATATTCACAAATAAAATGCATTTTTATGTATTTATTTATTTATTTATTTATTTTATTATACAAATATAATGTATACAAACTTACTAATGCATATACTTTACACCAGATGTTATATTTATTATAAATATAAATAATTCATTTTTCATCAATTAACACTTTGGTTGTTTAATTAAACAAACAAACCAAACAAGATAGAAATTACAAAATCAACAAAAAATAAAAAAAAAAAAATAAAAAAATAATAATAAAAATTAATTTTAATTTAATATTTTCTTTAAAAAATTTTTCATATCAGAAGAAAATACTTGAAAAAATTATATAATTCAAAATAATTATAAAAACTTTGATATTATAATGTAAAAATTATTTCAAGTATGGAATTTTAGAAAATTTTTAAAATAAATAAAAATTTATAAATAAATTTTATAATTAAATTTAAATTAAATATAAATTAAAAAAAAGAAAAAATAAAAAAAAATTATTATATTCCTTTGAACTAAGATATAATTTTTATATTTAATCTTACGTAATACCAATTAAATTTTACAACAAACAGGAAACATTTATCTATAATTTAATACATAATTAAACCAATTATTCTAATTAAATATACATATCATTTTGCAAAACAAATATATTATGCTCTGTACAATATACACATATTATACGAACTTATGTGTATGTTATTTTTCATTATCAAATGATTTAAACATACATACATGCTGAAATATAGACAGTGAGTTCTAAAACGTCAAAAAATTTATGTGATACGGTAATAATATATCGGTTTGATACAAAAATTATACAATGTCATTGATGCATAATTGCATCAGAAAAATTTATGATGTTTCATTTGTTTAAATAATGCGTTTTAGATGTGCGTTTGCAATGTTGCCATTTTGAATGCTAGCATTTTGAAACTTTTTATTTTCCATCAAAACAGCATTCGAATGTTTTGGAACTAACCAAAATTTTTACTATGTAAAATATAATAAATTCAAAAAATTCAAATCAAGGACAATAAATAAAAATAAATGACAAATAATGAAAACAAAAAATAGAAAAACAATTGCAGTATAAATATAACGATCATTTCACACTACTTGTCATAATTATATTTCATAGCAATTCGTTTTATCTTAAAATTTTATTAAGACATATTTCAATCATCAAATTCAAGTATTAAAATAAAACATAATATCATGAATTTATTTGCATGTTTTTTGTTTTCGTAATATTTCATTTTAATGCATGACAAAATTTAATAGTTACAAAATTCCAAATTTCAAAAAATATTTTTTTTAAATAAAAAAAAAACAAAAATGATATTTTGCAAATAGCGAAGATAAAATTAAAAAAAAAAAAACTTTAAAAAAAATGAAAAAATTTGAAAAAAAAACTATATAACAATTAAATAAAAAAGACGAAAAAAAAACTAAAAGAAATTCATACTGATTGCCAAATTTATAATAATAAATAAAAATAAATATTTCTTCGTTCTCTCTAATTTTAATGTTTAAACAAAAAAAAAAATGCTTTTTTTATTCTACAAAAAAAAAAAAATCTTCAAATCTAGAAATTTTGCGAGGTGTATTCCAAAGGTTTTCACAAATGAAACGATTAAGTATGAAAAGAAAATTTAAAGATTAAAGATATGGGAAAAAAATTGACTCATTTATTGTTCAAGAAATATTAAATTAAGGAATCCTTTTAACACTTAAAATTTAAAAAAAAAGAAAAATTAATAATAATTAAAATATTTAAATATGAAAAATAAATACAATTGATTAAAAAGCAATGAACAAAACTGTATATACGCCTATTGTTCTAATCATTGTTAGCATGTTATAATGTACAACAATAGCGGAACAAATTGATGATTACAGACATATGTATGTATTTGTACATACAACAAATTATAGTATATTTCACCTTGAACATTATTTTGCGTTTTCGTTCTAAATTATAAATTGAAAAAAAAAAAATTTTTTACAAAACAAAACACTATTACAACTTCTATTTAATAAAATTTATCATGGATGAGTAGTTCATAAAATAACAATATAAAAAAAAAAAAAACAATTTAAAAAAATAAATAAATAAAGCTAAAAAACAAATATTTTATAGCATAGAGAAAAAAAAAAAAACAAAACAAAAAATCTAATTTGCAATAATAATAAAACAAATAAATGAACATTAAAAAGAGGGTAAAATAAAGAAAACAAAATTTTATGTTCATATATTCATATTCGTATTGCTCATTGAAAAATATGCTTTACACAACTCAAGCAATCTACTATCGCAGTTTTACTTAAACAATTGAAAAAATTCAAATGCAATAAGCCTAATTTTATTATTATTATTTTTTTCTATATTTCGTGTCAATATCTATTGTGTACATTAAAAATTTTCATTAAATTTTATCATAAAATGATCAATTTAATTTATGTAATGTTTATGTATACATAATAAATACAGATATAAAATTATCAAATAATAAAATTTAAAAACCATAAAAAAGAAAATTTCATTTCTAAATTGAAGATTTGAAAAAAAAAAAAAAATAAAGAAAATAGCAAGAAAAAAATAATTATTATATAGATACGTCTATATAACAATTAGATTTGGACCGTTTATTTTGAAAGTGGTGTAAGTAGATTTTTTAAAAAAAAATTGATTAATCGCATAATTTACTTATAATTAAGCGTTTTTTTAAAAATATCTCGAAAAATAAAAAAGTGGACTTACACCACTTTCAAAATAAATAGTCCGAATTATGTAATTATTTCTCTTAAAATTTTTGAAATGACAAGAAAAAAATATAGATATGTACATATGTGTGTTAATAACTAAAAAAACTTCTTTTTTTTTTGTCATTACAAAAACTGAAATTACAACAAATATAATTATATTAGTGAATAAACAGATTTTCTAACAAAATGTACTTTCACATACATTCATACACATACAAAGTAAATGAAAATTTTTAATAATTTTTTTTTTTATTATTATTATAATTATTTCATGATCATGATACCATGCTATCTAATGTAGTCATGTATGACAATATTTACATTGATATTTTACATAGATTTAATACGGTATAAAATTTTTATATGAAAATGATATAATTTTCCATTGATAAAAAAAAAATGTTTTTTTCCACTTAAACACTTTCAATTTTTATAACTTATTATTTTTAACTATTTCATTTGAAAATTTCATTTTCTTGAATTTTTTGTTTCTTAATTAATTTTTGAAAATCACAAAAAAATTATTAGAATTTTGTGTGTGTATTTTAAACAAAGGGTAAAGTATGTACTTACATTGTTGTTTCTTTTTTTTTCATTAATAAATAAATTAAAGGGGGAAAAAGTCTAAACATTTTTAATTTTAAATTAATATGATTAATGATAATTTATTTGTTCACTAATTATGTTTGTCATTTGAATAAAATGAAATAAAAATGAACGATTTGTAATATCAAGCTTATTTTCTTTGTCAAACAAATTACAATTTCCCATTTTTTTTTTTTTTTTTTTTTAAATGTATTTTACAATGTCTACAAATACTTATTTATTGTTGATTTTATTTTGTTTTATTTTTAAATTATTTATTTTAACACACTATGGTTATTTATTTAATTTTATATTCCATAAAGTTTATGTTATAACCATATGTGCTGTTGTCGTTCATTTATTTGTACAAATTAAAGTTTTTAATTATTTACAAAAAAAAAAAAAAAAAAAAATTTTTAATTACAAATAAATTTTTTGCAAGTTTTTTAAATGTAATACGAATATTTAAATAATTAAAAAAATATGTGATTTTTATGTTATGATGAATGATGAATTAAAAATCTGTTTACGTAATTTTAAAAATAATCAAAAATATAAAATTAAAAAGAAAAATAACATTTTTGAAAATTAATTGGATTTAATTAATTTTAAATAAAAATTGTAAAAAAAATATCGGAAATTTTAATTAACACATGGACTTTTAAAATTTTCATTAAATATTAAAATTAAATTTGTAAATGAATGAATTAATTACAATTAAATAAATTTAACTGTTATTTTCCATTACGTGTGTTGAATTCATTTTTAAAAAATAAAAAAAATAATAGTATTTAATTCTGTTTACTAAATATAAAATAAAACGATCCAAAATATACCACAGTATTTAAAACAAAAAAATGATATGAAAAATAATGTTGCATTTCATTTGAACTTGAAATACTCTTAAATAATTTTCATTTATGGCGGCACGTATGTACAATGAATGTAATGTGAAAATACAATAAATTTTCTTTTTATTGTATAAATCAAATTGTCTCAGAGACCATTAAGTAATAATTTACTAATAATATGTACATGTGTAGCGATTATGCAAGGAAACTAAAACAAAAAAAAAAAAATAACAGCAATTTTAAATGATCGTTAATATCTATTGACTATAATTTTTTTTTTTTTTGCTAGCAAATAAATACAGTATTATTTTAAATATTTATGGTAAAATTGTAAATAAAAAAATTTTATTTCTAACATTAACAAAAAAAAAAAAAAAAAAGAAAAAAAGAAAACAAATGTATATCTGTGGTGTAACACATGTGTACAACAAAAAAAAAAAAAAGAAAATTTTTTTTCTAAATATACATACATATATAGTTTCACATATGACTATACAATATCTAATGATACCATCAATATCATATGTGAATATGAATCATACTTTATCCTCTATACTTAGATACATCTTATCTTATTATTTAAACATTATTTTAAATGGCACACTCTTCTTATTGCCAAAATTTTTTGCCTATTTATAATATAATCTACATGTAATATAATAATTATAGTAAATGTACAGTACATACATGTATGTTTACATATGTCGTCTAAGTTTAATTGTGAACGTCTGACATTTTTGCTAATTTATATATTTAGTTTTTAAAAAAAAAAAAGTAAAATAAAACAAAAGCAAAAATTTAAATTAAATTTGAAAAATGAAAACTACAAAAACAAAAAAACAAAAAAAAAGATTAGAAAATTTTTTAAATCATAATTTGAAAATTCCACATTTATTAGAATGTTACAATAATTTAAATAATGTAATTTTCATATGTAAAACACTATTTAAATATGTTTTAAAATATATTTTATGTACACATATGATTATATCCTGTATATATAAAAATTCACGTGTACACAATTTTATATTTGTATTACAACATAATTTTAAAAAAAAAATTCTTTGCCAATTTTGAGATTTAAAATAGAAATTTAAAAAAAAGAAAAAAAAAAAAAAAAACAGAAAAATAATAACGAAAAATGTACACTAAAATTTTCACAATATTTCCGACTGTACATACATATGTACATACATACATGCACGTATACATGCATAGATATAATGAAATAAGTATACATTTAGACATGGGGTATTAAATATACAATGTACGTACATTGTACATTAGTTGAAAATATAAAAATTCAAAATTTTAAATGAATGATTAATGATATAAACATTTTTGAATTATTTTAAAATTTTGTGTGTACACTTGTTTTTTTTTTTTTTTTTTTTTAATTTTAATAAAATGAAAAACGAGCTACATCTCAGAAAAAAACAAATTAAAAATAAAAGTAAAAATTTGTGACGAAAAATAATTGAAAAAAAAAAAAAATTAAATAAACATTATTGCTTATTTTATTAATATACGTAATTACAGGACATTTTCAGTACGAATAAATTAATTTATTCATTTTTATTTCACACTATTAAATATTCTGAAAATATTCTAAATATTTTATGATTTTATTATATATATACGCAATTTTACACAGAATATACACGCATTTAACATGACCTAGTATAATTTATTCTATATTAACCGCCCCTTAATAACATTTAATAATGTATGCTTGCATGCAAAAAATTATAAATTTTATTTTTTCTGAAATTAAACGAATAATAATTTAGTAATTAAATGATATCCATATTCATTATGCATATAGCGAAATACATGCATGTACATTTATGTACGTGTATGTGCGTTTACCTGTATATGTACTGAAAACTGAATAGCACATATAAAACATAACTTAATTTACTTTTCTGTGTACATGTATGTACATACATATGTATAGTATAATATTAATTGAGTTAAATATAATTAAATGTGTAGTAAATTAATAAAATATTTCTACTTATCATGTAGCATATCACATATGTATAATTACATAAGTACATAGTACATATATGTACATATTTGTGTTATTTATATATGAACATAATAAATATATACATATCATGCAAGCACGCAATTTTAGGTTTTACTTATATACATGCATACGTATAAATTTTCCATTTCTATGTAATAAATTACCAGATATTGCTATTATTATTAACTTTAATTTTTCTTTCATTATTTACAAAAAAAAAAGACTATTTAATTATTTTATTAATTAATAATCAATTTAAATACATTCTAATGGAAAATATTATTACATACAAAGTAAGCTCAAACAATATAGTGTAGATTTTAATGATATTCATTAGTATTCATTATTTTATTTGTAAATATCGATGTATACACACGTATATCCAGAATACATATACTTAGCTATTATATGATCATTTGTAAATATACATATGTACATATATCAATAACATATTGTGTAAATAATACGTAATGTAACAATGTGTGTAATATAGGAGAACTGTAATTAAAAGATGAAAAACACAAATTTTCATTAAATACAAACATATATGAATATGCATTTTCTTAATTTCATGTTTCGATTATTTATCATTATACTTATCATATCTAGAATTTGTCCTAACAATGAAATTATAAGCACACAAAAAAAATTAATTGAATTAAAAATTATATTTTATGCACATTTACGTGCATATGTACAATTCATTATTGAAAATTGTTTTTTTTTACAATTTAAAATTGTTTAGAATTTTTGAATAAAAAAGTAGCGTAAATGCCGTGTTAGTAGATGAATAAAATTCGAAAAAAAAAAATGAAAAAATAAAATTTTTAAGAAAATCACGTAATATACTTTATCAAGAAAAAAAAAAAAAATAAAAAATAAAAATTCATTTCAATTTATCTTTACGTGACTATCTCTGAATATTATTGACTCTTCTCTTTTTGGCTTTTTTTTTCAATTCATGGTCAAGTTAGAATTTGAATATTGATTTTTTCTCATTTTTTAAGTTTTTTTTTTTTTTTTTCAAAATAATATTTTATATTTTTTAGAAATTTAATGCAACTACATATATTCTATAAAAAGTACTTCTTCATTTTTACATACATACATAGATCAATATAAGAACGAAAAAAATAATGTTGAAAAAATAAAAATGAGAAAATTTATAATAAAATGTCACAGTGAACTACACATAAAATGCATTTAAAAAGAAAATTGTATTCAATGGTACATTATTTTACTTATTAAATGTTTATGTTGAATGTTCATGTATTACCCATACATGTTATATTTTAGCATCAATTCTGTATCATTACATTTTTACCCCTTATGTATTTAAAACAAAAAAAAAAAAAATGTTATGGTGTGCAGTGTAAACTAGAAATAGAAATAGATACTGTCATCTTTTGCTGCTGCAAATTTTTGAGGTCACGGAGTACGGACACAATGTAAATAGATGATATACACAATACATATCATATACACTGTATACACTAGCTGGTTTATAATTTATTATTTTATTCAGAACACACATGCATTCCACTCATGTGTTTGAGTTCATTATTATTACATAAATGATACAAAAAAATCTCTAAGTAATAATAGAAAAAAATAATAAAATACTGACAAAAAGAAATCAAAAAAAAAAAAAAAAAAAAAATAAAAATAAAGAAAAAAATTTAGAAATGAAGAAAGGAGATATGTAAGTATGTACAAATGGTTGAGTTGTACATGTATAAATAATGCAAATACCAAAGGAAATGCATTCGTTGCATATATATGCACAATATCATGAATATCTGGCCAGCTATATAGTTGCATAGATGAAATTTTCATTATTTTTTGGCACAGTAATTTATTTTAACATTACATCACATTACATATTGATGTTTTGAAATTTGTACACATGTAATTTTATTATTTAGTTTATTTTAATATGCATGTAAATTTCTTGTCTTATTTTTTTTTTTTTTTTGTTTCATTTGGGGAGTACAGTGACACAGATATAGTATCTAATTTATATTAAATATTTAAAATGCATAAAAATTTAATTTTTTATATTTTTATTATTTTTGTATTTTTTATTTGCATTTTTATTATTTTTTTTTTCCTAGTTTTATTTTATCTTCTTACCTATTGCCTGTTATACCTATATCTTACATTGTATGCTTTTATCATGATAAAAATAAAACATGTATGTACATATGTATACATCTATTCCAAAAATGTATACATACTATATGTAAATATGCATAATGTATATGCATATGTGCGATGTATACGTGCATACATGATATATTCTATATTTTAGATCACCTTAAAATGTTACATAAAATGACACGAGAAATTATTATAAAAATAATTGCATAGAAAAATATTCAATGCTTGTACCTACAATATACTAAAAGGGATAAAATTAGATCAAAAAATGTATACACATATGTACGACTACAATAAGAAATAATAAATAACGTGAATACTCGTATATTAAAGATAGATTACATTACAAATTGCAATTACAAAAAAAAAAAAAAAGACAAAAATTTACAAAATATTTACGTAACATGTAACGTATTTATTCTTAAAATTGCATTAAAACATTTAAAGAAAACTGATTCTGTTTTTCTATTCATGTTTTTTTCTTTTGTTTTTTTGTTTTGAAAAAAAAAAAAACAAGCTGTAATTTTCCAAGAAATATTTGAAAAGTTTTAAATGGGTTAACGATATTGTACATACATACGTACAAAGATATCCTTATAATGTATAGGTACGGTGTACGCTAAGTTCTCACAGTTTAACTTTTTTAAAGAATTAAAAAATGAAAAACATAAAAAAAAATTAAAATTAAAAAAAAAGTTAAAATAAAAATTTAAAAAAAAAATTCATAAATTAACAAATTTCCTTTAATGCATTAAAAAAAAAAGGAATCATTCCTTGATGCTCATTTACACTATAAATATTCATTTCATGTGTTATGCATATATTCCATAAATTATACGGGATGCGTACACAATATATATAGGTATGTATGTATAGTATATGGGATAAATGCGAAAATCACATAATGCATGTCACTGTGTTAATTCTGAATGTGTAAGAAAATTACACATCATATACATACATACATAGTTACCTACATATGTAATGTACACATATGCATCTACTATGATTACGTATACAATGCACATTTAATCTACTATACATGGACTCACATATACATTTGTAGATATTAACATTTAACATTTATGAGGGTTGAAAGATAAAATCATAGTAAACAACACCTAAAAATAAAAGATTTCAAGAAGGATAATAAGATGAAAGAGAAAAAACCAAATAAAATATGTAAATAAAAATGAATAAAATTAAATTAAATTAGTTTCTTTTTTTTTCTTTTTTTTTTTTTTGCTTAAATATTTAAAATGAAAAATATCAGATATTATATGTATATACAGTTTAAACTGCAAAATTGCATGTACAGTACACACATAATGTATATATAAATGTACAGATATAATGTAGAAAATGTAAAGTATAAAATGTACAACAGCAAAATTTAAAAGTATCTAAAACAAGAGAACAAAAAAAAAAAAAAATACCAAGAATGAAAAATGAAAAACAAGTTGAAAACTAAACTATTTCAAAAGCCAAAAAGGAGCAAAAGAAAAACTTTTTTAAATTTGTTATTCAAGAAACTGGGTCATTTGGCACTTTAGAATAAAAACGTCATACATATGTATGTATCCGTGAATGTATAATGTACATAAATGCATAATGGTGCGAGATGACATGAACATCGTGCATATTTTTATGTATATGGATTCAGAATTATATTCACATGTATAGGTGCGACATGTTTTTCAATTTAATGCTTATATTTGTAGTCGTCTGTGCTACATTTATAGATTCATATATATATCGATATGTAGGGCTCCTATTCTGCTACCCCTATTCATAAAAAACTTTCGTTACAATAGCATCGTAATTTGTTAAAAGTTCGTAGGAAAAATGAAAAAAAATATATACATATACATACATAAATATGTATCATGAAAAGTGCAAAAGGGTTATTTTGAGGTTGATTATATGTATATGTATATGTAGGTACATATACACACATAATAGAGGGTGATGTGAATAAAGTACGATGATGTACACGAAACCTCTATTTTACATTTTATTTTGTAACATGGTGTACATACATATGTATGTATGTATGTGTATAAAAAAAAACAACATAAAATAACAAAACTATTAATAAAAATAAAAAAACGATTTAAAAACTTTATTATTGTTATTTTATCGTATTCAGACTAGTATGCACTTCGTTTTATATTTGCATGTTCAATTCACTCCATATAAAAAAAAAAAAAAGTTAACATGTGCCACATATACTAACATATGTATTCATGCCCACCATGCACGAATATAAATACAGCCTGTGCATGTATTATTGATTACTCTCTATTATAATATATAAAATGCATTTTATTTTCTGTAAATTGTTGTTTTCGTGTATTTGAACTATGCACGAGTTTCTATTAAAAAAAACAACAACGAAAAAATAAACAACATAAAATTATACATACAATTCCATCTAATTTCAAATTAATTTGAATTTATTTATTTTTTATTTTTTATGCGAAAACAATTCACTTTAACAGGATATTTAAAAAAGCAAATGAATAAATTCAAATATATTTTAAGGATTTTAAATATGTAGGTCATTGTATAATTTAAAATATGTACGTACATGTATGCATTTATATTGATTAAATTATGTATTCTTGTATATATGTATGTATGACACATAAGCGAATATACAGTGTTAATTTTGAAAATGCATACTCTATGATTCAACCATGTTTCAACCATGCAGAAAAGGAAAATTTATTGTATTTACTTAAAAAAGCTAAAAATTATGTATTTCTTTAGTCAATCAATTTTATTCAAAAATTTATAAAATTTTAAAAAAATAATAAAATCAAAAAAATTTAATTTAATAAAAAATTTACTAGAAATAACCGGAGAAATTTTTCTCAATTTACGAGTACATATTTATAAATCAGAAAAAAACAAGTATTAGACGGAATAAATTCGTTGGATGTACTTAAATGAATTGAAGGGAAATGTGCAATTGTAATTTTTTTTTTTATCAGTTTACAGCCATGATGTACATACGTACATAATCGAATGAAAAACTGGGTAAATGAAAATATCAAACAGTATAAAATACTTATGATGATGAAAATAGCATTAAATAGTAGCCTTTACCTCATGAAACACATGATACCAGATACTGAGTGGATAAGATATTTGATAACGTCATTTTAAATAAAATCTATTAAAATATAGTGTACAGGGGAATTTGAATGTATGGATCAAATGATATATCGACAATTTATCAATCATACATATGTATGCACATACGTATGTATGCGTAATCATACAATTATGTATGTATTTTTTGTTGACGTTGCTTTATCATTAAAGCAATGCCGTCATCAAGCTCAAGGTCTTATGCATTTAACGTCAAACTAAAGTTACGAATTGGTCACGACTAATATTGTGTTAAATTGCAGTAGTCCTTGATTTTTCAAAAAAAAAAAAAAAAAAAAATTTAATATTTTTATTTCAATTAGCAAAAATTTTAATTTTCAAATTTTCTTCTTCGTTGTACTCGAGTATTTTTTTTTTTGTAGATTTTACAAACTGATTTTTTTTTATTTTTCTAAAAGAACTTCAAATTTACTGTAAAATTCATTTTTATGTTATAATTGAAATAAGAAGAATTTATTGTATTTTATAAAATATACTTTTTGATTGATTCTATTTGATTGGATATTTTACTGTAACAAATTTATTATACAGTCAAAAAAGGTTCATGTACAAAAAAGGTACATACATGGTTTGGTAAGTTCAATATAATTTATATCAGGGATTTTTGCTTCGATTCAATCTCTTCCTTTTTTATTTAAAATTATTGGCTTTTTTTTTATCGATTACATAATATACGCTCTACCCTCATTTATCACTATACAAGTGTTTTATTTTGAATCTCATGTATGATGATATAACATCATAAATAAAAAAAATAAAAAAATAAAAAAAAATCAATTTCAAAACTTTAAATTTGAAAAAAAAAAAAAAATTTCAATAATTTCAAACTAAACAAAAAAAAAAAAAAAACATTTTATGGTGTGTAATAATTTTCACCAGTAAAAATTTAAATAATTCAAATAATGAATAATTAAATATTGATTTAAAAACAAAAAAAAAAAAAAAAATTGGTTTATGTAATATATTACACGAATAACTTTAAAAATAACCATGTACGTATGCATGTACATGTATAAAAAGTATTGCAGTTGATAATAATATTATCAATTGACCTGAATTCAAAAAATTATGCATTCCTGTAGATATTTTACATTTTTATTTATTTATTTTATTTATTTTTTTTCATTTACACCACTATATATACAAATTTAATTTAAATGATATATTGTATATCTGAATTAAATTCATACGATGTGTTGTAGATGTAATTCACATAAATTACATTATCACGTATTGAATAAATACAATACAATAATTAGGTACTGTAAACAGATAAAATGGAATAATAATAAAAAAAATAATAAAAAAAAATTGAATGAATAATAAATTTACAAATGTGCGACTATGTATTTACAATTCGATGTGTATGATGAGCGATCGTGATAAAATACATATATCTATACAGACATGTTATTTCATTTATTTCATGCATGTAAATTTAATAATGTAATTATTTATTATCATAATATTTTTTATCTTTTTTAAAAAAATTTTATAAAATGATATTGTAAATTTATCAATCTGTTTTTTTTTTTTTTGTATATGACAATTTTTTTTTGTTTACCTTATATACGTTTATTTACATATTGTCGTTTCCTTTTACCTTTTCTTTTTAATTTTTACTTATTTGCAAATTACATAACTATGTACATATGTCTATGTAAATTCATGCATTCTACAAAATATTAACATGAAGAATTTCGTGAATATTTTATTATCATAAGCATAAGTAAATCAAAATTGTTAATAATCTTTTTAACCTACTTACATGCAATGTAACGTTTTTTTGTTTTTTTAAATTTAAATTTTAATGACGTTAATTTTTAGAAGAAGATTCTAAGGGATATTTTTTTTCTGTTTTCTTCTTGAAAAATTAATTTCCAAGAAAATTTAATAATTTTGTATGATGTTAGTTAATAGAATGTTAAATTAACAAAATCTGCTAACCACGACCACAATAGCCCTGATTAAATACCATAGTTTTCAATTTTCATTTAAATTTAAAAAAACAAAAAAAAAAATATTTTTAAAAAAAATTTATTTATTTGAAATTTTAATAAAAATATTGTTATTAAATTTATTTATTTTTTTTTTTAAATTTTCTCTTTATATTTACAGATAAAGTAAAGTGTAAAGGAGACCTACTGTATATATATACATATAAAATCAACGCTTAAACATTACAATTAATTCTGATTCCTAATTATAATAATTAAAAGAATATATGTATAAATAATTTAGTTTATAAACTAATAGAAAACACATTCACATCGCTAAAAGTTGCCAAAGAATATTTTTAAAAAGAAAATACCATATATATATATTTTTTTTTTGTTCGCTTTAAATTAAAGCATATATTAATTCAACGTGCATAGAATATAATTTTTTTGTTTTTTCTTAGAAAATAAAAAGAAATTAAAAGAAAATTCTGTATTCAATAAATATAAAGAAATTTTATTTAATAATAATTATAATTTGAATAATATTCAAAGATAATTATTAATTCAGGATGCATATAGAAGTTCAAGTGGCATTAAATTTTGTCATATCATACCTTTATAATAAACTGCCTCGTAGACGGGTCAATTTATTTGGTGAAGAATTAGAGAAAGCATTAAAAGACAAATTCCAAGGACATTGGTATCCTGAGAAACCATTTAAGGTGAAAAAAATTATTTTTTAAATATTTGTAAAAAATTTAATTGTATAAAATGCATGTTTTTTTTTGGAACACTAGGGTTCAGCATTTCGATGCCTTAAAACTGGTGATCCAGTTGATGCTGTCCTTGATAGAGCTGCAAGAGAAAGTGGTGTACCAATAAGCGATATCTTAGAAAATTTACCATCAGAATTGGCCGTTTGGGTTGATCCCGGTGAAGTTTCTTACCGTATTGGTGAGAAAGGTGCCGTTAAGGTATGTGTCCATATGTTATGCATATCCTTACTTTTCATTAATAAAAAAAAAAAATGATTTTTTAAAAATTTATGTAATAATTTATTTTCTTTGTACGTAGATACTTTTCTCTGAAAATAATGATCATCCTGAAGACTCATCAGCTGATCGTGAAGTTACGAAAACATTCAATCCAGAAGCACAATGTTTTCGTCCAATTGATTCGGTCAGTTCAAGTTTAAATGGATTAAGTATTAGTCCAAAAACATCACCACAAGGTTCACCTCCAACATCATCATCAAGTCCAACACTTAAAAACAATTTAACAACAAGCCCAGCACCAGCTGGATCATTTTTATCGCGTACTCAGGCACCACTTACATTCACGACAGCAACATTTGCCCAAACAAAATTTGGTAGCACAAAATTAAAGACAAGCTCAAAACGAGCTAACAGGTAAGCACCAAAACAATTCTACTTATACATAAAAACATTAAATAGTACATGGCAAAATGAAAAATAAAAACTAAAAATAAATATTAAAAGTTCTTACAGAATGTCACCCACGGAATTCTCAAATTACATTAAACAAAGAGCAATGCAACAACAACTACATCATTCCCATGGTCCAACCAATAATCATTTTGGACCGATTGGACCGGCATCACCATCAAGATCATTATCACCAAATCCTATGGCACTCGGATTACAAAATGATCCATTTTATTTCCCAAATCTTGGTATGGGAATGTATCCACAATTTGGTGGTCCAAGAAATATGTTTGACTCACATTTTCATCCAGACACAAATGGTCTATATTCAAATGTGCCACCAAATAAATTTCCATCCTACATTGAACCACATGGATTTTATGGTTTGAATAACTCTCAGCCAGCACCTCAACCACAACCGCAACAACAACAGCATCAACAACAACCAGTTGCTAATATACAAGGTGGTAATAATGGAAGTGGAGTTAATGCAAATCCAAATAATAACGTGAATAACATTAACAGCAATAATACAAACAACAATAATAACAACAGCAACAATAATAATCCATCAAATAATGCTGCAACAGTTGCTGCTGCAGCAGCTGCAGCTGCTGCTGCTGCCGCCGCTGCTGTTAATGGCGGAGGTTCAAACAGTAATAATGTTTCTGCCGCAACTGCTGCCACTATAACACCAATTAGTTCTCCTGGATCAAATCAAGATTCAAATTCAAAATTAATTGATGGTCTCAATTCATTTTATTCCAATGCAGGTCCATATCAGCACCTTTTGGTTGCTAATTAAATTAAATATTAGAAAATTCATTAAAAAAAAAAAAGATAAATTTATAACTTATAATATATTTTTTCATTTTCTACTTTTTTCACTTGATAAAATATTTAAAATTAGTTTTTTTTTTTTTTTTTTCTAAAAATAAAATAATATTTTGTAATTGTTTAGAAAAATGAAAACAAGAAAAAAAATTTATAATTTAAATTAGTACATTATTATCTTTATATAATTAAATTATTATTATTATTAATATTGTTATATTTGTATTATGAATAAAAATTAAAGAAAATTTTTTTTACAATTTTTGTTACTTTTGTTATTTTTTATAATATCTTTTGTAGTAAAAAAAAAAAAAAAAAGAGAAAAACCAAAACAAAATAATAAATTATTATACTTTGTTTTTGTTTTCTCATTCTAATTATTATACCATTATATTTTATTACACTTTTTTATATGTAGAGAAAATAATTAAAAAAAAAAAAAAACAAAAATATATTATTTTTTATTAACAATCTTTTAAGTATGTATGTTGTAGGAAAGAAAATTTATTTTATTTAAAACAAAACAAAACAAAAAAAAATTTAATAATAATAATAAAACAAAAAAAACACTTTTTTAATGATTTTTATTAAAACTTTTTTATACGAGTTCATTTAAGAAAAAATCAGAAAAAAGCAAAAAAAAAATGTATATTAGAAAAAACAAAAACAATTTCTAGTAAATTAATTTAGAACATATAGAAATAGAAATCATTATATTGTTATCAATTTAAATAGAAATTTAGTAAATAAAACATAAAAGTAAAATATGTAAAACAAAAAAAATATATACATATATACATATGTAAGGAACACTAAGTGGAAATGTTATAAAATTTTCCCACCAAAAAAAAAAAAAAAAAAAAAAAATAGAAAATAAATTGAATATAAATCTGATGTGACGAATTAAATAATTTAACAACAACAAAAAAGAAAAAAAATTATTATCATTAAAATAAACATTTTAAAATGATTTAATTTTGAATATAAAATTAAATGTAATTAAATTTACAAAAATTGTAAATGTAACAGAATAACGACTAAAAAAAAAAATCCATGTGTAATAATAAAGACGAAAATGAAAAATAAATTATTAATCACACACGTATGCAATGAAATGTACACTTATGTAATATTAATATAGATTTTTTTTTTTTTTTTTAAAAAAATAGTTTTTATTCATTATTTTTATTTAAATACATTTTTTTTTAAAACGCATGCGTCTATTTATTTATTTAAATTAAAATAAAAAAAAAAAAAAATTAAAAGTGAAGTCCGAAATGAATATTACGTACATTACATGAAATTTATAATAAGAATACCCGAATGCTTATTTATGTATCACATTAAATGTAGATAACAAAAGCATCTTGAAACCAAGATTTTTTTTTTACAAAAACAAAAAATATATTAATTAAACCAAAGAACTAAAAAGAAATATTTTCTTTTATATAAAATGGAAAATAATCTGAGATGAATTGTATTGAATGTTGTGCTGCAAAAATAATTTAAAAAAAAAAAAAAAAAAAATTCATAATCTTATCTTAAGGATAAGAAATCGAAAAAACGATATATAAATTCTGGGTTAATTATTTTACAGACTTTTAAATCAAGAATGAATTTCATTTAAATTTTAAATAATTTCATTATATTTATTGAAAAATTTCTAATTGATTTTTTCATGTAAACATTTTTCCTTTGAAAATGAAAAAAATTTCCTTAAAATGAGAAAATAATTCAAATATAATGTAAGTATAGATTTGCAAAGTAAAGATTATGAGCACATTTTTGTAGTTTTATATTTCACTATAACTTTACCTTAAAATCTAAAAGAAAAACAGAAATAATAAAATGATGTGCATAATAATTTCATAATTAAAGAAATATAGAAAGATACTTGCATTACAATTGATATTTTTTACATTCAAAAAAAAAAAAAAAAAAAAAACCAGAATAAAAAGGAGAATAAACAGAAAATAGATTGAATACGAAATTAATACACTTTAAGCGAACATAAATTAAAAGAAAAAATATATTTAAACAGAAAAAGAAAACAAAAAAATATTAAAAAAAAAAAACAAAGTGATATTACTGTAATAATTGATGAAGATCTATGGCTGTAATTAAATCCTATTATAATAAAGAAATATAAATAAATAAGACACACAAAATAAAATAATACATTTCTATTTAAAAAAAAAAATAAAAAATAAAAAAATTATTTCTTTAATTTAATTTAAAATACAAAAATACTGTTTTCTTAAATATTTATTTTGAAAATTTTTAATTAAACAAATGAAAAATAGAAGAAACTACAAAATAAAAGAAAAAATTCATCAAATTATTAAGAAAATTCAAAGTATATATGAAAAATTGAATGAACATGTAAAAAACACACAAAAACAGATGAAAACAATTATTTTTCTATGTATAAAATTAAATAAACGATATTAGAAAAAAGGATTTAAAATAAAATTAAAAAAAAAATAAATAAAAAAATATTAGTTAGATAATGAGATAGTAAAATGGTATAGAGCAGAAAATTGGATAAATTAGAAAATTTCTAAAGTCAAATTAAATCTTTCCTTTTCTGATCAAGAAAATAAAATAATAATATAGATACTATAAATAAAATCTGTAAATATATGAGGGACTAAAAATTTGTAATAAATATGAAAGTAAAAAAAAAAAACTATACAAGAATTTCTTCTTTTAAAAAAAAAGAAACATTAATGTGTAGTAATGCAGGTATATAGTAAATGGATAGCATAGTATTTGTACATATAAAAATGAATATACCAAATTATAAATTTATTCTGTTGCTATAATTTATTATTTCAAAATAACCGAAAAAAAAAAAAATTCAACATGTTTTATCCTATAAAAACCGAAACATTTTAATTTAATTTTATACATACATATATTAGCGCAAATTACATGTTAAAAAATTTTATTTTAAAATCATTAAATAATTTATGTAAAAAATTAGAAATCAGACAAGGAAAGCAAAATAAAAACAAAAGCGTATAAACATAAAAAAATTTACATAAAAGTTGACGGATAATAGAAAAAAAACAAGAATATTAATATTAATAATATTCTTAGATAATGTTATGTAAATGGCTCTAAAAAAAAAAAATATAAAAAAAAATAAATAAATAAATAAATAAATTGTAAAATACAAAATTAAATAATGATTATGTTACAATGAAAATCCAACCCAAAAAAAAAAAGGTATATAATATACATAAAAATATATTTTTAGAAAAAGTAAATGAAAATGAGGTAAAAGGAAATTTTATCTTCTACATATACCTATATATATTGCAATACAAAATATACATATACACATACTTTGACTAGTATCAACTATATAGTATATAATAATATATTGAGATAAAAACATACACACATAAAATATGTATATAAATAGAATTTCTACATTTATATATATAAACTTATTCATCATGAAAATTACATATATTTAAATAATGTATGGAATAAAGAATATGCATATAAATTAATTTTGTGTAAATAATTACCATAATTATGAAAATATAATTAAATTATTATTATTAAAAAAAAAAAAAAAATTGTATACATGATAATAATAATAATAATGCTATCTTATACCATACATATACGTATATAATTCAAAATTAAACTATGTATATAAATGGTATATATATATATATATATATATATACATTTAAATTTAATATATTCATACATATAATATTCTATATAGTTGAATATGGCGCATTTTTCTGTACCTAAAAAAATAAATGAATTAAAATAAATTTAAAAAAAAAATATATACATATATATACAATTCATAAATAAATTAAAATATAATTAAAATTAAATTTATTTATCTTAGCTATATTTAATATGACTGTATATAAAAAAATGTATAATATGTATTATTTATAAACAAGCAAAGAAGAGAAGAAAAAAAAAACCATAAAGATGAAAGAAAATATAAATAAAGCAAATTATATAAAAATTGCAAACAATATACGAAATAAAATGTAAATATGCAAGTAAAAGAAAATTTTAAAAACAAACGTTCAAAATTCTATTAAGAAAATGGGGCTATTTTAAAATTTTAAATTGCCTATTATTAGTACACTTAAACATATGTGACTAGTTTACAGCCTCTATACACAAATAAATTTAGATAATAGAATTCATAAAAATAAAAAAAAAATAAAAAAATTAGAAATTTAGAAAATTAATAATAAACAAAACAAATTAATTCAAATTATTGTTTGTTGTTGTTTTTCACTATTATTATTTTTATAACTATTATTATCATTAATTATTATTATTATTATTATTATTGCTATCTATATTATATAACATAAAATAATACATTTATAATCCTTTAAATATTTAATTATATATTTTTAAAATATTAAATAATTAATAAAAACTCATTTTTTATTTTAATAAATATAATGTTGTTTTTGTTTATTTATTTTTCATTTTCCAAAAAAAAAAAAAAAAACAAGAAAAATTGTTTTTCATTTATCTTTAAATTTTCTCTTAATTTTTAGTTTCAAGATTGAAATATATCCAGTAAACATGATAAAAATTTATTTATAGATTTATTTTTTAATACAAAAATAATTAATGTAAAAATTAAAAATTATTAATTGGAAAAAATTCAAAAAAAAACAAAAAAAAAATACAAACAAACTGAAAATACAATAATGGAACTCAAACATAAAATTTTGCTAGTTGCTGATAATAGCTACCAACATAATGCAAAGTGAAATTACCTTAAAAGTATTTTTCTATTCGAATTCAAATTATAAAATTTAAATTTTCTTGAAAAATGGAAATTTTCAAAATTTTATTTTATTTATTAGAAAAATTTTATTACAATAAAAAAAAAAAAAAACATTAAAATAAAATTTTCTTTTTGCATAGTATGGACGTGCATGCATATATGAGTTTGTACACAAATGTAAATACAAATGCGTGTAGCATATATGTATGTATGCAACTGAGTAAATGTGTTTTATTTCTAACATATTTGCTTTTCTTTTAAATTAAATTTTTATTTTTTATTTTATTTTATTTTTTTCTATAATAATTATTTGATCAATGAATGTAAAAAATACAATGAATTAATAATTATATTAACACAATAAAAAGAAAAACGTTTTGCATATCAAACTGATACAATAATTTAAATATGTATGTATAAATAAATAAATAAATAAATAAATTTATTCTATATGCAGTATTAAATATAAGAAGCTTTAGAAATTCAATTGTTCAAGCATTCAAAGAAAATGTAAATAAAAGGAAAAGTAATTTGAAAAAGTATGCATGAAAAATATAAAATAAATGAAAATTTAAAAATATTTTTCAAATATTCTAATGCGCAACAATGTACTTTTTATTAAATAAAAATGAAATGAATGATATGAAAAATTTCAAAAAAATTAATAATTTTTTAACAAATACAAAAATCATAAATTAAGGTGCTATATAAATCGATGTCGTAAAAGGATATAAAATACATACGAAAAAGTGACGACAAAATTAGAATACAGAAAAAAAAGAGTATTTATTTTGAATGAACCTAAGAAATGATCCAATGTTAAATGATTTTTAATTACAAAATCAAGAGAATTTATTTCAATTTTTTTTTTTTTTTTTAACTTTATATGTTTGTGAGGAAAATTATTCACTCAACAACATTTTTAAAAAATTAAAAAAAAAAAAGGATTCATGCCCGTTCTCTTTAATTTCTATAAACGAACAGAAATAGATGACTAATACAACTGAGAAAGGAATAAATTTGTCTATCATAAATATAAAAAATTTTTGATGACTTTTCCACTTTTCTTACTGTATAAGTAAAATGAAAAGAAAAAGCAAAAAAAAAAAAAGAATAAATTCGATTTGAATAACGAATAAGCTAATTCAGTACCTTCATTAAGCATTACTACATTGTAGTATTATTTATTGTATTTTATACATGAAATAATTTTATAATGCGTACCTGTTAAATTTCAATACAACATGAATTTATTATTATGAAAATTTTATTTCTTTTAAATGAGATAATTAAAAAATTATAACAAAAAGAAAAAACAAAAAAGAAAGGAATTTGTATAATTCATACATCTGAATAATATTTTTTTATAGCTTGTCTAAAAAAAGCAAAAATTGAATGAATTAAATGGGATATTGTAAATCATGACCTTTATATAAAATTTGTCATTGTTTAAGGTACACGGTTTTTTTTTGTAATGTCTTTCGCATTATAAATGCACTTATTTTGAATGTAAAGCAAAATTATGAACTTATAATTCAAAGAAAAAAAAAAATATATATATATATATGTATATAAAAACACTGAGAGAATGGAAATTCCAAAATTATAATATACATACATTCAAAAATCATTTAATAAAGACAAAAACACGTGAACCCTATAAATTCTTCCAATATCTTTGTAGTCAAATCTCGAATAAAGACATACAAATAATGCAATCATGAATGATTGTAAAAATATATTTTCCATTTTATTTTATACTAATTTGTGTATCGAATAATAAAGGAAATTCAAAAATTGATGATTAAAAAAAAAAAAAAAATGAATCAACAAGAAATAAGTATACTCAAGTATACTCGTATACAAGACACTGCGCGTAAACGATACAATACAATCTAAGGCTATTCTGGTCATAGTTAGCAGATTTTGCTAACTCAACATTCTAGTAACTATCTCATACAAAATTCACGAATTCTCAAAAATTTTGTATTAAAGCTATCTGATCAGAATAGCTTCGATTATTTTGAGTTAGATTTAATTTTTATTTTTTTTTAATTCTATAATATATTGATATTTCAAAAATTATTAACAGAAATAAAAAATTACAAAATTGATATAATGTTATAAATTTTATAACATTTTTTCTTGTAAAAAACAAAAGAAAAAATTTTTTTTTCAAATATTTTAGAATGCATTTCAATGCAATACATTAAAATTGTTACATATATTTACATAATATCCATATGTATAACATTAATATGACTTCTAATATATATTATGTATCCTTCATCCTTAAGGAAAAACAAATGAAAATCATTTGAAAAAAAAAAAAAAAAATTAAACATAAAATCATCATTTTTGTTAATTTTAAGCATCATTGTAAAGTAAATAATAAAATCTACATATATAAAAATAAAAAATTAGTTTTATATACATAAATTTAAATTACATTCAATTGAGTAGTTTCTAGAATTTTTATTTATATATAGATTATATTATTAAATACAAAGAATAAATAAAGAAAAAATTTAAAAAAAAAAAAAAAAAAAAACAAAAAAAAAAATTGTAGATTTTCTATTTAAAGTTTTCTTACATTGTATTTCTTATATATAAAAATAAAACAAATATATATATTAACAAAAAAAAAAAAAAAAAAATAGAAAATAGAAAGTATTTCAATATTTATTATATTGTACTTAAATTATCATAAAATTATATATTCGCATGATATTTAAATTATGTATAGGCAAAATTAGGAATAAGTAAAAAAAATGAAAAAAAAAAAAATAAATAAAGATAAAATATAAATAAAATAATAATATATAAAAAAAAAACCCAAAGAAAATATTTTAATATCTATACATATGTAAAACATATGATAATACATACGAAATTATAAATAAATAATTAAAAACCATAAATAACATTTAAATCAAAAACATAAGTACATAATAAAGCTCATAATAATGCATTATATATTAATAAATAAAAAAGCAAAAAAAAGTGTTCATTTTAAATTAAAATTAAAATTTAATACAAAAATATATGGTGGATATTTTATAAATTTATATACGTTTTTTATAAATTACATACATATTTAATTTTTGTATATAAAATGATATCATATAATACGTATATATGTATGTATATGTATTCGTATATTTTAAATAAAATTAATGTAATAATTGAAAAGAAAAATTTAAAATAACAAAAAAAAAAAAAAAAAACAATAAAGAAAAATATTACGTAATGATGAACACAATCATAGAAAATTGGAGTTACAATTTCAAAAAAATGATAAGGGTATTCGAATATACATATGTGTATACATATTTTTAAAAATATGAATATGAAACAAAATAATGCTTTTGTACTATCTGCACGCAATATTTTGCAAAATAAAAATGCAATTTTCAAATTTCGTAGACTATGTAGTATAAGTATGTATATACACAAAAAAAAAAAATTTTTTTTTTTTGCATCATATCAATAAAATCATAAACAATTCATGAAAAAAAATAATAATTTAATTTTGAATATTTTGTACAGTATTACATGAATAATTAAATGCAATAAAATATATAAACGTCCAGTTGATTTATTTTTTTTTACATACGCGAATACATTTTTTGTTTTGGCAAAAGTAATAATATACATGAATATAAAATTCAAACAAAATAAAAAAAATAAAAAATTAATGAAAAATGCAAATTGAAAATCTAATATGCAAAATTAACTGCCAACTTTTTTTAAAAAGTAAACAAATTTTAAAATCATATGCTAACAAACTTAAATACATACATATGTTTAATATCAGTTAATCTGATTTTAACATAAAAAGTTTTTATATCGTAACATCTGATATAAAAACATGTACATGTGATTATTTAAAATTTGGGAGTTAATATTTTCAATTTAAATAAAATTTCGTTACATCGTTACATATTTTATTTAAATTAAAAATTTTCTATTGTACATGCATTATATGCACATACATATGTACATCTGAATAGTAAGACTTGAGCTGTTTATTTTAAATGGGGTATAAGTCGGAAATTATCAAAAATGGGTTTTTCATTGTGAAAATATAAAATTCGATGTTTGAAAAAAATTTACAAGGATATTTCAAATATTATAAATTCCTTAGCAAATGAATTTTTTAATATTAATAGAATTCAATAGAATTCTATATATTAACACAAGACCTAAATGTGTATCCTTGAAGTGATTCAGGCCACATTCAAAATAAACTGTTCATTTATTTAATGTGAATTGTACTACATCTAGATTGTGATAATAATTTCGGTAATGAATTATTAATATTTTTTAACGATTTTTTTTTGTTTTTTTTTCATTTGGCATTGAAAATACAAAAAAATAAAAATTTTATCATATACACGATATGCAATATTAAGAAAACAAGAAGAAATCTTCAAACGAATACCCATTACTAGAAATATTTTTCAAAAATATACCCATATGTATGTATGTATATTCATTTTTTTTTTTTTTTTTTTGCGTAAGAAAAACATTTTGATTTAAATCTAATTGATAATAAATCATTTACATTATTAAAAAAAAATAATAATTTTTTAAAAAATTAAAAACAAAAAAAAACAAAAACAAAATTATATAGAATTTAGGAATAAAGTGATATGAAAATAATGTAATATATAGAATTTAAGTGTTTATATCACGAAATTTATATATTACAGATATACAAAAATAAAAAAAAAATTTAAATAAATTTAAATAAAAAAAAATATAGTGCTATTTGGCACAAGATATTTAAATTTTAAGAATGTTTAAAACCAAAAATCATCATAAGCAATTTATAAAAATAAAAAACAAATTTTTTTTTTTTAATTATTACAAAGAAAAAAAAAATAAATTTTGAAGAAAAACAAAAAACAAAAACATAAATATATGATATAGATAAAGCAGAGTTGTATATAATGATATCTATATATTCGTACGTAGTAGAAAGTAAGAATTTAAAAACAAAATAAATAAAAATAAATAAAAATAAAAATATAGAAATACATAAATTAAAATAGTATGTATAATACACATCTTCAATTCTATAATATATACGCATATGTATTACTTCTTTTTTTTTTTTGAAAAGCATAACATAAAGTAATATTTATATTTGTAGTAAATGTATATGTTTATAATTTGATATAATTTAAAAATAAAAAAAAAATAAAAAAATTAAATAAATATAAAAAAAATAATAATTAAAAAGAAATATTAAATTATTTTATAATAAAATTATAAAATAAGATATAACTTTTGTATTTTTCTAATTTTATGCAAAATATAAATAATAAGAAAAACAAATATATAATAATTAAATAAATAAAAAAAAAAAAAAAAAAACTAATAAAAACAAAACATTATAGAATTTTAAATTTAAACTTTTAAATATAAAATCAACGACATAAAACAAAAAAATAATTTAAATTCAAAACAAAACCAGACAAAAATCTCAATTTAACGGTTGAATTTGAAAATTTCTAAATTTTTTGTTTACTAATAAATTAAGTACGAATTTCTGTTGTTTATTTAAAATTTAATAAATATCTATATAATAGGACACATTGTCGAATGGGGATGTGGGTACAGGGTTCAGATGATGGGTGACCTTTTTAGGTGGGAGCGGTGTGGTGGGAAAAGAGGAATAAACAATGAAAAATATTAGATGTTTATAAATTCTATAAAAATTTATTATTTTCGAGATATGCATGTTTACATTTTTCTTTATTAATTTTTTTTTTTTTTAAGTTAATCAATAAAACAAAACGTACGTACATAAAATGTATGTATGTATGTATTTTTTTATTTTATTTTATTTTTATACATTTTAATACTCATACATAATTCGATGAAATTAATTATTTTTATACATGTAGAAAAAAAACAATATTTTTGTATAAAATGCAAAAAAATAATTGAAATAAAAGGACGTAAAAATCATTTAAAAAAAAAAGAAGCAAAATAAAGACTTTAAAAAAACAAAATTATATAAATTTAAAAAAATAAATAAAATAAAACTAAAAAAAGGATAAAAAAGTCAAAGCATAAAAAATAAACGAGAAAAGAGTAGTGCATTAAATTAAAAAAAAAAAAAAAAAAAAAAAAACAAAATGTAAAATAAAATTTTAACTCTTTGTTTTGCGATTTATTATTAATTTATTGCTCTCAGATATTTATTGAAAAAAAAAATTTTAACGATTTTTTATTTTTAATTATAATATTAACATTTGTGCCAAAAGAAATTACTAAATCAAAAGTAATACATAGACGCTTCAAACCGTATTCAAACTTAAAATAAATAAATAAATAAATAAAAATAATTGTACTTATTTTAAATGAATAATTTATATTCTAAAAAATATTTAAAACGGTACAGATTCAAAATTGCATTACTGTCTATTTGTTGCAAATACTCAACACAAATATGATATCAAGCTTAAAATCATTTCAAACAGGTAATGATACGTTTCATATCTAGCATACATAATGTACAGGATCTAATACCATTGACCGAAAATTATTATTAATTGGAAATATTTTCCCTTCTTATATGAATTATTTCAGAGGAGCTTATCTTATATAACACTCAATTTAGATACAAAGTGTAAATACGAATATCACAATAAGAAATGATAGCAAAATAATACTTAAAAAGAAAAACAAACAAAAAAATCGAAATTAAAATTCAAATTCAAAAAAAAAAAAATGTAAAATTCAAATTCAAAATCTGTACATTAAAAAATAATTCTTATAAAAATATGTAAATCGAAATTTTTCATTTCTATGGATTTTTTTTTTTTTTTGTTTTCAAATTTCTAATAAAAAACCAATATTAATAATCTTCTTCTTTTTTAGCAAATTAAAAAAACAATTAAAGCACAGAACACCTATAAAATTCGTTTTCACTACTATATATATTTTTTTTTATTGTTATTGTAGAATAAATGTTAATTGAATTTTTAAATAGATAAAATATGTATGTAAAAAAAAAGAGAAATCTTTATGTAATGATATGAGTTAAGTAAATATTGAAAAAAAAATTTAATACATTTAATTGAATAAATATCAATTAAAAGCAAAAAAAAAACAAAAAAACAAATTTGCCCACCTTCAGTACAAAACATCCAAAAGCCCTTAGAACTCAGGGCAAATTTTTCTTTTTTTCTTCAATATAAAAATGATAATTTTTTTAAAAATTAAAAAAATAAATAATTGAAAGAAAATTTATGGAATGTGTAACTATATTAATAAAAAAAATAATAAATAAATGTAAGTCATTATTAAAAAGAAAAAAAAAAAAAAACATTTATAAGATTTTAATTATTTGTGTAATCTTATCCATTATAATTATTATACATACGTATATTTAAATGTTAAAAAATAAAATTACATATATTAACGTTTATCTCTGTATTGTCACAATTTTCACATTAAAAAAAAAAGAAAAAGAAAACCCAAAAAAAAAAAAATAAAATTATTTACATATAAAATTATCACAATAATAAAATTTATATGTAAAAATTTATAAATGAAAATTATGAAAATAAAAATAAAAAACTAAAAAATTAAAAACATACATTACATAAATTTCTGGCGCTACAAAATGTACATGATAAATAAAATGTTGAAAAAAATAAACACAGTAAAATACATACTTACGATATTGTACTTACTTACGAAAAAAAAAAGTAAAATAAAAAATATCAAATCAATTTTTAATTTTTAAAAAAATTTTTTTTTTTTTTGTCTAGAAAAAAAAAATAATTTTTAATTTTGGAGATTTTTTTATAAAAGAATTAATTTTGATGATATATATATTTAAAAAAAAAAAAAAAAGAAAAATCCAAAAATTTGAATCGATTCACTTTTTATCCTTTTTTTTTTGTTAAATACGAATTAATTTTAAACTAGAAAAAAAAAAAAACGTTAAATTTAAAATTACTATCGGTTATAGTAAATATTCCATACATTATACTGTACATACTATAATAAAACAAGTGAATTGTAATACAATTAAATAATACAAATTAGTTTTATAATTTAAGCAAAAAAAAAAAAAAAAAACAAAAAAAAAACAAAAAAAAAAGAAAAACAGGAAAAAAAAACAGAAGCATAAAATTAAAAAACAAAGAAAATTGTTGCAGGCAACAAAATTTGTTTTTTTCTTAAATATGTAATAAATTAATAAATGTGCATAGTATAATACAATTTAGAGCATCTTTCTATATCAAATAATAATCGATTATGTTTGTTGTATAACGTACGTAAATGTGGTGAAAGTATACAGTTTGGTTTGATACGCTCATAAGCGTATCACTGAATTTGCGAAGAATTTGCGAAGGTTTGTATAAAAAAATTGGTAGACCGATCCATTACCATTTCAAAACGAACAGTTTCCATATGCTTGCTGGTCTTGGCTTCTAAAAATAGTTGTAATAAATAACAATTCTTATTAAAGCATGAAAAAAATAACTTATTGTTAAGAGAAATTTTATTTTTTGTGGAGTTAAACTTTACACAATTTTTTAAAGATATCACAATATGCATACATATAATGAATTATAAATTATACTCTAATATACCATCACTTGAACACATGGGTTTTAATTATAAAAGCAGCTAATATATTGTAGAGCCAAAATGTTATAAGAGGTTTGATGGGAAAAATTTTATTTTCCGTTACTCGGTGTTGAATTCCCACAACTATAAACCTCTTACAAGTGAATATATTAGATTTTGTTAACCCAATGGTAACTGGAGTCTCCTTGATTTCTTTATTCAAGAATGAATGTATCATCAAAAAATGAAGTGATAAAATGTAGAGAGAAGTTTGAAGAGCGTGTTGTTCTAGAAAGAAAATTATTAGGACAAAAAATGGATTGGGTAAATTTTTTGAATTATTGGATGATTCTATTCAAGAAAATGATAAAAAAAAAATAACATACGAAGAGAATGGTAACCCAAAAGACTTTATATTATTAGTTCTTGAAGAAATGATGCACTGTATGAAGAAATACGTAAGATAGGTAAGCTAGGTACAACAGCTGAAACGAAACACATTAAACACAAATTTAAATTAATATCAACAGAATTATGTATATTGAAAATTAAAAATATGCAAAATGATGCACAAAATATTTATTAGAATATAGAATGTAAAAATACATTACATGAAAAATATTATCTCTTAAGAATAATATTGAAAAATAAAATTTAAAAAAAAATACTGATAAAAGAAATTATACAAAATTTTTTATAATCGATAGTAAAATCAAAATATTTTTTTTTTTTTAATTTTTCACGTCTTTTTTTTTTTTTTTACTTCATAATTTTATTTTTATATAACCATATTCAAAATGTAATTAATGCTCATACAAAATAAACCAAATATACATATACGTTTAAATAAGAAATAATAAAAAAATAAAATGAAAATGCATACACATTATAGGCCCAAAAATATATAAACTAATAAACAAAAATGAAAATCCGATTTTTTTGCAAGACAAAACAAAAATTAAATATTATAATATAAAATATGATAAAATTAAAATGTAGTAAATAACAATATGTATATGTAATTATATTTTTTTATATTTTGTACAAAAGTATATAAAATAAATAAAGAAACAAAAAAGTAAAAAACTAAAAATTTTTGAAAAAAATTTTAAATATAAATGTTTAACAATAAAAACAAGTAATAATGAAAAAACTTATACGATTACTATTACATTAGTATTATACATGTATAAGATTAAAAAAAAATAAAAATAAAAAAATATTAAAACGTTTATCTAATACAGTACGTAAAGCATGAAATATCACAACCCTTGAACTTATAAATTAAATACATATTTGTATTATTTATTATTATTTGTATTGTAATCTTTACATATATGTATTTAAATACAAATATTTAAAAGAAAAACAACTTAAAAATATTGGTGAAAATAAATAAGCCAAAGAAAAAAAAAATGTATCTCTAGATGAGGACTACAAGTTTCTCGACAGATTGTGATGTATCTTTTTTTTACAAATTTCTTAACAAGAATTAAAAAAAAAAATAAAACAAAATTACAAAAAATACAGTAAAATATATATTCGTATAACGTAATTAATTAATTAAAATAAAATAATTAATATTAACATTGTAATAAAGTAATAATAAATCATTATATAATGAATGTATTTAAACAAAGAAAATGAAACAGAAACATTATGTGTAATGGATAAATCGCTGATCTAATAAACATATATAATATTTAGATAAGAGATAAAATTGTTTGTTTTTTTATTAATTCATTGTCCTTTACATATCACATCCTTGAATGATTTAAAAAAAAAAAAAAGTAAATACATATTCCCTAAAAGTTCATTTCTTTTACAATATCATTTAAATTTGTATACGTTCTATTATAGAAATATAAATCAATTAATCTATTAATAAGTTCTGTTGTATCAAATTTATCACTATGTATACAAGTAATTGTATTACATCGATTTTCATTATCATACTTTAATACATGATTACAATTATCTTTTAATTTTTGATTAATGCATTGTGATAAATTGAACATACATGAAATTATTAAAAATACATTTCTCATTAATTTATAATCAGTTGATATATCATTTAATACATGAAATTCGAATATAATTAAATTTAATAATAGATGTGCATCACGAAATTCAAGTAATTTTTTAAAAACACTATCCAAAGTTTTAAAATATCTACAAGAAAAATTAACATAAATTAAAAATTTTCAACTTATGAATATTTCTGCAAAATCAAAAAAAAAAAAATTAATAAATAAATTTCTTTTTACGTACATAAAAATGATTCGCTTTAAATTGTTCTGTTCATCGAAGCCAACATTTGTTACTGATGATAGTTGAAATTCTTTATTGCTAATATAAAGTACATTGATTCCTGGCTCTTTAACTTCTTTTATAGCTAACTGTTTGATAAACAAAAACATTTCTAACATTTATATTTTATAATAAAATTGGTTACCTACTTCGAATAATTCCTTTCGAGGTTCGAAATCCTTGTCAGAAGCTTTTAGGAGATAATTTCTTGCATTTGGATTATTCATTTCAATTTTTTTTTTTTTTATAAGAATCGGCGTACACTCGTACAGTATATTTATTATTATTCAGTCATCATAACATTCAAGGTTAAGTTAAATTTTTAATTAAAATTAAGAAATAAACAAAAATACATATATGATTTGGATTGGTTGAGTTTATGTCAAATGCAAATTTGTAATCTGTAATGTGGTATGTGAACAACAATTTTGTACTAAATAAAAATACTTGATTAATGATTGGTCAAAAAATGTAGCAAAATCTAAGGTGTAACCAGTATCAAAAAGATTAAATTATATCGAATATCAATATTGAATTATATCGAATATTGGTCGTTTTTTGTACATGAATTGCCAACCAGAATTTTATGTTGGTCCAACGGTTAAAGTAAAATAAAAAAATTTTGATTTTTGGTGAACTGAGTTCAATGATTATTTTTACATCTTTTGATTTTGTGGTTCCCAACCAAATTGGTCATATGTACGCTACTAGTATTATGCAAGATCTATAAAATATACATATTATATTTTATAGATCTTGTACACATTCGAGAGTCGTGACTTATTTCATAATTCATAAATTTTTACAATCGGTCAGAACAGAACCGAAGAGATAACTTCTGGTATAATTACGTTTCTGTTTTGTTAATGTTACCTGGTCCGGATTTTTATTATTCTTTAATTTTATTTCTTCGTTAAATTATTGTTTCGTTGAATTTTCCGCCATTTTTTGATTTGTTCTTGTACATCTACAATCTACAACAAAATAAGTACATCACATAATTTTCTTTGCTTGTACTTCTGTGCTCGTCTTTTGTAGATCGGAGTGTATTATAAATTGTTTTATTCATAAAAATAAATACAGTTTTATTTTAAAAATAATTTGCAATTACATTGTAATCAATTAAAATAAAATATTTTTTAAAAAAATGTCTGAAGAAAAAAAGGTGAGTTAAATCGTCGCAATGGTAACGAAATTTTTATTGTATTTTCAAAGAAAATTAATTTTCGCACATTTCTTTATAATAAGTGTGAAGGTGTATGTTATATGACGCCGACATGGCGCGGCGTTTTTCTCAATTGAAAAATTTTTTTTCTTTTTTTTTTTTTTAATTATCTGTATAAATAATATGCATTTACTAATTTACAATGAAAAACATATTTCAAATTCAAAATAAATTTAATTTAATGATTGCAACAAAAGAAAATGTGATAAGCTAATGCAGAATTTACTAAAACAAAAGTGATCTAGGATAAATTTTCCTTAAATTTGGAAAAGTGAAAAAAATTTTAAAATATGGAGAATTACATTACATATTTGAAGTTGTTAAATTTTGTATGGAGAATTATTTGCCTGGATCTTGTTGAAAGTCGATTAATGCCTTTTTTTTTTTTTTTATTACAAATTAAATAATTTCTTGCAACACATGCCTTTTTCAAATTTTTAATTTTTTAAAATTAATATTGAAAGAATTTATTTGAAATTCTGAAATTATTAATATTTCTCCGGTAAAATTTTAATAAAAAGTGATACTGCGCAAAGGGAAAGTATCGATGATTCTAAAATTTTTGTATGAAAAAAAACCGAATGGTTGGAGTTCACTTTGTCTTAGATTTTTTTTTTTTTAAGGTTATGGTAAACATTTTTATTTAAAACAAATTTTTACAAATTTTAATAAAAATTAGAATGTAATTAAAGTGTACAAAAAATTTACGAAGAACTGCTTGATTGCAATAGAAATCGAAATTAGAGAGAAATATAGAATTTTCAGCTTGGCTCTTTGTTATTCTTATTCAGGATAACAAGTTCATAATTTAACTACCTTGACATTGTATTTTTATAAAACGAGATAAATTATATATTGCGCTTGTGTAATGTGTAGTGTCAATCATTTTTCCCTTTTAAACACTTTTATTATTATTATTATTGAGCCATGGCAAATTTAGCTATGGCTTAATTTTATTATGTTAAAAATTTTTTTGAACAGAATACTCTTATGTTTATAGGATACAAAGGGACCCGAATCTGAACATATTAATTTAAAAGTATTAGGACAGGATAATGCGGTTGTTCAATTTAAAATTAAAAAACACACGCCGCTACGCAAATTGATGAACGCTTATTGTGATAGAGCAGTAAGTAAAATAGTTCTTAAATTAAATTAAATTTATTTATTTAATGCATACTCTAAATATGTACATATTTTAAATTTTCAGGGTTTATCGATGCAGGTAGTCCGGTTTCGATTTGATGGACAACCGATAAATGAAAATGATACTCCAACATCATTAGAGATGGAAGAAGGGGACACAATTGAAGTGTACCAACAGCAAACTGGCGGTTATATTCAATTTTAAACTTTAAGAATAATTCCTTTTCCATTTACAAATTACATATAAAATACAAAAAACAAAATAATACAATAATTTAAAAAAAATGTAAAACAAAAGTTTTTAGTTTATACAAATGAAAACCGAAAACTATTTAGGGGTTTTTTTTTTCTTTTTTTTTTTTTAAATTATCAGCAAACAAATATGTAAGTAACGTTTAAGTAAAATAAATAACATTTAAAAAAACAAAATCTGTTTTACACATTTCAGACTTTTTCATTTGGAATTTGTAACAAGAAACAATAAAATTTCCAGTACTAAATTGAAAAAAAAAAAAAAACTGAATTAAATAAATCAATTAAAAAAACAACATATTGGCAAATAATATTAGTATAGATAGTATATAGGGTATAACTATCAAAATATACATATAAAAACATTTTCTGTTCTTAGTTTTAATAATTTCTAATAAAACATAGATTAATTTAAACATAAATAATAATAATAAAATATGAGTTTCTTGGATGAACATTACGAAGATTTTTTTTTTTTAATCTAAAAAACAACATTTTTTTTCATCAAGATTGAACTAAAGTAAGAAATATGACTGAGAATTTAGTGAAACGGCCGAATTTGTAATACATATAGGTACATTGTGTATCTTTAAAAAATCACTGAAGATTTGGTTTTCTATAAAAAGTTATATTCTTGCTTTTTACAACTTCATTGTCATAAATTTATCTTTTTGAATTAAAAATTTGGAAAAAAAAGAAATTGTGTTTTTACTTTAAACAAAATTTTTTAACCTTCGCTCCATGTCAATTTCATAAATTGAAGCAATTTCAAATTGTTTAGTGTATTTGCTCGTTCAAAAAGATTTTTCAGTACAGGTCCGAATATTCAACAAAAAAACTAAATAGCAGCGACAGTATTACTAATCCATGTGTACTGTTCTAGTTTAGTTTGTATAGTGAGTGTCCAATTTTACCCATGAATTAAAACGAGAAAACAGATATCTCGTACTCTTTTCAACAAAAAAAAAAATAAATAATAAAAACATCCTCAATGCTACATTGAATTGAAGAAACTATGAATAACAGGAATATTTATGTGTGAATACATCATAAGTATTCATACATATTAGTGTGGGTGTGTATACTCTGTCCACTAATATTATGCACTTAAGGCCTTATGTTTCACGAGCAGTATTACCACAATTCACAAAGCTTTTATTATATATCAGATGAATTTTTTAAATATCAATACATAGTTATGTAAAATGGTACCACTTTAAGTAATCGCCATAAGACCTTAAGTGCATAATATTAATGGACAGAGTATAGGCACAGTAAAGGTAGATCTCGATTCTTGAATCAATCAGGCATAAAAATATCTATGACGTGATTCGTTGCCGAAGATTTGTTGAATAATTAATTAAAATTGGTTGATGTTGATAAGACTAGTTTGTAATTAATCATTTCATTTGTTTCTTATATTTTAAAGCCCTTAGATTTCCTTTAATATGTAGAATTGTGCGCAAAACTATTGTTTATAAATTTTTGTATTAAAATGTTATTAAACGAAATAATATTTGAACGAAATGAAGAATCTTTATTTTAAAAAGTGATAAATCTTGAATACAAATTATAGTTAAATCTAAATTTAAATCTTTACTTAAATTTTAGCTGGTATCATATTTTTCTTTCTGAAAAAGAAAGAAAAAAAAATCAATAATTGTATCAGCAGTACTTATATTTTACTTGTTTACTTACATGTTGTTTTTTCAAGTGCATAAGGTAAAGAAAAAGTTTCGTTCTTACTTCATCTTTTGCTGTAGCCGGAATTTCATTAAACAAATTAACTAACGTTCGACAAAATTTAGTATCAACATTAGTCATCATCACTTTATTTTTACTGACATTAGCGTTAGTTTCTAATTGTTTTGCTGTATTTTGAATTGGACTTAAAGTATTTATTGTAGGCGGATTTTCATCTGTACTTTTTGCTGAATTTGTAGGAGAAATACAAGGCTCAATAGTATCAGAGTTACTTTGGATTATTTTAAACCTATTTTCGTAAATAATAATAATAAAAAAAAAAACGTACATAAGTAATACAATCGTTATTACATTTTTGAGAATATCTTACTTTTTTGGCTCGATATAGTCTCGTAGAAATAACAGCTCTTTAAAATAAATCCAAGAACATGAATTACCTTCTTCGTTATTAACTTTAAATGCTTTTTTTCTCAAATCTCTCACAAACTGCCCCCTTAGATTTATCCAAGTATTTCTGCATTCAAAAGCTGATGATAAAAACATGTGAAAATATCTTAATGAAAACGGATAAAACATTGTATTCTATATTATAAACATACCATCCTTCTTTAAATATAAACCTATGTCTACCCAAGCATTATTTCTAACACTTTTTTTATCATAACACTTATTGGTTTTATCGTACAAATAAGGTCTTTGTCTTACCAGACGAATTAAATCTAATTTAAAGTTTTCTGACATTATAGTATTTGATTTTTGAATGCAGTTTATTTATTTGTTTTAATTTTAATTTTTATTTTGTTTTATGAATTGACCATATTTTATTTTGTTAACACAATTTATTTTATCAGCTTATTTCCGATTTCAAGAATCAAGATTTCATCTTATTATTATGTACTTCTTATTTAACTTCCTTTTTATTTTTTTGCTGTAAATTCAATTTTGTATGACAGATTTGTCCATAGACCATATAGTCTATCTTGCAATACAACATAAAACAGATTATACACAATATTCCATTGGTTATTGGAAAAATAATGTCTTCTTGTTTCTTGCTACTTATGAAATTGTTTTCAATTCCAAAACATCTGTTTTTGACATTTAATATAAATAAAAATATGTCAAAATTAAATCATACGTATATGTCTTTTTTGACATTTCTTACAGCTCTTGTGCTCTTCCAGTTCTTATAATCGTTTATATTTAAGTTTATCTTTAATTTTATTTTTCTATTTTTTCAATAAAGTGAAAATATCTCAGTTTAAAGTGTTTTAAAATTATTTATTATAAGTAACAAATTATTCAAAGTTGAATTAAATAACCATCAATATTTAATTAGTCACAATTAATTCTAGTAGTGACGTATAGTAGATAATTTTTAAATAGTTGTTTACACACTTTATTTACGACATTACAACTAAAAAAATGGATGATGATCCATCAGTTCATCGTTTAGAAGGTACTTCAGATATAAAGGGTGGTTTAGTATTGAAGAAGCCAAAAACTGAATCATCAAGTCCGGTAATACCAAAGCCATCTCTTTTGGGACTAGATAAATTGGCAGAGCAAAAACGTAAAGAACAAAAGGATGGTAATCGTCTGATATCGTTTAAAGATAATGAATACGATGATGTTAAAGACGTAAGTTCAACACCAAAAGATTCGACATTTAAAACACCTCATCCTGTTACTTATCATAAATTGAGTAGACAGTATCGAGAAACTAAAGATGAAACTCCTTCACATACAGGAGGAGTATCTGAAAAAGCGCGTAGTAGATTAATTGAACATCTTAAGAGAGAAAGGCATAAAGATCGTAAAGGTGTATATGCTTCTTCGAAAGAAGGAAAACAATCGTCATCATCAGACAATTATGATGATAGAGATCGTAATAGAAAATCGTACAGACGAGAAAGAGATCGAGATAGACACCGCGATTATGATAGATCATATAAAAGAGAACCAGATTCATCAAGAAGTGTATCGTTTAAAGACGAACCAAGAACTCCACATTTTTCTGGAAAAGATTTAATGTCAAGTTCATCATGGGATGATGATGATGAACGACCAGCAGTTAAAAAGTCATCCTGGGATTTTCCAACTCCAAAATCTTATGCTGATGATCGATCTGAATGGTCAGTTCGCAGCAACAGAAAAATGTCAAGACGAGGAAAATTAGAAGATGAAACGCCTAGATTTACACCAGCATACAAATATAACTCTTGGGCTACAGATCGTAAAAAGTCTGGTGCTACTCCACAATTTGGTAAAGATGATGATCAACCATGGGGACGTAATGATGAAGACCGAGATATGTGGGAAGAAGAACAAAAACGCTTAGATCGTGAGTGGTATAACATGGATGAGGGATATGATGATGAAAACAATCCATTTAATGGTCCTAGTGCAGAATATTTCAAAAAACGTGAAGAACAGTTGGAGCAAAAACGTACAAAACGTATAAGTGCACAGCAAAGGCAAATAAATAAAGATAATGAATTATGGGAGCGAAATCGTATGCTAACATCTGGCGTAGTTATGTCGATAAATGTGAATGAGGATTTTGACGAAGAGGCAATTGAAAGAGTACATTTATTGGTTCACCATATCGTGCCTCCATTTTTAGATGGTCGCATTGTGTTTACGAAACAGCCGGAGCCTGTAATCCCAGTTAAAGACCCAACATCTGATATGGCGTTAATCGCACGAAAAGGTAGCGCTCTTGTTCGAGCTTATCGTGAACAAAAAGAGCGTAGAAAGGCTCAAAAAAAGCATTGGGAGCTAGGTGGTACAAAATTGGGTAATATAATGGGTATTCAAAAGAAACAAGATGAAGAAGACATGAAATATGACAAAGAAACAGATACAGCAGATTACAAAAAAGATCAAAAATTTGCAGAACATATGAGAGATGCTGATAGTGGTGGTAAAAGTGATTTCTCAAAAAAGAAATCAATATTGGAACAAAGACGATATTTACCTGTATTTGCTGTACGACAAGAATTATTAAATGTTATTCGTGAAAATTCAGTTGTTATAATTGTTGGTGAAACTGGAAGTGGTAAAACTACACAGCTAACACAATATTTACATGAAGATGGTTATAGTAAATTTGGAATGATTGGATGTACACAACCGAGAAGAGTTGCTGCTATGTCTGTTGCTAAACGTGTTTCTGATGAAATGGGAACTAGATTAGGTAAACATATATTATAGTGAGTAAAAACATAATAATTTTCAATTTAAAATTTTATATATTTTAAAGGTGAGGAAATCGGTTATGCTATACGATTTGAAGATTGTACATCAGAGAAAACTGTTATAAAATATATGACCGATGGTATACTATTACGAGAAAGTTTAAGAGATCCAGATTTAGATAATTATTCAGCAGTTATTATGGATGAAGCACATGAACGATCCTTATCAACTGATGTACTTTTTGGACTATTAAGAGAGGTAGGTGATTTATTCAATAAAAATTTTATTATTTAATAATAAATTAAAAAATATATATATACATATATAATTTTATTCAAATTAAAAAGAACAATAGAAAAATTTAAAAAAAGTTGAAAGAGTGATGCAATTTTTGTACATTATTCAGAAATAAACATACATTTAATAATTTAATCTCAACGAATATCGTTTTTCCGTTAGTTAAAATGAAAGGAAAAGCTTTTTAAAGTAAAAAAAAAATAAATAAATGATTCTTTTTTATTTCAAAAAATATTTTTCTTTAGTTCTTTTACAATATATAAAAAAAAGATTAACAATTTTTCCTGATTTCTTTTTAGTCTTTTTAAAATATTTCTTATAGAGCTACAAAATATTAAAAGTCTTATTTAAAAAAAAACGTTATATCACTAAATTAACATTATTTATATACATATATTAAACAATTACAACATATAGATACCATTATTTTAATAATAATAATAATAATAATAAATTAGATTAGAACAATTATTAAACTTTACAAAAGCGTATAAATGTAAATATTCATTTTGCTTACTTTTATATATTTCACATATTTTTTTTTTTTTCTTTAAAAAAAAAAGAAAGTCTTTGATTGATAAACAATGCATGGATCATAAAATAAATGTACGAAAATATAATAAATATAATTGTTGATGTTTATTGTTAAAATGCTCATCTTTTTTTTTAAACAGTTATAGTAAACAGAATACATCATGTATTTATTATATCGTATGCATGTACAATTATTGTACCTAATAGCACTACGCATTAGATCTTTAATTGGGCCGGAAACATTTTAGCTTTTAGTAACGTAAAATTATTTATAGTCGTATTGCATCAAATACGTTTTTATAGGATCTAAATTGAATAGATCATAAAAATATATGTACATATATATACGCATCACATTTATAAATATTTATAATCTAATATATTGTTTTTCATTTTGATGTTGAATATGATTTTTGCCGATTATTCATTACTAAAAGCATGCCTGCATTCATTCCAACGCTACCCCATTTAACACATTCTGACATCTAAAAATAAAAAATTAAAATAAAAAACAAAGGGGAAAAATTATAACATTCATAAAGAATTGTTTTTATTAGAGATTTATTATTGTTATTATTATTTTACTATTTCGTATTTTATTTTATTGCTTTTATCTCTTATCAATTTATATCTTACTTAATCTCTAAAATAATCATGATAAGAAAATAAAAAAATAACAAACAAACATGAAATTTATTGATAAACGTTTCATTGTAGGTATTCATAATTATACATATTTCAAATTTATTTATTTTGAAATTTGTTTTTATTTCCCTTTATTTTTATAATTTAAAAATACAGAAGTTATCAAACTGTGCTTAATTTTGAACAAAAAACTTATCAATTAAAAAATATTTTATTTTTATTTGAATTATTTTTACAAAACAAAAAAAATACAAAAATTCTAATCTTAACTAGAGGTTTTTTTTATTATGCTAGTTATTATATATGTATGTAGGTAAACACCATACATATTGCACACCTACGTACCATAGTGCATTGCACATATATGATTATGACAATATAATTATATTTTCTTTAGCTTTAAAAATATTTACTTTGTATGCGTGTCGTTCGCACGTATATAGTCGCGTGAGTAAAGTCACGCAGCAATTTTACGTATGCATTTATGTATATGTAGTAAATACTTTTTGAAAGCTTTTAAAAATAAAAGAAAACATTAAGAATTACTTATTTCTATATATTAAGTATAAATAGAATTTATATCATTTTTATGTAGACATAAGATTGTAAATATTAATATCAGTTTCTAATGATTCAAAAATTTTAACAATTACATATTCTACATTAAAATCATAAATTCGAACTATTAAAAAGACTTGAGTTCTAACTTGACTATTTTGAGTTCTAATAAGCTATAAATTTTCTAAATAAAATTTTAAATTCTCAATTAAGATTATCATATCTATCTATCTTTAACTTACCTGACGTCGCCTAATATCCTGTTGTCTGCTTCCGTATCGGCACCAATATGCAAAATGTTTCGTATTATTCCATAAACTTTGTCGTGCTTTTCTTGCAAAGGATATCTATTTTTTGTGTAATTAAATTAAAAAGAAAATTAAATGAAAAACATAATTTTATCATAATATGAATATAAAAATATCAGATATTTTATTTAACGGTTTTATTTTATTTACCTGTTCTCTTATATCCTTTTCAGTATGTGGTTGCTTTTCTCTATCTGCAAAATTATTAATACGAATTTTCCAATCCATTTTCCATATTTCATTTAATGTCATTTTTATGATTTTTATACCATTCTCACGTATTTTAACTGAAAATATTTCAATTGTTTCTGGTTTTGGTTTTTTATCTATAAAGAAAAAAAAATTAATTAATTAATTAAGATATTTTTGAAGATGCTTGTATGTACGACAAATATAAAATGAAAATTCATTTTCTTAACTTATTAATTTATTATTGAGAAAAAAAAATGAAATTTGAAAAAATGTTTGCGGTTTGAATAATTTAAATTCAAAATTTCAAGATAATTTTTTTTCTAAATTTCTAAATATTGAAAATTTTTTGTATATAATTTTCCATTGTATTTTAATTATCGCACATGTGCACAAATTAATTATTAAACAGGATAAAACAAACTTTTTTTTTGTATGTAATACAATTACGAAATTTCATGATATTTATTATGATTACGTTTAATTTTTACCTAAAATAAAATTTTATTACGTATGCAATTCAACTCTGTTTGTTTTTTTTTTATACGTTATTTTAAATTAATAATCATAGGAATGAATAGATAAACATTACATACACATGTATCAAAAGTTAAGAAAAAAAAAATTAAATAATGATAAAAAAATGGTAATAGTTACATTTGTCTATTTATTTAAAAATGCATTGTATTTTGTACTACTTAAAAAACGTGTTATTATTAATTATTGCATGTTCTACTTTTAAATTTTGAAGTGTTATTGTTTAAATACATATTTAAAGATAATATTTTCATATAAAATTGAATTGTTATAAAGTTATCAATTATTTAATTATTTGATAAATACAAATTAATTTACTAGCCTAAATATATTCAATTCTTTTTTTTTTCCTCAAGGATAATTTTATTTTAGATATTTTAAATAATTCTTAATGATTTATCCTTGTATATTCTCATTTACTGTTTTTTTGTAAGTGAACTTGAAATTTCTATTTGGAAAATTTTCATGTAATTAACATTTTCACATTAAAATAAAATTAAGTTGTTCTCCACGAAATTAAAACTAACCGACCTCAATATTCTGTTTAACTTATATGCTATCGAATATAATTTACGTATGTTTTATATTTACGTACGTTACTATCGATTAACAAATCATTACATGTTTTTTGTTTTTTTTTTTTTTTATAATTCAAGTATACAAAATATAATTGTACATTTTCAAATTCAAATTCTAACGTTTATATTTACAATTTATTATTATATTATCGTATACGAAATTATAAAAGTTGATGGTTATAAAAAAAGAGGAAAATTTTTGAATTTATGAGTCAATACAAGAAATGTATTGATATTGCATAATTTTTTCAGATACTGATAGATACGAATATACAATATTTCTTGTAATGATAAAATTCTTCATAAATTTTTATTTTTGCTTTTTGTTTCCTTTTGTACGCTTTTTTTAAAATGAATTCAATTTTTAATTGTTTATTAAATACACATTATCTATACACATACTTAGTTATTAAATATTTGAACATAACAAAGAAAATATTGTATAATATATAAAAATTAGAAAATATTACAAGTAACATAAATTCAAGGCAATATTTACAAGTATATAAATTTTTATACGTATTTGTTTCATCTAATATATTTACGCGTATGTATACATCTATGACCATAATTGCTTTTGTTATATTTCACATTTTGATTCTAATCTATTTTACCTTGAAAATATATTTTTCAAAATTGTCAGTATGTATACAAACATATGTACATACATTTAGATATTTAGGTATATTGACATGAATTAAATTTAGTTCGTATTTATAATGTATGTACATATGTGATATTAGGGAGGCATAATTAAATGTAGTAGAAGTACCAAATTTATTAAGAAAAATAAAATAATAAAAATATGTAGGTACATTATTATAAGTTACTTAGCTAAATTATCACTACACATGTATAGACATGTACATACTTATGTATATACAAGCGTATGTATCAATTTAACGGTCATTATATCAAATATGAAATCAATATTAATTTCAAATTAATGAAGGAAGTAAAATCCTCTTACATTTTTTTTTTTTTTTTTTTTTTTGTTAATTATAGGAAAGAAATTGTACAGAATAATATTTAGGAAAATATTTAGAAAAACAAAACAAAATACAAAAGATTTAATTGCCTACATACTGAATTAAAAAATTTTCCAAGTTTTCTTTGTTCTTTTATAAATTGCACAATGTATGTACAATTTTTATTTTTAATGTCCTATTGAATTCTATATAGGAATATATTTTTTTTTCCTTCAATTAAAAATTCAATTAATATTTAAAACAACATTACATTTTATTGCATATTAAATTTCATTTTATCCATTCGTTTTCATTATGCATATTAATCACATACGTATCTACATGCATATATGTACATACAGACATATGTATAGTAACATATAGCAAAATTTCATATTAAATAAAAAAATTTGCAAATTTCCAAGGAAGATTATTTAAGTTTTAATGTTTATTGTTAATTGATAATAAATGATTGTTATGAATTATCACACATCAACTATGTAATATTACTTTATAATTTTTCAACATTTTACTTCATTAGCATTATTGTGTGATAAAACATTATTTGATATTAAATAAAATATGTACATAATTGAGTAGACACGTATAAGATAACTATATGCTAATTATTTAGTTTTTAATTTGAAATAAAAAATAAATAAATAAATAAATAAAAATTTTTAATGAATGGAAAATTTATTCATGTACTCTTTACGAAAACACATTTTTAATGTTAACAAATAAAATATTTGGGGGAACAAAACAAAACATTCTAAAAAACAAAATTGCCTACACTTAAAATTATGTATTTTATTGTTTTTTCATATATAAAAGTAATCGAGTTATTATTATTTTTTTATTACTCTAGATAATGAGAATTGTTTAAAACAAATTATCAAAAAAAAAAAAAACACAATTATATGAACCAATAATTTGTTTTTCTATTTTTGGATTTCGAAATTGATTTTTTAATAACTCTATAAAAGTGCATCAAACACATACATAAACATATACGTAACAAAAAAAGAAAAATAAAAAAAAACAAACAAAAATTTAGCTACAAATAAATTTAATAGTATTGTGTGGGTTTAATTTAATTCAATCTAAATTTGTTCAAATCGAGTAAGTAATTAATTACTTGAAAAGACATTTAAAAGGGATCTTTTGATTTAATGCCCACACTGTCACAATATATAATTATAAGTACCTACATAAAAATACGTTTTAAAAGGTACTGAATCAATAAACTATTTTTTTTTTTAAATAATTTTTTTCTTTATCTACTCTTATAAAGTAAACTACCAACGAAAATTTAAAAATAAAAGTTGTAACGTTCATTCTAAATTTATTTTTTTTTTGTCTTATAATTTCCGAAACAGAAAAAATAAAACAAAATTCAATTAAATTAAAAATTTATCATCCATATACAATCTAATTTTATATAGCCACACGTAGTCTATATAATATCTCATACATACATAATGTACTCGTATATTCGCATATAAATATCTATACATACTTAATAAATATTAAAATATGCAAAATTACTTTGATTTTTATTTTTAAAATAAATTAATTTCTATATAAAAATGATGATGTACATTAAAAATAAAAAATAAAAATGCTCCCCTCTCCAAATATACACATTTTTTTGATTAAATAAATCTAATGAGTATTTTTATTGTATTACTGTCCCACTTTTTACCCACTTATATGAGCATATAATATAATGTACATTTAACATTATTTTTATAAAAATGTACATACATATATATACTGCAATAAATAACAAATATCTTTATATGATTTTTTTTTAAACTTTTCTTTTTGATAAAAAAAAAAAAAAAACAATGAAAACAATGTATTCATTTAGAAAATAAAAAATTGAAAAATAAAAGATATAAAAATGATCATACAATCACATTTAAATTGATAAATAATAATTAAAAGAAACAAAACAAAAAAAAATCAAAAAGAAAAGTATAAATTTAAAAACCAAAAAAAAAATGATGATGAACAAATATTTATAAATGAAAATAAATGAATAAAAAAAAAAATATTCAATTGAATTTTTTTTTTTTTTTGCAATAAAAGGTAATACAGTGGTTTTTCATGTATATGAAAGCAAATATAATATAAAGCGTGTCGTATACTCTTATGTACATATACTGGTATAATATTAAAAATCACATTTAATTATCGATCATAAAAATTCTAATATAAGTGCAACGAGCACATAAAACTACAAAAAAAATGTTTAAATATTTTTTATTACCAGTATGTATTGTGGTTTACATATTTAATTACACGTAATTTAGAAAAAAAAAATTTATTTAAATTTTAAAGATTAATAATGAAAAATTAGAAATAAAAATTTGAAGATTCTTTTAATATTACTTATATATCTCTAGTTAGAGCTTTTTATTTATTTTACTTGAATTAGGTGTTTAAATTTAATGAATTTCTGATTGTGATTTTTAAAAAAAATTTTCATTATCAAAATATCAATTTTATTATTTGTGTAATAGAAATTTCGATTCTGATTTTTAAATGGAAAATCTTTCTTTGTTAAGAGAAATTTAAGAGTTACCCTGTATTTGAAAAATATTTAAAAATGATAAATAAAAATTACGTATGCATGGAATTGTATGTACAATTACTATAAAAATTTTATATTGCATATATGAATTCTTATGTATATACAATTTATTGTATAAATTAATCGTCCAATTCGACATGCATACAAAGTTTACAACTTGCACCAATGAATAAAACTGTATACACATGTAAAATGTGCATTATTGTGTGCATTACTTGGTGAATTTTATAAATAAAAGAACACATCTCATATAATAAAATACCTCAATTAAACTATATACCTACATACATATATATGTACTTCTGTTTATATGCATATTTTCTTACATACAACAATTACATGTACATACAACATTCAAATGTAATAATAAAAAAATATTTTAAACTTCTAGAATTTTATATTGTTTAAAGCAATTGTTAATTTGCATTGAACAGGTAATATTTAAAAAAAAAATTTCGAGTTGAAGAAAACTTGTTTTCTTATTACATAATTGAGATTTGTTATTATTTTTTTTTTTTTCATATTTCCGGTAAAAGGTAAAAAAGACTGAGGAAAAGAAAATTTAAATAAAAAACAAAAAAAAAATTGTATAAAAGCGGAAATTGCCTAAAGAATATTTTAATGAAGATAAAATTAAAATTGCATAAAAAATTAAAATACAAACCTTTAGCTGTTTTACATATAACAACTCCAAACCAACCATCATTTTCTTGTTCTTGTCGTACTTCAACAATGAAACCACATTCAACAACAGCACAAAAAATACGTTGTTCATCTGGACCAAACCATTTTGATTCTCGTAATTTCTGTACAGCAACACTACTACCAAACATTATTTTACCACCATTATTATTATTATTTGTATTATTTTGGCTATTATTATTTTGTAACGGCCACCATTTAAGTGCATTAACAAAACTGTTTGATCGATTCATATTTATTGTTTTACTCATTTTTTTTTTCTTTTTTTTTTTTTTCAAAAACAATAATCGATATTAATCAGTATAAACAATAATTTTTATTTTTCTCTTTGTTGTTAAAATAAACAAAAAAATTCAAAATGAATAAATGAACTTAATACAACATTACACATCTGATAACATTAATCATTAAATTGATTTTTTTTCTTTTTTGATTTTTTGATCAATTTAATGTAAATAAAAAAAAAAACAATTAAAAAAAATTTTTTTTTTCTATTTCCCTAAATTAAAGTTTCTTAATAAAAAGCTTTTTACTTTAGTTTAATACAGAAATTAAAATTGCAGTTCATTAACACTTTCAGTATATTAACTTCCAAAATGATAAAAATGTCCAATCTAATAAAATGTTGATGTCCTTGAGTTTTACTTTTTATCAATATATGTTTTTTTGTATATGTTTGTGCTCATATAAAAAAAAAAAAAAAAATTAAAAAATGTTCATTAAAGAAATAATTTAAAAAAAAAAAAGTTAAATATTTTCTATCTTTTGCTTTTATATCAATAATATTGCAACAATAAATTGAATAATAAATTCATCAAAAATAAATAATCTTTCTCAATGTAATATAATATGTTATATGTACGTGTACAACGCTAATGTTGTGAATACCGATTAAAACTTTCACAATTCAACTTGTATGTTGTCTTTTTTTGCTTTTTTTGATTTGTGTGTTGTAAAAAATTTTCAATCGTTTTTCTTCAATGGTATAAACAGTTTTCTTTTAGTTTTTTTTTTTTTTTATTTTATTTTATTTTTGATTTTAAAATTTTTAAATTTAAAATATTTTTCATTATTTTAAAGGAAATTATCAGTAAAAAAAAATTTAATAAAAATATTTTTTTTTTTTGCTTTTCTTCAACTTTTTCAAATCGTGTTTATCAACAATATAAAACAACTTCTCTCACAGAAATTATAAAGACAAATGCTAAAATTATAAACATGTTCAAGTATTTTGTATAGCAGCAAAAAAGCCAGCCGGTATTCAATATTGTAGCTTTTTTTTGTGATAAAAAGCTATATTTTACTACAAATACAAATAAAATAAACAAATACATATAAACTAAAATATATGTATTCATAATGATAATTTTTATAAATAATTTAAATTTATATACATTTTTGTTTTTGAATGATTTTGGGGGGCATTTAAATGCGACGTTACAACTTTATGATTTTGTAACATGACAACGTCGTCAACTAAAAAGCAACAAGAGAGAGAAGAGATGATTGATAATCTTGAATATAATTTTCATAAAAAATAAAAAAAATTTTTTTTTTAAAATAAAAAGAATACTTTAAATGTAAAATATAATTTAAAAAGATTAAAAATTGGTTTTAAACATATGTGTGCGTTGAAAAAGTTAAAATTTACAACATACATATTTAGGTATGTACACACATATTTAGGTGTATACAGTGTAGGTCATAAAAATTAGGCATTTTGAATTTATTGTATAGAAAATCAGAAAAGTAGCTTTTTAGAAATTTTTTTTTTGAAAATTTAATCAATATAACGAAAAGAAGTTGTTGAACTTTGAATTTCAAATATCCTTAAAATACATCCTGTAACTTTCTAACGACTTTCAAAATAATTTTTTCGTCGTAGTTGAATTTTGCCGCATAAAAACAATTTATTTTACTTTTTTTTTTTTTTTTTTATTCTGTTTTCTACATAAACCTAAAGTGTAAAAGCTTTTCTTCAGATTATTTTATGATTTTATTTATTGAATTTATAAAATAACTTTGATAATAGATACTTTCATATAAACATATGTTTATACACTTTTGTATGTGTTTTCGGTATATGTTAACAAACGTATTATGTATACAAAATTTTTATGTCTGTATACAAATTTATATGATTTTATATCTCTTTATATTTCATACATAAATTTATAAAACAGTTTTTTTAAAAATATTTTTGTTTCATATATGATATTGTATATACATACATATGGTAGATGACTAGCAGCACGTAGAAATGTGTAAATATATACATACGTATTGCATTGCATGCATTAAAATAATCAAGGACATCGTTTTTTAAGGTCAAAAAATGAATCAAATTCATAAATTTGAATGTCTATGTATTGAACATAATATAAATATTTTTATGGTATGAACATACATATGTATATGAATATACCCTAAAAATGTTTCTATACTAAATGGGAATAAATGTATAATTTTATCCCATCATACCCTAATGAATAAATTACAATGTAAATAGACTGTAATTATGGTACAAAAGTATACGTATAAAAATTGACTTCAATAAATTTATTTTTATGTGTATCTATTATAAGTATATTCTATTTTATACATACGCGAATAGTAGTGTATCTATTAATTTTCGTTTGCCTCAAAGATTTCAAAATTGATTTTCTTTTATTTTTTTTATTTTTTTGTAATGATGCACATTTGTGTAGTTACGTATACAGATGCTCCTTTTGATTAAATAAAAAGATAATAATAATAATAAAAAAAAATATTATTTACTATTTAAAAAATAAAAGTCAATAAATTAAAGCTTTTTCTTTGTATTACAGATATTTTGTATAATAAATGTACTTTATTGTAAAATTATTATTGTAAAATGCGTATAATACATATGTTTTTATAGATAAATATTTTTTGAAAATAATATGTTAAAAGCTAAGACGATGATATACTTTTGCGTTGTCTTTTATTTGGTATAATTGGTATATGAAGTGGAAGATGGACTTTTATTTTGAATTCAAACGTTAAATTTAATAGATTATTGAATTATGATTGGAACCCTTAAATCCTTTTCTTAGGATTCATATTTAATAATATTATCATTTTTTTTTTCTTTCAAATTGTTGAAACGTGTGAAAAGATTGATCTATTCTTGGTAATTTCCACACATTCGTAACTTGTGTGTAAAAAAACTTTATACTTTATTTGAATTTAAAAAACCATCAAATATGCATGACAATGAACATATGAGTATGTAATACAGTAAGAAATCTAAAAAGTTGATTTACACATGCTAAAATATTTTGTTTAAAAAAAAAAAAAAAAAAAATTCACTTAAAAAAATTTTTGTTTTTTTTTTTATTTTGGTTCGCATGGCTCCAATATCAATTTTTAAAATATAATTTTTGAAAAAGTTTCATTTCATGCTCTCTTTCTTTTAAGTATTTAAAAATGATCTTAATATAACATGTTATAATTAATAAAATATAATTGAAAATTGATCTTGTGAGTTGCTGATGATTGAACCGCAAAGCGTGCAAAAATTTTCTTTTTATAAGTGTGTAAATTATTACTGATAAATTTCCTACAGATTTTCAATGTACATACATACATAAATGAGTTCATATGTACTATAATACTTGTTTATTGATTATTCGTTATATCACTTTCTTTCAAAATACAATAAAACAGTTTTCTTTTTAGCACGAGATAAATTGTAATAAGTGAAAATGCCAAGAAAATTAAATTTATTTAAAAAATAAAAAAATAAAATATTGATTCGAATAGTTTGGCATTATGTCAAATTTTATGTGGGTACATAATATTTGGATAACATATATGTACATAATATGTATACATATGCACATATGTATATGTATTTAAAATAAAGTGTTTAAAATAAAAATAAATCGCATAGATAAAATTCTTTATTTTATTGCTATTTATTTTCTGTGCAATATCTTTGCAAATTTTCAGGATAAAAATAAAATATAAAAAAACAATTGAATAAAAAAATAAAAAACTAAAATAAATAAATAAATGTAAAAAGAAGAAACTTGCACTTTCAGCGAAATGTGCTTTTTATCACAGTTACAGTACAGATATGAAAAATTTTATGAGCGCAACGTAATGTATACATACAATATACACATATTCCAAAACAAACAGATATTTAATGTATCTATACATAGTACAGATATTACAATCTGTAAGAAAACCAAAAAAAAAAATTATTAAGTTTAGAAAAAGAAAAAAAACTTAAAAATATAACATGTTAACATGTTTAATAAAATGTATATTTCAAAATCTGTTTACTAACTAATTTTACTGTTGGCCTGGTCTTGGTTCCTCAAGGTAACGTATATATACATACTTTTGTTTATATCATCATGTATGTATGCACTATATATATTTTTTTTTACTTTTATTTTTTATTTTTTTTAAATTTAAAATATGTACATGTGTGTATACAACATTTGCATCTTTCACTATATATTTGTAATCATCAACAAATTTATATTATGTATGGGAAGACACACCTCTTTTAAATTTCTGAAATTTTTGATGATTTTGTTTACAATTTTACGAATTTATTTAGAAATTTGAATTTTTATATATGTTAATATGAAAAGTATTGTATATTATGTTATAGCGTTATAGACATTTATAAAAATTGTTTAAAAACATTTTATTATTTCTTTTTAAAAGCTTTTCAATACATAAACATGTTGTGCATGTATTTATTAATGTAAAATTATAAAATTTTTATGAGTTTTTTTGTTTTTTTTTTTTTTTTGCTTTTTATAATTATAAATAATAATATTACGCGTTATTCATTTTATAAAATTTGAGGCTAAAAATAGAAAAAAATTTTTTCAAGATACAATTGACTATAATAATTTTTTATTTCATTTTTTCTATTGTAAATTTTTTATAGTATGTATGTATATACGATACACACTCACATTTTGATTGCGTATACTCAATAATGTTTACAGTGTGCTATCATGTACAAAACATACAATTAAATGTTGAATATAAGTGTAGATACATTCTGTGCTATTTTTTATAATTATACGTGTTAAAATGCTATGAATCTTATCAAGAATATGTACTTATAATTAAATATTATTGCTATTTATGTAGGTGCGTTTTTTTTTTTTTTTTCTAAATTTATTCAACTCATTGTACGCATTGTACGATTCAATTTTATTTTTCTATTTTTTTGTTTATTAAAAGTGAGACTAAATAATTATATGGCGCTTATCAAAATATAAATAAAATAGAAAATACATTTAAAATGTACAAATATAGAAATATAAAAACAATATAGAGATTTGTAAAATGTTCTAATTTTATAGATTTTTTGTTTATGTTGTTTTTAACTTATTATCACATGATTTGTACGTTCATATGTACGTGTTTTCAATTAATTTTTGTTAAACAATAAATTTCATTTATTGATTACAAAATAAAAAAATAATTTTTTTTTCTAAGTTACACATCTAACGATAACTTAGAAAAAAAAACTGATAAAATTATGAAAACTTTATTATGAAAAAACCAGCAAAAAGGATTCAAAATAATTAAACTGAAATTAATATTTTTTTTTTATTTAATATTTTGTATTTAAATTTTAAAGTACATATTTGTGGTTTAGTAACAGTTTGAAAAACAATAAGAAATTTGATCAAATATAGACGCCTGTTTATACTTAATTTGCATATATTATTTTACTAAGTACCTATATTGTTTATTATTTTTATCGTTATTCATTTTGGTTGGCCTATTTTGTAATATTCTCAGTCTGTTGTTATGAATTTATAAAAGTTTGTATATCTACATGCTATGTATTATTTTTATTTATTTATTTTTTTTTTTCGTATTTTGTTTAACTTATTGGGTAAATTTTTTAGGTCATATATTTACTAATTCAACTATTAATTAGTACTTTATAACACGATTTTTTAAAAAATTATAAAACAAACAAAAACAAAACAAAAAAAGAAAAACAAATTTATGCAAATAATATACAGCAGATGTGTTTTTTTTTTTCAAATTTTCTACAATTTTCCAAGTAGCAGGAATACAAAAAATTTGAAAATTTATAAAAATTTAAATTTTTTCTAGAAATTAAGATTTGTTCTATATTTTCGGTTTAATAATTTTAAATTTTCTTTTCTTCTAATCTAAATTGGTCATTCAGAATTAAAAATGATCCTTAAAAAGGTTGAATATTTTTGATCCTTTAATTTTGGGTTTCTGTAATTTTAAAATAATTTGATGAAATTGTGTACAACAAATGTAGGTAAGTTATATAATAATACGTACTTTAGTATACCTGTACGTCCATATATGCTTTACTGTATTAGAAGCAAAATTAAGAATTTTAGTAATTTTTTTTTTTTTTTTAATTAAAACTTTTAAAAATATTTGCATTTATGATTATAAAAATCTGGGTCTGAAATATGTAACTATGTTTCATGTTTACGTTCTCTAATAAATATTCTGTAGAAAAAAAGGGATTTCAATTAATATAAAGTCCGTAATTTGTTTTTCGAGCACTTAATAACGGAGAGAATTATGTACAAAATTTCATTTTTAAAAAATTTTCAATTTAAATCATTTTCATAGTCACCGGTACCCCGCCCGGCACATTTATTCTAATCTAATAATCTATTGTTTACTTTTAAAATTCGCATAGTATGTATGTATGCATATTTTGTTTTTTCTATTTTATTCTTATATTAGTGAATATTAGCAAGTTGAAGGTGAAATGAAAAATTATAATGTGACTTTGTGATGACACACACAAAAAAAAATTTTTTTTTAAGTTTATTATAAAAATAAATACTTTAACATCTCTAGATAAATAAACGAATATCTATATTCTCTTGAATTATTCAAATTATATGTATTTCCTAATTTTTCCAAAAATGTCTAGAATATAAGATTCAAATCATTCAATTTCAAATGGCTAAAATAATGCCCTTGTCAGTAAATGAAAATAAATTTCTAAAATATTTTGGGTTAATGCCTTATTTGAAGCAAAAAAACAAAAATATTTACAAAAATTTTACTTTTGTTTTTTTTTTTTTTTTTGCTTTTATTATAAATAAAAGCCAGATCTATTATGTATACATCGTATATACGTATGTATGTATTATTTAAAATAAAAATAAAAAAAAACTAATAGAATTTTACGTTACAATAGCTTAGTAAACATAATAAATGTTATTATCAATTTAATACCAAAAATTAAATTAAAAAAAAAAAAAAATCATTTATTTACATTATCATTTGTCGTATATTTATTTATTATATTAGAATAAAATTTTTTTGAACAATTTATTTATACAGTGAATATAACGCTACCTCTCATGTACTAGAATGATTTGCATTGCTTAGTATTTACGCGGTAAAGTCCACGTATGAAATTGAATTTACATACATATACAATACAAAAAAAAAAAAAATAAATAAATTAAAAATAATACATTACACATACATACATACATATATATATATAAAAAGCTCAATATATAAATGGGGGGAAAATAAATTTAATTACATAAATTTTTTAACTTGACCAATTTGACCACCAAAAGAAATTAGCGCTTTGATCTTTGACAAATTTATAAACAAATACAATATGTGTAGCCATGTGAAATAAGATCCTGTGTTTTGTTTACTATACATATACCTACATATGTCACATAGATAATGTATGTATAGGTATGTAAAGCTATGATTGTAATGTAAATAAACACATGAAACTTTCGTTTTTTTTTTTTTTTGTGATTTTTGCCTTTGAATTGTTGATTATTTAATTTCATAACCACATATAAGATTATAATTTTTTTCACATTTGCTTTGTGGCGTCTTGTTTATTTAGCTTTTTATTTAATTTTATATTTAGATTGTTTTTCAAAAAGTTCAAGTTTAATTGTATTGATAAATAAAATAAGAAATAACTAATTACCTACATATGTATATGAGAAAAATATATTTGAATTCTTATAAACCGCATAAATATGTATGTTAATTTGTCTGTATTTGCTTGTACTTATACATGTATAATTAATGCGATTATTAATCATATTTATCTAAATTCTAAATAATACTGTATATATATTAAATTTAATTTTTAATTAAACTAAAATATACTGCTATAATCCAGTCGATTCCAAGTATCTATACTCGTATATTTTCTAGTACATATAGTAATATATTCTCTTGAATTTTTTAATTTATTTACAAATGTACAGTATCAGCATCACTAAAATTATTCTATAAATGAAAAAGCACAAAATAACATGTTTTACTCTAAATAGGTCATCTAAGTTATCTAACTAGAAATTTTATCATTGAACTAAGAAATATATATGGTATAAAAATATTTACATTTAATACAAATCGCTGTTAACACAAAGCGATAAAATTTTCTCTTACAATTTTCTCTTAAATTTTCTTTATTTACAGTATGTAAATATTTTCTTGTACATTAGAGGCTAAAATATTTGTACATCTTGTAACAAATTTTTTACTGTTTTTTTCTTTGTTAGATCATAAAAAACAAGAATTATTTAGATGAGTACTAAATTAAGGTGTATAATAAATTTTTAAAAATTCTTTTTTTTTTTTTTAAACAGCCAAAACAAATTTTTAATTTATTTTTCATTAAAAATAAACTAAAACAAATATACTAAATAAACAAAAAAAACAAAAAAAATCATTTTTCTTTTTTGTTTTGTTATTAATTTGGCAATAAAAAGAAAATTTTTTAACAAGGTTATTAATAAAATAAATTATAGAGAGAAAAATTATATCTATCATTTTCATAATCTCAAAAAATAAATATTCTAAAATAACAATTTTGAAAGCAATTTCTTCTTAATTTTCTTCAGTATTTTTAATAAACAATTTAAAAAAACGCAATCGAGGGTATTACAGTGAAACAGATAATTAATTTTTTTTTTAATTTACCGAGTTCTACTTAGTTAATTTTCTTTTTTGTTTTTCATTTTCCTTTAAAAGGAAGTGAACGTCGGTATAACCATATTAAGAGCTTTGTCTATATGTTACCTTTTCACGTATATTGTACGTTTGTTTTTTTTTTTTTTTTTCAATAAACAAATACCTAATTAATAACATGTGGATGACAATAAATTACGTATACACTATAAGAAGACTATTTGGACAATTGCCATTTCGAATATTTTATTTACTTTTTTATTTAATACAATTATTATTATTCTTATTTTTTTCAACAATCTATATTTGTCTTTTAGTAAATTTGAGAAAAAAAATTTTTTATTTTAGATTATCATAAATTTTGAAATGAAAAATGTTAAATTTTATACGCATTTTAGAACGCATAAATTATAAAATTGTAATGTAACATGCTTAGAGAAAAATTTATTGGTTCGGGTAATACTACATATACATACAATATGCAAATATTTTGTACTATAAAAATTTTTGCTAATTTTAAATATTAACGATTACGGGAGCTCACTAAATTCTCTCTTTTTTTTGCAATTTTTTTAAAATTAAAATAATCATTTAATTCAACTAACAATTTTTGTGTTATGACCTGTAAAGATTTGATTTTTTCTAAATTCTAAATTATTTCTAAAAATTTAATTACAAATTTTAAAATATGTAAAATTTTTTAAAGATCAAGTTTCATCCTCCTCCGCACACTAAAGTCCATAGACACACTTCTATAATTTTTTAAAATTCCACATTTTGTCTTCGCTTCCTGCATTTCAACCTACTACCACCAAAGTCTCGGTCTATTTTCTGGTTCACTCCCCGGAGACATTATGTACATCAAGTAATATTATAAAATGTAATTTAATTACTATACATATTAAAAAATGTGTTTATGTTCACCTTATATAGATGTTATTTGAAGCAATGTAGGATGATAAAAAAAAAAAAAAGTCAGATTTTTTTTTTCCAACGATCTGATCTGATCGTTCAGTCGAATTTAAATGTCTGTTAAATTTGGTAAATGTTCAAATGTTCTAATCTTATACCATGGCACACAGAATACAGAATTATCTTATTATCGTGCGAAAACAGATAAATTATATCTATTTAAAAAAAAAAAAGAAAAGTAAATTAAATTGAATGTTTAATGATGTGTAACATTTTAAAATTAAAAAAAACAAAAAATTTTATACATTTTATTAATAGAAAAACAAAATTTAAATAAGTCAGAAAAAAAAATTTAAAGAATCTCTGCTATTAATTAAAAATTATTCAAATTATCACATGATATTATGAATTTTCGTAGGCATTTTTGGACGTCAAATTTTTCATCATGATCAAGGAAAAAAAAAATTCAAATATCGTAATATTGAACAAATTAAAGAATTAAAAAAAACTTAAGCGGAAAATAAAATCAAATGATTGTTTTTTCTAATTGTTTAAATTAAATTGTAGGCGTAAGTGACGTACAAAGTAGAGTAAAACAAGAAAAAAAATTCAATAATAAAAAAAAAATTTTTTTAAATTTTTTTGTAATTTCATTCAAAAAAAAAAATTTATTTTAAAAATTTGTCAAGATGATAAATTATACTTGTTACATTCAAGCATGTGTATCTATACTAACGTATACATAATTTGATCTTGAAACTGAAATATTTAAAAAATTTTTAAAGGGCAAATTTAAACTTATGATAAATAAAAATAATATAAATTGCACGTGACTTAATAAATTATGAGATAATAAATTACGAAAAAAAAAAAATACAATATTTACTATTAAGAATCTGTTAAGTAATTGTACCCATTTAGATACAATTATGCGTATGTTTTCTTTTGAAAGATGAATTTTTAAAATTTTTGTATACATTTTAAATTTGAACTGAATTTTTAATTTGATGCCTTTGTAGCTGATCAAGCAGTTTTGATTGATCACTGTAAGATTGCATATTGACCAAAAACAAATACTTGATTTTTTCTTTTTAATTCATGATTTCTATATTTAAATTATACTAATCAAATATTTTGCATTTCATAATTTAGGTCGAGATCATTTTTATTTCTATTTCAAAATAATTTTTTTTTTTTTTTAATTTCATAATAAATAGATTGTTGCACGTCGTCATGATTTAAAATTAATTGTAACATCAGCTACAATGGATTCAACAAAATTTGCAACATTTTTTGGTAATGTACCAACATTTACAATACCAGGACGTACATTTCCAGTTGAAATGTTTTTTTCAAAAAATTCATGTGATGATTATGTTGATTCATCTGTTAAACAAGCATTACAAATACATTTACAACCAATTGATGGTGATATACTGATATTTATGCCTGGTCAAGAAGATATTGAAGTTACATGTGAGGTATTAGCTGAACGTTTATCAGAAATTGATAATGCACCACAATTATCAATATTACCAATTTATTCACAATTACCATCTGATTTACAAGCGAAAATTTTTCAAAAATCACAAGATGGTTTACGTAAATGTGTTGTAGCTACAAATATTGCTGAAACATCTTTAACTGTTGATGGTATAATATTTGTAATTGATTCAGGTTATTGTAAATTGAAAGTGTATAATCCTCGCATTGGTATGGATGCATTACAAATTTATCCGATATCACAAGCTAATGCAAATCAACGTTCTGGTCGTGCTGGTAGAACTGGTCCTGGACAAGCATTTCGTTTATATACAGAACGTCAATATAAGGATGAATTATTACCATTAACTGTACCTGAAATTCAACGGACAAATCTAGCAAACACTGTGTTGTTACTAAAGTCATTAGGTGTTGTAGATCTTTTACAATTTCATTTTATGGATCCACCACCACAAGATAATATTTTAAATTCATTGTATCAGCTATGGATCTTAGGTGCTTTAGATCATACTGGAGCACTTACACCACTAGGGAGACAAATGGCTGAATTTCCTCTTGATCCACCACAATGTCAAATGTTAATTGTATCATGTCAAATGGAATGCAGTGCTGAAGTTTTAATAATTGGTATAATTCGAGTTTAATTTTGATATTTAAATTCGTCTGCAATTACTTTCTTTAATTTATGTTTCAGTGTCAATGTTATCTGTCCCATCTATATTTTATCGCCCAAAAGGCAGAGAAGAAGAAGCTGATGGTGTTCGAGAAAAATTTCAAGTACCTGAATCTGATCATTTAACATACCTTAATGTTTATTTACAATGGAAACAAAATAAGTAAGTAAATACTATTTTCTACTCTTAATCGAAATTAAAAATTAATGCGATGTTTTATTGTTAAATTTCCAGTTATTCATCAAATTGGTGTAACGAGCATTTCATTCACGTAAAAGCGATGCGTAAAGTGCGTGAAGTTCGTCAACAATTAAAGGATATTTTGGTACAGCAAAAGCTTTCAATTAAGTCATGTGGCACTGATTGGGATATTGTTAGAAAGTGTATCTGTTCAGGTACAAACGATTTCAATTTTTAAAAATTTCAAAAATTAATAATTTTTTCTTTGTTTTTAATAGCGTATTTCTACCAAGCAGCACGTTTAAAAGGAATTGGTGAATATGTAAATTTAAGAACTGGAATGCCATGCCATTTGCATCCAACCTCAGCTTTATATGGTTTAGGTACGACACCAGATTACGTTGTCTATCATGAATTAGTTATGACAGCAAAGGAGTATATGCAATGTGCAACAGCTGTAGATGGTTATTGGTTAGCTGAATTAGGTCCTATGTTCTTTTCTGTAAAAGAAACTGGTCGTAGTGGTCGCGAAAAGAAAAAACAGGCAGCTGAACATTTAAAAGAAATGGAATTACAAATGCAGCGTGCACAAGAACAAATGGAGGAACAAAAATTGCAAGCAGCACAAAGAGAAGAGGCATTGATGCCGAAACAAGAAATTATAACACCAGGTGCAACTCCGAGAAGAACTCCAGCACGAATTGGATTGTAGATATTGAATTGTATTTCTTAGAATGCTTTATAGTTTTTGTTTTTCCTGAATATAAAAAATATACATATAATATTTTCATTTCTTAAATGCACAGATATTTTATTGTTTAATTTAAAATGTAATTTATACATTTTCTTTTTGTAATGCATAAGTTCTAAACAAAAATAAATCAAATTAATAGAAATAATTTATGAATTTTATGTTTAAATATTTCGGTCAATCCAATTACGTAATTTATTTACTGCCGTAAAAATACCGGGATATGTTTCAGATGCACATTTTTTTCCAGATGACACAAGGCCAAATAATTTATTACGTACAATAAATGGTCCACCAGAATCACCATTACATGCATCTTTTAAACCATCAAGTGTTCCAGCACAAAACATTTGATCAGTTATTTCTGCAACACCTTCATAAGCTTTTCTACAGGTTTTTTGTGCTAAAATTGGTAAATAAACTTTTTGTAACACTTTTGGGAAAGGTCCTTCATACTGAAATTACAAAAAAAAAAAAATAATAATAATAATAACAGACAATATTTAAAACAGATTTTAAAAAATTAAATTTACCCGAAGTCGTCCCCAGCCGGTAACCATTCCATATTCTCCAAAAGGTAAAGGTTCATTTTGTGCTGGTAGTCGTATAGGTCTAACTTTTGAACTAAATTCAAGTGGTTTACTTAATTTTACAATTGCTATGTCATAGAAATATGCTGACCTATCGAATTTTGGATGAATAATAATGTGTTTCACTTTATACAGTTTACCGCCAACAGAACGTCTTGTAGTTCCAACACGTACTTGAAAAGCTTTTGGATCTGTACGATTAACAAAACAATGGGCCGCTGTTAACACAGTGTCCTCATTTATGATTGCGCCTCCACAAAGATTTATTGGGTAATAATGTACTGCCACTTGCCAAGGTACTTCTTGGATTGTTGTATTTACTCCACCAACTATACGTGTAATTATGTAGTCGGCAGTTTCTAAAAAAAAAACACACACACACACAAAATATATACAATTTAAAAATTCTTTTGATAGAAAAGCAAATGCTGAATAAAATAACTTACCAGAATTTGTGAGTTTTATCGCAAGTAGAAAAAATAAAAATTTCATCTTGTTAAAAGTAATTTTGGTTTTAGACTGATCAATTTTTAATTTTAATTTAAGGTTTTTTTTCTTATTAAAACAAAATCATGTGAATTTCAGAAAAGACAAAAAGAAATTCAATTTAAAAAAATTAATATAAGTGCAAATGAATGTTTTTCGGTTCTTTTTTTCTAAAAAAATTAATTTTAATTATTTAATTAGCTGCAAAAGTTAGATCGATATCTTAACAGATAACAACAAAGTACTGATCTGTATCTCATATATCTGTCGGATTAGTTCAAACACAAATGTTTTGGTATCGACTGTTTTTTTTTCTTTCTTTTTCAATTATCATAATTATATGTTTTATTAAATTGTCTTCTTTCTATTTTCTTTTCACGTTTAAAGACATAATTTCCGGTTTTATAGTATCTGGTTTTCATTTTTTTTTGTTTAAAAGAAATTTGGGCCTTATTAAAATTTGTGAATTAAATTTAAGATTTGAATTTTCCAGAATTAGATAAAATGAACAACAAATATAACGGAATTCAAAGATTGAGATGTAGTAATTTAAAATTAGTAAAGTGAACCAAAGTGTTGTTTTTTTTTTTTTTTTTAACTTAAACGTTTTTAGAGCTTATCGGTTAACAAAAAAATTTTTTGTGGAAACTCTTTTGAGTAGGCTTTTTCTCTCAATTTTTTTTCTAAAATTTTTCCAAATTTCAAATACTTGACAATTTTAATCAAAATTTAAATTTTTTGTTATTTAAAACATTTTTATTATGAAAAATTTTCTGTTTTCTTTTTGTCATTTATAAATGTAAATTGCAATTATAATTTTTCGTTTTTTTTTCATAAAATTTTTATTAACGTTTAACGCATTTATTTATTTATTTATTTTTTGTGTAATGTATTTGAATTTTATTTCGATATGAAATTTATTTTAAATATGGCAACAATTCGTTTCATTCATAAATCTGTTTGGGAGCCAATTAAAAGAAAATTTCAGGTACATATATTAAAATAATCAATAAAATATATAAAAATTAGAAAAAAAGCAATATCATTATTTTATTAAATTATTTAATAATTTTATTTTTAAATAAATTTTTATTTTTATTGAATAAAAATTTGAATTTTTCAGATAAAGAAATGGATGTGTAATACAGATTTCTCTAAGGATCCTAAAATCTCAAATAATATAGTAACTAAATCGAAAAAATTACTCACACAGGGATTATTATCAAATATATTTCTTAATCGTCGTTATAATTGTATAAAATCTATGAAAAAAGTTAATTGTAATCAAATTGTTGGTAGTACTATAAATTTAAATACGTTACCATCATTTGAAATCATGTGTAATTCAATGCATACATTAAGACAACAACATATGAGAGAATTAAAATCAAAACTTCCCCGTCAATTAAATTCATTTCATGAGAGTGCTGTTAAAATGTTTGTTAATCGACAACGATCATTATCTGCTGCATCATATCAAATTGATTCATCTAAAAATTATCTACAAAATATATCAATTCTCTTATGTGGTATATTTATACAAATCACTTTACCAAATAATATATCTATACATTTTCCTATGATTTTTCATTTTTTTTTCTTTCTAATTTTTCAGATTTAAATACACCAATTGTTCATTCAACACAATCAATTAGAAATAATTCAGATTATAATTTTGCACATAATATTTCAATATCATCAAATGGAATTAAACATCAATTTAATTTTAATAAACATCAATTAATAAATTATTCAATAAAAGATGATTTATTAGATATAAATTTAGCTAGAAAATTTATTACAATATTTAATACAAAAGTAAATAAATTATCAAAAAGAGATGATGATCAGACAAAATTAAAAAATGATTCAATACCAAAAATTTTAAGTACAAAAGATTTTGAAAATAGTAATTCTAATAATAAAATATTAATTCATCAACAAGAATCTATAAAAGAGGAAAAAATTAAAGAATTACCTACATTAAATAAAAAACAAAGTGAAATGAAACAAATTGCGATAATCAATACTGGTAAAATGATGAATCAAATTAGACACTATTCATCACCATATAAAATTTCATCTGATGCACGTAATTCACGAGATTTTCATTTAAAAAAGAATTTTGAAAGTTCTATTAATTCAATCAATAAAATATCATTGAAACATCATTACACATACAAACCAATTAAAAAAATCTTAGATCAAATAAAATTATCAGCTGGTAATAGTATTAAAAATTATAAAAGTTCATGGATAAGAAGAAACGATTATTTAAAAAAATATATAACAGATTATGAAAATGAATTCTTATATAAACCAATTGCAGCTTATTAATATTTATAACAAAATATAAATAATATATTAAAATTATAAATGTGAATGTATTTTGGTTTTTTTTTCTCTTCCATTTATTTTTTTAAAATTTTTCGTAACTAAAAAAATTTTCGATTTTCATCTATTGTCTCGAATTCTTAACTAAAAATAACGAAAAAAAATACTTTAAGTAATTTTCAATGTAACTTTTATTTTTAATGTGCTTATTTCTGATAAAATACCATAAATTCTTTTGTGTTAATTACATTTTATTCTATACTACTAAACTTAACGAAAAAAAAAAATGAAAATTCAAAAATATCTGCACTCTTAAGAACCTTTACAAATCTAAATTACATAAACAAAAAGAACGTAATAATAAATTAATTTAATTAAATTAAAAAATGAATTAATTTTCAAAAGAAAAAGAAAAAAACAAATTCAAAATCTTTTAAAATTTTTTTGATAATTGATTTTCAAGCTCTTTCATTTTTTGATACATATGAATGTAATGGGTTTGAAGTTGTCTCTGATATTTAAGAACCTTTTCTTTTTCTTCAGCCCATTGTCGTTTTTCTAATTCAAATGTTTTACGAACTTCATCTAATTCTTTTTTCATCAAATGCATTTTATTATCTTCATTATCATTCGATACATTTGTTGTAGTTGTTGTTAACACTGATGATGTTGATTTAATTACTTCATCTCGTCTATTATTGTGATTTTGTGTTACATCTGGTAAATTTTGTAATAAATATGAAGCCGTTTTATTATTATTATTATTATTACTAATAAATGAATTCGTTTTTGATATTTGTACATCTTCATAATTTGAATTATCATCATTTATTTCATTTGAAAAATTCATATTTTCGTTATTAAATTGTAATGGTGCTGTTAAACAATTTATAATAATTTCTAAATCATTTTCTTCAAAATTTTGATGATTTGATTTAATTTTAATATCATTTAAAGATTTTTCAATATCAAATAAATTTTCATTTTCATTATTTTGCTGTTGTTGTTGTTGTTTCTGCTGCTGCTGCTGCTGATTTTGATGATATTGTTGATGATGACAAATATTTGCTAAATTTTCAATTTTATATTTTAATCTTGAATATTTTCCAGTCGGTTCTTCACCATATTCATGTGTTATTGCTAATTCTGATAATTCTTTACGAAGTTTTGCTAATTCATTTGTTAAAGCTAATATAACTTGATCTTTAAGAATTATAATACGATTTAATTGAGATTTTTCAGTATCTGATTTAAATTCATCACGAATCTGAGGGAAAAAAAAGATGATAATTTGGTTCATTTAGATTTAAAAAAAAAAAACCGTCACATTACATGTAAAAAAAAAAATAGAAACTTACACTAGAGCTATAAATATTTTCCTCTTCATCTGCTTTATTTTGAATTTCAGTTTTCATATGAACAATTTCGTGTTCTTTTGAAGTTAATTCCACCTAAAGAAAAAACAAAATCAGAAAAATTATTTCCATCTAAAATTTGAAGAAATTTAATTCTATATTTATTACAGAAGAAGATACTACTAACCTTTGCTTCTTTTAATTGCGTTTTCAGTAAAGCTATTTCACCATTTTTTTGACAAACAGTCCATTCATTCTCTTCTAATTGACTTTTTAAATTGATTATTAATTTATCCATAACATCAACTTTTTGCTCTAATTGATTAACACGATCTCTCATTGTTTTTTCACTGCTTTTCAATCCATCTGCTTCATTTCTAAAATTATAAAGTCAAATAAATTAATATAATGCTACTATATTAATAACATTTTAAATAAAATTCGACCATGTTCCATACCTTAATAATTCATTTTCATTTTTCAAATCAGTAAATTGCTCTTTTAAACGATTTGAATCCTCTGAAAATCTTAAGCGATTTTGTTTAAATTGAAATGACTGTAATGTTAACATTTGTTCTAATTTCTTAATTTTTGAGATATGCTCTTTTTGTTGATTTTCATAGAAATTTTTTAATCTTCTTGTTTCTTGTTCCCAATACGCTTCCTTATCCTAAACACAATAATATCCAGTAAGAAAAAATTCAAAATTTTAAAATCAAACAAAAAAATTTATATCAGTTGAAAAAAAATTACTTTGTGAACTTTAAAGATTACTTTTTCGTTATGTTCCATTGTTTGTCTTAAATATGATAATTCTGAATCTCGATCTTTTAATGCTGCTTCTAATTCAGATATTCCAGAATCTGATGGTGATGGTGTTGTATCAAATTGATCTTGTGAAAATTTACTTATAGATTTTCTGAAGAAAAAAAAAAGTAAAAAATTCAGATTATTTTTATTGGTGATTTTTAATTTTGATTTTATTATTCTCCTTACATGGTACTATTTTGGCTTGTTGCATCTGAATCTGGTGTGTGACTTATTGATTCCATACTGTCATTCATTTTGAATGAACGTGCGCATCGTCTTCTTGCAAGATTAGCACAGTAAGTATAACCATGTCGAAGATCTGATGTACCTTTAAACGATAAATTTCAAATTTATTTTTCTATATACATATGTACATATGTATAAAAATACAACTTACTTCCAAATTTCATATTTGTTCCTTGTACTGGTGCTAATGATGGTGTCGATCCATATCTATCACAAAATTCTACATATCGATTCGGTATACTATAATCTGGTTCAAATGGTATTGGTTTAAAAGCGATCGGTTTTAATAAATTTTTGGCCTATAATTTTTAAATTTAAATTTATTTTTAATTTTTAAAATTCTAATTTCAAAAAAAAAAAAACCGTTTATATTTACTTGATATACATTTCCTGAATTTATTTTAGCCTCATGTGATGCTACTACTGATGGTGATGATTCCATTATATTTGAGTTATTTTCATTATATTCTGTGGTGGTTTTTTGTTGTTGAATTTGATTACGTTGATGTTGCTGTTGTGTTTGTTGATGTTGTGATTGTTGATGATGATTGTGATATTGTTGCTGTTGCTGTTGTTGTTGTTTTAAATTTTGTTGATTCCTTGAATTTATCACAAAATTTCCATTCCCATTATTATTATTACCACCACCACCATTATTATTATTATTTCCACCATAATCAATTTTCATTTCAAACATATTTTTTAAATTTTGAAATTTCGATTTATTATGAATAATTCCATATTCATCTAAATTATTATAACTTCCATATTTATTTTTTAATGAACGTTTTTGTTCATTATTTGATTTTAATGTACCCGTCATAAAGCCACCAACATTACCACCAGATTGATTATTATTATTATTATGTAGAACAACATTTGGTAGACCTAATGTATTTTTTGATATTAAAGAATTTGCATTTTCTAATGATGCTGATCTCATATGACCATGACCACGATGTTTTATTATTTCATATGAATTATCCATTTTACATCTATATTAATTGAAAAAAAAAAAAATAATAATAATAAATTTTATATGAAAAAAAAATTTAAACATTTTAAATTAAAAAATCAATATTTTTACTAATTAAACGATATAATTTATGAATATAATTTGAATAAAATCAAAATAAATTAAAATTTTTTATTACATTTTCACTCAAATAAAGAGAATTCATAATTCTATACTCTGTCCATTAATTCTATATGCAGTTAAGGCCTTATGGAAACCATATAAAAAGTGCAGTGGACCATTGTTCTATTAGCCATCATTATATATTGATATTCAAAGAATTCATCTCATTCATCTCGAAAATTTGAAAAATTGTGGTAATACATACGTGTCGTGTACTCTAATGAAAAAATATACGCGATACATATGTATATTCCCATACAAGGCCTTAGCTATACATACAAAAAGTAGACAGAGAAAATGTATAAAGATCGTTACAGAAAGGATATTTTAATAAGATAAAAACCACAAAAGATTTATTAATTTAAAAAAAAAGACCAAAATCTATACGAATTAAGAAACAATAAAATGTTGATTTACGAAATGAATAAATTTAATGAATTTAATTACAATATAATTTGTCCTAATATTCAATTGCTTAGGATGCACAACGTAATTCATAATCGATTTTAGCAAAATTTTTATCTGGCGGCACAATCTGTACTTGTAACTATGATCTACGTGTATACATAGATACGTACTTAAGTGCATACATATATGAATTTCTTTGTAAATATAAATATTTGTGTATGTGTATAAATAAAATCATGAGAAAATAATTTTCAAATATTTAATAACCAATAAATTAGATGTTGGCATCATATTTCAAATACAAGACGTTATGTAATGAAAAGTAAATAATTTAATGAAATCAATTTACAATGTCATTATTAAATTATTTTAATAAATTTTCAAATGATTATAAATTATACACATGCAGTATATGTGTACATACATAAATATAAAAGTGTATTAACTATATTGGACCAGGGACTCTATTTTAATAATGTATTGTATATAATTTGTTTGATTATATAAATCGAATTAAATAGATGTCTTTAATTTAATGATTTCAAATCATTTTTAACGTAATTTGGTTCTTTATCTTCTTTCCTTTTGATTTTTAAAATGAACAACAACAGTACAATGCGGTAAAATAATATTCATAAAAAAAAAATTTTTTTTTAAATAAACAACCAAACAAAATTTATGTTATATACAAACATAAAACCAATATTTAAAATAATAAGATATATATTTAATAATATTCATTATAGTTTTCCATTTATAAATTATAAAATGTGGCCAAGTGGATACTATACATAAACTCTTACGCATAGATCTGTATTTGGTACATACATAGTCTACATATATGATCGAATAATATTTATATTATATGTAATGTACAATTCGTACTACTTTGTACATTTTTAACTTCACAATGATGTGATTATGAAGAAATACCTTAAGTACTTAAAATTATTGCTGGTAGTTATTTAGCACTGGATTACATTACATGCATGTGTACGTATATTTACAGGTCTACCTACGTTACGTTTTATTTTCATTTTTTATTTTTATTTATTTATTTTTTACTATTGTACAAAAAGATCATTGGACAAGAACAAAAATGAAATCTATATAACTGCATAATCTATGCATCGAAATACATAAGAATAGATATACATACATATGAATGTATTGTTATAGCAAAAACCCATTCTATCTATTTTATTTTTATAGCCGCAGATGACTAAAGCCCACCGTGGGAAAGTCTCGCTTATAATTAAACTTTAAGGTATATATACTATACGTATATAGATAGCCTAAAGTCATTTAGAAATTGTTGGCACGTCTTTTTGTGACTTTATATATATACATGCGTATATATATAAATACATATGTGTAAATTCATCTACCTTTTATGTATCTATACATACATACATACGTACATACGTATATATGAAATTTTAACAATCTACCCATTTAATATTAAGTTCGTACATATCTGTATGTACGTGTGTATAGCATTTTAAACATAAAACGAATTTAAGTTGATCATGAAGCATGTCAGTAAAAAGGTGAATAATTTTTCTTTATATACATTCATATAATTTTTTTTTTTTTTATAGATACATTATACACACATATGAGCATTTTTTGTTTTTTTGCTGTTATTTTGTACTTTTTTAATTCTCAATTTAACTCAATAGTGAAGGTTAAATTTCCTCCCTCAATTCCACCATGTTACTTAAAAATGTATGGTTGTAACGTACATTTCCTGTAGATGTATTATAAAATGAGCATATAAAGTTTTTTTCTTTGTTTTTTGTTAAAGGAAAAATGGATATGAAGATGGATCATATGAACGTAGGACAAAAAGATAGCCGCTTTTGGATGCTTCTTGGATTCACAATTTACAGAGAGTATACATATGTACATATGTGCATTTAAATGGTTGAATTCAATATTAATGTTTAAATTATTGGAAATAATAGAATGAATTTAATCATATTTATTACCTATGTATATAGCATAAAATCTATGTACATACATATACGTACATACATCTATACTACAAAAACAGTATCTTTAGGTCTACGTACTGGCTATGGATATTGTAGAGTACAATTTTACCGTCAGTCATGCACTAGCCTCTAGAAAAAGTTGGTTAAAATTTTAAATTGAAATTACAATAGTACGAAAATTGTTATGTATACCTAACACAATGTATTCTTAAATTTCTTTTGTATCTTATTATTATTATTGTTATTGTTATTTTCTTATTTTCAAGTTTGTTGTAGAACATTTAACTTTAGATATTTTATATAAACTGTTATTGTTGTAATTGTGAATAGAATTGCTATTGGATCTTACAAAAAAACAAAAAAAAAAAAATACAAAACATTATTTTGTTGTTGACAGAAACAATATCCTATCCTTAACGTAGGTCATGTTTTGCTGTCGGCTAAAAATCTTCTGTAAAAGAGAACTGTTTAGCATACATACACACATATGCATATATTGTATTGTATTTTTCTATTGTATTTATTATACAATATAATATGTAAACATTATCGATTGTATATATATATATTCGATGTTATGTATGTTGATATCAACTCTAAAAAAAAAAATTTATTTATACTATTTTAAATGTAAATGTGCATTCAATATTGCATTCAATTGCAAAAATATCCATATGAATATATAAATGTATATAATATATAATATGTGAATTGTGTGTAGGAACAGATACAATCTCTCTATGTATGTTCCACTTGAATGGTTTGCGATTGTGTGATGATCTTTCAAGTCAATGTTAAAAATAACATTAAGGATATCATGTATTTTTTCATTTATATTGTTATTTCTTTCTATGTTGTTGCTTTCTTTTGAAAATAGTTTTAGTTGTAACATTTAACAATCGTTTAAATAACGAAAGATTTTATTTTTATTTTTATTTGATATACATAATACATAAATATGATAAGCATCGTATATGTATGTATATATAAAAAACAAATGAAAACTTATGATATAAAAATTTTCATCTACCTACATATTTCCGATATATTCATATCATTACTTTTGTTTTTTTTTTCTTGAATGACAATGGACGTATGTATGTAGAACTGGAACTTCTGTTATTTCCTTTTTTAAATGTATAGTCATGATATATTTTGGGTTTCAGAAGTACCTATCACATAAGCAAAGATTAAATTGAAATTGAAAAAAAAAAAAAAAAAAAACAAATGGATAATCGATAATATTAATTTATTCAAATTGTTATGATTTCATTTCAAGCATCTAACGAATCACCAGCTAATAGCTACCCCATATAAAAATAACTAAAATTTCAAAAAGATATTTCCTGTTAAAAAAAAATTTTTTCTTAAACGAATTTCAATTTTTACCATGAGATCGATTCAAATATCAGACATTAATAAGAGTACAAAAATTGGCTTAAGGATATTATGAATCTTAAAATAAAAATTTATGCACTACTTATGTATCTTGGAATTTTATATCAGTTCTTAAAAGACCTCTAAATTTCTAACAAATTTATTTTCAAAATATTTATAAATTTTGAAAAATCATTTTAAAAAATCAACTACATACTTATATGATGATTAATAACATAAAAACGTGAATAATTTCTTTTTATTTTTTATTTAAAAGTCAAATGTAAACGAGTTTTTGAAGCTCTATACTAAGCGATCATGATAACCCATAATGTCTAAATAAATACATTTAAATAAATTTCTCATTTGTATATATCGTAATTTATTAGATTTTTAATTAATAATTAATAACGGTTTTTTCTTCTCTGCTCTACATACATATGTACATATATTTTCGTTACAAAAAAATTTAAATAAAAATGTCCTTGTTCTAGGATATTTTACACTTTATAGTTATCTAGAACTGTAATGAAAAACATGTAAGTATCTGATGGAACAATGCTACGTACTATTGTTACTATACATGTATGCGTTGTTAAATAATTAAATTTAAAATATTAAAGAAAAATATCATAAATTCATAAATATGCAATTTTATATATGTACATATGTATTATGAAATCAAAAATAAAATACCTAGTAAAATTGTTGATATTTTTCCTCATTACATTGTATCAATTGAAAATGAAATGAAAAGGTTAAATCTGATATTGCATATAATTTTCATGGTTTTCATTTAATGTAAAGATATTAAGTAAATTATACATCATCGATCATTTCTACTTTTTTTTTTCATTGATTTATGTGCATATATCAATTACATCATGTTAATTAAAAATATGATAAATAGAAAATAAATATGAGAAACATGTATTTCTTATGTTTGTATATGTGATTAGAAATTTAAGTGATTATTGGAAAATTTTAAAATGACCATGAAAAAATAATTAACTTTTATTTTTTAAAGATGTACATACGAAGGTATAAAGTGTTAGATATCTATACATTTCACGTATAAAACGAATAAATCGTTATATTATCAAAGTATCCTTGAACGAATTTAAACCTTGAATTATATCAGTCAATTGGAATTCTATCATTGGTCCATAAACATCTTAATGGTAGAATTATTTACTACTTAAATTTAAATCAAATTGCATCTAATAGCCAGCTAATAGTCACACTTTAATTCATTGCCATACAAATATATGTACATATGTATGTACATATATGTACTCGTATGTATGTAATGTGCTATGAGGACTCATACCAGAAAAATATTGTAAGGACTGGTATCAACTTACATACCTTGAATACAAAATTTTCAACATGTAAATATTTGTATTTTTAGTTTTTTTTGATAAAATAATCTTTCACTAAAGTCATTGAGTACAATAAATGCGGTAAATTACAAACAAAAATAATTTAAAAAAATCCCTTTATTCTGCATTAGATATAATTTTGATCAAAGATATTTTGAACTTTTCTTATAGCAGTGGCCGAAACTACTGTACAGAAAAATCCCACAACACTGGAGAGATCTAACCTGAACAGGGACCCTATTACTATGTAATTATGTTGCAATAAAAAAATTTTATTTCTTTTGCTGGGATTCCAAAATTATATTTTGTGTAGATGCCGAAAATTTATTGTTCTGTCACTGTTTCTTACATACAAAAATGTATGGTTAAACTAACAATAACTTTTACTTTCTCTGTGTTATTCTTTATTGTAAATGTTATTATTATTATTATTATTACTTGTTTTTAACAAACAAATGATGAAAATAATACATAGAAGCTTTTCATCATGGCCACAAAACCAAAAATGTTTTTATAAAAAAAGAAAAATAAATTGAAAGGTTAAATTTCATAAACTTTTATTAAATTTCTCTACAATTTTGTGAACTACATAACATTCACATTATGATATGCCAAAGTAATGGATAACAATAAAAGAAAATTGCAGGAAAATTTGCATGATCTGTTTCTTGTTTTTTATTTTTAGTTTTAGCACGCTTACACTTGCGTGCATACAAAAACATGGAATTAAAAATTTGCAATATATTTTTTTTTTTTGAAATTACAATTAAATGAGTTTTATTTTCATGTTAGCATTTTTGAAACAAGACAAAAAAAATAATTCAACATCTATATCTAACCCACCCACTGGAACGAATAAATTGTAGCTTCTTAAATATATCAAAAAATCAAAAAAACGAAAAAGGATTTATTAGAGTTTTCGTTAGAAAAAATTGCCTCATTTTTTAAAAAATCAGTAATATCATGCAAGCATTGATTTTTCTTACCTTATCTCTTCTTTTGTTTTTTAAAATTGATACTTGTGCACACGCATATAAAAAAATGATTTATTTAATATCAACAAAATACAATAAATTAAATACGTAAGCGTGTGTGCAATATTCGAATAATAAATATTTATCATAAAATACGTGCGTATGCTTGTTCAACATTTTTTTTTTATTTTTTCAATTTAATTCAATTTTAGTTTTTTTTTTCTTAATACGTTGGGCTTTCACTTTTCAAAATTACCATTATTTATTTTTTGTTCATTTTTAACTTTTAATTTATCTCTTGCATATGGGTATACATACATACATATGTGTTACGTATCTATATCAAATTAAACCGCATTAAATTCACAATTTAAATTATTATTATTATACCTAGTTGGATCGCAAAACATTTCACAGTTTGATCGAGCTCCACATAAATACTACGTTAACATGTATGTATGTGTGCACATCATATCTCTGGTATGCATTTAATATGAAAAATTCAAAAATTTATATGCCATAATAATGCCAACAGACAGATATGATATGGGCACCTTTTTCTGTGTGCATATCATTTTATTATAAAATAAAACTTTTAAGAAAATTAAATGAAAAAATATAAATAGAAAATCTTTACTATAATACAAAATCCAAATAAAAAAATAAAAAATAAAAAAAAATCAGCTATGATTAAATTATTTCTCTACTTTTAATCTAACATAATGTCTATGAAAATATCTATAATGAATGCATGGTGTTCATTAAAATCAAAGGAGGTGTTCATATGAAGTTTTATTTTAACAAAAAAAAAAAAAAAGAAGAATGTCTTCATATGCATTTTATATCTATCTACGTATAATTTTACTCACGGCTATGTACAAATACAGTTCCTAACAATAAATATCTATACATCCGTATGTAATAAAAGTAACGGTTATTTTGATTCAAATTTCTTTGATATTATTTTAAAGAAAATTCAGGCTCTGAATAACAAGGATTAAAATTCAACATCTTTTTCATTTCGTTTTTATCTATACAGGCGCTATGATGCAAATGTACAAATTTTTTTGTTAGTCACTGTTTATTCTTATACAAAATATATTGAATTGAAATCAATACCTTTAAAAATGTTTTTTATTTTTATATTTTTTCATCTAGTTTTTTATTTATTTATATATTTTGTATTTTAATTGAGAAGATCCGGGTTCATGAGCTCATAATAGGTACATAGCTATTAAATGATATTTTCTTGATACTTTTAATATACTACGAATTATATATTCAAAGAAATAAAAAATAATAATAAAAACAAAAGCCCATAATAAAATAAAGAAAATGAAGCAAATAATGACTGTATTTTTTTTTTACTCCTAATTGATTATAAGCCATATAAATTTGTTGATAAATTATAATTTGATTATCATTTAATTTTTTTGTTTTTGTTTTAAATTACGAAAAGGATTTTTTGAAGTATCTTAAATTGGTATAAACAAATAAGCACGTATAAGTGCACAATATCTATTTAAAAAAGAAATCAAAATAAAAACAAAAAAAAAATCTTGAGATCTTTAAAAAGGTAATCTTCAATTTATTATGATAAGTGCCTATGATTTTTACTTTTTTATTTTGTTTTTTCATATGACTCGTATTTAACTGTTGCAATATAATATCATCTCATATTCAATCAACAAAATGATATTTAAAATATACACGTATCTCAATGAGTGCATCATTAAAATCATTTTATTCAAAACAGCAAATTGAATTTTTTTTTTTTTTGTTTTTTTTTGCTTTGTTTTATTGTACATATCATCATATAATACCGATTTGTACATCATCATGTTCTCACAATTATTACCATACAAGCAAAGTATATTATTTATAATAAATTGTATTTTATTTATTTTTTAACTTGTTTATTTCTTATTTGAAAATGTTTGTTGTGAAAATTTACATGTTTAAAACTGAATAAAACGATAATAAAATAACAAAGTCAACTTTATTTAAGACTAAACAATGATGATCATAAATGACAATATGATAATAATTCTTATTTTCGTTTCTCTTGGATTTTCAAATTTTCTTGTTGTAGTTTTTTTTTTTTTATTCAGATACATACATATGTATATAAGTTTTATGAATATAAATTCATTTTCAACATTTTAGGCACCGAAAAGCACTGAATTATAGAAAATAAAAAAAAAATATATAAAAGAAAAAACATCTGCATTACAAAAAAAAAAAAGATAAAAGAAAATTAATAGAAAATAAAAGGGAATTTGACATCACATATTGATTACATATAATTAAAAAGATAAATAAAAACATATCAAATAAATTTTCTATACTAACATATATTAAAAGATTACTCTTTTTATTTATTACAATCATCATCAATGATTGTTATTATATATAGTTAGTTTTCTATCGATTTCACGCATAATTCCATGGTATCTTCAAAATACAGATAAACATAAGTATATAGCATATGCATATGTATATGATACGTCGTGTATGCATGAATGTAAACAAACTTAAAAATTTGAAAATATGCTAATTTTTATATGTATTTCTTAAAAGAAAAAAAAAACCCATAATAAGAAAAAGCATTTTCACTAAAAGATATTTTAAATGCATTTTATTTTTTTTTTGTTCATTTACAATGTCTGATATTTTTGTGTATTTTAGATTGTTTCATAATACGTAATTTACAACATTAAAATTATGCTAGCTCACACGCAGAGTATTTGTTTATATAAGAAAAGGGAAACGGATATGCATTTTACTTTTTTAACTTTTTATTTCTTCATTTCTCTGTATTTTCCATTTTGGGAAAAAATAAACTTGTTTTTGTTATATAATATTCAAATGACAGAGATTATTTACTTTAAGAAAAAACAGAAAAAAAAAATGAAAATTTCCCTTTAATAAAATTTAAAAACTTATAAAAATATTTTCGAGAAAAGTAAAAGTTTTATTTGGTTTTTTATTAAAAAAATCAACGTAAATAAAAGTACATATGTGGAATCCCTAAAAAAAAAAAAATTTCTTTTTGTTTTGTTTTTCCTTTTTTAAATGCCAAGTTCATATGCGTATGTATGTAAATAAAATTAGAAATCTGGAGTTTGACGTGAATAAAAGTAAAACGCTAATACTATATAATTAATATTGATATTTTGTCTTGATTACATTTTATATGTTAAAAATCAATTCATAATAAAATTACAGTCGTTTTTGAATTACAAACATGAAAAGAGAGAAATTATTTGATTTTATTTTCCAATATGCATTAACATTAAAACTTTCTAATCAATTAACATTTTTGTCATATTTTTCATTAAGAGTCATGAGCAATAAGTCTAATTTAAGATCAAGTATAAAATTTTTACATATTCAATTTTAAGAAGTTTCTAGATTTTTTTAAACAAAATTCTCAAATTTTAGATAATTCTATTTCAAATCAATTCAAAATATACGTTATAGGTGTTAAAGAAATTTATTAAAAGAACTTCAATTACAAGTTACTTATGCACATGTACACTGTGCAACAAGTGATTGTAGGTTCACCCCTATGTTTTTTGATAGAGTCAATAGATAGAACCAATAGATATTTCTATTCCTGGGCATTGAAAAAATAAATAAATAAAGGTGAACCCGATCACTTGTAGCACAGGTACATACATATGTACAAAAAATACTCTCTATAAACATTTTGTCGGTTAAAATTTAAAACCGTGTAATTAATTTGTAAATTTTTCAATGACTTGATTTGATTTACTAATTATTTATTCTTAATACTACACATAGTACATATTAGTATGAATTTGTATTGATGAAACCTACACTATTTATAGATAATAATCATATTGTTGAATAAACATTGTTTAAGCATTAAAAATGTTGATTGAATGATGAGATAATTGAAAAGTAAAAAATGTTTAGCATATAATTAACGATTCAACATAAAAAGCCAAATATGAAATATTACAATGACACAAAAAAGAAAAAAATTAATAAATAAATAAAAAAGTCATAATACAATTTAAATTTATTTTCGTTAATTATAATCGACATTTATTTTATTTACACTTTATGGCATATCTTTCGTAATTTAATTTTAATTACATTCATCTCTTGTTTGGTAGGCAGATTTAAAAAAAATTTTTGAATGTCTTACGAATACAATTTTTTTTAAACATGGATCACGTATTTGTATATTTTTTATCTTAACGTTTTTTTTTTTGTCATTGTACTTGAGATTCATTTGAAAAGTATTAAAGTCAATCAGAAAAAATTATAAATAAATAGAAAAAAAACAATAAATGAAAATCGTGTGCGATTTCTAACAAAAAAAGATCCCACGAATTTGTTTTTTCGGAAATAGAAGATTAGTCAACGTAAATTATTTCATTTTTATTTTCTTTATTTAGAGATTTTTTTTTTTTTATTATTGCTTTATAATTTTTTCATTACAATTTGTATTCATCAATTTAAAAAAATAGATAAAAAAAAATTCTTAATGTTATGATCATAAGTATGGAATTATTGAATTGTTACTAAGCCATAATAATTACTTTAAATTTTGGTTCTCATTATTTTCCATTCGCTGTTTTTTCATAAAGTGTGTATAGCTCTAAAAAGGTAAATAACCTATAGTCTGTCTATCAATAATTTCAGTGTACGCCTGTATGAAAACTGGCAGTAGTATTATTTAGGGATCACAAAAATACTAATTTAAAAAAATAAAAATAAAATTCAAGAGACACTGTTCTGTAGCACCCATCTTCCACGACAAGTAAAAGGCAACTGAATTCATGACTGGTCACTGGACTGGAGTCTGGATCGGATAGCATTATCAAGTATCAACATCAACAATTTGTGCTACTGCTATTGCTATATATTTATTCTATGTGCTATTACTAAATATACATACATGGAACATAAAATGAAAGTGTATGAAAATAGGAAAGCAAATAAGAATAACCGAAGAACTAAAAATTTGAATAAATAATTGAGTTGACTGTGAGGTTAATGAGATATGCAAGTTGGAAAAAAATAAAGAAATAGGGATGATGAATGATGATACGTATAGGACAGGAATATCATTTTACAACATATTTAAAAACTTTGTTCTGTTTTGTATAGAATAATTCAGGTTGGTTCGATAGAAATTATAAGAGAAGAAAAAATATACGTATATGTACATATCTACTCCCATAACGCGTCCACTGAAAATCCTTAATAGACAAACTATAGTTTTTTTTCCTTTCTTTTAATATAACACACATTTTTGTACATTTGAACATATTTTTCTTTTATTTTATTCTTGAAGGAAAAATATTTTTAAATTTTCTTTGTCATATTGTTCACATGTATGTAGGTACTTATTTTTATGTAAAATAACATAAACTACGCTAATATGTACATTACGTAACCACATAAAATGTAAATAATACAAACATTATATTTTACAATGAATAATTACGAATGCATATGTAACCTGTATTATTGTATTAAATAAACGGTTTGTGTAGGTATTACATTATTGTAATGTAATATTACCTTATTTCCTGTTATAAGTGTAATTTAATATATTCAAACACATAAATGTGAAAAAAAAAAATATTTTATAATTGTTGTACACACATTTTTCTATAGGGTAATTGAATCTAAATTTTCTTTTCTGTTATTTGAATTTGTTGTTTGTTATTTATCTGATGCTTCCAATTTAATTTTATTTTATATATTATTTTGATTAATTTATTATATTATATTTTGTCAATAATTGTTTTTTCCTTTTTTTTTTTTTGTATTCGAGTTAATAAAGTCTTTATTAGCCTACAAGCAGGTAATAAGGAAAATCATAAATGACTGTTAGAAATTTGAAATTTTCAAAATTTGAATATGAAATTTTAAGTTTAACAAAGGCTATTGATCAAGACAAAGGTTATTGACAAAGGCTTTTAAATTATCTTTTTAAGAAAAAAAAAAAAAATGCAAATCATCAAAGTTTGTAATATCTACACGTGAAGTTTTAAAAAAAAATTATAAATTGGAACATTCACCTTATAAAAATTTATAAAGACTCTTAATGTATATTATTGCATTACAAATATCCGGAATAATAATTGTTAACTTATTATTTATATGAGTCTATGTACCTATATTTTATGAAATCGTTATATTACAAAAGCACAATTTTTTCTTGTACCCATAGATTTACCTTTTTTTTAAATAATTTTTTCTCATTTTTTTTTTTTCATTTTTTTAATACAAAAAAAAAAAAGAAATGATTTTGCTTAGTAATTGCCAGCATTAATATAAAACCAACAATTATAAGAGGCCTATAGTGTATATACTATACAGAATACAGATACGCATATCTACACGAATACATGTAATATTAGGTAAAAGAGCAAATTAGTAATGATCAGAATGAAGTAATAATAAATGTATGTTAAATTACTTACTTATATATTTTACTTACAATTGAAGTTAATCAGTTAGTTAGCTGGTTTGTCAGTCATTCAGTCAATATACAATTTTTTGAAACTAGTCAAACATTAAATTATATTATTTTAAAATTAACTTTTGAACGATTATATTTATTTCTATATTACATTTAGGTACAGTGCATATATTTCATTTTCTATTATTGTGGATCATTTATAGTATTTATATGTATATGCATTTGTATAAATCAAAGAAGAAGAAAGAAAAAAAAAATTATTTTTCCATCACGATCTTCGTGGTTTTAACGGTACTTTATCACAAAAATTATTATTAACAATAGTTTGAACGAATACGTGTATATTAACTATACTATACAAATGCTCGTAATTTATTTATATTATTATTGAATCAAAGAAAATTCTACATACATAAACAGTACATCATCTCTTCTATAGTTACCATCTCATATACATATACGAGTACATATGTGTACGTCATGTAGTCCTATATCGGTGGGCCATGAAAAAAAAAGGTATATGTATATATTTCTTTTACAAAAAAAAAAAAAAAAAATATTAAGCAACACACCTTATGACCTCGTAACCTTCAAAAATGTGAAACCATGCCAATCTTTTCCTTCAGTACTCTTTTCTTTTTGTTTTTCATTATAAATGCTATATTAAATTTAGATATAGTAGGTATATCGTTAAAAAAAATATCATCAGTTTTGTTTTTATTGAAAAATATTTTCTTAACTGCTAACTATACGGGTTTAACTTAAACTTGAACCATTAGAGTATTATTAGAAAATTTTAGTGTATATTAGCACATACTCAATTGCAATAGTATAAATCATTTTTTATTACAAACAAAAATACTTACGTACCCATATGGGTCACATATATGTATGTTTATATCAAATACATATGTAGGTATATCTGTATATAATTAACATTTCACTTACTATAGTACTACATAGTGCATAAATAAATATACAAAAACTGTTATTTTCTGGGACATAAAACCCTTTTACAAGTATTAAAAGGTATTGTATATACCTAACATATCATTTTTGTACTGTATTCCTATTTTGTACAATCAAGTACAATGCTATAATAGAATTTATATTATATTATACATAGCCGTTAAGTCCATGAATCATGATAAATGGAATACATATCTCGGTCAAGTTCTATCTCATAATGTTAATAATGGTAAATGACGACGGCGACAACGATGTTGATGATGATGATAGTGATTACGATATGAAGAAGGAAATATAATCAACAAACTATAAAATATATTTTTACTATGTAAACCATATACATACATATATGTACATGCTTGTGTTTATATATGCATATGTATATCAAACCAGCTCTCTAAAGTTATATCTAACCTACATATTGCTTTATAGTAAGTTGTCAATTAACAAAAATTCTTTTTTTTTATTAATTTTTTATTTTTTTTTTATTTTTAATATGCTGTTATTTATTCAAGCACTACAAAAAAAAAATGTAGAAGAATTTGTTTATTTTTTTCTTAAGATTTTTTTTTTTTTGTTTTTTTTTTTTAAAAGTCATTAACTTTTCCTCTGTAGGCATACTACACTATGTTCATTTACATATAATGTGCTATATGTGTTGAACTTATCTTACGATAAATAAAATATTGATTGCAATCATCAATGATAGTGAATATACAGAAACTGGTAAAAAAAAATCAAATATATACTTAATAAAATAAAATGTAATGAGGAGGATGATAGACATTTTATTTATATGAATATATGTGCATTTATACATAAATGAAATTTTAATTTAAATCTTAAGATAAGGTTTGGTTTCTGTAAAAATTTTCTTTTTGTTTTTTTAACTTTATTTGCTCATAAGAAAATGTACCAAATTAATGTTTCTTATTTTCTATTTTCTTGTTTTCATTTAAAATGTTTTTTTTTTCTCTAATTTTTGTTGATGTGTAATTTTGATTTTTAGGAGTGGTATTTTATTAGTTATTATTTGTATTTTTTTTTTTTTTATTAAACATCAAATAAATTATAAATTTACGAATATGCATGATATAAATTGCATTTTATATTTCATCCTATTTGAATTCCAAAAAAAAAGAGTACATGAGTGTAAAGTAAAGATAATTACCATTTTATTAAAATATTTTATTTAAATTATTGAATTTTTTTTTATCAATTAAGAAAGATCGATCATGTATTTTTATAATTTAAAAAAAAAAAAAAACGTTAAGAAAAATTTTGAAAATTTATTAACGTATGATAATGTTATCGTATGACAATGTTGCATATTATTTTCTCAAATTTCATTCTTAATATTTAAATCGTATTTTTATCTAATTTATTTTTTATAAATAAGAAATTTTCATCTGTTCAAGAAACATTAAAATCTGATTCTATGAAATTGTATTTAAAACTAAATACGTAAATAAAAAAATCTTACAGTACACAATAAGTTTTTTTTTTTTTAAACGAATCAATTTGAATTTAAACTTAATACATTAAATCTATGAGAGCGTTAAATTACGTATTCTCGTAGTTCATTATGAAATTTTCAATGTTATTTAAAAATTTAAATTTAAAATTTTTTCCAAAATAAAAATCTATTAAAGTTCCGCATATGAGTACAAAAATTTGAATATAAAAATCATTTATCAAAAACGAAAAAAAATTGCACAGAGCATTTTATACATACAAGATTTCTTGTTACACCATTTAAATACAATATAGGTACATATATATGTGTTCAAAGTTAAAAATTTGAAATTTTCAACTATTAGATGACATTCAAATATTTTTTAATTAACAATTCAAAGATCTAAGATATCAGATAAATGGAATAATAAATGCGTGTATATGTATGAATTTATATGAAAATTGTATGAAAACTTATTTCATAATTTCACATGTATGTACACATGTTTATAAGACATCCGTAAAATATAGTACTAGTTGAAAAAATTTAAAAAAAAAAAACGTTTTAAATTTATGATTCATGCCCAATGGTAAGTGGTAATACTACACTAAATTCTTCTTTTTTCTTTTTAAAAAGTTGATTTCAAAACATGAAAAGAAAAATTCGATACGGTGTTACATTTTGATTTTCTTATTTATTTATTTATTTTTTTTTTTTTTTTCATAAATTGAAAATGAAGAAAAAAAGTCAATTAGCATGTTTTTCATTTAATAAAATGTACCATAAGGAAAATAAGAAGAGGAACTCAATTAATGGCTAAATTAATTAACAAATTTTAGAATACAAGAATAATTCAAGAATAATAAGTAGGTAGAAGTGGTCGCTTGCCAAATTCCAGCAAGCTCACTTAGGCCAGAAAGGCCCATTGCGATACCACACCAGGAATTTTTAAAGATCGAACTACCTCGAACGTCTCAGAAAGCCCAAAAGCCTCTTAACCGAAATCTCTCCTAAGTAAGGAGAGGTCTTGAAAGAAGGCAACTCCAAGAAAACTTTCTCTACTTCTAGAGAGCGCCATGCAAATTCAAGTATTAAATTCCCAAAGATTTTCAAATAAATTTTGTGAACATTAAATTTAATTATTACAACATATGCGTATTATAATAATAACGAAAATATTAACTGAAATGCTTGCATATATGAACATGTATATGATATGATGCGATAATAGAAATTTATGAAAATTACATAGTATTGATCATAATCATATACATCATTCATCTCTATCCAATAATGCAATTATTAATTATGGTCATGCATAAATTTTCCATATATTGAATTTAATCATTTTTAAATTTATTACTATACAAAGATAAAATTAAATAATGTTAACGTAAAAATTTCTCATAAATGTATAATCATGTTATTAAATATCGTGTAAATTATTACAATTTTATCAAATTATAATTATCTAATAACTAATAATATTATATGTATATGTATGTGTGTAGCCAAGATATGATCTCGTGATTGTGATAAAAAAAAAAAATTTTTTTTTTTTTGTTAATGTGTCCATACGTACATATTTTAGTAACCCATAAGAACTTGTTTTTGCACTGTAATTACATCTATGTACGTAAAATCATTTGTACCCAAATCCATATACAAATAAGGTGGCTCTATCATGTGCATAGGTATATAGTCTATATTATATAAAAAAATGTGCTTTTTAACATTTCGTAATGTTTATAATTAACAAAATAACAATTAATTACATTCTGTTAGTACATGTAATTATCACTTTCCTATTCAGGAAAATAATGTGTATGTATAATTACAAAAATTTAAAAAATTTTTCCAAAAATTTTAAAATTTCTATTAAAATTTTAAACATCTGCAATTTATTATTTTTTTTTTTTTAACAACTCCATTGATTATAAAAGATTTTCGTTTAAAAGACAACAAGAAAGAAAAATGAAAATCAGCTTTAGAAAAGCGTACAAAATTATCATGAGAAAACTTAATTAATCAATAAAATATATGTAGATAAATACATTATATATACGTTACAAAAAAATTTAAATAAAAATTTCATAAAATTTCATAAATGTATGCATTTTTCAATCATTCATTTCTTTTATAACATGTTTAAATATGCATAAAAAGTAACGATTTTCATACATACATATATGTACGTACGCCAGTCCATGTTCATATGAACTTACATATATGTGCACTATACGTATAAATTAGGTCATGGTCGTGATTGTAAATTTCATGAAGAAAAAAAAAATATATATAGTATATAAAAATAATAATAAAAGAAAAATGTATTGTAAAGTCATAAATTTGTAAATACATTTTTTTTTGTTTTGTTTTCTTTTTTTAATGTTTTGTTTTGTTATTATAAATATGAGATACTTGGTGGTATATCTCATTATTATAAATACTTTAGTATACAATACAAGATATAAAAATGATATGACATGATATCGAAATTTAAAAATATAAAATAATAATAAAAGAAAAGATAATAAAAAAAACTAAAAATAAAAATAAAAAATAAAATGAATAAAAATTTAAATGATTTTGTTGTTAAACATATTTTTATGTCATGTACCAAACATTTAAGTACACAATATTTAAAATGTTTATAAAACAGAACATACTACGTGTGTACACTAAAATTATAACAGTGTTTGGGGATATATTGTACGTACATGCAATGCACACATACATGTGTATGCATATAATTAAAAATGTGTGTATGTAACGTATGTTTTGTATAGAGTTTAAAAATATTATATACATAGGTATACATAAATTTATTTGTATTTGCACACTTACAAGATCTATAAATACATAAAGTAAATTTTCCATCAAGATATTAATAATGTTATATCCAAGATATCCAAGTATTTTAATTATTATATTTAAGTGAAAAGAGGAAACAACGAAAAGCCAAAAAAAATAAAATCATTTTACAAAATAAAAAAAATGAAAAATTTTTTTTTTCTTATTTACCTTTCACACGAATTACTTTCAATACTAATTTTTAATGTGCAACCAGAATGACGGTGTGTATAAATATGAAATGTATGTTAATAGTATTAATATTTGTATAATGTATCTATACAGGTATAAAGGTGTATTGTCGTACATACATATATTGTACATATCACCTATAAAAATTATTCACATATTATGATTGCAATTATCATTCTTTTTATATAAAATTTTTTAATAAAAAAATAAAAAATAAAAAAAAAATATACAACTTTTTCCTGGAATTCAAAATATGATATATTGTATAAATTAAAATTTTTTTCATTACATACAAGATACGGGTATTTAAAGTACAACATTCATATTTATGTTACCATTCACATCATCACGTGCTTTTTAAATATTTTATACATGTTTGTACAATATAATATATAATAACAAGGTAAATTAAACTTGATTAAACACACATTATTAGAAATCAATTATGTCCATATAATTGCTTATTTAATTATTAAATTAAAAATACACATTATATCAATGTTGTACACATTTTGTAGTAAAAGTGAAAAAAATCTCTTTGTATATATTAATTAAACTTGTATAAGAAAAATCGATTTAATTGTGTGTATGTGTGTTTTTTAAATAAATTATTATTTCTGGCTTTAAATTACGTAAATTATTGACATACTTTGAAATATGTATATAACCACTTTCGAAGATTAAGGAAATTTTTCTTTTCAATATAATTAAATTCGATTATATGCATAATGTGCATATGCACATAATTTAAAAAAAAAACATATGTTTGTATGGATTCGTATTCGATGTGATATGTACATATGTTGTCAACTGTATATTTTATTTTATTTTAGGAAAATGAAGCAAATGAATTTATTTAAAAAAAATAAATAAAATGCTGCAGTTATGCGCCATATATGGTACAATATACCTAATATATGCATTTTATATTGTTTTATGATACAAACGATATCATATGCAATTGTTTGTGTTACGCGATATTATTTGCAAAATGCAATTTTATGACTAAAAACACACATATTTACAAATGCATATGTATTCTAAAATGTAATTTTTATTTTACATATGGTAGATATTTATTTTTATCTAATTAAAAAAAAAATAACCGACCTAACACAAACTTTTTATCATTGTTTATATTTTATTTTATTCATTATTATTATTATTTTCAAAATTTTTTTTTATTGTCACGTAAATTTCTTAATGTTATATTTCTTTTCAATATTCTTCTTATATTAGTTTCTTTTTTTTTTAAATATAAAAGGATAAAAAAAAAGCGAAAATAATCAGAGTAAAAAGAAAAAGCGAAATGAAAAGGTGATAAAGTAACAGCAGCATACAATACGTTAAGGTATCGCAAAAATTCTTTTTTTATTTTTTTAATTTCCTTAATTGATGCAGAAAATAACAAAGATTACTAACAATCAATTGCATAAAAAAAGTATATTTAAAACAAATAACAGTAATGACAGTTTTATAACTAAACCGTTAAAAAAAAATAAAACAAATGAACAATTGTGCAGGGTAACAATGAGAAAAACAAAATTTATCCGTATTTGAGAGTAAATTGGAAATTCGATCGTTGGTCGTCATTTATGTGCATATTTTCTTTTAGTTTTCCAGAAGAAAATGCAACAAAGATTTTCAATTGTTTTCTAAAAATAATAATTCAATTCATTTTTAGAATTAATTTAGTTTATATGGGTACTTCTTTGCTCTGTTGTTGTACTTTCAATCACCCTTCATATACACGTTATGTATAGAACTGGTATGTAAGGTAAGTACATTCTATTTTTATTTTTTATTTTTTATTTTTTATTTTTTTCTTTTTTAATTTTATACAATAGAACCTGCAACATTATTCTCGAATATTTTCACCTGATCATTTGGTATAAGAGATGGAAATTTTTATTTAACTGCTTTATATTATGTACCATATATGTATGTTTAATATCATATGTAATATGTGTAGAATTATTTAAAACATATGAATGCACAATTCACATATCTACATGCAGAATTAAATATATAAAAAAATAAAATATATATAAAAAAAAAATACATATATTAAATTATAACTAGGTACAGAACGGTACGATATTCATAAAATAGTTATACATTGTATTATACATATATACCCGTTATATAAATAAATATATGTACATATGCGTGATTAAACATACAGATACATACATTTAAATATGTATGTAATTTTTGCTTATATAGTGGGTATTTTTTTTTTTAATGTGGTATAAAATTGCCGATTACTGACTGTAACTATACTAAAACTAGAATTATTGAAAAACCACCTGGAGACGAGGTCGAAAGATACGGTTGTATGTGTATATATTTATAATGTATGTACATCTTATTGTACAAACATATATACAATAAATATCTAGAGATATATCTTGCATTAAATACATATATATACGTGAATATACCATTAAAACATTACTAACTTATATTTTATTTTATTATAACAACTTAACATCATTGTGTCTTGTGTCTACACAATATCTATATACACCTATGTATATATGAATATGGTAAAAATAACAATATCGCACCGTTGGTTGTTGTTTCGCGATTATTATTGCTATTATTATTATTTTTTTTTTGTAATATAAAATTTTTTATACATACAGGTAAATCTTTATAAGCTCAGGTATTGTAATCTATATCATGTACAACAGGTATGACATGATATTATTATAATATTTAATTATACACGCGTGTATATGCAATTTTGTATGTACTTACATATAATTCTTTGGTGTTTGCATTTGTAACAGAAAAAGCCGGACTTTGAAAAAAAAAAAAAACAACAAAAGATGTATCTTGTATTAAATATATTATATGCACTTGGTCTGGATTTTGTTCAAAAATCCCATATACTCGTATAAATGTATAAATATGTGTATATAAGTGTGTGTGTGTGCAGAAGTTAATACATATAATATATCAAATGTACCATTAATATGTATGTGGTATAATACACCAGTTAAAGAAGTATCATCTTTAAAAGATGCATCAATATATAGAAAGGTTTTGGTTTTGGTTTAGAAAACAGTAAACATACATTGTATATACAACATACATATAATGTATATCAATATGAAAATCGAAGAAACTGGTTACACGAATTCTTTAAAAAATTCTGTTTTTTTATTTTTTTAATTTAATTTGCAAAGTATCTTCTTCGTTTTTGACATACGAATAAAATAAACAGGTAACAGACTCTATAAATACCTACATGCATGATATTGAAAAATTTTCTACATTATCTTCTGCTCATTGATCTTATAAGAGAAATTATAAATAAAATAAAAGGAAAAAAAAAATAATAAAAATCAAGTACATGTTGTACTGTATATATAAATGTAAAATATACATAGAAGTTAATAATACTCGTAATATATACTTGTATCTATACGTTATGTACAGTGCATGTGCGTACAGGTATGTAAGTTAATTATGTGTATTTTACACACAATGAATCTTTGCAATAATTTTATTTTTTTCTTCATTTTTATTTAATAAATATATTTAGTTGAATTTACGATTTTTATTTATTTATTTATTAATTTTTTCTTCTTTTTTTTTTTTTTTTTTTTTGTACTTATGTTTATGTATTTTTATTATTTATTCCCTTATTCTTTTTATTTAAGAATATATTATTATTATATATTGTTGTAGCTGTTGTTGTTGCTACTTTAAATTAGTATACATATATATAAGTCGTCATCTTCATCGTCATCATCATTGAAATTAATATGCCAATAATACACTTTATTCAAGAGATCGTTTGATCTCTACTCTGGTCCCTTATGTATGTATGTATGTGAAAAATGTATAATATTATGATATATTATTGTTAAGTGCAGATTTTGCCACACTTTTTATTTGTAAAAAACAAAAATGAAAAAAAATAAAAAAAAAATATTAAATTTCAATTGTCTGATACATTGCATATAAAAGATGAAGAAAAAACAACGAAAATTTTCTTTCTTAAAGTTTTGATATCAACCAATCAGAGAATAAAAAAAAAAAAAAGAAACAGAAGAATGAAACCAAACATAAAAAAAACAAAAAATGAGGTGCATAATATGATTTACTAAATGAATATAAAATATATTTTATGGTTTCATATTTCAATACAAAATAAAAAGAAAAACGTTTTTCGTTTTTTATTTGATACAAAGATGAATAAAAAAAAAAAAAAAACACGAAATAAAATTTTACTGTATGGTGTACACTTTATTTCATAAATACGAGTATGTATATGGTAACATAAAATTTTTTTTTTTTTTTAAATTTTTTAATCTTTGGGTTTTAAATTAAGTTCTTTTTTCTTCTGTGTATATTGAGAAGTGTTTTTTAGGTAAAAAAAAAATAAAAAAAAAAATTGAAAATACAGAAAAAAGGATTTAAGTATTCATTGGAGTAATTTTCTCTCTTTATTTATTTATTATTTTTTTCAAAATAAGAAATGTGACACCTTTTTCGAAAAAAAAAAAAAAAAAATCTTATTTCGTAAATATTTTTTTTCTTCCAGTTTTTAAATACACCGTTCGTGAGAACATTATAGGTATACTTTTTATTTGTTTATTTTTTTTTTTTACTTTAAATTAATTTGAATGATTTTGTACTTGTATATACTCTATATAGTAATTTAAGACAAAAATATGAAATACTTGCATGATTAAATTTAATTAATTAGTGTGTACAAATTTTCGAAAGTTTATTTTTAAAAAAATTGTATTATATTTTGGTGAAGGTTTTTTTTTTTTTAGAGTTAGTATATTCAACATACGTAGATAGATGCAAAAGTACAATAAACAAAAATAAAAAAAAAACCAGTATTAATTTTACCAGTATTATGTACACACATGTGTAATATTCGTTATATTTATAGAAATTTAAAAAAATTTAAAAAATTATCTTTTAATGCAATTTAAGTGCAAAATTGGGATTTTTTTTGTGAGTTTAAGAAAAAAAAATTTTTTTTTTTTTTCAGTTAAATAAGACCTTGACTATAGAATAGCCTTTAACGCGATTTAACATTTAAAGTTAAGTAACATTTTTGAAAATAATTTTGTTTCCATTTAAAATTACCAAATCTAAAAATTAATGGTTCAACATCTTCATGAATTTTATTTTTTAATTAAACGGTTGAATATTTTTTCAAAAATTATTACAATACTGTGTTTTATGTTAGTTTGAGGTTTAATAGACTGTAGTGTTGAATAAATAAAAAAAAAAGTTTGGCAAAATTTTCTCGATAAAAAAAATATAAAAAAAAAATCTCGATAAAATAAATATTTAAAAAAATTTATGCATATACGAGTATATATGTATATGTATATAAGTAAAAAAAATTAGATAAATTGATTGATTCAAATTCAAATTCAAAAAAAAAAAAAGAAACGGAAAAAAAAATTAAGAAATCATAGCGAAAGTCTTAATTGATTAAATTTGGTATTTATTTTTTATAACCGTTTTATGTATGCTATACGTGTCATCGTATATGTTAATTATATCAAAGTAATAAATTCATTTTTATAAATTTCTCTTATAAAATAAATTAAATGTATGGATTTAAAAAATACAAAAAAAAAAAAAAAAATACCACACACATACATAATTTTGAGGAAAAAAAAAAAAAACAAAATTTGAAAGCGAAAAACAAAAAAAAAACGTTTGTCTGCATAATTTATTCATCATATTATACAGATTCGTATACATGCATATTTACATATATGTCTGTTTAAAAAATTTTGGAAAATATGAAAATTCTTATATGTTTTTCTCATTTTTATTTTTTCATTATATGTATATGTGTAATATATTATTCATATATATATTTTTAAGCTTCTTACTTATTTTATGTGTCTTCTTAATACCCGACTAACTTCTTAAATAAAAACAAAAACATTTCACTAAAAAAAAAAAAACAAAAATTAAAGAAAATTTTTCGTCTTTTCGTATCTTTATGATATTTTTCAGTTAATCGCATCATCTGTTAATAATAGTTATAAATGCGTTTATGATTTGTATGTGTATATGTAAATGAATACATATATATACTTACATACATAAATTTGAATTTTATGTGTGAAAAAGTCATTATTATTTATTATTTTCAAATACATAAATGAAAAGAAAAAGTAAAAATACGGAAAAGATTTCAAAGGAAAATAAATGAAAAAAGAAAAAATTGAAAAAAAAAAAATACTTATATATGTATATATAATATATGTACAGTGGATAAAAAGAAAAACATCATTTTAGCGCCGTTAAATAACCGTCAAAAAGCCGTTAACTAAAAATATGATTAAAAAAAGGTAATTTTGTATATATATATATTTTTTTTTTCTTAAAATATCTTCTCACATAATGTTATATAAAATATACATACTAGTATATGTGTGTATATTAACGTCTGCAATACGATGTGATAAATTATGATTGATGATATCAAAATAATCAACAACTGTTGTATACAGCTTTTAAATACAAATTATACTGAATGCATATATGTGTGTTTGTGTACTTAATAATATTTAAAAAAAAAAAAGAACAACAAAAACCTTTTTATGTTTTTTTTTTTTAATTTTAATAACTAACTATAAAGATAAGCTAAATGAAAAATATCACATTGTCTGGTATACATATATAGAATATATTGAAAGCCATTTTTACGCAAAGTTTAAAAAAAAAAGAAGAAAATTACATTTCATTTAAAAGATGTATAAAAACTTCATTGAAATCAGTTCATTACGTATTACACATGCACTTTTAATGAAAATATTGAAAATAACATAGTACATTCCTAATTATCACCACAAATTATTCAATGTATGCTGTTAATTTGAATTATATGCATGTAAATGATGTCAATCTAATGTTTTAACAGTGTCATTATATTTTATATACCATATATTTAAGAACATCATGTGCTTATATATAAATTATGAATTAATATTTTTTTGAAATTTAAACCAATTTCAATGACTTTGACCATTTCTTTGCTTTGATTTAATTTCAATGACTCATATCAATTTTTCACTTGAGAATTTTGATGAAGGTTTTACACTCTTATAATTACTTCAAACCTTTAGAAAAATCTAAATTCATGAAAATTATAATTAACATGTATCGTATACTGGTACAAAATCAATTTTCCTATTATTTTTCACAGTATAGATGAATGGATACCGACAAGAATGTATGCTAAAACCTTCAAGATTCGTTTCATTTAATTCAAAATTTCACACATTCAAATGTTCAGTTACAATAAAAATTGCAACAAGACAAAAATAAACAGAAAACATCTTAAAATTCTTTTAATTTTTTCTTAAATAAATTTTGTAACGCTTTAATAAAAAGTAAAAAAAAAAAAAAAAAAGAAGAGATTTAATAAAATATAAAATTTAAAGCGCTTTTAAACGCTTCATTTAAAATGCTATTATAAAATTACTAATAAAAATGTTGTTATTGTTTTTTTAAATGGTGTTCTATGTTGGTAATATTATTTTTAAGTTTCATATTTAATGTATGCAGTCATTTTTGAAATTACAAAAAAAAAAAAGAAAAAATAAAAAATTGTTTAGTCTTGATAATTATTATAATCCAAAAAAAAATTTTTATTAAATTTACAAAATAACACCAGAATGTTATATACAACATAAAAAAGAATTTTTTTTTTTTAAATATTTTTTGTACCATTTTATGTAGATTTCGATATCTTTATATGGAATATCAGCATTTATGCATGTACCAATAATTGTATGTATTTGTAAAACATGTAAAGTGTATATGAAAGTTTTATTTTGACCATCTTTCGTGAAAATACCTTGTAAGAAATTTTCATTTTTTTTTTCTTTCTTGATTTTATTCTTTATTTTTTTTTTTTTTTGTTTTTTTATATTTATTTGCGGTATCGGAACAACAAACAACAAAGATTTTCATCGTCGTCAATTCGTTTCAGAAATTTTTAGTATCACAATATTTCAAGATTGTTGGTTGAATTTTCTGTTTTTTTTTTGTTTTTTTTTTTTTTTGATACATGTGCATGTATACATGTTGATGCTGTTTTTACTTCAAGTTCATCTTTAAATACTTTATTTTATTTAAATTTTTTTTTTTTATTCCAAAGTGTTTTATATATGTACAATTTTTTTTTTTTTTGTTTTGGTTTTTTTTTTTTTGTTTTTTGTCGTATAACTTTAAGATTGGTTTCGGTTGATTGACCGCTAAATATTCCATGTTACTGGTTTATTTTATTTTTTTCTGGTATATTAAAACTAACTTCGTTTTTTTTTTTCAAATGTTTTTTTTTGTAATTTTTTCTCATTTTCGCAAAAAACAAAATATGTAAGTACATCAAAATTAAATTTTGTACTTATATAAAAAAAAACAAAAATTAAAATTAAATTGAAAATAGCTTTTAAAAAAAAGCAGGAAAATATATGGACAGGATCAAAACAATATATTATCAGTTTTCGTTGCTTGTTGTTGTTAATATTTTTTTTTTTTTAAATAAAATTTGAAATGTTAAAATATAATGTTTTTTTGATGTTATTGATTTATGATGTAAAAATCTTTTAATTGAATTTTATTTGTATTTTGAAGGTCATTATCATTTGTTATATTCCATAAATGACGAAAATACATAACTTGAATATGTTCAATATTACACGTGTATTCTATATAGCTTCAAATGTATGTAGGTATTCAAATAATTAACGTTTTGTTTTTTTTTTTTTAATTTTTTGTGGCTGTTAATGGACAATTACAATTAATCATCATTAGAAGAACATGATGGCATTACCATAATTATGAATTTTATTTATTTTTCTTCTTTTTTTTTTGTCAAACAAAAAAAAAATTTTGTCAAATTAATGATGAAAAAACAAAAAAAAAAATTGCACAGCATGTCCATCAGATATTTCTTGATTGTATAGATAAAATTAAAACGGTTATGAAAATATGGAAGTTACTTCATACCTTTTACTTCTTTTAATTGAAAATGAGATTGTAAATAAATTGAGAATTTCTGTTTTGTCAATGGGAACTATTTAGGTATGTATGTTCATACATAAATTTAAAATTTATCTGTATAGAAAATCAAAGAACTGATTTTGATATGCTTGAATTTTTTATTTTAAAATTTGATTTGAGAATTAAACCATACAAGGACATAAATATAAGGTACTATTTGAAAAATATTGAAATACATGAAAATTATAATCATGTAAATTTTGAATAAAAAATAATTTGTACATATATTAATGCCCATATTTCTTTCAGATAGCTATTTTGGACCATGGTTTTGTACGGAAGTGTAAATTTAAAAAAAAATATTAAAATTTATCATTTATTTTATTTTAATTTTTTTTTAAATGTTTTTATAATCGTCATTTAAAATACATTTGTTTAAAGGTATTTAAAACTTGTAACAGCTAAAACTGAAAATTAATTAACATGTCAACGAAGAAACACATTAAACATTAAAATTACGATACAATAAAAATGAAGTACTTAAAAAAAATTTTTTTTTAAAGCAGATAAACATATGTTTTTGAAAAATTTTTGTTTTTGTTTCTAAACTTAAAAATTAATAAAAATACACTAACGAAATATTTATCTGAAATTGAAATTTTGAAATGAACAGAGCACATAGCACACATATGATATAATTGTTCAAAAAAAAAAAAATAAATAAATAAATAAATAATAATAATAAAAATTATTATTTGCCCCAAATTTTTGTATTACATCTCAACAAACACATTTATACATACATATGTATATCTCTTCACAGAGAGGTAACTTAAGAAATTTTACACCTACTTGAGAATCTTTTAAGCTTTTATTTTATTATGTATTTCAAAAAATGAAACGAAAAAAAAAAAACAAAACAAAAACTAAATTTCTATATCAGAAATACAATACAGATGTATCTCAAAATTTACATATACGTATAATTTATTAAATTGCGAATGCATCAAAATTCATAATTAAAAAAAAAAAAAACAGTCTCAAAGTCGTTTATATCTGAACATGTGCTATCCTCAAGTAAATATGACAAAAATTAAAATAAATAACGGTTTTTTAGCAGATATATCTTTTTTTTTTATAATGAACAAATTTTTTTTTTTAATTATTTTAAATAAAATATCAATAAAATTTTTCATGCATACCTACATACAATTTTTTTTACAAAATCACATAATCATAAAATGGATTATTTATATTTAAATAATTTGAATTTATTTTTTAATAATAAAAATTTGAAATTATTTTCATTGTCATAATTATTATTATTATTTTTTTTTTAATAAAATTTATTTTAACAAATCGAGAAGGAAAAAAAAATTTTTTTTTTTAATGTTGTAACTGACGCCAATATAAAACCTTGAAATTCATTACTCCAGTAAATATTAAAATAAGTACTTATGTATGTATTACTGTGTAAAAGACAAATTTAGCTCAATAACAAACATTTAAAAAAAAAATATGGAAATTAAATAAAAGTAAATAATATGTAAATGGAAAATTTTAAATTATAATAAGAAAATAATAATAATAAAATAAAAATCTTACCATGATGTTCTTAAGCTTCTTACAGAGAAAATTAATAAAATCACACAAATAATATAAAATTAAATTTTAAAATTGTATCGAATAAAAATTAAAGATAATATGAAAATTTATAAGTAGATATTTATGATATGCATTTAAAAAAAAAAAAAAAATCTGTATGTATGTTTTTAAGATGTGTGTAAAGAAATTTATATAAAACTTGCACTCATAAGTCTGTATACAAAATAAAAAAAAATATATATAAAATATATTTCTTATTCAAAATTAAAAGGAATTTATTTTTCCTTATAAAAAAAAAATAAACAGAATTTATAAACACTTTTATATTACAAAAGACTCTTAATGTTACTGAAATAACTATATTACACCACACAAGACGTTTGTTTCTTCCACGTTTTTTTTTTGTCTGTTTTTCATATACTTTTATTTATTTATTTCTGTTTTATTTTTATGTTTTTTTTTTTTTTTTTTTTTTTTTTGTTAATAAATTTTGTTTATTTATTTGTTACGCTTACTGTTTTTCAAATTTTTTTTTCTTTTTTATTTACTAAGAAAAAGAAAGATTCTTTTCTTAAAACAAAGATATGATATTCAAAGTTCAAAATTGCCTCTATAAATGCATTCTTTTTTTTTTTTTCCTTGATTTTTTTTTTTTTTTTGTTTTTTAACTGGAAAGATCAAGAAGTTATATTTTTAAATTTAATATTTCACCGGATACACATATTATCTATATTATTACTTTTTTTCGTTTTTTTTTATATTTAAAAAAAGAAACTATAAAATTAAAAGATAAATTTTAGTTTTTAAAAATTTTCGTAGAGACAAAATTCGACACAAAAGTTAATAAAAAAAAAATGTTTTTAACGATACAAAAACAAAATTGGGACAAAGAACTATTACATTGATTATTATAATTAAATGACGGTTACTTCTTTTTTCTTTCAATAATAATCTTTTTCATTGAAACAGAACTAAACAAAAATATCTATAAATATGATTCGAACAGCCGCTAACAAACAACTGAATGGTCCAGGTATTCTACTTATTCTATAACAGTGTAATTGAAACCATCGTATTCGAATGATTTAAAAAAAAAAAGTAAAGCACAAAACAAAAATAACATCGAGAAGAGAAAAAAAGAGTCAATATATATGTAGATTTCTTACTGAACCTACATTTCCACCTAAAACTAACGATCATGTTAAAATCTCATCTACATATATACATATAGTATGTATCCAACCAATATTGACGAACTTTATAAGCTATAACTTTACTGTAACTACAGTACAGTATGTTACAAGTTCAGCAGTATGATGGATCTCAAAGTCCCAGACCCCAAAAAATTATTATTATAAAAGCCTTAACTTGGCCTGACTTGAATACTGGCTGGCATACTGGATAGATGGATGGATGGATGGATGGATGGTTTTGTTATTTAGTTAGTTGGATAGATAAATAATTACGTACAAACGTATATACAGGAGGACACTGGATTTAACTTGTTTTCTTAGTTAAGTCAGTAACTTATTTATTTATTTGTATTGTATGTATGAATGCATACACGCTTTTGATTTTTGCTAAGTTGAAGAACCACTTGTGCAGTTTTTGACTTTATTTCTTTTTTAGTTTCTGTTTTTATCTTTTATTTTTATTTATTTTTATTATATTTTACATACAATTTTTTTTTTTTTTTTTTTTTTTTTTAAATATTGTAGATATCCTACAATTTACATTATACCATTCATTCATTCAACGAAGAAATGAAGGAAAATAAGTCAACAAGAAAATATATAAGATTCATATGAATATATATTTATATATTATTTTATTGATAATTGTTTATATGTATTTGTGGTATAAAAACTCATAAAAGGTGGAGTACATAATATAATCATGAACGAAAATCTTATGCTTTTAAATATATAGATAGACATACATTTTGTACTCGTATATTTCATTCTATTGATTTTTAAACGATACATATAGGTATTTCTGGATAGACTGTACATAAAAAAGTACAAGAAATGATTCAAGTCCATTTCAAACAACCTACAAAAGTACAAATATAGTAAAACTATTAATTTAAAAATAAAAGAAAAAAAACTTATTTATGTTAACGTAAATCATTCATTCATATTATTATCTCTTTCTTTGTTTAATAAAATTTAAAAATAAAAAAATAAAATTTTTTTTTCTTATGCTATTAACGAATTAAGTACAATACAAAAAAAAAAATACAAATTTTAATTTATCAACTCTTATACTATATTTTGTTTAAAAATTTTCATTATTGCTAGCAATAAAATTAAAATTTTGTATGCAGTAAATACTACATGGTTTTTTTTTTCTTATCTTTAAAAAACAAAATGGGCTGCAATTTGTTACTGTTTAGATAACCCATTTTTCTCTATTATTTAAAACTCAATTATAGGTATTTCTATCCATTAAAAGATCAATTAACATTGTAAATAAAATTTGAATTAAACTCAATAACAATTTATAAAATCTTAATCTTTTAATAATATCATTAATAACACAAATCAATCAGGAAAAATTTCATTTAAAAAATAATAACAAATGTATGTAATATTATGTATAGGCACATTTTATATTACAAATTTTTTTTTTTTATAGACATTTCATGTTCATTATAAAATATAATTATTCTTTTAAAATGGGCTTTTTGTTTATTTCTCCACGTTTGAACTACATAAAATATTTAAAATAAAATAAAAGATATTGTATTACGTGATCGATAAACGACCAATGATTTTTGTTATTTTTGTTTTTTTTCTTTTCTTTAAATATAAAACAAAATAATGATGTAATTCAAATGAAATTTTCTGTGATGCAATTTTCAAGTATAAATAATCAATCATGTTCCTGAGATTGGAAATATGTCGTGATATTTTTATTTTTATTCGAATCATCTTTTATTGGATTATTTTTATTTAATAATGATGATGAATTTGTTTGTGCTATTGAAACAATTAAATTTTGTTCATTTTGAGATTGTTTTTGTTGTTTTCGTTCCTCTTCTTGTAATTTCTTAGCCACATGATAATCATGATGTTCTAAAATATTCACAATTGGTACTCGCACACCACATTCAGAACATATTTCTTTTGGTTCATTATCGTTTACAAGCAAATTTTCATTCAAATCTTGATCACTTTTTTTAATTAAAAATTTATCAAGTGTATTACTTCCTTTATTACTATTATTAATATTATTAATGGCTGTTTTATTTCCTGTTCCTGCCGTTATTGTTGAATTCATTTTTAATTTTTTTGCTGGTGGCGATTTAATCTTAGATTTAATCTCTTGACGATATGTTTCACGTTGTTCTTGACTTATTTTAAAAGCATAATGTGAATCTTTGTGAATTTGTAAATCGTATATCAAAATTTTATTTTTACATTCTTCACATTCAACATAATCACTGTCAGTTATTTTAGGCACTGCAAATTCAACATAATTTTTCACGTATTTATCGTCAGTATTATTTTCATCGTTATTTTCATACAAATTTCTACTTGTACTGGGAATAGCATCATTAAATACGCTTTCCATATTTTTGTCATTTTGATTATTTGAAATTGTAACATTATTTTGTTGACAATTAGTATCATCTTTACTATCTCTAACATCATCAGAAATATCATTAGCGTCTTTAGATTTGTCAATGTCTAATTTTTTCTTTGCTCTAATCGCATTTAAAAAAAATGATTTTTTCATTTCTTGTTCATTTTCATTACCAGGAAAATTTGTACTGAGATTATTTTCAGTTTTTTCATCATTTTGTTTCTTGAGATGAGCAGCAAAAAAACTTTTTATTGGTGCCACTGATAATTTTTTTTCTTTTTCTTCTAAATTAGTTAATTCTTTCGTTACATCTTCTGATATATCTGATGAATTTTTTGTTAATGGTAAATCTTTATTATCTACAGTAGTATTTTCTAATGTATCTTTCTTTTTCGATTGATTTATAAACATTTGTTTTAATGTATTTTGTTTCGTTTCAATTGTTTCAAATTTACCAACACTTATACCTAAAAATTTTATTGAATTGTTTAATTGATTTTCATTAGTATTTGTCTTATAAAATTGTTCAGAATTTTTTCGTATTAATTCAAATGCATATTTAGCCATTATTTCTGGTTCATATGAAACTGTATTTGAACTTCTTGAACTTGATACGTCTACACCATTTATTTCTTGTATATAACTAACAACCATCTGTTTTGCTTTACGATTATTTTCATTTACATCTTTTTCCATTCGTTCACATATTTCTTTTGATAATTCTAATAACCAATGATTTAATGTATTTACACCATTTATTGAATTTTTACCAGGGAATTTCTTACAACAACCTATACTTTTTGAATAAAATTTTGGTGTAACAGCTTCCAAATCGATACCACGAGCAATTAAATACAACCATGACCTATAAAATATAGGTGGGCGTTTTTTAGAAGTATTTTTTTTTTTTTTAAACTTTAAAATAATGCTCTTACCCATTTTTTTCATCAAATTTTCTTTGCAATTCACTTTCAAAAAATTGGTCTAAATCACCAATATACTTGACTTTGAGTATTTCGCAAACATCTTCTCCAAATTTTCCACCCAATCCTTTTACTTTTCCAACTGGTAAAGTACTGCAAATAAAAAGACCACGTACGGAAAAATTAATTACATAATCCATAGATATATATTTTCTATAAATCTTACGCAAATAAATTTCTAATTTGTTGCAATGGTAAAATGGTCTGTTTATTGGGTTTATTAATTCCACATGCCAATTTTGCAAGAATTTTATTATGTGCAATACCAGCTGAACAATCGTAACCAGTTTTCTCTTTAACTTGTTTTCGTATTTCATTAACAATTGATGCCCCAATCAATAGTTTTAAATCACTTTTTTTAATTGCCGGTAAATCTGTATCATCATATTCAAAATCAATATCATCTGGATCAAAATCAATGTTCTTTGAAACTTCTTGAATGTATTCACCAATATTATTATAACCGACGGCAAAAGTGTTACATAATTCCTCTGGTTTAAAACGAAATAAACCCTAAAATTAATATGAAATTATTTTAATGCTAAAATTAAATTCGATTTTTATTATACCTTATTCATGTCTTCTAATTTTTTCAATACGTTTTCTGTGATATCTAAATAGGCTTCATCAACACTAGCACGCTCTAATATTGGAGTAAAACTTTGTAATACAATTGCAACTTCTTTTCCAGCTTCTCGATATTTTGTTAAATCAGCTTTTTCACGAACACTTGGTACACTGACCAATTCAATATCTGGGCATTGTTCTTTAGCTTCATCTCCACGCATATGTCGTGTGACACCTTGTGCACGAGCAGCATAATTAACTGCAATTATCCTTAAATAAAATTTCAATATTATTTTGTAGTGCACATAAAAATAGAAAACAAAATAATTATTTATTACCCTCCTCCTTGCCATGTATTATATTGTACAACAGCTATTGGTTTTCCCGCCAATGATGGATTCAATTTTTCTTCAACTTGACAATAAAAACAATCCATATCAACTAGCACAATAATACGATCATATTTATTTGCAATATTCACGTAATTTTTTTTTGATGCCATTCTTCTAAAAATATTTTAATTCAAATTGTTATAATATAAAATCTAAATTCCACTTCAGAATTGTTTATTACTTTTTGTTTTGTTTACTATTTTCGTCTTTATTACGTCGTTGTTGGTATGTTGGTTAACCTGTCTGAAATAAAAACAAATAAAAATAAATTCGTCGAGGTACGTCAAAGTTTATGAAAAGTGGATCAAGTGGATTGAAGTGGAACAATAATAAAAAGGCAAAGGTAAGAAGAAGAACCATAGACAATTGTCATGTCATGTCATTTGTTCAGTAAAAAAAAATTACTATTACATTGGATATTATTGTTGGTGATTGCTTGTTAAATATACAAAAAAATATTTTGCTTGTGAATTCTTACATATTATTTTAGTATATTGAATTGTAAAACTTGTGAATTTTTCATTTTTTGCGTTAATTAATTAATTATGACTTCAAGTTCAGGACAAACGGATAGTGTTAGAGATAAGGCACTTTATGATTACCGTAAAAAATTATTAGAGCATAAAGAAGTTGAATCTCGTCTCAAAGAAAGTAAGTACAATTATTAAGTGCTAGACCAGGTTATGTTATGAGTTATCAATAATGTCAACTCATCGTTTGAAATTTCATTAAAAATATTTTGAAGATGTTAAATTAAATTTTTAAATTTTTTTTTAGAACGAGAAGAATTAAAGGAACTTACCAAACAGTATGATAAATCTGAAAATGATTTGAAAGCCCTTCAAAGTGTTGGGCAAATTGTTGGCGAAGTTCTAAAACAACTCACTGAAGATAAATGTATGTACATAGACATTTTGATATCAATTATGACCTTTAATTACATGATTTTTATTGTTGATTTTTAGTTATTGTGAAGGCAACTAATGGACCACGTTATGTTGTTGGTTGTCGACGACAACTTGATAAAACAAAATTAAAATCTGGTACTCGTGTTGCATTAGATATGACTACTTTAACGATAATGCGTTATTTACCAAGAGAAGTAGATCCATTAGTTTACAATATGTCGCATGAAAATCCTGGTGATGTTACCTACTCAGCAATTGGTGGTCTTTCTGAGCAAATAAGAGAATTACGCGAAGTTATCGAATTACCATTAATGAATCCTGAATTATTTTTACGTGTTGGTATAACACCACCAAAAGGTTGTTTATTATATGGACCACCTGGTACTGGGAAAACATTACTTGCACGTGCAGTTGCTTCACAATTAGATGCGAATTTTTTAAAAGTTGTATCAAGTGCTATTGTCGATAAATACATTGGCGAAAGTGCTAGGTTGATTAGAGAAATGTTCAATTATGCTAGAGATCATCAACCATGTATAATATTCATGGATGAAATCGATGCAATTGGTTTGTATTTTTTTTTTTTTTAATTCAAATTTTTCTTTATATAATAATAAACTTTTTAGGTGGTCGTAGATTCTCTGAGGGTACTTCAGCTGATAGAGAAATTCAACGAACTTTAATGGAATTGTTAAATCAAATGGATGGATTTGATTCACTTGGTCAAGTAAAAATGATAATGGCAACAAATCGTCCAGACACATTAGATCCAGCATTATTACGTCCTGGTCGTTTAGATAGAAAAATTGAAATACCATTACCAAATGAACAAGCAAGGTATTAATTTTTTAATATTCTGTAACAAATTTATTTCAATATAATTCTTTGTTTATGTACCTTAATCAATATTAGATTGGAAATTTTGAAAATTCATGCACAACCGATTGCAAAACACGGTGATATCGATTATGAGGCAATTGTAAAGCTTTCAGATAATTTCAATGGAGCTGATTTAAGAAATGTTTGTACAGAAGCCGGTCTTTTCGCCATTAGGTACGTAAATGTTTATAATGAAAATACAGATTTTATAAAAAAAATTTATTTTGATATTTAGAGCTGAAAGAGAATACGTAGTCCAAGAAGATTTTATGAAAGCTGTGAGAAAAGTATCCGATAATAAGAAACTTGAGAGCAAATTGGATTATAAGCCAGTCTAAAAGACGGATCGTTCTTTTTATATACATATTCGTATTCATATATAAATCTTTATTCAAAATTTAAGAATACCAGAAAAAATACATTTAAATTTTGCATAATAAAAATTAAATTTAATTACATAACAAAAATAAGCATTTCTTTTTTTTTATTTAGATACATTTTTCTCTTCTATACGCCTTTTCTTTTTTTCAAGATATTCACTAACATTATCAAATTTCTTCTTAAACCATAATGATACATTTTCATATTCATTAATTTGATATTTCTTAAAATAATTTTCTACAAATTTTTTAAAATTATTTTCTGAATTATCAATTATATATAAATCATTTTCATCGTATTTTATAATTTCTAATTTTGCTAACTGATTTTTATCAATTACAATTAAATACAATTTATTATCACTCATAAAATGTAAATTTACAATGATTTTTGAATTGAAATTATGTTTTAATAATAATTTTGTTTCAAAATCTATCCTACTTTTCGAGCATTTTAATTCATAAATGAATAGATTATTCATATTATCTGGTTGATAAGTAACAATTGCGATATGCCATATAAAATTCTCTCTAATATTACAATTAGTAATTCGACGTATGCAATGCCGTATACCTGCACCTTCTAATTGCATATCATATAATTTTTTACCATTTAAATAATTCCATATTTTCATTGTTTTATCACCGGATAATGATAACAGTAAATTATTATCATCTGTTGTATCATCTATAAATAAAAGACTTATCGATGATACAAATTCTACATGACCTAAACAATAATTTTCAATTTCATATGTATTTGGATAATTTGTTACACGAATCTTTTCATCCCGATCACATGTAATTATATATTTTAGATTTGGTGTGAATATTATATCAAATACAATACTTAAATGTCCTAAAATCCATTTTCCTGGCTTGGTATAATTAACGCAATCGAATAAATAACAATCACCAGTTTTATCGCAAACAAGTAATAATTTTGAATCATATGAAAATGTAATTGCACTTGATGCTCTTGATATACGATGTGTCGATAAAAGTTCTACACTATCTTTATTGTCATTTATTACAGATGATATAGGCAATTTATAAAGTAACAAATATTTTTGTCCACTTGTTGTTATTGCTAAATATTCATTATTTGATGAAATTTTTATATGTTGAATAGAATATTTTGATTTTTCTTGTTGTTCTAATTTTGAATTTATCGATTCTGTATCTTCATCTTTATTAGTAATTTCCTGTTTTATTGGTTCTGAAGGCTGAATTTGTATTTCATTAGTTACTTTAGCAGTTTCCAAATTAACAAAAACAATTTTATCAGAATATCCAATTACAATATTTTCTTTATAAATTATAAATGGAATCATAATTAAAGTTAAATTAAATTTATAACGATTTAGAAAATTAAATCACTTTGTGTGTAAAAAAAATTAAAAATTCTATTTCTACTTTGAATAAGTTGAAACAAACAGAAAAATGCCAAATCCAAAATACACGTGAATGTGATATTGTGAAAATTGTAGTAGATTCATGATTTCAGAATTCTAGTTGATCTAAAGTTACGCTGTACGTCATACATTTACAACTTTACAAGTATATTTATATGAGTTTATAAGTTTATTAAGTCCAAATGTCCAATGAATCAATTTTGATATATTTTTGTATCATATTTGATTCACCCCAAACTAAGCTCCGATTATGTATTATGATATAAGACGCAATTTACGTGTTATATTTTATATCAAATTTTGATTTTTAAAACGGCAAAGTGATGTCAAATGAAGTGATTTAAATAAGGAAAATTTTTATATCATGTTTAATTTTTAAACGTTGAAATATTTTAAATGCAAACAAAAAAAGTACAAAGTTTATCACTAAGAAAGATATGAATAGTTTTGAGTTGAAAGATGAGAAACTATTGGTAATGGATTCTGATGAAGATATTAACGATTTTAGCAATAAAAGTGAATCTGATGATAATTCATCAGATTCTGAAATAGGTACATATGAGGAATACACGTTTAAAATGATTAAAATGTTTACTGAATTCAATTGATTTTACTTTTTAGGTACCTTACCGCCCGATATAGTTCAATGTCAACTTGATCAGCCTTCGTTATTAGAAGAAGAGCCAAAAGAAAATACGGTATGGATAGATAATATCCTGTCTGGAAGAGAACAATTTACTGGCCAATGTAGGATTCATAATATTGAAACTATTAAAGATAACAATGGTAAAGTAAGTTTTATAAAAATATTTGAATATTTTTTAAATGATGATATAATCGATGAAATGGTAAATTACACCAATAATTATGCACAAATTTTGAAAAATTTACGAACGGCACAAAACAGTCGAATGACACGATGGAAAAATGTTGATAGAGAAGAGATGAAAAAATTCTTTGGAGTTGTTTTATTAATGGGTCTTGTTCAATTACCAACTATAGAACATTATTGGAAATTAGATAATTTATATCATTATCCTTTAATGCATAGCATACAAATGTCTTACAATAGGTTCAGTTGCATCTTGAAATGTTGGCATTTTGCTGAACTTCAACCAAATAGCGATAGTAAAACTTATAAAATTGATCATCTTATAACGAAAATTGTAGATAGATTTCGTAGCTTATATACACCATCAGAAATCCTTATTGTTGATATGGTGAAATTTCAAGGAAAATTGCAGGTAAAAACATGTAATCCTTCAAGATCAAAAATTTATATTCTCAGAGTACATAAGTTATGTACTCCGAATGGTTACACCTGGTCATATGAAATTTGTTCGGCAGCATCATGGCAAACGAAAGGAACGGATAGGGCTACAACTGTAGTTGTGCGATTATGTGCACCGCTTCTAGACGAGGGACGTTTAATTATAACAAATGAATTTTACAGCAGTGTAGCTTTAGCAGGCTATTTGAAATATCGAAAAACTGATTTATGTGGAAGATTACGAAAAAATAGTATACACTTACCAAGAAGTGTCGTAAAAGGAAAATTAAATAGGGGAGAGTGTATTGCTAGGCAAAAAGACAGTTGTATTACTGTTCTTAAATGGCGTGAAGATCGTGATATTCTTATGATCACTACCTGTCATGGAGATAAAATGGGAAAAAGTACAAAAACAGGAGAAAAAATGAAACCAAGTGCTATAATTGAGTATAATAATGCTAAAAAAAGACTAGAAATTGGAGATCAATCTACATCAGTTCATTCACCATTTCGTAAAAGTTTGACATGGTACAAAAAGGTCGCTGTCGACTTACTTTTTAAAGTAGCAGTGACCAATGCAAGATGTATATATAATGAATTGTCGCGAGAAAGCAAACTAAGCACATTACAGGCACAAGAACAACTTATTAGACATTACCTTGGTATTGATACGAATATAACAGAAACAGTTGAGCCTTCTGTAACACCAACAAAGTCAGGAAAGTACACTGCAACTGTGATGGCGCCAGTCGTACTGCCCCTTGAAGCTACTACGGAACAAGCAAAAGTTCCCACTATTACGATAAAATTAGTCAGATCTCCGACTGTAATTGAAAGTGCAGTTGAATCAACTAAATCACCTACAAGTACAATAAAATCAGATAAACCTCCTGAAACAACGAAATCAGTTAAAAATCGTGTAATCAATAAAGCTAAGAAAATGCCTCAAAAACATCATTTAGAAAAGATTCCGCGACGAGATAATAAACCTGTACGAAGACGTTGTACATCTTGTTACAAAAAATGGAAGATTTCTGGTACTTCATCAGATATGAAAGTAAAACAAATTCAAACGGTTTGCAGACAATGTAATAAAGCATTTTGTTTAGAATGTTTCAATGAAGTACATTCTTGAAAACGTCTTTTTTTATTATACCGTTTTAGAAATTTAATTTTAACGCTAGCTTTATGAAGTTATTGAAAAAATCTACAAATTGAATTATTATTAATTTTAAGTGTTATATAGATATGAGATATAATTTTATATATTGAACAAAATAAATTTATTTTATAAACTAAAAAAAATAAGCTAGATTTGAATATTTATTTATTGTTATTTGAAAAATACATTGATAGATAAACATGAACATTTATTTATATTGCGTAATACCGAACATTTAATAATGCAAAATATTTTTAAAAACAACAAAATTTATGCTGCCTGAACTGATTGCTTTTGAGATGAACTGATTTTATCTCCAAGACTAAGAGCCATGCCCTGAAAAATGTAAGAAAAAAAAAAAATAGTTTTTTTAGTTTAAAATTTTGATACTCTTTCGTTTAAATTTTGATACCTGACTCTTAGCACGAATACGAATGTGTCCGGTAACCTTTGCATCTGGATCATCAAGGGGTTTTTCAATACTTAAATTAGCTAATGCATTTTCACCAAATATTGATCTAATTGAAAATTTTGAAAATTAATTTTTTGCTCAATTATTTAGTTTTTAAAGAAACCACTTTTACCTTGCATACATATTAGCAGCCATAAAGCCACATTGTCCAGACAATGCTTTCTCTGGTGTTAAACATTTCATATTTGTACACTTTAATAAATGTTTCAAATATTCATGTAAATCTGTGAATGTTGTATTAACGGTTACCTATTTAAAAATGAAACCAAAATAATATTTAAAAAAATAAATTTTTTTAATGAAATATATGAAAAATTTTACCTTATTTTCCCATTCAAAATCTTGCCACATTTGTCTAAATTCACTGTCAGTACATGATGCTGGTATTATATAATCCATTATATCAATGTGAATTGTATTTAAAACGACAACATTTGATGTAACTGATGTATCGTAAACTGCACAAGAAAAAAATTTGAATATGCTAATTATAGACATTCAATCCATTAATTTACCAATGTTTCCAAAAATGATTCCATTCTCTGTTGATGATACTTTAACATTAGCTTTGATATTACAAAAATCATGTGGCGCTAAAACGACTGGATGTGGTCTTTCAACCAATTTTAGATCACCTAATGTAGCCAATTCGAGTGTACAATTTTGAAGTGTATCATCTTGAATGAAAAAAACAAGCACAATAAAATTACATTTACTTTTGAATTGTTAAAGAAGATCATAAATAACTTTCATTACTTGTTTGGTTAACAATCAATACATCTAAAACGATATCATATTGATTAACATTCACGTATGCTTCTGCATAAACTGGATCAGAAAATCCAGTCAATTGTGTAACTTTATTTAATTTGTTATTTGGCGATGTAATTTCCGACATATTTGATGATTTTGTTCCAGCTAATGCCTGATTTAAGCTTGATTCAAATACATTTTCACCAAGTTGATTATCTTTTCCACTTGATAACTGTGAAAATATTACTGGATCGTCTGGTTGAACTTTAGCTGTTGATTTTTGTTTCTCTTTTTGTGATTGACATTCCTCCTGTAATAAAAAAAAAATATAAATTAAATAAAATCTAAAATTTAACGATATACGTAATACATACCTCGTATTGTGCATCAAGCATTTTACCAAGTGCTTCACGACAATATTTTTTGAATATTTCAACTGTTTCTGGTGTACGCTCACTCAAAGTTTTTAAACACAAAAAGATTCGATCGGAATCATCATTTGTAATTGATTTGGTTGGAAAACCAGATTTACCCAAATGTAATATTGAACTCATAGTTAGCATTGCTTGAGTACATAAACGATTTTGATTTTGCTATAAACAAAAAGAAAATTATTTGCTCTTAATATGTTAAATTGCAAAAATAATTAAAGAAATATTTACTGGATTATTCTCTAGCTCAATGTAGCGTAATGTCAATTTTGTTAATGTTGCAGCTAAAGATGCACCAATAAAAAAGTCACCATCCATTAAATACTGACGAAGTGGTGGTCTCTTTTCTTTTTTACTTACACTGAAATGATTTTAAAAACTTAAAAACCGTTTATTTTTAAAAATATTAAATTCAGTACTTACGGTGTAAAACTGAAAGCACTTTGTGTAGCATATGTACCATCTGAAGTGATTTTTGTCTGAATTTTATTCGCTTGTGTATTCTCTTTTTGTTCACTAGAATTTTGTTGTTGCTCTTCTTGTAATTGTTCACCAGCTAAACGTTTTTGTTCAGCATCAACCATTGGAATTTCACCTAATGTTTGATTTATTACCTCCATAACTTCTAGTATCTGATTATTTGTATCAACATATTCTCCTAAAATCCAAACAGCAGCACGATGTACTTTGGATGATTTTATTGATGGAAATGCTTCAATTAATTTTTCTACAATTAATTTACGTAACGATGAAAATTTTTGTATTGCTTCACGTATAAATATTAATACATCAGTTGCTGCCAATTCATTTGTATCTGATAAAAATTCAACCAATACTGGTATTACAGTGGCAGCAACATCCGGGAATTTAATTGAACAACTATGAAGTGTTCGAACCAAAAGTTGTCGATATTTTCCAGTATCTTCATGCTCAACATTATGCGTCTTAGACACTTCTTTTTTTAAAACCAATACCATTTCTTCAATATTTCTTGATGATACTAGATCCATAGCAAGTGCAAGTGTTTTGCGTCGAACTTCAATATCTGGTGCTGATAATACTCTTAAAATATCCATTACAAGATCTTGCATAACTCTTTCCATATTCTCATTTTCTTTCATTGCAATTAAACGATCTAAAACAATCAATTTCACATTATTATCACTTTCCTTAACAATTAATTCAATATAGCATCCGGCTGCTGCTTTAATTGCAGTTGGTGCTGATGAAAGTGTTATTAGTGTCCCAGCTGCTTCATAACGTACAGCATTCGATGATGAATTCAACAAATTATAAATGCAACGAATGAATCGCGAACGTTCTGTTGGATTTGCATGACAAACCTTATAAATTAATTCAACAATAACCAATTGTAAAATATCTCCAAAATTGTTAACTTGATCTAAACATGATGCCAAATAATTCAAAGCACGTTCTTGATCAGCGTGTAAAAGCATAAGAAAAGCGTTTCGTTTACAAGACATATCCTAAAATTATTAAGAAAAAACAACATTTTAAAATTTGATCTTGATTTTGAGCAATTTCAAAACTATTACTTGTTGTGTATCCAAGAAATTTGCAATTAATTCAGGACCATCTGGTACAAGCCATTCAAAATTTTTATAAATTGTAAAAATGGCAAGAACTGCATTTCTACGAACATACGAATGACGATGATCTAAACATGCACGAATAGCTGGCATTAAAGGTTCCAATAATTCTGGTTCTTTTAATTTACATAAAAAACGAAGTGTTGATCCACGTAAAAATTCATTTGGATGTTGAAGATCCTGTTAATCAAGAAGATAATTCATTTTCATGAAATAGAAAAATTAAATTAATAAATTACCTTTCTATATGCATCACAAACTAAAATCATTTCTTGTAGTAATTTACCATCAGCTGATGTTTTTGGTACAATTTCCCAAAATATTAATAATAATTTTTTAATTGTATGATTTTGTAATGGTAAAACAAAACGTATTATAGTCATTAATAGACCAGACAAACGTTCACCATTTAATAATAATTGTATGACTTTTTTTAATGTTTCAATTTTTACATTGATATCACCTTTTTCTAAATCTTGTTTTAAGTGCATCTCATTAAATGGTTCAGTTTCTGGTGAATTTATTATTGTATAACAAGGTCCTTCAGCAAGAGCCATTTTATTTTCTTTTTTTTTTTTTTTTATATATTTTATTATAAATTAAATTTTAAATTTTATTATGAAATTATTTAATTTTATTTTTCTTTCACATACAAAATTTACAAACGAGATTTTCCAAAGGATGTTTCTTCTTCACCGATATTGACGTGTCAATTTATAGAGAGTTGTTTGAGTTGTTAACAAAAAATATTTTTGTCAAAAATTAAAAATTTTTAAAGATGTGATTGGCATCTAGTGAGTCGTCGTATTGTAATTATTAATGTATGTGAAAAAAGTTGATTTCCGTTATTTTGATAAAATTTTGTAACGGATATTTATTTCAAAATTTACAGGAAGTTCATCGAGATTTAACAATTATTTTATTTAGCAAAACGAAAATTGTGAAAATTTAAAAATAGTGCGTGGTCGTATGTGTTGTTTCGCAATTATGAGATGTAGATCTGCAGGATATTTTTTGTTTATATAAAAAGTCCACTAAAAACTGTTAGAAATTTGCATTTCTTTATAATTACACTTGATATAGCCACGTATTAATTTGAATTTGTTTTGATTTGAATAAAATTGTCTTTTTCCTTTTTAAAAAAAAAAAAAAAACCTTCTCCGTTAAATAGATGTATAATTGCATAATTTTATAAGGTAATCATATGGTACCATTTAAATTGTTTAGTCACGTATTTTCTATTTTCTCCCAAAATTATCTTTCTTTGTTTAAAAATCATAGAGTAAAAAATTCAACAATGTAAAACGTAGTTTAATGAACCTGCGGAAAATTAAAACAGAAATTATTATTATTATTATTATTTGTTTTCTTAAAAAAAATTTTAAATACCTAATATCACCAAGTGGTGCAAAATATCTACATATACAATGAACATCCATGTAATATACATTTATCTACAATATATTTGCACATTTTCAATATGAACTTTACACATCAGTTCTTTTTATTTTTGTTTATTTTTATTCAATTTTGTTTTTACTTTAATTTTTTTTTTTTTTAATTTAAATTTGAGTCACTTATTTATATGAAAAAAAAAGAACACTTATTAATATTTGGTATCAATAATGCCCATAGTCTAAAAATAATCACAGATTTATTATGGGAAAAAAAGAAATTTCAAAATATAAATTAATAGTAACAGATTTTATGTGTAGTCTCTTGCAGCAGTATACAAAAAAAAAAAAAAAGTCAACAAAAAGAAATCAGAGAAATTTTTTATATAGAAAATTGATACAGGTTTAAAAGTTCATATACTTGGTCGGTATAATAACAATTAAAATAATAATCATAATAATATTAATAATAATAATAAATAAATAAAATAAAATATCAGACAAAAACTATACTTTGTCCATTAATTGTATGTTGCTAATTGGTTGCTAAGGCCTTATCGGAGTACATACATTATGTCTCTTCCTTCATAATTTCCAATTAGAGTGTTTTAGACGATTTTTATTTTTTAATATCAATACTTGGACTTGGCTACAATTAATTATGCAAAATAGTTTTACCAGTTCTATTTTATGTAATTTCCATAAAGCCTTAACTATACATAGAATTAGTAAACAGAGTATAGACAATTTAAAATATTTTATTTTTAATGCATTTTATATACCCATTTTGTCGTGTACTTCACAATGCTTATCATTATTTCTAGGTATTATATATGCATGCAATATACATACATACATACATTGTATGTGTACATTATGCACATATGTAAATATATTAAAGTAAAAGAATTCTATAAAGTATAAAAATACGAAAAAAAAATTTTTTTTTTTTTTTTTTTTAAATACCTATTATATGTTATTATGTAAATTTTTATTTAATAGAGAACATAAGACCTTTTGAATTCTATTTTTGTTATTTCATATCAATTATAATGATTTATTATTGTTATTATTTTAATTTAGAAAAAAAATTTAAAAAAATATTCTTACATGGTGCCTATTTCTACATAATTTTTGTTAAACGTTTAAATTATGTAATAAGATTTTAAGTGAAAAATAAATAAAAGACAAAAAAGATAAACGTTAAACAAAGATAAATAAAATAATGATAACGAATCATAAACAAGACAGTACAGAAATTAACATTCTTGATTTTAATAATAAGATTGTGCAAATCTGATTCAAAAAAAAAATTTATATTAATTAATTTATCTTTTATCGTTGTACTGGTTGTACTACAAAAGATTTTATTAAGATTATTTCTACTTAAGAAAAGTCATAGATAAAAAGAAATTTTTTTTTTTTTTTTTTTTTTTTGATAAAAGATCTTTTTATCAAAATCGATGTTGCGGAAAATTACCACAAGTATATCAGTAAGTAGATATGACAGCCGGGAGTCTTAAAGACCTTGAGGCCGGGAATCGGCCTTGATGTCTTAAAGAAATTCTCTCCATCTGGTCGTATTTAATGCCTTGCTTCTCAAGTCATTAATCTGTAGCTGTTTCACATCATCTTGAACGTCACCCATTCCATACAAATTTTTTATGGTTTTCCCTTTTCTATACTTCTCCTTGGTTCAATATATTAAAGACCTTTTTCGAAAAATTTTCTTCATCCACTCTTATTGCATGACCCACCCCCATCCGAGTTATCCTGTATCAGAAGTATATGCATTCCCTGTACATAATAATATTTGAATTTATATTTTAATAAAGATTCATATATAAAATTAAATACCCTGTGGCCTATTTCAATGTTCCATTTGTTACTAAAATTTGCTATTGCCATTGATAACAATTTTTTTTTATATTTTAAAAAATAATAATAAATAAAATATAATAATAATATTTAAATAAAATTATAGATTTTTTTCAATTATATTGATTTCAATAATACAATTATAATTGAAATATTATGATAGGGTCAAATTTATAGTTCAATTCAAATTGTAAAATTTTTTTCTAAATAGTGGTGTCTACTAATGTACACATGTGTACTAATTGTACATATTATATGGGGGGGTATTTTATCATAATTTTAGTTAAAGGAATTTTTTTTTTTTTTTAATTATTTTTAAATGGTGTCATTTAATAGAAAATGTATGACAAGCGAATTATCTAAACATGTCTATATAAGCTACATATATTTTGTAACATGAAAAAATTTTTTAAAATTAGGTTTTGAGGACTATGTCAAAAGTTTGTTACAAAATAAATTCAAATATAAATTATAATCCTTTTAAAAATAAAATTGAAATAATTAATTTTGCAATAATTGTATTTTAATAGAAAATAAAAATAAACTTGCATTATGAATTTTAATCCTATAATTTTAAATAAATTTGTTTGAAATAAATACCATGAGATTAACAGCTTTTTTGTTTTTAAATTTTATTATTTTCAGTTAAAAATTTTTATTCTTTTATTAAATTTCATTTAAAAAAAAAAATTTATTAGTACATTTTCGAAGATTATTTTTCTAATAAATGTACAATAATAACATAAAATTTATGATAATTAAATAATAAAATACAATTTAAATTAAACATATGTACACAATTTGTTGTAAACAAATTTTATGAGTTTTTTAACATGTGTATGCGCTTAATTACGGATTTTTATTATTCACAATATAAAATTTATACATATTTGTTTGGGAAAAAAAAAAGGAAACTCTTTTCAATAATGCCTCGACCTAATATAAATTTTTCTTTTCTATAAAATGGTAAACAATTTTAATATCACATTTTAATTTTATTTAACTCAATAAAATAACAATAACGACGATGATGATGATGATGATAATAAACAAAAAGGATTTTTATTACCATCATGTATACAATTTTTGTTTTTCGTTTTATCATTTTTTTTTAATTTTTTTGTTTTTGCTTTTAAATCTTTGACTCGTTTAAATATTGAAAAAAAAAAAAAAAAAAAAAAACAAAACAAAAAATTCCTACTGGTTTTTATTTTTAAATTTCCATCAAGGAACGAATAAATGAATAAATTAAAATAAAATGATAAAATTGAAATAAAAATTCAATCAATTAAATTCAATAAATATTTATTATTAATAAAAAAAATAAAAAATAAATAAATAAAAATATTTAAAAAAAATATATAAAGTAAACAAATACAAAGCAATTTGACTAGAATGTGTGATTTTTGAAGTAGGTCGGCTATATGTATAAGTGTTTGTATAAGCCATTGAATCAAAGGTTGAATTGAAATTACGTATCAACAGATGTGCACGTGATTATGGTATATTTTATTTGATTTGAAAAAAAAGTTTTTTTTTTTTTTTAAATATAGAAGTATGTAATAATAACTATGTTTACAAACTTATGGTCAATTACGCATATTTTCCCAAATTTTAGTCCTAAATTAAAGTTTAACTATAGTGATGGCGAGGTCGTAAAGTTAAAAAAATTAAAATGTTTGTCCAAATTTTTTTTTTTTTTTTTTTTTTTTTTTTTTTTTTTTTTTTATAGCTTAAATATGGAAAAAGGATTCATTTTTAATAAATTAACAACTAAATATTTATTTATTTTAATTAATATTTTTTATTTTTCTTTTTAAAAAAAAAATGTATTATTACTATATAGTATGTTACAAGTAAGTATCACAATTTTTTGTTTTTTTTTACATTACATATTTATTTCTATTTTTCATCTTACGAATAATTTTAATTTCTTTTTTAAAATCTAAAATATATCACAATTTTGTTTTTAACAAAGTTCAATTTTTAATATCATATTAAAAAAAATATATATAGAAATATACATATCATCATACCACGTTATTATACTTATGTACATATGTAGTTTCTCTTTTCTTTTTTAAATTTAAAAAAAAAAACGAATTTTTTACCTTACATTTTTTACATTTTTTTTTTTATAGTTTAATTAAAAAAATAAATTCGTGATAATAAATGTGGTGTTATTGCCGTCTTTTTAAATTCTGGTGCTACTGTACCAATTTTTAACGGTTGATAATGAATTTCTTCATCATGAACAATAATTGAATTTGAATTATTTGGTTGAATCTTCATTAATGGTACAATAAAAGAATTATTATGATATACAATTTTTTCTGATGATTCTAATGATGATAATGAAGATGAAAATAATTCTTGTTTGTATGATGTTAATTTATCAACTACTCTAAAAGGAAAGTAAAAAAAAATAAAATAAAATGAAAAATAAAAAATTTATTAGAAAAATCTGTTTATATGTAAATTTTTTGAAATTTAAATTTTTTTTTTTATATATATTTATAATTTTGGTATTACCTTGGAATTTGTTCTGAATTATAACAATATTGACTAATAACACTGTCGCTGCAAACGTTCTTACAGCATTCATCAGCCACTCTCCTCCGTACTCTACGATGATGTCCTATTCCACTAGATGCTGTAAATTAATCGAAAAATTTAAAAATAAAAAAAAAAAATTTAACAAGGTCACAAATTAAAAAACAAAAGAAAGAAAAATTAATTTTTTTTTTTTTTAAATAATCTGAAGAGTTCATTAACATTTTTGTATTAGCTACGAATATGGTATCCATTTAATAAATAAATTTTCAATATAAATTTTTCAGTAAAAATAAAATTCATTTCACCTTGATGGCCTTTAAAATGATTAATTACAAACATTATTATCATTCAGTAAATTAATGAATTTGTTGATTTCAATATATATGTTCAACATGTTAATGCACTTCAATTCAAGATTATATTATTTTTGAAAAATTTTAATTAAAAGTTTATTAAACTTTATTTAAGTTTCATAATATCAATAATCTGCAATTTATCTTATCTTATCAAAATCTTTAAGAATTAATTATTCTGTTATATTTAATTTATTTTAATACTAAGAAATATTCTAAGAAAAAATTTTTTTTTTTAATGTGAATAGAAAATTTCAACATACCCGATGATATACTTCCTAAAACATTATATCCACCTAATCTTGAACAAATTTTAGATATTCTTTCAGTTAGATCAGTTCCACATGATCTTCTTAAAGGTAATGCATTTAAATTTGTTAATTGTAAAAATATGAGACTAATTAAAATTATTGATGTAATCAATAAATGTCGTTGAACTAACATTCTGTGAAAATAAATTAAATTAATTTTTTTTTTTTTTAAATATTTTACTTTATAAATTTTTTTTTTTTAATTTAAGAAAAAAACTTTTCGCTTATCACTTTTGAGGAAATTTCTTTTTAAAAATAAAATCTATAATTGATTTAAATTTGTTTTCTTCTATTTTTTTTTTCATTTTTTAAACTTACATTTTAATTTACTTAAATTAAATTAACTAAATTAATAAATCCCTAATAATTAATGTTAATAAATTAATTATTGAATTGATCAAATCCAGTTATAAAACTGAAATGAATTTAATTGAAAGATTTCAATTTAAAATAAGTTCTGTTGTCTGTGATATCAGATTTAGGAGGGGATACAATACAATTAATATAATACAGTTTCAATTTTTCATTTTTTTAGTATTCGATTTTTAATATCATATCCATATGTATAAAAATATTTTTAATTCTTATTGTTCGCCTGTCGGAATTGCCTTAATCAAAATAATTAGATGCAGTAAAAAGAGTATAAAGAATATGTTTTAAAGAAGAACATCTGTTCTTACCTTATAGATGAAGTTTAAAATCGAAATTGAATATTTCACAGGAGTACTTTTTAAATACATTTTTGAATAAATTCAAAATAAATTGAGAAAATCAAAGACAAAACATGTTTAAAAATTGTACAAAGCATTTATTGATTATGGTATATAATACAAACAAAAGACAAAAATATAAATTTATAAATAACAAAGTGAACAGGACAAATTTTTACATTGATTTCATTTGTGCCATTAATTCTTCTAAACTGACATCATTACCATCAATTTCCTGTGCATTAGAATTTATTGCTTCTGTATCAGAATTTTCTGCAGGTTCATAAGCCAATTTAAGGCCACTTTCAGTAGTTAAAGATGGTTTTGTTATATTTTCTGGTATCGACTCACTAACTAATTCTATGCCCCATGTATTATCTTCATGTAATGGTAAATTATCTTCAGTATTTGAATTATCATCTATTTTATTTTCTTCTTTTGGTCGTAAATTATATTCTTCCTGTCTTTGTCTACAATATTTATCATCACATTGTGTATTCGGCTTTAGGGTCATTTTTGGGAAGAAATCATTCATTGCATTATAACCAAGATAATCAGAAACTTCACCAAATTTTAATAAATATTTTAATGTATTTTGTACTAACATTCCAGCCACAATACCCATTGTTGTTGGCAAACTAGCTGCACAGACACCTTCTCTTTTTAATGTTTTTTCATCGATATTTTCGGCCACAACTAATGGTGGGGCACATGCGAAGCAAGCTGTTTCACCAGGTCTTATGAATTGTATATGTCCAGATACAGCATTTTCTGAGACACCAGATTCAAACCAATTCAAACCGAGTTCATTACATGCAGTATTAATTGCCATTCTTGCTTCAAAATTATCAACACAACTTAACACTAAATCGACTGGTTGATTTTCTTGTATACCATCTGTACGTATTGAATTCATAAATTTATCAAATGATTCCATTGTTGTTATATTGTAATTATTCGTTATAATTTCTACATCTGGATTTATAAAATTTAATGTTTTTGCAGCGGCTTGAACTTTTGATAAACCAGCTTGATCTGGTGTAAAAAATAATCTATTCATATTTGCTAATTCAACTTTATCATAATCAAAGAGAATCAATTTTCCAATACCGCATCTAAAAGAAAAATATTATTTATTTTTTTGTTCTAAAGTATTAAAACCGGGTCTGTAATTTTATTTTATACAACAGGTGTCAACTAACCTTGTAAGCATATCAGCTGTTACACTTCCTACACCACCTATACCAACAATTGCCACAGACTTATCTCTAATCCTTTCATAATCTTTAACTATACCCATTCTCTGTAATGCCATTAAACGGCTATAAGGATTTGAATCAACCACTTCTGATGACATCTTTTCAATTTTTTCTCTTAACGGCTTTGATAGATCACCTTTATGTTTTTCCAATTCTTTTTTTAATTCATTTATTTTATCTCGTAATTCTTGAATAGCAGACATGATGTTCAAAATTTTATTTAAAGTTTATAAGAAAAAGTTAAAAATTATTAATTAAAAAGCCAACACAACAAAATAGTCTACAATCACAATCCTTCTTCCTTTTTCAATCATCAACTAAATTTGACGTTCTACTTGACACGTTTACCATTTGAGTGGGCTCAAAATAATGAAAATTCATTTAAAAAATATTATTTTATATTTTTTATTTTGTTTATTTTGTAGATGTCAGTGTTAAGCCGTTTATCAGTTTATAAGGATCCAAAAAAAAAAAAACAAAAATTTTTGTTTTCATTAAACTCAATTTCCGTTTTCCTTTTCCGTTTAACTGTTCGGTCAGCAATTTGTACAAACAATTCAAAGTGACGTCAGTTATAAACTTATGCAAATGCACTTATAAGGTATTAAATAGTAAACTAACTTAATATCTGTGATTGTGCTTTTTCGATGGTACTACAGCCTATATCGAACCATGGTCGACCTCCCAAATTTTTGCTCTTCAGAATATTCGATCTCTGGTCTGTTGTTTCCATTTTCTATATTTTGTAGACGTTTGCTCAATCGTTACCGATTCTACAATTGTTAGGGAAGAAAAATAAACTGTGTAAAATGTTCTTCATCATTAGACAAAAAATACAGTTTTCTATGTGCACCTTTATTGAAGAATATTTTTGGATTTTTAAGATTTTTTTTTTTTAATGGAGTAAAGAAAATTACATATATGATCAGAGTTTTTATTATATAAATTACAATAAAATTAAGCATAAACCATGGTTTATTTATTTATTCTTATGTTATATTACAAACCGAGCACATACATAAATATTCATTATCATTGTTTGTTTTTAACATTATAAATAATATTATTTAAAATGTAAAAAAAAAACATTTTGTTTCATTACATGCAATAAAGCATTATCATTTTGCATATTATAATATAATGATTACAATAAATTGTTTTCTTTAATTCTACATAAAATCTATTTACAATAGGCATAAGAAATATCGAAATTATGTAAAAATAAAAAATTTTTATTGTGCTTTAGCTGTCGGTCTTGTACGTGGTGCTAAACGAACTTTGAATCCTTCCTCACGTTTTAAAATGATATCAGCTTGTAATTGAAAATCTTTTTCAGTTAAATCAGAATAAACTTTGAAATTACGCAAAATTGTTGATAGAAGAATTTTCAATTTAAGCATAGCATATTTACGACCTATAAACAAAAAAAAAAAAAAAAAAAAAATACAAAATACAAAATTTTTAAAAATAAAAAATTTAATAAGAAAAAAATATTCTGCAATTCATATAATAATTTTTTTACATACCAACACAACTTCTTGGTCCAGCTGAGAAAGGTACAAATGCATAATAATGACGATTTGCTTGTTTTTCTGGTAAGAAATTATCTGGATTATATATATGTGGATTTGGATATATATTTGGATTTCTATGTAATTTATATGTAGCAACAGTAACTGTAGCTCCAGCTGGTACAATATAATCACCAGATGCCAATTTTAAATCTTCTTTTAATTGTCTAGCAATAATTGGTACTGGTGGATACATTCTTAATGTTTCCATTAAACAACGTTCTAAATATTTCATTTCGAGTGTATCTTGAAATGTTGCTGGACGATCTGAATCACCAAATATTTGATCTAATTCAGCTTGTACACGTTCTTGAATATTTTGATGTATACCCATTAATGATAAAAAGAATGAACTAGCTGCTGCTGTTGTATCATGTCCTTCAAACATAATTGTATCAACTTGTTCTTTAATTTCAGTATCTGATATTAATGCACCATTTTGTGCACTTTCTAATAATAAATCTAAAAATGCTAAACGTTTCTTTTCACCAACATCATTATCATCAACATCTAAATCATCTTTTAATCCACTTGATTGACCAAATGATAAACCTTCAACTGTACCAGTTTTAGCATATACATTTACTTTATAATCGAATGCTTCAACAGTTGTCTTTTTTGATGCTTGTGCTAATGAACCACGTGTACCCTTTTCAAATGCTTCTTTTTTATTTTTAATAACTTTCTTTGTTAAACCATGAATAATATCTAATAATTTTCCTTGATTTGCATAATGTTTTGTTAATGAAAATAATAAATTGCTACGTAACAATATATTACGATGACGTAAATGTAATATATCACACATTTTCATAACAGCCATTGCATATTCATATCCAGATTGATCTTGCGTTTTCTTTGATACACCCATTGCAGTTTCTATATAGATATGTACATATACGAAAATTATACAAAACAAAAAAACGAAAGGAGAAAAATTATAAAACCATAAAAAAATAAGAAAAATGTATTGTGAAATAAGAAAAAAGAAATGTTATTTTATATGTAGATAGATACATATACGCTTATATTATATAGCGATCGTTAATGTATGATAGATTATAAATTTATAACTTATGTACGTGATTTGTTTCTCTATGTAATAATGGTGTTCATTTGAAAAGTAGAAACAAAATATTTATGTACTTCAATTTCATTTCATTACATTACATATGAAAATAGTGTAGATACATATGTAACGTATTGTTAAAATCTATTGGTTTATATTTACTGTGTAAACATTAAATAAAATTACAAAATTTTCATATAATGGTAATTTTATATGATGTGTATCATGATAGCAGTAACAAAATATGTACATTACATGTGAATTCAATAAATTCCAACTGAATCAATTTGAATTTACATACATGTTTGTAAATATGTAGTATCAAGGTGGATATATTCATTTATTATTGCAAAATTGTGTACATATACACATTTATTTGATTTTCCACTTTAATACCATTTTGTTTGTTTGTTTGCATATAAGATAAAAATTATTAAAAAAAAAAAGAAAAGTTTTATAGGATACGATCGGTATAAGTATTATTGCATTTACTTGTTACATGATTAACTTCAGACTTCATTATCGTGTACGTTACATAGGTATTAGATAGCCAGTCTTACATAGAAATATAGATATTTACTTGGCTTCATTATTGATCATTTTCAACTTGCATAAGCCATTCGTTCATAAAGACGTAGTGCATGGAAAATTGATTTTGAGAAGAAAGTAAATTTTCCTTTTTCTCCTCTTTTTCGTATGCACTACACAACATACAAGTATATATTTTGTTAGTTATATTAGAGACTTTTACTATATGATTTATTGAAGCACAAGTGTTGCTACTATATAATTCACATGTACGATATACGAGTATGTACTTATGCAAGTATACTTTAATTGGTATTCTTTAAACAGGAAAATTATATAATTTAAGTGTCATAAAATAATAGTGTAACAGGTTTTGAAATTAAAAATTTATTTTTCATCGTAAAAATGTATAAAAAGTGAAATACTATCTAATGTGCATACTGTCCATATGAAGAAATAATTTTTACATTCATTTTTATTGAAATTTTGCAACAAAATATTTTCTGATTGATGTAATTAAAATTTATGAATTTTGTCGTTTTTTTTTTTCAAAAAAATGTATTTTAATTATAAATTGAAAATAAATTTTCTAGTAAAAAATAGAAAATTTTATATGAAAATTAAAAAGAAAAATAAATTCGATGTAATTTGCATAAATTTTGAATTAACTTCAGTTTAAAATTTATTTATTGGGTAAAAAAATAAGAAAGAAAAATCAAAAAATCATATAAATTTGATTTTAAAAAAATTATTTAAAAAAAAAAAACGTATTTGTATCACATAAAATTCGAATACTTACCTAAAAGAATTTCAACTGTTGCTTCACTCATATAATCATGTGCATCAAATGTTTTATTTCCTTCTTTTTTCAATTTTTCAACAACATTACGTGAATTATCATTGAATAAATCAATAAAACTTTTCAATACATTTAAATGAAATGTTGGTGCAATTAATTTCCTGTGTGAACGCCATTTGTGACCTAGTACGTTGAATCATTTTGTTCGATTGATGGTTAATTATTATTAAACAAAACAAATACATTCGTCATCGATATTTGATTTTTATATGAAAAAAAAAAAGAAAAAGAAATTAAAATGTTCATCATTATTTATGTATTTATGTAACTAGAATAGAATCTAATTATTTTTTAGGAAAAACAGACAAAAAAAAAAATCATGTTTATTTTTTTATTTGAATAAAATTAAATTAGTTTATTATTCATGATGACTTCTCTTTACCTCATGTTGTTTTCTTGTTTTTTTTTTTTAATTTTTTAAAATTTAGGTTTTATTTTATTTTATTTTTTTTTTTTTGAATAAGTTTTAAATTGTAAAAATATATATTTTATTTACTTATTTTTTGTCTTACATATTTTTCCTAGACTTATGTGAATAATAATTAATTAATGAAAACATTTTGAATTCAAATGGTTCAGAGTTCATGGATTAATATGCAAATTTTATTCTATCCATGTAATTACAATTGAAATGATTAAAAAAAAAAAACATAAAAATAAATAATAAAAAAAATAAAATAAAATGTTTTAATTTTTAAATGAATTTAATTTAAATAAAAACTTTGTTGAAAGGAAAAATATTTTCTTGTTTTTCATTTTCTTAAATGTTCATATGTGTTATTTTTAATTTATGAAAATTTATTTTTGTTTAGACAATGATATTTGCGAATTAATTAATTTTTCATTGTTTTCTTTTATGTAAGAGTGCTAACATATATTCGGACATTGATCTTTGGTTTTGTAAATAAAACGGAAAATTTATGTTAAATAAAGAATTTAAAAAAAATAATAATTGATATACTCAAAAAGATGTTGCGATCAAATAATTAACTTAATAAAACCTTAATTTCTGTTTTTTGAATATATTGAAAATATTTCGTATGAAATTTTTGAAAAAATTCGTTATTTTTCTTTGACCTATAAATAGTTATCTAAATTCTTCAATAAAAACGGCAAAAATGAATAATAATAATAGTAAAAAAATTTAGATTAAATTCACCTGTACTAATTAATAAACCATCTCCTAACCATGGTTTAAAAAAATCATATTCTGATGATTTATCAATATAAATTTGACTACTTAATAAAATTTCAACATCACGTGGATCATATATGAATACAATTAATTTAGGACCTATCCATAATTTAGCAATCCCATCAAAATCTCTAGCTTTTTCAATAACAGTTTTAAAAACCGCTATATAAAAGAATGTAGAAGCAAAAAGAGAAAGTATATATACATAAAAAAATTAAAATTATGTAATAAAAAAATTTTTTTTTTTGGGATTTTCAATATTATAGATTTTTACATGATGCTGGTCCAACAACATCTAATAAATTTCCAATAAGTGGTAATCCTGGTGGTCCTGGAATTTTTTCAGCTAATTCATTCATATGACGTCTTGATAATTTCCAATAAATAAACCATAATAAAATTGTTGGTATTAATAGAATATAAAATAAATTTGTTGCTGTTATTATTGATGGATCTTGAATAATATCCTTTGTAAATGTGAATGTTGTTAATAACATTTTTTTTTTTAAATGATAATAAAATTTTCACAAAAAGAAGAAGAAGAAAAAAAAATATTATGAAAATATCCAAGAATTTTTTCCACGTCTTTTCCACAGATATTAAAATTTCGTTTTGATATTAAATATATTTTTTTAAATTTTATTCAATTAACACTCTTCACTTTTAATTTATTTTTAACTTTTTTCTTTCACAAGATAATTTCGTTTTTTTTTTTAATGTGCACTTAATATAAAAAATAATAATTAATTGAATAAATTTCAAACAAAATTAGATAAAACGTTTGTATATCACTTGGAAATTTAATTGAAATAAAATATTTTTATAAATTGAATATTGTAGATAGTTAAATGAATAATAAACAAGACAAGAAAGCATATAAAAACTATTTGCCAACAGTTTGCTATGCTTTGAATTCTTTTATAGGTTTGATTTTGGGATGCATTTTATTCAATTTTATTCATGTATGCAATTTATTTGTATGTATGCAATTACAATTGAAATTTTAAATACATATACATATGTATGTACATGTGTAACATGCATGAATAAAATTCATTGTATATAATATGGTAAATACTTAAAAAATCTAATATGTATATAGATAAATTTAATTTAAACCCCACTATTATGAGTATAATAGAAATACATAGCCTATATATAATGCATTTCATTCATTTATCATCTGTAATAGAAGTGGTATGGATGGATTATATTTGACGTCATTAAATTGAGGATCGGTTTTAAATTTTAATTCAATAAAATTTAAATTATAAACAGGCTTTATACACATGCATATAGAGAAGCCATCGAGTATTTTCTATTATTATAGAAATTCAATATATTTTAAAATATACATGTATAATTTAGTCAATGAAATTTAAATAATTTTCTATTATGTATTTTTATTTTTTTTTTTTTTATTTTTCACTTTTATAACGTATTGAAAAAATTGTTTTTTTCCTCTAACCTTTATAATGTTCATTACACATGAAGAATATTAAATTACGTTATAGTGTATAATCAATTTATTCTGTTTTTTTTTTTTTTTTTTTTTAAATAATTTTAAATATGAATCACAATTAACACACAACATGTTGTCATATTTCTCATCATATAATTTAATGAAAATTATAAAAATTAAAAAAATTCAATAAAAATAACACAAAAATGAAAAAATTTTTCGATTTTATGCGAATATAATAGATTTTATTATAGTATGTTACATACCTGTACTAATTAATAAACCATCTCCTAACCATGGTTTAAAGAATTCATATTCTGGTGATTTATCAATGTAAACTTGACTACTTAGTAAAATTTCAACATCACGTGGATCAAATAGAAATACAACCAATTTTGGACCAATCCAAATTCTTGCTACTTTATCAAAATCCATACCTTTCACCCAAACATTCATGAAAACTTCTAAAAAACGAATTAATTAAAAAAAAAAAAATAATTTTTTTTTTACATCACACAATTTTTTTTTGTTTTGAGTGTAATTTTTCATTTTATTTACTTGATGGTGATCCAATAACATCTAATAAATTTCCAACAATTGGTAATCCTGCTGGTCCTGGCAATTTTTTAGCCAATTCATACATTCGTTGTCGAGATAATCTCCAATAAATAAACCATAATACAAGTGTTGGTATTAATAAATAATAAAAAATGCTTGTTGCTGTTACACTTGTTGAACTTAATTCTTTTGTTATGGTCATGTTTATAATTATATCCTTATGATTGCATACACTAAATACACAATAAATCACAATGTTAGGATTGTAATTATTATCAATATTATTAATATTAAGAAAATATTTCCGTTTTTTTGTTGTTTCAAAATTCAATAATTCTATTGTTTTTGATTTAAAGTAATTTAATATAATTTCAACGGCAAGACCGACACTATTTGCGAATAAATTGCAATTTTAACCTCTTTATATAGCTTTTCTTTAAGGTATAATAATTAAATTCGAATTTTAATTAATTTTAAATGTTATTGACGTGGTGATTATTGTGTGATATACCTTTTGTTATTTATTTTTTTTGTTTTTGGTTTTTCTTTTTTTTTAAATGAAATTCATATATTTTGTTCTTTTTTTCTGGTTTTTATTTTTTTTTTTTTATATAGACTTTGTTATATTAAGTATACGATACAAATTTTTGTATATGATTTAATTATATTGAATTAATTTGAATTGATTTATCTTTTGTAATGTTTCATAGGTATAAAATTACGTAAAATATCAAAATAGGTTATTGAATCACTATTATATGAGATTTATTATTTTCCATTCATTTTAGCCTAAAATAACGAATATTTTGTGTATTTTTATGCAATTTATTTGTGTGTTAATGAAATTAAAATTGTGCACAATGTATGCAAATTGTAATACAATTCTAAAATGAGCCATATAAAAATTTTTTATTAAATTTCGAAATTTTACATAAAATATAATAAGTGACAATAAATTATTTAAATTTTTAAACAATTTGCATTAAAGAATTTTAGTTGAAACACCTTGTACAAAATTTCACATTATATCATTCAGTTTATATTTGATTACGAAAGAAAAGTTTAATATTTTGAACCTTTATTAATTTCAATTATGTAATCGTCATTCATATAATTTATTTTAGAATTTTTATTAATTAAATTCGTTTTCTTCATTTTTTATTTTATTTTATTTTTTTTTTTTTTTTGTAAATGAATTTTTCAAAATTTTCCCATAAAATAAATGGATTTGAATTATTCGTGTGGAAAAAGTAAAAATGCAGAATTTAAAAAAAAAACATTTAAAAATTAAATTGTATTTTGCAAATTATTTATACTGGTGTACACAACTTAGAACTGGTGTGTAGTATATAAAAAATTTAGTAAACATATTATTGATATTTTATTGAATTTAATCAATATATTCCCTTGATCAATATTAAATTTCACTTTGCTCAATGATGAAATTATGCAAAAAATCATTATTATAATATGGACCATAATTTGTATACAGCATTCAGTGTCTCAAAAAGAAAAAAAAATTTTTTTTTTTTTTTTTTGAAAATTATTTTATATTCACATCATGAAAAGAATTTTTATTTCATTTGTGCCTCATTTCTGACATAATATGTTGTACATTTGTGTATTATATTCGTGCGTGGTATTACATTCACTTCAATTATAAGGATCATTACATTTTATTGGCATATATGTATGTACATACAGGAAGAATGCTAAATAAATGTGTATGAGAATGTGAAAATAGCAAACACATATTTTTTTCTTTTCTATTTCTTGCAAAAAATTACCATAATACAATTTTTATTTTCTAATTTCCATTGTGTGTGTGTGTGTGTGTGTTTGTTTTGAGTAACAATTTAAAAGAATAAATATTTTTGAAATGTGTTACATCCGAACTGAATGATAATATAGAAATAGATTTTTAAGTTAATTTTTATTCTAGAGATGATTTGATTGATTTATTTTTTTTTTTTTAAATAAATAGAAATAGAGTACAGATATAGGCTTTTATTTCATGAAAACCGATCATGAAAAATGTAACGTATGTAGAAGGTAATGTATGTTATTTGAATCCCAATAGCTTTGAAGAAAAAATTTTTTATGATTTTCTTTTTTTACATTATTTTTTTTTTGTGATTTGTTGAAATCAGTTACATTTGAATTCAAAAAAACAAAAAAAAAACAGTTTTATCTGAAATGAGGATAGAGGGTTAAATCAAAATCTATTTTATTCTCTTAAAACACATTATTGTTTATTAGAAAACAAATAAGTTTGATTTTTTTGTTTACATTTCTGTTAATTTTAAATCTCTCGTGAATGCACATCACAGAATCTATTTTGTAAATGTTTTGAAAAGACATGAATGAAAAGATATCTTACATGTGAACATGATGTTTCACAGCATGAATACTTTTCATTTCTATTCAAAAATTAAAACAAAAAAAATCAAAACATGAAAATAAATAAAAAAAAAAATTTGAATGATTTTTTTTTTTTACATGTTATTGTTTTTTTTCGTTTGTTTAATTTTTACCAATGAGCAAAAATGTTTTGTTTTAAATTTAATGTAACATATCAAGAATGGATAGGCTATACGCATGCTATTTTAAAAATTTTATAAATGATGCATTTTTAGAGCATGCTGTTAAGCCTATGTATTTATTATCTACATATTTGAAATTGCAATTACGTATACATGTAAAAATGTAACTTCTTCTTCTTCTTCTTCCATAGCTTTACAGTCCTTTATGGACCATAGCTTCCTCCACAATGCGTATTAATGTAACTATATGAGAATGTAACTAGTCTAACTAAAATTAGTTGAATACTTTAAATTTACAAATTAACGTTGTATGTTTAGCTCATCATTGATATAAAAAAATAGAAAAATATATTTTTAATAAATCAGTTGTATGAAATTGAAAGTAAATAGATTGCAGTGATAAATAATTATATTGAAGTAATTATTGTTACAAATTTTCCTTTTTATATGGCGCTACAGCCCAATTCGAAAGTCATGCCTAGCTTGGCCATAGAAAACCCATAGAAAAATAAAGAATTTGTAATTATTGAAATTTTTCTTTAATAAATTTCTACATATTAATTTTATATGTACATATACTTAGATAAATACTATATTACTGCTATGTAATATGAAAATGCATTTGGATATTTTCTTCTACATTTTTTCAATTTTATTTTCTTTTTATTATTTCTTTCTATTCTATTTTTCAAATGACTTATATTATGATTGTTTTTAAATTACAAACATATCAATTTTTTATTTGCATTTTATTCTGTTTTTGATTTACAAATATGTATTTTTCTTTTTTTAAATTTTTACTTTGTATTTTTCCATTGAAATGAATGTTTGCATACGACAGATATTTTATTACGTATATTCATACATATGTATATGTGTAAGGAAATTAAAAAAAAATAAATAAATAAAAAAAATGCTTTTCTCTGATTTTGTATACAAAAATTTTCATAAACAAATGTAAATTTTTCAGTTTATATACAGATATAACATGCATAATACAAATTACGCATTCTAGACAGTTTTTTGAATGTCATGCAAAAGAGGTTTTTGTTTTATTTTATTTTATGAAATATAAAAATAAAAAAAATTTTTTTTTAAATTTAAAGTTGCTTTTTTTCATATATAACAGAATCATGTCACGTAAATGATTTCGATTGATGTTTTTATATTGTACTACAGAAATTTTATATGATGCATGCATGACGTGTGTAAATATGCACATACACATAAGTACTTACATGATTGTAAACAATTTAAAAACATTAGATAATATACATGTAATATATTAAAAAGAAAAATAACAGACTTATATAGCGAATTTTTAATGTATGTGTATTTTTGTTTCCATTTTCCTTGTATCGAATATGAGAGTATTCTGCAATTGTAAAATTACAAAAAAAAAAAAAAAAATTGTTTTTTTATTTAAATAGTTTTTCTTTATTTATTTACGAATTTATACATGAATTAAACAATACAAAAATAAAAAGATAAACCATTCAAAATTTATGTGGGTTAATAGGATTTTTGCATATAAAATTGAATGGATTACACCTTGAAATATTCGATTAAAAAAAAAAACCCATAGAAATCACATACATACAAGTATAGAATTCATGAGACCAAGGAATGCATTTTTAGAACTTTCATTTTTTATTTTTGTATTTATTTGATGTTGTGATGTATTTAATTTTGAATAGAGTAAAATTTCAATAAATATTTGAGTTTTCATTCGTTTAAATAGGATTTAAATAGGATGTTTGAAAGGATGTATTATGTATTTTAGGGTGTATTTTTGTATTAAAATACATTTATAAGAAATTTTTTTTATTATTCGTATTTTATTATTCCGAAAAAGAAAATGTTTTTTTTTTTTATATTTAACATTTTATATATTACACATTAATTTGTTTTCGTTTATATTATTTTTATTATTTTTATTTTTGTTTTTATTTATTTGTTATATTATTTATTCGTATAATTTGAAATATTACATTTTTATAAATTACATGAAAAAATGTGCAAAAATTCATATATAAAACGAAATTATCTACATAACAAAATATAATTCTTTTATTCTATGTGTAAATACATTGATTTTTATTTTTTTTTTCCTGTTTTTCTTTTTATCTTTTTTTATTTTATCGTATAAAATCAAAACAACAAATTATGAATAAAAAAATTTTCTAAAAAATTTGAAAAATTCGTGTACTCACAGAATATTACTAGATTAATTTTAAATATTTTTAAACTTAAAATTATTATTTTACGTTATTTGAAATGTATTCATGACGAGTTTTATATATACTAAAACAAACAAATCTTGTCCAAGTATTTAAAACAACAAGTCTAATGTAATTTTTTTGAATAATTAATTTTATTTCAAACTGATGATTCATAAATAACGATTTGTACAACCCTTGGTCTTTCTTGCATTTGTTGCTCTTTAACTTCTTTTAATATTGCTGTTGTGATCGCTTGTAATGCAGCAATTTCTTGATCCTGACGTTTTTTATCCGATGATGATGATAAATTATAATTCCATTTAGGCATTGAAACCTGAAATTTTTTTCAAAATAATACGATAGTTAACAGTTTTTTTTTTTTTTTTTTTTTTTGTTAAATATTACAAGAAATTTAAAAGTTTTAAGCAAAAAATTAATTGTCCTTTTCGAAATGTATTTCATTCTTCTATTTAATAAAAATTCTGCAAGGTTATTTAATTTTACAAAAAGGTATGCGAATGTACATACATATGTACATATTTTGATATGTTCTTGTACGCCGCTATTACATATACACACATATGTACATCTCATTTCGTTTATTTTTACGAAATGAAATGTATGTGTGTGTTTGTAATAAATCATTAATTTACAGGATATCCGAATTACAATCACATGAATTAGATAAAAAAATACTTTTTAGTTTGTAGATAATCTAGAAAATAATCAATTCGTTTTTCTTTGTTGAAATTAAAGTAAATTTTTATAAATCTAAAATTAAATACGAATTTCATTTTATCAATCAAGAATAGATTTTATTACTTTTGATAAAAATGTTTTATATGAACTTTAAGGTTACCATAAAAGTCTTTTTTATTATTCTACTCATTCGTACATAAATCAAATTAACCACACGGAAGTAATTAATTTATTTCGTATTTTTATAGAAATTGTATATTTTAAGAACAATGTGATTAAATAAAAACAATTTTTTAGAGTAGTTGTTCATTTGTAAGAGAAATAAAATTACTACGTAAATGCTTTTAAGGATTAAGAATTTTCATTAAAATTTTTTATATGCATTGTGAATATTTCCTAATGTACAATCTTCCATTTTATGACTTTACAGCTGAGTGTCTGTAATTATTTCAAATTGATGATGAGACATAATATTCTACTAAAAGGTAAATTTTATTACGGAAATAATAAAATCCAAGAGGACAAAAATTATAATGATGTCGTAACTCGTAATTAATTTTACGCAAATGAATAAATCATTTTATTTGTTAATGTGACTGTATATGTGGTGAGGGATTTTCCTTAATAGATTTGAAGGTGTATTAATTTCCCTAAATATTTTTTTAAGAAATTATGATTTAGTAAATTATGATTTTTACCGTTAATACTCGTTGTAAAGTTGCATAATCTAGTCCAGTACCAGCAGATACGCCTAATTTACGTAATGTTTCAGCCATTGGACCTGACAATTCCTGTGGAAGGAAAAATATAATTTCAAAATTTAAACAACTGTTTATTTTTGAGTTTCTTTTTGTTAGTATTATAAATATTTTTTTTTAATTTCCCAAATGTTTGTTCATAGCACGTAAAAATGTTATTACGTGGATTACCTGTAATCTTTGCCAACTTTGAGCGTATTGACGTCTAACTAATTCAATAATTGTTGATGTTAATGCTAAACCAATTAAAATGTATAACGTACACAGTAGCATATAATTTGGTTTTTCTGTAAAGAATCAACAAAGAAGTATACAACATTTTCTTATATTTAGAAAATTATTTATTTTTTCTAAAAATATTTACTTGGTACTAAATCACCAAAACCAATTGTTGTCATTGTTATAAAACAAAAATAATAGCCATCAAAAAATGTCCAATCATCTTCCCATAGTAGTAATAGGCCAGCACCAATTGCTAAGTAAATTCCAAGAAAGCATACAGCTGCTAAAGCAAAAAACCAACGTTTTCCAATTGCCTTAGCTAATGGAGATTTTTCTATATAGTAATAAACCAAAGAAGAAGAAAAAAATTTTTTTCCCCATATTATTTATCATAAATTAATAATTCATATTCAGATTTAATGTATTTCATATACATGAAATAAAGACAAAAAATAAAAAGAAAATTACTTCCATTATTTTGTTATAAATTTCAATATATTTTTGTATATATGTACGTACGTGTTAAAATTGGAAATTTTTTATATAATAATGATACAGCTGTAGCAAAAAGACGACCCCAATCAGCAATAACAGTTAAAGTTAATGGTATACCAATAAGAGCAAAAAATATACAAAAAACACGGCCACTTGTTGTTACTGGTACAATATTTCCGTAACCTGTTAAAATATAAGAATGTATAATATGAACGTACATTATTTTGTATGAGTACAAGAAAGGATAATGAAAAAAGTTGACTGAAAAAAAAAAAAAAATTACAACTTTACAAGTATTTTATCCTGTATTATGTGAACATAATTATGTAGTACAAATTTTTTTTTATATTTTATTAAATATAATGCTATACTTTTACTTGAAAAAGAAAGTTGAACGTTATGATAACAATTATAATATGTTCTAGGAAAAAACTCTAGCAAATTACAATATACTTTTAGTCGGAAGACAAAAAAAAAAAAAATACTCATTTTTTATACATTTTTTTTTTTTTTAAAACAGAATTAATATTATAATTGCTAGGAGAAAAATTGAGTTAAAAAATTTGAATAATTTTTATAACAAACTGAATGAATTTTTTCTTTTTTTTTTTTTAAATTGAGGTCATGAAATTTTCATAGTGAAAATTTTATAATTATTATATTTAATTATGTACATACAGTTTTTTACACTTTTATAAAAGAATGGTAATTTTCTCAATTACATTTTGCCCAGAGCAAAGGAAAATTTGTACAACAGCTTGATTTTTCAATTTTCATATATAAATCAAAAGTTAAACATTCTGAAAAGCTTGATTACAATTTCAATCGAATATGCATACATTATGAATATAAATATGCGTTTATTATTTCAAAAAGGAAATATAATGCGTGTATATTTATTGAAATGTATAAAAATACAAATTGAAAAATATCAAAGTCTATATTTTTACACTTTTAATTGAAGATTTTATATGTCCGGATTTAAAAAAAAAAAAAAAAATGTGTAGATAATTTACAATTGCACACGTGTGAACATTGTATCTATTATAAAAGATCTATACATGTAAATAATTTGTATTCAAAGCTTATTATTCCATTTTAAATTACTTCCTTTAAAATATATTTCAAATAAAATCAAACTTTTATTATTTTGTTCATTAAACTTGCTAAAATAAAAATATTTATTATTTTTATTTTATTTTTAATTTACATATACGTATATATACAAAAAAAAAAAAGAATACACACATGTGTATATGATGTAATGTCTACATACGTATATGTATATAGCATTGATTACAAATTCATATTTAAAAATCAACATATAAATTAATTCTATTCATGCTTAATTTGTAATTTGTAACTGCTTAATTTCCAATTCAAATCAATTTGGTATTTTGCCAATAAATATTATCATAACATTTTGTTACCTAAAAAATGTTTTTGTTTAGTTAAATAATATTCTTTGCATGAATCTCTATATATATCTGTAAGTCAATATAATAAGTCTTTATTGGCTTTAAATAATTTGAAAACAGGTAATAAATATTTTCACATATTCTATTAAAAAAAAAAAAAATACAAATTTCTTTTACATGTATTCATTTTAAATTGACATTGATCTTTAAAATTGCATTATTCAAATTTATTTATATATTTAATTGTTTTAAAAATATTTGATTTTTGTTTTGATCATCATATTTTCAATTTTCTTTATTTATATCTTGTTTTTCTTGTATAGTAGGTAGATGAATTGATGATTAGAAAAAAAAAAAAATTAAAATATCATGTGTAAGAGCAAATAAATTAATTTACATGTACATAATTATTATTTTTATTTTTAATAAATAATTATTTTGTTTGAAATAGTAAAAATTATTTGAGAAGTATAGATATTAAATATCCCCATTATAACCAATTAAATTAATTTTTAGTTAAATTTTTAATGCTTGAAAATTAAAATCTGCACATTACACATGTGTTTATGTTTAGAGGCGTTTTGTATTTATTTTTTTTTTTATTTTTATTTATAACAATTTCCAACCAAATATTTAAATATTCTGTGTATAGTTATTTTGTGTAAAAGAAATTTCATAAATAATTTTTCAAATTTTCAAGTCTTTTGTTAAATAAAACAAAAATTTTAAGACATAATTTGAAAATACTAAATATCTAAAAGAAAATATTTATTTTTAACAAATGTATTTATTTATTGATTTTATTTTTTTTTTAAATTTTTACACTTACCTATTGTTGTTAGTACAGTTGATGAAAAGAACACAGCCTGTAACATACTCCATTTATCAAATATTTGTGGAAAATCTTTTTCAGCGACAATTAAAAGCCCTCCTTGAGCAGCTTCTTGAATTGCCTTTTTAAAAAACAACGAACATAAATAAAACAAAAAAAAAATTTTTTTTCTTTTCATTTCTTTTTAATTTTTTCCAAATTAATTTTTTTTACTATTTATATTTACCTCTTCATATTTAGCCAATTCAAATGCTACCAAATCTTTTAAATTTCTTACATCTGTATTATTCATAATAATATTTATAAATTTTTCTCTTTGTTCTGTTACTGTATGCTTTAATTTTTCAATTCTTTCAATTTCAGCTGGTCGTTCTAACTGCCTGAAAATCTATTAAGATCTAAATTTTCAGAAAATTTTAAAAAGGATTTTTGTTTTTCATAAAGAAAAAATAAAAAGAAAATGAAAACAAAAAAAAACTTAAATAGAAAACAAGATAGAAATAATTTAAAGCAAAGTGAAAAAAAAACGAAACTTTATTTTTTTGGATCATTAAAATAACGTAAAATTTTGTGAATGAAGTGAAAAATAGAAAATAAAAATAATAAAATTTATTTGAAATTTTTTGTACAAATAAAATTCATTCAAATTGAAAAATTATGAAAATATTTTAACTGATGTAAGCACATATTACGAATATGTTTATGTGTGAATTGTAAACTACAGAGTATTTTATTATAGTAAGAAAGTAATTGACCATATTTTATGGGAAAGATTTACATAAGTTTGATGAAGTCATGTGATTGTGCTATAATTTAATGCACTACACTAACATTCAGGAATTATTCTTTTTAATTAAATTCATATTTCTTGTATGAAGGACACGTACAATGAAGAATTGTAGATTCAATTCAATTTTCGTAAACAATAAAATCTAATATAGTCGAATATGGTATAGAGAAATATTCATCTCGTTTAAATATAAATATACCGATTTGATGGAGGGATAGAACTAATAAGGATTCATTTATGATTCAATTATTACGTAGACATATACTGTATTATCAAGTAATATAATACAGCAAAATATATATGTATGTACATATAAACAAAGTACAAATTAGGAAATAGAGACAATGAATTTGATATACACACAACATTTTATGTGTGTCGTTGGGGTAGTATAAAGAAGCTTTTTAATGGTATATAATTTTTCTTCCGTATTAAAATATTTTTGTTTGCTAGTAGGAAATTTAAGAAAAATCTCTTGTTTAATTTTACTTTAGACTATAGCTGATATAATTTTTGTATTCACGAATTTAATATCTGAATTTTATGATACCTAAAAAGGTTGGTTCTCTATTCAAATTACCATCTAAATTTCATTTTTTTTTTATGTGACAATGTAAGAAGTTATAAAAATATGAATATGAGCATTTTATTATTAAAAGCACATTTTTTTACAGATTAAAAATTTATTTTCACTTTACCTATCTTATGGTTTTATGGAAATTGACGACATATAACGTTTGTATGTGTATTACGACTATATACACTATACGACTACGACTACTTACGCTTACGACTATATTAGAATGCATAGAGAAAACAAAAAAAAAAAAGAATCATATCATGAGTATACAATTTGTAGATAGTCATAAATTTTCTTCCTATTTTTGTATTCAAGGCATAAACACTTTATGTAATACATCTTCTAAAAATTGACATTTGACCTTGTCTTTATGTAATAAAATGAATGGAGTTTATTGATCATTTAACTCTGTTAACAGAAAGCATAAAATAAAAAAAAATTTTTTTCCATTTATTTAACATTCAATGTTTATGAATAAAAATATAATTAAATTTCAAAATATAAAAATAAATACATGCGATAGAATGTAAATAGACAAAGGAAGAATTCTTTTAAAATTTAAATTTTTAGTAAATAAATTTTGCAATTGATGATAAAAATCAATAAGATTGATATCAAACAGTTTATTTAAATTAATATGAAAAATACTTTACTTAATGCTGTTTAGTTATCCAATATTATACAGGAAATGTTAATATAATTGCTTCTAAATGAATATTGTATTTACCATTAAGTAAGTTTTAATTAGAAAATTTAAACATTTTCTGTATTTCAACACATTTTGTAGTATCTATACTTTTTGTGTATCAAAATTATTTAAAATTTGTATTTTCATTTTCTATAAAGATTATTTATACTTCTGTGTATCAATTTATTCAATTAATAACTGACAAAATAATTTATATAAATGAAAATCATTTTTACAAAACAACACTTAGAAGACATTGTGAAATATTGTATAGATAAAATAAATGAAATATTTTTATATGTTGAAAAAATATGTACATATTTAATTTTCCAATTAAAACGATTTTTATTAATATATACAATGGGAAAAGGTGGTACATTTTATTTTTAGTAATGCAATAAAATGAGATTATATTATACTTTTTCTTTTTGTTTTTTTTAAATAATGAGCAATTTATTCATTTTTTCCATTTTATATTTAAAAAAAAAAAAAACAAATTAAATAATAAAAAAAAACCGAGATCAACAAAAACAATTTACAAATAATACATATTATTAAGCCAACGAAATAAAAAACAAAAATGAAAAAAAAAAAAAAAAAATGTGTTGATTTCAATTTTCATCATTTTCATTTGTTCTGATTCTGATGCATATAAACATAAAAAAAAATTTTTTTCTTATCTCATATACATACATAAATTTTGTTATACATGTATGTATATGCACATGAAAAATTCATTAACATTTATTTAAGATATTTTTGGAATTTTTATGATGATGTATATAAATAATAATAAAAATATACATATACATATAACAAATAAAAATAAAAAATGATGACGACATACATATTAATACAAGTAGCAACAAAATAATAGAATAACGTCATTACTTTAAGAATACACATTTTATTTGATAAAAAAAAAAAAAATGTTGTTGTCTTTTGTTAACTTCAATGCTCGAAGGCACAGCTATACAGACAGCTGATGATGTTTATTACATTTTGTTATTTTTGGTCCATAATATACAAATCGAATAATTATGTGCTCATCTTTTTTTTTTTTTTTTTTTTTAAATAGTAATTATGATTATTTTTTTTTTTTTAATTTTTCAATTTTAAGCTTTTAATTCTATTAAAGTTTACTCTCATTAATAATGATATTTCATTTTGAAGAAATCATTATTTATTAACTATAATTTTCTTGTTTGAATCTAGGAAAAAAAAAAATTATTTATTATTTAGAACGCATTATTCGTACATATTTCATGCGTGAATATATTTATGTGCTACACGATTTTTGAAAGGAAAAAAAACAACGAAGAATTTAATCGCCGGCTCTTTCATTTTTATTTATCTTTGAACGTATGTGAATATCTTTGGCCTGCAATAAAAAATATTTTGGGATTTAAATTTAAATAAAAATTAAATAAAAAAAATTTTTTTTTATTTTCCATATAGTTTAAGATCTACTGGATATATTATGTATTTTATGTACGTGTATACGTATCTGAGAATAAATTTTAATTTTTTTCAATTATTACTCTAATGAAAATTTTTTAGTAAGAAAAAAAAAACTAAATTTATGTACATGTTTACAAAATTTTAACAACAACATTATCCATTTAAAGGTCTTCTATCATCGATTTTTTCGAATAATGATAAATTATGTATGTATGTAAAAGAAAATATTGTATTGTTAGGTTAATATATTTTTTATTGATTTTTAAAATAAATTTTTTAAGATTTTTAATTTTATTCCAAAAAATTATTTGTTGAAATAAATCAGAACTCATTTTGAATTATTGCAATTTTAGATATTTTTTTTATTATTAGAAAAAAAAATAGGAAATTTATTACAAATAGTTTTTCCTATTTAATGCCTATTTTTCTTTATTTTTATCTATTTTTCCTATTTATCATTTTAAAATGATAACCGTTAATGCCACTTTTGATTTGGTTTAGTCCAGTAAGCGAATAATATGAAACAAAATAATTTACAAAAGTCTTTGCCAAATTCAAGGTGATACACATATTTAACCAAAAAAATCTATAGAGGTGTTATCTTATGTTACAAATTATTTACATAACATTTTTCAATGAGTTCTTCTGAAAAAGCACGTATGTAATACGGTCATATTCACATATCACATACAGAATATTTTATTTATGATAATTTTATATTTTCTCTCATTTTCTATATTAGAATTAATTAAAAAAAAAAAAAAAACAAAAAAATGCTTTAATAAGTTTAACAAGCAAACACTTTTCATATCATCATATTTACATAAATTGTATTATATAGAATATAAAATGAAAATGAGAAACTATGTGTTTGTGTAAACAATGTGATAATATAAGGACATTGAATAACCAATTTACTGAATTTTTGAAGCATGTAATGGATTATCTAGGATTCTGTATAATGGTAAATTATATTATCATAAATGATAGAATGTATATGTAAAATATTTTCTTCATGAAAATTTCCCCTTTTATTTTATTTTTCTGTTGTTAAACTGATATTTGGTTTAGTATTAATTTAATAATTTTAAATTAGGGACAAATATGTCGTTTACATTATTTCTAACTAATTTCAGGGAATCTTTTATATTTACATAGAATGAGAAAAAAAAAGATGTTTTATGTTTGGAGAAAAGAAAATTTCTCAAAATTAGCTCACAAAAAAATTCAGTGTAAAATCGAAACAAAATAAAATGTTAACTCTTTTTTAAACTTAAAATTTGTTAAAATTTTGTTTTTTAACTCAATTCATCAAAAAATTCAAAGAATAGAATTTGTACCATTTAAACGTGTGTGCATATTTTTCACGTACGTAAACTGATTTATTTTTTGTACATTATTTATTTTTTTTTGTGCTCATAAACAACATGATAAAAATAAAAAGCAAAAACCGTTGATATATAACTCGTCTGCAATATTCCAAGACATTTAAATTATATTATTTTCATTATTCAGTTCTTTGTTTTTTGTTTGGTCAAAAATTTCAAAAATTTTCATTTTATCTTTTTACATGTCGCCGAATTTAATATATGAGTAAGAATTTAATTAAAATTTATATTAAAATTTAAAATAGAATTGGATACTTTATTTTAAAATTTGCAATGATTTTCAGAAAATGAAAAATTAAAAGCATTTTGAAAATATTTTCTTTAAAAAAAAATATTGGTTATACTTTGTTATATGTACAAAAGAAAAATGATATGCGAAATGATAAAACGTTGTCAAGATTTTAAAATTAAAATTATTTTTTAAAATCTGTTAAGATAGTCGTATATGATTTTTCAAAGTTAACATATGGGACGACGGACGTGTGAGTGAAGTACAGTGAATAATATTTATCAATAATCAACTGAAAACATTTAAATCAAATTGAATAACAAATAAATATACGAACTACTTAAACTAATAATTTAACTATATAATTTTGAATAATAATAGTAGTGAATAAATAAAAAAAAAAAAAAAAAAAAAAAAAAAAAAAAAAAAAAAACCTAAAATCAGCATGGATGTTGATACCCTTTTGAATCATAACCCTAAACCACCGGATAAACAACAAAATGTTTATAATAATACAATAACACTTAAAAATTCTACTCCTGGCCCGAAATTCTTAATTATGAAAAGGACTGACACAGGAAAAACTTTAACCACTATATCACCTTTCCTAATTAAAAAATGCATAGACGGTGCTATTAACGGAGAATTAAAACTATGCAAAAAATTGCGAAACGGAACAATTCTAATTCAAACATGTAACGTTGAACAAGCTAATAAACTATTAAATATGAAAAAACTTGCATCAGAAATTAATATAGAAATCACAGAATACGAAAAATTAAATAACAGTAGAGGCATAATTTACAACACAGATCTTATCTATCTTCATGACAAAGAAATACTTGACGAACTCAAAGAACAATACGTAACCGCAATTAGAAGAATAACAAAAAAAACAGACACAGAAGAAAAACAAACTGGACTTTTTGTCCTAACTTTCTCCACTACCAACATCCCAAAAAAAATCAACATTGGATACGAAAAAGTAGAAGTAAGGCCATACATTCCTTCTCCACTTAGATGTTGGAATTGCTTCCACTTTGGACATATCACAGAAGCATGTAAAAAACCTAAAAAATGTGTTAATTGTAACAACGACTATCATTTCGAAGAAAACAAAAATACAAAACAAAAATGTGAAAATACTACCAAATGTACTAATTGTTTATCAAGTGCACACAACTCTCTATACAAACACTGTCCAATTTACATGAAACAAAAAGAGATTATGCGAATTAAGACAATTGAAAAAACAGACATTAAAACAGCAAGGTCAATATATGTAAGAAGAAATTTACTATCAATCAATACTAATACATACGCAGATCAACTTAAAAACAATACATCAAATTCAAGCAATAATATAGAAACAAATCAAACAACATTAACCCATATAACTCATACAACAAACAAAAATGAAATCAACAAAAACCCACTACAAAACAACTCAAATCAATCAAACATACATACAACACACACTTTAAACATTAAATCAATAGATAAGAAAGGCATGCAATATAAACAAAATAATGATAATAATTTAAATAAAAGAATAACTGAAAATAGGCCAAACAATATACATATACCAAATGGAAATGTAATAGACACAGAAATAGAAATTACAACAGATGATGATGTGCCACTACTACTAGATACAGGAAATAACAAAACACATAGAAAGAAAAGAGGAAGACCAAAGAAAGACACAGATATACCCAGTCCAATACATAAAGAAATAAAATTAAAATAACACTAACAACAACATACAAATATTATAATGAAAATCACTACTAACATCATACAATGGAACTGTAGAGGCTTGACACATCACTTAGACTTTATAAAAATATTAAATTCAAAACAAACGCATAATATATTTTGCTTACAAGAAACAAAATTGAGATCAAATGAATACCCAAAAATTAAAAATTTCCATGCAATATACAAAAATAGAGACACAAATACAATAGCGCATGGTGGAGTCGGAATCTTAATAAACAAAAATATTCCATACGAAGAAATACACATAAACACATCCCTACAAGCAATTGCAATAAAAGTATTCTTGCCTTTTAAATTAACAATAGTAAACATATACTCAGATAAACAATTAAAATATCAAGACCTACAAAATATAAAAGATCAAATAACCGAACCATGCATAATAATGGGAGATTTTAACGCACATAATCCGATATGGGGTTCAAATAAAACAGACACTAAAGGCAAAGAAATAGAAACATTTATACAAAAAAATCAACTTAACATAATGAATAATGGAGATCAAACTCACTTTAATATGACACACAAAACTTTTAGTGCAATTGATATAACAATGTCCACACCTTCCATACAAGAAAAATTTACCTGGTATATAGAAGACAATCTTTACGGTAGTGATCACTACCCAATTATATTAACGGCAAAAACACAACAACATACACAAAAAAGAAAATTATTTAATATTGCAAAAGCTAACTGGGATTTGTACAAAAACGAAATAAAATTTACAGAATCACCCAAGTCCTTCTCTAACATAAACGATTTTGAAAATCATGTCACAAAACAAATAATAGATGCAGCTACAAAATCCATACCGCATCGTAATATTAAAAGTTCAAAAAAACACGTACCATGGTGGAATAAAGAGATTGAAGAAGCAATACATGCTAAGAAAAAATTATTAAGGAAATATATAAGAACAATGAACCAAGAAGATCTTCTTAATTTTCTTAAAGCAAGACGGACAACACGACAACTAATAAGATACCACAAAAAAGAAACCTGGAAAAAATATGTGTCAACAATTACATCTACAGTCTCCTCAAAAGAAATCTTTCGAAAAATCAAAACACTAAATGGTAAAAATGAATTCCATACAATAACATACATAGAAAAAAACAATATAAAAATAATAGATAAAAATAAAATTTGTAACGTACTTGCCGAACACTTTCAATACATAACTGATAACACAAACTCCAAACAAACTAAAGTAGATCAAGAAAACAATATGACACACACTACAGATACACAAGACATTGAGTACAACACTAACATCACGATAAATGAATTAAAAAATGCATTGACAACATGTAAAGAATCATCTCCAGGCCCTGACTCAGTCCAGTACAGTATGATTAAAAACCTTCATGAATCAGGGAAAGAGTACATATTAAAATTATATAATTATATATGGAAAAGTGGACAGATACCATCAAGATGGAAAAAAGCAATATACATACCTATACTAAAACAGGGAAAAAATCCACATAATCCTAACAATTACAGACCAATCGCTCTAACTAACACACTATGCAAAATATTAGAAAAAATAATTAATTATAGATTAAGCTGGTACTTAGAGAAAAATCAAAAACTAAATAAATATCAATTCGGATTTAGGAGAAATCTAGGGACACAAGATGCATTAGCATATATAGAAAATGAAATCATAAATACATTCAACAGAAAAGAGTATATGCTAGCAGTATTTCTAGACATAGAAAAAGCTTTCGATCGAATCCGCCCAGCTAGTATAATTAAAGAAGCAGAACAATTAGGTATAAAAGGAAACATGCTGCAATTTATCAAAAATTTTATGCAAGATAGATCCTTCAGAGTACTAGTAGAAAATGAGCTTTCTGAAACAAAATTAATTAAGAATGGTATCCCACAAGGCTCCGTACTGAGTACCACCTTATTTCTCATCGGCTTCAACAACATCATAAATCAAATTAAGTCACCAACTAAATTCGCAGCATACGCCGATGATCTAGTAATCTTCGTCTCCCATCAAGATATATCTAAAGCACATCAAATAATACAAAACACAATACATCAACTAGAACAAGCTACAAAGAATAAAGGAATAACCTTTTCACCTGAAAAAACCAAAGCCATGATCTTCACAAGAAAAAGAACGCCAATCACATATACACAACTAAAAATTACAAACACAAATATAGAATACACAGAACAATACAAATATCTAGGAATGATATTAGACTCTAAACTTAATTGGAAAACACATATCAAATATATACACAGCAAAGCCGTTAGAGCAATGAACATAATTAAAATATTAAATCATACTGAATACGGGTCAGATAGAGACCTATTAATCAGAATATTCAACACGATGGTCCAGCCGATTATAGACTATGGAAGTCAAATCTACTCTTCAGCCAGTCGTACAACACTTAACAAATTAAACACCATACAAACAACAGGATTAAGACATTGTACAGGCGCATACTGCACTAGCCCAAGAATAAGCATACTTATAGATTCGGGACAAATACCCCAGTATCTAAGAAGGGAAAAAATTCAAATGAAAAGTATAATTAAATATCTGTCTTACTCAAACCATCCGCTAATAGAGAAAACGAAAATTGATATTAAAAACGTACAAAACACAAAAAAATATAAATCTACCATTCAAAGAGGAGTCGATCTGCTAATAAAGTACAATTTGCTACACCAAATACGGTTACATGATAATAAACTATCAAAACATCCCCCATGGAATTTATTCAATATAAAATACGATCTTGAACTAACAAATTCAACAAAAGAACAGACAAATAATATAATCTATCTAACTACAATTAATGAAAAGCTTAATACAACATATAGAAACTATATCCAAATTTTTACAGATGGTTCCGTGAAAGAAGAAAAAAGTAGTGCCGCATTTATATACAATCAAAGGAAAGAAAACTTCAGAATAACAGATAATTCTACCATACTTACTGCAGAACTCTTCGCAATATACAAAGCAATCCAAAATGTTACGAAAGATCAGCACCAAAACATATTGATATGCACCGATTCGTTAAGCGCCATACAAACTATAGCCAAAATACAACCAACTAATCCAATAGCAATACTAATAAAAGATACAATATACGAACATAAAGAAAAAAATTTCTGCTTCATATGGGTCCCCAGTCATACAAACATAACAAATAATGAAATAGTCGACAAACTGGCAAAAGAAGCTTTATATAAAACAGAAAATAAGGATTTTCAATTGACCTACAAAGACGCTAATAAACTAATAAACAATAAAATCAAAGAAAAATGGTCCAAAATATGGGAATCAGAATCAAGTACAAACAAACTAAAAGAAATTAAAAACAACACAATTCCATGGGCAAAAATACATTTGCTAACCAGAAAGCAAAGTATTATATACACAAGACTAAGGATCGGACACACTAGAATCACACATGAATATCACCTGAAGAAAACAGCCATCCCAACATGCGAATGTGGACAGCAATTAACAATAAAGCATATATTTAATGACTGTACCAGATATCTAATACATAAAAATAAATTAAGCATAAGTAACATCAACAGTCTAACATTAGAAGATAAGAAAACAATATATAATAATTTACAATTTTTAAAAGACATAAACATATATAACAAAATATAATGTACTAGTACATAACAAATTAAGATGCAATAGGTCTGAAATGACAGATATACTGTTTATAGACCTGTAAAAAAATATTAACAATAATAATAATAATAAAATCTGTTAAATACAAAAAACAAATTGTTTAAATGCTGCAAATTTTTTTTTTTTATATTATTAAATCACTTTTAAAAAGAAAATTTTGAGGAAAGTTTCTATGTCTTTTTAAATATTCCAATTGAATTATTTTTTATAAATGGAAAATTTAGAAAAATATCGAATCGTTATAAAACGATCGTATTTAATTAAAGTTAAATTTTTTTATTTTTGAAAAAAAAAAAATTAAATAAAATTTTTCTAGCAGGTGTAAAATTTTCATATTTTATGATATGCAACTAAATTACTTTTTACTCTTTTTTTTTTATCTGAGGAAAAATTTCAATTTAAATTACATTTGTATGTACATTTAAATATATATTTTATATGTTAGACATTATAATGTACATAGTTACATAACTTACAATATGATGTGCTGCATATAAGACGGAAGTGAAAATTTAAAATTATATGTATGTTAATGACTTTTGAAAGAAGAAAAATTTTTTTGGTAGCTACAAATGTTTATCGTCATCGTATTTGATATGATGAATTTTTCAAAAAAAAAAGAAAAAAAAAAAGAAAACAGGGCAAACGAATGAAATTTGATTGAGTTGCTTCATTTTTGGCATTATTATGATCATTAATCTTTTTCTTTCTCACCATAAAATTAGAACATTTTTTGTCCTAGTATAAAATTTAAACATTTCTTTACATTTTTTTTTTTTTATAAATAAAATCTGATATAGATCGAATGTAATTTGTTCAAAAAAAATAAAAAATAAAAAAAATTTTTTTTTATATACTAAAAACCATTTGAAATACTTATTAAACATCTTTAGTTTGATTTAAATAGATTTTTCATAATAAATTGACTAGTTGACAGGTAGACAGATAAATGGAAAATCTCACAACAAAATTTTAGACAGAATGCTTTAAATATCCATTGATGAAAGCAATTTAATTTTCTCAATTTTCAAAGTGTTGTTTTCGAACGGTCTTTGATTATTTTTTGTTATATTATAAAAATACATTTTAACATTTTTAAATTCAATGAAAAGAAAAATATAAAAAAAAATTTTTTTCTTGTTCTGAACTCAGCTTGAAAAGTTCAATATTCTTTAAATTTCGAAATTTAAATGAATTTTGAATTTTTTGAGAGAATTAATCAAATTTGAAGGAAATTGCAAATTCTATAAAAATTTAAAAAACTTTTTTTTTTTTTTTTTTAAATTAATTATCTTTTGTGCAAAAGAAATAAATCTAAATAAATTTTTACGCATTTGATGATGTACGTCTAATTTTACTCATATAATTGTATGTCTAACAATATTATTACCCGCTGTGATAACACCTTGATATTGAAAAAAAAAATTTTTTTTTCATTTTCTTTATTCATGAAAACATTTACACTAAAAAAATTTTTATTTATTATATTCTCATTTGAATTTTGATTTTTCTACATAAAAATTTTATTTTTAAATTTTTTTTTTCTTATTTGTGTGTACACAGACACCAAGACTTTTATGTCTTATTTGATTTAATTAGATTCTATCGAATGTAGAAATATTTTATTTAAATTCAAAATAAAATGTAAAAATCATCAATCGTTATTTAATGATTAAAAGCAAAACAAAAAAAAAAAAAAACATGGTAATGAATACCAAATAAATATACGTAATATAATGATAGAAGAATTTATTTCAGTAATTTATCAAAATTAAAATTATTTTTCTCATTTTCACTACATCTTTTTTTCACGTTATTTAAATTCTTATTTTTCTTTTTTAAACAAATTAACCGGATTTATCATGAAAACATTATTATACATTGTAACTGCTTAAAGCATTATTTACATTTAAAGTTCATTTATTTATTTTTTTTAACATTTAAATATAATTTTGATTTATATTGTCACAAAAACATTAGAAAAATAATGAAATGGAATTTTGTTTTTTTTTTTCTATTTTTCCTATTTTTATTTTTTTTCCCCATTTTTTATGAAAATAATGAAGATAACATTTTGAGATGATTTTTTAAAAAATTGATGAAAACCATAAAAATTACATTGACCCCGAATAATGTGAAAATTTTATTTTCACTTGTGCGAAAAGAAGGAAAAGTTTTTTATGAATTTTTTTTTCGTAAGAGATTTCCACTTGGTTTTTCTTTTTGACTATATTTTGTGTAATCGAAATTTTTATCAGTAAAATTATTTACTAATTGAAAGGTGTTTAGTATATTTTTGTTTTGTCTTCAAGGTTTGTTAAAAACAATTTTTTTCTTAAGAAAACAAAAGAAAATATTACAGATGTTTTTTTTAAAAAAAAAAAAAAAAAAAAAAAAATCATTCACAGAAAAAAGTATAAAAATAAGGAAAATAAAAGAAATGAAAATTTATTTTCACAACATTTTAACATAGTTTTAATATATTTATTCCAAATCATATAATTGAGTAAGTTTGAATTTCATAAAATCTCTATACTAACAGTTACGAAATCATTTATCTCTCATACACTTAGTATGTTTCATATAGTTTTAAATATTTAAAATAAAATAAAAAAAAAGCGGAAAAATTATTTTCGTCTAAAAATTGTCTGAATATACAAATATACATATTTATAATGATAAAACTTTGTTACACATTTTGTATCATAATGTATCAAATAAATGCGATCATTATTAGAGTTTGCACAAGCAATTATATATACATATGTATGTATATTAAACATTACACATTTTGTGTTTGTATATACTAGGTATTTGCGTACATAATGTGTTTTTGTATACACAATCTGTGCAATTTGTGAAAACTTTGTCTTTATAATGTTTATATCACGAATTATGAATGGAAATTATATAAAATTTTATTTTATATTCATATTCTGATATTATTATTATAATTATAAGTTTTTAAGATTAAATTCGAAACATTATCACAACATGTGCATTATATGCATACAAATATGTAATTACTTTTAAAGTTTTGAATAAATATTAGAATATGATAACGTGTAATTGTTCTACAATGTTACCGTGAAAAATAAATGTAAATAGAAATTAATTCAAAAATGCAATTTAAGTGATAAGAGTTATACAGAATAATTTTTGGAATTTTTGATGCATAATTTGAATTGTTATAACAGAAATATACTCAATGTATTAACCGCATTTATTACAATAAAAGACAAAAAAAAAAAAAAATTAATTTTCACACATTATTTTCCTTTTTTCTTTTTTTCTTTTTTTTTTATAACAACTTACGTATGCATACATACAAATATTTTTTTAAAATTTTGTTTTTAATATTTTATCTTAAATATTTTTTACTTTCATAATAAATATCCAAGTAAAATAATTAAATTCCTCTTGCTACGAATCATCATGATCGGTTTATTATTGTGATTAAGGAATTCCTTTGAGATTATATGTCTACATATATGCATTAAAAAAATATTTCTCTTTTCAAAGACTAAATAGTTTAATTGAAAAATTTTTCAAATGAATTATTATAAAAATTTAATTATGATCATAAAAATTATAAGAAGAAAAATATTATTTTATTTTTTTTATTTGTGTAACATGGGGTGGCATATGATGTACTTCTATTATAATATTTAATTGCAATATTCCTGTGTGTGTGTGTGTGTACATACATACATTATTAACGTGAAAAATTTGATTTTTCATCTAAACCGAAATAAATTGTTTTTATATCTTTTTAATCCGTTAAAATTTACAAAAGATTTTAATTAATTTTCTTTTATGATTACAAGTATGATATTATAAGAACAAAAAATTAATTTGATGTTAATAGAAAATTTTTGTTCGATTTTTCTTTGTTTTTATCACATGATGAAATTATAGGAAATTATAAGTATCTCACATATTTGAAAAGTTCGGTAATTTTCTAATTTTGAAAATTTCAGTATTACAAAAAAAAAAAAAAGTTTTATTTTTCTTTTATTTTTTTTAACTGGCAAAATTACACGTAAATTATTTTTAAAACGTTTTTTCAAAGATAAAACGTTTTAAATTTTTTTTTTTTTTGTAATAAAAAGGAATTTGATAGTAGTAAGAAAACATAGAAGGCTTTACAAATAAAAAATATCCACTAGAATTTTTTTTTTCAACTTACAAATCCACCTATGGCACAATATCCTGCTAAAGAAATTAATAATCCAATATGTGCAGCAGTTTCTTTCCATTTTTTTTGCCATGATTTTTTCTTTTTCTCTAAATTTTCACTTCGTATATCAAATTTTTTTAATTTTTCTAATAATTCTGTATTCACATCATCACCAGAATCTTCACCCATTTCTTATTATAGAAAATTTATTTAACAATTTCATATGTTTACATATATAAGATTATCACTTAAAATTTTTTATAATTAAATTACATGAAAAAAAAAATATCATTAAATTTTATAATTAATCAATTTTCTACTTTTTATGAGATTTTTTTCATTATTTTAAATAATAACAATTTTTGTTTTAATTACATACTATAAAAAGTGAATTTCTATAGCATGCGAAAAAACGAATGGAAAACAAAAAAGACAGTTCAACGTTACGATTAATTCGAATCGACATCAACTACCTAACTGAAAAGTTAATTGTGAAAATTTTATAAGAAAAATGTAAAGAAAATGCGTGAAAATCATAGACCGCATCACTATTTATGTATGTTTGAAATTTCTCAATGAAAGAAAATTCAAAGAAAATTGTATACAGAAGAAAATGTCAGAAAATTTTATGTATCAACTTGTTGATCTACATACATGTATTTCATTGTAACGTATGATATTGAGATATTACGTTGTGTTGTATGGCATCTGCATATACGAACTTTAAAGAAATTTTTGTCATGAATGTACATTCCATAAGAGTATAACAAGAAATTTGGAAGCACGTGAAAATCTTGAGTTTGCGTGTTCTCTTATTTAATAAAATAACAAAAGAGAGTTAAAAAAGGGAAAAACTTTCACTTTTGGAACATATTAACTTTTTTAAAAAAAAATGAAAATTAACGACAAAAATGCATTTTTCATATTAATTTTCATATTTTATGTTATACATTTAATTTTCAATATATAAATGCAAATTTTAATTTCATATTTAACAAAATAATAAAATAAATGAAATGCTCTAAATAAAATAATGATTAGTAAATAAAAATTATTAAAATAAATATTTTTGTCCTAAATACATTAGGTAAAATAATTTAGATGAATTATAAAATTCCACATATGTACATACATATTTCGTATAAGTGGGTACTTTTCAATTTAAGAGTTTCGTCATTAAAATAATGAGTTAGAAAATTGCAATGAAAATTCGCTCATAATTACGTAAAAACAAAAAAATTATTTTTAATTAAATTCAACCTTTAATGCTTTTGTCCTTAAGGACTTTAATATTGTTCTAACGTATTATACAACAAATTTTTGTTATGGTATTTTGAATTCGTTTTATTTTTCTAAAATGATTTATGAAATATGTACGTATATGTAATCATAAAAGAAAACTACAATTTTATTGGTACATAAAATTTACAACACATGCAGTGAATACATGCAGTGAAATATTTGTAATAATTTTCAATTGATTTTTTTTTTTGTATAAAAAAATTTGATCACATTTTTATGAGAAGAAAGTTATAAATAATGAATTGATGAATTTATTTGATTATTATTTACAACTGTTTATTAATGGTGTTTGGATTTTGTTTTGTTGATACTTTCAGAAAAAGTATTTTGTTCAGGAAAACATTTTTTTTTTTTTTTTTAACGAGAAATTTTGAATAAGATGAAAAAGTCATTACGTATAGAAGGAAATATTTTTGTACCTAATCTAATGTAATTTAAGTAAATAGAATAATATCGTATTAATATGGATTTCATTTCGATGATGATTTGTGTATAAACCATTCAATTATTTTTATATAAAAATTCTCATATACTACATATGTATGTATAGCTTCTTTCAAATTAAGAAATACGTCTGACATAAGATATACTTTTGTGTATATTGTCTTAGGTCCTTATATGAATGATTGAATTATGTTTTAGTATATATACCTAGAGATACATATTTAGAAGGTCATTTAAGGCATTTTTCATCACCTTTAGTATTTAATAAACACAAATTGTTATATATGTATGTATGTTTGTTGTATTCTCAAAATATAACAGAGAAGAAAATATATTCGTATGTTCATATGTAACATACACATACATATGTATGTAACACCATGTATTTTCTTAATAGGAAAATTAATTTTTTTCTAACTTTTTCTATACTTAAACAAATCTAATAATTTACGAAATAAACTTTTTATGATATAACAACTTTGTGCATATTTCATATTGTTAGTATGCCTGTTATTATGTATTTATGTTTTCAGAACAATTTTCAAATTCGTATTAATTTTATTATATATAAACATTATAGATAAAGCATTATTAAAGTTAATATGAGAAATGATTTTTAAAGAATATTTGAAGTATTCTTAAACTTGAAATCATAAGATTTTTTTTTTTTCGATTTAAATTTCACTTAACATTTTAATTGGATTTTCAAGTATATTATATAAAAAATCAGTATAAATATGTTTTGGAATGAAATAATAATGTATTTTTGATAATAAACGCATTTTGAAGATATTTTTTTTTTTTAAATTTTTAACCGAAAAATATTCTTTTCAATTTGATGTTTTTGATGATCTCACAAAAAGGGAAAAAAAAAATAAGTTTTTGACTAACTCTATTATACCATATTGTAATTTTTCTATATGAAAAAATAAAATAGAAATCTTGAAAAAAGATGAATAAATTTATCATCATCAATCCTTTTAACAAAATATAAATAAAATAAAAAAAATTTTGCCATAAATTTTAAATGATTGATGATTGTTAATATGAACATAAAATATTATCATTGACTTAAATCAATATGTATTATTAAAATATCTTAAGATATTATTTCGAATTTGTATTTGCAGACAAGATTCAAATAGTTAGAAAAAAAAAAAAATCTGAAACCCTGAAATATGAGTAAAATTAGATATCTTAATGATAGTTCAAACATAATATATTAAAGTGGTCGAACTTTTGTATTTGTTTTATCTTCAAATTGTTAACGTTTAATTCAACACAAATACCATTTAATTTAATTAAATTGATATAAAAAGTAAATTTTCAAAATCTCGAATTTTTTTTTTTTAAGTTAATATAAAACAAAAGAATAAATTTAATTTATTGATTCATTACCATCTCAAGTTATCTTTACTTTACTTCAATTAAATGTCAGTCATTCGATATTGACTAAATTGTTTTAGTGGTAAATGTGTAAACTACCACATGTTTTATTAAAAACTATAGATAAAAAAATATATAAATTTCACATTATAGGTTTTTATTTTGATTTTCAATTAATTTAATACTTGATTAATTTTTGTAAATATTTATGGATATTTTATGTGTTCAATATAGCGTAAAATGTTTTTTAACGTATTCTTTAAGAAAGCATTCATTAAAGAATTACCATACTTCGTATATACACGTGTAGTCTATAGTATAATAAAATAATATGAAATAAAATAAATTTGAATATGACGTTTGAATGATATTAAATGAAATCTAATATACGCATTATTGTGTATTTATGTACCTGGCACTGATTATATTTATATACTTGAAAAACAAAATAAATGAAAAACAAAAAAAAAAAAAAAAATTAGTATGGCCTATTTTCTATAAACCCATCAAAATCTATTAAAAGTATAATATGAAATGTTAAATTGCTATGAATATTAATTATATTTTAGTGTTGTGAATATTTATTTTTATTATCATTTCATTTTATTTATGTATATACGAAATTTTATGATTTTGTTTTTGTAAAATAAAGCAAAAAAAAAAATTTTTTTTTTCCCTATTTTCGCAATTTATATGGGTATGTGTGTGTGTATCGAATATGTAACAATGAACATTTTATATTAAATATTAATAAAAGGCATATTAAAAACAATATTACTACAAATTCTTATACTCTGTTATAAAAAAGTCTTTTCCTTTTTATTCGAATAAAAAATTATTTTTTTTTCTTTACATTTTTCTGGTAAATATTAATAAAGTTATTTTCATAAAATTTTTACACTTCCTTGATTTTTTTTTTTTTGTATTTTGCTTCTTTAGAAAAAAGAAAAATGAAAAATTTAATAAATTTCTCATGTGTATGTTACATTACATATTCTCTTGTAGATCATAAAAAGATATCAAAAATTTTTATTATTATTATTATTATTTTTTTTTTGAACTATTTTATTTATATCACAAGAAAGGTATTTTAATATTTTTGTCAAAACCTGTTGGGCAAAATTAAATCATGCATATATTACAACTTAAAGTGATCATTGAGTTGCTACAGATTAAAATTTTTTTTTGTACGGCAGAGATTAGATTGACTTATTGTGTGAATCGCTTATGGTAAAAAAGTAAAGAAATAAAGCTACTGAAATCCATAAAACCTTTTGTAATCATTTCAAAACTGAGTGAATTTTGGGTTTGAGTATTGAACAATTTTTTGAAACATTTGAAATAAAATTCAAAATCCTTTTTCGATTTTTTTCTATACATACAAATGTACGTTACATACAATACGTTCAAATAAAGTTTCCATAACGACAAATTACAACAACCATTTAATTTAAAATTTGTTCTCTTGATATTTGATTAGTCTTCTTTTTTTTTTAAATTTTTTTCTGAATGTTGATGGACATTATAAATATTGCAAATGTGTAATAATTATAATTTTCAAAATCTTTTATAAAATATATTTTCCGGATTAAATAGAACAGGAAATTCGCCAATTAATTTTCATACTACTTATTTATATACGTACAGTTGTGCACAAACAGATTCTGTTTATGTAAATACATTTTCATGTAAAATTTAATTAATAGAGTAGAAAATTGTAACAATTTCTGACACAGACGGCAACAAAAGATATTTACATTTACATAATTGTACACATCCATATGTAATGTACAATGCAAATTTAGTATTAATATGCCACATACACATTTATATGGTACATATTTATATTACAAATACTAAATTTGTTTCATGTTATTTTCATATCTAATTCACTTTATCTCAAATTCCATGTCTATTTAATATTATGTGTGTACACTTTGTACATAAAATGTAATGTAATACAAAAAGGATAATTGCATACAGATTTAATGTGAGAAATTTTAAATAATCATGAATAATAAAAATTGACTTTAATTTTAAAATGAAAATAATTAATAAAATTTTCATTGACAAATATTTTGTACATATACTAATCATTCTATTCTGGAGAATATTTTATTTATTTATTTATAAAGGTTAGAATTGTAAATGAATTTACAATCCTAACAGGGGGGAATAGCACTGACTACAGAGGTCTTAAATTCAATTGTATTCGTATGCTTTACATGTTTGTATATTTAAAATTAATTTATTTTAAAATTTCATGTATATTTTATTTCTGTTTCAAATGAAATTAATTTAAATCTACATTCTTCTATACATGTTCATGAAAAGTGGAAAACAAGGATGTGATATAAAAGAAGGAATTTATAAATTTTAACATATCAAAACTACAGACATACGTATAGTTCTTGTAATTCGATTTTGTACAAAATATATAAATTCTTTATCCTTTTATTATTATGTTAGTATACGCATACATAAGTATACTTCTGAATGTATACATACTTATATATGTATGTGTGTGCCGGAAAATATATTTTAGTATTTAGTTTTCTTGGTTATCCTTTTTTTTCTATTTCCTTGAAAAACACCTATGCATAGGTTTTACATTTTCACTTACTTATTGTTATATCATATTTAGTTAACGTTGCTTGTTATTTATTCATTTATTTATTTATTTATATTTTCCTCAAGTTTTGTTATATTTTCTCAGAAATAACTTTCATAATTACTCGTAAGTAACTGTGTGGGACGTGTAAAACCACAGAACGCTCATGATACAAAATATTATATTTTTGGTTTTATTTCAATTAATTCATTAAACATTTAATTGAAAATTGAAAACTAAAGTGATTTTAATTTTTCAAATGTATTTTTCAGATTTTTCTAATATACAAAAATTTCAACATAATAGTTTCCATGGTAAATCATTTTCCTAATTGTACACAAGTACATTGGTAGGTACATATATCAAGTATAATGGATACGAATTTAAGTATTTTTCTTTAGAATTTTTTTTTTTTTTTAATTTGTAAAAATAATAGAAAACAATTTCAAAATAAAAATTCGAAATAACGTTCTTGTATTTAATTGTTTTTAAAAAAAAAAAAAAAAAAATCAATAAAATTATTTTTTATATGATGTATACAAAGTAAATTATTTTCAATTAATATTTGTTTTCAAAACACACGTATTTAGATTCAATTTGAGCTTCTAATGAAAATGTTTTTCTTATTTTTTTTTTCTACAATAAAATTACTAGTTTATTATTTTAGAATTCAATAAGCGTTAAATAAACGATGTAAAAGGATAAAAATGAAAATTACAGACATTTAAATTATTTTATGCACATTTTCACATTCGTAAGGCGACGTGAAAATTGTGTGCATAGTGATAAAAATTTAAATTTAAAATAAATGAAAAAGAAAAAAAAAATTGTTTTCTATTTTAATATAAGAAATTAAAATTTTTGTGTGAGAAAATCGATTTTTAAACTGATTTTAATTTGAAAAAAAAAAAAAAAAATTATTTGAGAATAGAAAAATTAGATTAAATTGCATTAAATATTTGTTACATAAAAAACCGTACGCAATTATTTGAATTTGAATTCTTGCTATTATCGTTATTTTTCTATGAACAAATAAGAAATTATTTCTACAATATACACATGACTTTAACACAATAACTTTAATGTTTTCGTACTTTAAAAACTTTGTGAAATATTACAATTATGCATTTTTTTTTTCTCAAATTTATTTTTTACATGCATTAAACCTTTATTTCTTTTATTTTTTCATTTCTGTTTCTCAAAGTACATTTTGTTACTGTGAAAAAAAAAACAAACTTAAAATGTGAAGATGTAAAAGATATTCTCAAGTGTAAAAAAAAAATAAAAAAAAAATAAATAAATTTCTTATGCATTATGGAAATTACAAAATATGTTTATCTTAATGTGTTCCTTATGTTTTTATATTTTCTTCTACGTCTAGAAAAAAGCATTAAAACATTTTTATTTCTAAGTAGTAAGTAATTTTGTATATATTTTTTTTAACTTTAAAATTATTGTTAGAATATTTAAAGAAAATAAATTTTATTACTACACCACATAAAATAATTTGTTAAAATGACATAGCTTAGACATCTTATACGTGATGTTTTGTTATTTGCTTTTCTTTTGCAACATTGTCTGACTGGGCTATTAAAATAAATCTTTTTATTTTAATCATACATAAATCATATGTTATTATTTACGATTAAATTATGTATCATGGATTTTTTTTTATTTATCATTAATTTGTTTTTTTTATGCTTTAAGCTTCTTTAAATTATACTTATATTTAAAAAATACAAGAATAAAGATAATTTCGTATTTTTAAATTTATAACAAAAATTCTATAGAAATATAATCTAATGAAAATTATATGAAATTTATTTCCCATGAGAAAAATCAGTAATGTAAACATAAAATTATGTATTTTGTCTTTGAGCCTTTTTTGTAATACACATATGACATCGTGTACATAATATATTGAATTTTAAAATACTGAAAAAAATTTTTTTAATGAAAATTTTAATGATAATATCGTTAGTATAAAAAATGATACATTTACATAAAAAAAAAAGAAAAGAAATTTATTAAATTTTGATGTAAATAAAAATAAGAAGGAATTTTCCTTTTAAGATGTTTGTGTGCATTAATGTACGTATTTATTATGATTTTGATAATGTTTTCATTTTTTTTTTTTTTTTTTTTTTTTTTTTTTTTTTTTTTTGTAATAAAAAAGATAAATAAATAAATAAAAATATATTTTATGATAAATTTAATTCGTTTTTGTTAAACATCTCCCATTTTCTAGTTTAACTGTTTTTGTTGGAAAAAGCCATTTAAATATTAGCTCGATTTATTTATGGTTTTGTAAAGCTTTATTAAAATATCGTTTTCATCTATATTTATTTTTATTTTCAATGAAATTTTTTTATATATCGTTTGAATTTGAAGAGTATAAACGCGATATATTTAATAAAATTTATTTTATGAGAATCATTTAAATTTTTATGAAAAAACAAAAAAAAAAGGATTCCATACTTCTTAATAAAATGTATTTAAATAAAAGGTTTTGTAAGATTTTTACAGATTTTTAAAAGTTGAGTACAAGAGTATAAACCACTTTATCCTTAATATTTTACCTCATAAAATCCAATATATATTTTATTATATTGTATTACATGTATTATATTTACCTTTTACCTTTTTCAATTGAAATATACATATTTAAGTAAAAAATGAATAAAGTTAAACGATAAAATCCTATGTAAACATTTGTTTATACATTGAAGAAATTACTCCAGATACACATATTCATTTAATGTTTGAGTAAAATATGAAATGTGAGATAAATATTAAATAATTTTTTTGTTTTGCAAGTATTTTATTTTCTCGGTTTAATTACTTTTGATGGTGTTGCAAATTTTCTAATTACATACATACATATATACTTAAATATATTTTATATAGCAATTTTATTTTTTCATCAAAAATAATTTATTTGCTGATATTTTCCTAACATTCAAAATAATTAATTATATTTTTTTTCCTTTCACTTCACACTATATGATTTTCATTTCCTTTTTCTTTCAATCAATTAAAAATCGAAGATCTCACGTATCCATTATCTAAATGGTAGTAAGTGAAAAATTAAATGAAAAATTTATTTAAAAAAAATATATATATGTATAATTAAAAACATTTTTTTTTGTTCAATTCACTTGCTAGAAACAAATTAGTCAGGATGAGATGAGATGAAGATGGAATTTTTATATTCATTTAAAAAAATAATAAAAAAATAATAGTTAAGAAAAGAATATTTAATTTAATTGTATGTTGTATTTTTCTTCTATTGTTTGAAAAAAATTAAAAAAAAAAAATCATGCATTTTCCATTGGAATTCTTTTGTATTTTTCTACAGTTTTATTTAATATACTGATTAGAATTGCTCTTAGGTTTAATTAAATGAAAAAAGGACTACAGTACTCAAGATATCAAACAAACATAAAAAAAAAATAGAAAATAAAAAATAAAAATAAAAATGAATTGACTTATTTAAGAATTCATTCGTATTCTTGTTTATTAAAAACAAATCCTTTTTAAAAACTTACAAATGCCCCAACTGTACAATATAATGCCAATGAAAATAATAATCCTAAATGTCCTGCAGTATTTTTCCAACGTTTATTATTTTCATTATTATCAACATCATCACTATTTCTGACATCAAATGTTTTTAATTTTTCTAATAAATCTGTATTTACATCATCACCTGAATCACCGACCATTATTAATTTCTTTTACTATTTTTATTATTATTACTATTTTTTTTTTTATTGTATTTTTTATTTTGAAAATATTTTCACATAATTTCACTAAAAATTGACTAAGACTTTCCTTTCCGTTTCCTTTTTAAATTTTTACATTTGTTACCTTCAAGGTTTATCATCCAACTGATAACAGATGAAAATTCAAAATATTTCTTAGAGTTTATTTGGACAAAAAATGTATCTGAATTATACAAAAGATTTTTTACATACATATATACAAGAAAAAAGGAAAAAAGAGTCATATCTATTCCATATCATATCCTCAACCATATAAATGTATAACTACCTGTTGATCATAATATGGGGTTTCTGTATACATTTCACGTGGCTCTTGATTTTATCGTTATTACAAAAATATTCTCCTTCACAAAAATCCTATCAGATCTTTATTTTCGAAAACACGTGGTCCACGTGGATATGTATGTATATGTATGTATATTTGGAGTTTGCGTATTTCAATTTTGTTCAATAAGGAGAAATTCATTTTTTTCGTAAATGATTGATAAAGTGATAACCGTTTAACAAAAAAACAAAAAAAAAATTTAATTTCTGTTAAATTTATTTATTATCACATTTTTTTTTTATTTCAAAAATACTAAGTGGAAAATACGAAATAAAAAATAGGAAAAATAAAATACAACGTCAATGACTTCTATTAATTAAAAATAAAAAAGAAACCATTAACACACCAAAAGCCTACATATGTGTATAGAAAAATAAAATTTAAAATTTAAAATTCAATGAATAAAAATCCGTTAACGTAAAAAAATACATTGTAAATCAATTTAAACAATTCTGTTTCTAATTTCTTCAATTGCTATTTGAATTGTCATTAAATCGTCATCATTCATTTAAAATTTATTATCTCTTTTTTTTTATTTTTTGTTTTTTTTTTTTGTACACAAAAGCAAATGTATACCAGTATGTGGGTGTTCATTACATTTACTTAGATATAAATATAATTTGAATTTTATAAATTTCTGTTTATTTTATATTCAGTTGACAAAAAAGAAAAAAAAAGAAAAAAATTGAACAGATAAACATTTCAATGTTTATTCAACAAATATTGACTTATGTGTATGACTGAAAAAAACATATTGAAACTGTTGAACAATTTTCTTTCTTTTGAATTAAAGAAAAACGAAAGCATGTTTTGTATGTACAGACTTTATAGAGACCTCAATATACGCATGTAAAAGTTTCATATGTTTATTTAACATACATACATAAATGTGTGTTATTTAAAATTATATACGTACGTATTTATTCATGCTTATATGCATGAAAATTAAATATTTATAAGATTTTAAACGAAATGTAAACCAAAATTCTATTGTAGTCATGATCATAACTTTTATGTATTTTAGTTCACTTAAAAAAATAAAAAATAAAAACTAAAAATTTAAAAAAAATAAAAATCTTTTGTAAGAAATAAGAAAAAAGCAAAATTATAAAAAAAAAAAATTCTTTAAAATGAAAATTTTAGTATCCTTTTTTAAACGAAAACATTTTTCTCAATTGTATTTAATTATACTCATCGATTTGCATTTTTAATAAATTCTTATTATGAATTAGTATCATTCTAGTACCATTTAATTGCTCATTTTTAATGATTACAATCTCAATAATGTTCAGATAATTAATTAATTTTTAAAGTTATTATGCATTTATTTATTTTTCAAATTACATTTAAATGTTAATTGCTGTACTTTAAAGTCATTTTATGGATTACAGCAAGAACATTAGCATTATTTTACTTAAATTAAAGTTAAATTTTATTTAAATTAAAGTAAAAAACTAATTTTCCTTTTTTAATTAATTTTTTCAATTAATATTTAAATGTGTATTCGTATATAGCAAATCTAATAAAATGTTGAAATAATTATTTCGTTGTAGTGAGTCAACAATGATAGTATGTTAATTGAAATGGAATAAAACCATACATTCTTACAAACACAGAATGTTCAATGTACTAGCAAGTACTAGATTGCTCGGAATTTTCTTCTTTTAAGTTGAAATATGTCGTACATCTCTTCTCATGTATGTATTTAAAAGCTAATTCGAATCTAACTTGAAACAGTTTGATTATAAACAAAAAAAAGTCGTTTGGATGAATGATTGTAAGTAAAGAGTTTTTCTCGCTTTTTGTTTTTATTTTGAATAAAAACTAAAAGAAAAATCATTTTACATTAAATCAAAAGAGAAACATTTTCATTTATATTTTCTATTAATTATGTAATTTGAACAAAAAAAAAAAAAGAATAATAATAATAATAAAAATACAAAATAAAATAAATAAATGCTAATGCTAACAACATAATTTTATTTTTATTACTCTATATAACATGTACGACAACGCTTATATTTATTATTAATGCAAAACATGAAAATCCAAAAAAAAATTTTATTCATTTACGTATTTTTTTTTTTTATTTTATTATTTGTTTTTGTTAAAAATTTAATTGTATATAATTTGAATATAAAAAATTTTTGGTTAAAAGAAAAAAATTTAAATATATAATCAGAAATGTTAATTATTTTACAAGTATTTATGTAATAAAATTAAAATGTTACGAATAAATGCATTTTAAATGTACTTTTTTTTTTTATAATATATAATTAAAAAATAAAAATATTCAAATAAAATTTTATAAATCTATACACGAGTATTTAATATTAAATTTACCTCACAATTTCGAATACATAAAAAATAAATACTCTTTAAAATAATTTTTCATTTCGATTTCAATATAAGTTAATGAATTGAAAACGACAATACATTTTCCTATGAAATTTTATTTAAATACATGAAATAAATAAAATATTTAATTTTTTTTTTTTATTAAAAATAGTTTACTTTCTATATTTTATACAATATAGAGTATATGCTTCATTACGTATACGAATTGTGAAATTACAATGAAATGGAATAAACATATGTACGTACATTTGTAGATTCAAATGCACACATATGGTTATAATAGATAATAATAATAGAGTAAGAAAATGCATGCATGCATATTCACATACATAATTTTATACCGAATATATGCATTTTCATATAGAAAAATGTTTTTTCTACGTGTATTTTTTGCATTATAAAGTAAAAAATATTGTTAAAGAATTTTCATAAAATTTAATTTTTATCACTTTATATTGCCATAGATACATACATGTGAATGTTGGACAAAATATTTTCTTGGAAATTTTAAAGATACTCAGAAATGTAACATATTTTCGAGTTTTAATAGAAATATTGAAAATATTGTGATTCAAAGAAAAAAAAAAAAAAGAAAAATAAATAAAGATGAATTTTTGATTATTTTCATGAAAAACTACATATATTAACTTTAACATATGATTTTCGAAAAAAAAAAAACATTTCAAGTTATTTTTTCAAAAAAAAGTCGTTATTTCTGAAATCGACTTCGTTAGTACACTTAGGAGCGAGCAGGCGGCCACCTCTACCTCTAGTATATAATCGACTTAGAGACGCCATATATGCAATCATGTTGATTTCATTTTTTGATAATTTTCTTATTTTTGGTGCATTAAAATTCAATCCAAATGAAGAAAAGAAGACTTTAATTTTGTAGAATATGAGGATTATTATTACCAAAAATACACCATATAAAGCCATATGTTACACCATGTACAACCCAACCATACATACATATTTTCCCTTTAATTAAGCATACAGAGAAAAGTAAAAGGGATTTCAACGAAAAGAAATATTTGTACATACATACATTACTTTTGCATATAGTAAATAAAATACCTTAAAAATGAAAACATAAAATGAAAATATTATTTGAATACATAATATGTATGTATAACCATTTATGTAAATTTTATATTCAAATCACGATTTTTGTATCCTATCATTAGCATCTCATACATCATAATTTTATCGTGTAAAAACCAAATTGATACCTAACACAATATTTTGTTAGTAATTTTCTTTACAAATCAGATTATTTGTTTCATTTTAGACTGGATTTTTCATATTATTTGTTTTTTTTTGTTTTTTGAAATATTTCGTCTGTTGGTATCTAAAATCCAATTTTTCTTATAAATTCTAAGAAATGTATACAAAAACCACTTATTTTCCAAATTTCACCCTTTTTCTTATTTGTGACGTGAATAAATAAATTTTTGTGTGTCAATTACCTTTTTTTAGAATTAACAAAAAATAAAGAAAATGTAAAAAATTTGGTGAAATGAAAACAAAAAAAAAAAAAAGAAGCATAGAATAAAAATAGTACAAATGCATGGAATTAATTTATTTATTGTTTAATAAGACGAGAAAGGTTCAATGTAGAACAAATATAAAATTTTTTTTGAAGAAAATTTTTACAATAGAAATTCATTGATTATTCATTGATATAAGGAAATGAAATTTAAATTATTTTTTCAATTTTTTTTATTTTATTTTATTCCCTTTTTTCTTTATTTGTTTTTCGTATGAAAAATTTATATACTTTAAGTTCAGTTTCAAAAATAAAATAGACAAAATGTTGAAACTAAAAATTAATGTTGAATGTATAATTTATTGAAACTTTTTATGTATTGCTTTTTCAGCCTATTTTTTTTTTTTTATATTTCAAGTAGAGCAACGCTATAAAAAAAAACCTAAATTTTTGTTTTTTATAAAAAAAAACTTCCTTCTATAGTATTTCAAAAAAAGTAAAAAAATATTGTTTTGAATTAGTCTTATACAAATTATAATGAAACTTATCGATCGCTCAAAAATTTTTTGCAAGATCAAAATACGCGTATTACAAAAGAATTCTGATTATTAAATGAACAGTATATGTGCAATTATTTATGATGACTATGATTAAAGTCTAAAATACATTAGGAATTTCTAAATACCAAATGTGAATTAAACTTTCCAAACACGTAGCTAAAATATCTACGTATGTTTTGGACTATCACTACAAATAACATGAGGTTAAAGCACTCAAATCTACAATCGAAATGGAATACATACATACATATGTATGTACGTACATATGTGCTGTCTATTCTTATTGAAAAAAAAAATTTTTTTTTTCTTGTGTATTTTGTGTACTAGTATCACATAAAAGATGTTTCTGTTGTATTATTGTTTTTTTCAAAGAATTGGACAATGGATACCATCCTTTTGTCCTTTGACAACAAATTAAATTCTGGGTACTTTAAATATATACATATATACTTTTCCTCCTTAAATTGATTATTTTCAAGATGAAGTATTTGCAGAACAAAGTACAATAAAAAAATTCAAAAAAAAATTTTTCTATAACAAAAAAATAAAAACGAAAAATTCCAAAAAAAATTTTCTAAATACGACATTTCAAAGGAAAAATTTTTATAAAAATAAAAAAATTAAATTATGTTGTGGTATGATAAAAATATTTTTTGGTACTTGTCCTTTTTTTATATGACTATAGATTATTATCTTGAATAAAAGTATTAAGTTAACAAATTTTAACATAAAACGTGTTTATCAAAATATTTTGAAAAGCTTTTTAACTAAAAGCATAACAAATGTTAAATTTTTTATATGAAATCTGTAAAAAGCAAACAAAATATATGATATACATAAACACTACTAAGAATAATGAGAATTTGGGAGTAAAAAAAAACAAGAAAAGGAAATGTCATTTTTAAGATATCCTTTTGTATAATAATTGTAAAAATGATTTGATTTATTTATTTACGAGTAAGTACACAGATACGTATGAATAATGCAATAAAATAAAATGTGAAAAAATTTTTTTTTTTTGGCGACTACTAAAACGTACATTTTATTTTATTTACATAAGAAAATACTTATTTTTATTTCAAAAAGGAAAATAGGATTCATGATGGATATGTACCATTGATATTGTATTTATTTTATCTATATACATATATCCGTTTCTCCTAAACAAATAAAGATTATTTAATCGTAAAATTTTTATGAACTATTCCTATTAAATTAAATTTTTGGCAATAAAATTTATGTGCTTTGAAAATTCTAAACCAAATACCATTAATGTACATACATATGTATGTGCATGATTTTAAGTAAGTGAAATATTTAAAATATATTAAATTTCAATCTCATGTGTTTTGATATTTTAAATTGCTTAAGTAGTTTAAAATAGGATTTTAAAAGTTTAATTATTTTGTTTAAATTGCACAAGAAAAAGATAACAAAGAAATCGTAAATTTAGCTTGAAATGGGATATTAAATAAAATTATTCAAAAAAAAATATATATTATACAAAATACAAAATTTAAATAAATTTTATTTTAATTATTTTGCCAAGAATAGTTACATATTTAAAATATTTACTAGAATAGTTTATTTTAACATCTAGAAATCTGTTGTTGTTTCAAGCCGACCAATTAAAAAATTAAATGTAATATTTAGTATGCCTAGACAATCAAGTCGCAAAAAATAATACATATAAAAATAATAAATAATATTCCAGAGCCATTGTACAACACACCCATCTTCCCTAACGTTCGAAATATAAGTGAACTGAACAATCATTACCAACCAACATTTATTCTACTGAACTGGTCAGACTAGTAGCTTGCTACTCTGTGTGCTATAGCTATGTATACTGGACCAGTATCAGACTAGTTTACATGAAACATGAAAATGAACCAAAATGAAAAAGCAAACTGGTTGAGAATGAGGATGAAGACATCAAGACTAAAGTTTATCAATAGTTAGTTTATTAATTGTAATATACATATGTATAGGCTCACATTACATTTTAAAAAAGAAATTCACAAGACCATTTTTAAAAAAATAAACTACAGTTTTCATGTAGTATTTTCTTATGTTGTAATGTATCAGTTTGAATGTATTTAACTTAAAATACAACATCGTCATTATTTATATTTATAATTATTTCAATTAATTATACTCATTTACTTAATGTAAATTAAGGTTTAAATTTAAAATTTTTGTTTTTTTTTTTTATACATTTTTAAATAATAAATTTTTCTTTATATTGATCTTGGTATAGAATTTACATTAACTTACATTTGCATTTAAATGTATGTACATAAAAAAAATTATTTTTCTTTGAATTACATATTCTTCAATTTAATTTACTCCCACATAGCTGCAAAATACATACATACATATATGAATTAAATAAATAAAAATAGATAATTTCAAGTAGAAAGTCATTGATTATATCGCATATCTTATCAAATTCATATGTATATGAAAAAAGTTATTCAGTATAAAATAAATTGTAAATAGAAGTTTTTTTTTTCTGCATTAAGTAGGTAATATTATACGTGAGTAAATTTATTATGAATATATTATGTACATGTGTACAATATGATATTATGAAAAATAAGGGTTGGGTGGGATTTCATATATTTTTATTTGATGTACGTACATATTGAATATATCATTCTATAATTAATTTAATCTTGAACTTTGATTTTAATAAACCAAATAATATACAAATCTGAAAGTATACATTTTTGAAAAATTGTACATATTCGTTTTTACAATAATTGAATTGAAATTGAATTTTCTGAAAATACAGAAAATTAATTGAATATTTAAAAATACTTTGTATATATAAAAGAAGAAAATTCATTTCCTATTTAAATCGAATTTTTTCAATTAATTCTTTCTGTTATTTTTATTTTTGCTATATATGTATCTATAAATATGCACCTATGTATGTACATGTAATAAAAGTAACATATACAATATTAAAATTGTTTTCCTTTTATAAAAAACGAAATTTATTTTGAATTAACATTTTGTTGAACATGTGAAATTGTAAGTTATTTTAATTTTCTAAAAGCTTTTTTTTTTTATTCTTTAAATTCATATGGATTGTGTCCTCTTTTATTCTGCTATACAAATAATTTTTCTTTATTTTTCCAATTTTCTTTTTTTTTATTTATTTTATTTAACATGAAAATGAAAACGGAAAGTTTTTTTTTTTGTATAAATAAAATATATCAGAAACATTTTATTATAAGGATGTAAAACCACTTGATAAAAGGAAATTTGAAAAGATTAAGGTAAAATTACGAAAAAACATTACAAAAGTCACAAGATTTTATCAATAAGAAAATAACATTAGGAAAAATTGTTACTTTTTCCTGTCACAATCATTTTTATTTTTTAAATTGTGCAGACACTTCAAATTGTGTTATTTCTTTTATAAGCTTTTAAATTTGTGGATTTGTTTTTTGTGTACGGATGTTTCAAAGGAGTTTAAATACATCTTATTTAATAAAATCTTTGATATGGTTACATCTGTAAATTAAGGATGTTAAAATTATTTAAAAAATTTATAGGTAAATTAAATTAAAGTATAAATAACTGAATTTATTTTCAATTTAAATTTTAAATAAAATAAATTACGAAAATGTTGGTAACAAAAAGGAAAATTAAATTTTGAAACAGTTAGAAAACTCGCAGGAAAAATATACCCAATAGAACAATTTGTGTAAAATTCTAAAAGAAAAGTTATCTTGCTTTGAAAACTTTAATAAAAGCCATTTAGAATATGATTCAAACTTTTATGTTACATATCATATTCGCAAATATTATTATTTTTTTTTATTTTACAGACAAGTGTACAACATGTACAGCGAAAAAAATTTGAAATCCGAAATTTCAGTTGAAATTACATTTACCCTCAGGGAAACATAAATTCTGAAGTTATTCACAAGTCCCTTTCATATCAATTAAAGGATTTTTCTAATTGAATCAAACAATTTAATATCCTTGTTTAAATTTTATAATTTTTGTTAATTTTTCTAAAATCCTATATTCAATATTTTATTTTTAATGGTCCAAAATAATACGGTTCAAATATTATTTGTAAATGAATTGCATGAATTAACGCTTAATGGTATAAATTTGAATATCTGATTTAACGATCTTTTTTTTTTTTTTTTTTAGAATTTATTTGCAAGTACGAATATGTTTTCTGTTGTTTAAGTTTTATGCAAATGAAAATTAACTGAAATTTGTTTCTACCATTTGTTTCTTTCATATGTGAATAATAATTAATTTTATTGCAGTAAACACAAATTGCAAATTTATTTTATTAAAGAATTTGTTGTTTTTTCATTATGTATTAACATTAACACGAACATATGTAAAAATCCTTTTTTTGTTAATGTACATTCATACTTAATTTGCATGTCAATAAGTAATTTATTTAATTATTCATATAGTCAATGTCATAGCATAAGTGTTTTGGTTTTTATTGTTCAATAAAATTATCATTTTATTTGAACAACATAAAAAATTTAATTGATATTATCTTTTGTCTTCATTTTCTGTTACATGAGATACGTGTATGTGTAAAATTCAAATAAAAAACAATAAAAATTTATAGGATAAATATTATTCACTATAAAATGAATAAATACGTACAAAATGTTGGATTGAAAGGATTCAGTTTTTTTATTTATTTATTTTTTTTTTGCAGTCCAAAAATGTCCAATTTTTTGCATGATAATCATTGTGTTAAATGAAATCTGCATAAAACAATAAAATAACGTACATATGTACATTTGTACAAATATGTTCGATGTAAAACAATTTCTATTTATTATACAATATATTATGTAAATATGAATGGCATGTTAAAAAGTAATTTAAAATTGAAAAATATTATTGTTTAATGCAGATACATGCATATGCAATTGCACAAAAAACATAAAACTGATTTTACAGTTTTTTTTTTTTTTTTAAATGAAAATTTTTTTAATTTTCGGTTTAGTGATCCTTGATATTTTAATTTGGTTCACTCGACATGGATTTCAAACTGACTAGTTTAGTTATTGAACAGTTTTATTTAAAAAAAAAACTGTCATTACAATCATTGAATACAGAATTCAGAATTCAGATACATGTTTAGTTATTCATTTGTTTAAACAAAATCATCAGATTTTTGTTATCAATAATTATCATTTGCCTTAAAATAAAAAAATGAAAAAAAAAATGAATATTTCAATATTTCTATTTTTTTTTATTTTTTATTTTATTTTTTTATTATCTGGTATTTGTACACACATGTACAAACAAATGACGACATACATATAAAAAATTTAAGATATTCATTGCTATGTTATATTCCATGTCATGAATTTAATGGAGAATTCAATTCTTTTTTCTTTGAATTTTTTTTTTTTCTTTTTCGGAAATGATGTTTCACTCACATACAGAAGACATTTGAAAAGTCATCAAATTTTATTGAATTTACATAATGTTTTTTACATATCCATATGTACATATACATATGTGTATACATGCAGAAGCTAGTCTAATGTTTTAGTGTTCGGATCTAACAAAGAATAAGGTTTGTGTATGCAAACAAAATTATTTTTTTAATCTATACTCCTTTACGATCATGCTTATCTTTTATTATAAAAAAAAAAAATTATATTCTATACGCTATTTTACGTATATATGCGTGTATGTATGTTATATCATAAATTATGCAATAGTATTTAAATTATGTATAAATTGATATCCAAATTATATTCATTATTCAGTTTCCAGACGAATAATTTTTTTATATGAAAATTTCTATACATTTTGGAAAAATTGATAATCAAGAACAAAAAAAATTATATTAGCAAGGATTTTATCTAGAAATAATTTATATGGTAAATATACATACAATTGATATTTCTGAATTTTTACATGTATAACATAACATACATATAACATGTTAACATAATTGAACACAATACGTGTATGTACACAAGTCTACATGATATTAAATCTTTGATTTTTCCTCCTATCGTTGTTTATTATTGTATTCAATCAGAAATTGAATTAATAAAGGATATACGTGTATATATACATATTGTAAATTAAATTTACCAAAAAATATATTTTTTCATGAGTATTTTACAATTTCTAAAAATCTAAAATCACGAAAAATATTATATGTACGCTATTTAATTAAGAAACATTTTACTAGGTCATGGGATATCCTTATTTAAAATTACACAGCTTTATGTATGTATAAATATTTTGACTTTGTCCATTTAATGATAGTTTAGCGTGTTTCATTTGCAATAGTCCTGTTTTTTGTTTTTTTTTTGTTTTTTTTGCTAATCATCGTGAATTTAGTTTATTTTTTAATTTTTGCTTTAATTTTATTATTTCATAATAATAAGTCTGTAATGATTAATTTGAAAATATTTATTTTGTTTGTAATGCATACCTGGGAAATACGGGTATGTGGTGGTTAATATTTAGCACATCACAATAAGAATTTAAGTTATTTCTAAAATATCCATAGTATATGTAGTAGTTTAGAAGAGTTTAGAAGAAAATCTAACAAAAATGAAAAACTTATATAAAAAAAAGGAATTTTACTTTATTATACAAATTATTCATTTAAATATCAATTTGTCATATGAAAAAAATCAATCGATTATTTTTTTTGTTTTTTTGAAATAACGGTCACTGATACATTAATGTTTTTCTTTATCACAGTTACGTAATAGCTTTTGAATTACTCAATAATTTTGATAAAATTTTTATCATAGAAATAAACGTATTAGATTACTTAGAAAAAATAGAAAATTTCAAAGGAAGGTCAATCAATTCTGTCAATCCCTTTTTATTTTATTGATATCCTTAAAGATACTTCTTTAGGATATAAAGGCCATCGTCATTTGTATAGAAACATAATAACTTAGTGAAAATATTGCTTGTACTAGAAGTGAATCATTTTTTTGAACTTAGTTTTTACTTTTTTTTACAAATTTTTGCAATTTTTATTCGAAAATAACTGAAATTATTTTTTTTAGAAAATCTCATGAATTTCGAGTGTATAACATGTGTTTCTTTTGTAACTGTAAACTGTAAGATGTTTATTTCAGGTGCAACTTTCTTATGGACCAGCATAATTTGTATTGAGTAAGAGTATGATAAAAAACCGGAAGTAATATTTTCCATTTAATGATCTAAAAAAAATTTAAAATCAAATATTGATGTTATAAAAATTTTACAGGTATTGTAGATTTTTTAATTTATTCAGAATGTAACATTAAAAATATGTACAAAAAAATTAATGAATTTTCTTTTCTAAAAAAAAAGAAGATTTTTTCTAATTCAATAATTAAAATTAACACATTATGCAAGCGTTATAAAATATTAGAATTTCTGAATTTTATAATTCATCTAATTCATACGGTATATACAAGCATTAAAAAAAAGAAAAATAATGTAATATGCATATTTAATTCACGCATTAATATATTTATTTCCCCCTGGGTGTCTCATTAATAATTAATTATTTTATTCTACTCTTTCTGTAGGTTAATTATTATAACGTGAAATATAATAGAACGTTTTTTTCCTTTTACTTTTCAGTATATTTCTTTTTTAATGTTTATTACATATTTCACTTATGATTTTCATGAATTTTCTTCCTTGGGTTATTTATCAAGTTTTTCACATACGTGATAAATATATATACTTGGATTAAAAGCATTTTGCAAAATGTTAAATATTATATAAACATTAGGTAGGTTTTGTAAATTTCAAAAGTACATATAAAAATTTTCTCTATGAAGAAAAAAAAAAAATTTTTTTTTTTATTATACATGATGAAAAAATAATAAAAATTTCATGATAATAAAAAATTTAAAAATTAAATAAAATGGAAAAAAAATTAAAATTTAAAACAAAAAAAAAAAAAATATTATCTCAGCTGTTTTTGTTATTTAAAATTAATCGTTTTAAAAGAATTGTTTTCAGAATTTAAGGTAAAGTTTAAAAATGTTTTTATTTGAATTTTTAATGATATACATGTATGTTTTAAAACATATATCCTTCAATTTATTTTACAATACACACACATTTCCACACATATTTTGTGTAATACCATTAACTCTCATAAATTAAATGTGTTTTTTTTAAATTTCCTTGCAAATTTTTTTTTTTTTAAAGTTAAAAATAAATGAAATTAGAAAAATGTTTAAAAAAAATTTTTTTTTTTATCTACATTGAAATATGTAGATTACATGTATGTATGTACATACATAAAGTATTTTACAAATGGAAATAATGAAAAAATTACTTCAAGGCGCCAGTTTAATTTAAAATTCAAACTTTTATATATGTATACATACATAAATATACATATACTCATGTAAAAACTCATATGTTATGTATGTTGCAAAAATAACGATTTTTATTTATTCCCAACTAAACCAAAAACCATTAAAATGTTGCACATACCATGCATACCCATATTTATATTTTCACACGTATAAACTAAACATTAGACAGAGTGAAAAATGTCTTGATTTTATTTTCATATAGAGGAAAATTTAAAGCAATAAAAACAAAATTAAAGGAAAAATTTAACTGCGACCTAAATTCATACGTTACTTATACATATGTACATATATAAGAAATTTTTAAAGTGTATGAGAGCAGACTGAAAGTTCTTAAATGTATGTGTAACAAAATGTTCAAGTATAATACATTTTCAAGCATCTAAATCTTATATTTTCTGTATCTAATTCATTTTCTTTACTCATTATTGTGGTTATAAGTTCTTATGTTTACTTTGAATTTGTTTTTTCATTAATTATTAATGACTTAATCATGATAACATACATACATATGTACATACATGATGCTTGTTCATATATTTTGCATTATTTCGTTGTTCCTATGTAGTTTGTTTACGAGCTTGTTTGGTCGTTTTAATTTTGATTAAAAATTAAATATTGACGATAATATAGAAAGGATGTAATGTACTATCAAGTATCAACCTTATGTTTATAAGCACGTGTATTTTTCAATAAAATTCATTTCAATTTAATTTAATTAAAATTTAATTTTAAACTATTATTTTAATAAAAAGAAGAGAAAAATTCTTTGTATAATTTTCGATAATCCTTGATAGAAATACTTAAATCCTTGATAAACAATTCAAAATAATCAAAATCAAATTTTAAATAATTATACATAAAATCAACGATAGTTAATTTAAAATTATAAAAATACAATAAATAAGATTCTATTTAAATCTTATTTTTATCAAGTTATTGCCAAACTTTGTATGTATATGGTATACATTATGTACGGATACGTGTATTTTGTACATTTCATGTCATCAAGTCATAAAACTCATAACAAGATAATCATGAATTTTATACTGTATTTTTCAATATATCGTAAGTTCAATATTTATGTTTTTATCAATAAATTGAAAACGATGAATGAAATGATATCAATGTTATGTATGAATGTACTTTTACTACATGTAGTCTGTACTAACGTACACACATACATATGTACAGACGTATTTTTCTCTTGTCTATTAGATAATACATAGTTTAATGCACCTAAAATGATTTTTTAATCATTAAATGATACAAGTTTAAAAGCTTGATTTTATGTACTTTCTTTTATAACATTAGTAAAAGTAATATATGTCATAAAGAGGATAATAATGTAACAAAGACATTTAATATGTGTAAAATTATAAAAAAATTAAAAAAAAAAAAAGAATTCAAAAAATTACTCCTTTAGCTTACATATCCACCAATTGTACAGTACGCCGCCAATGATATTATTAGTCCAATATGACCGCTAGTTGATTTCCAATTAATATTTGCTTTATTAATTTGTGTACTATCATCAAAACTTTTACGTATTGTACAATTTTCATTTGTTCTAACATCAATATTTTTTAATTTTTCTAATAATTCTGTATTAACATCAACATCTGATTCATCACTCATATTTTTATTTTTATATAATTATTTTATTTTAACATTTAGTTGAAATTAGAATTTTCTGTTTTTCTTTTTTTTTTTTTTGCCGAAAATATGTACATTTGTAAATTTAGATTTGTAAACAAAATTTCATATTTTAAAAATCGTTATAAAAAATTTCAAAGTACTATTTAATATTTCTTAGCAAAGAAATAAATTCAATAAATTTCATACAGTACAAATTTTGTGAATATTTTAGAAATCGCTTTTAAGAAATTAACGATAAAATGATATACATAATTAATTATTGTATATCCTGTGAAAAGTTATTAAAGTATCACTTAAATTTTTTTGTTTAATCTCTTCACCATTTATCACGATACTGAGTAGCTTAAAAAAATATTATCAAACATACAGCACATAACGTTTTCAATATTCGAAATTAAAATAACAGGAAATAACGGAAATTCACAAAAGAAAATATGAATCACATTTTATTAAAATTCGATTTTATTGATTTTTATTATACTGTTGGTACAAAATTTATTTTACAAAAAAACTGAAATACATTTTTTTTTTTAATTCTGTGAATTCTTACAGTAAACTTAAATATTTATTGTTTTTATTTAAATTCAAATTTTTCGTATTTCGAATACAGCAACAAAAGTAAAAAAATATGTTAGAATAAAACAAAAATAAATTTAACATATGATATTGAATTTTTAGCGTTTGCGCTTTTCAAAATAATTTTTGCTTTTATTTTTTTATAAATTTGACTATACAAATACAATATACTCTCATAAAACAAAACTCAAATATATACTCATAAAAAAAAAAAAAAAATCATAAAGTATTTCAAAATAGTTCTTTGTATTATAATCGTTTCCTTTAATATATCCTTATGCATACCCTTTGAACGCTTTTTTTTCACGAGATGTCCATGCATAATAAATCTATAAAAGAGAGAAAGAGCAATTGTTTCAAGTTAATTTATGCATTTTATACATAACATCTATTGATCAAGTACATTGATCTTGACCTCGTATAATAATATTGAAAACGCAAGCTAGCGGGATCTTATTTTGTTTGGTTTCCATTTTTGCTTTCTTTTCCTTTTTGATACAATATAAACAATAATTTTATTTAAAATGATATTATTATTATTATTATTATTTCTCTTTAAATGTAAAACATTTTTACATATATTGTATATTTTTAAATTTTTTGTATTCTTGTAAATTTGAATTTTTAAGTGAATTACTGATTAATTGTTTTTCCTTAAATTTTCATATGCTTAAACATACAAATTTAAAGAAAATAAATTTAAAAATGATGTACACAAATTTTCTGTTTTATTATTCTAAACTTATATGTACGTACAATATTATTAAAATGTGATTTTTTTTCTTTTCAAAATATTTTATTAATCTTAAAAATTAATATTTATTTTGAATAATTTTATTACAAATTTTTTTTTTCTTCCCATTTTACTGTTCTAATTTTATTTTACATACTTACAACTAATTTTGTTTTTTTTTTTTTTTTTTTTTTTTAATTCATTTAGTTTTATTTTAAATGACAAATTACAATATGTATTTAAAAACGTTAATTTTTTTAAATACATATGAATTTTATCCAAAACAAAATAAAAAAGTCAAAAAACAAGAATTGAAAATAAAAAAAAAGTGTACACAGACATTATATATAAGACTGAGCACATTTTTATTCTTATTTTAGGTATATGTATTAAACATAAAAAATATATATTATTTTAATTGTTCATGAAAGCATATAAAATAATGATTACATTAATACATTTTACATATGTATGTAATTAAATCAATATCGCACTTCAATTAAAGTTTTATATTTTTCATATTTGATTTTCTTGTAAATACTAAATTGTAGATTAATTAAAATTTATTTAAATATTCTTAAAAGTTTATTAAATGAAAATGATGATTCTATTCCACCATCTTTCTTATTTTCATTATTATCATTACTTTCATTTAATGTTTGTCCCAAATTTATTTCATTCGTAATATCATGATTATCATTCGTACCTGAATATGGTAATGGATCAATATCATCACTTATTATATCGGAATTATCTCCAGCACCAACTGTTCCAGACGACAAAGGTATTGATGTTCTTTCCATAAATTCATCAGCATCAGAAAAATCATCATTATTTTTATCATTTCTAAATGTATTCACTGTATTTGTATCATTATTTAACACGTTATCATATTGTACTTGATTTAAACTTGGATTATGACTTGATTTTAGTAATTTTGATGACGGTGAATTTCGATTACTATCACCAATGCTACTACTTTCTCTGTCATCTTCATAATGTTCATTAACTCGTCGTACATTTTCAGTATTTTGTATATCAGAATTTTTAACAATATCAAATAGATCAATATTTCCTGCGCCAGTTGCATTTTTTAAATTATCATCATCATTTATTTTTCCTATTCCACCGAATAAACTGTCGCTGTCATCACTATCATCGTTACTTATTAATGCTCTAGGTATAATATCATCATCTTTATCAGATTTTTGTTTTTTAAAATTATCATCATCATCATCTAATAAAACACCGTTATCTTTAACTGTAGTTTCTAGATATTAAAATTAAAAAGAAGAAATAAAAAAGAATATACATTAAATAATAAAAAAATATTAGCTTTTTATTTACCCGTTGGAGATTTTCTGTCTAAATCGTTGGTTAGACTCTTTGACATATTTCCTAATTCGTCATCATTCAAAGAATTATTTGGTCGATCTTCATTGAAAATTTTATTTTCTAGATTTGGTCTTTTTCTTGGACTACTTATATTTTGTCCATTGTTAGTTTCATTGTTTTCTTCTCTATACGACTTTCGACCATGTACAGAAAATCTTCCATCCTCCTGGCTGTTGTCTATATTTTGCAAGTTTTCCTTTTCAGGTATTGATTTGTTAACATCAGGATAACTAGTTATAACTGTAAATGGACTTGGTGTGCGTCTTTCTTCTGATTCTTTTATTTTTGTAATTTTTTCTGATTTACTTACATTTTTATTGTTTTCTTTACTTGATTGCTCAGTTTCCAGTAATGATGACAAACATATGTCATCACTGCCATTATCTTCTAATTCACTTGGAGTTTTGTTTTTTCGTTCCTTTTCAAAAATATTACTCTCTTTATTTTCATTTTGTTTACTTTTACGTTCTCTTTTTGGCCTGGCATCAATTTCATCGTTATTTTCGCTGTCATTATCATCTGATATTCTAAATCGTTTACGAGATCCTTTTGTGCCTGAGTTATTAACTTTTGGCCTGGCATCAATTTCATCGTTGTTTTCACTGTCATTATCATCTAATATTCTAAATCGTTTACGAGATCCTTTTGTGCTTGAGTTATTAACTTTTTCATCTGAATAATTCGATGTTTTTGTAATTTTAATATCTTTATTACTTCCTTTTTTAGCCATTGACATATCTTCATCACTTGAATTACTATTATTTACATCAATTATCTTCGGTTTGTTAATATTACATGAACGTTTATGCCGTTTGGATTCTATTTCAGGAGTAACATGAATTTTCCTTTGTGCCGGTGTTCGTAATTGTCTTCCATTATTCGTTATATTAACGTTATCTCGTCGAATTGGTGTACTAGAGATTTTTGCATCAAATGATAATGGATCTTGTAAAGGATCATTTTCAACATTTCGTTCAAACGATGCTGTTATAAGCGATTCATTATTAACATTTTTCATTTTAGCATTTGATGGATAACTAAATACTTCAACTGTTTCAACAAATGATACACTTTTTTGATTACTTTTACGCCCTTTGTTATGACATGATATATTTAAATCTGAGCATTTTAATCGTTTTACTTTTACATAACATAAAAGATATTTTTTCCCAAATTTATTTATAATAAAATGCTTATCAAATTTCCTTCGTTGAACTGGTTTTTGTCTTTCACTTTTCATTGAAATAGTATTTCTGACATTTTTCAGTTTTTCATTAGATTTATTTCTTTTAGGAGGCGGTGTAGGAAATCTGATAAAAATTTGATTTTTAGATGTTCGTAATTTCTTTACATTTTTTTCATTATTTTCTTGTTTTTGTGAACTGCGAGCCATTTTTGTCGATTTAATTTTGTTATTACTATTGGCTGACGATGATAATGACAATGATATATTATTAAGTTTTCGTCTTTTTCTTTGATTATTCTTATTATTTATTTCATTCATTTTCAACTGTAAATTTTCTTTTTTAATTTTAACACGAAATTTTTTAATTTTTTTAAGCATTTCAGATTTATCTATTGTGCTAATATTTTCATCTGTAGCATTTTTTGAATCATTTAGACTAGTGGAAGATAAATTATTCTTTTCTGATATTGTTATTGAGTTTTCTACCACCATTTCGGCATTAATATTTTCATCTTTTGCTTCCATACTTATTTAAATTTTTTTTAAACAATCTGTAATTAGTAAAATGAGAATAAAACATTAGTAAAATGATAAATAACTTTGAGTTCGAATTTTTGAATTCTTTTTATTTTATGTTAAAAAAATTATTCTATAATGATTTCGTAATTGGAAAGGTTTTTCTAATTTTGTTATCACCAGGGAAGTACCTATATATACACACAATGTATGACATATGTACACACACATGAACGAATTCGATAGATTATAACATACAATGTACCTAGTTTATATTTTTATGTTTATGTATATTTTTGGGCGCTAAATACGTTTTATCTTTCAAAAATTTTAAGACAAATCACAATATGTATCAAACATGAAACCAAGCATTAAGAATATTTTTTTGATCTTCTACAAAAGTACACAAATGTATGTATTTACAAACACACAGCATAGTAAATATGTATATATATATTATATAATATATATATATATATAGACTTGTTTTTCAGACTGAGTTCGTCATTGTATGTAGTATGTGTATGTCAGATATCACAAACATTGAGTCGAATATGGTATAATAAGTACCTATCTTCTAAAACCTTAAGAAAGAAATTCTACACTATTCCATTTGATAGTTAATTCTTAATTTAACTTCTTTTAATTAACAAATAAATTTTTATGTTGATATACTTAGATTTGTTATATGGATGCATATTTTGGCAGTTATTTTGCATAATTTTTTTTTTTTTTTCAAATTTAAAAAAAAAATGAATAACCTGATAGAACATAAAAAGATCTGTTTTAAATCTAGGGGTATGTATGTACTCTGTCCACTAATAATACGCACTTAAGGTCTTATGGGAGTACATATGTCTCTTTTCTTCTCTCATAATTTCTAATTAAACTGTTTCACGAGCAGTATTACCACAATTCACAAAGCTTTTATTATATTATGTATATGTATATTACATGAATTTTTTAAATATGTACATTGTACATATCAATACATAGTGATGTAAAGTGGTACTACTTTTTGTAGTTTCCATAAGACCTGTAGTGAAAATATTTAAAGTACAAAGTATAGGAACAATTTGCGACCGCGACGGTTGTGCAGGTACTTGAAAAAAAAAAAATGGGAACAATTCGAATTACACGAATAACGCTCTTTGTGACCTTTACTCTGGGAGTTCTGGGACACCCTGTGTGCATACCGTGTATAAAATTTTGTTAATGAACGAATGTAATGAATGTTTAAGTTTTGTAATGAATGAATGAATTAATAAAATACAAAAAGTTTTAAGTGTCACTGTATCTACACAAAATCCACGCACAAAATCCAGAAAAACAGACAAACAAAATTAACCTTATAGGCTCCTACATATGCCTGTCTATCGAGTATCGGCTTCGGCTATCCCTCTATTATTTGTTTGTCTTGTTTTGTCCTGTTGACGCCAAAACCAAAAATTACTAATAGCGAATTCCCAAACACTCCAAACAGTAAAAAATTATATACAGACAGATCTATTCTCAACGAAATAGAAAAAAATTTGTTTTATCCCATACCATATATGTATTTGCTTTCCTTTTAAATATTTTATTTGAAGTTTTTTGAATCATGAAAATTTGCAACTTCTAATTTAATTTTTTTTATTTTTATTATTTATACCTAGATTGTTAAAATTCCATTACTTTATTTAACGAATTCACCAACTATTACTCCAATAACACAAATCACAAGTAATAGGTTTATTATTATTATTAACTTGAATCTAAATTTCAATTCACATTAATGTTTAATTTTTTTAAAAATAATTTTGCAATGTACATAAAACAAAAACGAGAAAATTCTTTTTTTTTATTCCCATACTATTTTTACTTTTTTAACTTTAACTAAAATTCCTTTTTTTTTTTTTATATTTTTATAAATTAGAATACGAATGTTGTTGAAAGTGAAACTTGAAAGTAACAATTGAAGAACGACAAGAAATAAATTGGTAGAAAACTAAAAACTATTCACTTCGCTTTGATTTAACGAAAAAACAAAAAAAAATTGAAATGAAAAAATATTTTTATGTTTATTCTCAAAAAATGAAATCACAAATCTAAAAAAAACAAAATGGAAATTAAACTTAAATGATCGGAACGTCCTCTATTGCACAAAATTTGAACTTATCAGTTAAGTGGAATTTTAAAAGTTAAAAAGTCAAATATCAGCCAAAAGAATATAGATAAGTGCGTAGTGTGTGTGACCATTGTGTGATTTGTTTAATTTCACAATTTATCATTTGTTTCATTGTTTTTCGTCCTTCCTATATTTCTTTTATTTCCTTTCCTTATGATTTCAGCTGATTATTTGTGGTTATGTCGAATGAAAAATAAATTTTGTTTTGTTATTTGTGGTTTTTTTTTTGTTTTTTTTAAAAAAAGTAAATTAAAGTAAATTTTTATCTTAATTAATAGTGCATATTTATCATATAAAATTTGGAAGGAAAATCAATTAATTTGAACAGAGTAAGTAAATAAAAATATGATATTGCAATATAGAAATAAAATAAATAAAAACGTATTTTGATTTGAACTTTATGATGACTGTGAAATATAAGAAAAAATTTTATGTACTTGAGACTTGAAGTCATGAAGAAGTTGAAATTGATTTTTTTTATTCAATATTTTTATTCCTTTTATTTCATAGAATTTCATTAAATAAATTTGTAATTTAAATGTATGTTATTAAAATGAAATGAATATTATGATGAAAATAAAAATGAGTGTATCAATTCGAAATTTTCTGTTAAGATTCAAGATGACATCAATTGTTTATTTGTTAAAAATGAACAGAAATTGCTTTTTGTTTTTTAATTTTGTAAACAATTTTTCATAATTTATTTTTATTGATTTTCTAAAAATTATAATTTATCTATCTAAATTGAAATTTATACAAAATTATAATGAAACAGATTTATAAATTTCTACAAAATTATTTTATAGCTTTAATAAACATTTTTAAGATTCATCTTTAAGATTCAAATTATCTACGCCCATACACTCTAGATTTTATTTACATATTTAGACAAAGTGAATATATGTTTTAATGATCATAACAGTTATGTTATACCGCTACCATTGTTTTTACTTTTTTTCTTTTTCATTTTAGTTCGAACTTTTTTGATGAATGTCTTATTTTCTTGATCAGATGATTCCATTTGAACAGAATTATTATGTTCATTAGGATTTTTATTATTATTTATAATAACTGGTATTAAACGAATTTTTTTCTTTTTATTAATTGGTTGCTGTACGGCAGTGGCTACTAAACCTCCAGTCTTAAATTTATTACTACCCTTATTATTGTTAATACTGCTATTACGTCTACTGCTAGATTTCAATGATAATTGAATTATTGATGATGATGACAACGATGATGATATTATATTTGGTGTTGATATCATTGTAGTATTTGTTGCTTTAACATCCAATGATGATGATTTTGATATTAATTTTCGATTTTTTAGTGAATTTTTTGCTTTCGATTTTGCCATATGTGTAATTATTGTTGTTGTTTCAGCAATTTTTGATAAAGGATTTCTGTGAGATTAAGAAGAAAAACAAAAAAACAAAATGAAATAAAGAGAGAAAAAAGTTCAGAAATTTTTGTTAAATTTATAATCACTTTTTTTTCTTTATCTTTTTAGAATCAAATGATGATACTAATGAATCAGTCTTTGTTGTTGATGAAGATGATAATGCATGTTTTGTCGTTGATGAATTTCTTCGAGATTTCATTAACTTTTCCGATATAACTGGTACAACAAGATTTATGGTCACTTTATTTTTTATTTTTGTTGTAGTATTTCTTGTAGAAAATTTTTTATTATTATTTAATTTAAATTCTAATGATGATTCATTATCATCATTATTAGATTCATATGAAGAATTCTCTTTTTTACATTCCTTTGCTTGAAGTGCGGCTAAACGTTTAGAACAAGCCCTGAAATACATAAAATTTTTATTATTCTTTGAACTGAATTTAAATTTTTTATTTTTTTACATTAAAAGAGTTTCATTTTCATCCTTAATTTGTCTGTGATTTGTCTTCTTATGTCTCAATATTGGAGGTATACCCCATGATAATGGTCTATTGTGATCACTATAATTTTTACTACCTTCTGGTATAACACCAACCCAAATTTTCTTTTTCAATGATAATTTATAATTAAGTGATTCAGATGTTTCTATTGATGATGATGTAACACTGCTTTGATTTCTTACATTTAAAAATAAAAAATTAGAATTTTTAAATATTTACAAAAAATATTCTTTTTACCGAAATTTAGACGAAATTTTGTTATTGTTGCTATTATTATTTAAATTATGCCACGAATTTGTACGTCGTGTACTAGTTATTGGTGGAAATTCAGTTAACAACGACGACGATGATAATTTGCTATTTTGATTCATTAGTTTGCTATCATTTGATTGCTGTTGCTGATATTGTTGATCTTGTTTTGCAGGTGTTATAATTAATTCAGGTGGCATACGTTGTTGACGTCGCTGTTCGTCATCATCATCATCATCGTCATCATACGATGACCGATAACTTTTCGATGTTAATAATTTATTGTCATTGTAATATTCGTCATCGTCTGTTGATAATTGTGCATCAGAACCAGGATCTGTTGTTGGTAAATCTAATGGTGTTCTTTGATGTATTTTTTTACGTTTATATAAATCTGATGATTTACATTTGATACGAACTTTTTTCATCTACAATATTAAAAAAACAAAAAAAAAAAAAACAAAAATTGTACTGCATTAAATTGTACTTGATATTAATTTTAAATCAAATTTTGTTATTAAGCCAAATCAACTTCAGAAAATTGACATACAAGAAAATTCCTCAAATATTTTCAATATATGGCCTTGTCGTTTTATTTAAGAAGAAACAAAAGAAAACATCAAACAAAACGCATACAATGTGTTTTGTTTTCTGATTATTCTCTATTGTTGTATGTAGATAATTCATATGTACATGTTATACTGAGTTTAATATGTACATAAGACTGTTACTATACTATTTCTGGTGACTAAAATGTTTCTGACATTGGCAGTGATTTTGACACACTTTCTGTTCATAGAACTCGGAAGCTACACAAATACAAGACTTCTTTCTATATATGTTATGTTATGTTGTATAGCTATCAAGGCGTTGTTACTTCGTTTGCATAGTTTTATTATTTACAATTGCATTATTACATACAACATACATACATATGTATGTACTGATATACAATCATCAGTACATGCATACATACTTTTAATTCAATTTATAGAACTTGTATAGAATTTGTTTAATATACGAGTATATATATGTACATATGTATGTACTATAAATTGTATACAAATGTTCTTGTATAAATAAATCAATTTGAAAATAAGTGAATGAATGGTATGTATGTTTTATTTTTATTATAAATTTAGATTTTCATTTAAAATAGAATTATAATCCACAAAAAAGGGAAATTTATTATTTTAAATGAATTACATTACTAATAGTAGAATGACAAATTTTTGTCATGTGTATTTATTCATCTATACGTACACTTAATCGGAAAAGTGTTGGCACACCATAGATTTTTTAATTCTCAGTAAAGAAATGTTGGATAAAATGATGCAAAAAACATAAATGAGATAAGTACCAAAATCTGAAAAATGTGATAGGCTTTTAAATGAATGTACTCGCTGGCTTTATAAGGAGTCGCTGAAAAGTTATAGATATTTTAGGTAAAAAAAATTTGAATTTTCCGTGAATAGTACATAGTATGTTTATTTTTTTAACTTTTTTTTTTTAATGTACTAATATGACCATTATCGCGACTTACTGGGCGTGCCAATACTTTGAGTATTGAGTAATACTGGGCTGTGAGCCTCGATACTTTTTTGACTAAGTGTACATACATACATATACACGTAAATTGTATTTAAGAGATTAAAAAATAAAAATAACAAAATAAAAAGAAAATAATAATGAGAAAATACGTTGCATTGTACGTTAATATTGTATACTCGTATACACCATTCTTATGCTTTTGTTTAATTAAAAGAAATGAATTTAAGTATTAAAAAGATTTTCTTTTTTGTCATCATTGTTTTATTATTGTCGTCATCCGTTATGCATACTTAATTGATGATATAATTCATTTTGTGTATTTATTGTAGATTTTATAGCGCCACTTCAAAAAAAGAAAATAACACGATTTACATGTACATACATATTCTTATGTAGAATTTTGTAATCATTCTAATTATTATGTGATATTTAAATTACGATCTTTTAATTACATAAAATTTATTGTCATGTTAATAGATACGATATGAATAAAACTGTTCGTACATACAAATACTATGTAAATTTTCATTAACTAAAAAAAAAAGTACGGGTATTTCTTTTAATTCTACTCTTTCTTATCAAAACAAAAAAAAAAATTGATTTTTCCTCTTTATTTATTTCATTTAAATTAAAATTTGTTTATACGTTTTTTTTTTTTTTTTTTAAATTAATTTTATTTTTCAACTCTTTGAAAACTTTTTAATTGTAATTTTAATTAATTTTGATTGTTTGCACTTGCTGCTATCGTGATAAATTATCATGATCTCGATGATTAATTTATAAATGTAATGATGTACATATGTATAAAGTACGAGAAAAAAATACTAAGGACATACAAATTGCTAGGGACATACATACGTATTTTCATATAAAATTTTATTACTCTACTCAATTCAATGATACATTAAAAACAAAAAAAAAACAAAAAAAAAAAGAATAAATGAATTATTTATGGAAAATCGATAATACGAACGCTGGTATTTATATCTTTACATTTTTATGTTTAATTACAAGAAAAATAATTTAAAATAAAATGTATATATATGACCCACTTAAATTCTTACCACTTTTTCCTCATTTTTTCCATCAGGAAAATTCAATATTGGTGAACATGGTGGTACTTTTAATGGTTGACAACATGGTCCTTCATAATCAGAATATTTTGTTGACTTGCCTTCGTTATCTGAACTACTTGATGTTGTATCACCTTCATCACTGTATGTGAATTATGTAATTTTCAATTTTGTATTAAAACCAATGAAGAAAAATAAAATTAATTTAATTTTCTAGCTTTAAATTATAGCAAAAATAACTAAAATTTTTATGCGTCCAATTTAATTTAAAAAAAAAACAGAGAATGGCTTCCTCTATGGAATGAGTATCAGACGCTACTTTAAAGTTTATTTTTCCTTTATCATTATTCATTCTTAATAGCACTTTGTCAATTTAATATTTTATTTGATTTGATGATAAAGTAACAAAAAGTCAGCATCTGATACTTCCTATTTGATTTGTAATTCATTTCCGATATTGTCAAGAAAGTCAATTTTTTCTATAGATATTCTTTGAATAATGTAAAAAAAAAAAAAAATATCTATTCATAAATATAAACCTAATTTTTATTCCATAAAAGTAACAAGACTTCTACAGAACTTCTTATAATAATATAAAATGTAAAAAATTGTTACTTGAGTTCATTCAATGAATAAATCATAAATTTCTTTAAATGTAACGTATTATGTACATAAAGTACCTATATAAATAAAATTATAGACTACGACAAAGAATAATGTAAAATGAAATTATCTGATAGAATATTTTTAGTGCAATAATGTATAGTGTAGATACAATATTTCAGAATTTTAAAATAAATTTTACCTAGAATAATCTGATAATGGAATATTAAGTGGTTCATCTGCACTAGATCCTTCTTTTAATAGTCTTTCAATGATTTTATTTCGTAAACGCTCCTAGATTTAGTTTTTTTGAAAAAATAAAAAAACAAAAATGAAAAGATTGACAATATATGGAATTAATAAAAAGTACAACAAGCGAACAAAGAATTAAAGAAATTCTTAAAATTAAAAAAAATAAAAATAAAATAAAGTGAAATAAAATATTTTCAAATTTTAAAACAATCTTTATTTATTAAAACAAATATTTATAAATTGATGCGTAAAATTTTAACTTAAAAAAATTAAAATAAAATAAAATAAACTTAACAAGAAAAAAAAAATGATAAATAAAACTGTATGTAAATTTCAAATGAGAAAATGGTAAATTCCTACAAAATGAATCGAAAGTAATAAAAACAAGATAAAGTAAATGAACAAGATTTAAATCTAAAGTCTAAATGTGATTTCTATTTTAAATTTTACAAATGTACTCGATTTATCTTATTTTTATTATTCCAAATTTAATTTTTACAGAAATTTACTCGTAGTAATCATAATATTAGAGATCCAACGATAATGTCAGCGACATGCCACTAACAATAGATCTAATGTTATTATTTTTGAATTTATATTTTTTGTTTTTTCATTAAAATTTAAAAACAATCATTTGCCAAAATCAAATAATTTCTTTTTTGACGACAGAGTCAAATTGTCGATATCATTTGATTTATAAATTAAATACATGAAATTTAAATTGTTCATGACGCTGACATTTGTTATTGGGCGCAAGTGGTAATATTACTGTTCTTACATTTTGTATATTGTATAGCCAAGTGTAATTCAGGTACATTTTGTGTAAATAAAAATAAAATTAAAAATTAAATAATTTCTATTTGATTGTAACTGAATCGGTTTCGTTTTCTATAAATAAATAACTTAAAAATTGTGAATACTATAAATTATATAAAATAAATATAATTTTCAATTTAAATTTAATACTTAAAATAATTTTTTTTTTTTACATAAAAAATAAAAACAAAAATATTTACTGCGTTCATCAATTAAAAATCAAAAATAAAATATAACACGAATACGGACTAAAAAGCTTTATATGTATACACAAAAATAATTTACATAAAATGACAACGACAGAATATTATATACTCTTAAATATGTATGTATGTATGTATACCTATATATGCGTTACTAAACATATGTATACTTTTATGTACATATGTATTGTATTATATAAAAGAAATTTATTTATAAAAGCATTATTTAAGCTTCTGTAAAATCATTTATCCTCTTATACATGCTTGCCTATATTATTATTGTTTTTCTTTTTCTTATTTTATGTATAAAATCATTTTCAATTTTCTCTTTTGATTCTATAATAATCCTTTTAATTTTATTTATTCATTTATTTTATGTCATTTTATATAAATAACAAAGCAATGAAACAAAAGTATACAGTATATAGAGAGTTTTAATGATTTTAAATAGTTAATCCATTTGCTTTTTTATTTACTATTTATTTAAATGAAAATAAAATTGAAATTTCCCCCATTTTACTTTTCATGTAATTAATATTCAAAAATTTTTTTAAAAAGTTGATCTTTTCAAAACAAAAAAAAAAAAAAAAAACAAGGAAATAAATAAATAGACGAAAAACTTTGCTGAGAAAATATTTATTTACATATCTTCATTTCATTAAAGATTTTTTGAATAGATATTTATGAACGATAAAATATATATGTAGGTACATGTGCAAAATATAAGTATGCATCTTTGTACTTATTTTGTTTTAGATATGGATATAATAGAAGAAAGTTTTAAAATATTTTGAATTTTTTGAATAATTTTGTTCATTTTCTTTTTTCTAAGTATAAAAATGAAATTATTTATGAAAGCTCTTAAAATTGTTATTAATTCAATTTAGTTATAAAATAAATTACACATAAATATTGCTGAGATTAAAACGTTTTATTCAAATATGTATGTACTTTAAAAATTTATAATTCATTTTTTTTTTTTTTTTTTTTTTTTGTTTTCAAGAATTTCATTAAAATTTTGTTGTTGAATTAAAAATTCATGAATTTTTGATTTTTTTTTGTAAAGAAAATTTTCAATATTTTAAAATTGATTTTATTTTATTTTTTTTTATGTACGTTAAAACTTTTTGATTAATAGAATTGATAAAAATCATTGAATTTGAATAGAAAAATTCAAATTTTTATAATGCAGTTAGTTATACAGTACATGATTTGAAAAATTTTGAAAAGAAAATTTTTTATTTTTTTTTTAAATAGTAAGCTAGAGAAATTCCTAAAAACTCGACAATACAAAAAAATAAAAAATAAAAATGTTAGCAAAAAGAACAATGAAATGAAAAATTTTGCTTTTCCCTCGTGAATGATTTTTTTTTCTTCAATTTTAATTTTTACTTTATTTTCATTTAAACTAAAAAAACGTTTATTTCATTTCATATGTTAAGTTTTCCTTTTGAATAATTTTTTCTTTAAATAAAAGCAAAAAAAAAATAAATAAATAAAGGAAAACACAACCTTGGCAGCGTTATTTTTATATATTACGTTTTCTTTTTTTATTTTTGATTCTTTTCTTTTTTTTCAAATGTAATTTTATATTTTTGAATTTTTTTCTATTGCTCTTTTCTAAATGTATAAAACAAAACCAAAAAAAAAAAAAAAAACAAATAGTTTAATATATTATTTTTCTTTAGTATTTTCCTTATTTAAAACGTTTTTTCACAACCCAAAACATTTGATGCATTTTCTAATAAACAATCACCCTCTTCAGCTAATTTTTTTAATCTTAATGCTTTTCTTTCACGACGTTCACGTTTTCTAATACGTTTAATACGTTTAAAAATTTTTTCACGTTTTTTTACTTTTATTGGATTATCATCAAAATAGTCCAGTAATGTTTCACAGAATGCTCTTCCCATATGTTCATAATCCTGTTATTATTTTGTAAAAGAAAAAATAAAAAAGAGAAGAAGAAAAAAAAATTAGAAATTGAAAAATTACATTATGTATGTTTTATATAAAATAAAAAAACAAAATATTTTTATGGTTCATACAAGCTGTTTGTTCTTTGAGAGAAATTTTATATAAAAATGATATGCTGAATTAATTATAGTTTCAAATTGACCAACAGTAGGTTAAAATATTGTATAATATTTACAAATTTAATAAACAAAATAAATAAAAAAATATAATAGTTATAATAAAATATTTAAAAATTTAATTTAAATGCAAAAAAAATTTAATTAAATTTCAAATTTTAGGAAAATTGAATTTTAAATCTTTTGGGTTAATATTGAAATTTCATTAAAATATAAAAATAAAATGAACATACATAATTTGAAATGAATATGTATTCTGAAATGTAACTAACATAAAGTGAATATTCTCTTTACACACGTAAAAGCGTAATGAATATATATGTATATTCAAAATGTATAATACATGTATAAAATAGAAAATTTTAAGTATATATTATTATTTACTAGTACATTTTACAAGGATATAGTATACTTACAGCTGTTGAAAAATGTGTACCGTTCCGTGACCCAATTGTTGAGCCACCAAATGATGCTTCCATTGTATAACTATTTGTTACGCCAAGCATCCAAATAACAATACGTCCAGTACCTTCTTTGCTTCGTTGAATTTTAAATTTGCAGCTCTCAAAAGAAAACTTCAATTTTTTATTTTATTATTTTTATTTTCATTTCATTGTTTTTGTTGTTGTTGTTGAAAATTTGTTGACGTGCATTTAAACATATAATGAAAGAAAAATAGGGGAAAAAAAAGGAAAAATTGTTTTGTGAATACGAAATTATTTTCCTTTTGAAAAAGAAAAAGTTAAACAAAAGATATGGGTAAACGAGAACACACAAATGAAATAATAAAATGTAGTATAAAATGTATATAGTCACACATACTACTATATGAAGAAAACAATACACGTTCATATACATAAGTACACATTCTTGATTTTATTGTTTTTATTTATTTACCTTGTCTGCAACATTTTTATGCACCATCAATGGAAATACTTGTTCACATAATTTCTTATCTGGATTACGTTTATTTTCGCAACCATATATAAAAATATTATGTTTTCTTGAATGAGCATGCATATCACAGTACATGGCCACTCCGCAATCATCTATCAGTCTAATAAATAAAAACAAATGTTTTTTTTTTTTTTTGATTCAATATTTTTTTTTTATTTTTTGTTTTATTATTTACCTTTTTATCATGGCCTTTGTATACCAAATAGATGGATATGTTTCACGTATAACAGTTCTATATTGACGATTTAAATCTTTACCAGTTAATGAACTTCTTGTATTACCAACAATAACACCATCAGGATTTAACATTGGTACCAATTTAAAAATGAATTTATGTCTTAACCGTTTAGCAGCTGGTGTATCACCAGTTATAAAATCCATTAAACCTTTCATTATCCATGATGATGGTGTTTCACCAGGATGTACTCGAGCAGTAACAATAATCGCACGTTTTTTCTACATGATTATTATCATTTTTTTGTTTGTTTCAAAATTATAGAAAAAAAAAAAACGATCGAGAAGAAAATGAGAAAAAAATTATTATTATATTAATTAACAAATATTAAAATTTGTTTAAGAATAAACAAATGAAAAACAAAAAATAAATTAAAACAAAAAAATAGAAAAAAAATTACAAAACAAAAAAAAAATAAATAAACGACATTTAAATGAAGAAATTTTGGCTTTATGCCCGTAGTAAATTTTGTTGAATAAGAAATATAATAACGACATTATGTGTATATTGATAGTGGTTGTAGCGATGATATTGGTGGTTAGTCTGATATATTGGTCAGTTTTGCTAATAATATGCAATGCGAATATTTTATGTGTGTGTGTGTGTTTTCGTTTTTCAGGAATTTATCATTATAAAATAAGCTGTCAACATTGTTATTTTGTTTGTCGTTTCGATTATAGACCAATGACCATTAAAATTTACCTTCCGGTCATTGTAGCAATGGCCTAAAAATGGAATATTGAGGCCAATGACATTTAAAAGCAAAATGCAAATTTTTTTTTTCTTATCATTTACATAATTTTTTTGATATTGTTTTTTTTTTAAGAGATTTTATTTGTATTTTACAAATGCTTTTAAAGTTTAAACGGTTTGAATTTATTTTTATAACTTAGAGATTGGTTGACAATCTTTTGAAAAAAAAAAAAAAAAATTAAAATAAAATCATTATACCACATTTTTTGCATAAATTTCCAAAGGAAATTATTAGATAAAAATTTAATATGGAAAATAGAATTACATGTGGATGTATTCGTTCCCATACAACGATGCAAAATTTAAATAAAATTACATTGTGTATTTTTGCTTGATAAACATTTTGATTTTTTGCAAATATTTGTTGCTGATTATTTGACCATTAAAACATTTTACTATAAATGTTTTTCATAAGTTTCTGAATTTAGGTTAATGTGTTTTCTATAAATATTTAACTTGAAAATAAACTACAAAAACCATAGATAATTTAAAATTGATTTAGAAATAACGTGTATGAATGCATATATGCTCGCTGTGTAGTGTATAGATGAAATATTTGTATGAGTGGGTAGTTTTTATATGAGTAAATGTTGGTAGTATATGAATTTGTGTTCATTTATTTATTAATATAAAAATATAAAATTTTACATTTACCATCTTATTATCACATCAATGTAAAATAAAACAATAATCTGTAAGGTGTATGCTCATAAGTTTTGTGTGTATCTGTGTGTTGTAAATTGTATATGTTCAAAACATAACACAACATCAAATTGATAGACGAAATACAATATTTTTGTTTGCTTTTAATTAAAGATTAGAGCATTTTTTTGTTTAAAATATTATTACTTAGACAAAGACGAACAGAAATAAAACAATAATCAATGGAGAAAAAAAAGTATACATAACTGAAATTAAGATCCTTACCCTTTTATAAATTTTCTTACGTACTTTATTTGCTTCCTCATCAGCTGATGGTGCTGTTACTGTTAAATAATAGACATTATTACCAGCCAAAGATCTACATAATAATCTTAGTTTACAAAATTTCGATTTAACAGGATGCCTTTGAATATCCATTAAATAATCCTTAATTTAAGAAGAAAAAACAAAAAACGAAATGAAAAGGATAACATTTGTTTTTGCCTTGCTTAAATATAATAATTGTTTAATAATAAATGAATGAATGAGCATAGTAATAAAAATATTATTTATGTGCATTCATGCATGAATGATAATATTGTATGTACTTTTATCGTAATGATTAAAATTTAAAATGTGATAGATTAAAACCAGCTATTTAATATTAATTGTGTACAAAATTTCTTTGTTTTTTGGTTTGTACATGATGAAAAATAGAAAATTCTACTAAGAGACTAAAAAATGTTTATGTACACTAAAAATATTGCTATATGAGATGTGCTAAAATATTGCTATTTTATTTTGGTTTTTGTATTACATATTTATGTCTTATACACAGTATACACACAGGTATATAGATACATGTATACATAAGTATTATTACTAACCTGTAAATCAGAATAGGTGTAAGGATAGCTATGAGCAAAATATACAGTATCAGCATCATTAGGAAACTGAATATTAAATGTTAATGTATAAGAACCATTATCATCATCCTCATCACTGGAACTCCTAATAGATTAAGAAAAACAACAAGAACAAAAAATTTAATTAAGCAAGAATGAATTAACAAAAAATAATAACTTAGAAATTAATGACTCAAATTATTATTAAATCGAACTAACTAAATTTAACATTATATTTTAATTAAAGACCATATTAACTTACTCATCATCATTACGGTAATAGCAAATATTTTCACCACATCTTCTCCATCCTATACCCTTTTCTTTAGCATTCATTGTTGAATACATTAATGGTCGCATACCCTCATTATATAAACTATCCGATTTAACTAAATTAACAATAGAAAATCTAAAATGAGATAAATATATAAAAAATAATGAAATTTAACATAAAACAAAACATAAAAAGAAAATTAAATAAAAATAAAAAAATTCAGAAAGGTTTTTATCAAAAACTGTCTTCTCTTTTTAATGACATAATTAGGCTAATAATGATTATTTCATCATCATCATCATTAATTTCATTCGAAAAATTGAATATAAATTGCTTATATATTGAACTTTCCAAGATGAATTGAAAGTTTTGATTAACATTTTAAAGTTTGGTATAATACAAAAACATCAATTGATTATACCAATCATGAATTCAAATACTTTTTGATGAATTCATCAAAATTTCAAAAACTCAATAGTTTTACACTAGAGATTATTAATCCCCAAAATAAATGAGATTTCGAATCTATAAGCAACAGTTTTTGTAACGTTTATCATTTTTATTTGTTTTTTTTTATATGTATATGCAAATTTTATAGATAAATGGAAAAACAAACTAGATTCTGTTTAATTTTCAATTTAACTGCGTATAGAGATTTTTCAAAGTCAATTAATTTTGGCTAATGTATACCATCATTTACTGACCTAAATAGAGAAAATACATATGCAAGAAGAATTTTGCATAAATGAATCAATCCCATAAAAGTAAATAAATTGTACATAGCAAAAAATGAAATTGATATCTTTTCTGTATTTTCATGTACTTGAAATGAAACTGCTTAAAGAGAAATTATTTGCCTCTAATTTTCAATGAGCCTGTAGAGAATATACAATTTTAAAGTTTTTACGAATATTTAGTAAAAATTATTATTTAGCAGTTTTCTATTTTATATATGTATGTATACACTAATGAGAATTTAGTGGGAAGACTTTAAAAAAAAATTTCATTTTCAAATTTTGATAATAAAAATATAAATAAAAATAGAATATTAGCTTACCTGTATAACGTATTCTTTTTAGTATTCGTTACTCTAAAATAAAACCATTGTTTATGTCGATTTGTATATAAATCTGGTCTTAAATATAATTCATAATATGTTGAGGTGATTTTCACAGCCTTTGCTAAATTTCCAGATTCAAAACGTGATTCAAATATTAAATCATCATAATTATCATCATCATTACATGGATGTACATTTAATAAAAATTTTGAACCTCCAGCACTTGATCGACTAAACTGTGTAGTATTGTAATTATAATTATTATTTTTATCATTACTATAATTAATTGAAAATGTTTGAATTTTTGATGTTATTTCATCATCATCATCATCTTCTTTTTTATTATTGTGATTTAAATTATTTTCATCAAATATAATATAATTTTCATTATTTTCATCATTATTTATTGAATCATTTTCTAATTTTTTAATTGTTATTTTACATGGTTTTGGTTTTGGAATTATTTTTGGAGTTGGAACTGGTTGTGGATTTCTATTTATTAAACATTTTTCATAATTATTTGAATATTTTTTAGATTTTTTATTATGATTATCATGATTATCATTTAAATAATCATCATCATCATCATAATAATCATTATTATCATTTATATCATCGTCATCATCATCATCATCATTTGAATTACTACTTGATGATCGATAACGAAAAATTTTTGAAAATTTTTTACGTTTTTTCATTATATAAAAATTATTAACATTTTTTTGTTGTAAATATTCTGGTGATGGACTACGACTTTCATCAATTGATGAATCTGATTCACTATCATCTGAATAATTTTTTTGATTTTTGCTATGTTGATTTTTCTAAATAAAATTAAATAAAAATAAAAAAAAAATAAAAATAAAATAATAATTGAAGAAAAATAAATAAATTGAAATAATGAAAAATTAATAGAAAATTAATATAAACAAAAAATTTATTAAAATGTGTTACATCTTAAATCCTTTAATTATAAATTTTTAATAATAAATGCATTTTATATCCTTTCCATTTGAACAAAAAAAAAAGTTTTAAGAAATTAAAAATTGATTTTTATTCATTTAAATCGATATACACATCATACAATGCTAACGTGTATGCATTTGCATACATCTACACATACATGGCTTAGAGAGTGTATAAACACGATAATGAAATTATTATGTTAGAAGGATATGTACATATAGAGAAAGAAAAAAAAATTGAAATTAAATTTATCGCCTTAGGCAAAACAAATTTAAATAAAGAGAGAAAAATATGTGCAATATATTCTGCTCTGTACGTTAAAACACCCTTGTACATACATATGTATATGTATAAATATTATGGCGTCAAAAGTTCAGATTAAAGCACACAGAAATACACATGTCGTAATTGCATGAATATCAGGAATGCATGTAAACACTAACTACAATAGTAGTAGGAGTCATTTTATACATATGTAATTATCCTTATTGCAATATATTTTTATGTAACAGACCTTGACTTTTAAAATGCTACACGCAAAATTAGTTATTTCATTTCATCCATGATTAGAATATAATTAACAATGTTATCAGCATTATGTAAAAGAAAAATGTATAAAAATTTACAATTTCATTTTTATTTTGATTTTAAATAATAAGTAGATTCGATAAATTATTAAAAAATTTAATTCAAACATTTTCTTATGAATTTTAATTACATGTTGAGCTTGTTCGTACCATTAACAAACTTGTAACATATGAATGAAACTTTTTAATTAAAAATGAATTTTCTTCATACTTCAATCTAACTTTAAGAAGGTTATATAAATCATTTATTTACTTGTCAATATTCAATGTAAAATTGTAAATTAATTATATAAAGATATTGAATTAAATCATGTTAAAATTGTTGTGACATATATTAATGTCAGTTATTCATTCCCACGACATAATACTGATTCACAAAATATACTGTATATACATACGTACATTCAGTCCACCTACATATGTATTTTCCATTTCCATGACTTTTGTTATTATATAATTTTATTTAACTATTTTTGAACAAATTTCTTTTGATTGTAGATGTATTGTTGAAAGTTTTTACTTTGAAATAAAATAATAAAATAAATGAATTTTCACAATTTTACAACAATATGTTGAGAAAGTATTTGACATTAATTTTGAGAAAACATAAGGGAAATAATTAAAAATTTTATAACATGGAAAAAACATTAGCTGAAAAATTGTTAAAACTTTATAAAAGAATTTGAAGAATAAAAAATTTTTTAAGAATTTTTTTTTTAAATTTATGTTGTGGTAATTATTTCGAATAAATTTACGTAAATTTGATAAATAAACCATTAAAAAAAATATATAAAGAAAAATTTCTACAAGAATAATTTTCTTTTTATTTCTCTATGATTTTAATTAATTATTATTTACATAAATCATTCTTTTATTTATTTTTCATTTGTATTTATTTATTTTTGTTGTGTATACGATGTACAATACATAGAGCATAAACACAAAATTGCGAATGTGAAAAGTAATATAAAAATTCAGAGAAATACATTATTTTTTAATGATTAACAATAAATATTACAAATGAATTTTCCTGAAATAAAATAGTCTCGTGTTTTAGATTATTTATATTTTCTGTTTTTTTTCTTTTTCTTAATTGTTAAAGCTACAAACTTATCACATTAAATTTTTATTTCAATCCATTTTTCTTGATTTACAAATATTAAATTTTGTATACCTATTTCATTACTTATTTTTATTTTTAATCGGAAATACGACTTGTTTGGTCCCAGACTTTATGAAAATTGACATAAAAGAAAATTTTCACATGAATTATATTGTTTTTGTACGTGCTGTGGTTTATCATTATTTTTTATTATGAATTCATTTTTCTTTTTTTGTTTTTTTTTTATTTCATTTACGTTCACTTGGCAATCATGACTGTTGTAATATTAAAAATGAATTTTTATACAATTGTTTTTTTTTTCTGCTTTTTTGGCATCGAAATCATAGTGATTAACATTAATTTTTCACGTAAAATTTATTTATTTCATTTATTATTACACATTTTGCTTTTGTACTTTTTCATCTTTGTTTCTATATCTCATAGGAGTCATAGATATTATTATTTTGACTAAATTTTTACTTCTTTATTTTATTTTTCTGGGATAATTGGTAATCATTACAGTAATGCGTGCTACACTATGGTTATCAATTATTATTATGTCTGTCAATTAATTTCCAATTTTTCGGGTAATTATGTAGTATGTACGTAATTATTGTTTCAATTATTTTGAATTTTATGTTTTTAATTGATCTAGGTACATGAAAATATTTTATGTATTCGAATTAAGCTGTAATTGCGTATACGTTATGTTAAAATTGTGATATAAAATAATTAATAATTAAATACTAAACACACATAAATATACGTATATGTATGTATGTATTTATGTACGTAGATAAAAATATATTCCTACCCACTCCTGACAGTTTTATTTTATACCATACAAAAGGAGGATAATTTTTTTATAGTGATAATTAGAATAATAGTGGTAACTATCATAATAAACCAAATGAATTTTAGATCACCCTGTATGTACATAAATATGTATGTATTTTATTATAATAAATACGAAATTTAATAGAAATTCTAATTAATATAATTTTATAATTGTATGGTTATACGATATAGCTTTAAAGAAAATTTATCAAACGATGTTTTTCACACATACATTGAATTTATACAACGACAAGTATCCTTGTACTTGAATAATATCACACGTACTTTTGTACTAATATTACAATCTATACATAAAATATTTATTATACATAGTATGTACATGGATAAACAGTATATAAATGCATTGATATTATTTTGCTATTAGCGTAAATTTTATGTTTAATCATTTACATTTCTCGGTTAAAAAAAAATAATAATTTCAAATAATTCTCTGTTCTAATTCAATATAATTTTATATAAAAAATGAAATAAAAACTCATTAACAATTAAAAACAGAATTATTTACACTGTACGTTAAAATTAAAAATATATCTAAAACAAACAATAAATAAAATAATTAAAATAAAATGAAAATTACAAATAACAAAAAAAAAAAAAAACAGAATAAGGGCGCTATTTTAAATTTTGAATTAAATATTAGTTTTCCTTATTTTCATTTCAAATTGTTATTATTGTAGATAAAATTTCTTTTTTTTTTGATTAACATGTGTAGGTTACGTTTGTACACATAATTTATTCATTGAATTGTTATATTCTATGAAATGGAAATTTATTAGCACATGTGTTTTTTAAATATTTTATTAATATGAATTTAATATTATTTTTATGCACTAATTATTCTGGAAAAAAAAAAAAAATTTCGAATAGTACAATATTAAATATTAATCGATAAACGAATAATATACATAGATGCATATATATTGTATGTATTGTAGTGCGTGAAAGTGGTGGGATGGGATGGTATATATGTGAATACACACATGCATTTACATAAAATTAATTGCAGTGTGGTAAATTGGAAATGAATTATTATTTACATACACAAACAACGTACATGTGCATTTCAATATGAATTGATTTTTAAATCGATTGGTTTTCTTTTTTTTTTTTTTTAATTTGCACAACACAATAAAATGAAACTAATTTATTTATAATGTAATAATAATTACTGATCATATTTAAATTTAAATAATAATTTTTTTTAAAAATCGATTTACATACATAATTTTATAAAATTAATTATTTAATTAAATATATGACAAATATTTCTAAATTTCGTAATCCATGAATCAAGTCATTTGGGAAAAATTATAAAAATAAAGTTTGTAATTGGATTCTTATCTTGTAACAAAAATGAAAAAAAATTCAGAAAATTTTTTTTAAAATTATTTTTTGTGATTTATTTTATCCAGATAATTGATTAAAATTTCATTTTAATAACCAATTACAAAACCAAAAAAACATCGAGATCAAGATATAGTATTTAATGTGGTAAATTACAAATTGGATAATTTTTTACAATTTTTAAATGAATACATTAAGTTGTGTATACTTACATAATTAACAGCACTAACAGGATTGTAATTGAATACCACAATACCATTTTCCTCACCAACTGGACGTGGTCTTAATTCATAGCCGGTTGATTGATAATACGGTTCAGGTTGTTCTGGTACATATTCTATGTGATGAATTCGTTCATTGAGTACCTGTTGAATAAATTGAAAAAACAAAAAAAAAAAAAACATTTTTATTTTATATTTGTTTCCCTTTTAATATTTTTTAATGATAATGTAAAGAAAGTAAAAATGGCAAATAAATCAAATAATATCTAAAAATAAATCAAAAACAAAAAAAAAACAAAAAAATTTTTTTAAAAAATAATTCATGGAAATTGTATTGAAGTAATACATCATTAAAAACACGATAAAAATGACAATTTTTTATTGTTTTCCATGGAAAATATAATTCTCATGCTTATAAAAATTTATTAAATATACGTACATAAATATCTATGTATATGCTGCCGGAAAAATAAATGCGCTATTGTACATACATATATACATACGTATGTGTAATGAGACCAAGTTAAGGAAAATAAATATAAAAAAAAAACTTTTTGTTTTAAATTTAATCAAAAATAATGGATGGATAATGGTTTGTTTTCATTTTTTATTTTTCTTTTTAATTTTATTAAAATTTTGTTATAATTTTTTATTTTTTGCTTATTAAATGAAAACCAAAAATATAAAACGTAGTTTAACGTAAATGCAAATAAGAATGAGGAAAACGAAAGAAAAATGAAAAATAATTTAATTATTTTCTTTTGTAGTTCTATTTTTCACAAAATGGTAGACTAATTAGAGGTGTTGTTAAAACAGGAATCCGGAAGATATATTATTTATAAACAACAGCTGAAAATTACAATTTACCAAACAAAAAAAATATATAATGCAAAAATGAAATTTTCTCAGAAATTGTTTTTTCGTTTTGCTTTCCCTTTTTTTTTTTTTTTAATGAAATAAGGCTAGGAAGTAAACTAGCATTAATTAAAGGCTAAAATATTTGTTATACTATTTTTATTATATCTATCTATTGTTTTGTCATTGTTTCGATGAAAATTATGATAAATGATTGTGGTCTTCTTTTTATAAATAAATCAAAATAAAACAATTGTTTGGCAAAAACTAAACCTTAAAAAAATTTTTTTTGGCTATTTTAATTTTAAAATATGATCGTTTTTTGAACATTTCGAATTGCATACATTATTTATACAGATTTATTTTACACGTAAAATATTATTATCTATAAAATGATAATATTATAGAATGTATACCTGTTCATGTTATAGGCTACAATTTAACCTTGAAAATACTTTTCCTTTACGTATCTGAACAGTTGTACGTTATATGTAATTACTTATTATTTTTTATTTGCCAACAATTTTATCATGTTATGGCCAAAAATTCATTTATTATTAAAAAAAAATTTTTTTTTCAAAGATACAAAAGATACATATTTATTTGAATTTAAAAAAAAAAAAAAACCGAAGAAAAATCATTATTTAGATTTTATCGTATCTTATATAAAATTTTACAAATTAAAACATTAAAGAATAAAGAATGTGTGTTCTATAAAAAAATATTATAATGTACTAACAATCAAAATAGTTTTTATTTTTTTTATTTTTAATTTATCTTTTTAAGAAAATTTGTATGACATGACGCAATAACAGGAGATTTATCTTTTTATTATTCTTAAATATCATACTGCCGTCAAGTTGGATATAATTTAATAAAATTGTTATTTTTAAATAAAATACAAATATTTATAGGTCAAATAAAATTTACCAAAATTATTTATTTTGTTCAACTAACTATATCACGATGTTAGTTAATTAAACTAAAAACTCAACTAAGGAATACTTTAAAGTTTAAACGGAACAAAATTTCATAATTGTTTTTTTTTTTTTCAAATTTTCTTATTAAATAATATCATTTTCAAAGATATTTCAAGGATAGATACAGCGATATTATCTTCTTGGAGTTCTTATTCAATTTAATAACTTGAATTTATCTCATATATGTACATGAAAAGAAAAATAAACGAATAATTTTCTTTATTTATGAATTTTATTTTTATTTTTCTCTTCTGAAAAACCATAGCTTACAATAAAAAATAATATGTATATTTTTTTTTTCTAAGAAAAATAATATTCAAAATGAAATTTAATTATGTATGTACACGTCTAGAATACATAAGTAAAAGACACATAGACGCCATATGTATATGTAAATATTTATGTATTTATGTGTATACACATAATACATTATATATACATTATATACATTATATATAATAGAATGAAATAAGTTGGAAAATCAGCATCTTGTGAAATATAACAATATAAACAAAGTAGATATTTTGAACATTATTAAGCAGAAAAATGTACATAGAATATGTACGAAATTGTGTATATTTATGTTCACGTAAATATACAAAAAAAAAAAGAAAAATATAATAAAATAAAATAATATAAAAAATGAGTAAATATAGGAAAATTAAATTTTCCAACAGCTAAATATTTTAGTACATACATATACGAAATACATATGTTTTGCATTTAATATAAAGAAGAAAAATATAAATGTATGTTTAAAATAAATACGGATGTGTACAAGGATGCATAAAAATTTTATTTCAAATTTTAAATACATTCATACTCAATTGAAATATGTATTTTCTTTTAAAATTTTTCACTTTTTCCTTCTATTTTTATTTATTTTATTTTAATATCAAATTTTAAAAATTGTTTTAAACGTTATGAATTTTTTTTTTTTTTTTTTTTTTAAATAATACACTTTGACTACATTGCTAGTTGTTGAAATGTTAATTTAATTATAAATTCAAAATAAAATTAATGACAATTAAATAAAAAATAAATTTTATACCAAAATTACAATTTGTTTTATTTTATTATTTTATATATATGTATTATTTTATTTTGGTTAATTTAAAAATTACTGTTGCATTTATGCGAATAATTTTTCAAAATTTATATGCATACGTGAATTTCATATTTAATATTAATAATTTTATTGTGTGTATACAAATTTGACAATAAAAATGAATTAATCAAATGGCTGAGGCCCTCAACATATACATACATATGTATGTATGTACGTAGATATGAATAAGTTTATATGCAATGTCATGTATATAACGTATGTACTATGTATGGAATTTAAGTAAATAAATAAAAGGACGATAATATGTAATCAAAAAATAAATAACAAATTCAAATATCACCGAAAGCATACATGTTATTTCAATAAATTTATTGTGATTTAGTGTTGAATAATGTTTATGCAATAGTATGGAGTTTATAAAATACATTAAATTAAATTAGTTGTATCCTACAATTCCACAAAATAAATACTAATTTCTATTATTTGAAAAATAAAAATAAAGTGCATGTGTGTGTGTGGTTTAAAACGCATTTTTTTCCAAATTATAAAAAAAAAATACACATTGAAATTTGAATAACATCATCATTATAATTTGATTGGCTTTTCGTGGGTTTTCATTAGGTTTTCAATGCAAGCTAAAATACCATAAATTAACCATTTCATATTATCTTTGCTAATACATATAATCAACATTTTATATAGAAATTTCCCTATTGACAAAAGATTATGTCTTAAGAATGAAAAATTAAAGAGAATTTGAGTAATACTAATTAATAGAATAAATGAATATAAATTGGTTTCAATTCAATATGTGATTTTATCAATAAATAGATACTTATACACTATACATATTATACACATGTAATACAAGTGTATCTGTCACATGAATAAATAAAAGCCCCTACAGAATTAATACAAACATATTAAATCACCAATTATATAAATAGACCTAATGTATTTATTTATATATTATATATAATGCATTATGCAGATAGTATACATATCTACATACACACATAAACATGGAATATTTGAAAAATGATTTTTAATTAAGTTCTCTTTATGTGTTTGATGTTCATTAAAGTTTAAATAATTTATCGATTTCTCATACATATTGCAAGTTGTAGTATATAATACAATTATGAGATTTTATGAATACACATATGTTTATAGTTTATTAATTACAGATTCTATATAGAAATGAAATGAATTATATCTCAATTAACTGAATAACATATACAATATGTTTTGTATTTACGTGTACATATTCTTGTTATTTTGCACAATTCTATGTACCTATTTTGTGTACATACATTTTAATACAAAAAAAAAAAAAAAAAAAACAAAAAATAGCTTAAGGTCTATTTTGTACAAAGCAGTATCAATTTCCTGATAACGTTGGTATCATAAATTCAAATATGAAGCAATTATTTGCGTTTCATATTTATCTTCAACACATAGGTATATACTATGCGTATAAATACATATGTATATGAATTGCATGCACAAAAATGGTGTGCACAATACATGTAAACTATAAAGAAATTTATTCATAAGTACATACATACATATATGTATGTATGTGCATAATAAATAAAAGTTAATATATTGTATCAGGTGTATCTTTAGCTGACATATTATGCCAACTTGTATAGTAAAATAAATGATGGTGGCAATGGGTGGTGGTAATCTTGGTTTAGTGAAATATGTTCTGTTGTGATGTACATGTCTAAATGAATGTTGTAAACAATTTACATATACGAGTATAAAATACTAAATAAACACAATACCAAAGATAGAAAAAATAAATGTATGTACAATGAAGGATTTATGTTATAATGTCGAACAGATTTATAACATAAAGAATGTATACCAGAAATCATTTAGAAATATTGATGTTATCTTAGTGAAAAACCAAAGTCAGTAAAAACAAGAGTTTTTTAAATATTGCCTGCATAAGATTGATTGAAAAAAATTTGAAATTGATTACAAAATAATAAAAATTCAATATTCAATAATTTTAAATAAATGAATTTTCATGTAACATTTGAATACATATAAAAATTTATTTACGTTAAGGTGTGAATTTAGAATAAAAAGAATCGTAATGAGACTATGATCAAATTTAAAATTAAAAATTCAATTAAACAGAATTCGTTATAATAAAATTTGCTTTTCATCATTTCACACAATATGAATAAAACATGAGAAATATCAAAAACCATACAAATATACAATAAAATTGAATGAATAAATTTTCACTTTTTCATTTCATTTCTGTAAAGATTATTGAAAAAAAAAAAAAAACAAAAAAAAAAAATATCTCGTTTGATTATTGTAAAAATTTGTTCAAAGAAAAATATTATTCCATTTTCTTCTTTGTGATTATAACTGGAAATGTTTATTCTATTTTTTGAACGTACACACATGTATGCATGTACAAATTATTACAATTTCTAAATCTACCATGTACGATAACTTTACGCGTTAAAACAAACCATAAAAAGCTAAAAAAAATCTGCTTTTTACAAAACAAAATAAAAAAAATGAAATAAATTTTCATTTCAGATTTTATCATCATTTTTCCATTACACGTAATTTTCCCTTTTTTATATTTTCTTTTCTTTTTTCTGATAATGACTTTTTGTATAAAATGTGTCAGTTTCTTATTACTTTTTTCGGGCTATTGATTTACATTATATCACCATTCACCAGCAATCATTTTATACTCTATACTAATTCAATATGACATTTTTATCATTATGAAAAAAGAAAAATATTTTTCTTTCTTTTCGGTTGTGTTTTCATTTTATTGAATAAAAACATATACACATCTGCATGTATGTATGTATGTATGTATATACTAAGAGAAGCATCTTCTGTTTTACATCACTACTCTAAACCAAAGATAAATCCTTGAATTTTTGTTATTTATTTTGATATTTATTCACACAATAATTTTAACATTTATTTGACAATATTTTCATAATTTGTACATATATGCGTATGTAAATTTATTCTTTACAAAATACGTACATGTTATTATATCATACATGTACGCACACATGTATATATATGTAAACATTTAAATGTTTTTATGTATTCGTTTTTGTTCATTAACAAATAATTTCAGAATTTAATATTGTGTGAAAATTTCAAATTCACAATTTGCGATAAAGAAAAATAGTAATAAAATAAAAAATAAGAAGTTAATTAATTTTTTTTTTTGTTTATTCACATTCTAAAGCAAATAGAAAATTTAAAGTATATAAAAGAAAAACATTTTGTTGTTTTCTTCCCCATCAATATCTTTATATTTCTTAAAGTTTTTTACTATATTAGTTCAAATTACATAAAAGAATACTAATGAATTTTATTTAGAAAGTAAAATTTCATTTTATTTTCTTAAAAAGGAAAAACATTGTAGTAAAATCGTCTAATAAAAAAGAAAATTTTTGCACAAAAAAAAAAAACAAAATAAATAAATAAATTAAATGCCAGTAAAATATGTTAATAGATTTTTGCTCTCACTGATTTACCAAGTAAAAATTAAAATGAAAGAAAAGTGAAAAAGGTCAAAGTACAAATTGCTAAAAGGTATACACAATGTGTATAAGCATGTGAATACGTAGACAAACGTAAAAGATATGTAAAAATGAACTAAATTGAAAATGATTTTGAATAAAAATAAAAGAAAAATTTTGAGGAACTTTAAATTTACAAAATCAATTGTAAATAGAAATTCTAGATAAAGTTTTAAATTCATTGTTTGAAAATATATGCAAAATTTTTCTTAGTATTAAATTTTAACATACCAACAATGTTTGTTATGAAACATACAAAGTGTTTTTTTTTTTTTTGTTTTTGCTTACAAATTTAAACAAAGTGCAAGACAAAATATTAGAGAAAAACTTAAACTAAATTCACGATGATAAAGGTGAATTTTTGTCTTAATCAAAAAGCATTTTAAAAGATAAAAGGAAGGAAATAAATACAAAAACTTTTGAAAATTTTGCCTAAAGTTTCATAAGAAAATATTTTTTTTTGGTCTTTAATTTTTTATTTGCATGTACATATTTCATACATTTTTCATAATTTTACTTTTATAAATTTTTGTTTTTACTCTCTTTAATTATTGTATTTTCCCATTTTAAAGACTGTTCAGATACATATGTACATATAAGCATATCTATGAAAATATGTATACATATATTATAGTATGGAATATGCAAAATATTCTTTTCATTTCTTATTTTGTACGTTATTTGAATTTAAATTTTTTTCCTTTTATTTTCGTGCATTTACATAAGACAAGTATAAAATGAAAAATAAAAAGATTTCTTTATACTACTTTGTACTAGCATGTGTTATTTTTCTTCTATTTATTTTTATTTTTATATTATTTCTATATATGATATTATTTCATTTTACATTTTTCAGGATCAAGAAGTTCCATTAATTTTCCGCGAGCGTAAAAATACCGTCATCAAACAAAAAAAAAAAAAAAGAAATATGACTTAAATATGATTTCATAAAAAGGTAGATTATTATGATCTTGAAGAAAAAAATAGAGAAAAGTGAATTAATTTTTTTTTTCTCACTATACGTTTATTTATTCATAAATTTTTTTTTTTTTTTTCTCGATTTTTATATTTTTAGTGAAGTACATATACGTCCTTTACCTTCCCTTTCAAAATGAAGACACACACATACATATACATATGTATACGAACATTTTATGAATGAAAATTAACGTACGTACACTTTAAATCTTCAAGGTCAATATATGTAAAAAAAAAAACTCTTCTTAATTTAAATCAAAATGTAAAAACTTCATTTTGTATAATTTAAAGAATTTTTAAAGAAAGTCTTTTATTTATTTTTTAACTTGTTAAAAGCAATTAAGAAAATTTCTTGCCATCAATTTTTAATGAATTTTTACAATGAATATTTTTAACAAATTCGTTTTATCATTTGCTTACGAATGTATCATTTAAAATACAAACCATTTTATAATTAAGAAAATAAATTAATTTGTGTGTTATCATTTTGGTTCTTTTAGAAATAATATAAAAATTTTCATTCATATACATTATAATTTGTTCTTTCAATTTATCTACAATAATTATTTTCTTTCCAATTATTTTACATTCACTTTGTCATTTTCTTATTTCTCGTATAATTAAACCAGTTGTGTTCTAAAACATTCATAAGATGTTTTTAAAATTATGAAGCTCGAAGCAAGAAAATAAAAAAAATTATATAAAAAATGTATTTATGAAATTTAATTCAATATTCAATAAATTGTTACATTTATATATAATACATATATCTCTGCATTCTACCCCACCTTCGTTGTTTGGCTTTAGTCCTTGTTTCGAAAGTTTTTCGATATCGATATCAATCATTCTTTGACATCATTTTCCTTACTCAAATTACAAAGTAGCTATACTTGTATAAAAAAATTATAAGAAAGATGTTGTACACATAAATCGAAATTTATATATGTATGTAGATATCTTTTTCCTGTATATGTAGTAAATCATTTAAGCTTTTTATGGTTTTTTCACATACATACTATACTCATATGGTAGAGAATATATAATTTATATTTTCCTGTGAGAAGACACAACATCAATCGTAAATAAATAAAAATTTTATATGTGAGAAAGAAAATGTAAATACGTTGCTTTTTAACTTTGTTTACGATATAAAAATGATAAAAGTAATAAAAAGAAAAGAGATTCGTTATAAATATATTTGGTCTTTCAACCTAATAAAATTTATTACGATTGGTTGGTAAGAAAAAAAAAAAAACAAATCGATTCAAGTATGTACATATGTATGTGTTGACAGAATGATACAGTTGAGTAATGAAGAAAATTAAATATTATTTGATATAGCATATAAAAATTTTGTATACAATTTTTGATTACTTTTTGATAAAAATATGTACATAAATAATAATAAAATAAAATTTGATTTATATAAAAAAATTTGTAATACAAAATTTTTCATGGAGCATAAAATAAATTTTGTCAAAACTTTGATTACAAAATTTTACATGTTAAGTTAAAAACATTTTTTTTTTTTTACATAAAGTTTTTCCAAAAATTTTTATTAACTAAATTTTCTAATTTCAAACAAAATAGTAAATAATGAAAATTTTTCAAATAAGAAAATGAGAAAACTAAATTTAATTCTTTTAGTTTTTATTAACATATTGTAATTTTTTAATAGAGAAATTTAAACATGTCATATATGGTTCATTTTATTCGTAATTTAACATAATGAAATGTATTAAGGTAGATATTTAGTTGAAAATTATTTTTCATGATTTATTCAAAAATAATTGTTCAAATCATAAATATGTTAAACTAGAAGATATTGTAGAAAAGAAGAAATACAATAATATTCATATTATCAGATTTCATGTCATTCAAACGTCCGTTTAATATATATATATACATATATCATTTGTATATGTATTTGTGATATTTTTACATCTTCACTAGACTTGATACATGTACATATTTGGCATATATCATCATATGATGCTTTTGTGAGAACTCTACAGGCATACATAAAAAGGATGCAAGCAAAAATAATAATATAATACAGTAAAAACAAAATACATATAAGCAAAAATATAAATATCAGCAACAAATAAAAAATCGTTTCTATTTTATTTTATTTGTACATAAGTATTTTTTTTTTTTTTTTTCATTTTTATTAAACTCTCATGAGGAAAACTATATTTACTTTTGTAGAGGCTCTTTTATATGTATGTATGCTTTTATATTTATTTTTTCCATTTTTGGTTTATTTTTTATGAGTAGCCCTTTGAAATTTCATTTTTATTTGAATATTAAAAACAAAACAAATAAAAAAAAAAATCTGTCATAGAAAATATTTAAATCTGACGTATAAAATATAAAAAGAAAATTTTCAAGTTATTCAACTGTGAAAAAATTGTAGATCAAATAAAAAAGAAATAAAATAAAAGAGATGTAAAACATGAAAATTTTTTATTTTATTTTTCAAAAGAAAATTTTACTGTGAACAGAATTATAAAATTTGTATTAATTTTTATTTGAAATGATTTTAGAAAGATTTACATGATTGTCAGTACAAGATGACTATGCAAGAAAATAGATACTTTATCTTGTTGAAATGTTCACACCCCACGACACCTACATACATTTTACAAATACATATGTAAATATGTATGTTTATAATGTATATGGCATTGTGACAATATTTTAAAAACTTTTAAATTTAGATATTTGAATATTATTTCCAAATTACAAAATATGTTATAATATTAATGTTTCGGTTGAGTTAAGTACATGAATACATTTTATAAAGTTTCATTATTAGAATAAGAGAATTTTCCAAGTATAAAAATAACAAATTCAAATTTATGCTGTTACCAGAGAATGTATTCGTTATTTAATTTTTGTACATATACAATGTACGTATGTTTGTATGCGTATATTATATGTAATATGAATATATTTAATACTTTCTAATTGTTGTTGTCATTTTAATTAGAATTTTCAAAATGTAAAATAGATTAGATTATGCTACGCATTATTATGTGTTCATTTACATATGTAATTTATATGAAATTTCATATACTCACCGTAAAATGTGGAAAATTTGAAAATTTTTGTGACATAAATACGAATTTGTTTGTAATCGTTTAGACATTTAATTCATGTAATTTCTAAAATTAAAAACTTATTTAAAAATATTTGGAACAAGGAAAAGAATGAAAACACAAATTTTAATTTATATATGCACATGCTTACAAAATTATAATATTTATCGCACTCAAATGGTAATAAAATAAACAATTTTCTATTTGATTCACGACCTATTAATAACAAAAATATTTTTAAAAAAAAACAACGTGTGGCAATAATGCGTTTAGGTTCCGCTATGGCTTTTTATTTCAATAAAAATAAAAAAATCAGTTCGGAAAATTGAAAATAAAATTAGATTTTCATTCATTTCCACTAAATTTCAACTTTAAAGCATTTTATTTTAGTTTAACCACAATATATAAATAAATTGAATTAAGCATAAAATTTTAAAAATTATTTGAGAATTTTCCATAATAAATTGTTTTATTTTCCGTTACAACATTATATTGTTTTTTATTTTATATAAAATTTATATTTTCTTTTTGTTTGAAATTTTAACATTTTTACAATTTATTTTTTATTAATTTTCAAAAAAACGTACGTATTTGAATTTAAAAATAATTTAAGCTAAAAATAATACGAGTACTTTAGGTGTTAATTTGAATTTTCACCAGATGTATTAAAAAATAAAAATAAAAAGTGTAGATCATCAAATTCAAATTTTATTTGTATGCAAATCAACAAAGATAAAAAAAAAGTAATAAAATTTTGTATACCATATTGATTTTTTCATATAAAAATAATAAAATAATTTTTATTAAAATGAAAATTATTTATCCTTTTTTTTATATCAAATTTGCACAACTGTTCAAATTTTTATTATTTTATTTTATTTTTTTTTATGAAACACGTGTTTTATTTTTTCTGTTTATTATTACTCGTATATTTCTATTTATTATCGATAACGCCTTCATGTTTATATGTTCATAGTTATTATCTGATATAACTTTCAAATTATCATTTTGTGAAAATTATGTTTTTCAGTTATTTTCAGTTATATAGTATATGGTATCTCGACAATTCGTGTTATTTTTATAGGTTTTATTGCATGTACAAATTTCTTTCACATATATAGTATATCATAAAAATTTTGTTAATATGTGAATATGTATGTATGAAAATATTTTTATATTATAATAAACTCGTTTCGACCTTCACACGTGTATGAATACAATAATAATCGAAAATTCATAAATCATGAAAATATTTTTATGTATGTATGAATTGAATTTTTTTTTTTTTTTGAGGTATCTTTTTCATATACATACTAGTTTGATACTTAGTTTATTTTAGGTATTCTATTATTGTCCTTGTGGGAATTTTTGTATTGATTTCAAAAATATGCACAATAAAATTACATATGTATATTTGTATAAATAAATTCTTCATTTTTTGATAAATAAACATAAAAAATGTGCATGTATGTATAAATTTAATTTCAAATTTGAAGAATATCTTTGTTTTGCATATTTTTAGTTTCGTTTACTTAATTTATGTACTTGCAATTGTTAAATTGTTTGTTAAATTAAATGTCTAAAATAAAACTATACAAGTATTTTTATAATTGAATAAATTTTGTAAACTTTCACTATTTCATTTTTTTTTTAGAAGTTTTGCACACAAATTAATTTGTACTCATTAAAACAAAAAAAGAGGTATACATTTATACTATAATTAGATTTTGTTTTTTTTTTTTTCAATTAAAAACTTTGTCGTGAATAAATTAGTTATATCACAAGAAAATTTAATTGAAATAAATGAATTTATATAAATTCAATTTAATTTCTACATTATTCACTTTTGTCACCATAATTTTCTTTATACTTTTGCAATTCAATTTGTAGCTATACATACAGATAAAAAACTTTTGTACGAATGTAGTATGTCTCCTTTATACAGAAAAAAATAAAAAAATAAAAATAAAAAAAAGCTAGCCATTTGTTCATTTGTTAGTTTTTCCTTTTTTTGCTAATTTTTCTTTTTGTCGTTAGAAAAACATTTATCTTCATCTCAATTCTTCAAGGATTAAATATGTGATATGTAGAAAAATTTTAAATTTATCTTAGACAGAAACAAAGTATTTTACCCAGAATCTTAGAAAAATGTGGGTCAAATTCATTTGTTGTCGTAGTTTTAGTTTTAGTGTACATAAAATATTTTTAATCATATTGTTGGAAATATAAATTTTCTATATTTGAGATGTTTATAAAATACCAAAATTATATACAATGCGATAACAATACATATATGATAGTCATAACTAGAAATTTCAGTTAATGAAAAAATTTAACAAACAGTACCTACATGTTATATAAGTATCTGTACGTTTTTATTATTAAATTATCGTGTCTGTGTAATGTATTGTATAAAAATAAAACTAATTTGAAGTATGTAAATAAAATGAAAGTACAAAATTAAATAAGATTTTTCAATTTTTACATTAAATAGACCCAAATTCATATTATTAAATTTTCTGTTAAGATAAATGAAAAAAAAAATATAATTTGAAATTTTTGACTCATTACTCGAAGAAACTTCTGTTTAAATTGTTTTTCAGTATATTTTGTGGATTTCATTACATTATTTTTTTTTTTTCACATTTTAATAAAAAATTTATATTTTCGTAACCCTCATAACGTATGTACATATGTACATACGTATATATATGCATATGTATTTTATTTTCTATTTTATGCTACTTATCTACACTGTATTTTATATTTAATATATATACGAATATTAATTTTTCTAATAAAAATATAAAAAAGGATTTTTTTTAATCCAAAATTTTTTTTTTTTTCCACATAAAAATTTTATATATGCCCTCAATCTTCATCGACCTAAAATAAATCCAAAAAAAAAAAAAATAATAAAAATTAAAAACGTACGAACTCATTGGAATATTAAATAGAATAGAAACAGGAAAAAAAACGCCTATATGTGTATGAGGCATATACACAGAAAATGTACACAAATTTGAAAATACATACATAAAATAAAACATAAGGAAGAAATAAAAACATAAAATGAACGAATAAAATAAAAACTTTCAAATATACATCTGGCATAAATGTATTTATGCATAAAATATGTATGTATGACAATCTGTGTTTCTAGATTGTCGATTAACAAGGACATAGAGGGATTCTAATATTTTTTCTTTAATCTTATATGTACGACAAATTCATGTTGTTACAATATATTATATTTCACACGTATATGTGTGCATTTTGTATAGCACTACTGTTTTACACCTATGTACATCAGAATCACGTTTCACATTATTGGTGTACACCTACGCAAATTTACATATAATATAGACGTGTGTGTGCATTAAGTTAACATACATTATGAATGAATTTTTTAGTGTAAATATTGTGGGTGTTGCAAAATCTGAGATTTTTCATATTATGTATAATTTTTTTTTTGGTTTTTATATTCAAATAAATATGTTCCGCATAATACAAAAAATGATATGAAAATATATGTGCTATTTTGATGGTCTTTACGTATATATGAATGCATGATTTTCATCATTTCACAATTTTTTCATTGTTTTTCTTTTTTTTTTTAACACTGTCGCAGTTTTGTACAATAAAAGAATATTTGTTTATGTCTACTTTTTCGCATACTAAAAAGAATCATTCTATAGAAAATGTATTTTTGTTTTTAAATATGGTACATTCACAAATAAGATGTTCTTTACTTTTCTACACATACGAATACATATGGATTATATGAACTGCTTTAACTTTTCTGTATTCTTACAAAAGAATACTATATAATAATGCTAAAAGACTACATTTTAATGAAACTGTCTAGTACATACGACAAACAAAAAAAAAAAAAAAGAAAAGGAAATGATGATGATGATAATATGAAAACTTAAAAAATATACATATAGTATTTCCGCAAAGAAGATTTACTCTATAGTCTTTCAACCGTTTTCAAAATGAGTACATTTGAAAAATCTTTCCAAAAAAGGCCTCTTCTTTTGAAATGATAAAAACAAAACAATCTCTGAATTTACTGATTTCTCAGAAACAAAAATTTATGTTATCAAACAGATTATTGACCGAAATTTCAGTAAATTATTTGTAAGCTTGGGTTAGATTAGCATTATTTAAGAAGTACACCCAATTATTTACTTAGTGCACATATGTACATGAATGGATATGTTTTGCTACGTATGTAGGAAGCAAAAAAAACAATGATAATAATGATAAACTGAAGAGAAGATGGTTTTATGGTACATGAAAAAAAGAAAAGTGTAAATAAATTCATTATTTTGAAAATGCATAGAAAAATATGTACGTTGTACACGCGTTTATAAAATGATAAACAAAAAAATGTATATGTACATTACATAAAATCTGGAAGTAAATATTCCATTCTAACATAAAAAAATTTTTTATGATACATGTTATTTTCAACAAAGAATAAAATATACAAAGAAAAAGCCAAATATGAATATAATTTTGAATATCAGAAAATTTATGTCCTTTCAAATGTAACGTATGGATAATTTGTTTGATATAATACGATAATAACATTAAATTTCATGATAAGGAGTGCATTATCCTTTGTAAAAAGTCTTACTAAGAATCATTATTACATACAATCAAGGAAAAACAAAATGAAAAAATATACTATGTTGCTTGAAAAAAAATGCACTTATTTTCCTTTCGTTTTTTTTTTTTTTTTTTCGTTAGGTTTTTTGTACTTTCATCCTCTTTATTTTTCTTTGCAAAATTGTTATGTATGTCTCGAGAGGGTTATAAACATATAATTTTCCGCCTCTACATAAAATTTAATGCACATATGGTACATATATTTTGAATGCATTTTACATTGTATTATAATTTGGTACTTTATTACATGCAGTTTTCTTTTCATTATTTTTAGTTCTTATTTTATACATAAAATTTAGTAAATTACACTAGAAATAGTTTTTAACTGAAATGAATTTAAATTGCATATAAAATTACATTCATTACATTTAATAGTTTATATGTAATTTTTATGTTTATATGAAAATTTATATACGCACATACATACATATACGTACATACGTATATACTACTTAATAGGAGTATTTTCAATTACCATTACCATTCAAACTAACAGAACAGTATATTTATAGTTTTTCCCGAATGTTGTATGTATATGTACTTGTGTAAGTTTGGAGATGAATATCCTAATTTAAAGAAAAGTATAATTTTCTTATTCATTAAATTAAAATGAAATTCACTAAAATTTTTCTTGATTTTTTTCTCTTTTTATTTCATTATGTTCTTCTACTTTGTTTTGAATGCGTTTTTTTTTTCTTTTTTTTTGAATAAGAATTAAAATGTAAATTCATTTTAAAAGTAAAGAACTTAGAAAAGTAATTTAATTTAATCGACCCTGACAAAGTATAAAATATTCAAATGTAAGTTTTATTTAAAATCGTACTACTACGTGTAGTTTATACTGTTTAAATGAAATGAATGGTAATAATTATGGCAGTTGAAGAATGGTAGTGAAAAAAAAAATGGAAAAATAAAATTGTTTACTTACTGCTTTCTGCTCTCTTTAAAATTAAATGTATATAGTTTATTAAATAAATAATTAATATTTAAAATGAATCCTTATTTATGTGTTTCTTATATTTAGCATTTAAAGAAAATTTTTACAGGATTATGTTTAAATGAATGCCTTATTTAAAAAGAAAAAATAATTAAAAATAAAAAGACATAAAGAAAAACAAGAACAAGAAAAGACGAGATTGTGGAAGAAAAAATATTTAAATTTTATTAAAAATTTTCTTATTTTAAGAGAATATATTTAATTGCTTTATTATAAAAAGATTTTTAAAAGCTTAAGTCATTTGCTGGAAAAAAATAATGATTTTTTTTTTAAGTTTTTCTTTTTTTTGATTTTTTTTTTGGAAATTGCTTTTTATTACATTTTCATATAATTGAAAAAATAGAAAAATTAAAAATGAAGTTGATTATGATGTGTATTTAAAGTGTAGTCATGTGTATATCAAATGTGTATATCATTCTTTTTGAATAAATTCATCTTTTACTCTGATTTTGTGATGACTAATTTTCTGAACTTTGGAAATAAAAACAATAACAGTCACAATAGAGCAACATAAATTTTAAATTTAAATAATTTAATATTTTTATGCTTTATAAGAAAATACATGATTATGCTTTAAAAATAAACTATAAAAATTTTCTTTTCAAGTACATTATACAAAATTTTGTTATAATTCGAATATTTTGTAGAATTAAGAAATATTTATGTTACATGTTTCATATAAATGATCAGAACCAACTATGACAAATGATAATTTTGTAAATTGTGTTTTTGCTTTTTGTGATCTTCCTTCAGTTAACTATTCAGGAAAATTGATAAAATACAACATTATCCATTTTATGAATAACAACATACATACTATATGTATGTATTTGATAACACAATTTCGAAATATAATTCGATGTTATAATTAATTTTGAAATTTAGTGTTTGTAAAAAATTTGAAAACTTTCCTTGTTTAATTCTTTTTTATATTTGTTTGATGTTAGCGAATAAATGCATTTCTATTTTGTATTGTAATCATTTCATTTTAACGATGATTTTGCTATACATACATTAATTTATGTACTATAGATCTATGTAGGTTTTCACGTATGAAGATCCATATAGATGTAATATACTGTACCTGTTTTTACTATTTGTTACGTATTTTCCATATATTTAATGCCCTGGAGCTTTAACCGGATAAAAGACAAATAATACAACTTTTCAAAGTACATAACAACATGTTCATATATTTTTTTTTCCTTATATACACAACGTAAATATGTAAATACAATTACATTTACATTTACGTAAAATTTTTGTAACATATACATATATAAAGAAAAGTAAATTTTTTTTGTAGATAAAATGTTTATTACATTCAGTTTTTTGTTATACTTTTTATTCAAACACAACAAAAAAAATAAAATAAAATGAATTCACAATTTATATATACAATTGGGAATATTATATTTATATAAAAATGTACATGTGGGTAAATCACCCACATATTTACTTTTAACGTTTCACAGTATATGTATGTGTATATGTAGACTAAATATTATGCATGTATGAACAAATGTATAGATGAGATAAAGTCAAAGATAAAAAAAAAAAATTATATTGTTATTCATTCATTCATTCATTCATTCATAATGAAAACCTCCAGCATCCATCCTGATGTGTATTATTACGAATATTATTTTGATTGTTCACATTTGTTATTTTTATGTTAGATGAATATTTTTAGAAAGCATAGGCATTTGAAAATTGTCTATGTTACAACAAAAATATAAGACCTACCCATATTTATATTTGTATAAGAGTACATGTAGACTGCATACAAAAATATTCAAAAAAAAAAACGAAGAAAAAAAAAAACCATTAATGGGTTTTAAAAAATTTTAATATAAAAAATGTCATATAACATTATATAACTTTTCAAAATTGAATAAATGAATATAAATAAAATAAATGAATGCAGGTAAAATGTTATTGTGAATGAATGAATACATTTTTCTTTTAAATTCATTTGAAAAATATAGAAATAACAATTTCCTGTTGATAATAATTTTATTTTTTATGTATGTTATACAAATGTATGCGTATCTAAATCCATTCAAGGATGCCGAGGACTAACATCCTTATAACGAATTTTTCATAAAAATTATGTTGTTATGTTTTTAGCCTAATTATATTAAAATAATAAAAACAAGGAAAATTTATCTTATAATCTTTTTATTAGAATAAATCTTTTCTCTGGATAAATAAAATGAAAATGTTACCCTCGTTATTGTAATCAGAATTTTATGTTTTTTTTTTACCTAAGTTATATGTTTTAATTTTAGAAAGTTTAAATTTTGAGAAAAGTTTAAACACTAAAGTATCGTAATTATAAAATGATTTTCATTATTATTTTATCAACATGAAAAACATTTATTTTAAAATGTGTGTGCGTTTATAAGATAATATAATGAACAAAATGAATTAAATCAAAATTTCAAATATATATGTATACATACACACACATAGAGATGTAAAAAATTAAAAATTGTATCTAACTAATCATTTTTCGTATCTGTTTCTTTCTTATGTATGAGGTGTACATGATATTATGTATGTTGAAAACTTTTATTTTTCTTCCTTATACATTTTATCAAAGTTTTAAAATTTAATTGAAAAAAAGAATCCCTTAACATTCATTTATTATTCGATATTAAAAAAGTCCAACAGGTAAAAATAAGAATGAACCTATTCTATTAAATTTTTAAACTTTATTACAAGATATTAAAAGAATTACCTTCAAGCACAGATGAAAAACTTAGAATACATGAAAAGTCAAATAAATTAATAAAAATAAAAAAAAATAATTAAAACTTTACAATTTCTAAGAAAATTTTATCATAAGTTTTTTTTTATGTTTCTTTATTTTCTTCCAATAAAAAGTTATTAGACTTGGCTTTTGTTTTCTGAATTTATTCTGTTAATATACAAAAGTATACATGTAAACTGATGGAAATGATAGTAATTATGAAAACAATTAAAACATATTGAAAAAGTTTTAAAAACCAATTTCTAGTAATACAAAACATTAGGTTTTGATCATTTTATCTATATATAGTAAAAGTTTTCTTAAAAGTATCTTTGTTTGTAAAAAAAATTAAGATAAAAAATTTAATTTAAAACTTTGAAAATATTTTAAAATAAATAAAAATTTCAAAAAATTAAAATTTTAATTAGACATATTTTTTTTTCTGTGTAAATAAGTAATTTATTGAGACTACAAATACAAAAAAAAAAATTATGTTTTGTATCATTAATCATTAAATTTCATTTGAAAGATTTTTTTTCTGACTTTACACGAAAATCTTTCTATAGTACATTATAAATTGATTTAAATTATTTCTGAAGAAAAATTACATTTTTCTTCAAAAATTTTTCTATGTCATACTACAATGTACCACTCATTATTACATGTAATACATAAAACATACATAAATGCAAAATTGTTATTATCACAATTTCCTTCATATCCTTTATATGTGTAACATACTGTTACACATATTGTTATGAACACATAAAAATAAAATTTCAATTAATTATAAGATGAAAATATGTATAACAGATGGGTGAAAAGGTCGGATATGAAAATTTTCTCATATACGTATGTCATACAACTAAAACTAATGATTGCTTTCATTTTATTTTGATTTAAATTAAACTCCCTTATAGGATGGTAGATGGAAGGAAAAATCTTATACATCCATACAACATCATTTGCTTTAGATAAAATTTTTCTCTAGAAAGTTATATCAATGATTTTTAGTTTAAAAACTTAATTGAACCTGAATTTTCTTAGTATTACATTTAAATAAATATGAAGAAAATTTAAATTTTGCATTATAATTATAGTTTTTGTTTATATGTATGGTATATGGCGTGTATCATGTAAACTTTACATAGAATGAAGACTGGGGAATTATTCATTATCATATTTTGAATAGAAATTATAAAACTTTTTTAAGGATGTTGAAAGATATGAGACTATGAATAATAAAAATATTACACATTGATGACGTATTTAATATGATACTCGTATACAGGAAAGATTATATGTAGTTCAGTTTGTTTTTTTTGGATTAAAATTTTTAATTAAAAAAAGTAAAGTATAAATTTAAAAAAAAATCATAATTTCTTTCAAGTAACACATACCTGACATTCAATTGGCCATCTGGGGGCCTGCTGTGAACAATCATGATCCTTATCCTTAGGCAGTGCGAATAAATCTCTTGGCTCCTTCAAACGAGCAATTGGTTTTAATGTTTTCTCATCTGTATTCACTTCAACTTGATATGTTTTTAAATTTTTTGATAGAAAATTTCCAAGAAATCCTGTAAGATTGCGGAAAATTCAAGAATGAGGGAAATAATTTAAACACTTTGAAATATTTTATCTTTTGTGTATTGCTTTTAGTATTTTCTTGTGTTTTTTATATTGTATTTTATACTTTAATTCACTATTTCTTCACACAAATGAACTATTTACAATTCGCAAGAGTGATAGTTAGATTAAAAACATAACGTACAAAAAAAAAATTGTAATCAACAGACGAAAAAGTTATTCAAAAAAAAAGAAGAAACAAAAAAGGAAAACGAAAACAAAAAATTAATTTGCACAAGATAAAAATAAAAAGCCAAAAAAAAAAATGAAATAAATAAAGTTTCTCTACGACTAAGGATATAAAAACTTTCTTGGACAAGGATATCTACGTTTCAAAATGTAGCCAAAAAAAAAAAAAATTATGAAAGAAAAACAACTGATAATACGTGTTGAAAGCTGTTTAATACAACATGTACACATGTGTGTATTAAAATGATATAAAAGCAAAAAAGAATGTTATCTTTTTGTTAAATGTTTGCATTAGCTTTCTTCTTAATTTATATTTTAGTTTTTCTTTCTGTTATTTTTTTAATTTAATTCTTTTTTATCTATATATAGTATTTTTCTTATTATTATTTTGCTTTCATACATAGAAAATAGTATATTTCAAAACATCTCCTTTCTTGTTTTTGTAATACAAACATAAGTGTGTTATTTATCGCATATGTTATAATTTAGTGATTATAATGTGTATACTATTTTATACGTTGTAATTTAAAAATACGTTAAATGCAGCAAGTGAAAAAAATATATAAATAATTAATACTCATATTTTTCAACTCATAATAATGATATTTTGCACTAGCACTTTCCAGCTGTTAATGTTTTATTTTTAATTTTTGTTTTTTGTTATGATGATGCACATATTATACAAATGAAGCAAAAAAAAACACATTAAATTTTTGTATTCTCTTAAAAATAACGTATTAAAAAAAAACTTTCAGACACATTGTCTCTAAAATAATTATTCAAAAAAAAAAAAAAAAAAAAAAAACTGTAATTCATGTGAAATTATTGTCTGTTGTAGACATTATTTTCTTTTATTATTATCAAAGAAAATCAAAACAAAACAAATCGGTTGTGTAAAAATTAAAAAATTTACAAAGAAAAGCACTGAAAATAATTTGATTTTTTTTTTCTTACACTTTAAAAAATCAGCAATAACAAAATATTATTTTTCTTTTTTATTTAAATTTTCGAATAAAAAATGAATTTTTTTTTTATTAAGTAACGACTTTTTAAAAAAATATATTTTATTTGAAATTCACAATCGCGATGTGTTAAAAGAAAATTTGAATAATATAAACGCGTTATAGTTAGATTTTTGTGATACGATTGATCCTTTTCCGAGCTCAAATTGTTGCTGACTATTATTGTTATTCAGATTTAATGAAAACATAGCATTTAGCTTTTAACTTATGTATTATACATATGTATGTATATATCAAATACCCAAAAAATACATGAGTATATGGCTAACATTCGCATTAAGTATAGAAAAGCTTTTTTAGCACCTTATTTTTTATTATATAGTGTGCTCATCTCATCAAAAAATACTTACAGTTACTCTGTGTATTATTTTTACTTCTTAAATGTATTATTCAAATATAATCAAAAGAAAAATGAAAACAAAAAAAAAAAACAAAAAGTGTATCGCATGTTATGTGTAGGAGTACAATTTTCCGCTGCTATTGTTGTTGTCATTATTTTAAATTCTATTATTCTCTTCTGTAATTTATACTTTGTAGGTGTATGGCATTTTTCATTTGTATATAATTTTGAAAATAAAAATAAACACATTTATTTTCTGGTGTTGTATCTAATGTATAAATTTACATATCAAATGAATTAAAATTGCATGAACGACACCATCATCGACATATCCCATAAAGCTATTTTCTTGATGATAAAATTTTTGAGAAAATAAAGAAAAAGCTTTTAATTATAATAACAAAAATACATATATACATTTAATGAAAATGAAAATTGCATTATATAAAGCGCCTGTGCAAAATTTTAATACACACAAAAAAAAATTTATTTCATACACGTATAATATTTCTAAATGTATAAGAAGAAATTTTCATTGTAAAATTTCAGAGGTTACAAACAATTTTTATATTTTTAAAAAAATATTTTTTTTAAGTTATAGAGAAAATATTTACACACATGACATTTTGTTTATATAGAAATTTTGAATTTTTTTTATAAATAGATGGAAAATGAAAAAATATTGATTGCTACATTGAAAGATGAAATTTTTTAAAAATGAAAAAATTAAAAATGTTAACAATAAATATTTACAATAAAAACATTTTTTACTCTATAAAATAAATTCATAAATATTTTTTTTCTGATATGTTTATACTAATTTAATAAAGAAAATATATAAAAAAAAAATATTATTAATGTTTACATCAACAAACACTTGCTTTTTATCACTATGTACTTGTTTCAGTTTTCTTTTGATTTATTCATTTTATTTTTCCTTGTATAAATATTATTTATAACATTTGCATACATTTTTCTTTATTTAAAAAAAAAAAAAAAAAATATGTATATACAAAAAATTTTTTTTTATTTTTTGTAAGTTTGTCCATTCACATTTTCAATGCATTTCCAATTTTTTATGATGCATTACATCTTGTTTTATTTTTGATTTTAACTGAATCATAATTAAAGATTCGATTATTGTAAACATTTTTTTATTGTTTTATATTTTCTGATATATATATTTTTTTATTATTGAGGTTTTTATTTACCTCCTTCATTGTATACATTTTACGTATTTACATACATATTTGAACTGTATAAATTTACATACATTTCATTTAATAAATTTAATTTTATTTTAATGCAAAACAAAAAATATCATCGAGATCATAAAAACGTTTTTCTTTTTTAAATTTTTTTTTTTAAAAAATATTTAATGGTGAGTGATAACAATTTAATATGAAAATGACCGAAAAATTTTATATTTTAATTGCGCCATCAGATATACATATATGTACATAAAATTATAAACATATGAAAATTTAATTTTTCATTTTAATTGAAAACTGACAAAAAAAAAATTTCAAAATCAAATTATTATACTGTATGTTCGATGATCTATGTACATATTATGTGTACACATGCTTTATACTGCAAACATTTTACATTATAATATATTTTTGTATACATGGGAATTATGTGTAATGTTTATTTACATTGAAATTTTATTATATTTTAAATTATTTAAATTTCAATTTTAGTTAATATTTTCACATGTTGTGTCAACATAAATTTTTATTAATTTCATATTATTAAAAAAAAAAACCAAAAAAAAAAATTCGAAAATCTATAAACTTAAAACGTTTGTCAGAATCTTATAAACATGAACACGAATGTAATATAAAAATTACATACATAAAATATTTTTCGTATAAACAAAGATTATACAAATTAAATTCATTTCTTTAATATGACATTGAAATTATATTTCCTTTTAATCTGGCATACATATACATACATGCATAATTACAAGCTAAAAAAATATAAAATAAATATGTCGAACATGGAAATGAATTTAAGAAAATTAATTTTGTATATAATGCATATAAACATAAAAATTTTTATTTACAAAAAAAAAAAAAAGAAATAATAAAATATCGTAAATTTTGTGTTAAATCAAATCTTATTTTAGTACTGTTAAATATTACGTAACAGGCAAGGTGCTAAAAATCTAAGTAATTATAATAATTTGCACATTTTCTTTTTTATTTTCAGATTGAATATCTTCATAAAAAAGTAACGGCTATTAGAGTAACTAAAAAGACTGGCCTACCGAAAAGTAAGTACCTACATTTCTTAGATAATAAATTTTAATATTTATTCGTAATACCAAACATACATGTGTATGTATTTTCAATTAAAGAAAATTATCTTTTAAAAGAAAATATTTTTCTAATTCATTAATTCTATTTTAAATGAAAATTATTCATTTAATTTTAATTTATTTGATCATTATCAATATTATAAGTAAATCGATTTTACCTTGTGCTGTTAATGTACAAACCGGAAATAATTGAGCTTGTAAAAATTGTACTCTTTCACCAGCTGATATTTTATATCCATCCATAATTATAAATTAATTCATAATCATTTTCAAATAAATAAATTTATTTTTTTTTTTAATGTAAATTTTAATATAATTTTATTAAATCGATTTTACATAAATATAAATTTAACATTATCACTAAATTCTAAAATGATTCAATTCAATTGAAAATATATAACAAATACGACAATAATTTTATTATGTAACATTTAATTAATATTTGTTTGAACGTTTACTTATTTTTTTATTATCAATTGCACATTTATTTGTATTCAATTGATTTCGCTCAATTAAACTTATTTTATTTCAACATTTTACCGATTTTAATTTTTTTGTTTTTTTTTCTTTTTTTGAAAATTCTTTGCAACCTTTCATTTTATACGGAACACAAAATATTAACATACAAAAATATTTTTCATTTTATGTCAACGAGAATACTAAAATATTTTCAAAAAAAAAAAAATATGAAAACAGACGTATAGATATAGGTATAAGCAATTTAATAAAAATGAAAAAAAAAAAGGGAAAAAAAATTTGAATTTTTTTGTTATTAGTTAAACAATCACAAAAGTCCATCACAACAACATATACAATCAAATGTTATGTTGGTATATAACACACAAACAGTTCTATTATAAATTTGCATGTAAACAAAATTTTGTATTTAAATGAGATTCACTTGCCTTGTATTGTCAATAGACTTTGTTGTAAAATAAAATTCTATATAACAAAACACTTAAACCAATGTACACATACAATTGATTTATATGCAAGTGCACGTATATATAACGAAAAAATAAACAATCCAATATTGAATTCATATTTAAAGAACAAATAATATTTGATAATAGCAAATAAAAGGATTTCACCTCATTTTTGTAGTATACATACATATCAATAGATAAATGTATAATGATTTTGTTTATTTATTTTTTTTCTTGTTCAATCATAACAAATAATTTAGCATATGTTGTATCCGTGCAGACAAACAAAATATAATAACAATTTCATGCATTTGTATATTTACTTTGTGTAGGATATAGTATAGATTAAACTTTTTGCTTATGAATATGACATCGTCTTATTATTTTGATTATGAAAATTCATGAAAAATTCTTAGTAAAATTTTTATTTATATAAATCATTCTATATCATGAGACAAGCATACATGTATACGTTCTTATACAGTAGTATATATACAGACTTGTGTATATGTACGTGATACAAAAAATATCCTTGCTACTGTACTGTATTAGAATGTCAAATAATATACAAATTTTTGTTCATGGATACTGTTACCATCGTATCGTGAAGAATTTAATTTCGATAATTTTTTTACATACTTGTATATGAATTGTTTTATTTTTATTACACTGTAAAAATTTTTTTTAAATGAAAAACGTTTTTGAATTTTTTCAGATCATCGATAAAAAATAATCAAATTTGAAATTCTATGAAATTATAAAAGTATTCATGTAAATAAAAAAAAAAAAAAAAAACATAAATATTTGCAAGTGTACTGTATTACTTTTTCCGAAAAAATTTTGTAAATAAAAAAATAAAATTCCCTACCTTCTGTTCAAATTTAAAAATTATATTGCACATAAAATAAAATAAAATATGTATATCTGTAATATTGCATATATATGTACATTCGATTTTTATTCGTTTCTGTTTTTTGTTTTTTTCTCGTTATTCTATAATGCAACAATATTTTTAAAAAATGAAATTTTATGTTAAATTTATTCATGTTCTACTTAAAAGTTGTATACATGTATGTATATAATTTAAATGAGTTATTGTTGGCAGAATTCGATCAATCATTATTTGCTAAAATTAGAAATATCATTATATGAGTTAATAGGTGGAAGAAAATTGGAGGATGATAAAATGTAATTTCTTAAATAAATGTGACATAGTACTATATATGTATGTATGTACGTATGTGTGAGTATCAATAAATATAGAAAAAATGTAGTCTATTATTAATCATGAAATCAAATAGAATTGGAAAAGAAAAATTCAAAAAAAAAAACCAATAACAACAAAATGAGTACATGTGCAAGATTTTCCGAGCGAAAAAGTAGGTAGCGTTCATTCACCTTCATTATGCATACATAAGTACAATTGTATACAAATACTTCGAATGAGGCTTTTGGCATATATTCTGATACAAGGATTTCTCAATTTTTATTTAGAAGAATTTTTTTTCTGCCATTTAATTTTTTTTTTTTTTTGTACAGAAGGAGCAAGTGGTAAATTAGAAGGATACACGCAAATTTTTTCTGTGTATAACTATTTTGGGTAGTTTATTTATTCTGTGTGTACGATTTATTATTTTCCAATTGATTTCTCTAGAAATATGTATTAAGTCAATTAGAATTTTGTTTTTATTTATAAATTAAAGTAATTATAATTACTATTCCAATATTTTTGTTTTATTTTCTTTTCTTTTTTTTCTGCAAAATCAAATAAATCAATGGTAATTGTATTTTAAGAATTAATTTTGTTTTCGAACATAACAAATAAAATAAAAAATTAAATATAATGAGAGTCATTCAAATATGTATGTATCTGTAAATAGATTTCAAAAAATTTGATTTTCGTGTATGAAAATCAAAAAACAACACAAAAAAAAACAAAAGGAAATCAAGCAAATTATTTTATATTTTTGTTTTTTTTTTTATACATTTTGTACAATATATTAACAGAAAAACAAAAAAAAATGAAAAAGGTAAAATAATCGCTTTAAGGATTATTTTCTACATGAATGAATGAATAACATGAAAATTTATCATTCATGTCTGTTGTTTAAATGATGATTTATAAAAATTTCAATAAAGGTCGAATGTATTTTTGTTTTGATTTAATTTTTGTGTACAAACAAAAAAAAAAACAAATTTATTACATTAAATTTTAAATATACGTTATAGCTAAGAAAAAGCATTGAATTTAAATTGTTAATTTTGCAATAAAATATACGTACAATTAAGCACTTTTTAATCGTTTTTTAAAGGTGAAATTGCTCATTTTAATATATTAAATCCTTGCACACGTTTACCAAAAAAAATTTTTTTTTTACCTTGATCATTGAATTTTTGTTTTATTAAACGATGAATCAGAAAATTTCATTTTGTTTTCCTTTTTGGAAAAACAAATCAACCTTTCATTTAACACTTTCCTTAATTTTAAATTGAGAATTATTTACGTTCGATATTGAAAAGACATTTTTTTTTAGACTAAAATTTACTACAACTTAAGGATCTCATCATTAATTTCATCTGTAATTTTATTTTTAAAATGAATGCAACAGAAGAAGAAAAAAAAAAAAAGAAAATTTTTTTCTTATAAATTATAATTTTGCAAATTTTTCGGTCAGTGATTTTTTGACTTTAAATCATTTTTAATTCAATGAAAAAATGTAAAAATGCATTTAATACACAAGATACATTAAAACTAACAAAAAATAAAAATAAAAACGACAAAATAAAACATCAGCAGATTTAATGAAAATTTTATTTTTTCTTTATTTTTATTACTCAAGTTCATAATAATGTGTAAAATAGAAATGTGTGTAAATTATTGTAAAACAGAAATTTCTATTGGAATATTTCCAAATTTTCATAATGAATCAAAAAAACGTACATATGTATGTACATGATGAGATTAAATTGATCAAAAATAAAAATAATAAAATATTTTTTTACATGAAATAAAATGAGCTGACGTACAAACAAAATAACAAAATAATAAAAATGATGACAATTTTTTTTAGAGGAAATTTTTTTCAAAAAGAAAAATTTTTATTTTATTATAAATTTTTTAATTCAACTAAAAATGAGTGTGTAATTTTGTTTTACGGAAAAATTTAGTTTTTTGTGACAACTCTTATCCTATAAATTTTTGTTCAGTTTTTTTATTTTTTCATTTTTCATGTAATACGGACACCGTAGCAGACAATGGTGATAAAAAAATTTTTTTTTTTTTTAAATCACTTCCGATGTCACCTTTCCTGTCACAGTTTTTCTTTTTCATTTTCATAAATTTTGTGCATGTTTTATTCTAGAAGTCTAATTATTTGTTATCATTTGAACATTTGTTTATTTTTGCTTTTGTCTCTTTTTTTGTTTTTGATTTTAAATAATACAATTGTCAGTTAAATTTAATAAAAATGAATAATTTCTGTTATTGTTTTAATAGAAAAATGATATTAATTTAAGTCATATGAATGGAAATTGCAAAATATTGCAAAAGTTTTTTTTTTGTTCGTCTCTTAAATATTTTCAATTGAAAATTTAATTTGTATTACCACATTGTACACAGAAAATCGAAGTTTTTTCTCAGAAAAAAATGTAAAGGACATAAATTTTCTGACCAAGCGATAACATGTCTCAATAATTTTTTCTAAATAAAGTTAACTAAAATATTTTTTAAAGTTTATAACTTTTTAGTTTATTCCTTGATAACTTTAATCATATACTTCGTGGCAGTCGTATTTACCAGCTTCTCATGTTACATTATCTTTTGAATTTATTTTTATTTTTTTTATTTTTACTTTTTTTCACAAAAGCATAAAATGAAAATAAACTTTTTAATACACTGATTATATCTGAATTTAAAGATACAAAAAAAAAAAATAAATAAATAAGAGGAAAATTTATCTTTATATAATCTGATTTATAGGATCTACGATAAACTATTTTTAGATAAACAGAGTATACTGGTATGATTTACGAAAATCCATAAGAGATATTCGATAATAAAGTTTGAATTTTCTTTTCGTTTATTTTTTTTTTTTTTTAGCATTTAATAATCTGTTTTATTTTGTTAGTGTTCATAACACTATATGAACATTCAAAGTATTTGTCAGCTTTTTTCATGTACAATTTTTAGAGAAAATCGATTAAAAATTTAAAAATTACTTATTTATTCACAAACACATTAAAAACCATTTCAAATTGAAATTTAATGAATAATGACTTAAATTATTAAATAGTTATTTATGTTTTACATTTTTTTTTTCATTATTTAACATTTCCACATGTCATGTTCACTTTAACAAAAAAAAAAAAAAAATAATAATGAATAATTTGTTTTTCGTTTTGTTAAACATTCTGTTGTTATTTTTTTTTTTTATTTTCAGTGTTATAAATATTTAATTGTATTTATGTACAATTTATTGGCTTTATTTCAGAGCTAATTTTTATAATCGGATTAATTAAATAAATGTCACGTAAAACAACTTTGTTTTGTTCGTTTGATATTACACAGTCGTTTTTTTTTTTTAAATTTGTAACGTTTAAATTTAAGATGAACAAAGCGAAATTATTTTTAAAAAGAAAACAACAGAAATTAGATAATTTATAGTTTTTTTTTTTTTTTTTTTTAAATGAAAATCTAAACAATTTTCATATAAATTTTCACACATAATTTTGTGTTAATGTGTGTATTACAAAATTTTTATAAAATATATTTTGACGAAGTTTTGTAGTCAAAATTATTTGCTAAGTTTAGTATTTCAAGAGATTTATCTTAACTGAAAGCAATTTGAAAGCATTTTCCAAGAAATATTATTAAATGAACATTTCCTTAATTTTTTAATTTTTTTCTATTTTTCTTTTTAAATTTAAAATCATGAAATTAAAGCCATTAAATGTTTTACCTTTAATTCCAATTCAAAGAAAAGTACATATTTTGCAAAGAAAATTGAAAAACTAAAAATTACAAAGGATAATTGTAAAATTTTCTAAAAAATATTTTTCACAATTTTTATCTTTTTAAAAATTTAAAATGAAAAATGTTTGCTATTTTCTCAGTAATAATTCCTATTTTGGTGTGTACTATGTAGTTCATTATGTATTGTATTTTTATATTTAGTTGCCTTCTCTAAATGATAATAAAAGTCATTGTAATTTATTATCATAATAATTTTTATAAATTGTTTTTCTTTGTTTTATTAACCTTTTTTTCTCATATATTATTTCACAGAATATTCTGTTCATAAGATTTTAAAAAAATAGTACGTTACATGAAATATAGTAACAAAATAACCAAAAGAAAATTGAATTAAATTAGAACAAAAAAAAAAAAAAAGATTTATATGTTGCAATATTCAATTTAAGTGGCTATAAATTTCAATTCTTACACAACATAGAAATTTTATTGACGACAATAAAAAGAAAAATAAATAAAAAAAAAACCATTTCTTACCTCTGTAAAATTCATCTAAGGGTGCATCCATATTTGATTGTGTAAAAATTGTTACAAAATTTTGTGACAATTTTTTCTAATTTTTTTTTTTACTCCTGGAAATTGTCGTACATTTTTTATGATTTTTTTTTTTATATTTTACTGTTAAATTTATAAAACGATTTTTTTCAATCACAATTTACAACTTTTATTTTATTTTATTTTTTGTTGTTGTCTTTCATAAGTTTGATTTATATTCTACGTGCACAATAATTTTATGTTATATACGAATATTTGGCTATTGGCACCTAACATTTAAAATAATATTTCCGGTTTTCTAATTTTAGCTTTAAAATAAATTTTTATTAAACTGAATATGGAAAGTTAATGTTTGATCAATTTTTGCATGACTTTTTTTATTTTGTTTATAAAAGTTAAAGGATATTTTTGATTTTTTTTATTTTATTTTATTTTTTTTATTTAATTTTCTACACTTCCTTTGTTATGTACAAGCTATTATAACTACTGATGTGCTATTATTCATTGCGGTTTACAAAAAATTTACAACTGCTTTTTTAATAAATAAATCATTTTATTTTTTACATACGCGAACTTTTCTGTTGCGATAATAAAAGTTAGAAATCAAAAGGATAATCAAAATGTATGAAAAATAGTCTACTTATAGTACATAAGTATATATACAAAGTAATAAAACAACAATTTTTTTTTTTTTTTCTATTTTAACAAAACGTATAATCACATTGTACTGTGCATGTAAGACGTTATGATATATGTTTGTTGCAATTTATTTTAATGAATAATACACACACAAACACATAAATGGAGGATAAAATAATAAAGCACCTTTTGAGTTTCGTTTTAAACGCAAAATAAATTTAAAGCAATAAGTAACCACCAAACTTGCTAAGGTTCCCTAACAAATCCTACTGCCATTATAACTACATATTATAAGTGATTATACTATAGAGAGGAGCACAAAAAAAGGAAAAGAAAAGAAATACATAATAAACTATTTTTTTTTTAGAAGTTACTGTAATAATAATACACGTCGCATAAATCCATAGAAATTAAAGTTGTATGGAAATGTACATACATATGTATACATGCATTATATTATACTATAACAATGCAGCCCCCTACATGAATTGTAATAGTCGGAAAATTTATAGCAAAAATAAGTAGAAAAAATAAAGAAATTTGTACGGTATTTAGAGGTAGGGTAATATATGGAAGTTTTAACTATTTGGGGTCCTACATATTTTTTATTTTGTATTATTGCCTTCTGCTAATGTATGGTTACACATACATATGTATATTTTATATATGTATATAGACGTCCTTGCACGTTTGCATATCTTTTGTTAAACTTTTACGTTCAAATTCGTATGTATGCATATATCCATGGCGAATCCTTGTCTAGCAAATATACACGTATAAATACTTGTGAAAATTAAAAATCTAGACGTCGCAATCTAATATCTACATATAGTATATTACCATTTATAATGGTATTTATGTATTATGTACAACATCCAACACATTCCTATAACGCATTATGCACACAATTTATTTGCACATAAGGCCTACATTGGAAATACTTGAATTTCTAGAATATACTATAAAAGCCAACAATTTTCATTGAAAATTCAACCACACAAAAAAAATGCATGCTTAAAGAAAATAGATTTTTTTTTTCGCACGCGATACGTTCATACACGTATACAATAAGCTTTAAATTGGCAAATAAATAAAATGCTTGTATCATGAAAGAATATCAAATTATTATTATTGCCTTTTCACATTCAGTATAGAAGAAAATCGTTTTATTGTTATTATTATTATGATTATGATTATTTGATATAGAATATAAAATATTGCTTATATATGTAGTTAAAGCATATTATATTCCAATAAAAAAGGACATAACATAAAATACAAAAATATATTGGCATGTGTATATATATATAGATGATAAATAAAAATAGAAATAAAATCGGTAATCAAATAAACCTAAAAAAAATAAAATAAAAAAATTCGTTACATTTTGTAAGTAAAAACTTTCAAAAATTATTTTCCATATGAATTATAAATATAGATATTCAATAATGAAAATTTTGTTTTAAAAATTGTACACGTCAATGAACTTTCACTACTTTCACCTTCTGTGTATTTACTCTATTTTTAGTTATTTCCAATATATGTATATTGTTATTTTTATCCAGTGCTATCGTTCTGCTGTAATTACAGTATTTTTAATGTTTTTTTATGTCTGATACTGTCTCCTTGATGAAAATACTGCTTTTTAGAATTACGCGCATTTAATTTGATATTTGTTAATTTTATTTTCAAATATAATAGAACAACGAAAATTATTAAGCGACGTTTTCTGTCATGTATATATACAAACTTAAATTAACTTATTTAAATTTCATTTTATTTTACACTAGACAGTTTGTTTTAGAATCCAGAAATTTGTTTTTGTTTCATACCGACCGATTATAAATTAAGTGTTTTTATTTATTACTTCAACCTATCGCTTCCATGCAATGAAAAATAAAATATAAAAATAATATTCAAGAGCTATTGTACAACACACCCGTCTTCCCTCACGTTCGAAAGATAAGTGAACTGAACAATCATTACCAACCAACATTTATTCTACTGAACTGGTCAGGCTAGTAGCTTGCTACTCTGTGTGCTATAGCTATGTTTGTATGTATACCAGACCAGACCAGTATACATATATGAAACATGAAAGTGAATAAAAATGCAAAAACAAACTGGTTGAGAATTAAGGGTGAAGACATGTATTTATGCACAGTGTAAGTGTATAAAAAAGTTCTAACATGGTATGGTATTTCAAGTTTTAGAAAACGATAGCACTGAATACAAAGGCAATAACCTACAAAAAAAGTTATTCTATAAATAAGAGAGAAAACTAAAAAAATGACAAAATATTCAATTTTTCTATAAGTAAGTAAAAATGATTTATTATAAAATAAAATATTCAAAATTAAGAACGAACATTTAAATGTAAATGACTTTTAGAAAAATAAAATTAAATGTAACGTATTATAAGAGTATATATACATCACAATAAGAAGAAAAAAAGCAATAGCAACGAAAAATATTAAAAATATTTTACTGTTACTAATTTCGAGTAAAATTAATTTTGTTTAAAAAGAAGAAGAAAAAAAAACACAAACTTTATGAAACAAAATTAAAGTAAAAATATTGTTGAATAACACAAGAAAAAGAACATTTTTTCCCATTCATAAATATGTATATGTATGCATGTACATAATTATGTTACCTGAGATATGTACATATGTATGTATGAATTGCGCATACATCCATACATACTTATGTAAGTATGTAAGTATATACGGCACATATGTACATATTTAATTAAAAATTAAGGAGACAATATAATATCACAAAATTTCGCAATATATACTTACATACTTAGTACATATGTATGTACATATACGAAAATAAATGTGCATGAATGCAATAACAAATTTCTAATTAAAAACTCACCTGTTATGTTGAGTGCATCCTTTATTGTACAGTAATATGAAAACAATAAATGCTAACAAATTGACGAAAATCTTTTTAAAAAATTTTATTCACGAACAGCCTAAAATTTTTTAACTTTTTTTTTTTACAGGAAAATTTGTAAGTTTTTGAGTTATAAAACTTTTCTGTTAATCTAAAAAAAAAACGTTAAATTTACACTTTTAATTTCCAAAAAAAAAAAAGAGAAAATATGTTTTTTTGTATTATCTGTGTTGTTTTGTTGAATATTTGACACTTTAATTTTTACTTAGCCGACTGTATAATTAATATACGAATTAATTATTAAATAAAATTTGAGTATGCTGTGATTTTGAATGGCATTTTTTTTATAAAATAAAATTTATGACTAAATCAAAAATTATTTAATCATTATTTAGCAAAATTTCATTCGAAACAGATCAAATTTTAGTGCAAAATTATAAATTTTAAAATTGAAATTAAATAAAAAGAACAACAAAAATATATAATTTAAAATATATTTTTCGGAAAATAAATTTGATATTGATTTTTTTTTTTAATTTGGGGACTGATTTTATTTTTTTTTTAAATAAAACTTATAACAATGTCACATTCTTGGGAACAACATGGACCATTTAATACTGGAGCCATGAATATGGCAGCATATGGTAGACCTTGTCCACCACAATGTCCGCCATCACAACAACCAATACCACAACAAAGGCCAGTTCTTGTGAGCGAACCAGCACCATACATGCAATGGGGACAAGGAAATCTGGGAGGATTAAATGTAGGCTATCCATCCGGAGGTGGACCTGCTAACAATAATATATATGGAACAAGCGTAGCTGGATCTGGAGATATGTCAGGCCGAAATGCAATATATGGAGGTGGACCACGCGGTTTCCAACAAGGAGTTTCAAGTAGTCCTCCACTTGGTAGTAATATAAGTAGTCTACCAAGCGGTGGAGCACAATTATGGGCGACACCTGCTGCTGTTGGTGAATATAGACACCCATACGGCGAAATGGATGCTACAAATATAACAAATCCGGCATATGGTGAACATAGAGGTCCAGTAAGCATGGGAGACTCAAACATATCCGTATCAAATACGGAAACATATTTGTCAAATATAGGACCTCGATCTGGAGGTATATACAGAAATCCGTTCAGTGGACAACCAGGATCAATGGGTATCTCAAACTTGGGACCACAGATAGACTTTTAAAAACTTACATTTGAATCGATTACTCTGGAACAATTACGTAAACCGAATACATACAAATATCATTATGAGAACTGCAAAAATACACGTCGACGGACTGGTGGCATGAACCAATCAATGTCTTTTCCGTTTTAAAATCAGGAGAATATAATAATACCAAAAAAATGGAATATACAAACGGAAAAAAATAAACAGAATTTGATTCAAAATCGACGTGCTCATCGACCATCACCAAAAAGCAAAAAATAATGTACAGAAAACTGCGTGAAAAATTTGTCCCCGGATGTGCGTTGGAAATTTGTCCAATTGTTTCCACTAAATTTTTTGTAATTACAATTTATAAAAAAAGTTTTAACGAAATCGCCAAATTATAAAACAGCCATCTACATGGTGCACATACGCACTACTTCGTTAATTCTTTTTTTATAAATTGTAAATAATCATTGTTATAGATCTCAAATTTGACTTAATAAAAATTAATTTTATGTGAAAAAAAAATCTTTATAATGCTTCTGGTGGCAATCATAGAAACAGTGGTGGAACTCCACAATCAGTACCAAGCACTGCCTTATAGACTTGTATCAATAATGCACTTTTATCACAAGTTAGAAATTTTTGCTTATTATGAAAGAAAAAAATTGCTTTTATAAAAATTGCTTCTTATCAGTTTTCACAATTTATACACAATACATATTTATGTACGCATTGTGCAGAAACACATATGTACATCTGTTTGTCCAAGCATGTGTACGTGCAAATTCAATTGTACAGTCAATTTTGTTCATACAAAACTGTGAAATTTTTCCATTAATTTTCTACATTACTTAATTTACAAGCAAAACATTAAAACCAAAAATGTATTTTTTAGTATTATGCGATAATTCAGTGCTATCATTTTACTGCAACTGCAGTATTACCGCTTTTTGATGTCTGATACTGCGCTTTCAAGTTTTGGAAAACGATAGCACCGTTTATAGTCAACGTTCATTCAAAATTAAACATTCGTTCTGATACAACAACATTTCTGATAATACAACATTTTTGTTGTATGTATATCACCTGTACGTTGTATTCATATCTACGTATAAATTCTGGTACTTGTAGACATTTAATATATAACAAAGAGGGTATGTTAAATGCATACGTATTTCAACGAAACGAATGTAATCTGTTTTTCAAAAATTATAAAAAGCCACAATTTAATTCAGGTGAATTATTTTCATACTATGTACTCGTACGTTTAAATACGTTGCATAACTTGATTATATTCAAGGCTATTCCGACTTTCGATTCGCTTCGATGCGAATAGAAAATCTGTTCGATATCGGAAAATTCGTATTCCAAGTTTCGATTTTGTTTCAGTTTCATTTGTTTTCACGAATTGCCAACAGAAAATTTGTATTATGACTTTCGATCGAATCGTAAATTTTTCGATATTCAGTTCGTTGAAGTTTGTGTTACGAATCAGTGTAAATTTTCACGTTTTATTCAAAACATAGATATCTTTGCATTAAAACCAGAATTTTGACATATTGAAAAATTTTATTTTTGTTCTATTTCGTTGTGTTCCGTAAGAATGTTTCACATTGCATTCGATCGAATCTTGGATACCTTTTATCCGTTCGATCGAACGAATGAAATTCGTGTTCGATTCGATTCGATCGAAAGTCGGAATAAGGTTGATTGTCTAAATATGTGTATATAAAGTTTAGCACTTTGAAACATTTCAGTTGAAAATAATCCATTTTGAATTGTTATCCTTAAATAAAATATCAAAATTCAAAAAAGAAAATTTGCCTTTTTATTCTTCTTTATATATCATACATTTGCATATAATATAGGAAAAATAAATTTTAAATTTATGTATGTAGTTTTATTGCATTGAAACATTAACATGGAAAAATAACAAAATTTAAAAATTGCATTATGACGGGTTTTACATGGTTTCTAACAATGTTTATTTAACTATTATTGCATTATCTTCTCTGAATGTGTATATAAATACAGAAAATTGTAATAAACCCTAATTTTAATTCCATAATCCGATTAAAATTATCCTTAATCCAATATCTAAACATGTTTAGATAAATACATATACATATGTTACACATAAAAGCTTTGTGATTGTAGTATACATACACACTGTACATTAGATATTGTATATTAATGTATCTGAACAGAAAATTTCATATATTTTTTAAGAAGTTATGCAAAACATTTTTTTTTTCTTGTGTTTTTAGTTATTGCGAATAATTCAAATATTTAAAATAACCGTTTTATGCATGGCTATGCTGTTTGTAAAGAAGTTTTAGAGATGTGTGTATATGTACCAGCATAAAGGTTAAATTTCAAAGGTTTTCCAAAATATTCTAAATAAAATAAATTTTTTGAATATTACATGGTTTATTTAAGTTCTGTAACAACAAACATTAGGGAACTTAAACAAAATAATTGTTAAAATTAACAAATAAAAAGGTTAAATTCATTTTAAAGGTTGAATGCTGGTATAGGAAGGTGAACATCATATACACATGATGTAATATAAAGACAACATTTTGCACTCTTGCATACACATATTCATAAATATGTATTTGAAAAATAAAAAGAAAATTTAATTTGAAAATTGTATGTACTTAGTACATTTATGCATGCATGAAAAATACACGAATATCTTGTAAAAGTGAAAACTTTTCTAAATCATAATGTAAAAACAGGAATATACTTATAATTAATTTTAAGGAGTCCTTCATTACGTATCCTTGAAGTATGCAAACGTTTGTATATATGTATGTCGTTTTTTTTTGTTGAAATTTCAAAGTTTTTATATGATGTTTATACGATAATGCAAATGCATGTACGTATGTACACGCATATCTACATATATGTAAGATTAATTTTCAAGTGAAAATCCTTTACGTGACATTAAAAAAAGGGTTTTGCGAATTTTCTTTGTCTTTATTAAAAAAAAAAAAAAAAAAAAAAAAAAAAAAAAAAACATAGGAAGAACAACAAAAGTTTTAAACGAACGTGTAAAGTGAACACATATTGTACAATTGTTTCGCACACATGCATTTAATATGCATAGTATGTACAAATTTATGCGTTTTTAAGCATGTTCAACATTTTTCCTTTAATATTCACAACTTTATAAATTTGCCGGTACAGTAATGCACAGCAAAAATTATCCATTGCACAATTACATGTTATTTTATTATCATTTCATGGGCATACATTATCGTTTTTTTTTTTTTTTTAATTTCAATGTACCAGTATAATTCAAAGGATTTATGTATAATTCTGATACTCATAAATCAATTTTTTCTCAAAAAATTTCTTTCAATTAACTCTACATCATATGTGCAACATTTTTTGATCATTACTGTCTGCCCACGGAAATATAAAACAAAAACATTGTAACGTAATTTTTATTATTTTTTTTTTTTACAAAAACAAAAAGAAAATCGAACAACAAGTATACAAGAACGCTGTTAGCATATTACTTTAAAATTATTTACATAATTCATGAAAAACAACATAAAAACGTATTAAGAAAATATAACACGAAGGATGTGTTATTATTTTCACATTTTATTTATTTACCATTTTCATAAATTTAAAAATGTGCGAAAAACAAAAAAAAAAAAAAAGTAGAAAAAATTACAATTTTTTTCCTTGTAAAAGAAAATTTATGTATTTTTATGTGAGGTAGGTATAGAAAGGATATTTTCAAATTTTTACCTTTTATTTTTTGCTTTTTCATTCTATTTTGTTTTTGTCAGTATGAAAAAAAAAATAAAGAGTGAAAAATGAGAACGCGAAAAATGATATTTTTATATTTTAGGAAATAAATAGCAATAAATCACATGTGCAAAATCCTTTTATACCGAACATCCTTTTAAAGCTAAAAAAACAATGATTAAACAATTTATGATATTCGATAGACAAAAACATTAAAAAATAATTTTCATATACACGTGTGATTCGTAAGGAATTATTTTCGATTGTTTTTCTTGTGTTTAAGGAAAATTGAATATCGAAATATTCGAATAAGTTTAAAACTTTTTTCGATTTCTATTTCAACATTTTATTTTTTATTTAAAAAAAAAATAAATAAATAAATTTATTATGAAAATTCGTTATAACTGACTTGAGATTAGATCATAAAGTTTTAACTTGGCTGGTATGACCTTGAAGTTTACTTCTGGGCTTTTGTCTTAGATATCAGTCATACAAGTATGTACGTATGTATATGCATCTTATATTAACGTCTTATGCATAAATACACACTTCAATATACGTACGTATGTATATAAATATTTCATAAATCTGAAAAAAAAAAAAAAATTAGTAACGAAAATTTAGACCTAATGAAGACGATTAGACATTTTCAGTCAGCTAAAAATTAATCTTCAATAAAAATTATTCTAATTTTATTTCAAATTAATTTCTAGGAAGTTGAAGTAAATTAAAATCAAGAAAAAAAAATTTTTTTTTACACTTGCATGAAATGAAACTATTTATTTTTATTTTTATTTCATAATCATGAATTATAATTAGAATGAGAATTCTCTTTCTTCTTCCATTACTTTTCTTCTGTTACTCATTCATTATTCATTTAAATATAATTATTATTTTTATTAGATTTACTTTACCTTCAACTAAAATTAGACTGTAACTAACACGCAACATAAGCCATTCAAAAATATAAAAATAAACCAAAAAAAAAAAAAAAATAAATAAATAAATTAAAATAAAAATAAAAATCAAATTCTTCATAAAAATTTGGGTAATTCCTAAAATATTGTTCTTTTACTATTCTTTACATAGAAGAAAAATGTATAATTATTTTTCTTCGGTTTTTTTTTTTTTTTGTTTCTTCATTTTAATTTTAATAATAAATAAATTCACGTCGAAAAGACATTTGATAATTATTTGACTTTGTTAAAAAAACCGAACATGACACAAAAAACAAGAAAAATGAAAAAGAAATTAAATTTTATGGTCTTAGTATGGTAGTTGTTCGAATGAGAATGTTACAAGTAAAATTCATGTCCTGTGAAATATACATATTCAAAAAGAAATTGTATATCCGTATATAAATAACAGAGGTTTTAAAAGTCTTATGTCTGTGTATACATGGTATTTAAATTTAAATACAAACTACATATGTACAGTCAAATTCTAACTATAACAATGTAGCGTGTATATCGTAATTTTATAATTTTCCCTCCTTAAAAAAAAATTTTTTTTTTTTTTTTGATTACACATTCTCTCATTCCTTTTTAAAAAATAAATTTTACTAGTTCAGTATTCTGTTTGGGTATTCTGTTAAAGGACTTAAACACAAAAAAACAAAATTGCGAAATACTTTCGCATGTTATTTATTAATTTACAATACACGATTATTATTAATTTTTGTTTTTTTATTGTAATTCATGAATATCCTTTTAATTTCCGTTTTACCGTAATTTTTTTTTTTTTTTATTAGTTTAATTTCCAGTATACAAACAAATTTGTATTTTCAACATGTTTTATTAATTTATTAAAATTCGTTATATATTTGAAATCTATTTTTGTGCATATAATTTTCATATGAGTGTATTACGTAAACATACATAAGTGAACGATTGGATGATATAGCAACAAAATACTATATCTGTTTTTTTTTTTTTTTTTTTTTTTGTTTAAATTCATATAGTTACACAAAAAAGATTGGTCGATAATCGATTTATTTTACAGTTGAGATATGCACATTTACAAAGCATTGGAAAAGAATTTTATGTTTTGGTATTTGAATTTTTTTTTTCTGTTCAGTTATCTTTTTATTGTATTTTTGTAAATATTTTTGACCATTAAATTGTTAATTGTAAATGATCAAAAATATTTCATATTATCACTAAAAAAAAAATCTTTTATTTTATTTTTTTTTTTTTAGATCGAAATTGAATAAAAAGGAGCAAAAGTAAAATTTTTGTTCAAAATAACAAAACCTAAAATTCATTTGTTTTAAGTAAAAGCCTATAGAAAAAAATAAATCTAAAAAATGGGACGTAAAGTGACTGTTGCTGTATCAACATTAAATCAATGGGCTTTAGATTTTGAAGGAAATTTAGCAAGAATAATGCAATCAATATTAGAAGCAAAAGAAATGGGAGCAAGTTATAGAACTGGACCAGAATTAGAAATTTGGTAAACATTTTATAATTATATACTATAATAAATATACAATTTAATTTTAAAACAATTAAATCTGTTATTATCAAATGATGAAATTAGATGCTACACATTTTGAGTATTTCAATGATTTTTAAAATCTAATATCTCCTTACAAAATTAGTTTAAGTCTGAAAATATCCTTTAAAAAAAAAAAAAATTAAATACATTTAATTTTTTTTTTTGCATTCAAAAGTAATAAAATATTTTTTTAATTAAATTTTATAGCGGTTATAGTTGTGAAGATCATTTTCGTGAACCAGACACATATCTTCATTGCTGGGAAGTTCTATTAGAAATTATGATGTCACCAATAAGGTAAATACGAATATAAAAATAAATGTGTAATAAATTACAATGCAAAGATATTTTTTTGTTTTTTTTTTTTAATTTAAATTTTAATATTCAGTCAAAATATGTTAATTGATGTTGGTATGCCGGTTATGCATCGTAATGTTGCGTACAATTGCCGTATTGCATTTTTCAATAAACAAATATTATTGATACGACCTAAAATGGCAATGTGTGATGATGGATGTTATCGTGAATCTAGATGGTTTTCATCATGGACAAAAACACAAAAAACTGAAGAATATTTTTTACCACGTATGATATCAACACATACTGGACAAAATACAGTTCCTATTGGTGATGCAGTGATTGCAACTAAAGATACATGTATCGGTTATGAAATTTGTGAAGAACTGTGGAATGTTAGAAGGTATACATTTTTTAATCGAATATTTTATACAATGAAATAAAAATAAAATAATTTCATTTTTTTTTTAAGTACACATATCGATATGTCTTTATCTGGTGTTGAAATTATTGTAAACAGTTCTGGTAGCTATATGGAATTACGTAAAGCCTATATAACAACAGATTTAATACGTAATGCTAGCTTTAAAGCTGGTGGAGCATATCTATTTAGTAATTTACGTGGTTGTGATGGACAAAGAATATATTTTAACGGTTGTTCAGCTATTGCTTTAAATGGTGATATAATTGCAAGAGGTCAACAATTTTCACTTCAAGATGTTGTAAGTGATAAATAAAAAATAAAAAATAAAAACAAAATTTAAAACACCACAAAAAGCAAAGTGAAATCATAATTCAATGATCAATCTATTAATCATTTTGTAGCGATCTTGTCAAAGTAAAATGAATTTTTCTTTACATTTCTTTTTTAGGAAGTTACTTTAGCTACCATTGATCTTGAAGATATTCGATCATATCGTGTCGCAATGCGATCACGTTCAACTATTGCTGCATCAGCATCTACTTATCCTCGTATAATTTGTGATTTTGAAATGTCGACACATAGTGATATATTTAAAATATCAAATCCTCCATTACAATGGATTTATCATACACCAGAAGAGGAAATTGCTTTGGGACCAGCTTGTTGGTTATGGGATTATTTAAGACGATCAGGTCAAGGTGGATTCTTTTTACCATTAAGTGGTGGCGTCGATTCAACTAGTTCAGCTACAATTGTGCATTCAATGTGTCGTATGATTGTATCAGCTATACAAAGAGGAGATGCACAAGTTTTACAAGACGTTAGAAAAATTTTATGCGATCACGATTATACACCAGATAATCCGGCTGCATTATGTAATCGTTTATTAGTTACGTGTTTTATGGGTAGTACAAATTCAAGTAAAGAAACTCGCCATCGTGCTTCTATTCTTGCCAATCAATTGGGAAGGTACATACATATATACATCAACAGTATAAGAATAGAAAATTGTTTATATTCAAGCCTTATTTATTTTAAATTTTTTATTTTTTCAGTTATCACATAGAAATAAATATTGATACAGCCGTCAGTGCTGTTTTGTCAATTTTCAACACAGTAACTGGTATGACACCAGTATTTCGTCAACAAGGCGGCTGCCCAAGACAAAATTTAGCACTACAAAACATTCAGTCGCGCATACGTATGGTATTAGCATACCTTTTTGCTCAGTTAATGTTGTGGGTTAGAAATCGTCCAGGTGGATTGCTTGTGTTGGGTTCTGCAAATGTTGATGAATCATTAAGAGGATATTTAACAAAATATGATTGTTCTAGTGCTGATATAAATCCTATTGGTGGAATTTCGAAAACCGATTTAAAAAAATTTTTGTTATATGCCAAAGACAAGTAAACAAACAAAACGCATAAAAATGTTTTAGTGTTATTAAGAAATTATTCTTTTCTTTATCAGGTTTAATTGCCCAATTTTAACAGATATAATTAATGCTCCTCCTACAGCTGAACTCGAACCACTTGTTGAAGGCCAATTAGTACAGACTGATGAACAAGATATGGGTATGACATATGCCGAATTAAGTGAATATGGAAGACTTCGAAAACAGGCATTCTGTGGACCATATAGTATGTTTTGTAAATTGGTGGCTACATGGAAAGGAGATCTTAATCCTAAAGAGGTTTGACAAAAAATTTTATAATAATTTAAATAATTTAATAATTTTAATGGAATCAAAAATGTTTTCATTTAGGTTGCTGATAAAGTAAAACATTTCTTTCGTTGTTATGCAATAAATAGACATAAAATGACAGTTTTGACACCATCTGTACATGCCGAAAGTTATAGTCCAGATGATAATCGATTCGATCATAGACCATTTTTATATCGTGCTAATTGGAGTTGGCAATTTAAAACAATCGATGATGAGGTACATGCAAACGATTTTTTTTTTTTAAATACAAATTTTAGAGTAAAATGAGATGAAAATTAATGTTGTTATGCATTTAGGTTGAAAAATTAATGCCAGAGTATTCAAAATCATCAATGCATCACGGACATCCAACTACACATATCGATGAACAATTACAACCATCGACAATAACAACAACAACAGGAACCATATGTTCAACTCAGTCTCAGGATAATGAAACAACGGGTCGTTCTTCATCGCAACGTGATTCAAAAAATTCATCACCATTATCAAGTTCATCAACTGATGGTAAAAAGACTGGATATAGTAAAGTACATGTGAATGTGCTAGGAAAAATTAAAGATAGAACTGGTATCCCTGTTTAATATAAAATTTGGTGTTGCAAATCCCAACTTAAAACATTTCCTATAAAGTTCATTTACATATGTTATATATATGGGTACATATGAATATGGCTATAGCTTTAACTATTACTCATTACATAATAATACAATTAACATTAATAAAAAATTATAAAATTATAATAGTACTCATTCAACATACTACAAAGTGTATCAATATAGGTTTGATTAAAGATTCAATTAGAGTAGTAGAAAAGAAATTAAAAAAATAGTAGAAAAAAATTATTAAAAAATATAAATTCATTCTAAATTAGATATCATTAGAATTCATAGTATGTAAACGTAAACGAAAATTTATATAATTAAAATAAAAAATTAAATAAATTATAAGAATTATAAAAATGTTAAATTAAAACAATGATATATATCATTTAACACCAAATATTTACGATTTAGTATACTTTTTATAATTACCACGTTAACAAATAAAATTAAAATCAACAATTTAGGAATTGTATTGAAATTTCGAAGAGTTTTATTTTGTTATTTTCAAGATACTTAATTTTTTTTTGTTTTGTTCTGAAATGTGTTTATAATGATGTGTTTTTTTTTATAATGATGCGCAAACACAGCCAAACAAATCCAAAAATTATTTGTTGCCAATGCAATAAGTATTTTTATTTTATTACTTTTGTTTACTTATATTGTCATTCATTATGGTTATTGCATAAAAGTTACCAAAGTACATCTAAGGCTTGATTGATACATTAAGGTAATAAAACAGCTAACTTAAAATATCTAAAATACTATAGAAATTTAAGAATAAAATTGATAATTACGTAATTGAAAATCGCATTTTTTTAAAAATTGTTATTTAAAATTGTATTATATTTGTAGTTTCATATATTTATTTTTAATCTTTTTTTAATTTTGAGATTTTTCCATCATTTTTAAAAACAAAATTATAAAGTAGTGTGTGATAATCAACTCAATTTTTAGAATAACACGCACAATACATCAAATATTTTAATTGCCTTATTGAGAAAAACTAAAAAAACAAAAAAAAAAAATCGAAAAGGTTGTTGAATTTTCAAAATGAAATGCATTTTTTTGTTACAATTTTAAATAAAAAATAAAACAAAAAATATTAGAGGAAAAACTTGAAAAAATTTTCTTATACCTAAATTGTCAGTATGTACAGTAGTTTTTCAACACTTTAAGTAGTAATTATAATTATTTGTAATAAAATTATACATAAATAAAATTAAAGAAAAAATAAATATTCAATGATTTTTTTTTTTTTTGTAAGTATTATTTTTCTTTTTTAATTTTTCAGAGCTGAGTGATCCAAAGGAAAAATAAAACAACATTTTAATTCGTACGTTCCAAAATAATTTTCGAAAAATGGTAAAATATTTAAATAAAAACAAATTTTGAATGCCCTGTGTATTTAATGTAATGTTTGTTAATAGTTCCTTTAGAATAGTATTCTATATTTAATTATTTCCGATTGTGATCGCACGATTTTTTAAACATATTTTGCATACAAAATAAAATAAGTAATTACAAAAAAAAGGTAAATAAATAAAAAACTAAATGTAATTTTTTTTGAAAAAAATGTATATATTTTTTTTTAAATCTTGATTCTTTTTTCTTTTTCATAAAAAAAAATTATTTTATATTTTATTCTAGTACATAAATAATAATAATTCATAAATTTCATTTTTATTTTTTTTACAGATTACAAATAATAATAAAAATAATAATTAAAAATAAAAATAAGTATTAGAAAATTACATTTTATTATTATAATATATTTAAAACATAATCATTTGTTTTCGTTTTTCTTTCTTTTGCTTTCTTAATAAAAAAAAAAAAAATGTTATTAAGTAAAACTTCAATTGTGAAAAATAAATGTGATGTGAAATTTAAAATTTATATAATATGTATTTATTAAAGTATAACATTCATGTATAGCAATTTAAAATGTAAACGTGTAATTTGTATATTTTTCGTTTATGATTTTAATTTATAAGTGAAATTTAAATTGTTTTCAAGACAAACTAAAATAAAATTTACATTATTTAATTTAAATGCATTAATTCAAAATTATCAGATTTTTTTTTCTTTTTTTTTTTAAATTTCAGTTATAAAAAAACAAAGTTAAAAGTTCAAATTCAGTATTTTTTTAAAATAATAATGTTAAATAAAATTATAAATAAAATAATTTTTTTTCTTTTTATTTCATTTTGCTCATTAAAATAATTTTTGTTTTTCTTAAAATACTAGAAAAAAAATATATAAAAAGAGACTAAAAAAAATTAATTGGAAATTTTCTATTTATTTTTTTATAAATTTTTCTTTTCTGAAAAGAAAAAATGTTGCTTTTTTTTCTCTAATTCTTCTTACAAATTAATCGTTATTCATAATAACAGTAATAATAAAATGGAAAACAAAAATTTCTTATCTTCTTGTGTTGTTTTTCTTGACTTAATATAAATTTCAATTATAATATTTAAAGGAATTGATCAATTGATCAATAATTATTTCATTATTTATTTAAAACTATTATATTCTTAAAATTAATTTCCATCACCGAGATTGCACAAAAAACCCGATACTTTGTTTTCAGTTTCATTTTAGTTTTATTGTAATGTTAAGTAAATTACATTTAAATTTTTAAATAATTTTTTTTTTTTTTAAATATATTTTCTTTGATTTCGTTTATGATGATTTTCAATCTAACAAAACAGGAATCTTTAATATTTTTAATTTTTATTTGTTGTAATCTATTATTTTATGAGAACATAATTCCATTATTTGAAAGTGTAGTAAGGTGATATTTAATCTATTTTTATTCTTGGTATTGTCCGTGAGTAAATATTTATTTATACATAGATACATACATAGATAAAGAAATTTAAAAATAATAATAATAATAATAATGTCACTCACGCACAATACAAATTTTTCTACGTACAATAATTTATGTATTTTAAATTTAATGTTTAATTAAATTAATATTAAAAATGCTACTTTTTTTATAAAAATATAATTTCAGTCATTTTGTTTTTGATTTGTTCATTTATTTCTATATTTTTATATTTTTGTCATAATTTTTATTTAATTTTAATTATTTTATTTACTTATTATTCATCCATAAATTATGTAGTTTAAAATTATAAAAAGATAAAACCAAAAAAAAAAAAAAAAAAAATTAAGGTAAAATAAAAGCTAATAACAGGGAAAACATGATGAATGTATGTATTTGAAATTGTAGAGAAAATGTAGGTAATTTAAGTACATATGTCTATTACATATTGACTTTTTTTTTAAATTGTTTTATATGTATAAGGATGTTTTTAATTTTAACAATGTTTATGAGTCACTTTATTTGAAAGTGAATTAAGTCAATTTTTTAAGTTTTGAAATATTTTATGTTTTATATTTTAAGTACTTTCTGCTCAATTATAATTTATATCCTTGCAAATCGATTTACATAAAAAGCCGGATTTTGAAAATTTTAGACTTATATCACTTTTAAATAAAGTGACTCATATGTACTTGTGCTAAAGCATGAGATTTATTAATATTATTTGTAATGTCGTTGAGTAAAAAAAAAAAAAAAACAAGACTTAAAAAATTCCAGAATATAGAATAAAAGTTAACACATTTTGATTTTATTATTTTTTTATTTGTATTCTTGAAACAAAAATCCAAGTTATTATTATTTTTTTTTTTTTTTTATTAAAAGAAAAAGAAAAATAACAGTTCATTTTCAGTAATAAAAGAAATAAAAATTAAAAATAAAAATAAAATTTTTTAACATAAAAAAAATTAATAAAAACAATTCATTTCATTATTATTATAAAATGATAAAGCAATAAATATACATTTGTATGAAATTTAATAAAAAAAAGAATATATACTTCATGATAATTAAAATCTAAGTTTTAATTTTAAAAAAAAAATGTGCTAAAAAGTAAATTCAGCTTCATTTTGTTTTTGTTTTCTAAATAAAATATAAAAAACTATTTTGCTTATTTTTTTTTCTTCAAAACTAAAAATTAAATATTTCATAATAATTGAATTGAAAACCAGAATTTTTTTTAATTCTCCTTTTCAATTTTGTAATTACAACAATTTTTTGTTCTCTTTTTTTTAATAAATTTTCGTATATTACATTTTTCCTCTTTTTAACTTAAAATTATATTTTATTCACTTATTTCATTTTCACATTTTATTTTGTTTCTTAGAAAAATATCTAATATCATTTTTTTAAACCTTTTTAAGTACATATTTCTTTTTTTTTTTTTTTTTTGATAAAATAAAAGTATGAAAGAAATAGAAAATAAAATTTGTATTTTCATGTTTGGAAAATATTCTCATGTATTGTTTGTAACGTTTTCTTTTTGTAGTTATTTTTAAATAAATATTTATTTTATTTTTTTATTTTTTTGTTGAAAAATTTTTGTTTTTGTTTGATTTGATTTATTTAAATTTAAAAAAAAAAATTATTGTTACTTCACTGTTTTCTTATTTTAAATTAATATATCAAAAATATGTATACATCAAAAATTACATCGTCTCTGTTTATTTCTTCTTAATTATGAACAGGCATTGGTAATTGACCAAGTAAATTATTTGCAAATTGTGAATTTGTAAATTTAAAATGCCTTTTATCATAAAATTTAAGTAATGCCGGTGAATATGGATGATATTCTTTTAAATGTATATAATGAACTTCTGGTTCACTTGTTGTATGACCACATTCTTCGCATACATACATCTAGAAAGATACATCATTTTAAAAAATGAAATAGTTTATTTTGTGATTTATTCGATTTATTTATTTTTAAATTAAAAATTTCATTTTATAAATTCAAATTTTTATTTTTTTCGTTTTTTTGTTTTTTTCTTTGTTTTCTTAAATCTTACCTTCGTTCTACGCTCCTTATATGCGTATTGATGTTGTACACCATGTACTTTTAAACAATGTGATTCTAATGAACAACGTTGAGTAAACGATTTTTCACATAAATTGCACTTATATGGACGTACTCCAGTATGTGTTCGTGTATGACGTTTTAAATCGAATGTATCATTAAAACCTTTACCACAGAATGTACATAAATAACGTTTTATATCTGAATGACATTTCATATGACGATTAAGCAGTCTTTGTAATGTGAATGTTTTTGAACAAACACGACATATAAATTTATTTGGATCATCATCGCATATAACGACATTCTTTTTATTATCATCATCACGTATTCGATGTCCGTGCACATTTTCAACAGCCAATGGATTTTTAATACCATGACCACCATTTACAAATTCTAATTGCACATCAGCAGGTAATCGTAACTAAATTAATTAAAAAAATGAAAAAAAAAAACAAATAAAAAAAGATTAGTTAATTAAATCACTGAAAATTTTTTTTTTTTTTTGTTAAGCTTCACAATAAAAACTTTTTAAAGAAATTTCCTAAAATCCTGTAAGCCCCAAAAAGTAGGCATGAAAAATTTTCAAAATTTGATTTGCTTTAGCATATCACAGCTCATTTACTGTTTTTCGATTATTTATTAAATTGAACCTAATTCTATGTATTGTATGTACATATTTACACATAACATAAACATAAATTTAAACCCATACCCAAATACCCCCACAAACTCATTTACATTGTGTGATTGTTGCCTTCTTCAAATCAAATAGAAGGAAAATTTCCAATGCTTACCCTTTGTTGCAAAACATGAAGTTTAGCTTCTTGTATTAAAGGATTTATCGTTGGATTTGACGCCAATCGCGCACTTACACTTTGGATTAAGGCGGCGGGCGGTTTAACATCAGTTGATTCTAGTGATGATGATGATCCAGCTGATGATGATGGTATATGACTGTTAGTATTACCATTATTACCAGCACCACCGTTATGTGTAGAACTACTCGGTGATGGTAAAGAAATATTACTATTATGTGAATCTAAATCATGATGGAATCCATTTAATGGATGACTCATGAGGGGATGATTGTGATTTTGGTGGTGATGTGAATGTTCATGATGTTGTTGTTGCTGATGCTGATGCTGTTGTTGATGTTGGTGATGTTGCTGCTGTTGGTGTTGTTGTTGCTGCTGTTGCTGTTGCTGTTGTTGTAAAAGGTGCATTTCTCTACTTTGTTGATAACTGGGAGGTGATTCTTGATACATTTTATTATTAGGTAAATTATTATAACGATTATCATAACAATTTGTCCGATTATTTCCCAACATTAAATTATCTGTGAAATTATCTAAACAATTTGAATCAACTGGAGTTATTGAAACTGAATCTGGTGTCAGCGATGGTGTTGATGAAAGCTCTAAATCATTTCCAGGACTAGGATGATCATCATTTGGCAATCTTTGTAGGAATGAACTCAAGTCTACAGCATCTGTTAAACTATCGAGCAGAGAATGTTCGACCGGCGTTGAAAATGTGAGCGTAGCAGTAAATTGAAGAGGATCAACTACTCCACCAGACGCTAGATCTGCCATGACTGAATCGTTAACGTCGTAATTTGGATATCCGTTGGGCAGTAAACTCTGTCCCAGATTTGAAATATCGATTTTATTCTCATAATCGATGTCAGGCTCATTTTTCAAAACTATTCCATAAGCTGTATTGTTCAACATCGAGAAGTGTTTATGATTCGAATGACTATAATTATTATTCTGCTGTTGCCCATCATTATAATTCCCCAGATTTGTTAGCTCATGATTTGTTCCGTTATTGCAGTCGATATCATTTAGATTTGAACCAGTCAAATATGATTCATTTTGTGTGAAGAAATTTCCATTTGCGTTAAAATTCATACCATTTCCCCCTTTTAAACTTTCGTAAAATGGTGGTAATGACCCTGTCGGCGGGCTATTTGGTCCATAATTTGATCGTCCATCTCGACCTCCCATTCCTCCACCTGCACCCGTACCACCACTTAAACCGGAACCGCCACTACCACTCAATTGACCCGAACTGAAATTGATTCCTGACCCGCAATTACCTGCACCTCCAGTTTGTTGATTTCCTGATTGTGAACTATTATTGTTCGAACGACCGTGTCCTGCAGCAGCTGATAAAATACCGTTTAATTTCTCTAAATGTGGAATTGCTCGCATAGAAATTACACTACGAGCTGCTAAAATTGCACTTCTTCGACGGGCTTCTCGAATTTTTCTCTCTTTTTCTGCTATCTCTTCTTCGTTTTCGAATTCACCTTTCCGTTTTGGAACGTGATAATCAATAGGTTGATCTTGTTCAGGTTCCAAATGTTGAACCAGCAACGAAACAGGAAGTTTTATATCAAATTCTTTACTTTTTGTTGGCTGTGAAGAAGGTTTCGGTGTTCTTTGTATCACTGAGCAACGAACGGCTGGCTCTGGTGGCGGTGGTGGACTTGGCCTTTTATCAGCTGGTGGCGGAGTATTTGTTGTTTTTAAACTTAATGGTTTATCCTCTGGGATAATTGGTTTTTCTTCAATTATTAATTCACCGTCCTTTCCTTTATCTGTATTTTTTGAAGATGATAACAATGATTCTTTATCTTCTTCTGGTTTACATTTAATTTCAGCAAAAGATGGTGATAATGATGATGATGATGATGATGGCGGTAATGATAATGGTGGATATTCTTTTCTTTCTGCTCGTGTTAATACGTGTCCACGACTACCATATGGTATATCACCGCCTAATATTGATGATATAAATCGTCTAACAGGTGGCTGTGATCTATCAGTTCGTGGATTTTTATCTTTTAAATTTTGTGATAAATTTTGAATTTGATCTATCTGAGATGAATTTAATTTTGTTGATGAATTATTTGGAGTTGGTGATCTACTTTTATTCGGTGATTCAGTATCAGGTGTTTTTATTTGTGCCGTAGAAGGTGATAGACGATTCTCCTCTTGAAATATATCACGAACTGAAATTAAAATCAAAAAATAAATAAATAAATTAATTAATTAATATTTTTAAAAAAATACCATATTAAAAAATCAATATAATTAGTAAATTTTATTTAATTTTAATTAAAAATGAAACTACAAAAAACAAATACAAACTTTTATTTTTTATGTAATCATCAAAATCAATCATCAGAAAATTATATCTTTTTTTTATCTTTGATTTTCTTTAATATTTCATTTAAAAAATTCTTAATTAAGTATATATATATTCGTATTTTTTCTCTTACTATACTCATATATACATATGTATGTATGTACTTGCAAAGGATTTTTAAAATTTAAACAAAAATATATTATACTCTAAATTACTTTTAAAAATTAAGTTCAAATTAATTTTTTTTAAATAAAATTATTGAAATTATAAAATAATCAAATAATTACAAAAAAAAAAAACGATAATAAAGTGAAGACAAAAAAAAAAAATTAAACCAAGATTTTTCTTATGATAATGTACTTTCAAAATGGACAACGTTTCCGTTCTAACTGAATATCCACATTTATCAATAATAAATATAAATGTATCATTCACAATTTACATTTAAAAAACTAACAATATATACATATAAATATATGTATAATTTATTTATGTACACACATACACACATGTGTATTTGCATGTAATATTTAAATCGAAAAAAAAAACAATCAATAATGAATCGAAACATAATGTGAAAAAGAAATAAAAAATATATAATTAAACAAATTTTTGTATTAGAATACAACACGTGTGCAGTTAGAGAAGGCTTTTAATAAATTCATTTTTTATTATCTTTGTATTATTTATTTTCCTATTTATTTAAAATATTGAACTTTACAATTGATTTCCAAATTATTGTATTAATTTGCCATTTATTTTACTACGTAGTTGCCATATTTCTTTACTTTTGAACATCTACATAGAAATCTTTAAACATTAATAAATGTGTATATATAATAAAATATTATAATAATGAAAACAAAAAGAAAAAGAATAAAATAATTTTGTTTGTTTGTTTTTTTTTTTTTTCATTGTTTATTTTTAAATTATTTATCATTAATTTGAACAACTATTGTTTAATTTAAAATTTTTGCATGTATTATTTTTGTTTTAAATTTTAGGTTTCAAGCGGGTAGGCAAGACATTTCATCTACTAATTTTGAAATGCAGTTAAAATATTTTCTTTAAATTTTTGATTGAAAAAAAAATATTCTTTTATCATTTGCAACTCAAATGAATAAGGTCATTGACCTTTTTGACTTGATCATTTAATAAATTTTTAATTTTAAAATAAAATTTTTCCGTTACAGAAATTTTTTTGATTTAAAAAAAAAAATAAAACACAAAAAAAAAGAATTGAATCCACCCTGTAATTAAAGAATGAATAAATATCTTTTTGTTTTTATTTATTTTAAAAATTTTAATTTTTTTTTTTTTTTTTGTTTTCTTACTATTTTGTATTAGTTTTATAATTATAGTTGAAATGAAAACATAATAAGTACATAATTTACCTAAGAATTCATTGGAAAATTTTTAATATAAATACATATACCAAATTTTGTAAAAACGAAGTAAAAATTAAACAAGATATATAAATTAATTACTTTTTTCATAAAATCAATTTTAAGAATATAGAAAAAACATAGAATAAAAATTCTAAGAATTTTTAAAAATTGTTTAATTAAATTAGAATTGTTTAATTAAATTGTTCTTTTTTTTTACGTTAATTTCTAAGTAGAATTTCCTATCTATTATTTATTTTATTAAATAATTGTAACAATTTTTATATATTTATTATTTTTTTAATAAATAAAATAATTCAATATATCAGCTTACATAAATAATTTTATCAATATTTAAACGGTAAACTATTTTATTATGTACTTAATACAAGAATTCTTTGGTTGAATTTTTGAATTTATAAATTATTTGTGCATGTATTTGTATAGGTACACATTTTTTGAATAAAAATTATCCAATCATTTTTTTTTTTCTTTTTTTTAAATTAACAATGTTTTTTGTGATAAACAATACATGAATAAAATCATTATATATGTACCAAGTAACAAGGAATTATACCATTTTTTTTTTTTTTTGCTATTGTTTTTCTGTTACTTTTTATTACTAATGTAGGCTGTCAAAATTTTTAAATAAAATTTTAATAAATTTTATTGACAATATAAAGGAGAATTTCAATGTAAAATAATTTAAAATAAAAATTACATTTTAAATTTATGTTATTGTTTGTGCTCTTATTTGAATTGTAAGTTCAATTTCTGATTTTTATTATCTAAACAATGCAATGTAGGTAAATAGGTGGATGTAATAATTCATTTATATGCGAAAATATTTAAAATATTGAATAAATCCGGAAATGCATCACTACCTGTTTGATCCAATATTTAGCTTAAGAACAAACAATAATTCGTCGTTGGGTATCGCAGGCAGTGATGCATTTACGAATTTATCCATTATTAAGAAATGGTCTATTTAGCTCATCGTTAATTGAAATGGCAATGTACATATTTCCATAGCACAAATACAAAATGCATTTATTGACTTTTAAATATTTTTTTAAGGAAATTATAAAATTATTATTATTTTTTTTTATATTTTAAAGTGCATGCTGTAATACAGACAAGTAACACATCCAATTCATTTGTTATACGACATCATAATCATCAGATTTTTGTTATCATTAAAACAGAATACCAAAAAACAAAAGAACATGAAAAATAAAATTACATTAAAATACCGGATGATAGTTATTTATACACTTCAGCTGTTATTGTTATTATTTATTGTGTAGAGAAGAGTTTTTTTTTTTTTTCTAAATTCCAGGTGTAACGATAACTACAACAAAAATGAATTTGTATGAATATTGACTATGTTAGGTTTTGTATCAAAAACAAAAAAATTATTTAAATTTTTTGTTCTACAAAAAGATGAAAATAAACAAAAATAATAATAATAATAATAATAGTAATTTACTTACCATTGAACATAGCGACAATACTCTGTCTATTAATTGTATGCAGTTAAAGTCTTATGGAAGTACATAATGTATTTTTTTTGCTTCTTCTCTTAAAATTCACTTTAATTAGAGTGTTTAGAGTTTTTAAATATTTTATTCAACATCAGTTGAATATTTTGAATATCAAAATTAAAAATGATGTATCACTTCACTTAGTTTTCATAAGGTCTCATAACTCCATAGAATTAATGGACAGAGTATAGATTTTTAAAAGTAGGTATACATCATATGTATGTATTTACTGCATGTAATAAAATATAATTTGTAATAACGTCCCATAAGTTTATAGAATTAAGTTTATATATAGAATGTTTATAGATGAATAAATCATACTTTATAGTTTATAGTATTTGTATATAATACAATATAGGTATAGAGTTCTAAGTTCATCAATGATATAATATACCAATGGTACATACGTATGTATCTAAGTACATTCCCATGTACACAAGTGTAAAAATATGTATTTGAAATTAAATTAAAAAATATATATATTTTTTTTTTTGTTTTAAATATTTAAATTTGTGGCTTGAACAGCTGCTTATGTATTTTTAAGAATATCTAGGTACATAATAAAGTAAAAACAACCGTAATGAGTATAAACTTTAATGTTCCACATTTAACATTGAATTCTTGTGGTTTGTATTTTGATTATAGGAGGTAACTTATTTGTTATTTAATCAAGGATTTCTATGGATCGTAATTAAATAAAATTGAGAAAGAAAAAAATAATTGAATAAATAAAAACATTTACAATATCATTTAGAAATAAAAATTGATTAATTGCTTAAAATCATTCTAACAAAAAAAAAAAAAAATCTGCTTATACTGGTCTAGGGCTAGGAAGACTGGAACAGCCCGAACAACTTCCAACCAAAAATATTTTATAGGAATTAAATTTAGTGAATTTATTTTATGAGAACTTTCTTATTCCAGCTATATCCATTTCTTTATTTATTTTATACCTACTTATCTAATACAAAAAATTGAAGAATTCTCTAATTATTTAATTTGCATCTAAAATTTTATTTTATTTAAAACTGAACTGAGACTAGTGATATTGTATTTGGAAAAATTCATGTAAACAATATTATATAGTTATCTGAAATATTCTAGAAACACAAAATTGCTATTAACAAGAGTTAATTATGCTGGTCATTATAATTAGCAGACTTCGCTAATTGACATTGTATTAATTTTCATATAAAATTTTGTATGAAAGTTAGCAGAATATTAAATTAGTGAAATCTGTTAACTACGATCAGAATAGCACTGATGTCATTAAAAAATGAAATTTAAAACAAAAATGTACCTACATATCTTCTTGAAACTATTTATTTTGTTAAAAATATATAAAAAAGTTATGAAAATGTAGGTATATATACTTACATATGTATATCAAATTTTAAAAAATGTACTTCCAAAAATTTGGTAAAAAAAAAATTTTTTTTAAGTGAATTTAAAAGCAGACAAAGAAAAATTTTAGTTTTTACTTACATAGATCTCCTGTTAATTCTTCACTTGTTATTTTATTTATGATGGTATTATTTGGAACAGTTTCAACAGAACTAGGAGATTCAGATGTTTGTGGGGGTACTACAGATGGAGCAATAGTATAAATATGAACACTATAATTATTGTACATTTTTTTTTCAAATTTTTTAATATCTGTTGCTTTATTTCAATTTATTTTAATTTTATAATTAAATTTTTTTTTTTAATACACGATTTTTGAAAAATACAAAATCTAATCACTTTTTAATTGAAAATTTTTTGTTATTATACAGAACTTTACAGTTTATTAAATGATCAAAATTTAGGTAACCTAAATTAAGTTACCGACTGTTTGCACTACATACATGATTATATAATGAACAGTAAGTAATAAGTAAATAAGAATTTTAGTGTTATTAGTGCAATGCATACCGTACTGCGTAATAAAAAAAAAGAAGTTTAATTTAATTCGAATTTTTCTAGCATTGCAAAATTTTATTTAATTAAAGGTACTAGAACTATTTACTATACTAGTACATGCTAGAATTTTTAGTTTGATCAACTGATCAAGTAACAAGTTTCATTTTAGTACATTTTTTAGTTGACGTTTGGTTTTTTGTTTTTGTTTGTAAACAATAACTGCAATAACAAACTTCCGTGAATAGAATGTGAATGTGGATTGTGTTTGTGTACAATGTACATTTGATAAGGATAAGGATAAGAGCAACGGAAAAGTATGAGAATAATTTGAATTGAACAATCAAGACTATTTTTGTCGTGAACATTTTTATTTTATTAAAACGGTTATTTTTTGGTTTTTTTTTTTGATATTCTCAATTGTTTTTTATCACCTAAAACTGCCTAAAGTATTAAAATATAATTACTTGGGTGTATGTACATATGTTCATCAATTTAGTTTCGACATTTATCAATCATTTTTTATAATTTTTATCGATCATTTTTAAATAATTACATGTGCATGTGTATAAAGTTTATCAATTTTATGAACAATACGATATGTGCATCCTATCATTACAATACGTATGATAGGAGGTGTCATCACTGAGCCAAATACATATTTCGTTACGTTGATTTACATGTACAACTTGTTATTTTTTACTTACCTAAAATGATCTTTTAAAATGTTACTATACTCTGTCCACTAATAATATGCACTTAAGGTCTTATGGGAGTGCATACATACATATGTCTATTTTCTTCTCATAATTTCTACATACATAATTAGACCGTTTCACGAGCAGTATTACCACAATCCACAAAGCTTTAATTATATATTAGATGAATTTTTTAAATATCAATACATAGTGATGTAAAATGGTACCTACCACTTTAAGTAATCGCCATAAAACCTTAAGTGCATAATATTAGTAGACAGAGTATACAAGTTTTCAAATACAAATTTTACAGGTATATTTATAATTTTAATTGCTGACATTTGTATGTTCATCACGAAATATATCCACATATCTTAACTGACATGGACATAAAATTTAGAATTAAAAAAAAAAAAAACAACAACTTCAGGGTATAATTATAGATAGATAACTAAATACAAAATTATCACATTATTTTTCATAACAAAATCAAGTATTTAATCCGTTTAACGTAAAAATAATAGATTTTAAAAATTTTATTAAATATACCTACTTTTAGAAAAATAAGTACACATGTATTTAAAATTTAAATAAAATGTGCATAATAAAATATTATCAATTTAATAATAATAATAATAATAATAAAAGAAGAAAAATAAAATAAAAGACGAAGCATTACATACACGATCAAAATCATGTATGTATATTTGTATGACCACTAGATATAATAACGTATCTGTTGTACTCGTATGCACAGCATTTTTATTATTATTATTATCATTATTATGTTGCCATGGATGAATGCTAAAATGCATTTTCTGTTTTTGAATCTTTGAAAAATATTTTAACAAAAAAAAAACAACATATTTCTTGTTTTTGTTATGCAAATAAAGGTGTAACATCGTAACAAACAACAAAAAACAAAGCAAAAAATAAAAAAAATAATGCTGTAATGTTTTTAGTTAGTTTGTTGGATTGGATGATTACCGTTGATAAATAATATTACAGAGAGTAGAAATACCTACAGGTATGAACAAACAGTTGATATAAAATTCTACATTTGACTTGGTTACCTTGTAGCTAAAGTTTACAGGTAAAAATGAAAAACAAAAAAAACAAAAACAAGAAGAGATTTTCTTTACTATTTAAACTATTTGCCAGTCAGTGAGCCTGGTGTTGTTGTTATTTTAGTTGAACCGTATATCAACAATTTTAACATTATATACAGGTACATATCTCTATTGAATAAGCCAAACAGGTATAAATTTATTTAATACTGTATTGAATCAAATTCCATAGCAATGACATTGCCCTCGACTTTGATTACAATAAAAAATAAAAAATAAATAAAAAAAGAATTTTTCATTGACATGCAAAGTGCAGATGTGGCCGTTCTGAACGTTGGTTGTTTTTTTTTTTTTTTTTCATTTTCTTTTTAATACCAGTACGGGCATAGAATATAAAATAGAATCGGTATAATGAATAGATAAATATTATTATTACATATTATTGTTGCTGTCTATTCAAATAGAGCATACAGAGAATATTGCCTTAAACTAAAATTATAAAATAATAAAATTTTTTAAAATAAGCTAACAGTTGAAATTTATATTCTTTAGTTGTGTGTGTGTGTGTATTCATTATTTGAATGGATGCACGATGCATGCAACAAGTGGATTGTATGCAATAAAAATATGGTATTCAAGAAGTTCTAAATAAAATTTTATTAAAAAAAATTTTTTGTTACTTTTGTATATGTATGAAACATGTACAATATTAATAAGTAACATAGATGACAGATAAATTGACCAATTTCGCTTTTTGAAGAAGAAATCAGGGCACGTGTATCTCTAATCATGATGATGACGTACAATAACGTAGGCAATGCTTGTTACTCTTTTGAATCTTGATGATAATGAATTACGGTGATGATTGTTTTTCTTATTATTATATACATATCTGCAAGGTAAGTATAAGCATGTTACACGTATTTTGTAAATAGTATGTATGTTTGAATGTGTACAAAACAATAAGATGTTATTTAAAATGTCAGATAAAAATAAAAAAAATGTTGAACAATTTATTTACTTTTTTTCACTTACATACACACACACACACATTTTTATTTCAATTTAGGTCACAAGGATTATTTTGTTGTTTCTACTGTGTAATGAAATGAGTACACATAATTATTTATATTTATGTTTGTACAAAAACATACATATGTATATGCATGTAGTTTAAATACCGTTACATAATATATTGACCATACGCATAAAGTTATAATAAAACAAACAAAACAAACAATAAAGAAAAGAAAAACATTGCCTTTGAACTAAATATATGACTAAATATACATAACAATGTACAATTACATAGAGGATTAAAAAATTTCAGTTATTTTCAAATAATAATGTTATTTGAAATACTCACATACATAAGTATGTATATGTATGAATGTATTAAACCATAATTTATTAATGACAAAAATATACAATGTACACATTGATTTAAGATATATAGGTATGTTGTATGTTACATTCATATTTTATTTATCTTCAATACAAAATATAACGAGAAAAAAAAAAATATTTAAACAAAAATATGTAATAATTACGTAAGTATTCGTGAAAATATTATAATAGGTATATTATTGTCATTAAATTATAACTACCTATGTATACATGTTTAAATTTAAGATGAAATTACAAATTGAATATATTTTTCAAATAATTACCAAAGATTATTTGGTATGATTTGCAAATGAAGATAAACATAATTTATTATAAATTACCAAATAGGTATGTGTTTATCTTTTTAACATGAAACAAATCATTAGGTAAAAAGTATCTTATCTTTGTATTGGAAATTTTTATTTAAAAACATTTACGTGAACATTTAATATCACATAAATTTCTTATTGTTTATAAAATGGAACACATATGCAAGAATAAGTCATAATAATAATTTTGGTTTTCTTGTAAAAAACCCAAAAAATGCATGTCTTTGTTCTTTAAAACTCTTTGACATTGCATTTAATATATTGCATGGTTTTTTTCGCTCTTATCTTGATCTTGAATTTACACGTTATATTTCATTAACATATAAATTTTCCTAAATGAATTACTTTGAAATTTTAATTTAATTTTAATGTATACATATATACTGACAGTTATTTGTTAATTAATCAATCAATTAAAATTAGTCATCAGAAATTTTTAAATTTTAAATTTATGTGTATTTAAAAAAAAACAATAATTAATTAATTTTAATTGAGATTTTTTTAAATTTTAATTCCGTATGCCCTTATTTCGTCACTTTTATTTTACATTGATAATGAAATATCTTTTATTATTATTATTATTATTTTTTTTTTTTTAAATTAAATTGAAGGTAATCTAAATCAATTTTTAAACTGTTAAAAATTACATTAAAAGGTAAACCTGCGAATTTGTCACATTAAACAAATTTTTGCCCTTTTTGCTCAAGTTTTATGTGTACAGCATTTAAAAATAAAAAAGACTTGAATACATTATCTTACAATTTAAGGTATTTGTTCTTTCGTTTTATTTTGACTTTTTTTTATTTATTTTTTTAATTGTCGATATCTTTAGAATTTAAGGTAAGAAAGAGAAAAATGAAAAAAACAAACAAAAAAAAACAAAATTGTAGTTTTTCCGTCAATAAAATTTTAATAATAAAATAAAATGTTTTACTTATGTTCACGTAAAAGGTATTTAAACATTTTATTACATTTTATTGATAGAATTTATTCATTTTATGTATATTAAGTCGTGTCATTGTTATGAATGTATTGAAATCTACGAGAATATAGTCCCGACATAAATGTACATTAAATCACATGTGTATAAGCTTTTAACTGGATCTCTTTTGTTTTTACATTTTTTTTTTTTTTTGTTTTTTAATTCAATAAAGTCAAGGAACCTTTAAAGGTTGACAAAACATTAACATACACATGTGTATACTAAATTGTAATGAAAAAAAAAAAAAAATTAAAAATTAAAACCATATATTACATTATTATATGATAAAATAAAGAATGACTACAAAAATTGACACCAATAGCAAGTACATACATACATATGTAATGTATGTAATAAGTAAAATATGTAGACAAAAATAGAATGTTTTTTAATATTCGTTCGTTGTACAAATATATGTATGTACATATGTATATATAGAATGTAACGTGTTGTAAAAATTTACACCTTTATTCCTTAGCTATCATTTACATTTTTCATTGATTGTTATTTTTGCTATCTATATAATTGCTGTTTAAAAAAGTAACAAAATTTGTAATCAACTCAAGTAAAGTACCAATAATACTTTATAATTGTATGGATTTTAAATGTATGGGTTATCGTTTAATACGGACGATAGAATTATGTGTTAAGAAAACAAAGATTACATATTGCACCCTATTGTGCAAGAAAATATACTTATTTAAATTTTTTGTTTTTGTATAGCACGCAATACAAGATACTCCATAGATTTAAATTTTTGTTGTTACACACACATGCATATTGTACATAGTATGTATTCTATATTTAAAAAAAAAAAGTTTTCTTTTTATGTGATTAGAATATAATCTATAGTATTACTTATTAGCAACAGTATTATATATATGCTGTGCTTAAATTGTATTTTATTTTCATTATCTATGTGTGTACATAAATGCATGCTTAATATTGATGTATAAAATAAACACATATCTATTATGTAGTGGGAGATATTTAATTATTCAACCTGTTCACGTCTTCTAAAGTTTCCGTTAAAAATAATTTGTTTTTATTTTATTTAATTTTTTGCTTTACATATATTATATATATATTTTTTTTTTTAGGTTTCAGTTCATATATAATACTTAATTAACATGAGAATTAGCATCGCCCTCTAATTGCTAAACTACATATATGTGTATGTGTGTGTTTTTTTTTTTTTTGTGATATCGTATATATGTTCCATGATCTATGTATGTATACAGAAAAACAAAAAATTATTTTTATTCATTATTTTTGTTACTATACGATGTACATTAATATGTATGTATTTTCCATTTTGTTAAATTGTCATTAAAAAAATTTTTTTTTTTAAATTTTCATGTATGCAGATGAATACAAAATACATGAAAATATGTTTGCATACATTATAATATATGATTGGTTTGCATTACCGTAAAGAATTTATGCATATATGTAGATGTTGCATTTTTATTTGATGAATTCACCTGTTTTAGATTTTATTTTATTTTAATTAATTCACTTGTAAACATGTACATGCATAAAATTTATACATATGTATATATGCAGACCAATACAAATAAACAAAAACCACTAATAGATAAGATACTACACATACGCTAAAGATATATGTGGTTGAACAAAACGCTAATTGATTTTGATTGGTATTTTATTACATTTTAAAATTGAAAGAAAAGCAGGGACAAAGTTTGAAATGAAACAAAAAAAAAAAAAACAAAACAAAACAAGGATAATTTAAAACAAAATAAATATGCCAATGATTAAAATCAATGAAAATGACATATTACTGATAGAAGATCATTTTATTTATGGTCTATTATTACAATTTCTTGTTCATATACATAGTATTGACGTAAATTGGATACATTTTGTCAAATTAAAATGTGCAATTTTGTATGCATACCAACTTAAAGCATCTTCAAAAATATCAAAGTGATTGTAAAAAAAAATTCATAGCTTTTCCGTCATTTATAAAATAATGTAGCGGTCAAATGATACTGCTTAAGGTGTTAAAAAAGACATATACACACATTTGTATGGACGTAATATACGAGTATACATTTAAATTCAAATCAGCAAGATTTAAAAACTAGATATTAATTCTTGCATTTGCTAAATACATTCTGTAATATGTCAGATTAAATCTATTTAACATTATGCATTCACTTTGTACACCTGTTAAAAATTTGTTTTAAATTATTTTCAAGTATCTTATAATAAATACAACATTTTTTTTCAGCTATTTACAATTTGTCAGGAATTATTAGTCTTTTTATTTTTTCAATGTTGTACGTTTGATTATAATCAAGAAAAAATTTCCTTATATTTTTAGAACACTTGATATACAGATATAAGAGGACAACATTTTCTAACTCACAGATTTAATAATTCTTTTCTATAGATATTCTGGCCATCAGAGTAAAGTATTGAGTCTATATGAGATTTTTTTTCCCATTTTTTTTTAAGATCTAAAAGGATCATGTCATGAATAGAGTTATATGAAACAATGAATTTGTCGTTCCTTATATGTTACATATTAGATGCATTCTCATGTAATGAATCATTTCTGTATTTCTGAGTCAAACATTTTCTTCTTCTTTTTCTTCATTAAATCTTCAAGATCATGAATAACGAATTAGAAAGTCAAAAATAGACAAAAATGGAATTTTAAAATAAAATTTAATTTATTGAAAAAAAAAAAAAAAAATTGTTTATATATTTTATTTAATTGAAATCCAATCACATGTAAACTAAAAACTGAGAAAAATCAAATAATTTACAAAAATGACTGCATCACGTTTTTAAGATTATCATTAATTTTTAGTTTTTCTTTATTAATAAGAAATTTTTTTTTATTGAGGTTTTTCTTAAGTGTCCGTTGCATATTATATGGCACACACATATACAAACTTGTTAAAGCATGAGCTTTAAAAACAGATAAAATTGCAGAGTAAATCAAATGTTTAATTAACTCTTGATGCATTTAAATGAAACAAATTGCTAGCATTCAAAAGCAAAAAAAAAAAAAAACAAACAAATTGTATGAGAAGATCAATGTTATTTAATTCCAATAACATACAAATCGTTAAAAAAATAAAAATATAAGTGTAAATATGTCATTTTTAATTATCGTTTGAATAAATAAAATTGATATTTGATTATTTTAAAAATCATGTGAATTTTTCATAAAATTTGAACCGGTTAAATTAGTAATATGCACATTATATCGTATGTACGTATGTTTGTTGTGCAAGTTTTTCGTATTCTCATCAAAATTCAAACTTAACCGTATGTACGTACATATACGTTTATCCAATATGGCACAAATAAATTTATGATATTTATGATTGCAATTTAATTTTTTTGAGTTCAATTATTTTTTTATTTAATAATTTAATATGTTATGACAATCTTTAAATTATGTATGAAATCTTGTAAGATCACATAAATTGATTACAATTATTATTATTATTATGACGATAAATTGAGAAAAATAAAAAATGCTAAGAATTTATATTTTTATTTAATTAAACAAATTGTATAAAAATATGTAATCTAATTGTATTTATTATTATTATTTTTTCTTGAATTATGTAATGAAAATGCACGTACACATACACAATATAGGTTGGCAAATTTATGTACATACATGTAAAATTATAAAATATTATTGTGCACTTGTTTAGTTGTTTTGTGTAGGTGCAAATTAATGAACATATCGTATTTTCAGTGATATTTTTATTCCATTTCATTTTTTACAGGTAAATATTACGCATTCGCTCTTATTTTTTTTTTTTTTAATTTATTATTATTATTATTATTATAGCTGTTCTCTATTTTAATTCACGGTCAGACTTACTATTTGTACAGCTATGTAGATGGTATCTATATTGTGTACATACGTATGCATATATCGTGTACGTATTAGGTATGTAATACAATTATGTTTTATTTTAAATTTTATCATTTATTTAATTGTTGTTGTTAAGTTATTGTTTTTGTTATTATTTCTTACCCGCTGTTGACCATGTACGCAATTAATTTAAAATTATACATAAGATATAGATGATTAAAAATATTGTATTACATGATGTAAAAATGCATATCATGCAATCATGTTTGTATCTTATGGTGTTATGGATAATTAATATAAAATTGAAAAACAAAAATGGATATCTAACAGTTTAAATTATTTATGTCTTCAAAAGTATTTTAATTAAAAATATTTTTAAAACTAAATAATTATTTTGTAATATTCCATAGTATAAAATTAGACAATTAGTTGCTATTAAATAAAATAACTATAATTGCTCTCTAAGAGTAATTATAAACAAAATGAAATATTGATTTTACGGAAAAAAATTTTTTAACAGCAAGATAATATCTAATCACAATGAATCTACATTTTATATTTTTATTTAATACATTAAAATGTTGTCCTTTTAAATCATTCACAATCTGCTTTCATAGACCACTTTATTTTTATATTTCAAATACGCACGCTTTGTTATGTGGTACCTATACATGTTTTTTTGAACTTTGAAAATTAAAAAAGAAAATAGAAAAAAAAAAATTCAGGAAAAATTTTTAAGAAAATCTGTTTTATCGGAAAATCAATTTTCAGAAATCGATAAGTACACGGTGAATAAATCAAATAAGGTGTTATCATAATAAAGAATTCATAGGTACATATATTTGGACAACTATCTGGAAAATGTGAAGAAATGCAATTCCTGTTTATCTTGAATAAACTTCTGTTGCTTGACATTGGTAATTGTGGTCATTAACATAAACATATTATCGATTCGATTATTCGAAAAAAAAAAAATTTTTTTTTTGTGATGTTAAAACACTTGGTCTAAAGTGAGATAAATCTGAATGATAGCGATATAATTTAGAATAAGAATCTTGTTTTAATAAGATTTTCTACAAGTTATTTTTATTTATTTTTATTATTTTTTTTTATTGTATATATTAAATTAAAATAAGGATAATTTATTAGTGAATTTTATAATTTTTCATTTTATCTAAGTATAAATTTTATGATAATTTTCATGTTTTGAATTGAATTGCAATTACACATAAATTCAATTTAAACCGGTTTAAATGAATTTTATTACACGATTATTGTATAGAAAATAGAATTTTTCCAGAGATTTAAAATAATATTATAAGATTGTACTTTACCGTTGTTTTTTTTTATTGATTATAATACTTAGAAAATACATAGAAATGATTCATTTTTATTATGTGATTTGTAAAAATATTTTAATTATAACAATTCGATTTCTTTTAACAAATTTTTAAAATAAAAAAAAAATAAAAAAAAAATAAAAAAAAAATTTCATTTAGACACATGAAAAGGAAATTAACAAGAGAAAGAGAAGAAAGTAAAACAAAATAAAAGAAAAAATTATAAAAAAATTATTTTATAGAATAAAATTAAAATTAAATTATAATTCAAATATACAGTATAGAGAAGAGAAGAAAGAGTAAGAATTAAAGAAGAAAATAATAAAAGGTAAATCAATGATAATAACTGAACTAAACAATAATAATATAATGTAATATAATGATGATGATAATGACGATCATTTTATAATAAAACTTTACGTATATTGTTTATATGAGCGCTTATATATGTACACATACATATTTATTTTTATAATGCATACAAATACATACATGTAATAAAGATTATTATAAAAATATTTTTAATGTATATACATATATGGATACGTATATGTGAATAAAATGAAGGTGATGGAATGAAAACTAAGCCAAGATCGAGGCACCGTAACAACAAGTTTTTATATTATTTTATTATAAAATAGAAGGTGAGTTCAAGTTACCGCAAAGTAAAAAAAAAAAAAGTTAAAATCGAGAAATAAAATAAAATCAAAATGAATGAAGAAAAAAAAAAATGCTTATAAAATAATATAAGAAAACTTACAGCCAATACATACATGTTATATGTATAAAATCTATCTATCTATATGCACGTATGTGATGAGATATTATTAAAATATATTTAGTATGTTTATATGTGTATTAATAAAAAACATAAATACAGTATAATATGTAACCGGTTTTTAAGTTTCAAGTTCGCCTCTCTAACACAAAAATATATTAGTAAAAATAGCAGCAACTGTATTATACATTTATTGATATAAATATATAGCTATCTATATGTACACAGATTATACATATATAGCGATATACAGAGGATTTATACACATATTTTTGAAATCAAGAATTATTACATACCTATATTAGACACAGGTATGTACAAATCTAATGATATGTGTACCTATGTATATCTATATTATACACTTTTAGTGCTTTTATTTTTTTACCTTTATCATTTATACATAACATAGGTACACATAATGTAGAAAATTTAGATATTTTTTTTTTCTTATTTTTTATTTTGCCTTTGTGGTGTTTGTTTTTCGCGTATCGACATTGATAGGTTAAAACTGAGGTTGAAGCTACGAATATTATAGGTGTAGGTATATAGGTACCTATAGTGTTAGATTACGATAGTTTTACCAATATATAAAGATGATGATATAAGAAAATCTGATAGATATTGCAAGCACAGGGTTAAATAAACCATTGAAATTGAAGATGAAAGAAAGAAAAAAAATATTTATAAGTCTATGCTTTTTTTTGTTTCTTTAATTTTCCTTTTTCTTTTTTAGTTCTTTAAAAAAAAAAAAAGAAATGAAAAGAAATACTAGAAATAAGTTGTAAATTGTAAGATTTTGTTGTTATTATTGCGTATAAATAAACGGAATTTATAGAAGAGCTTTTCCTTTAGAGTGGGAAATATGTCTGTTTATGTATTTTTATTTTTTTCGTGATTTCACAATTTTTGTTTTTTTTTTTTCTCTTGCTAGTTAAACCTTTATCCACTTCTACATTTCATCCAACTGGATACTTAGACGAAGAATATAAACATTTAAAAGTAATTAATGATGGTTGTTTAATATGTGAAAGAACTCATATTAATTTTAAGATTTTTTTTTTATTATTTTTTTAGTTATTATGTGAATATTCTGTATATAGCTACATATATTATTAGTTGGGTTAGCTTGTTAGCTGATTAGTTATGAACATGGTGTGGTATGTATGTATTTTTATTTAATTAATATAAAATGATTAAGAAGTAACAGACAAAGTTACATAGGTACGTGCATGTGAATAATTTTTGATATTCTGTTGCGAATACATGATGGAATAATGAATGCGGTAATAGAAAATATTATTGAAAAAAAAAATTATTACTTTTTTTCCTTCTTTTTTACTTCGTGATTATATCGTTATAAAAAAATGTGTACATATAAAAAAAAAATTATTTAATAATTCTATGTATCTTTCTTTAATGTACATGTTGTATACCTTCCAGTTATATTTTTATATTTAGGTGTTAAAAAAAAAAAAAAATTTCTAATTCTTATAATGTTGAGAAAATGATTTTTTAAAAATGAATTGTTTTTTCCTTCAATTTCTTATTATTTCCACTTAAAACTGGTTACACAAAAAATTAAGATTAAAAGAAATTTTTTCAAGAATAAAATAACCAAATAAATTTGAAATACATGAATATAAAAAAAAAATATATATAGAAATAAATTAAGTTTGTACTATCATACATGAAGAGAAGAATAAATAATACAAAAATATAAATTTATCGCAATTTTTTTGTTTTAATTTTTCATTTTCGCTTTTAGTGTTTCAAATTTGCAAATTCATAAAATTAACTTAAAAATGAAATAAAATTTTAATTAAATTAAGTTAAAGGAAATATACATTACATCCCATAATATCTCATTTTTATTTTGTTTGAAATGCAGGAAAATAAAATAAATTTTCTTCTTTTTTTTTTGCCATTTAATAGTTTGTACCTTTTTTTTCCCCATTTAACATGCTTCTAACAACCTGAGCATTGTGAAATTATTTAAGTAGAAATAAATGCAAAGGTGATAAGCAAAACAATTGTTCTTCTTTTATGGTCGGTTTAAAAAAAAATTTATATACAATTGTTTTGTAACCAAACGAAATAAAAAATTAAATAAAATGGAAAAAAAAAAGCACAAAAAAGCGAAATGAGTATACCCCTACATGCCCGACATTATAATCTGTACATCAAATAACAAGAAAAAAAAATTGGTATAATATTCTCAATGCAATAAATTTTGTGTTACTATTATTGCTTAAAAGAATGAAATATATTTTTGGTTTTGTAACGATTTTTGTTTTTTCTTGCAACAAAAGAAGAAGTTTGCAATTTATCAGAACGAAATTTAACAATTATTATGAGATATCAAACAAAGTAGATCAGATTTTTTTATTTTTTATTTTTAAATGCAGGATTTTTAAACTTTTTCAATGTCATTGAATAAATTTTTGTAATGATAGATGCTATTTTAGAACCCTCTGATGATTCACAATTTGATAAAATTTGATATTTTGCTGTAAATTTAAAAAAAAAAAAACCTCCAAAAATTTAATATTTTTTTGAATTACATGTTTTTCCTGTATAAGATATCTTTTTGATTTTATTTTATCTCAGATAAATTGATTTAATTGAATATGATTTTGTTTTTACGAATGATTTTTGTTACTAGTAGTGGGTGGACTGATCAAGTTATAACCTAGATTTTGTTTGTTTTGTTGGTATATCATTGAAATTAATAATTATTAAAAATGATCATGATATCTATAAAACATAACAAGTATATATAAAAAATATGAATGTAGTGAAATATATATCAAAAATCATTAAACCATATTATTTGATCATTTCATATTATTTTATAATTTTTTTATGAAACAGAAAAATAATTTCTAAGGAACACATAAATTATTATGATTGAATATTTTTATGCTTTTTTTTTATGTTATAAGTACTGTTGATAACTACGGCTATACAATTAACGCATTCTAATACAGCATTTCTCAATTACATTCGTATAATAATCGATACCGATATATAATATGTAGGTGTATCTAAGCTTGTGTAACGTAAAACATGTATTTATTATCTTCATATAATTTATAGTAACCTGTATGTTATTTTCTCCTCATTTCTAAGTTCATTTTTTTTATTTTTTTTTTTAATTTTATTTAAACAGTATAAAAATATGCCATTAACTGAAATTTTAAACGTTCAAACGTTCAAAATATTAAATAAATCATTATTAACAATTTTAAATTACATATGAATATATTGTTTTAACTTGAAAAAAGATCAATGATCTTTTTATCTACAAGTAAGCATGTATGTTGTGTATTTGTTTATAATATATTTTTTTTCTCTACTTGTTATTAAGTTTTTGTTACATTATAATTGAAAAACATTATATATAATGGTGCTGATAAGTTCACATTAATATTAACGATAATAACAATAATAATGTAACTATATATAGGTACATAGTAATTTACACGTAACGTAATGTAAATAAATTATATAAATGTAGGTATAGAAATATCTTCTTTTTTTTTGTTTTTATTTTAAAAATAAATTTTGAACTTTGAAAGTTCAATTAATTTTATTTTCCACATAATACAACATACATACATATGCACATAGAAGATGATTCATATATGTAGTATGTTATTTATTGTAAGTAATTTAATGTTTTTTTTTTCTTTTGATTTTTATTTTTTATTTATTTAATAATTTTCATTCATTTATTCATAATTTATTTTAAATTTATCGTAATTTTAGTATTGTTCAGCTTTTCTTTTCTAATTAAAAAAATACAAGCACCTAACGTACGTAATACAGTTGAAAAAAAATTAATTCGTATGAGGAAAAGCTAGATTTGTAAAAATATAATATTCTTTTTTATTTTTTTTTTTATACTCTCCTTCAAGGTTATATATTTTATGAGTCTATTAATATAATACATACACGAATATAATGATTTTGATTTAAATTTCCAAATACGCCAAATTGTATAAAATACATTGTGTATACCTACATTTTATAATTTTGCTTTATATGGTTTTATACTAAATGAACTCAACCTAGACCTAATCTTGTATTACATATTTCAAACTTTCATATGGTATTATAAACTTTAAATAGGTAAATACATACATATTTCATTATATAGTTAATGTTTGCATTTATTTAATTTTGTTATTTTTATTTTTCTCATTTATATGGCACGCCCTAATACCGTTCTTTGATTACTGAAGAGTAAAAATTAAATGAAATTAGTTTGTTGTGCTTGTTTTTGTTTTTTTCGTAACAAATAATTCAATTTTATGTAATAATTTTTCAATTACAAATTAACACAATTTTATTTTATTTTTTTTATGTTTTGTATAATTAATAGGTGTTAACTAGTTAGAATTTTACATTGTAAATAACGTTATTAATTAATTAATTAATTTATCAGCATTTTACAATACAATTTAATTTCAATATTATTAGTAGTTATAGAAAATTCTACATGTTTTAATTTTAGTAAAAAACAAAAAGAAAATTTTTTTATACGAAAAATAAACAATATTTAACGGTTTTAATACATAAATACATATGTAATCTATTCAATTCATTAATGCTAGAGGTATGTATAATAAAAGTAAATTAAATGTAATCTTTTAATTTACGATAATTTTTTGTTTTTTATTATTATTATTAATAATTCATTCATTTTGTATACTCATTCAAGTGATACCTGTAATTGTATAAATTTGGAAAAATTAAATGTAATATTCATTTACATTACATACATACGTACATATCTACATATAAACATGAGAAGAATAATTATACAAAAAAATATCTCAAATATGATGAAACACTCAGTCATCATTGTGGGTTTGTGGGTGGTTTTACATTTCTTTAAAAAAAAGTAACACACAAATTTTATAAATTCGATTATATCTATAATATATATATATAATAATTTTTGAATAATTTTTTTTTTTTGTTAATTTTATTTTGATATTTTGGTGATCTTCACCTTTTCTGGAAGTACATAATCTTTTTCACATCATCTTTCCTTTTTTATTTATTTTGTTTTTTTTTTATTTTTATTTTTACTCAATAATTATTTAGAAAAATTTATTGATTTGATAATCATAATTTTTAATATAATTTATTTCTGTGATTTGTGTGTGTGTTTTTTTTTCTCAATGTAGTTATTATATTACGTTAATTTGAAAATGATTTTTTTTTCTGTTTTGATATCTGTTTGTGTATATTGTAATGATATAGGCACTTTAAGTGCTTTATGTTTTTTTGATCTTGAACTCATTTTTCAACAAGAAACAAACCTATACATTGAAAAAAGAAAAACACAATATTTTCTTTTTTTTATTTTCTGATTTTTATTTGTTTTTAATTTTTTTTTTTTTCATTTCTGTTTGTAAATTATATTCAGATCATTGAAAAATTATCATAGGTTAAGGTTAAATTCAATTTTTTTCTTTTTTTTATACCTACAAATTGTATACAAAAAGGCAGTTAATTTTCTTTTTCGCTGTTTTTAGCATTTTTCATTTCTTGTCTGTTAATAAAATAAAAATTACAAACAAAAAAAAAAACAACGTTTCTCCTTTTTTAACGTAATACATATTTTTCTATTGCATTATTTTCATTAACTGATTTTTTTTTTTTTTTAATTTTTATTTTTAATATTTAGTGTTTAAGTGGTTTTTTCTTTTTAACATTTTATTTTGTTCAGGTTAATTTTCATTATCGCGCATCATATAATTTTTCGGTTATGCATTATGTATTATTATTTAGTTTTATTATTTTTTTTTAACTATATTACAAGCAATTTTTGCTAGATCATTGACCCACAATTATGTACATAGAAATGCCGGTTTTTTTTTATTTCTAATTATAAATTTATAAGAAAAATAAAATTATATAGTCAATACATCACGTATGAAGAATAAAATAAAACGGAAAAGCATAATAATTATGAAAAGAAATAATTTTATCATTTGTGACTTTTAATTAACAAATTAATTTCATTATATCTAATGAATTCATTTTTATCTTTTATATCTGTGATAATGAAATTAAAAAGTAAAGAAAAAAAACTAATGATGAATGAGGAAATATATATTTTTGTTTTTGTAATTGATTTTATACTTTTAGGGTTCATTGAAATTTATTGTATTTGTTTTCGTTTCAATTTATGTAATCAAAATTACATTTATGGCTTCATATTAAGGACTTTAGAGATGTACATCTGATCTGATTAGTTAATAACTTTCAATTTGAGTGTTTATATTATACTTAGTAAGTATTCAAAAAAAAAATACTTAACTAATTAATTAACATATAATTTGATTACAAATTATTTATCAAATTATTCCTAATTATAAATTTTTTTTTCTCAATTTGTACTATTGTGATAATAAAATAAATTCTGTTATCTATGTACACATAAAAAAGAGATTTCCATAAGTAAATCTGTGCAAAGTACGAACTTAAAACTGATGTGAAGAATATTTTTTTTGTTTTTTTTTTAAATATTCTACGACTGTTACATAAAAAGACGGTTATCCAATTTAATTTTTTTTTCTTATATCAATCGAACTTTTAAAAAATTCAAATAATCGTAATTTATACAAAAATTGTATTAATAATAAATTGTTAAATATAAAAAAAAAAAACTTATAAACTTGTTTAATCCTATGTATAATCAATCTATTAACCTCAGTATTGTTTTTTCATTTATTTTAGTTTGAATTAAATGTAAAACAAATTTACATAATTTACGAAATAGACAAAAAAGCATCGTATTCGTATATGTGAACGTACATATTTTATAAAATACAAACTGTGACATTTTCTGTAATTTTGATCACAATTTGATAAAGTGTTTTTTTGTTTTTTTTTTGACTTTTGAAGGAACAAAAAACAAAATTCAAATTTTTATTTTATTAATAATTAAATAATGATTTCCTGTTTTAAACAATTTTTTAAATGGTATTTTAAGTATTTTTTGTTGTGATTAAATTTGAAAAAAAATTACTTTTGAGATTAAATTCATAAGTCGAGAGGCAAAATAAAAAAATTGTTAATAAACGATGAAAGGTAACTGAAAATTGTTGAACAAATTGTTGATCGATTTTAACTCACAGTTATGAGTTAATATTCGATTATTTATAAATGTAAAATTTTAAAGAAAGATCTTAAAGTTTAGCAAAAAAAAAAATTAAAAATTCAGAAATTAATTTCTTTTTTTTTATTTAAAAATGTGATATTCACATATGTTAATTTTAATATCAGATTGACGTAATCAAATCTGATTTGTCTACTTAAGATTTACTTTTCATATTTATGTTGCTAAATACATTATTCCACCTGATTGTTATAAATAAATATTTCATTAAAACAAAAGAACTTTATTTATGATAAAAATTGTTTCTAATTGTTTTAAAAAGAAAAAAAAATTTAGGAATTTTTATTGTATTGATATATATTTTTTTTTTTTAGAAATGTAAAAAAAAAAATCGCGAATATAATTAAGTATAAAAAAAAAATTTAACTGTATTAAACTTTTCCTCCAAAAGTCTAAATAATCATATTCATGTATGTACATTTAAATAAACAAAACAGATAAATAAATAGAAATAAGTTATTAATTTATTTTATATGTACATATATGGACATACATAAATATGTATATATGCTTATATACAATATAAAATAAATCATGTATTCTAGAACTTTTATATTTTATAAATATAACCATATTTTAATTTTTAACGTTTTTTTCTTCTTTTTTTTGTGGGGGAATAAAATAAAAAATAAATACCGTTTTTAGTATGTTATAATTATAATAAATATCTTTTATACATATTTTTTATTTTTTTTAATTTTTTGAATTTATAATAACATAATACTATTATTGTAATATTTATCATTCACAGATCTTGTTAAAAATTATTTAATGGTTTATATGTGTGTATAATCAAGGTTGAATTTTTATAATAAATGGCCCTTAAAATTATAAATATTTCTATGTTTCTTTTTATCTATATATTTCAACTTGATTAGATGAGTTTGCTTCTGGTTTTTATACCACATATGTACGTATATGTAAATGTATTATAATACTGAATAAAACAGTCCATCCAACATGAATGTTCGTACATATGTTATATATTCTTTTATATTAATGAAATCCAATTATTTTTTAAAATTAATTACAATTTTTTTTTTTTTTAATCAAAGTAAAACTAAAATGAAAAATGTCATGTACATCACAAAAAAAAAAAACTAAATAAATAAAATAAAAACTATTTTTCATCATTTTAAACAATTTTTGGGTATACATATAAATTTAAAGCATTTCACATTATGAAAATGTAGCAAAAAAAACATGAAAAATTAATTCAAAAATTTATAACATTGAAATGATGAATATGATTAAAAAATATGTTTAATTTTTTTTTTTGTTGTTTCTTTTATTTTACATTAAGATGGTGCCTTGAATGAAGTATTACTTACATATGTTAATTTCTAACATATGTATGTACATTCGTATCAATCCAATACTATATGTGGTATACGTATAATAAAAATTCAAACATATTCCATATAATTTTTTGAACCTAAGACTTTTGAATATTTGTACTGTATATTCTATTTAATTGACTATTTTCACATTTTCACTTTTCTTTTTATTATTCGCTTGTTTTTTTTTTTTTTTTTTTTGTATTTTCAAAAGTTAAAAATTAAATTTTGTTCTTTCAAGAAACAACTACATAAAATCATTAAATTTGAAGATGTTTTTCTTTGTATGCAATTCATTCATCAAAAATATCATTAAGGGATTTCATTTTAATTTCAGAATTATGAAAATTTATTTTTTCTAGAAAAAAAAAAAAATTTTTTTTTATAATGCGATTCTTTCCATTTAAAAAAATTTATACCGAGATTACAAAATAAAATTAAAATAATTTAATATGAGAATATGCAATTACAATAAGATATTATCATCAGAAGGGCAATGAATACAAAATAAAATATACAAAAAAAAAAAAAATAAATAAATAAATATATAAAAAATAAAATAAAATAAAAAATAAAAATAAATAATGCTACTAAATTTGTTTTAAATATGCATGAGTGTATTTTATAATATGTTCAGTTTTTTGACAACGACTGATTTAATTTATTTTATATTCTGATGTTTAATAAAAGCCGACACGACAATCATATCACAAGCATAATATTTTTTTCTTTATGTATATACATGTGTAGGTATATTTACGTACATACAGTATATTTTATTTATTTTTTATGTACAAAATAACGCATGTGAAAAAAATGATAATAAGAAAATAAAATAAAATAAGAATAAAAAAAAAAGATATAAAAATGAATAAGAGGCTGGTTTTGAATAAAACATTAAATTTATTTAATACTTGAGTAAAAATTCTTTTGCATTGAAGCTTTTTCTTTCTTCGTTTTTTTTTTTTTTTTTAATTTTATTATTATTATTATTATTTTCTCTTCTGTTAAAACATCATCATCGTTTCTTTAAATTACAGTGAATGTTGTATTCTCTTTTTATGGTATATCAAAAATTTATCTTCTTGTATTTTCGTATGTTTTACGTTTTTCTTAATTCTTCTTCGTTTATCTTTTTTTTTCTTGGTTTTTGTTTTCCCGAAAGTTGAAAGTGCAAATTTACCGGCATATTTTAAAAGATTTTTTTAAATGGATTTTATGCACTTTTCTTCATATTGCTTTCTCTTTTATATTTGGTTTTTTTTTTTTTTGGTAAACCAAACACACATTCGAATACAATATAAGCACAGTAATGCAGTTTGTGTAGTTCTTGTTCTTGTCCTAAGTTCCGACTTGAACAAGATTTTTTTTGTTTTTGTTCCCAAATGAAATATCACATTCTATATATTTCAAATTAAAATCAACAAAAATACTAATAAAAAAATGTTCATGTCACATTGAACTTTTATAAACTTTGAATTTTTATTTGTTCTTAACAACCCATGTATACTACACTATTGATGTTGTATAGTGTATGCAATAAATTTACTTCAAAATTTAGTTGTAAAACATATAATAACATTTTATAGTTCAATGTACAGATACAAAATGTAAAATGTAGTATGATCGCATTAAATTCAGTTCATTAAATTAAGAATTTAAAAAGATATCAACATAAATCAAAAGATAAATTTTTGTACAAAAAAATTAAAAAAACTAAAAATATTTAAATTTTGTTATCTTTTGTTTGCTTATTCTGTATTTTATTTCTATTGAACGAAATGATGACACGATGACAATATTATTGAATGTAATCAAGAATAATATCAAGATAGAAGGATAAAAGTCATCTAAAAGCTAAGTATAATTTACATTTTAAAATGTGCAATAAATATAATCCATCCATGATCTTCATATGTACATACATATATGTATGTATTTTAAAATGACATGCCACAAACAAAATTTAAATCACTGATTCCAAGTTTTAATTTTAATTTTGAAGTAATTTAGGGTTTTTCTGATCGTAACTAGCAGATTTTGCTAACTTGACGTTCTGCTAAATTTCGTATAAAATTTTAACAGTTCGTAAATTTTGTAAGAAAGTTAGCTAACCACGATCAGAATAGTCCTGATTGTTTTTAAATAACTTTTTGGTACTATGCGGAGTATATTTTGAATTTTAAAATGTTAACGTTTTTTTAAAAAAGGACAAAAGGATAAAATTGGATAATTGAAATTTTTTTTTTAATTAATTTTAAAATAACTTAAATTTGAAATGAAATAAATTTAAACGGAAATTTCTGAATAATTAATTAATTTAATTTTACATTCCTAAATACAATTTCATTGTCTTTCATTTTTTCTCAAAATCTTACTTTTTAATTTTTAGGATGTAATCAATTAATTTTAATACAATTTAAATTTTTTTGTTTTAAATTCTAATTACAAAAATTAGAATTTTAAAAAAATTATGTTAAATACAAAAATCAATAACAAAAAAAAAAATTTTTTTTTTTTAGATCGTTTTCAAGATCATATCAACAAATGATTATAAACATGTGTGTTCAGAACCGTAACCACCCGCTATCATCGCATTTTTTAAAATAATATTACATGTATAAATAGAAGTTTTATATATACGAAGGTAGATATTATCTACACGCTTTACACACATATTTACATTTATTACACATGTTAGCTAAATATATGATGACAAAAATAAAATATTTTTTAAAACGGTAAAATTTCCAAAAACAAGCAAAAATTAGTTTGTATTTTTAAATAACATAGAAACTAAAATATAAAATAAAAGCTCATTGACCGTGTGGAATATGTAAAATTCATTACAAAAAAAAAAAAAAAAAAAAAAAAAAAAAAAAAAAAAATTATTACACCTTCATTACATATGTGGTTATTCAATAGATTTTTATTTGATTTTTTTTTTGTTTTTGTGGTTGTTTTATGACCAATATCGCCAACGTTTTTGTTTATAAATTGATCAAATCAAATTCATATTTTGATGACCATTACATTTTTAGTTGTCAATTTTTTGTTTTATTAATTTTTAGAACGTAGGTAAACCACAACCAAAATTTATTCAGTCAATTTGTTGTTTTTTTTCCATACATTATTTTAAATAGTACATAATTACATTATTATACATAAAACATGATGGACATTGACTACCACGATTTTAAAAATTTACAAACATACCTACACATATGTTTGTACCTATAGCCTAATTCAATAACATTATATATAGTGGCTTTTAACGTACACACATGTATGAATATAATCACATGTAAATGTACTTCAATAGCATAATTGTATATTTTAAATTGAGAAGTCCCTCGAAAAAATCGTTAACCCATGCAAGTATGTATTAGCAATACCAAAATATTTTAATACGATAATGTATGAGTTTAACAGTTAATGGTGTACCTATAAAGCATTAAATGTCATAGGTATTTAAGCATTCATTTTATAGATACATCAATGTTTATGTTGAGTTTTATTTTGAATTTATCATACTACAGAAAAATTAAATACATGAATTTCATATACATACAAACATACATATTTATACATACATGGATTGTTTGTTGCGAATGCAGTATATGAACAGCTTAATTATTCAAAGCTTCATTTTTAACACATTATTTTAAATTGCTTGAGGCATCAATTTGTTGAAAAGATAAAAATGTGAATTATTAAAATGTTACGGCATGACGAACAGTTTTTTTTTATTTTTTTTTTAAATTGTATGTAAATACACATAAAAATGTACAAGTACATTAAAATTCACTAATTCATTTGAATATTGACGGATTATTTTTTCTTCAATAATTATACAGCATTTATTTCATCATAAATTTTTCTTTTTTACTTTTTAATTCTGTAAACTTGAACCGGATAAACAAATAGGTTTTTTATTTTTCTATTTTTATTTTTATTTTATTTATTAAATTTTTTAATATGAAATGAACAGTCAGTATTAGTGCAATGTAAAATTCACGAATGAAAGTAAAATAAGGAAGGTTTTTCCCGGAATAAAAATGAAAACATTATACGTGTGCTTATTCCCCTTTCTAAAATGCAAATAATATACTACTATTTATTTAAGGTTACATAAATCACGTAAGGATATTTTCTTTTTTTTTTTTTTTTTATTTTACACGCATACCGGATTTATTTGATTTTCGCGCATTGAAATTTGTTTAGTAGTTTTAAAACAAGGACATACAAATACAGTTCATTCTGGATTATGGGTTTGGACAATGCCAATATCAGTCGGTTATAAACATAGCATTAGTAATTAAAATTTTAAAAAAAAAAGAAAGCCATTTCAAAATTAAATTATTGCTGTGAATACTCTCGTCCTTGGTTAAATTTAAATCACAAGAAATGTGATACAGTTACCAATTCTGTTTAGGCTTAAATTTCACTTAGAGTTTTTCCTTTTTTTCTATTTACAGTTTTTCTTCTTTTTTTTTTTTGTAAAATAAAATTTATTAGTTTTGAACGCAGAATAATCGAAAAATGTTTAAACTATAGTCAGATGAATTGGGGAAATCTTCAAATTAAAATTATTACCGTAGTATTAAAATTATTACTTTTAATTTTCTCATTGTTGACTGTTTTGTTTTACTGTTCAATAGAATAAAAATATGCATGAATTAACAAAGTTAATCAATTAAATGTATAATACAATGAAATGAAAATAAAAGTAAATAAAAATCATGAAAATAAATGAATGAAAAATATTTAAATGTACAAAATACATATTGTGTAAATTGTTATTTGAAATTTTATTCAATGTTAAATTTTAATTAAAAGAACAAAAAAAAAAAATATTTGTTTTTCGAACATTATTATTCATCGTCACTGTTGAAATAGTCATAAAACTTTGCAAAAATATGCTTTGAATGAATAACATTATAGCATATTTTCCATGCGTTTTCATACTTAAGCATTACAAAAAAAAAAAAAAAAAAAAATGATTTTTAGGGCTTCGATGAACTGAAAAAATTTTTAACAAAATACAACCGTTCTGGTTTTTTTTTTTAAAACGGGGCATAAGAATTTGTTGCAAATTTATTGCAAAATAAGAAACAATGTAAAAAGTTAATAATGTTATCACGAAGCTTTTTGACGCACAATATTTAGCGCTTTCATTCATTTTTTTTTTAATTTCATTACCTCATTTTATTATATTTTTTTTTGTTAATTCACTTTTATTTTTCATACAACTCATATATATATACGTCACACGTTTATATATGAACATCTGTACAGTAAGTATGTACATATAATGGTATAATTCACGTTAATGAGATTGAAGAACGTTATAGGAGTGTGAACTTTTCAGTTGTTGTAAAAATGTGTGTTAATTTAAAACGATAAAAAAAAAGTTCTAAATATTATATTCAATATCAAACACAAAATACAACACACAGGTGGTATAAAGGTGTACAACAACAGCATTTACTATAGTATACAAAAAATGAATTGATGATAAATAAAATTAACGATCCTGTTCGTTCAAGGCTATATTCATACATATATACAAAAAATTTGTACAACGATATAAATAAAAAATAAATTTTTTATTTACTATTAGTAAATTTTTTTTTTATTTAATTTTTTTTTATTCCTTTTTTTTTTATTAAGTATACGGTGTGAATATTTACAAACAATTTATTTGTTTATTGTAACTGTCAATATCATATTATATTGCATATATGTATTTTAATGACTAATTTATGCTTTTAATTCTCTGTTTTTGTGCGTTTATTTAAAATTTAGGTCAAAGAATATTTATTTTTATTTTTCATCGCTTTCAATTTTTTACTTTGCAAAACTGTACAATACCCATAGCATTAAGTTTAAATTTTTTGTTTTTTTTTTTGTAGCTTTTGTTTTATTTCCTTTTTCTGTGTTTACACATTTATTGCAACTTTTTGCAAAAAAAAAAAAAAAAAAAAAAATACATTTAAAAAATGTATAAATCATATATGTAAATACTAAAAATATAAATGTCTAGAGAATTACGCAAGCATTTAAGAATCTTTAAAATTAAATATTATTTAAATACTGAATTTATTTGTATAGTTTTAACAAATTCATTATTGTTTACTTTTAATTGTTTGTTCATTTTTTTTTTTTTTTTGTGAATATTTTAATTTTTATGTATTATTATGAAAGTAATTAAAATATCAAAATAATATTAAGAAAAACATTATAATTTTACTGTCCTAGTTAAATCATTTTAAAACAATCAAAATCAATTATTACGTTATATCGTTAAATCGTGATCAAAGATAACATATGTATGTATGTACATGCGTTAACAAATACATATAACGATAATGTGAAAAAAAAACACATGTGCTTGTTTTTTTTTTTTTTTTTTTTTAAATTTCAAATGATTTATTCAATAAAAATTTTTAATAAATTTTCATGCATTAAAATGTAAATCAATTTATTACAATGATATGTAGTAGAATTTTTATATTTTAATTGAATGACAATTTAATAATAAACATTTTCTTTTTTTATTTAAATATGTATATTAAAACATGGAAAATATGTTATTTAAAATTGCAATATACATATATGTAATTAAATGTTAGAATATAAATGAAACCTATCGTTTAAGATATCAATTTAAGAATAAAAATGGATACAAATTATCACAATAATCATTAATATATCATTCAACATTATATTTAACATGTATTTCTTACAACAAGAAGAAGAAGAAAAAAAATTAATGTTTTTCCTTTTATTTTCCAAGTTATGTGTATTTAAATTCAAGGTTACATAATACTTATAGTGTTATTAGTATGTGTATACAGAGTAATTTGTCAGTACACTAATCATGTGAGACATTAGTTTTAAAAATATATAAAAGAAAAACAAAAAAAAAAACACAACTCAACAGAAAACTAAATACAAGACAAATTAAATAAATCTAAAATATCTGTAATAACAAATTTTTTTTTCTTCTTGTATTAATAAAAAGAATAAGTTAACTTGTCTTATTGAAGACAATCTGCAACAATTTATTGCATACCATACTCGATTTTAACACTGTTGTCTATACGTACAGGTGAACGGGTAAGTATACACATTGCTCACCTGTATTTGAGCAATTATGCAACATTGATGTATATAATTACTATGTATGTACATATTTATTTTTTGTTATTATTCTTCATTTTAAATCAGCTGCAACAAATGAATGACTAAACAGAATTTGTATTATATACAAAGTAATGTAATGACACAAAAGAATGAACAATAATGAATAAAAATGAACAATTAATGAATCTATTGCGCAGATAATTTTTTTTTTTTTTATTAAATTTCTGTCTGTGGTATTTTGGATATCATTAAAAACATTTTTCGTATTTTTAATTTATTATATCTTTTTTTTTTTTTAAATAATACATACATTCAAAATTTTCTTAGAAATCTATCTCTAAAAGTCATTAATAACTTTGTACAATATGTACATACGTCAATGCAAGATGGTGGTTTAGTTTAGATCATTACAAAAAAATACGTAAAAAGCTAACAATCAGCAATAGCTAAACTTTTTGTTGTGTTTTTCTTCATGTTTTATTTTATAATGTAAAAAAAAAAAAATAACGAAACACGAAACCAATTTTTTTTATTGATTGCGGTATATAAACATTTTTGCATTCTTCTGTTATATTATGAAAAAGACAAAAAAAAGGAATACCAAACAGCAGTTTTTAACAGGCTGCAAAATCAATATAATGGCATGAAACCTTTGATGAATGTCAAGGTTTCAATTTTTAACCGCTTGTTGTTTACTTTCTTGTTGTTGTTGTTCTCGTTGGTTGCCGTTTTTTTTTTGTCTGTACACAAAAATTCCCTATAGCCTAACCCTTCTTTAATTTTGATGATTTTTTCCCCTGATTTTGTCCGTACAGAATTTGACTTTGAATTTTTTTTTTTGTTGTTCTTTTTTTTAATGGTCTCATTTTAATTCTTGATGATGAATGCAAGGTGAAGGTTAAAAAGAAATGAAGAACGACAGGTGTAAAGTGCAAGTTGTTTGTCTGTCTGCCTATAATGTGTATGCAGTGCACTATATAAAATATACGCATGTGTTATGTCATGTAAAAAAAGGTCATTTAAAAAAAGTGAATATAAGGGTTACATATACATATGTACATATGTATGTATGTATGTATGTATGTAAAATTCTATTGCAACGAATAAAAGGCTGAAAAATAAAAATGAATATGGCTCGAAGGAATGTAAGGATAAGGGCGCAAGAAACAAGATGATACTGACGTCACTATATTTAAATATATGGTTAATCAACATGCACAATTAAATACTTCCATGTAAGATTCAGTTAATTGATTTACAAAGAATCTTTGTTGACAAGAGATATTTGTACATGATTGTGATAATCATCAGAAATATGATGATTGCAATAAATAAGGATTTTATTAAGTGCAATTTACTGGAATAATGATGACATTTTAACACATGAACAGAATAAACAAGGTTAAGTATTCCATTTGTAGGCTATGCTTGCAAAATAAAATGCAAATTATGATAAGCTTCCCAGTCCAGCACTTATTAAAAGTGTAACAGCTCTGTTGGGAGCTTTTTGTTGAGCATGAGGTTACAGGAATGGAGATTTGTTAGCAGTGCTGTTTTGATGCAATTTTAATAAAATTTACACTGTTTTTTAAATACCTACATTTTTACAAAATAAATAGATAGTTTTTACCACACTTCTAGGGACTAAGCATCAAATGTAAGAGCTTTTAACTGGAATAAAATTATTTGAAATTAAATATATTCAAGGTAAAAACTGTTTTCATATATGATATAGGTAAAGTACCATCTAAATGTTTATTTTTCTCTCAATTACATAATATTCATCATCAGTCAGTGTCTTGTTATTATACAATGTTTTTTTTTTTTTTTTTTAATATGATTTTCATTGTTACGATAACATTGTACGTCATATATAACTTGTATGTTTTACTAGAAGTTTAACATTTTTTTCTGAATGTCGTTTACATACTATACAATGAAAAATTATTTACAGTTCTTTTTAACCTTCAAAATTTTCGATCACTTTAAAAACTGTATTAAGTACAATTATTCAAAATATGTTCATGTATACATTTATGTATATAAATACTAGTCGTCATAATTTTTCATTACATTATGATTATGTCACTAAAATTTAGTTCAAGATAAAAACCGTTTTACAAAAAAAAAAAAAAAAAAAAAATACAGAATGACAAACAAACAATCGATATTCATTAAAACGTAAACTTTATTCATCATTTTATAAATTATTTAATAAACATAGCAAATTTATACGTACAATGTATTACGTGCTTTTCAGTTTTCATGAGACCATTTTTTTACAACTTTATTAAACTTTTGTATACATAATAATACAAATTTAAAAATGTTGTTATTTATTTATGAACAATGTAAATTTTACAATAATATTAGAAGATCATTGATCATATCTTTGTGAATATAATGTATACATATTATTACAAAATTTAATATTATGCATTGTATACAAATAATATTATTATAATGTATAATAATTTTATATTATTATTAATTTTATTATGATTATTATTATCTCACGATTTTATATTATTTACAAATATAGAGTATAATATGGTATAATATTAAGTGTAAACTTATTTTATTGAAATGTGTGGTAAATACTATGTATACAGGGCATACAATATAAATTACTAGATTTTGTTTTTGAATAAATTTAATTAAAAAAAAAAAAAAAAAAAAATAGTGCTAGTGTTTGAAAAATTACTGATCATTTTCTTGTACAATTTTTTCATTATTTGATTATTTCTTACAGATTGTACTAGTACATTTTTTATAATTTGTATTTATTATCATCTTCAAGACTTATCCTCCATAAGACATAAGACTTATAGTATTCGTCCTTTCATCTTGTGTTTATGTTGTTTACTTTATTGGTATAGGTATTATAACTGGAAATATATCTACGTACACCTTACCAAATATGTATCACTGTCCACTATAGCTCCTATAACATCTCTTTATCTTTTATCTTCTCGTTTATTTATTTATTTATTTTTTTTTTTGAACAATTAATATAATTTATTTAATCCATTATGGTTTTAATTCTGCTTCTTGTAACTTTATTCAGTTTTTAATTTACTAAATTTTTCAAAATAAATGACACCCTAAATAACATAATATATATTATACTGTTAAATGCATATTCATATATTATAAGTGTATCTTATAAAATACGAGTACATATGCTATTACGTACATATGTATGTATGTACCTATATATGACTACCTCATAAGTATATTATCTACATGTACTAAGCAATATGTACATATTAATGAAACATTTTATCATATATAGTTTTATAATATTTTTCCTCGATTTTGATTAAAATAAAAAATAAATAAGAAAAAAAAAGCCAGAGAAGAAAAAAAAAAACCGTGCCAAGACCAAGGTTAAGTAAAAAACTTACACAGTATAAATACATACACCTTATATATATAATAAATGTTGTACTATGGAGATAAATTTATTATATTAATTCGATACCATTATGTGTATAGTTGATATCAAACATTTTTACATTCATTGAGATCTTGTATATTAATTCGTCTAAGATTCGTATGTAGATGTAAGATGACGTAAATGTAATAAATATACTTTTATATGAGTACTTGAAAATATTTTCTGTTATATAGGTATTATTTTGTGTACATTTGCTTTTTGTAAAATTTGTTGTAATTGTTGTTATATTGATATTATCATTGTTAAAAAAAAAAAAATTGAATACTATATTTTATATGAATTTTACTTATTGATGACGGTTTCATTTTAACACTTTATTTGAGCTATAATAACAATTAGGCAATTTTTTTTTATTTTTTACTAATCATAATTTTATACACAGTTGTAATTGTTTAGATATTAATTGATATTTGTTAAAAGTTCACATGGATTGCTTCAAGAAAATTTCTTTTTTCTCATTTTTGTATATACGAAAATAAAATCCTTTTTTGCACAAAAAATTACAAAAAATTGTGAAAAAGATTTCAATTAACAAATTTTGAATAAAATGAATTTTATTAATGTTTATAAATTACGTCATACATATTGTACATATTAGCCATTTTAAATCAATACGAAAAGTTTTTATTTTTCCAATTAAATAATTATAATAAAAAAAAAAAAAATTTAAAAAAAAAAATGAAACGATCAGTAAGTTTCTATCAATCAAGTTTGTATCGTTTAAAAAAAAATGCCGGTGTATACAAAAAATATACAAAAAGTTAAAAAAATTTAATGAGAAGAGGAAAAATGAAAGGTCAAACAACTGTAGGTTTTTTTGTTGACTGTACATATGTATGTGTGTGGTTAGTTTTTTTTTAGTCAGTCGTATTTGGACTTTCCTTTTAAACTTGAACGTTCAATTTTAATTTTTTTAATTTTATAATTCACTTTTTTTTTTGTATTTTTAGTTACTGTTGAATGGATTATATATAATCTTTACTTTCTGCTAAAAATTGAGTTGCATAATTTTCATTGTAAAACAAAAAACAAAAAAAAAAACAACAACGACAAAAATTAACTTACAAAACCGTGGAATGAATATACAAAAATTATTGCATGTATAGAAATAAGGTTTATTGGCAATGTGTGGTTGCAATGATATCAGTAGTATATTATTCGGTTTTAAAATTCGGAAGCCCTTGATAAAAAGATGTTGTTTTTTTTTTTTGTTTATATCAACATTATATGCATATCATAAAAAGTTGGTTGTTCCAGTTTTAAACACCTCTATTACTCGATTTAAATTGTATTTTATTCATTATTTTGTTTATTGTATAAAATTTTGTGTTGAACTCAGTAAAATTTTCAAGGTCGGTTACAATTTTAATTTTAAATTAGGGTTATGACCTTTTAATTTTTATATCATGAAAACTTTCTCTTTGTGAAATTTATGGGTATATCTTTTCAAATATTATATAGTACATAATTGCTAATCTAGTGTAATAATATGAAATACCTACCTAATTATTTATTATTTAATAATAATCGGTTAAAAGGCAATAAATTTTTGTTTAATAAAATTTCATTGAATCGATTATCAATTTCCTTTTTCGGTTAATCAAATTAAAAAACGGAAACAGTAATTTCAGTTCAATGCTTATCATTGAATAACTATAAATCGTTCATTATTTTCATTTCGTATATTTTTTTCTTATTTTCATAATATGTACCTATTAATAAAAAAAATTTATTTTGTAGGTCAAGTTAAATGAATTTGTAAAAAAAAAAAGAGAAAAACATTATTTTTTTGCCCAATTTTTGCAATTTTAAAGTCATAAAAACAAAAAATAAATTTTAATAAAAATGTTTAAAACAAAAGATTTAGACGAGTAACCTTACACCATTTGAGTATGTCAAACATAAGTTTATGTAGAAAATTTTACGAAATTTTGTCGATATAAAATATAAAAAAAATTTCATTTTCTTTCATAAAATTTTTAAAATAAAAAAAATAAAAAATTTGTAGTGAAAATTTGCAGAAGTTTTTTGTGTTAATTTTCTTTTGTAACTGCGTCTGCTGAGTTTTTTTTTTTTTTTTCTCAGACAAATTCAAATTATAAAATCCTTCAAATTTCTAGTGTATACCAATAAAAATAAATTTCAATCACATAATAGGCAAGGGTATATGTGTACATAATATCTCATAAAAGAAAGAAGAAAATTGTAAAGAGTTGTGTCATATAATATCTTTTTAATTTTCATATATTTTTTTGTCTATCCTTCAAAACGAAGAAAAAAAGACGTGGAAGCATATGAATGACGGATATTATAACAATAAAAAAAGGGTTGATGAAAAGGTTAAAAGTAAAGGATAATCGGTACCTGTTGTAAAATATTTTTATTTTATTTTATTGTATAGGTATACTACGGTTCTCGGAGTATACACACATCTGTAATTGTCGGCATTTTCTATTATCACACAAAAAAAAAAATGACAGGTAAATTTTATATCTGGTTACCTGAAGTACTAACTATTCACCTTGAATTTGTTTTTTGTTTTTTTCATTTTATTTTTTATCATACCTCCGATTACAATTTGTCTAATTCGTAAATTGCGTGCGTATTGAATATCACAATGAAAACATATATTTTATTCTCACTTTTATGAATTTAATTTAATTTTTACCCTTTTCAACATACTAGGTATGTACGTTTACTCTTTTTTTAAATGCGTTTTTCTTTAATTATTCTAAGAAATAAGGTTTTTATTTTAACTCATTCTTATAGAGTATATTTTCAAAGATTCTTTTATTGTAGCAATTTCGCAATGTTTTTTTTTTTTTTTTTTTATTTAAAGCGAAAGCAATTAAAAATCGTATTCTCGCAAATGCTTGTGAAATGATGTAAATTATACATTTTTTTTTACACCATTATTTCCACAATTTACGTACATATACATATTTCCAAGTATTACGTTTTACGATTTATGTAAAAAAAAAAAAACATTTTTTTATAGTCTTTAATGTAAATCACTAATAGCTTGACAACAAATCGAGACAAAATTTGTTAAGCTAAAATATCAAATTTAAAAAAAAAAACACCATCTTTATTTAAAAATATATAAAAATTTAATTATTAAAATGTAAATTAAACATAAAGGAAAACGAATTAAATAAATTAACATTTAATTCAATTTGAATAAATTATGGTAATTTTTTTTTTTTCTGTTTTGATTTACCGTAAATAACAAAGTAAATTTGATAGAATTACAAAATTTTGTAATTAAAACAATCAAAAAAACAAGTCATATTAATACATATTGTACGATAAAACGTTAAAGCAGAGAAATTTATATAAAAATTATTTTAATAGAAATATAATTATTACGGAAATATCTTACTGAAATTTTCTTTTCATCTTATATACATATGTAATATAGTTTACATATAATAAAATGTGATAAACGATATAAAGCTTTACATATATAAATTACATAAACTATATTTTATTAAAATTTAATAAATTTAGTAATAATATGGTAATAATTTTAATAAACTGAATTTAAAAAAAAATAATAATTCTATTTTTAAAAAATTGAATCATTTATTTAATTTTATACATATTTATCATATAACTGAATAAATACGTTAAGCCGTCTAAAAACATTTATACTTATGTAGACATTTAAATTGTAAAAATGAAAGCCATTAATAAAAATCTATAAAATTAGAAATTTAGTATTATTATTTTAACGTCACTACAATTTTTTCAATATTTCTTCTTATTTTGTTAGTCTGTTTTGTTTTTATTATAAAAAAAAAAAATGAAGTATAGTAAATTCTAATTTGTTTTTTTCACGTGAATAACCAGATCTGTTACATTTTATCAGTAACGGTGTTTTCACATTGCAAATATTATCTACCCACATATCAACCTGTAATTGAAAAACATTTGGAGTAACCCTCGTGTTTAGTATGTATATAATCCTACATTTTTTTTTTATTTACTCAGCTTTTATTTTATAAACACATATTTACACTTGTATTTTGCGACTTATAATAAGTATTGATCTCTGTTGCGGCATCAATAATATTTTCGCTCTATAATTGTATATCTACATACATATAATATGTAGGTATACATATGTATATATATAAGACATATCGTATATATAATAACACTAAATACTCGTCACTTTTAGGTCAGGGTTAACTTGTGATATTGTCGCTGTCTGTTTTGAGAGTACTTTGTATATATACTTAAATATATCTGCGTACGTGTTATATGTATGTTATTATCAAGTTAATTACTGATATGTTTAATTGACATAAATCTCACACATAAATATACACATATGTACATATGTATATATAAATTTATTTGCCTACATACAAGCATGCATATACGTCAGTAATATTCTTGAAAAACTACAGAATTGAAAGCATGTATATACATATGTACGTTATTAAAAAAATATGTTGAAAATACGTATATAACGTATGTATGTATGTGTAATAACAAAAACAAAAAAATCGAGATCAAATCAAACAAAAAAATCATTTGTAAGTTTTACACAAGTAAGAAATATAGATGTAAGTATCCATTCATATGTGTACACTTGTTTTTTTTTTTATTTTTGAAATTAAACAAAAATACACAAAAGTTAATGTTTTTCTTTATCGCGAATTTTTTTAAGTGTACATACATAATGGTCAATACAGTATAAATAAACCTAAAACTTTGCTAAAATATTTCGAATAACATGATAATCATGTTTTAATTTTATGCAAAAAAGGGGGAAGAAAAGTAAAAATTAAAAGTTTTTGCCAAAAATTAACAAAAAATTAATATGCATGTTTGTTGAAAGCAGATGGAATACAATGAAAATAAAAATAAAAAAAAAATAAATATTAAAATTAAACGTTTGAAAATTTATTTAAAAATTGTTTTAGAAATCTTGAATGAATTACAACAAACAGAAAAAATTATAGAATACAATTAACCTGTTATTGAAAGGGAATTTTATGGTTGTTTGATTTTCTTCACAAATAGGTATATTTATTTTTTCATCCATTATTAATTGAATTAGCAATACTCTCAAAAATATTTGACAATACAAAAGAAAAAAAATATATATATAAACGAAAATGAAAATAAAATTTGTGTACAATGAAATCATGAACATATGGTTTTTAAATTGAAATAATTTTTTTCTTTTGTAATGATGATATTTTCACTTATTGAAATCATACTTTTCAAAAATAATGAATTACAAAAACATTCATGTGAATACACAGGAAGTCTTTTCCCATTCATAAAAAAAAAAAAAAAAAAATTGAGTAGTAAAAAATAGAATTCATATCCTTAAAGGGAGTGTTCGAAATACCTGTAGCATCAAGATGATGGTTTCAATATCAATACATTTTGCTTTCGCTAAACAAAGGGAAAGTATGTAAGTTTTTGTTATTATTGTTTCTTTTTTTTTTAAGATTGATCAAATCAAGCGCAAATAAAAATTAGCGTAAATAATTAATTCAAAAATATGTAATAATTTAAAATCAAACTACTCACGGTTTTTATTTTTTAAAGAAATTATTTTAAAACTAATTTATAATGTCCAATTTGTTTATTACGCAAAATAAAAAAAATTTCTTTCTGTCTGTATTGAAATGTTTTCCAAAAAATGTTCATATTTTATTGACGAATATTTTATTTATTACTAAATTGAAAAAACTAAAATGGTTTTTTGTTAACTTTGATACGTAATAACGTAATTGTTTAAATTTTAATTAGAATTGTAACAGAATTTTAATGAAATACATACATTTTTTCATAGTGAGAAACAAAAAAAAAAAAAAACAAAAGATTTAAGCGAGTAACTTTATAGCGTAAAATAATACGCAATTTAATTCTCTTTTATTCTTGTGCAATTAAATTTGGATTTTATTTGTTTAATATAATTAATTAATCAATGATAATTGAATAATAATTAATAATTTCCTTGAATAATTAATTTCTTTAAGAAACCAATTTAAAAAACAAAAAAAAAAAAAAAAAAATGAAACAAATTATGCGTATTCAATACAATCGTTCCAGTTGTTCAGTTCTACTTGTTTACAAAATTTGAAACGATTATTTTTTATACTTTTCAAAATTCAATGTGAAGGTTATATACTGATTTATAAATTTTAGATAGATAAATTTTTGAAATATAAGAATTTTCCTTAATTAAATTCATATGTATATATGTATATATGAACCTTTATGAACAACAAGCTGTATTTACATAGCTTTTTCTTAACACATAAAATAACTGCGCATTCAAAATAATAATTTTTTTTTTTTTTTTTGTTTTCATTCTTAAGCTTTTTTTCTTCAATTTAGCAGGTGTGATGGGAACATAATAGAAATGTTTTACATATGTAACTACATACATGTGTCGACGAGTGTAAATGATACCACCCTCTTATTCATACTTTATGTGTTGTAGAAAATGTTCGTCGTATTTTTTAATTCCAATTTGTGTGTGTTGTGTATACATACATATATACATATGTACGTACTTTTAATATAAATTCAATATGAAAATATTGAAAATCATCGTATGTTTTTATTTTTGATATAAATACCAGACATATTAGTCTACAATGATCAGTCAATCTTCTAAAGAATTTTTCTAATTTTACAAAACAACAATAACAGCAGCAGCAACAGTAAAATAATATGCGCACAGGTATTCATGTAATAAATAGAATGCGAAGAAATAAACGATAAACTTGCTTGACCGTTTTTTATATAAACATACACATGTATAGATATTGTTATATTAGCTTCACGGTTTTTTTTTTTTTATTTTCATATAAATTATAATTTTTCACATATACACATTTATGTATAATTGTATATAGGTACATTCATTTTCTGCTAGCTGAAACTGTAGTAAAATTAAACTTTATAATAATTAAAAATAAAATAAGAAATCAATCTATTACAAATATGCTTTCCTTTTCTAGTATCTTAACTATATAAATTCAGTTTGCTTGGTTTAAATCCTTATAGTAATTTAGTTTCACTTGATCAATCAAGTTAGAATTTATATTCTCAAACTTTACAGATATGTATGTGTTCATATAATAATATAAATCATCTTTTTGTATGTATACAATTTCGACTTTGTAAGTAAACACTTAGAAATACAGCATTTTTACATGATATAACTTTAAGTGTAAGTCGTGTGTTATTTTATTTTTTTTTTTTGTTTCAATTTTTTTTTTTTTTTTGCTCTCAGCTTTTTCTTATTTATGTATTGTATTTATTATAATTTTATAATTTAAAACTGGTCCATCTAAATACAAGATATCTGTATTTATATGTACATTAAAGCATTACTAATCATTATTATTACCATTATTATTATATACATGTTAGCATTTAATGTTACATAGTAACAAGAAAATCGAAATATACATATAATTTTTTTTTTCTTTACAGGTTTTGGCTTTTCGTATTATACTTCTTTTATAATTTTCTCATTATGGAAAAAAATAATTCACGATGACGTAACGTGAATATTTTTCCTTTTTCTTTTAATTTCTAAAAAGAATAATTTCTTCAATATTTTCTTCTTTTTTTTGATTTTTTAATTTTCTCAGATATTTATATGTAGAATAAAAATTTTTTTAATGTATTTTCATAATTCATTAAATTTAGTAAGAAAAAATACCTTTTGTACATTTTATTTTTATTTTTCTTTTACGATATTCAAGTCATATTTTTTTTTCTTCTTTTAATTTTATATACAACTTCTGATAATGAGATTAAAATCGTAAAAAGACCCAGAAAATTTTTTATAAAAATTTTAACAAAAATTTTCAGTAATAATCATTAAAATAAAATTTGAATTTTAATAAAAAAAAAATATTTTTATTTGCAAAAAAAAAAACAACTAAAAAACAAAATAAACCAAAGAAGAACTAGTTTCGCTTAATAATAAATGCGAAAAACCAAACACACAAACAGATAAGAAAAATATTAAATAAACAAATTTTTGTCAAAACAAGATGACTAAAAAAAAGAAAATTTTAATGTGAAAAAAAAAAAATCGTTTTGTGGTTGTATGATATGAAAAAAAAAAATGTAATTTGTATAAAATAATGATTTAACGGTAAAGACAACATTTCTTCGCGAAATTTCACAATATTTTTATATTTTATTTTTGTTTTTGTTTTTTTTTTTTGTACGCAGATTACCCATTTCTTTTATATTTATTTTTTAATATTTATATTAAAGATTTGATTTTTATTTATTTATATAAACTTTTTTCAAACAGAAATATGTAAGGTATTTAATCTTTGATTTTCAAAATTATCCATGAGTCGACAATTTACAAATAAAAGTAAACATTTGTTCTGAGTAAATTTCAACTTTGGTAAGTAAAAAACACGTGTCCAATTCTACATTCATATGTATGTACATGAAAATTCTTGTTTTGCTTTACAAGTGGTAAATTTTTGCATTTAAAAAATGTCATCTTATTGTTCATTGTTAGTGTGGAAATTAAAAAGAAAAACATATTTTTTAATTGTCTATGTAATTGAGGACTTGACTGACAGCTTTATTTCAGTGTAAAATTGAATGACGAAATTTTGTTTTGTTGAAAACATAAAAATGATTAAAATTATTATTATTATTTTTTTTAAATAAATTATATTATAATTAATTTATTGTATATTCATGATTTTACGTATGAGTTTTTCTGTTGAAAATTAAGAACAAAAATGCGTAAGAACTAAATTTTTTGATAATGATTTTTCCAAATTTAATCAATTTTATCCTTACAAAATTTGAATTAAACTCATTTACTACCTTTTTTTCAACGTAATTTCACTTAATGGTTAGTACTAATGTTACTTCATTTATAATCAATTAAACGGTTATTTAAAAACATTCTTAATTTTATTATTTAAATGTATGTAAAGCATTTGATATTATTTTTTTCATGTACACGTAATTATTGTTCAATATAGTTGAATTCAAATGTCATTTTACTTTATTGACTGTAGAAGAAAAAAAGATAACGATGACGACAATTAAAAAATTCATCAAACAGATAACTGAGTATAAATACAAAGACTCTTTGTTCTGTACTTTTATTTGAGAATTTATACATACGTACTTTAGTAATTTATACATGTATCTGTATATAATTTTAGTTAATATGCGAATCACAATATAATTAACTAACATTGTTTGTTATTTCCTTAATTTTCCAAACATTTTCTTAATTCGAATTTAAATAGTCTTAGCAACATGTACCAGCTTTCAGTAGTTCTGGGTTTTGATTTTTTTCTTTCTTTTTTTCATGGATGTTAACAAAAAAAAAATACCTAGTGTACAAGATTTCAAATTTAAATTGGCTGTTTTTTTCGAAAAGACGATCTAAAAACAATGAATTTACTTTGTGTTTTTTGTATCTTGAGTTTTTCTTGATGCTATTATTCCATTATTTCAGTTTGGACATTAAAGATGTACGTACATGTGTATAAGTACATGTACATATGTACATGAAAATCAACATTTCTTTTATATCAGTTTTATTTTTTTGGTATAAGTATATTTAAATTTGCACAATAATTAATGAAAAAATGCTGTTAGACTTTAAAGATTTTGTTTAGAAAAAAAAAAAAAAAAAATCTTCAAATGTTTAACCTTCAGTTTTTTGCCTTTTTCTTATTCCTAATTATTTATTTTTAAGAATTTTTTTTTTTTTTTTTTACTTTATTCACGCGTTTTTTATTGTGACTAATAAGATTTTAGAGAACAAAATGATTGTAAATTTTTTTTCTACACGTTTATCTTTTTAATTTGAGTAAATTACAATGAAAATATGTGTACATTACATGTATATGTACAAATATATCAAATATCTGTTTTACATGTGTCTACATATGTTTTCATTTGGTATTCTTTACACGTTATATTGATATTGAGAATTAAAATCAAAGCAAAAACAATCTGACCAAATAGTCATAATAAACGAATTTAAACCATTTAAATAAGCGAAAATAATTTCAATATATACACAGGTATATATATAGACGTGAAAAATAAGATATAAATAATACAAATACATTTTGCTAAACATACATTCTAAGATTTTGATGATCGATGATTTAGAATTGTGTGGGAAATATATTATATAGGAAAAAAACAACCAATGATTAAAAGTATACATATTCATAACATATCATTAGATTAACAGCACATGTGGCATTTATACGTATAAAAATAACAATTTTTGTTTTTAATCTTACTTTAATAATTTCAGACGATCAGGTATTCATATATCTCAAAGTTATGAATTGTATTATTAACGCTGTCACTGGCATTTTTTTTTATTATTGACAAATATTATTTTTTTAATGTTATTCAAAAGGAAAAAAAAAATTTCAATCATTTGCAAATACAATTTTTTTTTTTTTTTTTTTTTTTTTTGACAATAATAAATACTCTTTGGATTTCATGTGTTTTTTATGTTGATTATTATAATACTTTTTTTGTTTTTAATTCTGCACTTGTGTAAACTGGAGTACGAATAGAATCCCTTATCGTCACTAAACGTTATAAAATATTGTTCTAAAGTGTACATATTATCAGTTACAATTTTTTTAAAAGGATTTTTTTTTTTTTTTTTTTTTTGTTTAAAAATAGTTTAAACATTTTCTTGTTACTGTTGTTTTTTTAAATTAAAATAAATTTATTTAACTGTGAATTGTCTGTTACAATATTCAATTATTTATTCTATATTTAAATACAAATATTTTTAACGCTAATTATACACCCACATTGTATGATGTGTGAATTTTTCATTTATTTTATTTTATATTTTTGAATTTTTATTCCGTTTGTTTGTTTATTTTTTTTTTTTTAAAAAAATTAAATTTTATATTTCTTATACACTAAATATTTTACGTTGCAATTATTATTTTCTAGCATTTCAATAGAAAAAAAATTCTTGTTTTAATAAAAAAATTTTTTCCATAATTCTAAAAATTTAACAAATAAAAAGAGATAAAAATACAAACATAATAATTTTATAGTAACAACATATAAAGTAAATGAGAAATTAAAAAAATTTTCCAGTATTTTATTGATTTTTATATATGAAATTGTAGATAGATATACTTTTTTTTAAAATGAGATTAGATGATAAATTGTTTTGTACAGCTTATAAAATTTAATATTTGATATAATATCTGTTATTAATTTTTGATTCCTGAATTAATTATTTTTAATTTTTTTTTTTTTTTTCTATTCAATATTTATTTAAAATGTTTAATTAAAGTCAATCTTAAGTAACTTCTTGGCAAGTGATCTCTAAAAATATATCGTATAAAAATTTTTTGTTTTTATATTGTCGATGATATCAAGGTCTTTACTATAATACAAATTTGAATATTTGTCATCTTTTATGTACATACGTATATATGTACATATATTTACATGCATGTATACATATTAAATTACTTAAATGTATACTTTTATGTGTGTTGTCCTCCACCTGTCGTATTTAATTTTTTATATTTTAAAATTACATAAACAAAGTATTCGGAAGATAACTGCGCTTCCGTTTAATAAAAAGCAATTATGTGTCTGTATAATTTTGTGTTCACATGTATATATATATGTTCATGAATTTTATATACAAACAAAAGTATACTTTTATTCATACAAAAATTATGAAAGAAAATTGTATAATACAAAAATGACTAACGAACTTTTATATACGCTCTCTTATATATATTTAAAAAAGGAAGGTATTTTATATATTATTTGATATTAAAAATTTGTATAGTACATACACAAAAAATATATGTAAATGTGATAATAGGTGAAGATCACAATACCGGAAAAGATTTTTATTTCATTTTTATTTTATTTATTTTTTTTTGATTTTTGTTATTCAAATTTATACTATTAAATAAACTACAAATGTATATATCCACTAATATTTAGATAATCACGTGTGCATATATAAATTAATTTGGTCATTTTGAATTTTTTTTTATTTGTTACAAAAATTCATTTCGTTTGTATTCGCTATTTATTTATATGAATTTTTCATTATAACGGTATTGTAGGATTACTCAATATTTCAAAAATAAAATTAAAAGTTTGATATAAAAAATATAGGAATTTAAATGTACATACATGTGTATGTATATTTATATATTTTCAAATTATTATTTATATGTAGGTATTTCATTTTGATTGAATTAACATTTAAGCAAATAAATTTAATAAATAAATTTATGTGAAAAAATTTGATATTGATTTAAAATGTTTAATAAGTTTTGAATTAAGTGATTCATATTAAAAAAAAAAAAAATTCAATTAAAATTCCTTTTACCTTCAGTTGAATTTCATACAGTAATATTATACAATGTGTAAATATGCATACAGAATAAAAAAAATGATTTTCTTTTTTTACTTTGAAAATTTAATTGTTAATTTTTTATTTATAGTATGTATGTATCCTGCGTAGCTAATTTAGTAAAATTTACATTGCATTAACGTGCTTTCATAAAAAGTTTTTAACTTCATGGCATTTAAATCTTTCGTTTTGCTTGCATACCAAAATATTATTTCTACCTTATTAAATGCGTGTGCATTTAAATTTGTTTTTGTTTTCCCTTTTAAATATTTTTTAATTTTTATTTATCCATTAGAACGTTAACAACATTAAATCTTTTTTTTTTTACACCTATTCGCTTTTTTAATATGAACATTTAAATTGTAATTTATATGTGCTGAACTATGTACATACAACATATTTCATGTATAATATAATCCACGAATGTACATAATGTCTTAAAGTTGAACAACAAGTCTTTGAATTTTATTCTTCGTTTTCCATTTTTTGTTTTTTATAATTTTAATTTTCATTCCTGATATTAGAATTCATAAACATATATTACAGGATAAACAGGATTTTGCGAATATTACAAAATAAAATAATAAAAATGAAAGAATGTATATTTATTTGTAAGATGTATGAAGATGTTTATCATGTATGTATAGTGTAAAATAAAAATAACAAGTATTAGCATATTATATCGCAAAATTTTATAGAAACTGTGTAAAATGAAACTAAAAAAAAAACTTGAACGAGTTTTATAATGTTTCTCTATGATTATTATTAATGCAAAATATTTTTATTTTATGCATTATCCCTCGTTAATTTAATAAGTACTATGTCGATTTTAAATAAGGGAATACATTTTGTAACCGTTATCATTTAAAAATTTAAAAACAAATAAAAAATATGTATATACATCTGTGACATTTTTTTTCCCCCTTTCCAATCAAAATAAAATAAAAACAAAAAATTTAATTATAGTACATATTTAAATTATAAACAAACCTTGATTATTGTCATCATGATGATCATAACGTTTATTACGTGATACCAATGATAATGGTTCATTATTTGATGTCGGTGATGATGGACTTAATGGTGGTACTAATCTATCCTCATCCTTATTTAATAGATTTTGTGCTTCTAATAAACGTAATTGTTGCTGATGCAAACGATTTTTTATTAGAAAAATTTTCGGCATTTTGATGAAATTTTTTTAATGAATTATTTTACGTAATATACAAATTAAAAATTTAAAAAAAAATTTGTAAATGTATGAAATAATCCTTTTTTGTTTTTTTTTTTTAATTTGTTTCTTAAAATGTTAAAAACATTGATGATTATTTTTCATTTATTTCGATATTGTAAAACATTTTTCAATCATTATTATAAATTAACATTTTTTTTCCTTCTAAAACATTTAGGTATTTGGAAAATATCAATCCTTTTTTTTCACAATTTTTTTTTTTTTTTTTTACTTTCACTGTTCAATAAATAATTTATTTATTAATTTTAGCACTATTTTAAAAATTCTATAAATACTTTTTTTTTAAAAAAAAAAACTTCACAAATAATAAAAATGAACAATAAATTTTTACTTCTTCCTTTTAAATTTGAAAAAATAGTTAAACTTTTCTAAAATCATAATTTTTCACAATTTTCATATCCTTTTATATCAAATTCATATCTCAATAAATTTAACACAAATATTATAAAAACTTAAATTTGCACTGATCGAAAAAATAAAAATTAAAAACAAATATATGTATATATTCCGACAAAAAAATTTTTCACAGATATCTTTTGTTTTATTATTTCAATTAAAAAAAGAAAAAAAACTTTAATTATTAAATTATTTATTTAAACAATTTATTTAAACAATATAAAATTGTGAACTGTTTTACATTGAATAAGTTTAAAAATTTTTCATTTCAAATTGAAACGGCATTCAAAATGAATTCTATAAGTAAAAATTCTTAAATGTTAGATCATATGATCAATTTTAATTGTACAATACCTGGATTGTACATATTATATTGGAATGTTGTTGAAATATAAAAAAAAAAAGGAACAAACAAAATATATATATAAATAATAAATAAATCGCGTGTATCCTCAATGGCTGATAATCTCTTACTGTACTCATGTTGTCTATATTCGAAGTCAGTTAGTCTCAAAAACGTTGAAAAAACACGGTAAAGGTAAAGCTGTTTATCGGTTAAAGCTGATCACTAACTTACTTTATTCTATACTGTTGTAATACTGTTTTTAATGTTGTTGTTATTCTTCTTTAATTCTTTTTCAGTTTTTTTTTTTTTTTTTTTGTTCATGAATAACACGTTTGTGTTTTTTCTTTTTTTTTTTTCATCAAATTTTTGTTGTTGGTATTTCAATTTATAAGTATCAGCTCACACAACACACATCAATGTTATATTTCTTCACAAACACCTTAACATTAAAACAGTTTTATCAAGAGCAACAAATATTACGCAAAACAACAAAAACAATATACAATTGTAGTATTATAGGTATATTGTATAAAAAGTAATGAATGATAATGAAAAAAAAAAAATGAAACAAACATACATACATATTATTTTGAATACTCATTTTTAATTTTATTTATACATATATAGTATGTACATTACTTCAACATTAAAAAACATACACAAATATTTTCATACCTTTTATTTATTTATTCATACATGCATAATAGATAAAATATCTATGTGAATTTTTATATGATCGTGTGAATTCAATAACAGAGTCAAGGTAGAGGTAGCAGTACTTATACAACACAAATAAACATTTTTCATAAACACATATACCGTCACATACAGGTATTCCATATAATCATATTTATTATTTACTATACGTTATATACCAATAATACCGGTAAGCTCTTTTTCGTTTAACTTAAAATATTTTGCTTAACGCTTGAATATATCTGGCATACCTATCAGTTTTATAGAGTAATGACTTCAGTTATCGTACCTGATCGAAATTTCTTTTATCATTAAAGTGATTTAACACAGATGATCATTAGAAAAATACGAATAATTGATTACTGCAAAATTTCATTAAACGTATAAAATAAATTCTATTTTATAACTCTATTTTCTAAGCCATACCGATTACGATTTTCACTGAGTGGATGTTTAATCTGTCGAAGTCTGATTTTAATTCATTGATCAATATTTTTCAAATTTTCTGTACCTTTTCAAAGATTTCTATGACGTTTTACCTGTATAACGTTTTTTTTTTTTTCAAAGTTATTTGCGTTCATATATTGTGTATTCAAGACTATGATCAACCAATAATTTGATTGTGCACACCTATGTTTATATTATATACATGAGAAAAACACCTATACAAATAAAATTATGTTAGTATATGTAACATACATTTTTATTTATAATTCATATGCGAATAGCTTTTACAGCTATCTTTGCGATTGTATTCTAATGAAATCATTGGTCATAACTGAAAATTGTTCTCTTCAATTTTTCATGTATGTATATGTGTACGTATAAAAAACTCAGGTGAGATAAATATAATACGCGGAGAATTTTGAAATTCTTTCTTGTCTCCTTTTATTATTTGTATTTTTGTTTTTTGTTTTTTTACTTTGAGTTAAATTGTTAAAAAAGAAGTAAAAGAAAACATTTCTTCTCTCTTATATTTTATTTTTCGAATATTCGTATTTTTACATCATTTACCATATACATACATAGAACGTTGTTTTATAAAATTTTGAGTATAAATTTTAGTATTTTATGTATTTGAATCTCTCATCATTTTTTCATACCTGTTTTACCTGTTTTTTGTTATAAAAATGTATGTATATACAAATAAATAAAATGATATTCTTCTTTTAAAAAATCAGCTAAATATATGTATGTATAGCTATGTACATATATCATAGTATTTTTACAGGTACAATAACAACGATAATTCAACTTGTTTATATGCTCATATATGCTATAGAAAAGAATTATGTTTATGAAAGAAGAAGAAAAAATTCAAAAAGCAACAAAAAATTACAAAAAAAAAAAAAAAAAATAGCGAAACGAATTTCTTACTTTATTTATTTATTTTTTCTAACATATTATTGCTTTGAATTGGTTTTTGGATTTTTTTGAAAAAGAATTTTGTTAATGATCTTGTGGGCTCTTAAATATATTATTTTCATTCTTATGGTACGTTATAATGTTGTGATTCAGTAATCTAATTTTTTTTTTTCTTTAATTCTTCTTTCTATTAAAATCCTTAGAAATGCATATATTGTATGTTTAAAGGTAATTTTTTTGTACTTTTTTGTTTGTTTTGCTTAGGGGTTTTAATTTGAATCGTATCTAAAATGTAAAGGTATAAATTTTAGTAGGTGGATTTTTTTTTTTTTTTCATTTTCTATATTCCTTTTTTCTTTTGTACAATGAATAATGGTTTCTCTTTTTTGTCATAGAAAATATTTAGGATTATCATCAGCATTCAACATACCTAGAGGTTATGGTCAGGAAATAGTAGAATTGTGTATTTCAATTGTTTATAAAATGTTTATTGTAGGTGGTAAAGAGATTATTAGAATTGTATGATTGTTAATTTTCGGCTTTGTTCTTTTCTTGAATGAAAAAAAAATAAAAAAACAAAACAGAAGAAAATTTTATTTAAGAGGGTATTGATCCTTACAATAGCAAAGTGTTGAATATAAAAAAAAACTGAAACAAATTAAATGTTGAATTGTCAATTACGCATGCAAATTTTAAAATTCATTGACATCAAATTAAAAATTTTTACACATATTAGTATATCTGTACTTATATTTATTTCTAATTGTAATTTTTCGAAATTGCTTTTACTCTTTTATAAGTCAACTTTCTTCTTTTATTTTTGTTTTTGAAGTAGATATCCGGATTTTGAAAATATTTTAAATATTTGTTTTTTTCTTTTAAATTTTTTTAATTTTAAGTTTAATGTAATCATTGTAATCGAATCTTGATACAAAAGTAATAAAGAATTTTTTAATAACTAACATAGCAACAGTTAACACCTATAACAATAATATTATTATTATATTAAAAGTGAAATATTTAAAGTAAAAAAAAAAATATGCAAAAAATTAATGATATTTACCATGATTTTTGTGATTAGTATAGCGCTAGATTGCAATATTATCCAACTGAAGATACTATGAAAAAATATGAAGAAGAAATTGAATACAATCCAAGATAACAAATTTTTTTTTTTTTGTTTTTCAAAAAATGCATAAATAAATAATAATAAAACAAAAGAAAAAGTTTATTATGAAACAACATGCAACAAAAAGTAACAACGAGAGGGTGGTAGGGTAGTAGCGGTAATAGTATATGATTGGAATGAGAGTGAAGCCAAACATTTATACTGTTTGTATGTATATAAAAATACACATACCTACACATTATAATTTATGCAATATCTGGTGTTTATAATAATGCTGGTTTTGTGTACCATGCAATTTTAATGTGGTTGCAAATACTATTTATACGTACTCAATTCAGTACAATTGAACGTAATGCAAATGCAATGCAATATATAAATATCGTGTAGGTATATAATATCATTAGACTCTTATTAAAAATCAAACCACTGATATAAGTATAAAATGTTAGCTGATTGTGACCGGCATTGTGATACAACTCTGACTTTGGTATATATAGTCGACAATCAGTCTTCAAGTTGAAGATTTGGCCTAGGCCTTCAAAGAACTTCTCATTGCCATATAATACAAATGTATGTAAATATATGTATGTATGTATGTATGTATTTATAATAATGATAGATATATATTTTATGTAGACTTTTATACATGTACATAATGCAATATGTTCATTTATATGCCTATGCTTGAGGTATTTATTGTTGTATTATTACGTGAGCTGTGTTATGTCGCGATCAATAAAACTATACGGCGACTAAAATCAACGGTTTGTGTCGTGATTTCAAGTAATTTTTGTTACTTCTTATTACATGAGGATCACACTATTCAAATATGCACCAGGGTACATTGTACTACACATTTATTTTTGAATTGAATGGATCATGGATGAAAGTTGATTGTATTACCACAATATAACATGTAGGTTTTGAAATTGTACAATATAAAATAAAGATATACAATATCATAATAACAAAAAATGATAAAAATAAAATGCTTTGTCATTTTACATAAGACTTTCTCATTCTTTCAGGTGGTTTATTACATACTCTTTCATTTGAATATGTTTCAAATTCAAAACATAAGAATAAAAATAAAAATTGCAAAAAATGAACATTGAAAACATTTTAGAAATTTTAATGTATATTGTATACAATGCACATTTTGTATTTGTTATTTAAGTTGTAATCTCAACCAGCATCATTAGTTTCCGGCTAATATTCATATGAGGCTTCAATATTAAGCAAATACCTATATGTATATGTAATCAAAACAGACAATAATATACAATTATTACACTAAGTCCATGTAATATGGTACAATGTTGCATGGATGATGCAACAAAATCTAGTAATGATGAGGATATTGATGCTGCTCTTACTAGATGATAATGATGATGATGATGATGATGATGTTGGTGATGGCGATGGAGATACATTTATATATTACTTGCATAAAACCTATACACAGAAATAATTACGTATATACATCATATTATAGGCAACTAAATACGTGTATAACCATAGAAATATTTAATATGAGAATACCAATTGCAATAGAAATAAATCAACAAATAAAATAAAAATATAATAAAATTAAGAAAAAATATTTGTACGCTTATTAACTTATGGAATTTCATTTGAACATAAAATTGAATAAAACAGCTTTATGAATTTTGTTTGTAGATCTTGTATTTACCAGTGTAAAATGAAGGTTCTTAATGTTAAATGTGCATAGAATACAACTTTTAAGCCGTGACTAAGTACTTAGAAATATCTTGTGGGCACTTATGTATTACTTGAGTATATGTATGTACATTGTACACGTATACATTAAAAAAATGAAAACAATAGAAAAATGTATATGAGTCTAGAAAAAAATAAAATAATAATAATAATAAAAAAAACTTGCTACATAGCAAAAAAAAAAAGTTCTACTATGAAGTTCGAGACCGTAGAATTTTAAATTTACGGCTGACGGAAAACAATTCTTTGTACATTAGAGTACGTGAACACGTACAGAACTGTATATAGGTATAAAAACATAAGGAATAACACAAATAATGAATTAACAAAGCTAGAAGAATATTCTTGTAACATATGTATACAATTGTGTACATCGAAAAAAGATACAATTTCTTCCTGTGTTTCTTATTTATTTAAAGGATTTCCTGTTTTGTTGTACATATTTATGTAATATGTTCTAACAAAGATTTATATTATCCGTCACAGTTAATTTTAAGTAAAATGTCATGAAAACAATTTGTTGCATTCAATTTATAAATTATTTTGCATAAATTTAATGCATATACGAAGAAATATAAAATATACTTTAAAACAATAAAATAAAACAAAATAAAATGATTATGTAAAATTTTATAATATACTGAAATTAAATTGACCACCCAAAGATCATTGATTTAATTATATGATACATGTAGGCTAATGAAATAAGTTTTTTTAATTAAAAGAAATTTTTTTTACGATATGCTCGAAAGAATCATCTCTGGTTCATTTACATATGAGATTTAAATTTATCATAAATTAAAATGTTGAATTTTTTTTTTTTTAAATTTAAAATAAAATATGTGCAGAACGTCGTCTACCATAATTAAACGATAGAAATGCTAATTTTGCTAAAACAAAACAAAGTAAAGAAAATAAGAGTTTCTAAAATAAAATTTGTTTTAATTTTGCTTTTTTACTACAAAACACAATTTTGTGTAACATTGAAGATTACTGTTTTTTTTTTTTTAAATTGAAATTTTTAATCACAATTATAAATGTCGGCAACTATTAACACCAGCATTCCCATGAAATTCATCTTAAAATCCGAAAGGGTGTATTATTCTTAAAACCCTTGTAAAAATGAATGTCGTCTTAAATATTAAAACCAAGGAAAAATACAAAATATTTCACAAAATTTTATTTGAATAATAAAAAATATAAAAAAAATCCTTAAAAAAAGGGTTTTTTTTCAAGGTTACATCAGTTTATTAATTTACCTGAATTCTAATTTCATATGCACATTCCGCCATAAAGAAAAATTCAAAATATTACATCATTGTTCAGATATCGTAGTTATAAAAATTTTACAGATATTTTGAAGATTAAAACATTTACAGTGATTTTAATGACTTAAAAGGATTACCAAATTTATCCTTTTTCAGCTCTAAATCCAGTTAAATTCATTATGAAATTATCTGAAATTCTGTGTTTTTTTAATTTTTACGTCTTATTTTCTTTCATAAACAGTATAATATCTTACAATTTCATTTTATTTATTTATTCTTTAAATGAACAGTTTTTAGATAAAAATTTAAAAAAAAAAAATAACACCACCACCTACCATTTTTTATGAGTACAGAATCAAATAATTTCTTTTTTAAAAAAAAAGAGAAATGCATTAATAATATATTAAAAATGTTTACAAAAGCTCTCAATATATAAAGTCTTAAATGACATTAAATTAATCATCACCAAAAATATCAGTAAAGATAAAAAAATCGACGTTAATAATTTTATGAGAGCAAAGCACTGTAAAAATCAATTATATTTATATATTTTGGATGACATTTATTTTATTTAAAAATATTAACGATGACGCCAATTTGTTTATAATAAATATAAAAATTTCCGTTTTTTTTTCCATCATTAATGTATTAAATGAATGAATTTGTAAGTTCGTAAACAACCCTAATTTGATGTTATTTTCAATTTTTAAAAATAAAATATCTTGTTGTTTTTTTTTCACAGTTGGTAATAATTTACGACAATTCTTTTATAATGATTATATATGTATGCCACAGAGATAATGCAATAAAAATAAGATACATTTTTCTGTTGTAAATTTTTTTACCATTTATGTTCATGCATTGACAAAATTAAATGCCCACGCAAAAGAAATTTTAATTTATTCATATTTTCTTTTAATTTTATATTTTCTTTTAATTGCTTTACAAATATCAAAATAAGTAGAAAAATACGAAGAGAATAAAAAAAAAATGCATTTATCGTGTGTTAAATTATTTATGAATATGAAATTTATCGGTTTATATGTATTTACGTATTAAAGACGTATTTTATACTGATCTATATTTTGTTTATTCAACTAAAAATATAAAATTCATAAATAAGAATTTTAAATTATTATTATTCTGTTCTTTTGTGAAAATGAAAATTACTCAAGTTACTTGCTTAAATCTTTTGTTTGATGATTTCAATGCAGTCAAACAAAATTTGTAAGAAAAATGTTATACTAACAGAAAATGTTACATTAACAGAATTCTAAGTATACCGTATCATCAATATAATTCAATTTCATATTTTTTTGTGTATTTTGAATGTACACAAAATATGGATCAAAAAATCAGATTTATGTTTTTTGTTTTTTCATTTTTTTTGAAAAATATCACAGATAAACAGTAAATTTAACTCTTTTAAGAAAATTGAAAATTTGAACAAATTAATTTTTATATGATAATAATATCATTTATAAGTGAAATAATAATAAAACAGCTATTCTTTTCAAAATTGAATACATTATATACTTTAAAAATATACTTTCAATTCAATTGAATATTGTGAAGAATAAAAGAATATATTGTGAGAAAATTATATAATAAATAAAAGTAGATTAATTTAAAATTTTCTACATTAACATGAAGATCCTTTGTAGTACAACGTTTTAACATACAAAAAAAAATGTCATTCTTTTGTTATTTAATTGTAAAACTTCATTATCACCATAAAAATAAAGTTTTATTTATTTTAGATTTTATTTTATTTTATTGTGAAATTTTAATCAATTTTTTTAAACTAAAATTATTTATTAAGATTATACTTAATGAACATCAATAAATTAGGTAAGATTGATTTTATCATTGTTATAAATTTATTATAATATAAAACCTAAATACATATAACTAAAACTGTATGTAGTAAAAATTTTTTTAAAAATTTTCATTAAAATTCTATAAAAGAAAATAAAACGTAATAATAGTAACAAAAGAAAGAAACTTTTTTTTTTTTTTTGGCTAAAAAAGTTTGTACTTAAATGTTTTCATATTCAAATTTTATTTTATGTTTGCACACATTCAAATCAAGTATATTAGTTGAATAAAGAAATATCAAACAAAAGATTTTTTTTAAATAATTATAAATCCTTTCAATAATAAATTAAATTAACAAAATTAATTACAGAACACCAAAAGAATTTTAAGAAAAGAAAAAGTGGTAATGAGAATTGAGAAAATTCTATTGTACACTTGATCAAGTTTTCAAATCTTTTTTTCTTTTCTTAATATTATGTTCTAACATTACTTGAAAAATTTTAAAATTCGTAATTTTGTTAAAGGCTGATTAAATTATTTACCTAATTTGTTTAATTGACTTAATCGGGATGTTATCGTCTTCTTGTATGTTCAACAACACATATATACATATGTATGTCTCATTTTTTTCCTTTGTGCCACTAAACTAAAACTTTTATAATAACCATAAATTCATATATTATATTCAGCAATATAGTGCCTATGAAAACTATAAAAACGCGAAGTATGTATTACAAAACGTATTTCATTAAAATTTAAGTAAAATTTATTTCAAAAACAAAAAAAAATACATAAAAATAAAAAGCCACTAAGCACATACATATGTATGTGTGTTCAGGTATGTACACGTGATTTTCTTCGAGAAATATTTTGTTTTACAATAATAATTTTCATTATTTATAATTTTTCATTATTGTTTTATAATAACATATTTTATTATTCATTCATTAATTTAAATGTAGATATGTATACTCATGAGTAAATTAAAAGCTTATTTTGCAGTTGTTTTTTTAATTGATAGTCTTATTGTTTTTGAAATAAAAATTGAGAGAGAAAAAAAATTTATATTTTTGTATTGGTTATTTTTTACGGGGTTATTGACATTGATTACTGGAAATATAATCGAATACAATTTTTTAGTTAATTTTTGTCAATTTGTATAATTTAAGATTAAATGAAAATCTCTTGTAAATTATGAGAGCTGAAATTATTATAGATTCATGAAAAATTCAAATTTAATGATTTTATTTTTAATATTTATAGAAAATTTGTTATCATAAAAACAAACAAAAGATTTAAGCGAGTAACCTGATTAATTTTATGAGGAATATTTAATGTGCACATAACTCAAGTGTTTTTTCAGGCAATATATTTTTTTTATGGAAAGGTCCTATTAACGTTATAATTCTTGTTTTATTTTTCATTTATTTTTTTTTAACGTTGTTCTGTAATTTATAACGTTGTTTTGGTCTGCTCATAAATGAGGTACACATTTTTTTAAATCTTTAAAGTAAATTTTAAACTTGATTATCTGTGTAATGTCAAAAAATTATTTACAATTTAATCAAAATTTTTTTTCTATATCCAGATGGTTTATTACCGGTTGTGATTATCATAATAATTTTATAATCCTTTTATAAGTTAATGAACAAATATTCAAAAGGTGTTCATGTGTTTCTTGTCTAGTATCAAAATAATATTAAATTAATTTTTTATTTGTGATAAAATAAATTTTGTTCTACATATTTTGGTGCATGTTGAGAGTTAATTTAAAAATTTATAATAATAACAAAAAAGTATACATTAAAAAATAATGAAAATGTTGTTTTAAGTAGATGAAAGGTTAAAGTTAACTTTTCAAAAAATTAATTTAAAAGATTTTCAAAATATTACAAGCAATTATTTTTTTAGCGGTTTAATTTATATATTCATTTGTTTTAACATATACATATAAATATTTTAAAGTAAGATATTAGCAAAAAAAGAAAATATTATTATAACATTATCAATTTTTTTTTTCTTAAATTGTTTTTATTATCAAATTTATTATTAAATTTATATATTGAAAATTTAAGTTTAAAAATAGATTTTTTGCTTATCTAGTAATGTTTAATGTGTACATTATTTATTTGTACGTTCACAAATCATGAATTATTTTATATTAAATCATTTTTTAAATACCGTTTCGGTTGTTTTTCATGTTTTTAATATTTTGAATGTTTTTTTTTTCCCCACTAAATATACGTATGAAAAGACAGATAATGTAAATATGCGCAGATTATAATAAGATTTTCATTTAGAAAAAAAAAAAAAATTAAACAGAAAATTTCATGCTGTTATGTTTAAATCAAATCATCACCGGAACAGCAACTATTTGAAAATTTTTGCAATTCGTATTACTTTATTTTAAAAGATTAATGCACATATACAAATTTACAAAAATACATACATATGTATATATAAATGTATGAGAGCTGTAAATTTCACATAAATAAATATCAAATTTATAATACTGTTAACATATAGGGAAGTATAATTATAAAATGAAATTGATTCCATAGATTCAGGAACAAACTGGATATTTATGCCATGTTTAATTTTTTACACTTCTATTCTTTAACGGTTTGAAACTTTTAAATTATTATTATTATTATTTCTTTTTTTTTTTCATTAAGATTATTATAAAAGGAAAATTAAACAGAAAAAAATTGAGTAAAATAAATCCTAAGAAAGAAAATTATGTAAATAATTGAAATAAAAAAAAAATTTTTTTTTTGACGCTTTCAGAGAGGATGTTCGTAAACTGTCTTACATGCACATGAAATCCAATCTAATCGAATTGATTTCATCTTCTTATAATGTACACACACATACATATATACATATATGAGTTGCATTTACAGATTAAAAATAAAAATTGAATGTTCTTGGCAGGTCAATGCAGATTATCGTGTACACATAAATACATATGTACATATATACATACGTATGTAAGTTATGATAATTGTAAATTATAATCAAAACTAACAGTATACAGTATAATGTATACGAATCTATGAAATATTTATTTGTTTGATAATTTTACTATTATGTGTACATACATATGTTCGAATGTGAAAAATTAACACGTCCAGTTTGAGTATCATTATTGTACAAAATAATATTTACATGCATTTTGCATTGCACCGTTTTTAAATTGTATGAATATGATAGATTTGAAATTTATTAGTACATGTAGATGTATGTATGTCAAGACTTACAGATTATGTGATCTGATAACTTTTATAAGTAAAATGCTCATATGTATGTAAAACACAACTCCTGATTTTTTTTAAAAAAAAAACTTTTTTTTATGTACACATCATAGATACATGTATGTACATTTTTGTTAATGCTACCGCTGCTTAAACTGACAAAGATTATGATGAGGATAAGTAAATTTGTTTTTGTATTCCAATTGAATATGTAAGAACTTGAAAGCAAATAAAAGGTTTAAAAAAATAAAGAAAAAAAAAACGATTACATAAAAATATAGAACAGGAAGAATTTTTCATTTTTGCATTGAACTGAACATAAGCATTAAATAAAGAGCATTTCTTAGCTAATTGAAAAAGAAAATTAAAATTTCATGTTTAGTTTGAGATATACATGTGAGAAAAATTAAAAAAAAACAATTAATGATATAATTAGATATGAAATAAATTTAATGCACTTCAGAAAATATGTAATTGAAAAACAAAATAGTAAGTAGTTTGAAATTTTATTGATTTATTAGTAAATGAATTAATTGTTTTTTTTTTTTTTAATCATACATATTTTTTTTTTTAATACAAAATGTTATATGTATATATTGCATAAGACTTTATGTGAGAATTTTGTTAATGTTAATGAGTTCAATGACCAAGTGTATAAATAATACATACTACAAAAATACATACAAATGCTTTTAGATACATTTCGGCTAATTTTTTGTGCATACGTTTCTCTATGTACAAATTGTGAATGTAAATGTTTGCCTTTATAGAATGATAATGATGATATGTTAAATTAAATCAAATTTAAAATTATAAAACATTTTTGCTTTGTTTTTTATAGAATGGTGTCTGATTATAAATTAGTAAGGAAGTAAAATATAAATTTGAATAATTTTTCTAACATAGTGTATGAATATCTATGTGTGTAAACTACAAAGAAGAATATTTTATACAGATTATATTCGCAAATTTGAAATTATGTATATACAAACATTTTATAAAATGTTATTAACATTTTTGCCATATGAAAACGTGTATTTTTGTATACGAGATTTTTTTGTATTATACATATTTATGCTAACATGTACGTGTATATACATTGAAACATAGAATATTTATTTTGTATCTTATGGTATGATAGTACATATCTCACACATAATACGATACAAATAGTGGTAAAATTTGCATTTTCAATAGAAAACCAAAAAAACAAAAAAAAATAAATAAATGTGTAAAAGAAACTGCTACTATCCTTAGTCCAGAATACCAGAAATTACGTGATTTGAAATCGTTATTATAAAATATTATAAAAAATAAAGAACAAAAACGTTCAACAAATATTGTACGTTAAAAATTTATTATAATTTTATTTTTTATTATTTGTCATTTTTTATCATCATTTTCATATCATACGTGTAGTTGTTGTCGTCGTTGTTGCTGTCGTTATTGTCATTGTCATTTTGTTTTATTTTTTATCGTTATATGATTGTCGTTGTCAGTCATTTATATTTAATATTTTTGCTTACCTATTTCTATTCGTTTATTTTAGTACATGTATTTGTTTGTTTGTTTGATTTTTTTAAGACACAGTAGAAGTCAACGATCATATTATTAACATGTTAACCATAATCGACTAACTATAATAGGTAATGTTATGTACTGTACATTTTGCTTTTTATCAGTCTTGATTTAAATTTTTTTTTAACTTTGTTTGTGCTTGTATTTGTTTTCCTTAAAAATTAAAAAAAAAACAAACATAATTTTACCAACACCATCACAGCATTTTTTAAAATATTTTATACATTATACATACATATGTACATATGTATGTATATATTGACTATATACCTTGTATATTCGTACATAGTCAGTCAGTGTCGCAAAATAAAACAGTTATCATAAGCTAATATTGAGGTGAGACTAGATATGAAAAATAAACGTGTATTATATATATTTATATATGTAAAAAATTAAACACATACATACCTATATAGTTCATTTAGTCGCGTCAATTTGTTTAATTTATGCTAAATTTTATGTAGATAATAATGATGATTACGATGATGATGATGGAGATGGTGGGACAATATGACTTTATATACTATAATATTAAAATGGTAAACTAGTATTTACTACATATGTACCTACATATACATACATATTTAAATGTTCATATACCATGTTTACGTTACGCATGAAACAGTTGCTAGCTAATTTTTGCGTTTACTTGAAGAAATACATTTATTCACACATATAATAAATATTATTTTGATCGTATACAGAAGTCGATGATAATGATGATGATGGTCGTATATGTCCATGAATATCAGGTAAAATGTATATGCGATGACCATTTTATTACTATATGATCACGTATGATTACTTTATTGTATTTAATTCATTTTTGGAATAAGAATTTCACAATTAAATATTACATATGTATTATATTTGCTACGAATGTATTTTTTGTCTTTATTTAGATTTGAGAGCTGTAATTTCGTTTTCAAATCATTTTGTTAAAAAAAAAAAAAAACAAAAAAAAAAAATGACCTCTGTTTAAGAGTTAACAGATTTTATGATTTTGTTCTAAATATTTTTATTTTAAAAATCTTTGAAGAAAAAAGATCTATTTTTGGTTTTAAAACTAGTTTTCATTTTGTTTATTTTGTAACATAAAAATTTCATGTTTACATGTTCTTAACAATTTTAAGCTCATGCAATTTTTGTACATATCGAACGGACATACATATTTGTACATTCAAGTAAGCAGTACATTGTAGGTATGTATGTAGTAATTTGCAAAAAAATCTAAGATACAAATTTCTTGATAAAATTATTACAAGAAAACATTTTAAAAATTTGTTCATATAAATTAATTTATATAGTAAAAAATTTTAAGTTACATGTGTATATGGATTTTTGATAAATTTATTGATGTGTAATTTCCTTTTTTGTTTACACACAAATTTGTCATTGATTTAATTTATCGATAATAGAATAATGTTTTTAATACTCAGGGTTATTTTTTTTCCGTTAGAATAATTCAAAGAAATTGAAAAATCTAATAGATCCTAATATAGTCAGTCACACATTTAAATTTGTATGTTTTTTGAGTTCGCCTTTTTTTTTCTTTAAATCAAAATCATTTTCTTCTTTTATTTAAAAAGGTATATAATATATTATGTATGCGTATTGATTTATTGGGTTTGAAATATATATTATGTTTATATTTATGATATCTCAATTTTTAAATAAATACGATTTGATTGAAGTAAAAATTTCCAAAATAATCTCAAACAAACCTATTGATATTGAATCAATTTACAATTTATAGCATGTTCATATTTGTACAAATATATTTTGTATGTATGTGTAAAACAATAATAAAAAAATCAAGTAGGCAGTATACTTCAAATTTATTGAATTAGAATTAGTATTTGAGAAAAAATTATAAATTTCATAAATTTTGAATTATTACTTTTTAATTCAAATGAAAATACAACAAATACTACATCAGTAATTGAATTATGTTTATGATGAAATTTTGCAGAGATGCGTAGATTTATTCTAGAAAAAGAAAAAAAAACAATTTTTTATCTACATAACATACATATGTATGTACATTGTATTGTACTTTGCCATAACATATACGTATGCACATATGTAAAATAAAACATAAGCCAAACCATAGCTGATTTATTAAAGATAATTATAATGAAATAAGCAAATTGAGAATGGATCAAGAGTAATCATTGACCATAACGCATTATCATCATTATCACCATCGTCTTCATCTTCGTTTCCAGCATTATATCAAAATAAAAATTGTAAATGAATTTATTTATTTATTTATTATTTACATTACATATGTACGTATAATGCATTATGCATGTTTATAGAACATACACTCGTACATTTATACACATATAACGTCATATACATATATATAGAAAAATTATATATTTTGTACTTTTGAATAAAAAGAACAATAATTTTTTTTAATTGTGTTTTTTTATTTACTTTTTTAAGAAAATGAAGAAATAAATTAAATAATTAAAACATGTACGAAGCATGTATACACATTTTTAAGTGAAAATAAAAATGAAACAAAAATGAAAATTTACTTAAAATTAAAGAAAAAATAACGGATAACCAAACATAATTACAATATAAAATAGTAAAATTAAATTTTATTTTTCGTTATTATTTTTGAATAATAAAGGTTAATTTAATAAAGAAGAAATCACCCATAATTAGGTCACATACATATACATACATATATGCATATGTACAATAGGAAAATTCATAAATCATAATTCATGGATAAATATTATTACACCACAATGATTCTCTCAATTTTATTTAATTATCATTAAAAATATTAAATTGAGTATGACATGATAAATAAACATACAAAAACAAACCAAAAAACAGAAGATGGGAAAATTATTCGAAAACCTTTAAAAATTTTTTTTTATTTAAATTAATGATAAACCTTGTACAAGTGTTATGTATAAATTGAATTTGATTCCATACGTATATGTCCGTAAAACAAAAAATAAAAAATATTTTTTTTTAAAAATCAGTTGTTTTTTTGTTAAAAATAATAAAGATCGACATTTAATTTTATGTATAGGTACCCATTTATAATATATGAAAACATTATTACAACAATTTTTTACCTACAATACAATTATGTATCTTACATACAGATAAAGGATTTTTTTTTGCTTCTGTTTTAATATGAAACTTTAATTGATTGTATTATTAAAATGAAACAAATGAAATAAAAAAAAATTAAACATGGATTTTTTATAAATGACATACCATTACTAACTTCGTTTTGACTTGTATGGATTATTTTTATTGTTTGATATCATTTTTAAGAAAATTTTTTTCCTTAATAAAAACAAAAGATTTAAGCGAGTAACTTGATGAAAAACTTTTTTTTATTTTTTTTTATTTTTTATTTTATAAAATAAAAACGATATAGAGATAATGAATTTAGAACAAATCAAAATCAATTGAAATTTTTTTCAGTAGAGGATTTATCTTTAAATCTCTACTTCAAACAAACTCAGGGGTTCGCAACCCTCGTTAAACTGTAGGTGAACGTATGGTAGAATCGTGTCAGAAAATCATCGTAATGATGATTAGGCCCTGGCTCACATTGAGCTGTTACGCCAAAGAAGATAGTGAGAAGATTTATTTTTTTCGTTTCTTAATTTAACTTATTTATTTCCAATTTTATAGGAAGTAGGTACATTCATATATGTATGTACTGATACCCTTTAGAATCTTTTGCAAATTATAGATTTTTAGTCAAATTATATCTTTTTTTTTTGATTTTCTAAAAATTACATATTCTGGACTAAACAAATTTAATTTCACGGATGATTAAGTACAACACTTGTCGTTATTTTAAAGACAAAAATAAATATTTAATCTTTTTAATAAACATTGTTAGAGAACAAAATCTAAGTGATTTTAAAAAAAAACCATCTTTTACAATTTTCGTAAAATCATTCATATTTTGCAATATAATTTATTTCCCGTCTCCATTATGTTTTTCTTTTGAATACTTCTACACTGAAATAAGTGAAAAATGATGTGATGATTTTTTCACATGAATTATAAATACACAAAAAATAATAATTATTAATGTTTAAATTAGTTTTTTAAGAGGTAACACAAGTTAAAATAAGAAAACGAATTAAGTTAAAAAAAAAAAATGAAAAAAAAGAAAATATTTGATAGTATAGAATATAAAAGCTTACAAAAGTTTGTAATCATCATCATCATCATCATCATTATATCGTTAGAAATATATTTATAACAATTTCTTGAATACTTTGTGTATCTTTACATCATTCTATCTTTATATGTATATTCTATTCGAATTTCTTAGTTCTTCTTCTTCATTTTTTTCTAGCTTAGCTTAATGTTATTTATTTATTTATTTATTCATGTTTTTCTGTAGAAACGTATTAAATTTTAGCTTTTATACATCATATCGAGTATACATAGATGAAGGAATATATATATGTGAATGTAAGTTCTTTGACCTTTGAAAAAATCGCGGCTCGTGTTTATTTTTTAAATATGATGTACACGTTGTAATACGCAATCATATGTACATTTTACTATATACAACCAAATTTTTTAAATAGTCTTTATAGCTTTAGATGTTCACTTTGAAAAAAATTTTTCTTTTGGTTTTTAAAGTTAAATTGAGTCGAATTATATTTCAAAAAAAATTTCAAAGATGTTTTCTTTGTGTTAGTTTGTTAAATTCTTGTCTAATGAGATGTTGAAATATACACTGAAAAAAAAAAAAAAACAAAAACACATATAGATGACAATCATAGTAACAATTAACGTATAAGAAAAAAACAAAACATAAAATTTTGTTAAATGAGTGTGTTTAATGTATCGTATATTTAATAAAATCCAATCTTTCACGAATTTTTAAACAGGTTTGTTGTTGTATTTTTTGTTTTAAATTCATATTTTTTAAAAATACTATAAAAATCTTTTTCAAGCGAAAAAATGAAAATGGAAAAATTTACTGGCAGAATTATTTAGATGATAAATTATATGCGACTATATGTCAAAATGAAGAGATGAATTTAAAATGTTCAAGTAAAATGTTTTTATTAATCATAAGTAGCAACATATTCCGTATGTACGTATTTTTAAAAAATCTATTTAGCATACAAACATTCGTATGTATACACGTATAAATTACATTATTGTACATAAATTTGTTTATTTAAAAAAAAAAAAAGATGATAAAAAAGTCAAATTTACTATTTAATTGGTATGAAAAGATTTAATTTGTCTTTTTCTTGGTTCTTTTCCTTTTATGAGCATACATAAAATTATTGTGACTAAAATTTATTACGTATTATATATGTATATTCGTTTATATTTTGTGTATGGTATGTTTGTCTGTAGTTAAATTATAATACAATAAGAAAATTACTTTGCATAAAATTGCCTACTTTTATGAATTGTTAAATATTATGTTTATTAGGTGTTTGTGTATTTTTATTTAAATGTTTACAATGATAGTTATTATGATAACGATGATGATGATGATAATAATGATTTTTATAGTTTTATTTTGATGGTATTTGTAATAATAACAATGATGATGACATTAACACAAAGAATAAATATTTTGATTATGTAATTACATTTAAATTTTAAAAAAAATTTTTTTTCATAGCATTTAAGTTTTATGTTTAATGTCAGAAGAATTTTTTTTTTCAAGCCTTATTATTTGTTTTGAATATATTTGATTCATTTGAATATTTTTCATACATATGTATGAACTCCTTGTTGTTGTTGTTGACTATAATTTTTTAAAGATATTTTGAAATTTTCATCTTCTTTTTTTTAACATAATTTTTGTCCGTTTTATTATTTGCAGTCTTGCAATGTGACCACTTTTGAATATTCAAATCTAAAAATGATTTATTATTTCTGTTAATAATCTTATATATTTCTTATAAAATTTTTTAGTTCTTCTACTTTTACTGATTAAATTTTTCTTATAAAAATAATTACATCCATTCACACGTATCACTATTTCAAATCTCTACATGACTTATACATATATCATTACAAATAATGCTTTATTTTATTCTTATTGTATTAATTATCCTTTGTAGAATAATAGCGGCATTATTTTACTATTTCATCGTAGAAATATACATATTTACTATGTATATTGTATGCATACATGATATTTCTTATATGTTATTGTGTATAGACCCCATTTTTAATAATCACAATGAATAATTATACTGTGCTGTTGTTCTTGTTATAGAAATTGTTATAAAATGTACATAAAATCATGTACATGATTGAATATATTCTTCATATACATATGTATATATATGTATATATGGTACATTTAGTAAACTTTTTAAACCTAGTGCCTGAGTAAAAATTAACTGGCCATCCTCTAGCGTTATTTCATTTTTCTTTCCTTACAGTTCCGTTCAAAGATTTAAAAAAAAAAAGTTTATATCTACCACTGTATCTCCGTCCATAATTCTGTTGTTATTATACTGGTCACTTTTTGTTCTTGTTCTTGTTAATAAAAATTTTATTTCATTCTGTGCATTAATCCGTTTTAGGTTCTACATACGTACGTATGTTGGTTAATATGACAGAATCCAATCAACAACAACAGAATATACTTTAGTCCTATATACATATGCATGTCTTAATATACGTGTCTCCAGGTTTCTGTGTGAAGATATCGGTATATTTATCCACGGTTCCATCATACTTGTACGTATTCGAACACACATAATGGGGGGGAAAAACAAAATTTTAAAATCTCAGAAAGAACAGAAATTACAGCAATATAGCGGTAGTAAAGTAAGTAAAGTATGTAAGGAAAAGGGAATGTTACGTATGTATGTAAAATGGTTGATTATGACCAATTGTGTTTTGTACCTTATTCATATGTTTCCATATAATACAAGTGTACACAGATCGACATACAATTTACTTTCAAGAATTTAAAACACGATCAACCATCCAGTACCTATAATGATGATGAAACGAAATCAATGCCCATTACGATTACCTTTTTACCTGTTATGTTTATATACAGATGTATGTACATAGTTGGTTAATTCTTCAATGTTGGTTGTATCACAATGTCCATCGTCATCTTTATATAACAATAAAAAATCAAAAGAGCTTTTAATTTTCTGGTAGAATGCATTCTACAATCTTCTGCATGATTATACTTCTTCGTATAAGATGGTAATGTTATTTTTGATTTTATGTGTTGGCGTATACATGTGTGCATGTTATATAGTTTATTGTACATTAATTGAGCCTATATAGATTATATTTTATAGATATATTTAAAATGGATGGATGAGTTCTTTTCCATCCAGAAGATAACGATGAAACGATTCTAAATGCCCTTCACCTTCGGATATACTACATGAATTTTATTTTATGCTTAATAAAAGAATAAAATAAATGAAAAAAAAAAAAAAAAACTATGTATACATACATATATTCGAAAATACCATAAAAAATAACAAACCAGAAAAGAAATATACATATATTTTATAGAAGGAATCCTTCTACTTTTTTGTTGCACAATCTGACCGATTGATGATGATGATGATGACGATGACTTGGTGCGGTGTAACATTCTTTATTTTATATTATATTACCTTTCATTTTCTTATTCTTTCTTTTCTTTTACTAGTACTATTAAAAAGTAGGTTCTTTTTGCTTATTTTTTTTTCTCCATGAAACAAATACATTTAAAATGTTTAAGTATATTTATATGTAGAAAATATGGATAACATTGCATTTGTAGTGGATGAATTTTTTCATACTTTATGATTATCATCATCATCATCATCAATTTCATCATTCACAGCAATATTATATGGTATATAGTATGTGATATAGTATACAATGTTGGGTATAATTTTGTATCATGCATTTACAATTTCAAGTTGTTTTTATTTTCATATTTCAGACGTTTTGACCATTTTTCTTTACATTTACAGTACATTATATCAAACAACATCTATATATGTATATAGATATGTAATTTTAAATTGTATATGTTTTACTTGTTTTTGTAGTTGTGTATGCATTCTATATTCATTATGAAAGTGTGCACTGTGCATACAATGTTGTCTCTCCACCTACTTACAAATGTATATCTAACTGTACTCAAATGAAACCAAAATGATACATTGACGACGACGAATTTGAAATCTTTTCATTTTTCTTTTCTTTTCTGTTTTTTTTTTTTTTTCGTTTTTTTGTTTTTGTATTATTCTTCATATTTTTTCTTTTTTAAATTTTATCATTTTTATTTTCGTTAAAGTTTTCACATTATTTTATTTAAGATTTATTTTTCTTTTCTTCCTGCTATTTTGTTTTATCTTGTATTCTTTAAAAAAACAACAAAAAAAAAAAAAAAATAAAAAAATAAAATAAAAAGATTAAAAAAACAAAAAATGAAGCTTCATAATTTAATCCTGTCCATCATGTTGATTTAATGCGACAAAATAAAATTCTAGAAGAAAAAAATTTTATTGTTGATTTACTTTGATTTTATCCTAAATAACAAAATTTGTATTCAAAATGTAATCGAAAAAACGCAGAATCGTGGCAGAATAATTATTATTATTATTATTATATGTGAGGTGATACTTAATTTATTATTTATTTATTCTTATAGTCTTTCATGTTTTTCCATTTTTTCTACGTTTTTCGCATTAACATTACTGTTTTTATTTTTAATTTTATTTTTATATCTTTTTTTTTTTTAATGATCATAGTTTTATTTTACTTTTTATTTTCTGTTTATTCTATGACAAGTGACAATTTATGTTGTACGTCCAAATATGTGAATAAAATTATGTGACTAAGGTGTAAAACCAGAATTTATCCAATTTTATTTCATAATATACTTGTTTTTGTATGTATGGATGAATGTACATACATTTCATATTTCTTAATAAAAAGAAAAAAAGAAGTTAATACCGTTATTGCAATGTTTATATTCGCATACAAATTTCATTTACGATAATTCATCATAATAAATAAAGTTGTAGTCTTTTTTTTTGTTTTTTATTCAAGAATATAAAAATAACTTTTACACAAGATAGAAGACTTATCTATTATATTAGAATTTAGAATGGTCAAGCACCACCAAAAAAGAAAACAAGAAAAAGAGTGTAAACGATCAGTTTTGTTTTTGTAGTTAATCGCAAAATAAAATGAAATTTTTTTTATGATCTTTGACCAAATTCGAGTCAAATGAACAAGATCACTGAGAATTCTACAATAAATAATGTAAGATATTAAGTTTAAGAAAATAAAAAATTACTATGATATATGATGACATAATGTACAATAAACCGAGTGAATACAACGAAAATAAAATTCACTTGTCGGTATCATTTTTGTATTTGAATAAAGTTTTCTTGTCGGATATTTTTTACAACTTTTCGGATTCTTCTTTTTTTTTCTTTTAAAACGCATAGGTAACTATTAAATAAAAAATAGGTAACGTAATGAACGAAACTATGAACAAATTTTGTGTAAAAAATAAACTTAGTCACAAATTTTTTTTTTTTTGGAAAATATCATTCTTTTCATTTTCTTTTTGGTTTAAGTAAAAAAAAAAACAAACTATAGATCGAATGTCATGAGAAAAAAAAAATAAAATGAACCAAACGTAAACATTTAAACTTACAAATATACAAATTGGTGAGAACATTTTCTTTTTCATTTGCTTACAAGTACGTGCAGGTAAATTAAGTAAAAAATTTTAATAAAAAAAAAAAGAATTCAAATTAAAATTCATAACGTAATTGTAGCTTTGTAATTATATCAGTAAAATTTTTGTGAAATATAATTTAGATTATTCTATATAGTATTACATGTATTTGAAAATATCACTAATTTGAGATTTTCAATTTTTTAATTTTCATCAGTTTCGTCAAATCATAAAAAATTTCCTATTAGCCACAATATAAATTATCTTTCTTAGAAAGTGTGATAAAGTACCATCGACAAAGTCTATAAAAATTCAATCTATCAAATAAATTTTAGTCTCAAGTATAAAGCCTTAGGGTATTAAATTTTTTACCAGACGGAATGGGAATGTTTAAAACCTGATTCAAATCCTTGCTACTTATTACATTTTTAACAGCGTTTGAAATATTGCTTATATGATCGATGCAAAAGGGAATAAGATGATACAAGAATTTAAATTAAAAATTCATTAAGTATCAATTCTTCATTAATAAAAAAAAATAAATTTTCAAAGATACTAACAAATAAAAATAATCATATAATTTTAAATTATTACAAAACCGTATATTTATACATTTTTACATATACAAAATCCAAAAAAGGAAAAAAAACCGGTTAGCCTCAAGGAGTCCGTCTTTTTCGATTTTGATTTTGCTTGTTTTTTTTTTTAACAGACAACACAATTTTTTTTGATAATGAAATTTTATAATCCATGATTATCAAAATAAAATAAATATATGTAAATGTAAAATATACGATTTGGTTTTTAATGTATAAGTTTTATAAGTTTATGATGGTTTATGCGTGTACAGAGAGAATGGGGTCAACAGAACCTTCGTGAGTCAATAAATTTTATTTTTATATCTACATACTTGCTATATGGTGTATATGTAAAAGAAAATCATGTATGTAAATAATTTTAGCACACAACTTTAAATTTATACATATTTGTTTAATCATTTTATTGAATTTTTTCAGGCATTTACAATATTTATTTGACGTGGTTTAAATATCATCACGTTTTAAGAATGTTTGTAGTACAACATACATATGTACATACGTATATATATGTGTGTCCCATCTTATATGTATGTATGTTTATATGTACGTAAGGAAAGGACTTTTTTTTTTTTTTTTAAAAAATGTTAACTTTGTTTTTCTTATTTTCAAAAAATTTCATTTATGAAAGTTAAAGTTTCTTCAGCATATGAAAATATATTCATTTATGTACCATAGAATAACATCGATTTTATTTATTTATGATTTAATCACGTACATACAACATTTTATTTTGTAAAACGTTTTTGTTCACAAACGTACAAAAACTCATGTATGTACGTATGTCTATAGGTACATTGTAAAAATTTTATGATGATGACGATAGAATATCATATTAACATAAAAATCATTTCAACATTTTACTTACTTTTGGTAAATAATCAACCACCTACTCAACCATTTTCCATTCTTTACCTAATTTTAAACTTTCAATTTCCATAATAATAACTATATACTATATGTACATGTCTAACATGGTAAATTTTCAACTGTTTTCAATTTAATTTGAAATAAATTTTTTATTCTATTTTGTCTTGATTTTCGTCTTTCATTTAAATAAAATAAAAAAAATAAATAATTTGAAATTCTAATTCAGAATAAACTCGAATAAAATTTATAATTTGTATAAAATTCCATTCTATATAAAAGAGTATTGGTATTAGGTACCATCATCATACCACCACAACTATCACCGCTATCATCGACGCCATCATCGTTATTTTCCGTGATTCTTGAAGTCATCGCTATTTCCATATATTGTTTTTTTTTTATGTCTTTTACTTTTTACTACGGGTGTATAGATATGTTTTGTAGTAATAAGAAAGTACTTTTTTTTTAATATGCATAAACATGTGTATGTACATACATGTGTAAATATAAACACACATATGAAAAAGATGTTCCCAATTAGAGTTCCCGTTATAAATATGAAGGTGGAGGCCAGTTCAAGTAAATCGCTTATAATATTAGTTGTTTAAAAATGACCCGAAAAAACATGCTGTGAAAGATAGGTAATGTACCTTGTATATCTTACACATGTGTTTGTTATTATTATCAATGTTGTTGGCATTTAAAAAGGTTCTTCAAACAACGAATACATAAACATTACTTGCTATCATCTTGCATTCTTTATTAGGAGGGCACCTATCTTCTTCCAGTGTTCAACACAATCAGGTACTAAAGTAAAAGAAAAAAAAAAAAAGAATTCTGATGTTTATCCATGAAAAAATAAATTCTTTGATTTTTTTAATTTTTCGTTTTTCTTTTCTTTTTAATGTTTGTACATGCTCATGTACAATTCCAATGTTCTATGTATATGCTTTATTTTGAAGTTGTTAATTTAATGTGGTATGGTGGTGTAATGTGGGGCTTATGGGTCAGATAATTACGTATTAAAAATAAATAAATAAAAATGTTTGGTTTGTTAATAAAAAGAAATGAGCTTACAGGTAAGGTTCTGATGTTATGGCAAGATATACGTACTAAAGTTTGTGTGTGTGTATAATTTAAGACACGTTTGTGTACATTTGTATATGTACAGTAGTAAGTGAATGTAAGAGTATGCTACAAAAACGTTTAAATATGGGTAATAGCTTCGACATCGTCTCCTCCACAATACACTCTGCCTGTATTAATATTTACATACATATACGTACATACATATATCATACGGTTCCTAACGGTTTTCATTTCAATTTCGAGAAAAATTTTCTTTGCTCCAATATTCTTTAGTTTAGTATCAAAATATAAACTCATAAGATGTATAGTTGTATAGGTATAACAACATATAGGTATATAGATACTTCATTGTATAATATAATCAAACTAAAAGGACGGGACGAACTGATATTGAAAGTATGCCCATTGCCCACTGTCACTTCTAACTGTTATTTTAAGTGAGATGAAAATATTGAAATCACCTGTTGTTCTTCTTTATTATTGTAATTTTTGTATATTTATACATATGTATGTACCTATATTATGTGTTTATTATTTTATTTTGTCTGAATTCTTTTTATATTTTTGATTCAAAAATGAAATGATGGCATTAAGATGAACAGTAATTGAATTTAGATTAAATTAATTGAATGTTATCAGCAAGAGAAAAATTTCGAATAAAGTACCTACCTTATTTTCAAAAATTTTGTACAATTTTCATCAAAAAAAGGAAATAATTGATTTTCTTGAGAAAAGTTGCAAAATAAAAAAAGTAAAAATGGGTTATTCTGTGATTAGAAATAGAATTTAGATATAGGTACCAATTATGATATACAAAGTTGTCATTTTTAATTGTATGCAATTTTTTTTAGATTTTTGGAGTTCTTCTAATGTGGTATTTTATTTAGGTAGGTATGTTTTTTATTAACGATCGTTCCTTGTATATTTTCCGTATACTCTTATTGTATGAATCGCTCAATAAAAATAATAAGAAATTCTATTTTTTTTCACACAATCTACGTCAGTAATGTTTGATATACGCGTATTTATAAAAAATATATTATAATTTACCTATAAACAACTTATTATTGTATTATTTTGTTAAAAAATTAATACGAGTTTTAATAGCTTAAAATTATCAGTTATATTACAAAAATATTTATAATAATAATTATACTGCTAATTATTGTGATAAATAAATTATTTTATTTAGCCACATTTTTGTAAATGCACCACCTGTAATTTTATAACGTATAATGCACCTCTTATTAACTTTTCAATCTTGACCCGATCATCAAAAACTGGTCTTCTTAGTTTTTTTTCTTTAATATCATTACTTATTTTTTTTATGTAATTGTTTCTTTATCTGTTTTTTTCTTTGTGCATACTAAGAATTGCGTAACATTTTTAATTTCAACATGTTTTTAAATTCTGCTTTTCTATATAAAGTAAATCTTAAAAAATACTAGTTTAATAACAGAAATGAAAAACAAAATGATAAAAATCCATATACATTTCTATAAACAGTCACGAACAAATTGTACGCTAGTATCATCACAATGTATGTACACGTAAGTTCAATTTACCTTATTTTGACGAAGCTTTTTTTTATAAAATTAAAAAAAAAAAACAAAAACAGTAATGATGCTGAAGTTGCGATTTAAATATGATAAAATGCACATTCAAATAAAAACATACAAATGAATAAAATATTATTTGCCATAATTTTGTAAACAATCTTTAATGGTTGTAAGAGAGTATTTTTCTTATTTTACGTGCAAAATGTTTTAGTTTGACTGTTTACAATTTTATGGTAAAACAACACCATGTCCATATGCATACATATTTTTAGAATACGTTTATGAATATGTACAGACAGTACAGGGTATTTCAAAGACAGTTGTGAAAAATGGAGAATATTTGTTCCCCTTTCACTGCTGTAATCGATTATTGGCAATGTTGTGTAGCAAAATATTTCCAAAAACAATTTCCTTTACTACTTACATGTTTATTTTCTTTAGTTTCGTCTTGTCTGGTGATCTGCAAAACACCCTATTTAAAAAAATTGTTTTTATTCGTCATTGGACTGGACTTATTAGCTGCATCCAAAGATGGAATTGAGATTCCGTTAGAGTAAAGCTTGCTTCAAGAACTATTTTTTTTTTTTTATTGAGATTTTGCTATATACCTACATACGTATGTTATATTTTGAATATGTTAGTTATAATGTATGCAGAAATATCTGCCAGTATGTACAGAATATTTCAAATATAATATTAGCACCTGATATAATAATTCTGTTAGTTAATAATATTGCATGCATTTTATTATTATATATACATGAAATTTGTACGTACATATATGTAGAATGCACACATGTACATGAATCTGATATTGTAAAATATAATTTTAAATAATACAGTAGTACGAGTATTACGTACATATACACACATAAATATTTTATTATTTATTATTTTACGCGTTCATAACATGTAAATATCCGCCTATAATCTATCTAGTTTACCGAAGTAAAATTTAAAAAACAAAACCAAACATATTTGACTTTGCCAATATAAATGAAGGACAAATGGACATTGACCTTGACCTCATTAAAGTGATCGTGCAAAATTTCCTCTTTTAGATACAAACAACAGCAATATGCTACTGTGTACATATAATAGATGAAAACTGTATGTAAGTATTAATTATTAAAGCCCCCTATTATCCCTTGTTAAAACTTAGATTATTTAACATTAACTTTTTTTTTGAATTTTTTAAGACGTTAAATACTTACATTTTTGTTTTTTAATAAAGCACCAGATCAACTACATATTACCTTTACCAGTCATCACCTCACCACCACCATTACTACCAATTTTGCCACCATTATTATACCATCATTATTTATATGATCAAACAGTAACGCAAAAGAATAATTTTTCTAGGTGAGAAGTTCATTTCAGGTATGAATATATTTTAGTTGGTTGTTGTTATAATAAATGTCGCTTTCTATATTTGTACTGTACACATACATGTATATGTATTTTCATGAGATTGTCATCATATTCAAATAAACCACATATTTTATAGATACATACATATGTACGTCTGTAGATGTTTGAAATTTTGAATTTTGCAATAAGCAAAGTGTTATTTTATTATTCATTTTTGGTATTATTATAATGGCATCGTAGAGAGAATTACTTTAAATTTATAGTAATAATACATTATGTTCGTATATAACATTTATAGTAGAATGATATATTGATTTACATGTGATAAAAAGTATGAAATCAAAATGTAATAAAGGAAATGTATCTATATTTTACTACTTACACATACATACGTTCATGAATATGTGTAAGTGTTGTAAAGCATTATACTAGTATTTGATGATTTGGTTGTAAATCGTGATCACACGTGGGTTTATTGTGATTTATAATTTCATGATCATTAAATTCTTGTGGGTGACGTATGTATACATGTATTATTGTACATATGTATGTGTGAGTTTGTATGTATTAAGTGAAACATCGTATTTTCTCGAATATACTACGTTCATTTTATTACTGTAACTAAAATGTAAATTTTATAAACAAAATATTGTCACTATGAAATTCAAAAAAACAATTTACTTACACTCTTTAAATGAATACTGCTGCATTAGGATGTGATGTTCAATATATAATTTACATAATACAAGCCAAGTAGTATTTATTTGAATTTTATTATCCAATCATTGAAAATTATTTCATTTTCATTTTATTTTTCTTTTATATTATCTTTCATTATTTTCAGTTCATCGAAATTACACGGTAATTTATATGAAACAAATTCACATAAAATTTTCATAATTACATGTTATTCATCCCACGATCATTGAAATATTGAAATAAATAAGAAAAAAAAGGAGGAAGGAAAACAGTGACACAACGAAAAACTTTTTTTTTTCCAAAATCCTTATGTCACTTTATTCCAACATTTTTTCATGTAGTTTGTAGTTAAATTATCAATTAAAGATTACTTCCAGTAGAAAATAATTTATTACTTTAAAGACGGATGATCGTTATATTGTGTTATTACTATGATTTGGTATAGTGATCGTTTAACATTAAAATTACTTTGTTTTATATGTACATACCATTACTTTTTAATATCTGAGGAAAAAACAAAAAGAATTAAAAACAAAATCCTTTAAATGTCGTGCTGATAATTCATGATCATGCCAAGTAAAAATGACTTTTTCTTGCCTTACCACCAAAGAATTTCTCGACTAAGTAATTACAACTTATCACTGTGCATGAATTTTATATTTATTCTTATTTTATTTTATATTATTTTTTGTTTTTAAGAAAGTTGCATAGATGGATACATACATACATACATACATATATCTATCATTGTATAGGTTAGGACAAATCTAAAGTTTTATTTCAAACAAAGTTAGATTAAAGCTATCATTCTTGTTATTAAAACATTCGAAATTTATCATAGTCCCAGGGAATTAATGAAATAAGGAAAAAAATATATTTATAAATGAAAAATCGAGAGGTAAGTATTATTGGATGTCTCGTGATCGTTTAAAATTACTTAACATCTCTAAATCTAAAATTGTTTATATATACAACAGTCTATACATGTATCAGTTGTTTGGTTTAAAAATTTATACTATGTATTATTATGCTACCATTGTTGTTGTTTATTGTCTGTCTATCTTTTATAAAGGATTGGAATGTTGCATTTTGCGAACAACTGTGTACAACCATACTATCTATCTTGTATATATACTATGACGCTGTCTATTAATCCACCATTTATATAGAGGATTCTTCGGATGGATAAAGTAAAAAAAAAATGTTAATTCGACCTTAGTAGTATAAAAGAAGATGAAGAACTCCCAAGATGAAGGCCTTTTTTATTTTTGAATTTCATGGTAATTTATTTCTATTTTTTTGATATCTGTCGTTGAAAATGCAAAAATCTGGTATGTGTTTTTGAATATTACGTGTTCTACCCACAAGTGTTGTACTACGGATTAGATATCTATCATAGAATGCATATATTGGTATTATAACCGCAAAAAAACAAAATGATTAAAATAACAAATCTTGAACTTGGATAAGACTTTTCCAGTTTGTTGTTATTTTTCTTCTGTACATGATGGTAATAAATGCAGATATCAACATACACTTTTTTTTAAAAAATATACAATTTCAAGTTTTTCGTTTTAAGCTGCTGGTATATTAACAATCAGATCCATATGTGGTTTATGTACTATATGTAGACACATGATGTAATATTCAATTTGATGAATAAACATCGTACAAGAAGAAAATTATTTTTCTTAACATTTTTAATACAGATTTAAACATTTATAACAAGTACATCATGAATTTTTTCTTTGCACTATATATTTATGTACATAAACATATAAAAAAAAATATATATCACACATTATTTTTCTTTTTCATTTCCTTCGTTTAAAAAGTCACTAACAACAAAGTAACAAAATGTATTAAAACGGATTTATGACGCAACTTCACTTGAGAAGAGTGAATTAGTTGGTCAGTATTGAATAAAAATGATATGGTGATGGTGATGGTGACGATGTTTGCATTGCAATTTATTATTTCTTCTTCTACTGAAGATAAACAATTCGTTTATATGTATGTAACTTACAGGTGGGAGGACAGGAGGTGGTAATGGCCAAGTAAATGTTTTGGTTTTCTACCTTAATCATCAACATTTATTAAATGCATACGTGATGTACAAAGAACCATGTATGAATATACATACATATGTGTAAAGTTACGTACTCATAATGCTGTAACAACAAAGTCAAAACAAAATAAAAACAACTTAAATTTGTTGAATTTTTGTGGTTCAATGAGGTACTGTGCAAAACGGTAAATCGAAGGTCGTTTCACTTACAATAATAAATAATGATGTGATCCTCATCTTGACTTTCTAATACAAATATAAACATTTAAAATGATTTAACATGCATTTTAATTGAATATGCACTAAATATATATTTAATTTATATGGATGGTACAGAAAATGTGGGTGGTTCTTAAATGGATGATTTTTTAAATTTAAAAAAAATTGTGTCATATTAATTTATATTTTTCTTAAAAATGAAATAAAAAAATTTCTTTTTAAAAGAATATTTCATTTGTTTTCTTGATTGGTTTGAGATATCAAGTATCTACCTATTTCTTTAAATATTGAATATTTTTATTTTAAAGAAAGTGTAGTTCTTTACATACCACTATATATTTACGTACTTATGTATGTATGTAGACCATATTTTTGTTTTTTATTCATTGTATTTTAGCCCATATATGTTTACTACATACATACATACTTCATACACGTGTAAATACACATACATTCATAGTTTAAAATTTCCTCGTGTCAATAAATCATTAATTCAACATTCGTCCTAATTCTAGAATTGGTTTTCTTACTTTTCTTTCTTTTGTACTTTTATTTTTATTTGTTTCTTTTTTAAGAATATTTTATTAATACTTGTTATTTTTATTGCTACCATGTACAATATATATGCTAATTGTACATATAGTACATAGCCAGGTTTAGTTTAGGCACGTTTTAAAATGGCATTGAATGTATCGTTATAGTATCCATATTATCATGATCACCCCACATGTATTACATATATGTATGTAGATACATATATTATATGTGGATGTTTATATATACATATTTAACATGAAAAAATTCAAATTTAACAGTGAAGATGATGATGGTGATTATGATGGTAAATAAAAGTTAAATGAATATAAACCTAAGTAAGAACTATTTCTAGTTAAAAATAATTTTTTTTGCAACACAATTTTTCTATACAGGCCTACTAAAATTTCATTTTATTTTTTGTTTTATGTTATGGTGGTTTTGCATTAGTTTTAGTTTTTTTTTTTTTTTTTTTTTTTTTTTTTTTTGTCTTTGTTTTTACAGTTAACTTTATTTGTTATTGACAACATGAGGAGATCATATAGTATATATTATAGGTAAACATATTTATAATCGGATACTACGTGAATCGTTTGGTTGGTAGTTGAATGGCCATTCGTATAATGTTAAATGCAGAGGCAAACAAGCAATTTTTATGTAACGTCAAATATAAATATTGTGTAGTCGCATAGACACCAGTCATAGTAGTACATACATGTACATATATTCTATTTTTTGATTAGCAATATTACCATCATTTTTTAAATTGAATCACCTGGATGGACGGGAAGTGATAGTTTTACATGAAAAAAATTTTTTAGCCTTATACATAAATAAATTACATTACATTACATTAGATACTCTGATAAACACATAATGTCATATTATGTACTATTACATTTTCTCTTCACATTTCTTTTACATACATATAGGTACTATTTGTACGCACGTCCACGTACTTGTACTTACTTATACACTATGGTCATAATATTTTAATGGATTGTATATTTGTGGTTGTTTTAGATAAAATTATTACGTACACATGTACTTGTACTGTTCACTGTATTATTCACCTGGAGCCCTCATTAATAAATTTCCATTAAAAGTTTTTCATTAAATACACATGCCATTCATATATTTTGTATATGTCACTAAATTTTATTTTATTTATTTATTGATTTTTTTTTTGCTATGTTTTATTACCTAAGAGCATACGCATGTAATGTTCACTGTACACATGCACAAAGGTACGTAAATTGGAAAAAAAAATTAACAGTATTTTTAAGCAACTTATTACAATCGACATTTTCTATATTCTTTATTCTTCTTGTTGTTATGTGCTTTGTTCACCATTTTTGTAAAAAAACAAAAATCGATTACAAAGTTAAATTTGATGTCCTCTAATTAAAAAGAATATATAAAATTATTTTAAATGAAAATAACAAAAGAAGAAATTATTGAAAGGAAATTTAATAAAACCAATTGGATACTTTAGAGTACATTAAAAATTTTTATAACCAGATTAATTGATAATTTAAGGAAATTATTGAAAAATTAAAGGAATTAATTAAATTGTTTATACTTTCATGATAGAAACTATTTATTTTTCTATTTTTTAATTAAGTGTTAAACCATGTAATAGCCTCATACACTAAGATCATACGCATGTGTAAATTTATTTACACAGATGAAAAAACCGATTTATTAGCCAAACATAAAAAATTTGTCAACGAAAACAGAAGAGAATAAAATGAGTTTCCACCTGAAAAAAAAAAAAAACTTTTTTTTTTTTCAGTAACAAATAATAGAGATTTTTGTTTCGATTTTTTTTTTTTAATAAATTGTAATTATTTTCGTCAAATTAAAATAAAGTGATTTTTTTCCTTTAATATTTGCTTTATATGTTTGAAAATTATAATTAAACTAAATAAAAATAAAATTAACAGCGAAATTTTCTATTTGATTACCAGAGAGTAAAAAAAAAATACAATTTTCCGCCATATGATATGGTAGAAACAAATACTTTAAAAAAAGTTACTTTGTAATTTGTATTTTGTTTAATTTAATCACCTCTCAGATTTCGTACAATCATATTATAAAGTAATTTTTACCAGAAAAAAAAACTTTCCGCTTATTATTTCGCGTGTACGATTATACATACAATCTTCTAATTTTTGGATAATTTTTTCTATAGTGTTTAGTTTTTTATTTTTGCAAAAAATTATATTTATCTGTATGATTTTTTAAATGCAATAAAGTTACATACACTCATACATATCAGGCGTTCAAGGTTACTTTTACGTATGTGTTGGGGTTTTGTTTTTTTTGTTTTTTTTTTTTCATTTAAATAAAAAAAAATGTTTCATTGACCTAACAGCACAATTAGCAATGACTACGGAAAAAACAAAAAATTTGCAAATTACCATAGCACGTATTATACAAACACAAAATTGAACAGACACTATAAATTTAGTGTGTATCTGATAAATGCTACTTGATGATTTCATGCATGTATTTTATTTGAATTGGAAGAACAAAAAAATTTTTTTTGTTTATATTTTTCAACTTTTTAAAATGAAACAAGAAAAAAAAAGATTTAACAAAAAAAAAAATTAAACAGAGAAAAAAAAATTTTTTTTTGCTTCTGGTAAAGAAGTCATTTGTAGCAGTTAAAAAAAAAATATGTAGATACATTGATATAATTTGGTTCTATTTGTATGGTGTACCTTTCACATCATTGTTGACGTTTTCAATAATTAGGTGTGGTTCAGTGATCATAATTCCTGCTGTTATTTTTATTTCCTTGCTTTTATTATTTGTTTAAAGTTTGATTTTTTTTTTTTTTTGATTTATTTTAATTGTGCAAATTTTATTTATTTCAAATTACCTACCATTTTACAATAATGACTCTTTTCTATTCTATAATGAGATTTAAGAAATAATACTTTTGTTTTAGGTAATTTATATTTATCTTTTGTTTTGATATAATTATATTGGGTACACCCTATGGCATTGTGTTTATCCATTATCTTATCTAATTTTTAAAAAGATTTATTGGATATTATTTTTTATTCTTTAAATTGTGAAATATAAAAAAAAAAATTTGGTCTCAATCCCATCCAAATTACAAACAAGAATCAAAAAATAAAATTACAAATTAAGAAGTTTAAAGAACTTCCATCGTTATTTTCTTTTCATGTCAGGAAAAAGGCAACAATTTGGGTATTCTTGCACTGCTATAATTATTCATTTAATCTTTAAAGAAAATTTATGTATAATTTTTGTATACAACCACAATAATTCGCAATTAACGTAATTAGCAATACGTCCAAATGTACGTAATATAATGTACATAACATAAGTATCGTATATGAAGAAATGTGATTAAAAAGAGACCAATTGGAATTTTTCGTATATTTATTTTGTTTTTAACTGAATTCAAATGAATTACATGTAAATGTGTAAATGCATTTTTCAAATTGCATTGAATTTGAAATTTTAATTAAAAACTTTTTTTGCATCATTTTGACGTCAAATATTAAGGTTTTGTTTTTTTCCTGACGATCATGTAATAAATTCAAGAAATTCAATTTTATTATCAAATTTCTAGAAAGTTTTTCATTCTCATATCCATGAAAAATATTGAAATATCTTACTCATGGTGCTACTAACAAATATTAATTTTATTATAATTTTATAAAATGTCCTAGAATTTTTCAATTTTAAAGTAGATTTTCAATTACAATTTTTTTTTGTTTTTTGTTTTTTTGCAAATCAATTGAATCTTAATTTTATACTACAGGTTATTGTGTAAACAAATTATTCAAATTTAATGCGAATTTCATTCATATATTTTGTTTTTTATACAAAGGAAATTATCAAGCAAAAAAAAAAAAAAAAAAACAAAAAATGTATTCATTATTTCACACTAATCAATTACAATTAAAATGTATGAATTTGTTATTTTGAAATAGATATTTTGTAAATTTTGACCTTCAATAAATTGATAACGGATTTAGATAAAATGATATTTAGGCTTTTGAACTTTTAAATGTTTTCAAAATAATTTGCATATTTGTTAAAAAAATAACAGGTGATAAAATGATCACATGTTATTACAGTGTGATCAATTTAGAATGTATTTAGAGCTAAAAAAAATTTTTCAATTTGTCCACGTGATTAAAATAAAGAGAAAAATAGAAGAAAAATTGTTTACAAAATTATACAGGTGAAAATTGAAATTTTTAAATCGGTCTTTTTTAATTTATTTACAATTTAAATAAATTTTTGTATAGGAGAAATTTAAGTACGTGTGTACTCGAGTAATAAGTTACGTTGAACAATTTGTTTTTTGGTTTCAAATAAGGTCAACTGATTGAAGTCCGGTAAAAACCACAAAACAAATTCTCTAATGAGAAAAAAAAAAAAACAAAAACACATTAGAATCTCAAGAACACCAAATCCTCTAATTATATTCCTTGAGAAAAAAACCTTGATCGCTCGCTTTATTATTTTTAAGCTCAGCATTCTTGTTTGTTTGAGTGTTTGTTCAAGTTATATGGTTATATGTATGTTCATCTATGTAGTAACAGCATCACCCATGAACTGTATATTCAATATTTAGTAGTCCTTTTTTTTATTTCAATTGAAGATTTCATGTTGATTTCCTCGTTTATAATAAAGCAAAAAAGCAAAACAAAAAAAATACACATATTGCAAAAAAAGAAGTAAACTATAGGTAGTTGAGATAATATTTCAATTTTAATGACTCATAAATCATTTTTAAAAGAAAATGAAAATAACAAAAGAGTTTCATATTAAGTTGCTATGTGTAATGTAATATGTGTGTTTTATGATATAAAATCAATCAAAAATACCAATAAAATAAAAATCAAATTAAATAAAAAATTAATTACAAAAAAAAAAACTAGTTTTGATGGAAAAAAAAATTTAAAAACAAAAATATGTTGGTATGTCGAATCGGAATTAGTGTATTCGTTTTATGTAAACTGTCCGACATTATTGAACGCATCAATTAAATCGATTTATTAATGAATTTTTATTGTTTATTACGTGATTATATTATAGTCATACCGGTTAATTATTATGTATACATGAATAATAACAGAATTTGATAGAAAGGAGCAGGGTCATATTGTCACGATTTTTATTTTGAATTTATAATCATCATTACTGAAATGTTAAATAAGCATCAATTAATAAAATAGAAAAAAAAAAAAAAAATCTTTTTACATAAAGTTCTTACCTGGATGAATAAATAATTTCAATTCAAATATGAGAAAAATCGCAACTTACCCGTATTTTGTAATGTACAGTCATTCAAAACTAAATTGGAATTATTATAAAATTCTGAATTACTATTATTGTAAATTTTTTTTTTATTTTTATTATTATTGAACTTGATATTCAGTTTGAATAACACATTTAAATTTATGAAGCAAATATAGCTACATAAATTGGTATTTAATTTCAATATGTTGATGATATGTAACAATACGTAATAATGATTTAATTACAAAGTAGATTATGACAATATAGTTTTTATTTTTTATTTTTATTAAAATAGTTCTTTTCGTTTTTATCATTTATTGTCTTACACGTGTTTTATTGATTTTAAAATAATTTCATTACTTTAAAAAAAAATATATTCTCAGTAATTCAACTTTTATAGAATAAAAAATCAATTAATTCCGGTGACACTCCTAAACACGTTTAATTTTGCATTTTTAATTTATTATTATTTTTTTATAATTTTTTTTAGTGATGCTTTTGAGATGAGAAAAACAGACTAGGTATAATATCTGGTATCATTCACTATATTGTAATATTTTTTTAAATTTCGTGTACAGCTTATACATAAGATTATTTTATTCTGTGCTACCATACAATATACTCAATCATGTATAAAAATATTTTTCTCATAATTAATATTATAACACTTTGACTAATCGATGCAATCATTAAATATGAAATCTTTATAGATTATTATTCAAGTTCATTATGATTATTCATTTTATTTATTTTTTATTATTATTATATCTAATATGACATGTATTTTAAAGTTACGAGGAAGTAAACATTTTATGTGTATGCATGCATTTATGTGAATATATTTTATGCATATATGTATGTAGGTATTAAAGTTATGAGAATAAAAATGTAAATCTTAAAGAATTATTATGTTTTCTTGATTTTTGTGATGCAATCATTTTCGTGATTATAAGAAAATAAAATAAAAGAAAATATTCATGCATCTATAGAGAAACAAAATCATTTATTTTAATTCTTGTTTTGAAATTATAAAATAAAAAATATATAATACAGTAAAAAAAAAACAATAGAAATTACATAAAAAAAGAGACTATTATGCGAAGTTCTTACTATGTACGAGGTGTCCCAGAGTAAAGGACAAAAAATAAGTTTAACATGTTATTCCAAGTATTTTTAGCAAAAAGAATTGTTCTAGATCCTCCCCATTAAAATTTAGCCCTTCTGAAAGGGATAAGAGATTGAAAATTTTCGGATATCTGGAGTTGATGTTGTTATTTAATTGACCGAATCTTTTGGAACAACATATGTACTTGGATAGTATTTAATGCAGATGAAAAACGATGCTTAAGCCTTTCTAATAAATTATTATTTACTGAAATCGAATAAGAAAATCCAAAATGATTAAAGTTTAAATTTTGAAAATCCTGTTTATTAAGCAAAACAATCAGCAAAATAAAATTTGAACAACACGTTAGGCCTCTATTTTGTGACCTTTATTCTGGAACACTCTGTGTTTTTAGTATGACTTATATAACAAAACCCATTTTTTCTTCAATCTAATTAATTAATTTAATGAAATTTGTGCATGAAAATTTGTTCAAAAATGTAAAAATCATGAATGATTGATATTTACTTACTTATTTCATTTGTGTAATATAAGAAACATCAAGAACAAAAATAAAATTTCGTTAGTCACAAGTTTATGTATGTACCTAAAAGAAAAAAAAATAAATGAATAAATAAAAAGAAATAAATAAATAATGTAAATACAAAGTTCACATTTGATGCGGTCATGTGGAAAGAATATAATAAAATAAAAAAACTAAGATAAAACGTGATCTTAACACTGAAATTTTTGAAAAATTATACATACTAAAATTTATGTATTTTCATATAACATAAAAAACAAAAGAACAATTGCCTTTTCTCTTTATACAAATTTCGTTGACTTTCAAAATTTATTAATTCAACAAAAACAAAAAAATAAAAAACAAATAAAAAAAATCTTTTCTTGTTCATTTTTTGTGAAAATTTTGGTCACAGAACATGAATTAAAATTAAGAATAATAAATAAATTTAGTCATTTATTTTATCAGGATAAAGAAAGAAAAAAAAATTAATATCTATTTTTTCTAAAATTTTATATCTTTTAAATGAAGACGAAGTTCTTAGCATCACGATCAAAAATAAGTGAATCCCAATTCTGATTTAAATTTCAATTCTGAACAATATTTCAAATTGTTATGAAGTTGACTAGTCAAATGATAGGTATTTTCAAAAAACCATGAAATTTTATAATTAAAAAATTCTATATGTTATTGTACAGTGTAAATTCCTCAGTAAAAGAATTTCCAAGTCGAAATTAGCTTATTATTTTTGAACATTAAAAATTTTCTTGATTTTCTTAATTTAGATCTTAAATTTATAAATTTTCATTTAATATTTTCTTGACTTTTTACTTCCGATTTATTAATACGAATTTTACGTGTTATGTTTTCAATTTTATAAAACTGTAAGCAATAATTTATAGCTTTGGATATCATTATGACCAAATACACATACATATGACTTTAATAATAATAATAAATAAAATTTTTCCTTTCATATAATGGGTACAATATGAATATATAGTGACTATTTAAATGAATAACCTTCATTTTCCAAGTGTAGTCGGAAATTATTATGAAATTTTATTTGTTCCTTATGTATACGAATACGACATAATTTACAATAAGAATAAAATAACTACATATATGCACTAGTCGGCTTTAGGAAATTGTTTAAAAAAAGGGAAAATTTTCACTTATGAATACAGAGTACTTCGTGCATTAAATTCTAACGGTTCTTTTGAAAAAGTTCTTGTATTCATTTGTCTGCAACATATTAATGCATTCTAAGTATACTTGTACAATATAATCAATGTACGTGTTGCTTATTCTCTTTTATGTTACATGTACAAAAAATAAAAGTCTAAGCAACACGCACGTGAAAAAATAAAAATTCACATTGAATCATTGAAGCAAAAAAATAAAATCCAACAACAATGAAAGTAAGTATTCGTATACAAGTTGTAAACTGATGTTTTCTCTATAGAAAAAGAACTAAATGGTAGTTGGTTAATGTAAAAAAAAAACTGGATTTTTTTTTTTTTTTTAGAAATCATCAAAAGTGGAAATCATAAACGAAAAGTAAGGAAAAACATGTAGAAAGGAAATACATTAAAAAAAGATAATAATGATAATAATAATTTCTAGAAAATGAAAAAGCACTGATAATTGTAAAAAGTATTGAAGAAAGCTTTTCGATTCATTTTATTATTATTTTTTTTTTCGTATGCCTAGAACATTTTATTTGTTGTCAAGCTCACATAAGTAACTATCAGCTATAAGATAAGAAAAATTGTTCGTGATATGTGATATTACCATATGCATATGTTAACTTCATGATATTTAACTATCGCTGTACAATAATGTCTACCACATGTGTATATATGTATGATCGTATGTAAAAATGAGCATAATAAATAAGTAAAGAAAATTTTCAGCTGTAAAAAGCAAAATTCAAAAATAATGTAAATGAAATACAACAAAGTATTATATTTTGCTTTGAATAATATATGTATAAAAAACTAAAAGAAATGTTAAATGGTAAAATAACATTGGATTGAATTTCATATATGATAGAATGCATGCATGATACTTTATTTTTATATTCTTGTATATTCTTGAAAATTATAAAAAAAAGCGCATGTATTTGTAAACTTCTGAGTACGTAGATATTTTGTATTATATAGTACCTATATATAGTTGTTATGCACGGTTGCTTTTACTATTTGAATTACTTTTTTTTTATTTTTGCCTTTTTTCCCATTTCTAATATAACTTCTTCTATCCAATGTTCCTGAGTTCTTCAGAAAAAGTATTACAAGAATATACAGTCAGCCCATACATGCTGCACAAATTCATAATCACAATTTAAACTCTTAAGGTATAAGAAGCATAGAAAGTGCGGATGGTGGATAATATAGAAAAAGTCATCATCATCATCATCATCATTATTATCAACATCATCTGAAACAGAGAATAGAAAGAGCATTTGAAGAAATTTAGTATTTGTGTTCTTCGTGGATTCTTAAGTTTCTGAGTTTGTTTTTTTTTTTCATTCCTCACGAATACAACACTAATACATGCTTGCTAACACAATATATAATATCACTCTTTAAATTTATTACTATATAGGTACACAACAAACAAAATATTAAAATACAATCTTAACTAACCGGGTGAACAAGTTTTGCTTTGCAAAGATACACAACAAGGGGGGTAATTTGTGCATTTTACATAATGGAGTTCTTCATAGGAAGTATTTGAAAATATATATACATATACGAAAGGGGAGCATTATATACTACAACAATTACAAGAATTATCGTACATAGTGGTTGAATTCAAACTTTGTTTTTTTTTTTCTTCTTTTTCTTTCTGTTTTTCTTTTCCTATCTATAATTTCTCAGGTGTGTGTTATTCAATGGCAATGACCTTACCATCCAGTAATTCTTTTGCTTCATTATTAAAGCAAAATAAAAAATTGTTTTTTTTTTTTTGTTTTGTTTTTGTGTTGTTGTTTAAAAATTTTATAAAAACTGAGATTTAGTTTTTCATTTTTTTTTTTGTCTTATATTTTTTTTTTATTTATTTTTTTGTTTATTTTATTTGAATTGAATTGTTAATTTTGCTAATTTTGTCATTTTTGTTTTTCTTTTATAAAATAATGGAATTTTTTGAAAAAAAAAACCGAAAATATAAAAATTTACTTTTATAAACAGCCACATTTTTTTTTACATCCAATGTACAGGTTATTGAAAAAAAGAAGAAATGTTGAAAAATTTTTTAATTTTAATTTTTTTTTTTGCCCTTTTTACCTTTCTCTTTCTGGACGATGGGTAACTGTGTAATATGGCCACAACCGTAATGATCATCATATAACGATGATGTTATAGTTTTGTGTCTGTGTTCTAAAAAGAATAATACATAAGTATATGTACATACATCTATTTTAAAATCCTTGTATAACCTGATTTTTGTTAGCTGTTCATTTTGTCTTATATAGTTTTTATGTATATAATATACTTTGTTTTTAAAGAAGATAATACGTTAGAAATAAAAAGGAAAAATTTTCAAAAGTTTTCATTTGAATTATTCACACTACTTGAATGAAAAACAAAATAAAAGAAAATTAATTTAATGTTTTTTTGTTTTCAAGGAATGGAAACACTCATAAATAAGTTGTTTTATTTAGATTTTTAAAAAGAAATTAAATTATTGTGTATTTTATTATTTTTGGTGTAAAATATAATAGATATGATTTTAGAAAATTATGAAAACTTTTATATTAATGGAAAAACACAACAACGATAAAAATTGTAAATTTATTTTTATCTTAATGTTGTACTTTACACATGTATACTTAAACAGATACATTTTGTATTCCAATACTAATTCGTTATTGTAAACATAAAATACAAATCTAATATTGATTAAAATAAACGAAGCGTATACAGACATAATTAAATTTTATACGAACTTTTTTTTTTTTTTTTTAAATAAATGTAGCTATGTGTACACATTGTATATGCGTGTAATCGAATATCACATATTTAATATACAATATTTGTACATATTTACAACATAATAAAAAATATAACTTAATGTCATGAAAAATATTCAATATTTACATAAGTTATAAAATTTTAAAATGTTCTGGTCACGCAAAATTGCAAATGAAAAGAAATAATTAAAATTAGATGGTCATAAAATTAAAGAAAAAAAAAAAAAAAAACTACATAAAATGGATGAAAAGTAAATGAAACAACAAGAAGAAGAAATTCGTAAAAGTTGATGGAAAGTACTTGGTCTGTTGTACCAACTTGTACATAGACATTAATAATATATAAACAACAAATCTTTCGTAGTTTTTAAGAATATAAACAGAGTAAACGCAAAGTAAGAAACACTCATACATGCTTCTTGTAAGATCATTCAGCAAGAAAATCTTAAAAAAGTTTAGCGAGAATCATATTATATATAGATGTACTTACAATACATTCAAAATATAAATTAATTAACACGTAAATAATAGAATTCACATTGATACAAAAATAAATAAAATTTTAAGTAATTGCATGAAAATGAGCAAAAAAATAAAAAAACAAATATAGGTACACAAGCAAAGAAAAAACCGATAAAAAATCAAATAAGCAAGCAAAAAACCCATTATCAATTATAAATAGAGAACGAAAGAAGACAAAAAAAAAAACTAAAATTACTTAAACACTTGTTGAAAAAGAATTTCTTAAAACTTTATAAATACACGATTATACAAGTATAAATTTCACTTTATTTCTTCTTTGATTTAGAATGAGAAGTTAAAGAAAGAAAAACAGAAATAAAACAAAGTATATAAACGTGATGAAGATATTTGGTGAAATTGAGGTCAAAACAAGTTATCAGACAAGGTGGACGTACACCTACAATAGATTTCCAAGAATTTTGCAAATAAAATGAATAAATATTTATTATTGAATAAAATAATGAAAAAAAAAAAAAAAGAAAAAGAATAAAAAACAAGATATTGATAAAAATATTGATCATAAGATTTTTTTTTGTGTTGTATACGATAATTTTAGGTTTTTTGTTTTTAATATTTATTTTGAATGCAGCAGACCAGGAAGAAGAACGATTTTTCGTATACGTGTAACGCGTCCAATCAGTAGCACAATGTAACAATTTTGGAACAGAGATACATATAAGAATTTACATTTCACGAAGATATTAGAAATTCTTGATGGTTTTCCTAATTAAATCTTTTATTTATTTTTTTCAAATTTGTACTTTTCATATTTCCATCATTTCGATAAACCTACATATTAAAATTTTCATGTTTTCTGTCTTTTATTTTATTTTTTCAATGTCTTATTCTATTTTAAATATCATGAAAATATTTCTCATTTTCTTTTCGTATAATGAAAAACATTCATTTAAATTGACATTTAAATTTGTTTATTATTTATACTTATAGGTATATAAGATCATTCATATGAAATATAAATTATTATATTCCGTTTATTATATGATTGATAATATAAATAATGTAATGTACATATGTATATACATGAGTTTTCTGGTGTATGCACTAACAGTTTTTCACGTTAATGTCAGTTTTATTTGTTAATTCTATCATTTACAAAATAATTATATTTTATAGTTATTTATGTAAAAAAGATACGTATCGTTTTAGCATTTTAGCTTTCTTTTAAGGTGTTAAATGTAAATTGTATAATGTGAGATTTTGTAATTTTTTTTTTTCAATTTTTTTGCATCAAACACATACGTTTATAGATACATATGTACATATATGAAGCGTGCATGTAATTTTAATTAAAATTCTTTGTATTTTGTATAATGTACATTATAGATCCTATTACTTATTAAAATTCTATAAGTTTTTAGCGTACATACTATATGCATGTACATTGTATAATTTCAAACACTTCGCAAGAATTCACTTTATTTCACGTATTATGATTTTCAAATAGGAAAAATAAAAAAAACAAATACATTTTTTTTATTTTAACCAATGTGTATACATGTATTCTTGCGTGCAGATTTCTTTTATTTTTGTTTTTTTTTTTTTGTTTTTTTTTTTTTTTTAAATAGACACTTATGTATGTTATTATTGCCATTATATGAAAAATTTATTTTATTTTTAAATACAATATTAATAAGATATTCTGTGTATGTCAAGCATGTTTTCTATTGGAATTTAAAATATCTCAATAAAACCAATTAATCCTTCTTTAGTTATACGAAAACTAAAATAGATATAATACATATTATGTGAACATGTATATGAATACGTACATTATTCCATTACACAAAATCTACATACTCGTATATCTAATTGTATTAGGTAGGTATATTGATTAAATGAATGTATTTTTCTTGTTATAAAAATTTAAAAAGAATCAATTTACTTGTCATCTTTAAAACCTCTTCAGTTAATAATACACATACAAATATGATCATATAATATGTTTGTGTAGGTATATACATATTTAGATAGAATGTTAATGATCACTGATTAAGTATCATTATATAACGTGTCATTTGCTTGGATGAATTTTTTTCTAAATTTAACACTATGCATTCGGACTAGGGTATATGCTATAATGTTTATTTTGTTATAACAATTTTAAATATTTCACGAAAATTATACGAATTTTCCTTAAATTATACCTACTCTTTGGTAAATTATTGTAAAAAGTAATACAAAAATTTTTAATTTTTGAAATTTTAGTTTTTCTGAAATTTTTAAAAAAAAATTTCGTTTTTTTTTTTAAATTAAATTATTTAAAAATAAGATACTAGATACAATCACCCTACTGTCCTAATAAGTAAGGGTTTTACATATCTCTATTATACATCATTATAATCCTATCCTTTATGATATTAGATTTTATCATCACAATTGATATTTCAAATAAATAAGAAAACAATGTGGAATGTTGATGTTACGTCTTTTTTATGTCTTCTAATGTTCTAAATATCACACAATTGCATATACATATGTATGTGTGACATTCATGTATATGATATTCATTTTGAATGAAAAACAATTTCAAGTGATGATATGTCTACTTAATTTAATATAAAACAGGAAGACATTATATTATAATGAGAAGATGTAATTAGATCGTGCTTTTTATATTTACATGAATATAAATTTATATGTATATCAAGCATTTCTGCACGATGATGTTATTAAAGAGATATAAATAAAAAATGATTGAAATGATCGTGTTATAAGTTGTCATTATATACAATGACGATATAGACTGATATAGAGTGTATAATATGACGATAATCATTTATTTCATTTTATAGCACAGACATGCATTTTGTTAGAATTTACACTTCACCATCACCATTAAAGTCAATGTCATTATGAAAGTCATCATTATTACATCAATATTTAATGATTTTTTTAAAAAAATATTTTATTATTTTTTTGTTTTTTGATTCCTTTTTTCAAAAAAAAAAAGTAATGAATAAAATATCAATCAATATTATTTTTTGCTTTTAACTAAATTTCGACCCACATTAAATATACAATAAATGAAATTACGAATTTAAAAGGTGTGTATAAGGAACGAATATAGTAAAAAAATTTAAATAAAATTTTATAATTAATTATTGCAAAAAAATCATAAATGATATAAAATTGGTAAAAGGAGAAAAAGTTAATCTGGAAAAAAAAAAAAATTGATTAAAAAAATATAAATTAACAACCACCGTATGTAAGTATGTTAAATATAAAAGGTGAAATATCGATTCAATGATGGTTGAAAATTTTATTTTTGGATTTTTGGTTGATTAGTGAAGATCATAATAATGACAGTGATGATGATCATCATTTTTGTTCATTCACAAAATTTTCTACATAAAAATCGAAATATTGTAATAATAACCGTAAAAGACAAAATTTTCTCTTAAATATTTTTCGTTTTTTTTTTTTTTGTAAAGTACGTTAGTACATACATATGTATATAAATAAGTATGATCAGGTATGATTGAATAATAATGACGATGACGATGATGATGGTAATGATCGAACATTGACCTAAAGATGATGATCAATAATGACAAAATTCATACAAGAAAACAAAGTTGTTTTTTTTTTTTAATTTTTGAATATTTTTATATATACGCTTGAATGAATGATTTACTATATATTTACATAATTAATTAAAATATGATAATTATTTTTACATATATATGTATATGTACATATATTTGTATGAATATTTATTCTTAACATTTCTTTTTATTCTTGTATTTTAATTATTGTAATTTTTATGTTTTATTTTATTTTCTTCTATTTTGTACAAATTTTATACGCAAAATTTACTTACATATGTAATAATTTCGGTTGATACTAAGATAATTTTTAAATCAAAATGAATAATTATAATGATCAATGTAATTAAAATCGATGTAATTAAAATCATTATTATTATTAACTTAACCAATTTTTTAATAATACTTTCTGTGGCTTTAATATTCTTAGGTTTCAGTGTTTATATAATACATAAATGAATAAATTATTAATTTTTTTTTCTTTATTCTTTCTGTTCATTATTTGTCAATTTTTTTTTTTCACTTGACTGACAATGATGGTCATTCGGATATAAAAATTTTCAATAATAACAACAACAACAATAAACACAAAATTATTTCATATATATATTTTTTTTTAAAAATATATTTTTGTTATAAATTAAAGATCAGTACAAATGTAAATGTATGTACAATGTAACCACTTAATTATGATGTAGTATTATATTGTATGATATCCACTAGAGCATTTTACATTGTATGAGTATGAACATAAATACATATGTATGTATGTACGTGCATGCATATTAAAAATGTATATACAGTGTTTATATGATCGATCATAAAGAAAAAGCAAAACCTTGACACAATTTTAGGCAGGTGGTTTGACCGTCTTTATATAGAGATTGTTTTTTTGTTGTTGTTGTTGTTGTTTTTTTTACATAATGTATATGAATAAATTGATCAAGATATGAATTTATTATCAAACCAAAATAAAAAAAAAAAACAAGAAAAAATTCAGAAAAAAAAATTAAATCACAAAATATTAATAAAAATATAAAAAAATCACAAAAAACATGATAATAATATGAAGAATAATGCAAATATGAAATATGCACGTATGTTACACATATGTATGTATGTATGTAGAAATGCAAGATTGTATGTATATGTGTTTACTGTATGTGTAGTGAAAAAAAAAAGTAAGGAAGAAAGCTTGCAAGGTAATTTAAGTGCAGGTCGTTCACCTTGTACTGCATTATTTCTGTAATTATACGACAAATATAGATGTAATATTCAAGACGTCTTTCGGATTTTTGTTTTTTATTTTGTTTTTTTTTTTTTTTTATTATTATAATTATCATACACTTACATCAATTTTGCTTTGCTTGAAATGACATATGTATGTAGTGTATTTTTATTTTTAATTTAAAATTTAAAATTGACAACTAAATGAGCATATATCACAAAATACAAAATGTTTGTAGATAATTTTCTTAATTTTTACCGTAAAAAAATTTTTTTTTTCTTAGCATAGATAGGTACCTTACATTTCCTTTAAGATAAGATTACACACATATAAAAATTAATGTTATTTTTTTTTCTTACTTTAAAAATGAAAAATAAAATAAATTAAAGCATTTTTAAAACGCATATATTATGCTATTATAAATTACTTTACATTACATAAAATTGTAATGATATAAATTATTATGAGCATTATGATTTAGAAGTTATGATTATCAAGTAAAATGGTAGCATGATTCCATTTAAAACTTAAAAATAGAAATATTTCTTACATTAAAAATATAAATATGTATCATATATGAACATGCAAGTAATTAAGAAAAAAAAAAATTTTTTTTGTATACACTGTAATAAAGATAAAAAAATATAATGTGCTTCTGTTTATATTTTCTTGATTTTAATTATCTATTCCCTAAAATAAAAATTGTACATATGTACACATGTGTGTATTATACACTTACAAGACATAATCATAAATGCATATGATTTTAATTGTTTTTTAACTATGCTCTTGTAAAAAGTTCGAATAACGGTAATTTATCAATGTAATTTGACATGATATACAAAGGAAAAAATAATAAACCAAAAAAAATAAATAAATAAATAAATTAAAGAAAAGTTTGTTTTTTAATTTTTTTTTTCAAAATAATTATGATTCAATATGTCGTATGTATAAAAATAACACGTACCAAACAGAACAAATGATTAAAACAAAGATTCGAATTTTAATCCGAAAAAAATGTTCATTGGTTTTGTTATTGATAAGAAATTATGATTTTTCAACCCCAGGAAAATCTACGCAATTTTCACATTTCTTCTTATTTTATTCATGCATCCTAGGATCATTTGATAAATTATTTATATCATTAATCTTATAAGAAGACTAGAATATTTTAAGCATGTATAGTAAATAATTCAATTGATACTCATTAATAAAATTAATTAAACCATAAAAATACAAAATAATGAAGTAAAACGGCAGCGTAAAGAAAATAATTTAAAAAAAAAAAAATTAAAAATATTTGAATAAATTTAATAAACTGGAAATCCTTATTATTATACATTTTCTTTTTCTTTTTGTTTTTTTGTTTAAATTGTATATTTTCCTGAAATTAACGGTAATATAAGCAATAATAATAATACATAATTAGATTTGAAATGATGTTAACGAATACACATTTAGATTTTACATGTATACATACTTATAAATTTTCCAAATTAAGCATTTTCTATATCCATTTTAATACCATACATAATCTTAAAGAATATACCAACATATTTTTATTTTAAAGAAGAACACATGTTGCAAATAAAACTTGTATATACTTGATCTGGTATTGTCCATAAAGAATTTTCAAGAGGATATTTTCAGATTTTCATTAGAATTTTCTTCATTTTCTTTTATAATTATGAATTAGTTATTTATTTATTTATTTATTTTTTTTTTTTTTTTGCTCCATCTGTTTACATTTTTTATTGATTGACCATCATTGCATGACCATCATCATTATCATTCAATAAGAATTATATTATGTTTTTGCAAGATTGATTCTAGAATGATTAAAATACAAAATTTATGCACTGAACGAAGATCAAAACAATTTTAAATTATATAAGGTAATTTTTACTACAATTACCTACAGTTCTAGAAAATAAATAAATCTATGCTTATACATATGTACATCTATGTTACACATACGTTTACACATATGTAGCAGAAATATGTGAATATAATTAAAAAAATAACAGTAAGTAAAATTATAGGAACGTGCGTGTGTTCATATATTATTATTGATTACTTTGTAGCATTTAATTTTTAATTTCTTTTGAATTGATTACTTTGTTTCTATTAGGTATTATAAAAATGTTTAAATAAAATGTAAAAAGGAAATATAATGTATACAAATATAATATATGAATTGAAAAAGAAAATTATCACCATATCATATCCGTAGACAGAATTAAGTGTATTTACAATACAAGTAAATCTCAACTTTAAGCAAAATTATTGCAACTATGTTAATATAATGTGATGCTCATCAATTAACATTTAAGTTTGCATATAACATACTTACACCTTGCTAGAAGAAAAAGATCCATGAAAAAGAAAAAATGTAAAAAAATTCTAAAATAATTATTTACTTTGATACGTTTGATTATATCCTAAAAAAGACGAAGTAACTGATATAATGCTGATATCAAATAAAATCATTAGAAAAAATTATAGAGACCAAAATTGGATTTTTTTTTCCCCAATATCTTATGATATGTAAAATTTTTATCTGTAGAATTTTATTTTTATTTTTTTAAATTAAGGTCATTACAATAATTACTTATGTATGAGCCAGGTGGTATTCTTCATTTTCACAATTTCTTAATTTTTAGATAAATATTGTAGACAATATTCTAATCTTAGGTTTTGAGATAAAAGGAAGAAATTTAAAAAAAAAAAGAAGGCATTTAAATTGCATCACACCCACGTTGTCGATTCTTGTAATTTATGTTCTCAAGTCTATTTCCGTACATTATCTTGGCTTTGTTAACCAATAAAGTGATTAAACGATAAAAACACACAAATTCTAAACATTTTTATGTTTAGATAAATAACACTAATTTTTTTCATCATTATGCAAATGAAGATTATAATCATTTGAAAGAAAGGCAAAAAAATGTGATATATGATGTCCGATAGTTTAATTTTAGTTCTCATAGAAAACTAAATACAATGATGTATATACAATACATACATATACAATTGATATCTAAACAAGAAATTATAAAGTAATTTATCATTTGTAGAATTCACATTTGCAAGTAGAAGAAAAAAAAAATAATAGAAGGAAAATCTTTTGAGACCTTATGAACTTTTGTATTATAATCTTCAGATGTCTTCTTTTAGAAAATTTTATTTAAGATTTTTTTGTTTAATTTACTTATGTAAAATCTTTTGCAAAAACATTATTAATCAATTACATTAATATTTGACCCCAATGACAGCGTCATGCAACATATGTGGCCAATTTCTTTCTTTTTGTTTCTAACAGAAATATCAGCAATACGTATTTAGAATTTATGTCTATAAATTAACAAAGTTTATTCGACTCAAGATTAAAATATTTTCTTTCATGGTTCTTTGTGATTAAAAAAAAAATGTTAATCACTTCATGTATGAAAATGCATACTTCATACAAGTTCATACATTCAAGTAAAGTTCATAAGTTCTATGAGTATGCCTGATTTTTCAATCTTCTCTCTCTAATATCAAATTTGTTCTAAAAGTTTTCTAGAAGTAGAATTACATTTATATGTACCAGTTCGATCATTACAAATGTACATCGGTTCATATCTGGAGCCCATTATTTGACATTTGTATATTGAGGCAAAAAACTGTCTCGTCTTTTTAATTTCAAAATTAATAAAAATAATGCAGTAATAATTTGTCCTTCAAAATTTCTTAAATGTCAATTGGCTATTTTTTGCATATATTTAATGCATATGAAATGCGATTAATTATGAATACATTTTACATTTTTTACATATACATACATATATATGTACATATATTACTCTACAGTAGTTGAATGCATGCAAATATACTAGAGAAAATTTTTACATAAAGACTCGCATGTATGTACAATTCAATCCACTTGTTATTTATTCATAAAATTGAAAAAAACGTTTTTTGTTTATTTTCTTTTTCGAATTTTTACATTTTGTTTACTAAAAATTTGAATTTTTATTAATTTTATTAGAAAATTAAAATAAGAAAGAAAAACGAATCGAGAGTATAGCAATAAATTAAATGTTAAAAACGTAAATAGTCACGTGTTTCATCCAAAAAAAAAAAACAAAAACAAAAAATCAAATTTGAAAAATAAAACATTTTATTTGCATCAGAGGTTCATGCACAGAAAATAAATTCTACTATTTTACCCTGAAATTTAAATTAAAAGCTTTGGTATTAGTATATTTGTTATATTTGTTTTGAATTATGTGACCAATGGATGTAGAAATATGCATGTATTAGAGATAAGAAATAACTCTATTTAAAAAAAAAATCAAGAAGAAAAAAATTTTTTTTCTTTGTTTTTAATAAAAATTCTTTGTGTTTTGTTTTAATAAACAATTATAGTTGATTAAATCAATTTCAATGAACTTTGAGATGAAAAAAAATAAATAAATTAATAAAAAATACAACTGATTAAAAATGCACAATGATTGTTTATTTCTTTTCTTTTAAGATACATACATATGTACGTATGATAAAAATGATCTCGTGCAGAAACGCGTGCCTCGTCTTCAAAATATCACATATAACTTGATTTTATAAACAAATTTTGTCATTATGAAATAGATAAAATTCATTGTTGTTTTTCTTTTATATTATTTGTGTTTTTAAAATATTTAAATAATGAAAATAAAATCAACAGGTAGTAATGTATTCATACATTTGAATATGTTTACTTTAATACGCATACATATGTACTTTTTATTTACTGAAATAGAAAATTTAGCTGAGAACCACTTCAAAACAAAACAAAAAAATGGATGAATAAATAGAAAAAGGAAGATTGGGAAAACAATATGTAGATAAGATAAAAATCTTATTGTTTGCTACTAAAAATACTTATTACCCATAACTATGATCAACCTGTCCAAAGATAAAATTAATTAAATCATTTTGAAATTAACTTATTGATAAAATTTAAATGAAAATTCTATACAAAAAAAAAAAAAACAACAAAATTATTTAGGAACTTATACATTCAATAAATAAAACTATGTAATGTGACATGCACACGAAAATAAATGAGACTATTTAAAAATGTTTACCTTGGAAAAAAAAGTACATCATATACAAATACGTATTATGTAAATTTTTGAAAAATCATATACAAGTAAAACACAAGTTTACCATCATTAAATAATTGAAATTAAATAAAACATAAATTTCATTAAGACAAAAAAAAATGTTTAAAAATATTAAATTTTATTTAATACAAAAAGGAAAAATTGAAGATCAAAAAAAGTTAAATAAAATTATAATGAGGTCATATGAAAATATTCAATATACCAATTTTCAATTATTATATCTATTTTAATATTTTGTTATTCATTATTAATTTTATTTTTATTCTTTGTTTTTATAAAATTTTGTATTTTCATTTTTACGTTATTTCTTCCTTCACCTAAATCAAAAACAAATCGAATATAGATATACGTTACATATCAGATATTTGTTAACCGAAAAGTTAAATTTAAAAACAAAATATATATATATGCAAAACACAAAAAAATCAAAAAATATAAATGACAGACACAAGATATAAACAAATCAACAAAATAAATAAAAAATATATATGAAAATGATATGAGATTGATACCTTGAGGTTATAATATTTGTTGTTATTATTATAATATTTTTCTGTTGATTTTATTATTCATGTATCATCATTTATTACGTTTATGTGAGATTACATGTATAATACAAATATGTGGATATATTGCAGAATTTGTGTCTGTATATACAATAATTTTGAATACTCAAAAGATCTTCATCATTGATAATCTTAATTTTTTGTTGTTGTTTTTTAATTTTTTTTTTTTTTACAAAAGATATTTTATTTTCTTATATATTAGTATTAAAATAAATCAATGACAACAATGATATATTCATTGTAAAAAAAAAATAAATAAATAAACGCATTATACATACATCTAAGTATGTACTATACATCACATATTCATTTAAGAAATTTATTTGAAATTTACATGTAAGTATATAAATACGTAATATGCAGATTTATGTTTGGTAAATATTTTTTAAAATTGCTTTTTTTTTTGATTTTGTTTTTTTTTTTTTTTTTTTACTTTATATTTTATGTTTTATTTTATTCAAATGTCCATTTTATTTGATGATTATTTTTAAGACCAAATGACCTTTTTAATATGAATATTGTATATATGTATATAATATAAGATATGTAATTCATACGTGTATTTTATAGAAGAAAAGAATTAAAATTTATTATAGCTTGAAGCTTACGATGAAAATTTTACATTCATTATTATGTATTTACGTGATATGTGTGTATATTATTTTCTGTATACATTTAAAAAAAAAAAAAAAATGTTTTTTTTCTTACTTATATTTTTACAAATGATATTGAGTTTGGTTATAAGATGCTTAATATTATTAAATTTGAGAATTTTTATTTTTAAAAGTGTATTAGGCATGCGCAGAACGTCAATCAAGTGATTTTATATGACCGATAAACAAATAAATTGCAATATGTATGCAATGTAACAGGAAATAATATACTTTAATGCACTTTTGTATTTTATACAGACAAATGTTCATTTATTCGCAAATTTACATTTAATAAATCTTTATTTATTTTAAATTTTTTTGTTTTTGTTCTTTCTTTCTTTCTTTAAAATTTTCCTGTTCTTTCTCTTGTTTATTTCGATGTTTTGTATTTTCATATAAATCTGATTGTACTGTATAACTAGAAATTAGATATATAAGTTTAACGTGTAACATTTTTAAAATACGGAATGAACAGGTATGGTATACCTATAGATATAGAAACAGTATTATATAAAGTTAAGAAAAACACGTGTACGTATATTATCAATAAAAGCATGATTTTATCCATAAGAACACCTGTGTTCTTTGATATGATGAAATGAAGATGATTGTGAAGATGTTAGTAAAAAAAAAATATTTTTTTTCTCATATCGTATTTGTCATCATGGTTTTCGTTTAATTTCCTAAATTTCTTAACTACCAAAGATTTCAAATAAAAGAAAAAAATTGAAATTATTATTTTTACTGTCCTCAGTATCAGATTACTTTCATCTGATGTTAATTATATTTTTTTAAAAATCTGTAACATGTTTTTTGTTTTTTAATTTCGAAAGTTGTTTATAAAAACAGTTTAAAAAATCGGAAAATACAAAATCCTATTTGTTTTAAAATTAATTCCCGCAAGAAAATGTACATTGTCTATAAAGAATATCTCAAGTTATCACAATAAAAAGACATTTTCATATTGAATAAAAAATTTAATAAATTTTCATAAAATGTATTAAATAATAATTTTCCTGTTTATTCAACTTGAATTTTGATAATCGTTTATTTTGTATTTAAAAAAAAAAAAACGATATTGTCTTGTTCTTTCCTGTTCTTCTCGATTTTTATTTTTTTCAAAAGCATCTTACATTACATTAAAGAAATACAAACAAAAATAAGTATCTAATAAACATATTTCATCGTATATCTCCGCGGTTGAAGATTTTTATCTAAATATAAATAGATGCATATTGTACATCATAATGTAATCAAATTTCTCATTTACATATGTATATGTGTTTTTACTTTAAGGTTTATATATGGTACAAACGCATACACACATATGAAAAAATAAATTCTTCATCTGCATTTTCATGTTATACATACACATAATTAAATAGCTAGATTTCTTATTTTTCAAATTTCAATAGAAAATTACGTTTATGAATGATCATGGTTCTATTTCATATATTCTTAAGTTCTTACCAAAGATTCATTTTTTGCATCAAATCTAAAACATCTACATATTCAAGGAAAATCCTATGTAATTGTAAATAGTTTATTTTGACATCGTCAATAAAAGAATATTAATTTTATCACATATAAAAACATAATTTTAAATAATTTTATAAACTTTTTTAATACCAAGAAAATATATATTTATATGTATGTATGTACTTGAATTATGCTTATGTTATATGATTTTTGTTTATTATATGTACTTTAGTAAAGAACATTTTCATGTTTATGTATAACATTTTGAAAACGGTTTAATCTGGTCAAGTTATTAAAATTATTTTTCTTAAAGTTTGTTAAAATGTAATCTTATACAGTAAGTATCTTGCGGATACTGTACATATTCTTGCACTTTCAATGAGTTTCAAAACATCAAAAAAGATGTGATGCAATGATATTACGGCTTTGATACAAAAATTAGACAATATTTTTATTTAAAAAAAAAAAAAAAAAAACAACACACGATACATCATTCATTTAAATAATGTGTTTAAGATACGTTCACAATACACATTGAAACTTTAGATATGATGTTACCGTTTTGAATATTTGCTTCTTGAAACTTTAAATTTTGCATCGTGATGATATTTAAACGTTTTGAAATTCATTTTTGATCGTTTCTACATTGTACCAAATTGTATACAATATGTATATGATTTTGTACTAAATTATATGTATGCTATCGTCAGGTGTATTCTGTTTATATTCTTGTTATTGTTGATGAAAAACTATCTGCCAGATACAAAAGATATAATAATAATTTTGTTTTATTTCATATAGAATAAAAATAATATTAGGCTAAATAATATTTGATTATTATTATATGCATTTTGTTCATATAAAGATTAGATTTCAAGATATCATGTTATAAACAGGTTTTTGTTGAATAAAAATCAAAAATAAAATTAATTTTATTTTTTTAATGAGATACTGTATAAATATTGTAAATATTACATTTAAAACACGCAAATATTTACATGAATTTTATTAACATGTTTTTGATATGCCATAAAAATTGTGTTAATTTATTTTATTAAAAAATTTCATAAATAAAATATTCCATCTGTTTAGATCAATAATTTACTCATACATATATGTAAATGCATGTTTGTACACTTGTCATTTTATTTAATATATTAAATTCAAATAAAGTATAAACGAAATGATTTATTAACGAATTTCTAACAAAATATGTACAAAATTCATTGAAAATTTTACATTCAATGTACATGTAATTTAAAATAACATAAATGTGACAAGTATACAATTTCTCTATCACATTAAAAAAAAAGAAGGATCTTTTAAACTCACCCTAAAGATATTTTATGAAATCGATTCTTTAAAATAATTTCCATCTGAAAAAAGTACTAACATACATCAAAAATGTATAATTTATTTTTTCACTCAAAAGTAAGTATCTGAATTACGTGCCAAAATGCATGTTTGAAAATCAAGTCCAGTATATAACTGTTTCATATAAAAAAAAAATATATATGGAAAACATTTTATCTAAACAAATCATGTAAATAAATATGCACATATTCGCCAAGCCATACATAAATGTTTGGGTTTATAGAACGATTATCCTATGCTGTATAAATCTCCTGAATAAAGTACAAAAGAAAATTTTTTTAAATTTTATTTTATTCCTTTTTTTTTTTTTAAAGAAAAACAATTTTCAATTCCTATAACTTTCGAATTAAAATTAAAATAATTTTACAACACAAATTTTATTATTTATCGTAAATGAAAACAAAAGTCAATAACTTTCCATTTTAAATTTTCATTTTGACTATAAAAATGTTCATACAATGTAGAAATGAACCTATTTCACTTCCTTAAGAATTTACGAATTTCTTTTAATAGTGAATATTACGAATAAAATTAAATTGATACGTTAACATTTTTATGTACTTTAAAATATGTAAAAGAAAATAAACCAATAATAAAAGAAAACAAAAAAAAATTTTTTTTTTTTGAATTAATTGTTAAATTTCAGAATATATTTAAATATACATTTTGTTAATACATTATCACATATAAATAAATTCTTATTCTTATGTAATACAAATGCTTGCATATGGACAAAAAGAAAAAGAAAACTATAAAAAATGATTTTAGTTGCAAAATATGTACAAGGAAATTATCATATAAACTGCGAAAATTAAATTTACAATGTTCATCATTACACAATTAAAAATAAAATCACAAGAAAATAGTGTAATTTGTTTAAATGACACACATACACAGAAAATGAATAATGGATAAATTTAGTAAATAGAATAAATTGAAAGAATAATGACTTTTAAATGAAAGAAAATTCAAGAAAATTTGTCACAGTTTTATATCGTAAAATTTAAAGGTTAATTGTATGTTAAATTTTCTTATGCAAAATTGTGGGGGGTGAGTAAGTTTTAAAATTTAGGAATATTGATTTTTTTTTTTTTTTTGCTTAATAGAAAAAGGCTAAACTTTTTTTCTTACATTTAGTTAATTCGAATAGCCGATAGAGTATAGACCATACAATATAGGATAAACCGATAATAGGATATTCCGAGGATTATCTACACGATATGTATTGTTGTTTGAAGTGGAGGGAGAACAAGGCCCTCTGAGCACTCAGACAAAACTGTCCATTGTACTCGTCCATTATCCACCTTCACATGTATACCTGCCTAATTTGTTTAATAAACTCATCAAATTCTAGAATGTTTTGTATTTGAAACATTTATCACATTTCCATGAATGAAAAGCCAAACTGATTATAATTTTTATTTTCAGAATGTTAATTCGGTAGATGATTAATTTTTTACATTTAAAATATTTGTTGAAATTACAATACGGATAAACAAATTCTTTTGATTTTGATTTTATTATTTATTGCTATTTTAATTAATTATACATAAAAGAGTATAACTCAATTACTCAATGTTATTACTCAATTTAACTTTTAGTTCAGTTTAAAATTGTTCATATTTTTGTCTGTTTGTTTTTTTATGTTTTATAAATTAAAATTATATAAATGCATCTATAAAACTATCTTGTATTAGTATTTTATTTATTTCCATACACATCATACAACAAGCCAAGTATTCATGCATATGTACGTGTGCATAATCATGAGTACATGATAAATTTTAATGCAACAAATATAATTTGTCATTATGAATTAATTTGAATATGACCGATAAAACATTCCATATAACGTAGAAACAACAGAATATATTATGCAAAAGATAACATTTTGTGCAACTGACTGTGAAAGTTAACTTTCTTGCTTTTAAATATGTACATTTACATGCTCATATTGTATATGAGTGCATGTAAACAGCCGAAAGTTATCGTATCGGCAAAACTTTTTGAAATTTTTTTTTGTTTCTTAAGTCTTATCCTGTTCATATCATGAAGTTTTTTTTACTAATGGTTTTGTTTCCTTTCTTTTCAAAACAAAATTTTATTTTATGTATTTCATACCCTTTCCCTTCATGAATCTACTTCAAAATAAAATACAACAAATAAATAAAAAATTCTAAAGATTTTCGTGTGTTTTCATTTATAAAAACAAATGAATTTACCGTTATTTTAAATTTATATAGAAATTGTATTTTATATGTATATAACGTATACATTTGTTTATATGTATGTATAAAGTGTAAGTAGCATTTATATGTACATGGCGACATGATATTAAAATTTATCATTTAAAAAATATCTACAAATGCACGTACAAATATGTATGTATGTTCATATAAAGTGTCTCTATCCCGCTGAGTTTAAAGTTGCTGTTTAAGTTTTTCATTTTATTATTTCTATTTTATTTTATTTTTATTTTTTTTTTGCATTTTTATTTTTATTTTCAGTAAACTATATAAGTAACAAGTATTATAATGAAATAAATGAAAAATAATAATAATAATAATATAACAACAGTAAAATGAATAGTGCAAGTATATAAAAAATGTCTATTCATTGTGGTATATGTGAATGTAGCTATATAACAATTGCATGGATTTTCAAAGAATATCATATACTTTCTTATATAGGTACTTTTACACACACACGTATGTACATGTGCATATATATACATTACTTCAACTGAATTGTTCTTGTCCAGAATAATAAGTAGAGGCCAATATATGTATGTACATGTTAGCCCTCAGGTATAACAAATTTATAATTTTTCTTGTCCAGTTTAATACTGATTGTTCATATAAGGTATGCAGAGTATCTTATATTATACGAACGAATTATATAAGTACAATCAAGTACAATATACAATCTGTATTTGAATCATCGTATTAAATTTTTATTTGAAAATCAATGTCTGTATATTATATGTACATACATATGTACATAATATCACTGATGTTCTTCTTTTGCGTATACATACTTCTTTCTTGATAAAATGAACGTCTTTAATTTTTTTCCAAAGTTGTAATAATTATACATACACAAAACTTATATTCTGTTTATATGTATCTTATAAAAATATCATTGTTTATATTTATATCTTATTTTTGTAGTTAGTGAATTTTATATTTTCATTTTTTTTTTTTTTTTCAAATTCTTCTTTTACTTTTTTTTGTTGATGACCGACATTTCAATCAAATCCATATGATTTTGCATTTTATTGTTATTGTATACAATACACACATTTAAAAAAAAAAAAAAAAATATGAGAGAATTTCAATTGTTAAAAAACAAGATGTTATGAAAACCATTTGAATTAGAAGGTGAAAGATAATATATGGTAGGTAGGCATTATTATGCGTGGGATTTATCATAGTCATCATCACAGTCACACAATCATTATCATCATCGTCATCATCATCATCGGTTCTGTTCCGTGCAAACAGATAATATCAGTTTCTTTTCGGTTCTAATCTAATCATCTAATATACATACATATGCATCTAGTTGTGTATGCATATTATATTTTTTCCTGACAAAGAAAAATTCCTTTTATAACAGACTCATGTAAAATATTATTCTTGTTTTTGTTTTCTTTTCGTTTTTGCTTTTTTCTTCTTTTTCTTTTTTCGTGGGTGAGTGGTAGTTATGCTTCGATAATTATACGAATATGCTTAAGCATTATAAATATCAACAAAATATCATAGTCCCACATTTGCTTATAAATACTCCTCTCACTATATTAAAACTTTATATAAAATGTTGCTTGTTTAAATATGCATTTAAAAGGCCTAATAATATTTGTGGGTCAGTCATCCTCTCGGATTTTGTTTAAGGAATACTAATGAGTATTCACCTATTTATTTATATAAATCTTTGTTTTTAGTTTTCTTTCGTCATACATACACATATGCGTATTTTATATAATAAAAGTATCATATATACATGTACATATTGTTGGTATAAGCTTCTTTAGTTGCCGCACCTTATTGTGAATGCTTAAAAAGTTATTGCTAGTTATTGCTGATCATCATGATAGCTTATATATAGTATATATAAAATTTCCAATAACACTTATGAATCCATATTTATTTTATGTATTATGATATACGAATACAAATTGTTGTATATCTTCTGCATATTACAGAACATAACCAGGAAATTCTTAAACTAAAGAAATATACATATAATTTATGTTGTTCAAACCTAAGATGAAAAAATACTCAAAAGTAAAAATACAAAGAAAAACAAGAATGATAAAAAAATAGGTAAATCGATATGAATACAAAATTCTATTTAAATACAAATGTATGGGCGTAATAAGATATCGTGAAGAAATCAAATGAATTTGCAAAAAAAAAAAAAAAATACAAAAATTTAAATAACAATGAAATAATTCGAGCAAAATTGAATAAAAGATTGTAAGTACATTAGATGTCAAAAAATTAATAAAAATATGATTAAATCAAAATCAGAAATTTTTGCAAAAAAAAAAAAAAAGAAAAAGAAAATTTTTTTTTACATACATGTGTATATGTGTATGCAAAACTGATTGGATTAAAAAAAAAATTACTTCAAATTTATTGATTAATCATTCAGTCAATCAATCAAGAATTCAACCACCACTGTACAAATCAAATTCTATTAAAATTTTGTACTTATACAAGTATTCAAATTATATTACAAAAATATATATACACATTATTATGTACAAAAATATATTTCAAATTGCAATTGTAGGCAGTAATCATATTGAAATTGAAATTGCATTTCAATTTATTCAACATATTTAATAGATTATTAAAAATTCCATTAAATGAATTATGGATTAGATGTGGTTGAACTGAATATCATATATTTGACCTAAAGTGTTATAAAATGTTACACAAAATATGTACATACATAATATAGGGGTATAACCATTTTATTGACTTTAACTTGCTTTAACATATATTTTGTGCTTTCGAGAAATTTCGAAAATTTTTTAATGTAAATTCAGGAAATTAAAGAAAATGATATAATTTTTTGTTCTTGTTGTTATTTGTAATATAAAATTTGAATAAAAATAAAATGTAACCGTTTTGTAACATGTATGTATAAGAAAAACACGGTCGTTTGCTGTGGATCAAAATATATGTACCAAAGAATGAACTATCAAATGAAAAACAATGAAGCTATAAAATATGATTCCTTTTTTTGTTTAATTTTAATTTTAAAAATGATATGACACTGACAAATAATATTGTGAATGATTTTTAATATTTAATCACATCATGTGTAGTAATGAGTGACATCACAAAATAATGTTATACGATAGGTGTCTTTTATTCATTACTTTTTCTATTTATTTATTTATTTTTTTTTTTGTTTTGCTTTTCAAACAGGAAAAAAAAAAGAAAATTAATATTTATTATTTGTAATCTAGCTATATTACATATTCAATTATTCTTACAGAAGATTTTTATTGATTCATACATATAAAACAGAGTATAAAAATTCTCGAAAAAAATTTCTTTTAACACTGAATATAAATCCATATTGTTTAAAAAGAAAATTAAAATCAATTGAAATATTTATATAATAATTTACAGCTAAGAAAAACATTTTCAGGGTTAGAAGCAGAGCAAATAATTTAAAAAACAAGTTTCAATGTAGTTTCAACTCTTTACTATCAAAGATAAAATCCTTGTACATAGATCCTCTTTGTAAGAGGTGCCATTTTATGTATTATTTTTGTGTCATATTTATAAAGTACGATATAAAATGTTAATCAAAACTAAGGAAAAAAAAATTATCGTTTATTGCATGTACAGGAATGTAGCCATTACTTAACCCAATTCTGTGATATTACATTATCATACATATGTATATTACATATGTATGTAGGTTTATTTGTAACAGCCTCTTAGTACTGAACTGTTTCTTTTTTTAATTAAATTCAATATCACATTATCACCAAGATGACAATCAGTTCTGTTTAGCTGTCAACCAAATTATAATTCATGAAACAGTTGTTTTCAAAATAAAAATATCTGATATAATCATAAAATATGATAATATGAAAGCTACATAGATGTGTATATGACGAACCCACCTAAAAAAAAAATTGTAATAAATAATAACGTAATAAAACAATATCTTACATACATACAGTACATCATATTTATGTTGACTTGTCACCAAATAAACAATAATCGACCTCGTTCATCAAAAAAGAAAAAGAAATATTAATATACATATTTTAAAAGATTTTTACTTTTTTTTGGACATTTTCAAATAAAAATTTATTATTTACGCAATAAATCGTCTGATGAAAAGGCGCTATAAACTACATTATAATTTGTAATATATGTATGTACATACAAATATCTGAGTAAGTAATTTTTTTCTGAATGTTATATACATTACACATGTGTATTCATAACAAAAGTAAATTTTAACAAAATAAAACATAAAAGTAAATAAATAAAAATTTAAATTAAAGAGTAAAGAAAATTCTGAAGTAAAATGTGCCTATACTATACTCGTATATATATACGTTATGTTCGTTTAGTTTCATCCTAATTGAAATTTATTGTTATATTCAGGACAAGGTCGTTATGATATTCGTGATTTTTGTTGATTTTCTTTATCTTCCGTAGTAATTGTCTTACAAAAGCAGAGAAAGAAAAAAAAAATTTTTTTTTCTTGGTTTTGTATTTTTAATGAGAAAATATGTAAATTTATAATGGGATAAAAAATAATTGTGACATTTTGTTAATATTTTTGTTTTACATTTGTTTTTTTCATGCGACTTACGTATTTTTATGAAAAAGTTATTTTAATGCAAACATCACATGTATGGATTGGTGAGCAATCTTTTATTTAAATAGGTACATACCTATGTATACATAAATTACAATAAAAAAACTAATCAGTTATTTTTATTACACGAGATTCATATTTCAGTTTGCTATTTATAAAATCAATTTAATTAAATTTGAAAAGAAAATTATTTTATATACATATATTGATATTCCGTAGAAAATACAAAATTAAATATTAAATTGATTTTTCAAAATAATCAAAAAGTACCTTTTCATACGTATTCAAAAAATATTTTTTTGTTTTCCCAATTGAAGACTACAAAATACAAATACAATCTATTAAAAGCATGTGATGTATTCATATATGTACATATAATATCACTAAATTAAATTATAATTAATTTTTATTAAAATTTTAGAGCTATCATATTTTGAATTGACCAATTGACAAAATCATATAACGTGACCGTTTGATATTTTTATTATCTATTAAATGATGGCAAATAAAATTTAAATAATTAAAAAATAATTTTCATCCTGAAGAAAATATTAAAAAATTATGAATAAATGTTATCAAAAGTGATAATTGAATAATTTAAATTATAATTGATATCAAATTACATTTCTCATAATTTTATGCATAAGTATACGTATTTATGTACATATACACAAATATAAATTGAAAAAACACAAATCATAGGTATCTCTTTGTGTATATCTTTGAACTTCGTATTTAATAAGAGTAATACACATGTAATGCATAACGATAATAACTCTTCCGCAATCAAGGGATGTTAAACTAAATGTGCACATGTTCTTTTACTAGTTATAGTTCTAAAATATAATTTTCATATTACAGTAAAATTTTAATGCTTTAGCATATCTAATCTCATAATAATTTTTATAATTTTTTTTTTTTTTTTCTATTCATAAGTGTAAGCATATCACATTGAAAATCATACATGATAATCGATTATTATTGAAAAAATAAAATAAAATTACTACCTATATAAGATGATCTAATGTCTATGTACGCACATTAACTTTTTATTCATGTTTCTCTTTTACCTCATTTTAAAAAATCGTATAGTAAAAAAATTTAATTGAATGTATTGAAAATTATTTTCTTGAAAAATACATAATTTTGCATATCATTTTAAATATTCAAAAGTAATTGTATCAAATAATTAAATTTTTTATTAAACATTTCTTTTTCCGGGTAATAATAATTTACTCTTTCTTTTTTATTAATTTTTGATTTAAATTCTTAAATTATTTATAAATGATGCGATCATCTTGATTATCTTCCTTTTTTTGTATAAACATCTGGATTAATTAATTAAATACAAAAAAAAAAAAAAAAAAGAAAAAAAAAAAAAATCGGCAAGAAAAATAGCAATGATAATGTTATTGACCTTTTTGTGATCATATTATTACATACCTTGTTCAGAAACTAGGCTAGAAACTTGAATCCTGTTTTTGAATATTCAAAATCAAAACAGTACAATAAAACAATAAATTTTTTATGTTTATCAATTCATCTGATTTTAAACTTTAAATGAACTCTACATGTAGGTAAATTCTATGATACATAAACAGGTATGAAATAAAATTAAAAATTCATTGATGTATAAATGGCAGGAATATGTTAATTTTCATGACAGATAATTTATTTATTTATTTACTTTTTTTTTCTTTCCATATTTTTCAATTTATTTACGTACCCAAAAACACTTTGAAAATTCATGATACATCAATTTGGTACAGTAAAAAAAAAATAAATTAAAAAATATATCACTTTATTCCCATAATTATTCTGAATATTACATACATATGTATGTATGTACCTACATACGTAGGCATAAAATTCCCATGAGTTTCCAGTGTAGATTCATTCATTTTAATGCATAATTGTGTAAAATTATTTAATTAATGCATAATCACTGTTTTTAACTTCAAACGAACAATATTCAAAAATTTTTTTTCATTTTTAAACTGATTTTCAAAATGTATTTAAACAAGAGTCCTAAAAAGCGATTTTTTTCAAAATGTTATCTTTAAAAAAATTTTTTTTTAATTTTAATCTTACCTTAATTTTTAATTATATTATTATTTAAAGATTTTTAATGTTTTCGTTACCTGGGTATTAATTTTTTTTTACGGCTTGATTAATAACATATTAATTTTGATTATGTTAAAAATAATAAAACAAGAAAAACAGAAAAAGAAAATTTTAAGGAAAAAAAAAATGCAAATAAATGTTTTATACATAATATCCATTAATCATGTCCTTTACCGTTGTTTCATTTAATCATTATTATTTTTTATTAAATGTTATTTTGTTTTTATTGTAGATTCTGTGTGGCGCGATTACAAGATATCGCGATTGGTGTTGTATTACAACAGACAAACATTTGTCAAATGAATTTTTTTTCTTTTCTTTTTTTTCCTTTAATTCTTGTTAACATTTTTTTTCTTATAGGTATTTATACATTAAACATTCTTTGTACATATGTTCATGCCATAAGATTTTATACATTTATCATCAATATAAATTTCATACATGTTCACATACGTAAGTAGTACATATAAGTACGTATATCTTTTGTATAAGTTTGATTTCTTTTTAAATTTTTTCTTGTACATTTTAAAGATGACAAGTATTACAAAATTATAATTTAACAAATAAAAAAAAAAAACTTCTTTAATAAACACTTGAATTTAAATACAGAAAAATACAGATTTAAGTTTCTAGCTAAAACTTAAACAGAAATTATATTGTAAATCTATCACACATATCTTCATATGTGTATTGAAGAAAAAATGATGGCAAAAAAACAATATAAGAAAATAATCAACGACATAAGGAAATACAAAATGAATGTGTGGTCAAGTGTGCAAAATCATTATAAAAAACAAAAAATGTTCTCTTATAACAATAATATAATTATATAAGCAAGTCATGTTCATTTAGGCAAAATTGAAACAAACAAACAAATAAAAACAAAAATTGAAATTTTAAGAAAAGACAAAGTAAAAATAATTGTTAAAAAAATACAATGTATACAATAGTATACATTTATTAAGCTGTATGTGATTAAATTTTGCAAAAGAAAAAAAAAACATATAATAATTGATGAAACTGAACAAAAAAGTCATACACGTGTAACTCATTTTAACTGTGCGTATTGTAAAGCAAATCGTATATTAATTTTTGTACCTATACAACATGTGCGAATTCTAATGAATTTTTATATACAAATAAAGATTTAAAGAACATTAATCAAAAAATAAATATCAGGTAAGTTATTATTACAGACATAAAAGAATTTTATTAATTGAAAATTAAATTTATTAATTTAATAATATTTTTGTTATGACCCATTTTTCCATATTAATACAAAACTGATTTTTCGTATACGCATACATCATAACAAAAGCCACTCTTTTTTTGGATAACTAACAAAAAAAATATATATATATACATATGAGACGAATTATTATAATAATAAAAAGATTTCAAAATTTACATCCTTCCGGTTGTCACAAATTTAAATTTATTTTAAGAAGTATCGGTTATAAAAAAAAAAAGAATAAAATAATAAGGAAAACAAAAAGTACCGAATAATTTTTGTACAACTAATAAATCATAATTTATTATTATTATCATGCATACGAAAATTATTTTTCGGAGTATAAGAAATAAATTTTTCATTGATTAACCAATATATTCGATGTCTTATGAATTTTCAATTCAAATATACCTACATACATATGTAGATACCTAATTAGAATAAAAGTTTTTTTTTTGTTTGTTTTTTAATAAGTGTCTGATATTATTGCTAATACATATACAACATTCTGAATACCTTTTTTTTTTCAAAATAGATACAAAAGTAAATTTTATATATTTAACAGTAAATTTTTTTAAAATTATTTTTATATCATAATTCATAATTCAATTAGAATTAATTAAATGTAATTATTATTATAGAATTAATTGTATAACAAACGTGTCATTAAACTTATTAATTTACGAAAAATGTTCTTCGCATTATAACATATTCCATAGAACAAAATATACCTAATACAAGTATGTGTAACTTAAGAAGTAACAATAACTCTATCCAAATATCTTTAATAACATTTATATATAATTAAATTCAACAAGATATCGTACTTAAAAGTAGAAAAATATTAAATTAATTATAACAAAATAATAAATAATTTATAATAAATTTTTAAGAAATTTTACAGTTTCATTTCAATTTACTTCACAATATAGCGATGTATTTATTAAAAAAAATAAAATAAATAAATAATAAATATAAAAATAAAAACCAAAAAATATAATAAAAAATAATAATCATTCAAAATTATTCAACCAGAAATTAAATACATATCTTACATACCATTAGCTTTTTAATTAATACAATAATCATTTCTTATGTCCATTAAAAATTATTAAAACAAAAATAATTGTACACCTCAAGAAAATATTCTTTTCTTTTTGCTTTTTGTATTTTTTTTTTTTTAAATTGTAATTGCAAATTTTTGAAATAAAAACCCGTTTAAAATAATAACCAGTAGCATAGCTGCATATGTGCAGTATATTAATTTAATAATGTAATTCTATCTTTGAAAAATTGATTATATATTATACATTAAGTTTATGAGTATATGTGTTTCATAGAACATTAAATATTTTAAAATTTCATTCTGAAAATTATGTACATGTGTATATCAGCACCTAATAATGTATTGTAGAATTGTTTTTTTTTTTTTTTTTTTTTTTTTTCATTAATATCCTCACTCATTGGAAACTAATTATAAGCGGTAAGCAAGTTCAAGTTCAATAAATCAATTTTAACTGCTTCAACCGTTTTTTCAATTGCCTTACACTTTATAGTGATTACTACACATGAATCATGTACTCTGCAGATATACGAGTATGTACACATACATATTCATTGCATATATAATTTGGGTGTGTATGGGTGCTTATAGTGGACTACGTGTTCTAAGCAAAATTATAAATTAGTACTATATATAATGCCTGAAGTACAACATACAATATGAATTAAATACAATACAAAAAAGCGAAATCTTAATTATATGTTTTTATAGTGATTACACATTGAATTAAACCGATCTATAATAATATTTTATTTATATGAACGGCATCACCACATCACCATTATCATCACTATGTGATGGTGATAGTGCCACCCTCTTCAAAGTTTATAACTGAATTTATGTAAGTAAATTTTTTAGATATAATTGTATATGTAAATATAATGCAAAATATAAGCATAATTTGCGTAATATTGATCACGAAAAGCATATAATCACGAAGATGATATGTCCAATGTAAGAAAATTTTTCTATAAGTAATAAAATAATTACAAAAATTGTGATGCATTATAGATAATAAAAAAAAAAAACAAAAATGTAGTAATGGAAAGCAAAGGGATACATGGACAAGTGCAACTTAAGATGGCAATATATGCATTACATGTACCATCTGTAATACAAAGCACAAGATTATGGGCACGCGATCATCCAAGTTTACCAATTATTATGCAATGTTAAAGAAACGAATTAATACATCAAAAGTATATGCACGAAATATATATGTAGCATAAATTCATGTATACATACATATGTATATGCATGTATATTTCTTATAAATGCATTTTTCATTTGCTTTAGTAAAATTTTAGTTTGATGTTTCTGTTATTTTACTACCTTACCTTGGTTTTGGTGTGGTTCAATTATTGACTTGGTATAACAGCAACAACAACAACAGGAACAATAAAAAGTCATAATGCCATCATTTGTTGAAGTCACGGTCCATTCATGTAATGATTATTATAAAAGCAATAGTGGTAATGATCTTCATCATCATCATCATTATTGCCATCAACCACCACCAACCATAGTCAATGTTTGGTGTCGACATTCAAGTGTTATTAACATAAAAAGTTTTTAAAAAAAAAATCAAATAAAAAACATAAGAAGAAAAAAACAAGTATTACCTTCAATTTTAATGTGGAAGAAGTTGAGATGTATCTGTATGTTTTTTATTTCTCATTTGGATCTATTGATGTGTAATTACCGTCATTATATTTCTGCATAATAACAATATAATGCATATATGCATAAGTTTATGCACTTTTCTAGTATGCATACAGAAAAAATGTTATATATAAAATAGTGAATAGTGAGCAGTAATGAATGATCTATAGTGATCATGACATGTTCGGGATTATTATTTTCTTCCTTTTATCATTTATTCACTCTTCATCAATAGTTTCATCTTTTTGTTTTCTTTGTACATACAAAAGAAAGGAACATAATGTTATACACTTATGGTACATACATCCATAATCGTGTACATAAATATATATTTTTTATATTTTCAATTGATTTATGTTTTTAGCACCTCTTGAATGTTGTATATCCACATTAAGAATTTTTAATTAATTTTCACGACAAAAATAAAAGAAAATAGAAAAAAATGAACAACGGTAATAAGAAAAAAAAAAACAATAACAAAATATTCCCGATTAAGATTTAAAAGCATCTTTAAATAGTGAAATATTGCGATGATTGGGGTCTAGTCTATCTAACGGATCTGGAATTGTCCAAATAAGGGATAATCAATTAATTATTTCTATTATTGAATATTTACAAAAGAGTAAATATGTTTGCTACATAAAAAATGATAACAACCACGGTACCTTTGAAGGCAAATATGTAATATACAATATTTTATTAGGATTTAATAAAAGTATAAATAAATTATGTAAAAATGTAAATAAATTACGTAGAACTTTGAAATTAATTAAAATTCGATAGACATTGGATATAATTTTCTTAAAAGGAGAATAAAGAAAAACAAAATAATTAAAAAGTTCAAAAGCATTTGAAATTCTTCTCAGCTTAAAAAATAATTTCATTCAGATTTGAAAATTAAAATAAAACTTAATTAAATCATTTAAAAAAAAAATCATTAAAAATCATTATTCTCAAATCTTATTAACATGTTACATAAATTATTCACGTATTATATCTTTGTTATACTTCCATATTATGATTAAAAAATCAATTTGTCATATTAAAATAATTGAAATTTGTAATTATAATTTGTCATCTGTAATTATTTAATTTATATTCATTAGTTCTAAGCTTTATTACGTAATAATCATTTGTAAAATGAAATTTTGATCAATAATTTGATAAAATCAACATTATACAAAATCTTTTATACAAAGGAACAAGAAATGTTTACGTTATCGAGATTGATTCTTATTATTCATCAATAATTGCTATTTTTTCGTTTTATTAAGTATGCGGTGACGTATATATGGACATGTATTTTTGTACAAACGTAATAGAACTGATATAACTTTTGTTTTGAATAATACAAAAATTTTTTAATAATTTCATTTAATTTTTTTAACATATGTACATATCTACATTATTATGATTACAATCAATGATGCAGTTTATTTCATTCGAGGTTATTATATTATTATTGTTATTACAATCATTTGTTAGACAAAAATTTATTTTCAATTCAGCATAAACAATTTAAATTTTCCATTAGATATTAAACGTGATTAATGGGACAAATTTCACGTTTTTTAACATGGGTTCTTATTTATTTATTTTTATTTTCATTTTTGTAATATACATATGACATTAACAAATATGTATGTATGTATATCTTTATACATAATATACCTACTACATATATTCATTTTATATATGAATGGCCGCGAAAATGATTAATTCCACAAGGAACCTAATTATATCTGTATACGTACATTAATATGTGCATATATATGTACCTATATTACATATTTTACAAAGTGCATATACATATATACATGTATGTAACGAAGAAACGTATAGAACAAAATGTAGGTCAAGAAAACTTCTAAGACGCCGATCATATATTGGGCATAGTCCAATCAAAATGCATAAAATGGAAGAGAATTTCCGTGAAGTCAATTTACATCCCACTGATACCATGCAGTGTGATGATTATTCACAACTTATATGTAGTTTATTTGTACATATTTTACCTCTACGTTTTAAATATATGTACATATTCCTTCTAGTTCTTCTAATACAATGTATGTAAGTACGATAATGATTTAGAGTTACATGTATTCATGTATGTATGTATGTAAAATATATTTTATAGATATTTAAGTTAATTTACAACATTTTCTGCATTAGTAAATTTATAGTTGTACATACATGTAAAACTATTTTAATATGATCGTCCGCGTTACTTGACCACTTAAACAAATATTTCTTGATTGTATATAGTTAAAATTGTCGAAGAATTGATATAGCTTCTAGCTAAGAACTTAACCAATTTCCTTCCATATAATATTCGATCTTTCTTTTGAAAGTTATTTTATCTACACAGTAGGTTTATTATTTATCATTTATCATGAATTTAAACATCTTTATGATGCGTATACTGGAATAAAGAAAATTGAAAAAGATTATTTAATACATAACTTCAAATTCATATAGGTACACACTATAGCTAATAAAGTATATAATGTAGACGGAAAACAAGTAAATGGGTTATATGTGGTAGAAGCAAGTAATATGAAAATCTTCTATCTAAATAGGAAAAATTTAAAAAAAAAAATGTATAAATGAAAACCGGACCGACGATAATAATAAAAATAATAATAATAATTATAATAATAATAATAATAATAATGATGATAATGATGAGGAAAGACGATGATGACGACTACAAACTATGCATTTCCCAAGTAAAGTTCTTAGAATGACTACAGTATGTATTGTAAAATGAAAAATAAAAAATAAAAAAAAAATAAAAATAATAATAATAAAAGTGTATAGGCCAGAAACAGAACAAAACTTCACAATAGATTTTGATATACACATAAATATGTACATACGTATGTATAATTGTATAGCTGAAATTTATGTTATTTTCCATATATGTATGTACCTATGGATGTATATTGTAGATATTAACTTTGTGGTCTAAGTTTCAAACCTGATCTACAAGAACCAACAAACCCACAGAGAAAGAAACTTACGAATGTAGAAAAAAAGTAAAAAAAAAAATGAAAAAAGAAAACATAAGCAACATAAAACATAAATAGAAGCAATTTTTTCTTCTACTACTTCTACTTTTTCTTCTTCTTCCTTTTAGAAGTCTAAGTTTATTTTTTATTTTTATTATTTTTACTGAGATTGTTGGGACTGGGACTGGAACTTGAAGTTCTTGAGGTTAACTGTAAAACCTCTCCAACCTTTTTACCACTTACCCACAAATTTACGACACGAAAAGATAAATGAATGGATGAGTAGATGGATGAAGGAAGAAAGAAAATTTTGTTAAATATGCGTGTATGCTTTCTTATATACCTATACATATATACAAGTATATTATATACATACATAGATATACATACATAATTTTTATTGCAAAATATTACAAGAAGTAAATTATGTTTGGTGGTTTTGTGATATTTGAATTGTTGCTTTTGATAGCTAGCTATTTTCTTATTATAAAAGAAATTTGTTGTTTTCTTGTTTCTGTTTTCTTTCACAATTTCAAAATGAGAAACATACAAGTATTTCTGCAAAAAAAAATAAAAATAAAAATAAATAAATGATAAAAATACATGCAATTATAATTTTTGCGACAATATAATGCATTCATTAAAATAATTGTATTCATGCAAAAAACAAAGTCTGTCATAAAATTGACATAAAAACCTTTCTTGGAATTAAAAAAACAAAAATAGAACAAAAAAATTTAAATTAAGTACAGAAAAAAATCAAAACATAATTTTTAAAGTGAGAACATGTACATATGTATATGCAAATTTCAGTACTTTACAAATGCACTGAGAAGAAAATGTGAATGGATCTACGCCAATAAGTTTTATTATGACCAAGAAAAATCTTTTACACATTTTTATACGACTAATATTTTTTTCCCCTTTTTTTTTTTAATACCGTTCAAATTGTAAAATAATTTCTTATCAAGTATATTTTTATAATCAATAAAAACATTAAAGCCTATACGGATGTGTGTGTATTTATTTTTACACATACACATTTTGCATGTAATTATGTAAATAAGTACCTATATTTTTACAATCTAATAAATATTGAATACGTTTATCTACAATTTATTATTTTTCTTATAGAAAAATTTTTATGAATGAATTAAGAAAATTGTAATAAAACTATAATTTACTTCAATGAGATAAATGATGATAAAAGTTAATAGAAATAATAATCTAATTCCATTTACCTTGTAAATATTCTTATTAATTTATGTTTATTATATACGTATAATTGAAAAAGAATATTAAATGAAAATAAATAAATTAAATTTTAATATCTTGATTTTCTTACATAATTTATTTATTTTACATAATTTTCAAAGAAATATTTTAAATTTTCAAAGAAAAATTTTAATTTCAAAATCATTTAAATCAATACTTTATTAATAAAATGTTTGATAATACAGAAAAGCAATCATCATTAAATAATTTAAATAAAATCTTCATTTAATTTATTTGAGGTATACTTTCTAGGCATAAGAAAAAAAAGGAAGCTTTTTGAAAAAAAAAGAAAAAGAAATTAGAATCTTTTTATTTATTACACCCACTAAATTAATTTGCAAGAATTTCTTTTTTGAAAATTTTTTCATGTGATAAATTAGTCATAGTGGTTCAAAAAAAATTTTTCATTTTACATACCTACATGAATATAATAAATTTTGTATGATAAAATATGTAACTCCTTTTTTGGATTCCATAGTAATTTGTATGTGTTATATAAATTTAGTAAAAGAACCGTTTACTTCGTAATGTTTGTAATTTTTCAATATAACATATATAAATTATATTCTAACCGAAAATTTTCTTGTCCATTGACTTTAACATCATGATGATGGTTGTAATCATACACATATTATCCATGAATAGTATAAGAACATAAATATGAAAAGAACAAATTAAAAAGTACAAAAGAGCAAAAAATCATAGATATTAGTGATTTGAAGTGGACGAACTGAAACAAAAGAATTTAAGAAAACTGAAAAACGAAACTTTTTCTATATAGAAATTATTATTTTTTTTTTCTTTTTTCATATAGAATCCATCAACCATTCAATTATTCAATAACAATTTTAAACCATCTAAATACATAGGTACAATGTATGTACGTATATTTACTATTCATCCATCCATTTAAAAAAAAATATAGGTATATAATGATGATTTAAAGTCATCAAAAGAAATGACAATTCTTAAGAAAATTCAAATGACGAAAAGAAAAAACATTTTACTATCGTACAAAACAAAATTATGTTATTTAAAATTTGTTGCCAATTCTATTATATTAAACATATACCTACCTGATATTTATATACGACAAAATAGTACATGGAATAGACTATCTTTATAAAAGAACTGTGATTAAAATTTTCCTGGTTCTATGACTTTATATGTACAAAAAAAAAAAAAAAAAAAAAAAAAAAAAAAAAAAAAAAAAAAAAAAGAATGAATGGTAATACAAATGATGATGGTTATTAATATAATATAATGTAATAGTAAGTACATACTCGTATATAAGAGTTTTCAAAATCTGACAGTTTTTAGAGCAGAAGATGTTGTTGAACCTGACTTTATAATATCCATAAATAAAATCTATACATACATATATGCTAACATTCACACGATACTATATATATATATGATGCATTTTAAACAGGCATATACATACATGTGCATACAAAAAGTTGATTATGATTTTTACTTAATGATTACATAAAAAAAAAATGTATGTAATGTATATCTATGCGCTAAAATATCATGCAAACACAATATCATGTAATGAAAAACAAAAATGAACATATACATATATATGTATGTACATATATATATTTTACTCGTGTATATATAAAATTTACGTTTCAATTGTAATTTACCTGTCGAAAGTACTTAAATATATAGGAGATATGTATGTATGTAAATACACGCAATATCTGTCATACTCCACTGGAGTTAAAAATCAACAAAATTCATTTATTCTTTTTAAATGATGATATGAACATGAATGATGATGAATGGTGTATACGAATAGTAGTGAGAGCAGAATGAGGGCTTACAAGAACTTCAGTTATTTTAAAAAATTAAAAAAAAAAAATATTTAGAAAACCTCTCATTAAATTTTTTATTAATGATTAGATTCATTATTTCATTTGCTATTTTGAAAATGAAATTTCTTGTATTGTATAGTAGGATTAGTAGGAACTTATTTAGTAGGAACTTATTTGCCAATTATATTGAATGAAATTATGTGACCATTTAGTGAATTAAAGAAGTACTATAAAACTAACGTATTATAAAAAATTTAAATACAAAAAGTTATTAACAGATGTACACATACATATGTAATTGTTAGATTTATATTTATTTATTTTTTTTGGTTCGTTAAGTAATATCACGTGAAATAATCAAAATTTTGAAATTATCTTATCTCTAATATCTTGTTTTTTGAAAAACAAAAAAAAAAAAAAATTATATGAACAGAGAAAGAGAGACAGTGAGGAAAAGCACGCAATTATTTAATTACACATTTTTATAATATTCTTCTGTAACATATCAAATATAATTAGAAATTGTAAGAAAATGCTAAAAAAAAAAACCTAAGCGTAAAATGATTTTTTGTTTTTTTTTTTTTAATTATAAAAGTTTATAACTAACTACTGCTAAAAATCCTTATAGAATTTTGAATTGATTAAATACCATAACGATATTTACTTGTGCAAACAAAAATTCATTATCCGTAGAATTTTAGATATGCTTACTTAACTTATCTATTTATCTTCTTTTTTTTTACTAATATAAATAATAATCATAATTGTTTTTTTACAAGCACACATATGTATGTACAATATGTATGTGTTATTACATATACATACATTTAAATTGTGTTAATATTATAGTTTGTACTATATAAAATACATTCTAATAACAATTCATAATTACCTATAAACAAATCAAATTGATGAATAATAGATGTAATATACAGAAGAAATGTTGTGTGTTTAAAAATGATTTTTCTTATGTATTTTAATAAATTAGTATATTATGTACATTACATAAATGTAATTTTAATTATTATTATTTAACCGTTAGAGAATTCTTATCAAACAATGTAATTAAATAATTATAATACCTATATGTACAATCGTTCACTATATATGGTATATAAAGATTGTATTCATCATTCATCTTAATATAAAAAGTTATAATTGTTACGCTAACATAAACAATCTTTGAATAAAATTGAATGCAAAATAAAATTAAATAAAAAAAATAATAATAATAAAAAAAAAAAACAAACAAATTATATATGAGCAATTATCATTGAATAATATTATTTTTTTATGTACGTTGAAAGAGCATTGAAAATTGAATTTAAGTAGTAAAAAATAAAGAAGTTTAGAAATTTGAAATTTTGGTTTAGATTTAAAAACCGAATAAGAAAATTTAAAAAAAAAATTAGCAATTTGGCCCATATACTCTGTACCCATATGTGAAAGTTTTTTGTTTTCTATTTGTATTTAATTTGAAAATAAAAATAAAAAAATTTTTTTGAGAGGCAAAATTTAAATTTTGTGAAATCTGATCATTTTGCACAAAACGAAAAATCTGTATTTGAAGAAAGAAATATGAATATCTTCATTGTAATGTATTTATTTCCGGTGCCCAAACGGAAAGAAGAGCTGTTTTTTATTTCTCCTTAATAAAGACTTGATGAAGACCACTATTTTCTACATATGTACATATTTCTATTGTATGCAAGCATGCATTTCTGTGGCATCAAATATCTTCACTTGCATTAGAAATAAAAATAAGAATTTACTTAATATGAAATTTCTAAATTTTTCTTTTATTTTGGTAAGAACCATTAAAAAATTTATCGCTTTTTTTTTTCTTTCCTAAATTTTGATCTGATGACATATTTTAAATTCACTTTTACCTGATGATCCTATCCAGTTACATGACATACAAACAAAGTAATAAAAAAAGAAGATTGAAAAAAAAAACCATAAATAAAAATCTAGAAAGGGAAATTATAATGTTTGTATTTTTATTCGAACCTTGCACAAAAAAAAATTTTTTTATTTTTTATTTTTTTCACCTATAACGCAAAGTCCATGTTTCTGTAAAGTGGACATAAAATAGGGGGCAATGTGAATTTTATTATGTCCACAACACAATCAATGTCATATAAATTTTATGTTTTTTTTTTACTTTTATACAGGTATGTACGTACATATACAAACCTAATTTTCATGTATGTTTTACATGTAATTCCTTGAAAAATGTCACGCAGGGGTGCACTTTTAGTTTCGCTTTTTTACACATCAAAAATGTTCAAGACGACCATAATGATGATGATGATAGTGATCATTGTAAAGAAGTTCCTTGGTATAATAATAAATATGTATGCATGTTCATATTATTTCATTTATTAAAATATTGTTGCAAGTGAACAAAAGAATTAAATGAATATCACGCAATATTCAAATACAAATATAATATTTATGAATGATTTTCACAGTTGGATATGGTCAGTGCCAAAAAAAAAAAAAATAAAAAATAAATAAATTAAAAAATGAAAACAAGTGCGGTTAAATTGGAAGTGCAAAAGCAACTGTAACCATTACAAAAAAAAAAAAAAAAAAAAAAATGAAAAATTGAAAAAACTAACATTTGAGTAAAAATATTTTTTTTTTTAGCCTTGACTTTGAATTAATTTTATTTCAGTATTTTCAATGCAATTTTGATTGCAATATATAGTACATATACTTATCATAATTTTAGAATATTACACAGTTGCATTAAATTAAAATGATAAATTCTTGTCTACTTAAATATTATGATATAATACAATTTTTTTATGTTGATGAGAAATTCACACGATGTTTCACATTATGTTCATTCTTTTTTATGGAAAAAAAACAAAAAATTGAATGATAACAAATGAAAAGCATGTGTGTTCTTATAAAACATAATTAGAATAAAATAAATTGTTGTGTAAATATGATTAAAAAAAAACAAACCAGGTAAGAAAAATTTTCTTTTTTTTTTTCATTATTATATATTCTTGAGAACTTCTTTTTTTTTTTTCTTAAAAGTCTTTTATAAATTGTATTCATGCTCATAATATGTTTATGTAATTATTGTTACCGTTAAATATCACGTATATTTACCTGAGAATTTTATTATTTTTACAAAAAGTATAACTAATAATGTCGTTTCTTTGCTTTGTTTTTTTAAGGGTCATTTAATTTTTTTTTTTTTTTTCTTTTTATATTTTGACAAAAGCATTATATAATAACTTATGTGATTTAATGTAAACAATATTTAAAGCAATATTCAAAAAAGTATACATATTATATATATTCATAAATTTTCTCAATGAAGGTGATGATTCGATCTCATCAATAAAACAAAAAATAATATAAAATCGAATAAAAAAAAAAATAAATAAATAAAGAAACACTTTTTATTATAATGATACTTTAAATACAACTATTCGAAAATTACATTGACCTTGCATAAAGGTATACACATATATATAAAACGGACAATAAAATTGACATTGATTAAATGCAACAATAAATACAGGTAGAGAAATATTTGTATTCTTCTGGTTTTGTTTTTCTTATTTCAATACATGTCTTCAAGTATTGTTAGGATAATATTATATAATACTTTATATTGTCTTTTTTTGTTATTTTCAAAACAAATAATAGATAACTTTATCATACTATGGTTTTGTAATTATTGTTAGAAGGTTTTTTATGCACTAAAAAGGGATAATTATCATACAAAAAAAAAAAAATACTATTCAATATTTAAATAACATTGTGGTAAAAATTTTTAATTTGTAGACAATAAAATAAATTCATTTTCAAATGAATATTCGGAAAATGAAAATTAGTAAATTTTCAATAGGATTACGAAATTATTATTTTATTTTTATTATACAATACGATATTTTAACTAAAGATAAACGGTCTTTTCTTTAGAAAATATTTGAAAAATTCTTAATAAAGAATTTTAAATATCTTTAAATTATATAATTATTCTATTCAATTTTCTTATGAACAATTTGTAATCACTAATGATACAATACAAAAAAAAGAAAAATTAGATCAATTAATTGACAAAATGAATGAAAAGAAAAAATGTATTCTAATTAATAAAATATATAATAATTGAGTTGTAAAGATTTTTGGTTTTTTAGTTATGCTTATGAATATAACAGTTTTACATTTAGTATAACAAAAGCTGGTATTGATATTAAATTTGAATTTGAATGTATGGGGTCAAAAACCTTATATTATATTAAATATGATTCTGTTATCCTTTGTTACACGAGTTTTATTATTATTATCATATGTGAAATATTTGAAATTTTTAGTCATTATTGTACGATTCTAAAATTGTGTTTAAAAAATACCAAATATTTTTTTAATTACGATCTATATGGTATTAAGTACGATTTCCGTTTGCAAAACAATGTTTTCTTTTCCCACGCGACAAATTTTCATAAAAGTCAAATATCTCTGAAATGTTATATTTTTATCAAATTTAGAAATATAGAAATTCTGTATAATTTATTAAAAGCAGGAAATCATCATTTAAATATCCTTCACATCCATCATAATAAAAAAAAAAACTTTTTATTTATATTGCAAATATTGCTGAATAAATTCAGCTTCATTTTCTTCTTACGAAAAAAAAAATATCAAATTTCATTTTTAATGAAATACGTAAGGACTAAAATCATACTCACGTTTTATTATTCTTTTTCTTTTCTGTATATATTCAATAGATCTAATCAATTCAAAATCAATACACCTACGTGCCTGTGCATCTTTTATTGCTAGCCATTTATATCTGAACATTTTAAATCATATATCTCGTTTTTAGTTTTATTTTATTTCTGCTCCCTAAGCATTTTTATAAATGATAGAAACTGAAACACTGAAAGGTGCAATAGAAGACACCTGTGTAAATTTCTCACGAGTAGAAATTTTTAAAAAATGGTACATATCCTAGATATTTTTTTTCTGAATTAATGGAATATAAGAATACGATTTCCATTTTAATAAAATCAATCGATCAATGAATATCCTTTGTCAATATTCAGGTTTATAGGTCGATTAATATTCAAGAAAACATGTGGATTTTAAAATTTGGTTGTTGTTATGTAGTATCCTTTTAATAAATAGATGAAAATGATATATATTCATATGTGTACATATTTTAAAGTGTAAAAATCTTTTTCGTAAATACAGAAAAGGGGATCAAATAATTCATTTTTTTTTTATCTTCTTTTTTTTTTTAGTTCATTGATGATTTGACACTTTAGATTTCGTCGTGGGAAGAAAAGGGTTTAACAATAGAGATTTTATATTTTTAGAAACTCCTTAATTTTAAGGATGTTAAATCAATTACCTTCGTAAATCAAAAACAAAATTTAGTGTGAAAAAATAGAAAATTTCTTCAACTACTATACTACTAGAGTATAGGTGCACGTTAATGATAGTTTATCTCCGGATATAGGAGGATTTCACTTTATTAGTAGAATTTTACTGGAAAAAATACACTTATTAATATGTGTGGAGGAATTATCATATCGGAAGGAAGTTAAATACAAACCATTTTTTTTTCATATTTTGTATTTGGTTGATTTGTTTAGATGCTAAAAGATGTAATTTTCTCAGAAAAAAAACACATAAATTACAAAGTTTTTTCTACTTTACATTACTTAGCTGGATCACAGGTGTAGTTAAATGGATACTATGGGAATCTTTTTTAATAAATACAGAAACGTATGTAAATGCAATAATTTTTCTTTCTGAAGAAAAATTTTTCAAATTTTCAGCGGTTTTATGTGAACTAAATTTAGGTTCATGATCTTCAAGTATTTTTTTTTTTTTGTTTTACTGAAATATAAATTATTAATGTCCTTTGAAATTCAATTCGAAAAAAATTTTTGGATACTGTAAATATGTACGTACATATGTGTTCTGTTTACTTCTCTATATTATTGAATATTGTTCATTGCTTTTAAAAAATATGTTAAGATAATTTACAAATTTTTTAAGATTATTAAAAACAATTAAAACGATTTTTTTCAAAATTAATTTTCTTTAATTGCCAATAATGATAAACATTTCAATATTTTTTCTAACAATAAAATATTACCTGAACTAATTAAATAAATATCAAAGGATACGCCTGGGATAATTCGTATTTGCTATCAAAGAAATTCAATACACATGCGTACATGTATGTATGTATGTATGTAGATTTTTAAATATTTTGTATAACTTTAACATTTTTGTCACAAGAAAAGAAGGCAAAAATAATTTTGACCTTGTGGAAGAAGGCTTAAATTTAAAGTCTGAAAGTCTCAAGGAAAAATCAAAGTTTTGGTTATGTTCACAGTATGTATACAGAAAATATAATATTATAACGCTAACAATGATTATACAATAAAAATACACACAACGTGTAATGATAAAAATACTCACAATCAAATTTTTTTTTTTAAATTTCACGTATCTTCAAAATATTTTCCCTTTTATTGCCCCCTTCTACCCTTTCTTTGAACAAATGCGATGATGTTTCAAATAATTTGGTTGAATGGATTTAATAGACTTTAAAAATTCATCAACTGATCGCGGTTATTTATACAAATTTTTGATACAAGTTTACACTCTATATTTTTCATACGATTATAAAAAATTTAATTTTCATAATGAGATTGTAATTAGTGCACGTTGAAATTAATGAAATACATTTGCTTTTTATTCAATGGCTTTTGTCTAGTCACAGTTTATTTTCTACACCTTTAAGTAAAACAAATTTAAATTACTTATACTTGAAGAAAAAAGCAACAGTTTTTTTTTTTTTAAATCTCGTTTTATTTGTTTATTTGATTATTTTAAATTTGTATATGCTGAATGTGTATTACATGCGTACTTCCTTAAAATTGCAAGAAATAGTGTGTTAATAAAATTTGTTTTTGATGAGTTCACAAAAACTATACTACTAAAAAACAATTCAATTCTTGATGAAAAAATTTGATGATTGTTTAATGAGATTTTTACATACATGTGTTTTTTTTTTTTCGTCAACAGTACATATTGTGAGCTTGAATTTTTATTTTACGGAAATTATTTCATGGTTTTTAATAGAATTGTATGATAACAAAAAAATGGAAAATAAAAACAATTAGAACTTGAGTAGGAAAATTACTGAATTGTACAGTATATTTTGCAAAGCAATATCGAGTCCTCTAGAACATATTTCGATCGATGTATTATTTCATAGTTGAATTCATTTTATCCACTGCATGCATACGTTCCATTCTAGTTGTATCCAAAAATACAGTATCCTGTATTTTTGAAGATTCTAAGCAATATTTCCAAATAATATTTCTAAAAATAGTTTCCAAATAATTTTGTTGATAATTATATAATAATTTTGAAGATATGGTAATGAAAAAATTAGAATACTTATTTCAAGTCATTATCATTTCAAATGTTTTGAAACTGATAAAATTGTATAAAAAATACAAACGGTAAATTAACATGATATCAAAAAAATAACTGAAAAATTCTGACACAACATCAGAGTCATCTATTGTAATTTTTAAAACATATAAAATAATATCGAAAAAACTGTGAAAAACTCAGGAAAACTAAAAATTGAGAAATAAGTTTTCGAAATAACAGTTCGCATCTTCAATAAAATTTTACTCAGATACCTTTGTCATATAGATGGCGGTTTTTTTATACAATGTAATGTACAATGGTACTAAAATTTCAATGTATGCATTGTTCTTGCTTATATTATACCAATTGGATATTGTATTGTATTGTGTCATGTGTGTAACTTTTGCACTTCAACTGAACAGTGGTTAACAAACATTTGAAAATATGTGGACAAAATTTTCTTTTATGTGTACAAAAAGTTCTATGTATGAACGTGTATAAAAATATAAGAAAACAGATAACGTTTGACAGCAAAGAAAACATGTATGTATATTAACTATATATCCAAACACAAATAAAACTAAATATAAAAATGTTTTCGATGTGGGTGTTTGTTGCTTTTCCTATACACGTACGGCACCACACTCATGTAATACACAGACAGGCATTCAACTGCATATATGTATGTATATGTAGTTGAAGCGCCAGAAACATAAAGATACATTTATAAAAGCTCTTTGAAAATTTTTGTATCTATCATCAGTGAAAGGTAAAATAATCACATTTATATTTACAAAATTTTATTCGAGTGAAAACCAGTCTTACGTATAGACTGTATAACGGTTGATATTAATTTTGACGGGAATTTTTACTTGAAAAGAAAAATTGTTTTTTTTTTTATACATAAAATCGAAAATTAATTTCATTTTTTGAAATGTCTTTTTATAATAAAATTAAAAACGAAAATTAATTAATGATTTAGAAATATTTGTGTATTTTTTTTTGTTTTTTGTTATAAGTAAAATCGAGTGAAAACAATAAAGAAATTGACCAATTTGCAAATCACTGCCAAATAAAAAAAAAATTTTTTTTTTTTTTTTAATAACTTTTAAATACGTGTAAAATTCCCACTTCCGTGGAATTGTATGCATATAGGGAGAAACGAAACAAACAGACAAAAATACATGTAATTTTTACCTGTCTGACCTGTTCGACTTGGTTTAACATTTTTAACAGTATAACGAGTATGTATGTATGATGTATATATAGTTGTTCGTTTTATATATTAAACACTACAAAGCAAAATAAATGAAATCAGCAAAAATAACAGCAATGATGGTAAATGGTAAATTTAATAAACATTAACATCAACAGCAGCACCCAAAGATATTGGTGAGACGAAGGAATTCATACAGTATCTATCTGCATATAATTCATTTTGTATATTATGTATAAATATTATAAATTTAAATCACGTACAGAGATTGTGTGTGTATGTTCGTATAAAGGACGGCAAGATCGACTTATGATTTGTGAATTGTGATTTTTGTGTTCATTTTGTTGATTTAACAAAGACATAAAATCTGTCTATTTTAAATATTTTATGTGATCGTTCAAATAAATTTCTTTACAAAACGAAAGAAGAAATATAAATGTGAATATTTAAGAAAAAAAAAAAAGAATTTTTTTTTTTTTTGTTTTTTGCAGATTTAAGTGAAAAGTGATATCCTGCTGTCGATATTAAAATAGCAAATTACCTGCATTTTTTGTGTATAGTGCAGTTTCCATTTTACTTGTTTTATTTATAAATTACAGAGAATATAAATTATAAAGTGAAAATGTAAATGTGCAAAATTTTAAAGTTTCACATTCATATACCTACCTAATACAAAAAAAAAAAAATAAAATAAATTAATAAATAAATTTTAAAAATAAAATTTTTTTTTTTTTTAAAAATGTTAAGATAAATAATTTGAATAATGAATTTAAATGAATGGAAAATAAAATGTTACCACAAGATATTGTGGTAGTGAAATTTTTATCAAATGGAGAAGGATCATTTAAAATTGTCCTTAATCAATGTATTAATAAAAAATTTCAACAATTACAAAAACAACGATTTCACAAACAACAACAACAACTGCAAGAGAAACGATCATCATATCATAATAAGCAGCAGAAATTTGCAATAAGTTTTATTATTCATGAAAATAGCTGCAGGACTTTTAAATAATAAATAAATATAAAAGTCAAAAATATTAAAGAAAGTAAAACAGAGAAGAAATTGTTTCTGGATTAATGAAAAAGGCTTCTATGTATTTATTGGCCTAATTTTCTTTTAGTTCTTTATTACTATTTGATACCTATATACATAATACATTTTTTTTTTTTTTTTTGTTTTTTGGACGTTATTATTCATATATTGTATTTTTACCTGCAGCGATCTTTTATTACCATTACTTTTACTGTATAATCACATATTTACCACATATACACAGTTGTTTTATATATTTATAACTACATAATAGATAAATACTGTAATATTTTATATACATATAGCTATATATATACATACACGTAATCGCCACATAACACTTATACATAAACGCACAAAACGTGTATTAAAAATTAAAATATTATTTAAATTCTTATAAAAATTAAAATATATATATATATACGTACAAGAAGAAAATATATGTATATGACAAATATATATAAAAAGATACAAAAAATTTATACAAATGAAAGATATTACATTCGAATTGGAATAATGCATATGTAGAGTCACGTAGAGTGTAAACAATTTATATATTTCATTTGTATTCTCATATTTTATCTGTATTGCACCGATCAGCGCTTATATATACATACACACGCATTTCAAGAAGAATACAAAATAGTATATAAAATACAAAATTATTAAGAATACCTTTATACACCTTTATTGCTTTATAATAAACACATACCTGTAAAAGCTTAAAAATTTTAATGTGTGTAAAAAATATAAGCAAGAGAGAAGAGAAACAACGACAGAGATAATTATAGAGAACACAAAATTAATTTGATTGTAAAAATAAATTAGGTAAAATTAACATTTTTTTTTGAAAAATTAAAATCATTACTTTTGCGAATTATTTAAAATAATTAGAGAGAGATTGCAACATCGTTAATATCAAAAAATTTTCTGTTTTTTTTTTTTTTTTTCAAATTAATAGAAAATCAAAAATGTTTCCTTCATCAAAAATTAATTTACAATTTGCACGATCACAAGCTGTTGTTGTTGTTAACTATAGCAAAAATACAATTTCTACATGGAAAATATTTTTTACAATCATTTTGCTGTTTACTTATACACAGGTAAGAGCTTAAGTTTTTCATTTATTATACAAATAATAGTAAAATGTATATCTGTACATTATTCACATAGAAACTTCTCTATATATACTTACAATTATTTAAAAAAAAAAAAATGTTTTCTAGTTTTTGTATGTGTGTAGTTTTATAAAATAAAAAATTTACTTTTCTTTCTTTATGATTTTGTTTATTTCTTTTTTTATTTTTTTACATTTTTGTTATTTTATATTTTGTATACTATATAAACGTTCATATTTTCCATCAGTTGAATTTAATTGGTATGATTTCAGACCTTGCTTTTTTTTTTATGAAGACAAATTAAGCAAAATAATTATTGTATATGTTAGTATAGTACCGGATATAAATTTACAATGCTGTCAAAAATTTTCGCCTTTACAATTTGCAATTGACTATAATCAATTTCTATATAAAGTATTGATTACTATTTTTGTTGTATTTTATCGATTAAATTATTTAGCAATGCATATGTGCTAATATAACTACATATATGTAAGTATGTACATATAATATTGCAGACATTCGTTTTGTGATAATGCATTTTGTAGGAGTTTCAACTATTTGTCTGTATAACGTAGGTTTGTTAAATAGTTAATTAAACAAACCAATTAGAGCTTTATGTTTTTATTTGATTGAAAATTTTTACAAGGTGTTCAATCATTATTGCTATAAAAAGAGATTCTTTGATCCTTAAATAATAGCGGTACTCTAGAGAATTTTTTTTTACATCACCGTTAAAATGGCTAATGGCTTTGAATATAATGAACTCTACAATTTAATAAGAAACATTCTCAATTTCATACTTGTAATAAAATACATTTCAAAATAACTATTCATTTTTATAAATTATGGATTTATAGTATAAATTCTTGTTTGCTTTATATGTATAACAAAATTATGGTCAATTAATTTTTTGTGTCAAGCACTAAACTATATTTATGTCTGTGTACTTGAATTATTTCAAGAAATTTAACATAAAACTTTTTGAAAATTTATTATGGAAGTTTTTGAAAGTATCTTTAATTCAAAATTAAAAATACGAAATTATAAATTTTATTATACGTATGCTTATATACTTATTTTTACTAACTTTTTAGGATGTGGGAATTATTTAAAATAAAAATAAAAAATCTATTCACATTATTTTTCGCAAATTAATTTTTTTTTAAATGAACAAACTTTTATTATGGTGGTAAAATTGTAATTAAATTTTATTTGTGACGATTATTTGAATCGGAAACATTCATTTCAAAGACGTACATAACATTTTAGATTATCACCTAACTCAGGAAATTTTATTATTTCATTTCTTGTGTAAAATTACAACAGAAATAAAACATGAACAAAACCTTTTCTATTAAATCTCATTTTCAACTTTAAAATAAAAGAAAAAAAATTGAAGAAAATTCCAAAATCTTTATGAAAATAGTTTCACAGAATCTAAATATGTCAGTTATGTTCTCTATTGCCAAAGCATTGATATTATCATGTAGCTTAATATACAGATTACACAGTGCTAAAAAGCACATATGTACATTTTTGAATACATAATGTACATATTTACATACATAACAATTTTACATATTATATAGAATACTCAACTTGAAAGTTATTCAGGGTTATATTTCAAAAATTGTTCAATTACTTTAGGCACTTGAAAAATATTTTAATGTGAATTTAAAAAGAAAAATCACAAGAGAAAAGTATTTAATAAATTTAATATCTTTTCATAATGTCTGTCTGTAGTGTCTACAAATGATACATACAATTCAAGAGACACCAATACAGTGAACGTATGTACATGTACGTGCGTACATGATCCTACAATATATATATATATATAATTTCTGGGTAATTGTGAAAAATTTAAAGTGATTTAAATATAAAAATAAGTAGATATACGTGAAAATATAATTTAATTTTTCTGAAATCTCTGCTATAATTAAAAAATGAAAAATTGTTGCACTAAGTATAATAAGCATGTATAAATGTTATATTTAATTTTTAAATCAAAGAAAACAAATGACAATAAATTATTGTGGCTAATTAACAGTTCAAACGAAAAAATACAATGAAAAGAAAAAAAAATATCATTAAGAAAAATGAAATATGTATCTGCTCATTGACCTAGAAAATTTTGATGCCAAAAATTTTAAACTTCAAGATGTGAATAAAAACATCTTTTAAATAAATTTCATTTATTAAAGCACTGTATGTATAATTGTATACGACACAATATAAAAAAATAAACTTTACTAATGTTAAAAATATTTTGGAAAAAAATATTATTTTCCGTAACAAATTTATTTATTTTACTGTTCATGTGCGTAGTCAACCGGCATATTGTATTACAATAATAAATATTTTGTATATGATCTGTTTATGTATTCTAGAGCAAAGTATGTATTCTTAATTAGCTGAATCATTATTTGTTTCATTATTATTATTATTATTATTTTTTTAATATTTTTTATTCTCTATTACTAAATTATTCACACCTGTGAAAAGAAAACATCAATAGAAAACAAAATAAAAAAAAAAAATAATTTAATGATGTAGAAAATATTTATTTGATTAATTAATTATATTATTCGTGGTTTACATTATAGTTTTGTATTTTGTATGTTATTTGTCATTTGATAATATTATTGGTATGTATTTGTAAATAGAAATTGATTAAAATTTACCTGCTGTTTAAATAATGATAATTAGATTTTACAATTACAATACATGAATGTACTTAACAATTAGGAAAGAAAGTGAATTGAAATACCATGCAGTGTACAGATGTTACTTGTACCAAATCACTTAAGCTTTAAGAGACAAGATATTAAAAACATAGAATTTTTTTAATTTATTGATTGAATTTCAGTTAAAATTTTTTTTTGAAATATCAAAATAAATAATATAATAATTTATGCTTAGAAGAGTTTTCAATATTACATTAGAATAATTTATGTGAATAATCATAATATATAAATATGTATGGTAACATGTAGGTAGAATTTCAAAATTTTGAAAGACCTTAATTGTATCTTTCTGAACTTTTTAAAATACATTATGTGCTGTATTACCAAAACGTTACAGTCTATGAAAAAAAAATACAAATACAGAAAATAGTTAAACAAATACAAGAAATCTATACAAATAAAATATAAGAATGTACATTATATTTAATATATTCAAGAAATCAAAAGAAAAGTTACAAGTGTTTAATTAAAAAGTTTATGAATAATGTACTTGGAAATTAATGAAGTAATATTTTGGAAATCGTCAAGAGAAAATTTGAGAAAAGCCCAAAATGTTACAAAAATAGAAATTTGTAGGTGTAATGCGTATATAAATAGTATGTATGTATATTTGCTATTATTGTAGGGCATTCACCATTTATTATTTATCGTATTATATATATATACGATTTTTTATGTATGTATACAAAAAATTCTTTTATAAGAAATGATTTATCATATTTATTTGAATTGTTAGACATTATATTGTCTTGTATAATTAAAATCAATTTAAATTCGATATACGATATAAAATACCACCATTTCTATATACAACTTATATTTCATGTCATTGTTTTCATGAATATAGTGTCTAATTTATTTACAAAAAAATATAAATAAATAAGAACTGAGACCATTTTTACTTTTATTTTTTTTAATTTTTAAACCACATCAAAGTTGTAATCATGTAGTATAGAAAATGAAACAAATATCATTCAATATTAATTTAGATATGTGTTTTTTATATTTTGCAATTTAATATCATAAAATACACTGTGTTTTTATTTTTATTATTTACATGGAATCATCATGATATAAAATATGACGATGATGAAGATGATTGCAATGAACTGCAATATAATGTTCGAGTACTGTATATACACATTATGTCTATGTATATGAAAAGATTCATAAATAATAATAATAATAATAATAATAACAATAATCATAATATCAATAATAAAACTCTAATTAAAATTGTACATAAATATGTAGACAGAGGCATATTACAATACATAAAAGCACATACACGATTTACTCGCATTTCAATTTAAAACCATTTATTGATATGAATAAGCGTCGATATTTACATTTAATTTTATACAATCATTGTATGCCGTTTGTTAGTATGATTGTACATTGTTTGTCTTTTTTTTTTTTCTTTTTTGTTGATATAAATAAATAAAAAATTCTTCATTTATAAAACAGTTGAATAGTTCGCATAACAATCGTCTGACACATTACATTTCAACCAGATACTTAATTTTTAGTTTCATTAAAAGACATTTTGAAGTTCTCATGGTAAATTAATTGTGACACATTTTGTTTGATTATGTAGTTGAAATATATGTATGAAAAAAAAAAAATGGTATCGAATGATTTTATTTAAAAATCTCAACTAAACGATAACATTTTGACTACTTAGCATTTTTAGAATTTTATTTATTTATTATTATTTTTTTTTTGAATTAATAGAATAGAATAAATTCAAAATGAGTTTCCAAATCAAATCCACAAATCCTCAATCATTATGCTGTTGCCTATAGAAAATGTATTTAGTATTTAAAATATAATAATGATATTTATCTTACCTGATACAAAACTTGATACAAAATTTTGTTCAAAAAAAAAAAAAAAAAAAAAAAAAAAAAAAAAACTTTAAATTTCATAATCAATTTCCTGTTTACCTTGTTTTTATTTTTTGAAAACTTTTTTTAATGAATATAATTTGAATATTTACATGCAAACGAGAATGAAATTGAATTGTATTCCAACACGATACACACACACAAAAATCTTTTTTAAATGTTAAATTAAGTTGAAATATTGATGACATAATATCTACCCTTTTCTATATGCTTAGTTAAATATTTTATTTGATTTGGTTCAGTTTTTTTTTTTCAATTTTCATTTTTGTATACAAAATTTCAATGTAAAGCTTATTTTAACTACTTTTTTTTTGTAATATCTATCTATTGTATATTGTAAATTCATTCAATTTTTTTTTCTTTACATTTCATTAAACATATGAAAATTTAATTCAAAACAATAAATTTCAATAAATATGTTATGTAAGTACAAATAAATATTGAAATGAATAAACAAAAATTCGATTTAAAATGATTTTTCTTTCTAGAAAAATTCATTAATTAAAATAATTAAAATGATTTTGTTGGCTTTATATTATGTACAAAAATATCATATTAACTCGTTTATATTTGCTCTTAATTCATTTTGACAATACAATAGGCGCATACAATACATTATACATTAAAATAATATACTTGAGAGTATAATACGTATGTATATCAACTTATCAACTTAATTTTAAACCCTTTTCTATTCAAAGTCAATTTGTGATGCGATGATATTGTGATTTAAATATTTTTGCCTGCAGAAATTTATGTTGTCATAGAATCAATTTGTGTATAAAATATACAAGCAAAATATACTCTTATAAATATATGTACATATTTATCATACTCATGTGTATATGTTCAGTATGCAAATACTTACATATACATAATAAAGCATGTCTATATATAACGACATAACTTTTGAATGTGCATAATGTAAACATTTTCATCCAAATTTAAAAGCAGAAAATTTGAATTATATGGAGGTTGTTATAGATACTGAAAAATGACTTTTCATACATGATAGACTATCACTTAAACTATATCCAATACGAATTTAAAACGTTTTGATTTTTAGCATAATTTTTAAATTTTTTATTTTAAATAAAATACGATTACATACTTTAAAATTTTTATACCAAAATTTGCGTATAGTTTGAATACTTTTATTTAATTTAATATAGAAGCAGTAAATACGAAATAAACAAGTTAATATTCAAATATTCTAAGTTTCAAATTAATAAAAAAATTGTAATTAAAAATAATTGAATTTTTTTATTGAATACATACACAAAACTTTTAAGAATTCCATACCACTTTTTTTTTTTTTAAATTTAAAATTTATTATAATAAAAATTTTAAAAACTATAAAATCAAGCATGTGTCAGTTGTATGGCATTTTTTTAAAATTTTCATTTCTTTTTATAAAGTCACGTGCACTATTGTAAGTGTTGACATATTATTTGTTTGTGACATCTTAGTTGTGTGGATAACAATGAATGAAATACATTATTATTATTTTTTTTTAATTTTCCCTTTTTTCTACATGGAGTAACTCCTTTCTTTATTATGATGTTTTTTTTTTTTGTAATTTCACACATTCGTTTTTGAAATTATTTACGTCAAATCAGTCCTTAAAGTTTCACTACCAATTTGTATTACATACATATATTGAATTGCTTTTCCTTCATTTACTTTCCACCTTCAGAATACGTTGCATCATTTCTTTTGCTTTTTTTTTCCTCTATGCTATTCCTTTTGATATTGTTCACAATATGTATAAAATTACAAGGAGCAAGTATAGCATGTAGTTTTTTCTACCAATTCTTAAATTTGATTTTTTTTTTTTCATCAAATCATAAATAAAACTTTATTTTTTCTTTCCTTTTTTGTGTATATTTTCACTATTACTCACTATATTTTATATAGATGCACACATTTGCATTACCTTGAGTGTACTATTATAATGGAATATTGTAGAATATAATAGTAAAATATGACCTTTTACTGCTTTTGATATACGTATATATTTTTTTTTTCAAACTCTTAAGGGTACTTTTCAATAATTTTTTTCCCTTTTTTTCATCCCTTTTATCCTAAGTCATAATATCCTGAAGGAGCAAGCGGTGTGCATTTTTATATCCAAAACATAAAATTTTATTTAATTCTTATAGATTATACATGCTTTATGTTGCACATATGTATTTCTATAAGTACATACATATACATATTAACATAGTACACATGTCTGTACACCGTCTGTTATGTATGGTGTAGATTTTGTATAAGAATTCACTTGTGCAACATACAATTGAGTCCCTTGAATTAAATATAATAAATGGTCAGACATGTCAGAATGAATGAATATAATGTAAAAACAACAAGATGAGGGTTAGAGAAATTAAATCGATTTTATAGTTTTACTTTATAGTTTTCATTGAATATAACTAGTTAAATATTTTGTTTTTGTTTTTGTCTGTAATTTTTATTAAAGGGGAAAAAAATGTGTTCATACATACATGCATAACTGTATGAGTGGGTGAATGTATATAAATAATTTTTCTTGCATCCGTAAGAAGAAAAAAAAAACAACGTTTAAATATAATAAAAATATGCGTACATACACAAAATCAATGATATTGAAGTTCACATTTTATTTTAAATCAAGCGTATACAGACAGATTTATGTGTATTTATTCAAGGATCAAGGTTAAATGCATCGGATTCAATTTTTAAAGGATAAACAAGGGATTTACTTTTATATGTATAATATATCGTTGATCTATAATGAAAAAATTCAATAATCAAATAAAAAAAAAATTGTTTATTTTAAATTTATCTATAAAATATTTGAAATTTTTTATATCTTTGATTTTTAAACAGAAATATGTATATATTTTGTTTACTTTAAACCTTACTTTAAACCTCTATAGATATTGTGATTAAAGAGGAAAAATATATGTATTCGGAGTGGAAATATTTAAAATCAATGAATTTTTAGGAATTATTTGAAAGGGTAATTAACGATGTTTTGATAATTATCCAAGAAAATTTTTAAAAAATATCACATTTCCGTTCATTAAAAAAAATATATAATTCCACTTTTCAGTTGTTATTAGTAAATGTTACTTAAATTTTAATTCTGTAAAAATCTGGTTTAAAACGTTCTGATAACATCTTGTTCAAATTTTCGTTGTAATGAAAGATCCTTAATTCTCTCTAAAAATTTTTATTCTAATAGAATAAAAAATGGATTAATTTTTTGTTATTCTATTCTTGCATATTTAAAACCATTTTCAATTATTTTTATTAAATTTTTCCATTTTACTTCTTCTGTTTATTCATTTAATTCGCATAATATCATCACATATTATTAACTAATTTTTTGTTTGTTTGTTGTTATAATTTTAAAATAAATTTTCCGGATCTATGTATTCTATATAACATGATGTTTAATGAAAAATTTTCCCACGCTATCTCGTGTGCAAATACACATACTTAATTCTTTTTTATTTACATACAAAATATAATGGCCTCATTTCAAAATTCTTTTAATTTTGTTTTTTGTATGTTATTTTAGCGATTTATTTTCTTCTAAATTTCAAATTCCATTTGGAAACGATTGCATTTTCGTCTCAATAAATCACTAATGCTGTTACTATGTGTGATATAACTGAATTTTACAATACTATACGTGTGTGTGTGTATACTAATATATGTATAGTATAGATTTTTTTTTCTATAATCTACCAGATGCATTCACTTCACTTTTCATGCATTAAAACATATGCTGACATATACATACATTTATGTATTTTTATGTAGCACGCTGTAACAGATACTTTAGCGTAGTTGCCAAGTCATTTTTTTTTAACAGTACATTGGTATGAAATGAAGAATTTTATACGAGAGTTATCTATTGAAAATTTATTTGAGTTTAATTTCTGTGCTGTATCAGTGTGCCATATTTAGATGGATGGATACTGGTTTATATTGCTTTTCTTTTCCATACACTTGATTGTAAAAAATATTATTTGAAATTTATTTAAAGAAAATTGATGAAAAATTGTGATGAAAATTTTATTTTATTTTTTATTATCTTAAATTTTTCAAAGTTACTCTGTTGCGGAAATGTGAATTGTATTTTGAGTTGAATGACCAATTAAATTTGTTTTTTCTGTTAAAATTTGAATTATCATTTTACAAAATGAAATTTTCCATTAAAATAAACATGCGTGTAGTTTCTTTGGAATTGTATGTACATTGCATTGCATTTTAGCATAATTTCTTGAACAACACTTATTAAATCACATCATTGCATTTTATCAGTTGTATAGCTACTGTCACATGTTGTTAACTTTGTTAAAATAAGTTATGTTAAAATTTGTATGATTATATCGTATATGTAGATATTCATGTGTTACAAGAAGAACGCCTGGGAACAAAAATATGTGAAAAATTCATACATTGATTTGATAAAAGTGATATAAAGAAAAACTCACAAAAAAAAAGTAAAAGAAAACTTTTTTTTTTGTCATTCAACATAAATTGTTGTCATTGAAGATATCAATGTGCTCATGTGGAAAATAACGAAAAAAAACAGGGTTTGTATAAAACATAAGCATATTTTTGATTAAGAAAAATGTAAGAATTTCTAGATGAAAAAAAAAAACAAATTATCAATAGAATTACAGAAAAATTATAAAAATACATAAATAAATAATTTTTTTTTGATTTTTCTTTTCTTGTGAAGGAAAAATATCTGAATAAGATGAAAACAGTATGACATCAATTTGTATTTTTTATTATATATACCATGTGTAACTCTTGTCTAGATATCTGTAAGTACAAAATTTGTACAAAATACTTGCTTTTAAATTTTCATTTGATCATTCGGAAATAAGAGGAAATCGGAAGTTAAACAGATGTTAAAATTAAAAAAAAAAGTGAGAAATGAAATTTTTACCATAATAACATACATGTTTTGATTTTGAAAGAAAAACAGAAAAACGAGAATATAAAAAGTAAAATTTAATGAGATTACGAACATAAAAGAAAACTAATATGACAACAAAGATGAAAAAAAAAATTGAGCATTATTTGAAATTTAATAAATTATATGAGTAACTAGAATCGTTAAATAGCCTATGTTTCTATTGTATGCGTTTTGCTGAATTGCCATATTTTAACTGAATATAATAGATACTGAAAAAAATTTTCTATTTTATGTAGTATTAGTTAAACTATCAAAAAAATAATCTTACTGAGTAGATAACAAAAAATTTTTTTTTTTTCTATGGTTTTAAACATATCTTATGCTGTAAATATGTATGCAATTCTACTGTAATAAAATTAAATAAACTTTTCATATTCCTTTGTTAAGAATGCTCCAAGAATTTGTACAAATAAATATTTTACATTGAATTTTACATTTTGAATTGTCATGAATCAAATAAACTTCACTTTACAAACTTCAGTTAAAATAAATATTTACGAAAAAAAAGGATTGTCCAGTACAAGCACTTATTTTAAGCTTCTACTTTATGATTTTTATTTATCCATAAAGATTCGTATGAATCGTATAATCGAAGTGAAAGTTTACAAATAGCTACATCAGCAGTGAAAAGATATATATACATACACACACGTAATATATAATTTCAATTTCACTTTTCTTGTTTGCTTTACCATTTCATGGATTCTAAAGAACAATTTAAAGTTTTCATTTTTATTTTAAAAAAAAATTATTCTGTGTTGCGCTGATACACACATACAAATAGTTAACCATCACGTCCTTTTTGGCTAGCCATCGTTTATAAAAATTTATGTATTTTTAAAAAGAGAAAAGTAATAGCAACATAGACAAAATGTAAAAGTGTTAGTTAAAAAAAGAAAGTAACGAAAAAGCTAGAAAAAGATTATTTCTCTTGAGAATGATTTAAATTTTAAATATATATATTGATGTAGGTGTATGAATGTTACATGCTGAAAAAGTTAAGCATATCCTGGCGTAACACAAATATAATGTAAACATAATATATTGAAAGCACACTACAGAAGATTGTAATGTATATACAGTCAGACAATGGTATTGCATACATATTTCTAAGTTGGATATAGTGTAAGGATAAAAACACAACGACCATGATTATGATAACGGCGACGATGATGAGAACTACCTTGTATTATAAAAAGCCAAAAAGAATAATAAGAGATAGTACAACAATTTTCATTATGTTTTACTAAAATTGATGCTGTAAATGTCTAGAAACTTTTTGGCAAGCTTAAAATAAAAATTAAAAACAAAAAAAAAAAAAAAATTGAAAATAAAAACAAAACTAGAAAAATCAAATATGAATGCAACAAAAAGGAGACAACAACAAAAAAATTATAAAATAAAAACAGAAAGAATCAGCAAAAAATTTAAAATTAAAATTACGTTTTTGCTTTTGTTAGAAAGCGAAAATTTGTTTGACTACTTTCTAGTTTGTGTGTGTGTGTGTAGTTAAACATAAAGTTGATTTGACTGTCGATTATGAAACACAGGACAGAAAAGAAAACAGAATAATAAAATGGGAAGGAAAAAGGATAATAAGAAAAGCCATATTATATTGTAAAACTCATTTTCCGAAAACTTTTAATTTTGTATGGAATCATGTAGAAAAAATGTAATTATGAAACAAAAATAAAATTAAACGTTAAACGAGACACAAAAGAAAAAAATTACATCAATACATATGTACATATTTGTGTATTATGTTGATTACTATATATCATACGTATTTTAGGTACTATATATGGTCGCTTTTTTTATTTTGCTTTTATTTAATAACAATTGTGGGATGAATAACATGTCCTCATTAATAAATTGACATTTTTATTTGTAATAATTAAAATTTAAATTAAAAATTTTTCTATAGAACAATAAAATAGAAAATGTCACCAGCAAGCAACAGCTGCAATTAATAAACAAAAATAATCATTTTTTTTATCATCAAAAGGGTATAAAACTATAATTTATAATTTTTCATAATCAAACTGATCTATAAACCAATGATCGTAATATGTTTGTATAATATACGTACGCACAATATGTACATTAGGTTTTATTTAGTAAAATAAAATTTAAATATGTTTTCTTTGAAATTAATTTCAATCTAGTACATTCTATTCAAATATAGTATACTTTCAATTTCGTCTCAGTTTTATTTTGTAAATAATAATAAAATCTATATTTAATGTCTGATGTAAAGTTTAGAAAATTTCTGTATAATATGTACATATGTTTACACACACAAAAAGCAATTACATTTTACTTTAGGTAAATTGCAATGCATGTCAACAATTTTATTCAACATATATATAATAGAATTTAATTTGAAAAATATAAAATATTTTCATTTACTTAATTGTGAATTTATAAAACAAAATTAATTAAATATAATAATAATACACTTATTTTAATGAATGCAAAAACGGAAATAATAAATTAAAATAATAATAATGAGTAATTAGAGAACAATTATATTTTTTAGATGATTTTTGTATTTTTTTATACATACATATTTTCCATTACGTAATAAATAGTATTTGCTCAATTTTGTATGATAGTTTCTGTTTCTGTTAATTGATTTAATTTAACGAACTATTAAACATGAAACTTTTCTTGTAAGTAAATTAGTTTTTATTGTTTCTTCTATTTTTTGTATTTTATCAAAAAATCCTTTCAATAATTCTCAAAACACAGAGCTTGTTACTTATCATAATTGTTTCAGTACTATAGCTTATAAATTCCCACTACATTAATTGAAAAACCAGGCGTCAAATGAATCAATATTTAAATTAAAATTCAAATAAATCAATATTTATTTTTTATTTTAAAATTAATTTTTTATCTTTAAACATTTTTTTTATATTAGAATTTTCTATCAAAGAAATTCACAAGTATTTTCATCTCTTCAATTTTAAATACCATAATTTTTAAAATTATGTTACACATGATTTTCTTCCAAGAAGAAAAAGAGGAAAATTATTTTTCTATGCACACATAAGTGAGAGAAACAAAAATAAAATCAAAAATAAATCATTGTAATAAAATCACTATACAACTTTATATCACAATAATCAATCTTAATTAGACCTTAAATACTTTTAATTTTTCCGCTACAAAAAGTAATCATCATTACATCATGTACCATACACATTGTATATGGTTCATCCACATACATATACTCTGTATGTAGGAGTAAAATCTTGGTAGGAAACCTTCACATTATTTACATTTTCTGCCGCCTGTATAATAATTTAAATTGATGACTAATAAATCTTCAACTTGTATATTGAAAATTAGATAAAATATCTTTAGGAAATTATCATAGATATATATGTACTCTCAGCTCAGTTATCTGATAAAGAACATTTGAAGGTGTTTTCATCAACGAATACTTGTAAATGGAAATTTTAGTTGCTATGCTACCAACTGTTATTTACTATATTACATTTTATAAATTAAGTTGAAAAGGAAAAGAAGGGAGAAAACGTTCAAAAAAAAAAGAGCTTGAAAAATCAAGTAATTTTGCTTTTTGTTTCAAGGAAATCTATAATTTTTCTGTTGTCTTGTTTCTATATATATGTACGTACTCGACATAATATCTGAATGTACGTAAGTACAATGGGATATCATCTATTATGTATATGATATTATTGTGCAATTGACATTTTCTCGTAGACAAAATGTCGTCGTCTAATAATCTCATCATATTTTTGTAATTGAATAAAATATGTTGTTTGTGTATGTGAACGAATTGAATGAATTGTATTTAATATGCATTATTGTTGTTTCTATTTTATATTGTAAACACTACATAGTAGGTATATTGAGAAAAAAAAAAAGTGAATAAAAAATTTAATAACAAAATAGCATTAACTGTTACTGACAACATATTTATAACACTTTACCGGAAGATCGGGGACACCAAAGAATTAATTTCCTTATTTGAAAAATGAATAATTGAAATTACAAAAAATTTTTCATGATGAATGAATGATTGTGCATAGATACATTCAGTTAAAATAAATTTTTTTTTTACTTATAGATGTTATGTTGATGATTATAACTCACTTGTTACTTTTTTTTTTTTATCATTCATTATATCGTTATGTTGGTTTTTTATCATTTTATTATTTCATTAAATTTAATGTTTCAAAGAGTTATCGTATAGTGTTTTCTATGTAATGTAATGTAATTTACAATTTTTACGAAAATATTATGTCGAAAATCAATCAACAAACTCACGTTATTTCCTCATCATAAAATGGTTTGTTCGTTTTCCATACATTAACTCTTTTGTTACATAAAATAAAATTTTTATACATATCTTTGAAATTCCCTCAATGACATAATTGCGGTCGTCGTACTTGTATTGACTTTTATATATGTAGGTACTATTTACAAGTCCACCCATATAAACAAAAATGTACAAACAAACATACTTATGTAGTTATTTTATTAGCGCAACACATTCTATTCTAGCATAAATGTTATTAGATGACAAATGTCACTTAGCATTTTAATTATTTCATTAAATTATCACATGTTATCTACACATAATTTATTTATGTAATATGTAATGAAAAATGTTGATAAGATTATTGAAACAGAGAAAAAATGAATAAAATTAATTATATCTCGAGATGCCTCATAGTCATATATTCATATATATATCACTACAAAGAATTTAGATTGACATCAACATTTTCATGTTAAAATAAAGATGTTATGAAAGAGGGTAGCAAAATGAAACGAAAAAAATGAAATTCGATAATTAGTTGTTAGCTCTTTAAATAAGTTATCTAATTTTATTAAAATTAAAAATTTAAGATTAATAATTTTATGTTGATTTTTTCATTCATTTATTTACTTTTTGTTTTTTGTTTAATTTTATAATCGACATTAAAAATGACAGTACTTTCCCTTTTTATTCAAATTCTGATATTGATGTTCTGCTATTGTTGACTTTTCGTAGTATATGTGTAGACAGACGTATACAACAGTATGTGTATAAATTTTCTATGAGTAGTTAACTGAAAATTCAAAAAAAAAAAAAGGGTTGAGTACTAGCACGATTATATAGTTAGTTATAAAATTACATATTTGAATTTCAACATGTAACTATATGTAATGTATACATTTAGTGTTGTTAATCTATGCTTTTACACTTTGTTGAATTGATTATCAAATATTTACATAAAAATTTTTCTACATGTCTACTTTACCTATACATATATATATATGTATATACTCCCCCCCACCATGTACGTATACTCTCTTGTAAAACATAATTCGTTATCTATTTACATTTTTATGATTTCAATGGTACTAAATACCTAAATTTTCATTTAAAATTAAAGATTTAACATACAAAGAAAAAAAAAATTAAATCAGCATTTTGTTGAAAGGGAAAAATGCTTTATTCTTTCATTTTTTTTTCCTCGTATTGTTTACATTAAAGTCTTTTTATAAAACAACTACTGCAAAATTATGCATCTTTATTTAAATGAATTGATGAGCCCTAAATTTTTGTATATTAGCGCAATAAATGCATGTAGTTAAGTAAATATTTTAATATTTAATCAATTCGTTTTAAGTAAATGATATTCATACGTGTCTACGATTAAAATGAAACTAATTTGAAGAAAAACAATTTTGTACCCCGTTAGAAAAAAAAATCAGTGAATGCCATATCGTTCTTTCTTTTGTTAAGTAGGTACAATGATTTTTTTTTATAGCATTCATTACATATTCAAGTCGAATTATAATTAAAAAGGGTTAAAATTCTTCAATTTTCTTCGTCTGTTAAGCTTTTTTTCAAATATACATACATATTTAGGAGGGAATCAATTGTTTTTTGTTTTCACTGTTTACTCATAATTTTAACAAAACAATAAAGAAATAGACAAAAAAAAAACAGAGAAGTGTAATTGAACACTTTTAATCAATTTCTTATTTGACTATTTTTCAATGGTTTCCTTTTATTATCTTTTCATTTCATTTCATTTTTTTTTTTTGTTTTTCATGATCAAAAGAACATAAGAAAAATTATATTGCAATGCATATTTAATTTCAATTTCTGTTTGTTTTTATTTTTGTTGTTTATCAAAAAAAAAAAAGAACATATTACATTTTTTAATGCTTGACGAAATCAAACGAATTTTTTTGTATTTATTGAATATGCAAAATTTTTAAAATGTATGCAATCTAATTGTAAAATTTGAAAAAAAAAAAAAAAACGTATGAACGTAAATTTATAATGCAAAATAAGAGTTCAAATGAACTTTTTCTTTGAAATAATACTTTTTCAGTGTTCATAGTCTTGATCGTTATATATGAACAATTTTCAATTACTATAAATAAAATTTACATATTTATAACATCGTATATTACCAATTTAATGTAAGGGTCTGGAAACTTTCATAAATTGAATTTTATAAAAAGAGTAATTTAATGCATAAATAGACTTACATTTACAGTATAGTATTTATGTATAAAAAAAGAGATGTTTTTACCATTTTCACCTTTGATTTCTCGGGAAACATATAAAAGAAACATGTATAAAGCATTTTCAATAGACTACAAAACAACACAGAATACACATAATTTTTATAATGGAATTAATGTACATACATTTTAAGTTGGTATTTCAACAAGTACTAAAGTATCTTAACTATACATATTTACACAAATTTCAATCTTTTATGCAGTGTAGTATATGAAAGCACATCTAACTTTTATCATACCTTTATACATTAAGTTCTGCATAAACATGTGTACTGTTCATAAATTTTTTGAATGTACCTATGTATATACTATATAAAATTTTCCCTTTCAAAATATAATATGTATGTTACGTATATACATACAATGTGTACATTTGTTTACCTTTCATTTTTATTTCATTGCTGTACACTGGAAAAATAATAGAAAATAAAACCCCCTGTTTATATTTATGGTTTCAAGTTTCTTGTTATATTTATGTTCATATATATGAGCTTACATACCAAAATTATATTTATTCATTTCTTAAATAAAATATATATAATAGAAAAATGAGAGGACCTTGAAAATTTAAGTCAAAAATTGCTTAGAGCTCTGCTGTTATTCCCAAAAGGCATCATATGTATATCACATAAATTTTGTACACCTTTCAATACATGTATTCATATGTGTAGAATTAAAAGGATGTTTTCTCTTTACAAATATAATAAAAATACCAAAAATGAAAAAATTTAATTATCTCCCTTTTTTTTAAATAAACTTGTTTATTTGTATAAGGTTAAGCTATAGTACACAATTATTTTTTAGTTTCATATTACTTTTTTGGGTGCTTTAAGAAAAAAAAACATTGATGTTGTCAATATACATATCTGATGCATTAAAAATGGAGAAAAAAAATCACAAAATAAATTTCGTACAGTGGCCAGTGGGAAGAGTAAGAGAAAATGGCGAAAAAATAGTTCTTCTTATCTTTGATTTTTATTCAAGATACTTATTTGACAAAAAAATTTTCCCCCTGATTTGTTGTTTATGGTGTATCGATTTTAAATCTAATTCATGTAATTTGATTTCATATGTCCTTTTTCTGAAATTAAATTTTTGCTTAATATTTATTACATTATATTGATTGTGATTGATATAAAAAACCTTTTATTGATCCCTGACAGTAAATGTTAATCTAAAAAAAAAGAAGGAAAATATACAATAAAGACATTAAATAATAAAATAAAAATACATAATTACATTTTCAAAGTATTTCAAAATCATTTTATATGAAATTTTGTAAATAACATGTATTTATTTATGGAAAAGTAAAATATTGTCACTGTGTACTGTTCAAAATGTGTATGTACAACAATTTAATCGATAGTGTAATTACGGGCAAATGCACTTGTTAACTTGTCAAGTTCATTTTAATTGAAAAGTTTACTGCCATCATCCCAAAAGATAATACAGTCAGTCATTCAGCAGATGAAATTTGGAATAAATTATTATGTTCATTCATACACCACTACAGTGATTTAAAATTGTACAATTTTAATTTTAAAACGGAAGTACACATGCACATTCAAAAATTAAAAGAATCAAACATTTTGTATACAGTTAAATTTACAAACGATTTTTTTTTTACACAATGAAATTTTAAATTATTATAAATAATTTTTAACTGAATTGTATTTTTTAATAAAAAAAAAATGTAATGTGCATTATCCTTCTATACCACATGCGATGTACTTATGCATATGTGACAGTTTGTCGAATATTTCATCTGACCGAATAAAGTTTCCGAATTTATTGTATTATGTGTTTTTATTTAGTTGTTTAAAAATTTTTACTAAATTTTATTTTACTTCTTTTGTTATCAATTTAAGCTAATTGTTAAAATTTAAAGAAAAGGAAGTTAATATGCACGCTGAGATGAGGGATAAAAAGCCATAACAATGAATGAAGGTTATTATAATCTATTGTAAATCATTAAATAGAGGGTTTTGTAAAATATGTACGTATAACAATGCAAATGATGATGTGATCCACTTCACTTTTTATAACCCTGATGGTATGTACACGTATAACGTATAAAACCGAATCGAATTATTTGAATCTGTCATCGGTCTAGGGCAAGTTCACTTTTCTGTTATCAATACAAGAAGTGCTATGCGTTAAAATATATAGATTTATTATTTTCACCTTTTTTGTTCATGGTGATGTATTTGTGTATGTGTATGTGCTTGATACAATTTATAAAATAATGACAATTGTTGTTGTATGTTTTGTGCAATAACAGCAAATTTTAAACTTTGAAAGTGAATTTTCCGAAATATTTGCGTTTGTACAAAATGAAATAAGTACATACATGACAATGAATACAAAATGATGCAAATGATGGTTGCGTACATTCACCCTTATATGTATTATCGTCATTAGCAAAGTCCATAAACCAATCATCATTCCCTTTTTGCATATGCAAAAAGAGAATGAATGCATTATCCGACAAGTGCAATTTTTCTATATCAACGTACAGACCTACAAACATATGCATACTTGTATAATTTATTATATGCATAATGTATAAATATATGTATGTACACACATATATGAATATACTTACAATCATCACGGTAGATTAACAGTAGCAATAATAGATGCAACGGATAATAAAATTTCTCAGGACTTATCATTCATTATTATTGCAAAAGTGTTCATCATTCACAAGGATTTAGTGCACATTATATGTATGCATGTATATTTTTGTGGTCTGTTTACCTTCTACATTTTTCAATGCATAACACATTGGTTTTGCATTATTTCAGATGTCTAGATGTCTCAGTGGTTCTTATTCATTATTTTACCACCCCCATAGACCATTTTGCTTTTATAATATTCCTAAATATTTTGTTATTGTATTTTATATACATACCATTTATACGAGACTTAATTATTTGTCAGTTCTATTTGCTGACATAAAATTGGCATGTAGAGATTATGTAAATAATACGTACGAATTGTGACATTATAAAAAAATATATTTTGAGAAATTTTCAAAGCGTTTATTTCACTTTTCTTACAATCTCGCTATGAATGGAGTTTGTTTTTTTTTTTTTAATGTCTTGAATACTCTCAAGAATGATTCTGATATTGATCTACTAATTATTTAATATTTTCATTAAGAAATCACTAATCATCTTTTTTTTTCTTAGAGACATAAGATTATGCACAACTTCGTTTCAATTGTTATTTTTTTACCTTCTTGTGTAATAATTTTTAATTTATAAAAGCAAGTCAATTCACACATGTGTGCATTGCATGCATATGGATAAATAGAATACTCTGATGTTTTCGCGTTCTTTAAGACGAATATTTGTACCGTTCAAAGATGAACCGTATATATACAACCTGTACATTGCAGCATTTTTTTTTTTCATTTCATTGCTATTAACATTATAGATTTATTCATACCATCGTCATCGCGTATTCTATCATTAAGGACTCAAAAGAGGATCCTTAGACTTCTTGTTTTTCCTTTTCTTTAGAAAACACATTTTTCTTTTCTCCATTTTTTTAATTTTAAGTATTTCAAAGTTGAAACATACTCAAATGATTACATTGCATCTGTTTTCATCTTAAATATGAATATTTATACTATATATTTGTATGTACATACATACATATGTATACTCATCAAGTGTATAATATACCATCAGGATTTTTTTTTTAAACAGACAGCATATAACCGTCTATAACATATACAATACAAAGTAAAATAAAATACTTTCACGTCTACTGTAACCACGCTGTAACTACATGTTTGTTTTTTGTTTTTCGCTTTTTTTTTATTTTGAACATATTTTTTTTCCATGTCTGTGCCAACATACATGCTGTTGCTTCATAAAAAAATTTATTTTTAAATTCATACAAAATATATCTAAAATAAAAAGGACATTAGCAGCATTCCTTTTTGTATAGTATTAAATGAACATTGAAACAAAAATTTAGTTTTTCACTTTTTTTTATAGTTTGTCTATAGAGTCTCGTTCATTTTCTTTTATTTTTTTTTTTTGTGCTCATGTAAGTGAAAAGATGTAAGTGTAACATACACTTTTGTATACATACTACACATACATATGTATGTATATGGTATTATTTACTGACGGAAGACGGAAGTAGTTAAATTCCTGAATAGTTTTAAATGAAAAAGTCATTTATATATTATATGTATATAGAATTCTATATGTGTTTTTATTACATATGTATATTTTCTTGTTTACTTTTGTTTAACTTAACTTGATTGTATTGTGTGAATAAGAATCTTTCTTACCATCAATGCAAATGACGATGATGTAAATGTTCATGATGATGATGATCCAGAGGATTAAAAAATGCACAATTTACTCATTTAAAGTATTAGTTTTTTCTTTTCTTTTATTTTCTTTAAATATTATTTTTTTATTCTATGCTATATATACATACAACAAATTCACACGCATGCAATTTTCTTTATACACATTTGTGTGTACTATTAAAATAAAAAAAAAACTGCTAGTATTACTTTTTTTTTTTCATAACAATTTTTTTTTTCTTTTTTGTTCTAGGTAAGTGAAAAACAACATTGACTTTTATGTTTATTTTTACTTGAAAAAATATAAATAAACCTCATCTTCATACATATAAAGAAAAAAATACAAAAAGGAAAAGGAAAATAATATCAAGAATAGAAGAATTAAGTGTCTATAAAATATTTGAATAGTAAAAATTAAGTAAGTACCTATATTCATATACACTTTATATCATTTAATTACACTCAAAAAACAAAAAAAAAACAATTTTTTTTGTATTTCAAACATTTTTTGTTTGTTTATGTATAATTTTGTTTCATTTCTTGTTTCCATTTTTCATCAAAAAAACGGGAAAACTTTATTTGTATTCTGTATATGTAATACTGCATATATGTATATATACATATGTGATACGGCAAAATGTGTAGTGCACAAAAGAGCGAAATTAATTTCGGATGCAATTTTATTCAATGAAGAAAATTATACAAAATATGTGCATATATGTACGTCTGTATGAATTGAATTCATTAAGCATTCTCATATATAAAAAAAAAAAAATAAAAACATATACACAAAGATTTGTTTTGGGTTTTCGGCATTTTTTTTTAAAGTCTGGAATGTTGAAAATTAATTTTTCTTTTAATGTCTGTATAAACGGATAAATTCTAAAATTGGAATTTTATTCATTTCGACTGCTTTTTTTTTCTACTATTAATAAGAAAAATGATTTAATTTTTGATTCTTTGATGAAGGAATGTTTTGTAAATCGATTGTTATTAAATTTTTTTTCTGTTATGAATAAATAAATACATTATACAGATAGATATTCTGATGATATTAAGATGATTATGATATTAAAATGATGATTTCTTTTGAAAAAGGAAATGATAAACTACAATTTTAATGTACAAATACAAATCTTATTAAAAAAAAAATAAATTGGTTAATTTTACAATATTCTTCAATGAATCAAATTTTCTTAAATTTAAATTACAATTCATTTTTATTCTTTTCATTAATTTCGTAATCAACAACCAAGCAAAAACAAAAAACTAAAAATCATCACAATGTGTAATAACTAACATACACGTATATGTGTGTAACAATTCAATTAAGCCTATAATAATGTCTGTTAGCAAGTTATTTAATTTTCAAGCTACTTATACCTTCACACCACCGTGCAAATAAATATAAAGAAATATAACCAGATACATTTACAAACAAATAATATATTATGTTCTCCGCATGTATACACAGTAATTTACATTTATTATATATAAACTATATAAAGTGAGAGTGTATCGAATGATCGATGGTCTTTTTAAAATCCGATTAGCATTAATAAGGTAAATAGCAAAATACCGGAACAAACTGTGTACGCTTTTATACATAGAAGAATATAAAATACAAAGTTATAATTTATGTGAACACGTTGAATAAGCACATTAATATTTAAAAAAATTTTTTGTAATGCTGATAAAAAAAAAATATACAAAGTCTGAAGAATAATGAAATCAGAATTCGAATTATTTATGTACCTATACAATGTTTAGAATTTTATACATATTTCTTTTCTTAGTAAATTCTAATATATGAAAAAAATGTTTGTCTAAGATTTATTGTGAATTGCTGACAATCAACAGAGAATAAAGACACAAGAATGAATCCTTTTAGAACAAAAAAAAAACAAGATTCCCACATACGAGTACATTACTAACCAATATAAAATTCATGTCATTAGTTCAATATATAAATTTATGATTGATATGACCTCAATGTGATAACACTATTATGAAACTAAAATTTATATAAAAATTTTATCTGACATTTTAATCAGTTATCAGATACATACATATATTGTTTATTGGCAAATTTTCTTATGAAATGAAAAAAGTTAAAGGAAAAGCGGAAAATGTATTTTTTTTTAAACATTTCCTAAACGTACAAGATTCATAAACAGAAGTTTTATGACGCCATCCGGTTTCTTTGATGTTATTTTCTTTTTCTTATTCTTTCAATTTCGAATGAAGTTTCTATTTTTAAACATCAATACATTTTTTCCCCATTTGAGCCACTTAAATTAACATGTGTGTCGACCATTGATATACCAGAATTGTTGATGCATCGTACAAAATTTCTGACATATCTATAGTACAGTAAGGAACGGTTACATTTTATCTATAAATTTTAAAATTTATGTGTGTATATATTTTCTGAAATTGTCAAAGTTTTTATCTATATACAATGACAATAATGTATATATTAACCTTTTGGCAATAAAAATTATAAATCTTAAAATACTTAAAATACTTTTACTCTGTATTCTACATCTGATATGTGTACGAGTATATGAACAAATCAATATTCGTTTATTATTCAAAATTATTAAAAAGAACTTTAGAAGGTATTAAAGTATTTTCCAATTCTTTTTTTTTTTTTGCCATTTAATTCTTATCTACAAATACTGAACCAAATACTTTCAAATCTTGAACAATTTAACAAATACTTATATTCTATGGTGTATTTCGTTCTTATACTTATGAAAGCAATTGGATATTTTGGCAATTTAATGGATTTCATTTTGGATTTTGTGTAAATGATATTAAATACATTTGTGTAGCTTGTATGTTACTCAAAAATATATACATACATATCTGTTTATGTATTCATTGGGCTGATGTGGACATTCATTTTTTATGTCTGCGTATAATAAGCCAACTATAAGTATTAAAATTGTGTACATATAGAATAAAATAGAATTGTAACAGAAAGAAATTTTTATAATAAATGTAGAGCAAAGGGAAGTAGGAAATATAAAATTGGAACTATGCCAAGCATTTAAATACCATTATCCTTTTATTTAAACAATGTATAAATATACATATACATACTCGTTATATATGGATTGTGGACAGTTGTGGATTTTGTAGGATAAAGAAAATATACATATTATACGGAGAGATTTTTACTAAATGTATTAGTATTACATACAAAGAATGAATTTAATATTTGTATTAGAGAAAAGGATATGTAAAAAATAAACATTAGTATATAAACGGAAGTATATAAAATAAAAAAGCGTATGTACAACATGTACATACATATACATAAACATTTGAATATGATAATAATTGGTATCTATTCAAATGAATGCATAAAGAAGGATATGAACTATAAAAACCTACGTATGAATATGTATATTCAGTATATCTCAGACAATTTTTTTTTCCTCTTCTTGTAAGTACATACAATATTACTATATTATTTTAAAAAAATGCTTTCATATTCACGTATATAAATAAAATGAATAAAAAAGATCTGTATTTATATTCGTATAAAAAAGAATGACTTCTTCCGCCTTTACTACTAAAAATCATGAATGATGCAAAATCTAAAGTTTATTGTACAGGTCGTGACATGTAAAATGAATTAATATGCCTACAGTCTTAAATTGTATGTATATGTGTGTACATACATATGTATGTATTACTATATACATATATATGAACTGTATATATATGAAACCAAATAATATGCACTTCAATAATGTGTATGTTAATATATAACGTTGGATCATTAAATATTCACTCGTTATTTTAAATAAATTTTGAAATAATAAAAAAATAAAAATTAAAATAGTGTATATCATGGATGTCACCTAACTGCAAATGAATGCATTTGCACGTAAAGTAATGTTTACTATTAAAAATCCTTTTCTTCTCACAATATAAACATTTAAGCTTCATTTTTATGTCTAGTAAACAAAATGTAGATGCAATTTTGCATATACACTTATGCATGCTTGATTTATTGTGTAAATATAAAAGTAGGATGTTTCAAAAATTTTTACAAAATCATTACAATTTTGTTTAAAATGTATATAAGATATTTAAAAAAAGGATATTTACTAGGTCCATTCAAGTTAATGATTTTTTGTTATTATTTTGTTTGCCATCTCGAAAGTTTCATCAACTGCATGTATAGACAATGCCATCCTGTATGCGATGCAAGTCATCGAGAATAATGTGAATATGACATGAAAATTGATTTTTTGATTTCATTATGCAAAAGAAAATTTTGTATTTTATACAGTTAACACAGTTGAATTATTAATAATATCGTACCTATGTACTCGTATATTGGGATCTTTCGAAATTTACTTGAACTTTAATTTTATCTTACTTTAAGAAATTAATATGTGCAAATTTAAACACAATTTGTTTTTCTTTTATAAAAAAAAATAATATTGTAAAAAATACAAAAATTTATTTAGAATTTTGTATAAATTTTCAAGAATTTTACTAAAAAAATATACACAATAATTTAAATTTTTTTCATTTTATTTTCTCATTAGTAAGGAAAAGTTTTTATCAGTGCTTGTGCAAATGTATAAAAACAATTTTTTTTTTGTAGAAACCTAAATAGGATGATAAAATTTCACATAAATTATTTGCATTAACATTTAAATATGTACACAAACAAACAAACATATGTTTATGAATGTGCATACGTATATTATGTATTTTGTTTGCTAGGTAATATTTTCTAAAAAGTTTTTAATAAAAGCTTTTCCATATTTTGCTTTTAACAAGAAATTTAAATGAATAATAATCTTTTAATGAAATTTATATTTAAAATAAAATTACCTCTATTAAATTTTATCATATTATTATAAGTAACATTTTTAATTGAACAATTATAGAAGTATAGAATCATTTGTATATAGAATATAATTTTAAACATAAGGAACTTAAGTTTCATTATTTATTAACATAGTTTAGAATTTTGAATAAACTTCATATCAGATTATTAATAAACAAAATGAAATTTTTGACTTGCTTTATTTACTAATAAAATTTTCAGTTTAACAGATTTTAAACTTTTTCTGCTTTTATGACATTTCATTGTTAAACACAAAAATTGAAAACAATTTTCTCTAAAATACTTATGAAAAGACAGATTTTGTTTAGGTTTTTTACTATATTGCTTTATCGTTGAATCTATATATCGTATAGGTACCTGAAAAACTTCGCACATTAATAACAAATTATTTTGAAAAAAAAATAAAAATAAAAATAAAATGAAATAAAATTAACATGTACTACGAAAAAGTGTTGATTTCGTGCTATTACAGTTATTATATAAACGAGATCATCACGATATTATATTTCAAATGTTTTGTATGCGATAGACGTAATTGATTTATGAATATTACATATATTCATATATATAACATACAAAAATGTTTACAATTCACACAAATAAATCATTATTACTACTTAGACATACTAGAAATTACAACAAATCAATATTTAGTTTTTGAAAAGTAAACAAAAAACAAATTACGAAACATTGGTAGAATTTTTACTTGTATTTCAAATATTCATACTTATATACGTACCTAAATCAAATAAATTTAATTACATAAGAAAAAAAATAATAGAAAAACAATTAAATAGAAAAAAAAAGTACTAAATAAAATGCTATTCATTTGTCAGAATTATATGTTTGAAAATTTATTCAAATTTAATTATTTTGTTTTTATATATTTTTTTCCAATGGGGAAACACAAATTTTTACATATTTCAAGGAAATTTTTAGAAATTTATTTTTCTTAATTTACTTTATTGCTGATATCTGATGTGAATATCGTGTTTGTCAAGAATACATTCTTTATTATTCGGTTTTTAATTTTACATGAAAAACTTAAAAAAAAAATTATATTAAACGAAACGTAACGTCTATGATGAAAGCAAAACGTGAGAAATTCTTAAAATAAAAATTTTTGTAATGATATAAAATCAGTCATGCAGAAAAATTATCAACAAAAACAAAAAAAATTTTTATTTTTTAAACTTTAAATGACAAAATGACAAAATAATAAAATCTTAAAATTGACATTGGATTTTATACTACATGTTACATATACTATAGAAAAAAAAAACAAATTTACAAATTTTTGACATAAATGTGATCTAAAAAGTAGAAATAAAAATTTTATTTTAATTTATTTACATTGTACATCTAAAACTTTGAAAAAACTGAATGGAAGGGAAAATAAACGAGAAGAAAATTTTTTTTATTTTTCCTTGTTTTTTGGTTGAATTATTACAACAGAGGGATGAAATAAATTTTAGGGATTCAGACCCTTCTCAAATAAATTTCGTATGGATTCAGTTATCTGTTTGTTTTGTTTACACACTTGTACTTAAAAAAAAAAGAAAATTAAATGAATTTTATGTAACAGTACAAAAGGTGTTTTTCGATTATCATTAATCTTTATAATATAATTTTGTATGTGTACGTGGATTCGCTTTTTATTTTTTACTTGATACGAAAAGTAGAACAACCTTACCACATAGAACCTTAGATTAATGAAAAATATCAAGGTAAAAAAAGTATAATACGCAGTTCTTCAGATGATAGGTGATTAGTGATAAATTAAAAAAATAAATATTTTCTCTTTAGAAGAAAAAAATTTTTTTTATCCAATTTTTTGTTTTTTTAATAAAAACTTTATTTTTATTTTTACTTTTGATTTAGATAATGCGTCAAATATTTTTTTTTTATACAATAAACGAAAATTGTGGAACTTATTTTTTCTCAATTCAAGGATATATTGCTGATACAGATTTTCCTTTTTGTATTAAAGATTTAATTTTCACAATGAATACAAAATTTGTATATACACTTGAAATTTTTAATAATAAAATGTTAGGGAAATAATTAAGTCTTTTTTCATTATTGAACACATCATATGTGTATGTACATACATATACATTTCCCTGTATACTTATAAATTTGCGTTACCAAAATTATTCAAGATAAAATATCAATTGAAAACATGCCCGGTATTGTGTTTTTCCTGTCATTGGAATTTTTATGTAAACTTTTAATTTAGAAAGTTACCATTATGTATTTAAAATGTTTACAAAAGAAATTCGAATAAAAAAACAACAAAGAATGTCCCACAAAGCCATGAAAATAATACAAATCCTAAAATCTCATTGTAAATATGTTATTTGTTTTATAGTTGAAATTTTGTAAATTCTACTGTTTTGTAAATAAATTTTGCAAATATAGTCTACTGAAAAAGATAAAAACTAGATTTCTATTTATACATTTTGTTTTTTGTTTTTTTTTTCAAATTTATTCGGGTCGAAAAGAAAATCTGAAACAAGTCTTTATATATGTATATGGAATTGTCCATTTTTACAACAAATGTCCTAGAATTATCTCTTACAAGCTAAAAAGGAAAAGAAAAATAAAGAAAAATTCGTTTGTTCGTATAAATTACATATAATTTTTTTTTCTTTCTTTTTACTTTTCTAAATTAAATCTTTTTCAACAAACATTTAAAGAAATTTTTTTTTTTAATGACAACAGAACATATGCTATTTCAGATGTACAATTTGATTCATCCATCTTGGAAATCAGGTCAACAGGTTTTTCATTTTTATTTTTTTTTTTTCATTTTATTTTTATTTTTATTTTTTTCATATTTTTCATCCTTTTCCTTAATGCCCTTTTACACACAATCTCAATTTATCATTTTGTGATACGTATATGATATCTTTTTGTTTTTTAAATGTACGTACGTAATATAATGATGATTTCCTGTCTTTACGTTTTGTATAGCCCTTGTGTGTGTTGCATAAACAAATACAAGTGTATGGAAAATTTTCTGATATACATATGTACATATATAATAATTTTCTTTACGTCTTTCATACATATGTATATGTGTGTGCATATTTGTATACTCACCTATCAGTGTGATTTACCTTTTACTGTTCTTTTTTTAATTCAGTTATTCAGTAACAATCACAGAAAAACATAATAATAGAGGAAATAAATTTCCGATTTTTATTTTATCTGTCTTTTTTCATATTTATTTTTCATTTACTTTTACGATACATAAACAGAAAATTTATATTGCACATCATTAAACTACACATGAGATACACATATTAAATTAGATTATAAATAAAATTTATTTGTAATAGGTGGTAATAAAATGCAATCGAAAATGAAAGTATTTTTTTTTTTTTTTGAAAATGTGAAATTGAAAAACAAAAAAATTATTTTTGTGCCAACATTTTCATTTAAGCTTGCAAAATAAAACAAGCAACAAAAAAAGATACAAAATTAAATTAAAAAAAACAAAAAAAAAATCAAGCAAAATTAAACTAGAACTTTCTGTATTTTGAATTAATATTTCAACTAGAAACACAAACAAAATAAAAAGAATCACTCAGTAGAAAATTATATCACAAACCATACAATAATGTGAAAAAATAAAATAAAATAAAATAAAGACAGAAAGGAAACCTTGATGAAAAACGATGTAATTGTGAATTGTGTGTATATATATGAATGGTACATGTATACCAAATGCGTACTTACACAAATAAAAAAGGAAATGAATGAATCTAGGCTATTCTGTTATAAAACTTGTGGTTGATGATGATGATGAAATAATGTTGAATTTATATTAGTACATATGTACATATGCAAGTGTGTAAAATTTGTATATAAACTTTTATTATATATGTATGTATGTTTCAAAATTCAGGACACTCATCTATTTTAAATGAGAATTTATCTGTATGCATACATATGTATGTGTACGTGCTTCAAATTAACGTACACCATATGTACAATAATCATGAAAAATTGAAAATTTTGTGGCACAAACAAAATATCACACTTTTGAATATGTAAATACAGGAGATGAAAATTGACACTTTTTTGTACAAATTACTGAAAATTTCAAATTACATGTCAAAGAATACAAAAAAAAAAACAATTTTCAAACAGTCGTTGTTTTAAATTGTTGTGAAATAAAATAAGTTAATTTCATATTTTTAAAAAGCAAACAAAAATTTTTTTTAAATATGATAAAGGACAATGACATGTGTATGCTATTAGATGAAAGATGGATGTACATGCATATATTAGACACGTACAGCAAAAAGGACTTGGAAATATTTATTAAATATTTATTATTTTACTTTTTGAATGAAATATGTATGATCATTTTCTATATTTTATTGATGTTTACTCATTACATTCATTGTCCATTTTATCAATACTTATACACACATTGTTTCGTATTTAATTAAAAGAGATTAAATAAATATATTTTCGAAATTTTTACGGTACAAATGTGTGTATGTTATCTGAAATGGGAAATAATAAATTCAACGATTGTTTACATTGTGAAAATATTTAAATTTTTTGTTTTTTTTTTTGATCTGTATCAAAATGATAAATTTTGTAATTTTATATTTTTATTCACAATGATTAATTACTTAGCTGTATAAAATGGTTAAAACCATTTCTAGAAAATTTGCAAAATAAATACATTATTTTTGTTTTTTATACTATATAGCGTCATGAATGTATGTTATAAAAAATCGTCGAAAAATGTAAAATTCAAGCTTAGAAAAAAATTATTTAGAAAGCGTAATGCATTTGTTTTTTTTTGCAATTTTATTTATTTTTACTTTATTGCATTTAATTTACATTTAAAAAAAAAATACATAAATTATTAGAATTTTTCTTTTTTGTATTGCTGATAATATTTCCGCTTGGTCAACATTAACGAAATAAAAATAAAAGTAAAAATTCATTTAATTTTTAAAATGTATTTTACAGCGATAGTAATTACCCATATATTATGTTAAAATACGCGGTACACTCTAGTCTATCTCAGTGCTATCGTTTTGCTGTATTTGAAGTATTTTTACTGGTTAGTTATGTCTGATATGGCAATATCGTCTTCTCCGTAAAAATACTACTTTTTATAGTTACATGTACATTGATTTTAATTTGTATTATTTTTATTTTCAAATGTAATGGAATAGGTAATTTCTCTTTATTTAAGAATTTTGTCTAAAATAAAATTTAAAAAATAATTATTGCTTATTTTTAAAGCGAAATTTCAAAAATTCAAACAAAAGCATCTGAAAATATAATAATGTCTTAATTAGGAAATTTAATCGAGAAAACGTTATTTTTTGAACTGCTTTCAAATTATAAAAAACGATAGCACTGGTCTAGTTATACATATTAAAATGATTATTCTACTTGCGTAGAGTTAGTTAGTATGAATACATTTATGTATGTAGATTAGGAACATGTATGTATGTACATATGTTCGTAATGTACCAGTACAAGAGAATCACCTAATGATTTTGTAATTATATCCACATATACATAATTCAGACGACCTTAATTCGACTTTTATTTGTTTTTAGTTTTTATTATTTTTTGTATTTTAAATATGCATACATACATATGTAAATGTGTATACAAGTACTTACAAAGATTACAATATTTATAATACAATAAAAATAAACTAATTGTATAATTAATTATTTAAGGTTATATAGAATTGCAACAAATTGTAATTTTACCCTTTCACTTACACAAATAAATATAATAAAAAATTATATCACATCGCATATGTATGTATGTAGGTTTGCTTTTTAACTCGATTATTATAAAATTTGAATTAATTTATAAAGCCATTAGTTAATTAATGTTACATGTACTACAATTAACTGCTCTATAGAGAATTAATTTTATTTTATTTTTCAATTCTAAAATGTAAATAAAATTAAAAAACTATTCAAACATTAAATTGAATTAATAATTTAAAGGAAAAAAAAAATATAAACAAAATCATTCTTTGATTTCAAAAATTTTAATATTGCATAATTCGAAAAAAAAATAGTATATTATGTTTTCCAACACAAATCTTATAAATTTTCACTTTTTAAATGAACATATATTGTTGATGCAAGAAAAAAAAAATTAATAAAAACAAAAATGGATAAATGATTAAAAATAATAATATGTTTTTTAGTATATGATAACCGAAGCAAACACATCATATTTGGTATTTTATAACCACTTGCCATGAAGGTGTGTATATATTACAAAGTTTTATAAAATATTCATAAAAAATATTAACCTTTTTTTTTGTTTTCAACATATTTTATATGCAACGCTACAGGTATACCAATATTTATGCTTGCATTTTCATATACAATATGTGTATGTATATCCTCATATATACATATATTGTAATTTCGTGTAAAATTTATATAGCATCTATGGCAATATGCCAAACTGAATATCATCATATCATCTATAAATTAGTTATACGTTCATTTTATAGATACATACATATGTATGTGCTTTATATACATACAATATAAAAAATGCCAAAGAAAAGTAAACAACAAAAAAGGAAGCAAAAGTTAAAGCAAATACAAAGAGAAACTTTAAATACAAAAAAGTTTGAATTAAGTAGAAAGATCCATGCCAATGTGTGTTTAAACACCATTATGATAGCTTTTGATAAAATTAAAGTTGTTAAATTTTCTTGGATGTACATACATACATACATCATGCTTAGACATTTTCATACAATAGAAAGAAAATTCAAATTTTAGATTGTGGGCCGCACCCTATACAAATTTATGATGTTTTAGCATATCCTTTAGTAGAATTTTTGTATTTGTGTGTTAAATGTATACAAAGAAAATAAGCTTTTCGTTTTTTCCTTTTTTTATTTTCTTCATTTTTCCGATTTATAAATATGTATATTTGCTTTGAGCTTTTCATAAATGTTGAACGAATGTCAGTTACCATTCTTTTCATTTTTACACAGAATTGTATAGAGATTACACTTTATACATACATATGTGTATTCGTGTACATTTGATATGTACATACGTATGTATGTATATATACATATCTATATTAAAAAAAGGATCAGTTTTACTACAAAAATACATATATTAGACAAAAAGCATACGCAATGTTGACTTTTTCTTATTTTACTGCTTTTATAATAACAAAGAATGCAAAAAAACGTGTAGTGGGAATGAAAAGGGCATTGTCTGGGCTCTCTTCACTGATGAAAATTTTATTTAAATTTTTTTTTTTTGTTTTGTTATGATAGATGCTACTAAAAAAATTAGGTGATGGTGGAGGTAAACGGTAGTGAGTGAATATTGTTTGTTTTAAAAAGATTGTATTTGTTGTAGGGAATACATATCGGAAAATATTTTTTTTTTTTTTCATTTTTCTTATTTTCCTTATATTTTTTGCCTTACTAAAATGGATCAAAACATGTACGCATAAATTGTATGATTTTTCTTCCTTTTTATTTTAAGTTTTGTCTTCTTTTGTATGCTTTGTAATCAAAGTAAAGAGGGATATGATACATAATATGATATATATACTAAATTTCACAAATGTTGCTAATAGAAGAACCAATTTTTTATATCAATTTTATTGTGAAAAAGAAAAATATCAAATTTTAGATTACATTCAAAATGTATATGTATATATAACATGAATGTAAAATATATGTACATGTGTATATAAGTATGTATTTTGGCATAGATTTAAAACTTTTGTATACATTTTTTGTAAATATCGAAATAAAAATAATAAGAACTGATATTTGGTTCTATTTAAAAATCCAGATAAAACAGTATTATAAAGAAAAAAGATAATAGAAAAGGAAATTTAGATACTTTTTTCTTCAATAAAATATGTAACATAAAAAATCCTAGAAAAAGAAATTCATAAGCCTAAGAGAAAAAAGGTCGTTAACCTGATTATAGGTTGTCTAATATACATATGGACTTGTATACACATGTATACGCACAAAAATTACAATGAAATTTTGGTATATAAGTATAATATACATAAATCAAAAATAAAATTGATGTAAAGCAAAAAATATTGCTTATCAATTGACATTTAAAAAAGACTTTTTAATGTTATCTGATGGCATACTTCATTCATACAAATTTAGCTGTATATTGTTCAATGTTATATACATATACTTTATTCATCTAGTTTCTACAAGATCCAATACATTGCTGTAAATTGATTTTTACAACGATATAGCTTACGAGAATTATTGGCAAACATGTTTTTTTGTAATGATATTAAGTATAATCTGATTTATTTGAAAATACAATAATTGATGTCTCCTTCAAAATCACACAAAGCCATTATTTCTCAAAAATTGTTCCTTAGATGAATTTTATGAATAAAGTATAAAATGTTATAATTCCTTGGTGTATATCAAATTTTAACATGACACTTTAAGATAAGAAAATAAAATACAAGATACAATAAAATTAAAATAAATCAAAAAAATTTTATTTATAAAAGAAATGATTGACATCAGATTCAATAAAATTGTAAGAAAAGAAAAAACAATAATGACAAATTTTTACTTTTCAATTATTATTTTATTTTATTTTTTTTTTTGGCTTTTCTTCTATGACATGAAAATTTACAAAAACAAAAATAAATCAATTGACTGTAAGATACCGTCCAATAAAATGATATACAGGTCAAGGTGATCAACTATCGACGTTTACATATACTTATTTATTATAACACTTAAAAAGAAAAATGAGAAGAAAAATTATACAATAACAAGAAATACACGTACATATGTATGTATATATACATACGTAATACTACATCTACACTTACCATTGAATAATTTGTATTGTATATCGAATTCAATAAATTCATCTTAAAGCATTGCATTATGTCTACATAATTTTTTAATGAGCACTTTTTTTATTCTTTGATTTTTTTAAAAAAATATTTTTTATTGAGAATGTAAGTGATTGAATATTGAATTATATACAGCAAGCATTATAATGTAAACATGTATAAAACCTAGAATTGTATACACTTTCATTGTAATAATAACATATTCACAATTTACTTGTATTTTAATAAGTGTACTCGCATATCGAATATCTAGTTTACCTTATTGGCACATGTAAATTGAACTCAATCTTGTTTTTATACCAGCATTGTCAAATTATAAAATTTTATATAATTGATTTATACTGTACGTTTTGTTATTGATATACAAAAATAGTCGTAATTTTAGAAATTTCAATATTTTTTTAAAATTACAAATCCTTCTCTAAATTAGGTAATTGAAGCACGTGTATTATTGTACACAAGAAAAAAAAAATATTTGTTAGGAATTTTATGCGAAGTCAACAACTAATTAATTAATTTATTTTTTTTTATTTTTACCTTTTTCAATTTATTATGAATAAAAATAATAAATTTACAGATATGTACATGCAAACGTATGTATTTATACACATGTGTTTGATTGTAACTTGAGAGTTAAGCTATGTGTACATATACGTATGTAAAGTATTAAAAGAAAACTTGTTCAGAAAATTAAAGTACAAAGTATAGGTATACGTAGTTTATTTTTTCCACACAATAGTAAAATGTGGCTTTAATTTAATAAAAATTTGTACTGTTTGTTATGTTATTTATTAGTTTTAGTGGTTAAAAGTTTAAACTTAAATTAAATGAAATTTTTTGCTTAATAATTTATTTAATTAAAAAACAAAAATGTACTATTTTCAATTAATATTAGAAAAATGTTTCTATATTCAAACGTGTAAATTTCTATTTTATTATTATTTCATTGCTTTTATATACACATGTGTTTTAAATTTAAATAAATAAAATTACAAATAATACGAAATACAGACAGAATATGTTCATATACGTACCTAATTGCTTTTTCTACGTTAAATCGATTTAAATTTTATTGAATTTGCCAATATTAAACATACAATGCACGTATATCAAAATGACCTGTAGAAAAAATAATGAAGCAAAAAAGAAAAATTCAGATTTGTGAAAACCATAGTATCTTATTATTAAAACCGGCAAATAGTTCATTAATTTATCTTTAATCTCAAAATAAAATTGAAACAAACGAAACAGTAAATTCAAGTTTCCATATTAAGATATTGAAATAGAAATACTTTAAGAGGATTCTACTGTCTACAAGGTGTCTTAGAAACTTGTTTTTTTTTTTTTATAAAAATCATGGAGAAATTCAGTCCATGCCCTATTTCCCTTAAAAATTCATCCCTTATTAAAAATTTTCGATTGAAATTTTTCATATTCTTGATGAAGATGATTTTATATATATACATTTGCGATTTTAACTTTAAATTAGATACTTTTTTCAACAATTAGATACTTGTTGGCACCCTGTATATGAAATTCTGTTTCCTTTTAAAATATAATATTTTATTAGTTTGCCATATAAATTCGAAAACAGAAAAAAAAAAATTAAAGATCGATTACATACATATGTGTGTAAAGTATAAAAAGGTTTTTAATTGCTCAATTATTTTTCCAATTAATTTTCTTTTTTTACATTACATATACATATATATATCTAAATGAATGAAAATAAAATAATAGATTAAGTTTATAACAAATTTAAATACCTATATAATTCAAATACAAACTTTTAATAATTAAAGATAGGGCGTTTTGTTCAAGTATTATATTAAAGGCATCTAATACACATAGTAGGTACACATAAATTTACTACAAAAAATTATCATAATATGAGTTTATCTATTTATAAAAGCCGTTAAATCTAAGTGATTAATTTGTTTATTAAATTGGTTAATTAACAAAAAACAGATAATCAGTACAATTATTTTCTTGTACATACATTCGTACATTTATGAATATTTTTTATGTGTAAAACAAAATTTATTTAATTTTGAGATGTAACTGATAAATACGGTTGTATGCGTTTAGATATAAAAAATTATCGAAAGTACATATTAGAAACATATTACCAGAAAAAACTAAAAAAATTGGTAATTAAATTTTTCTTTATATATGCATTCATATATGTATATATATGTACGTACGCAAACTGCATAAAATTTCTTTCTTTCAAAAACATTGATAATACAGTAATGATAAAATTTTCTGTAATGAGAAATAATGATTAAAATTAATAAGTAATTAGTGAATATTTTGAAAATCCATTACGTTCATAATTAAATTTAAAAGGAATAAAATACGCTTGACCGAATATATAGTACATTTACATAAAAGTTAATAATCAAAAATTATTTTTATAAAAGAAAAAAAACAAATTTAAATTCACGTCTACTTAAAGAGTAAACTTTTTAAAAACAAAATCCCAAAATTATGAAATTCCTTTTATTGCTTTGGGTTTTTGTGTTATTTTAACTATATTATTGTAAATTTCCGGTTATAATTTCATTTACAGGAAACTTTTTAATTTGAAAATCATTTCTGACGCTCTCTAAATGCTATTATACTTTATTCATAAAGTTTTTTTGCAATACAACACAAGAGGAGAAGAAATAGTTTTTAAAAGTTCATATAATTATTTTTTTTACCATTTATTAGTACGTGTTGAACTATTTTGTTTTATAGTTTTATTTTTTGTAAAAATTTTATATTTTTCTGCAAATTTTACAAAACTGAATAAGCTTCATGCGTCATGAGCATTATATACTCTGTAAAAAGGAAAAGAAAAAGCATTACGAACGAACAAAAGAATTATTTACAAAATGTCACTATGTAAAACAAGATCTTTTTCTTCCTTTTCAAATAAGTCCTTGTTTTAGCAGATGATACTTTCATGTTGACTTATTATAGAAATTTCTATTTATGTATTATACATATAAAAAAAGTTTTATGAAAATTCTAGTATGCGTACACATTTGCTATATATCCTTGTCTAAAAAACACATGAAAAGCTGCTTACAAATGGCAAAAGTATTTTGAAACAGTAAAAACGTTTTTATTTTTTGTTTGTAAAGAAAAAAGGAAAAAAATAAATAAAATAAAAATTTCAGGATATTCAGACGGTATTCGAAATTTATGAAAGAGTTGATGTCATTATTAAAATCGTTTATAAAATTTAATATATATAGTTTTTCTTGATTTTAATATATAAGACGATTATGTGGTGAAGAGTTTTTATAAATAAAAGCGGAAATGTGTAAAGAATGATTGCTTTGTATATGGTGAAAAATTTCAACAAAAAATATCGTAGTCATAGAGAGTAATTCAGAAAGTTGATATATCATGGGATTATTATCAAGAAAATTTATATTAAAACTTCGTATGTTGCTACGTGATATACGATCGATTTTCATATAATTTTTGTTTTTATTTGTTCGATTACAGTCATCTATTACACTATGCCAAATGCACTCACTTGTTCATGTACCTTTTCTTTTGATGTGTGTATTAGAAAACTTAAGTAACAGAACAGTTACATCATAAAACTTTTAATGATTTCATTTCATCTCGTCATCATCATCTGAAAATGATTTTCAATTTTATAAAATAAAATAAAATAAAAATTAAAAGGCATTATATTTTTTAAAAAATGAAAAAAATAAGATCGTCTAAGGTTTTTCAATGAGCTTTGTAATAAATTGAATCCATATAATTTTTGATTGCTTCTATTTTTATATTCATTAAAAGCAGACGAAACTTAAAAGCATGACGAGACAAAATTCAAAATTTATGTTTTAATAATATTTTTTTGTAACTTCATTTGAATTTTATAAATTTGTATATGTCCTTATTTTGACGAAATTGAAATTAAAAAAAATATATTTTAATTTGCAATTAAATTGAAAATTAATTTTTCTATTGAATTCATTTCGTCAAAAAACAAATATTTGAATTTTTAAAATTTTTATAAAGCTTTTTATGAAGGAAAAGATAAAATCCTTTTTCAATTAAATAAACAATATGACAAAAATCTTATTACATATAAATTTTTTTTTATATTATATAATTGAATCCAGATGACATAAAATCAGCAATAAAAAAGGTAATTTTGAAATTTTAATGAACTTCTTGTTCCACTACATAAACATACACAAGAATACATTATTAATATATTCATGCAGAAAATAAGAGTAAAAATACAAATTTTCCATGATTTTTTCTTTTCATACTTTTCCACCGTTTTTTTTTTATTAAGCATTTATATAGTATATTTGTGTTATGTGTTATGTATATTTATGCCTCTAATTTGAAATTCAAAACACTTTTATTTCACTTTATATACAACTATTTAATATTCCCATTTTTCTCAATAAATGTGTATTTACGTGAAACGAAAATGTATGTTTATGATATCTTGAAAGTTGAAATCATTAAGAAAATGTGCATGGAAAAATAATACAGAATAATAAAAGACGAAAAAAAAAGGAAATTAAGCAAAACAAAATGAAAACAAACTTATCCAGTAATATAATATCATATATCTAGTATATTGCTATATCATGTTTATATGAAACAGAATACTTTTAATGAAAATTAATAGCTATGACTACAGAGACACTATTATATAGTGTTTGATATATAAATTAACTTAATTACCTCTTGTCTTTGTTGTTTGGGTTAAAATAATTTCACGTTCATAAAAGACTAAAATCTAATTGAATTGATTACTGTTCAACTCGAACTAAAGAAAATGCTATTGAAATTCAAGACAAACAAAATGATAGTAAGCGCCACTGTATATTATTTACCATTAAATAGACGAAAATATATTTGCACAAAAAAATGCCAGAAATTTAAATAAATTTTCAAGTTTTGTTTTAAAATTTAAAATGTTAAAGGAAAAAAAAAATTTTTTTTATTTCTTTTTTTTTTAATTTAAATTTTATTTTTATACTATGCAATATCAAGTTACGTACAATTTTTCTTATCTGAACATATAAGATACAAACTTTTTTCTTAAGCAATTAATTTTTTATGTTAAAAACTTGCACTATTTTTTTCATTAGTTATTTTCACAGTTTTCTTTAAATTTTAATTTGCGATTTTTTTTCCGATTTTTTCCAACATTTTTCTAATTTAGTAACTTTTTGAAAGAATTATTGGCTTTTTTGTTTTTTCTACGTTTTTTGAATATACATACATATAGTATGTATGTGTAGTGTTTTTCTTCTTGAAAAATTCTTTTTCAGTCAGAATAAAAGAAAAAAGGAAATTTAAAATTTTATCAAAATGTGGTTCTTATTTAGTTTAAAAATAAATGTTAGTATCTTAGCTTAATTTATATGTGAGTTATCGCAGAATAAATGTAAAATGCTTTGTTCTCTTGTGATTTTCCATATCTCAAAAGGAGGAGTTCTGGAACGATTTTTTACTAGAAACAGTACAGGGCTTTGAAGTTTTGTACGTTCTGTGATTTTATTTTGGGACCCTCTAAATATAGGTATATTATTTTGTAATGTAAAAATATTAACGCTTTGTACATCAAAGTTATGTTTTTTAGGTCTCATTTTTTTTTTTGCAGCAAATTAAATTTTGAGAATAAAACGTTATTTAAAATTTTTTGTTTAATTTAGCTGATAATTTAAAAACGTTTTCTAAAAAGTCAAAGCAAAAACATAATTGTAACTGAATTATTTTGGAAATTTTTTAAAAATTCTTCTATTACGTTTAGTCTATCAACTTTGTGAACGTGTTCAATTATGTATGTACTTTTTCCACAAACGTACAATACATAGTTTATTTCTGAATGTGTTTTATGAACATATCATGCAAACTGATTGACTAATATTTAATTTATACTAGTGGTGTACAGTTATGTATGTATTAGAAATGTAATTTAATACAAATTTTATATTTTATCAAATATAAATGTGAATTTGTTTGAATTTATACAAAAAGTCTAGCAAATAAAATTGACTTCTATATCACACAATGCATAAATGAATACACGTACGGAAATATTTATATCATTTAACTTGAATGTATCCGGGAAAAACTGAATCACATATAAAACCAATTAACAATTAAAGCATAAAATAATTGAATAAATATTATTGTGTTTGAATTTGATTTGCAATCGAATCGCAATTACATTTTAACACCGTAAATATGCACATATAAAACGCTTTATTGAGTTTTTAGGATATAAATCATACTATAATACTTTATTTGTATGTATGTACATGTATGTACATACATATGTAATTTAAAATTGATTTTTACATTTTGAGAAATTATCATTATCATCATCATCATCATCATCGTTAACATTATCATGAAGCAGCATCATCAACATTATATCATCATCAGCATCCTCATCAACTTTAGTTTCAATATACTCAATGCATTAATTTCATTTAAATATATGCACATACTTATAAATACATATGTAAGGAAATGAGCATGTATGCATATGATGATACAAAGTATTATTGTGCAGACACCTACATACATATGTATGTACATACATACATACACGTGTTTGGCGTCTGTATACATCCTTACTTATGTGAACAAATAAACAAATGTTTCTATGTTTTTTACAGGATCCAGAAGATATTGTATTCTTTTTATAAATTGTTACCAACTTAAAATATTCGTTTTTAAACAAATACAGGTAAAAATTGTATAGTGCTATTAAAATAGATGAATAAATAGCAAACAACTATAGGAAAAAAAAAACAGTCGGATAAAAAAAATGAACAAAAAACATAAACAAGAAAAGAGGAAAAATTTTGTTAAAGTGTATCAGCATTAAGAGCAGCCAGACAAAATATAGATATGTATACATGTGTCCATACAAATACAAAAATTGTAACTCTAGATACATGCATATATACATATGTATGTACAGTATGTACTGGTATTCACAAATTACAATTCAAAAATGTAATGTACTTCGTATTCTTAGTACATTGACACATACATGAAATGCAATGTTTATCATTTCTTTTTTGTTTTTGTTTTTGTTTTTCTTTTTTCAAATGATATGTCTTTATATACTACAATTAGTATGGCATTGTGAATGATAATAAATGAAAAAAAAATACAAATACATATATAAAAATGGCTGCTGGTAATAAAGATATGTATATTATTTTTATATGATTATGAGGGCGGTTGATGGAGTTGGCTGGCAGACTGGGGGTTGATAGATATTCATTCATTCATTCATTCATTTATACACTATTTACTCGTCCATTCATTGTAGAATTATTGTGGTAAAAGTTTGAATGCAAAAATAAAAATATAAAAATGAAAAAAAAAAGGAAAATAAAAATAAAAACAGAAAAAACAAAAACCAGGATTATGCATTTGGCATCATCAAAATTTTATTTAAATTTTTTTTGTAAATATATGTACAAAAAAAAATGTACACTTTTATATGTATATGAATATATAAATGGATTTTCAGGGATATTTAAATGACGTTGACTTTTCATATATAATATAAAAAAGTTAGAAAACGTTTTAAATGTTTATACCAAAAAAAAAAGGCAGCAAAAGAATCACACACACACACAAGAACATTTTCAAAGTTTAATAACTAAAAGTTTTTAAACATTATAATGTCACTATAAATTGTATCAGGCGTGATTAAATTTTGTAATTAAGTTAAAATAGTAAATTTTTTAACTTTTATATTTTAAAAATTTTCATCATTTATTTTTCACTACTTGTGGTTTGTTTCTAAATTTAATTAAATGTCATTGAAACTGTTCATTAATCATACACGAATATAATTATAATAAATCTTTAGAGATTAATGAAAAAGAAAATTTATCAAGTGAATAAAAATTTCATATTAAAAGTGTCTACAAATAAACATAAAATTTAAATATGGATTTAAATGAACGGTATGAATGATGTGAAACAAATTTATGAATTAATTTATATTTTCTGTCTAATAATTTAGATTGGGTATGGAAACGAATATTAGGTAAAGTAAGTAGTCGTCTAAACCTAAACGTAACTAATAATCAGATTAAGGAATTCAGTTTCGTTTTCAATTTTTTCTGTTTATGTATTTGTAGCTTTTGGCTATATAATTGGCTAAATTGCGAATTCAGTTTGATAAAAATATAGGTACCTAATTCAAATAGTTCTGGTTTCATTTTTTTTTCCTTTTATTTTGCATAAGATACGTACAAGTGTTTTTATTCATGTATAAAATATTCTACCAAAATATATTATAAATATTATTATTTCTTTTCATTTTCTTTTATAAATAAATTCTCCGAAAAATCATTTATCTTCCTGTAAATCTTTTCCAAAATTCATATTAAATAAAAAATAACAAAATTGTTCATTTATGTGTATTCAAAAATATGTATCTACCTATGTACATATATGCACACATTGTATACACGTACGTGTAGATAGAACTGTGGAATATATGTATATGTACAAATAATGTGAATTAAATTAATACATAAAACAGACAAGAAAATAATTTTTAGATACATGAAAAATTAATTTGATTTGTAAATACATTTCTCACCCTATGTACTGGATGTGTTAAGAAACATATTTATATAAAATACATACAACAAATTATGGTATGCCCTAAATTAAAATGAATGTTAGATGTACATACAATAATCTCATAAACTATTCATCCACAAGATATTAGCAAGAATACGTGAGAAATACAAAAAAAATGTATACGAGAATAAATATAGAGTAAATTCCAATTTTGGATCTAATTAGAGGTGCATATGAAGAAGATAATATGAAATTTGTATACACGTATACCAAAGCATAAACCAATGTTCTTGTTAACAACATGTACAAAATAGAACATATGTTTTTCTAAATTTACTTTTGTTATTACATTATTTTAAGGTAGAGAAAAAAAAATACTGTGTAGTCATTTTTCGTTCCTTACCTTGTACTTTGTTTTGAAACATGAGGTTTGCTTTAATAAACAACTGAATTATGAATTTTGTATAAAACACAAGAAAAAAAAAGAGAAAAAACATAAAAAAATAAAAGAAAAACAAAATAAAAATATATTTATGTATGTATGTACAAATAAAATTAATTATTGGAGTTCTTGAGTATACGTGCAAAGTAGGTGTACAATAATGACAAAAAAAAAATGAAAAATATTCTTGAAGAATAACATGTGTTCTAAAATTTGTTGAAATGTTTTTTACTTGGAAATTGAATAATTTCCACTTTTTCTTTACAATTACAGTAGAATGTTAAGTATGTACATACTTTTTCTCAAACTCATACCCGATAAGAATGTGTTACATATAACTCAATAAGATTTTCTTAAAAACAGTACACGTCATTATATAAAAGTGAAAGTATGTACACATGTACATTATTTTCAAAGTAAATATTTAAAAACGATTTTATTTAAAAATGATGTTTCTATAATAATTTAAATAGAAACAATTACTTGAAGTATGAGAAGGCAACTGAATAATTATTACTTTAGATGCAATTGAATTTAAATATTTAAAATTTATCCAAAATCTCGTTTTATTAAAATTCAAATTACCTAAATGATCCAAATTCAGTTTCAACTAATTTCTTTTCAATTTTTACTCGTCTTCTTTATTACAATTTTCTTAAAATTATTTGAAAATAAAACAAAGTGTGTATTAAAAAAAGCCACAAATATACATACAAATGTTTTACACTTTTCAAAGGTATCAGAACTATAAAATAATTTGTAGTTTTTTATTTATTTTATATTTTATTACATTTTTTACATGGTTTTTTTTTGCGAAGAAAAAAAAAGTAAATTTTATATATATCACATTGTAAAAGCAAAATTTACAATGTACCAATATAATTTCCTTTATTTTGCAAATGTGCAAATATGTAACAAGAAATACATATGTATACTTTAAAGTTTTATTTCTTGTATGTGTTGTAACTATATGTGATATGTAACTAAAAACTTACAAAGTATTTTATTTATTTTTCTTTAAGATATTAAGACAAAAATTGTATTCAGTTATCTGCATAAGTAAAAGTATGGTACATGCATTTGGATACATAAAAGATAAAATTCTTGTTAGTTTTTATCCTTCTTTTTTTTTTTGTTTATTTTATGAATATACGTATATGTATGTATTTTAATGGTTATTCTGTTACTAAGAATTTCCTCATTCTTGCAAATGTATAATAAAATAGTGAAAATCCATTTTTAAGAAATGCGGAAAGAATATAAAAAACAAAAACCCACTAAGTTGAATATGTGTTAAAAGTTTTTTCTTGCTTACATACTTATGCATCTGTTATGTGTACACGTCATAAAGAAATAAAATTAAAGCGTTCACGTATGTAATAATATTTCTAGAAATGAAAATGACACGAAGTGGAAACAAGGAAAATTTTATGTATGTATGTACCTACTTATCTATGTAGAGGACAAATATCCTTACTTTAATAGTATAAAATTTTCTTTTCTTTACTTATAGTAAGAAGAGTTTCCATAGTAAAATAAACTAAGCTACTTATTGTTATCACACATAACATATGAAAAAAATAAAAAAATTTTATTGTGGAATATATGTTACGTTGAAAAAGATACAAGGTATCTATAAAACTAGCAAATCATAAAATTTTGATCATTATTGGAAAACAAGAATTTGTATCAACAAAGATAAAAAGAAAATGTATAGTACACATACGTATACATATGCAGTATATGTGTCTAAAATTTTTCTTTCACATCTTCTACATGCTTATGTTGAATCCTTGTAGATTTTACTTATTTTAAAATTTTGTATGTTTTTTAAAATGTACAATATTTGTGCAGATATATACATATGCACATGTACTACACATGTATATTTATCACAATACATGATACTGTTTCAATATTTATATTAATATCATCTGAGTGTTATATTTATTGGATCGATAAAAATTTTCGGTACTGTTACTTCTTTTCTTACTGTAATCAAGACAATAATATCAGGGAGGAGAAAATGCTATATAATCAAATTATAGTATACTTTTGTTTGAAAATAGCATATAACATTAAGATGACATGTGCAACAAATGGCACTGTATTTTTTTTCCTATTTGATACTTCTTTGAGTAATTTAACATGCCAAACTAGTGCTGTTTAAACCTAATGTCTGTACATTATGTACGTGAATACACTGAGAAATCATCTGATCCTTTTATGATTTTCGTTCTAGATTTAATCTAATTCTTATTTTAAACTTTTAAAATGAAAGAGATAATAAAAAAAATGAAAAATGTGATAGTCACCTGAAAATTACATTTAAAAAAAGTTTTTAAATACATTTGTCTTTGGTTTTTTTTATTGCTTTTGTTTTATGACAATTATTAATAATACAACAATTTTCCACGTAAAAAAAAATATTGTTCTAAGAAAATTTTGAATTTTCTTTTAACTTATATTTCAAATTCTTGATTATTTTATTTAAAAATATTTTTCTTATTTTTTAGAAAGTGAAATGGTAGAGCTCTTGAATGAAAAATTTATTATGATTTTTCATCATCTCTTGGAAAGCTTTCATTTTAAACTATGTAATAAAATTTGGAAAAAAAAGAAAGAAAATTACAAATGATTTCATTACAAAAGTTGAAATTTGCATTAAGCCAAAAAAAAAAGTTTTCGTGAGAAAATTTTTATTTTTTATTTTTTCAGCTAAAATTTCTTTTTTCCTTACGGAAAAAAATTTAAAATAATAATGACGACGTTGTTAATGATATTTAAAAATTATGTGCAAAATCATGTGATAGCAGAGAAAGAAAAGTTTCAAAAATAAAATTTTACTCATTCTATATGATTAATATTTATAATAAAATACAAAGTTTTATAAAAGTCTTCTTAGATTTAAAACAAAACTAAAAAAGAAAAATTAATTGAAACTGATGTTTTTTTTTCTTTAAAAAGTTTTAACAGCACAAATTTTGCATGTATGTACTTATAGAGTATATCAAGCTTGTACGTATTTAGTTGAAGAAAATTTTTCCTTTTCTTTTTAAATTAAAATTAAATTTTCTCAATTTATAGTGATATAAAATAATATGCAGGTTCTTTTTTACCTTTTTTATTATATTTTGCGTTGGAAAAAAAGTTGAAAATTTTTCATGAATTTTTAATATGACAGCAATTTGTATAAATGATATGCAGAGATTTAAATAATTATATTCTGGAGTGTGGAATAGATTTGAAAAAGAAGAAAATTTTTGTTAAATTTTTAATGAAATATAAAAAATTTACTTGCATATTATGCTATACGTAAAAATCAATATTTAAATAAATCATTTTTCTATAAACAATTACTTTAAATAATGGTTTGTTTGAAGTCAAATAATGATGATAAATTAATACATAACATATGTATATAAATAATTCAGTTGTGGTATTTATTTTTAATATCAATTTCACCATTAATCAAACAAAAGAAAAATGTATTTGTATTTCTTCAGAAAAAAAATATATAAATAGATATTTCCAAAATAAAATAAAAATCAATCCATGAAAATTGTCCATGACAAAGGAGATGGGTAGTAACCGATGGTTGTTAAGTGAAATTCTTATAAGAATTTTAAATTATATAAATTTTGACCGCCTAAAGTAATGTGATCGATCAAAATTATCGACATATGTATGTACATATATTGACAAAATATCATCAGTGTAAGAAATTTTGTATATTGGGTACACGCAATTATTTTTGACGTCAATAGATACCATCACGGTTCAATAGAAAACAAAAAAATTTTCTATAACAATTGTGTAGTCACAAATTTTTATTTTATTTATATATTTGCTCAACATTTTTATTTTTTAACTGATCAAATCATTATATGCATGAAAAGTCCTTAGGGAAAACCATATTTAATGTACATTCACTTTATAAAGTGTCTAGCCTGAAACGTATACATAATAAGTTGATATGATAATGTATGAAGAAAAGAATGATTTGTGACATAATATACGTATGGATATACCAGTATAAAAAGATATGTAAACACAACTTTTGTATTTCACGTTGAAAAGGGAACAAGAATATAAGTAACTTTCAAATATTTTATTCCATTAATATTTTCGGTTGATATTTTTATAAATCTGTACGTCTTATAGTAAATTTGGGGTTTTCAAACAAATAAAAAATGAGAAAAAAAAAAAAAAAACAAAAATCCCATTTTTCGCCTCAGAAATAAATTCGAATTTTGTTAAATTTTCAAGAGGGTGAATTTTCTTCAATACATATGTATGAGATATCATTTGTATTAGTTTGTGGTATGAATCTTCAATAATATTATTATGAAAATAAATTCCCTGAATAAATATTTCGATTTACAAGTTTTAATATTTTGTAAATAATTTATAAATACATTTTATATGTAAGTATATGAAATTTTTCTTTTTTCTATACTTTAATTTCAATGACTTTAATATTTAATTCGTAAACATATATTGAATATTTTATTTTTTATAATGTATGCAATACCACACCTTTTTAAGGCGTTTTGATTGAAAGTTTTGGTTCTTAATGAAAAACATTTTAACATAAATCATTGACTATAAGATGTATGATCTATTGTTTTGTTAATGTTGTTACGAGATTTATCTTTATTTCATGACATTATTTTGTATTTTTCTGTGAGGTATTTTAAGAGGCGTTAAAGAATATTAATTCATAAATTAATATTGAGAAATTGATTTTTCTAATTACTACCAACATCGATGAAAACCAAAAATTCAATTGCAACAGGTACTATATAAGTTTTAAAATAATTTGAGCTTGTGATCGTGTGCTTATAGTTAGAATATAATCCTTGGGTGAGATAAAAAGGATCTTAAAGTTGTTTTTATTTATTTTCTTTCTTTTGAGTTTTCATGTTTTTACTTTTAATTTTCCACAAACTTTAAAAACATGAAATATTGCATGTTATTTCATTTATTATGTTAACAAGACTTAAATAAAATTAATTTGTAAACTCAACAATTTGATTACTCATATAAAAATTGTACAATTAAGTTATAACTGTTAACGTTTTAGATTTTGATTTTTTTTTTTTTTTTTTTTTTTTGTCAGAACCATGACGAATATTTTTCAACATAATTAATCGTTGTACGATGTTAAAAGGATTTAATAAAAAAAAAATTCTCTCCGAAAAAAAAGAAGTAACTCCTTTGTTTGAAAACATTTTTATTGAATTAAACAAAGGTGAAACTTTTTGCATGTCATACATGTTATATATTTTTTTCTCTTTTTATCTGTCTACATATTCTACACGTCATGTACAAAAATATTACATACACATGCATATTATGAATTTTTTAACATGCTATAAAAAACATAAAATTAATTTCATGTGTGTATTACATCTTGTAAAAGAATTTATTGTTAATTGTGGTGGTTAATTCGCTTTTTCTTCTGTTAATAAAGCGTATCGTTTAAAAATTAAAAAAAAAAAAAAACAAAATCAAAAACATGAAAATTTTGATAAAAATGTAAACAAATAGAATTGAAGCTTTAAATTTTTTGAAAATTTTGAACATAAATTTTATTTTTTACATAGTATAAACAAAGTATAAATTTAATAAAAAGTTTTGTACAACTCTTTCAGTACACTTTATATACATTTACTCATGTATTTATGTGGGTATATTGCAACATTATTTGCTTATTATAAAACATTAAAAAAGTTTATTTTAAAATATGTATGTACATGAAAAGCTGATGACGATGACGGTGTTATTGGTTTCATATTTAATGGTTAAACTCAAGGCAAGGCAAGGTAAATGAAATATTGTGGTAAACACAAAAAAAAAAGAAGAAATTAAAGGTATAAAATTGTTATTATGACCACAGAATGTAATGTTAAATTTAAAAAATCTACCAGATTGAGCTATGCTAGGTTCAAGTAAATTGAAAAATTTAACAGATTTAAATTTGACTGTTTATATCAAATTGAATTTCAACGTTTTTATTTTTGTTTGTTTGCTATGGTTCAACTTTAAAGGCAATAAATCCATTTAAAATCTTTGTTTATTGGGCATTTACTATAATGCTCATTATGTATAAATGAACAAATAATAAAATCGTGAAAAAATGGTCAATGGTCATATGGAATATATCGTAAAATAAAAACAAAAAAAAAAAAAAAAAAAAAAAAAAAAAACAATAATAAAAATAGAGACTTACATTTACGAAAATTAATACCTAAAAATGGAATCCATAAAGTAATATATAAAAATGTAGTACGAAAACTGCATATAAAAAAATTGAAATTTTCTTGTGTAGGAGAAACTTGCATATACATACATATGTACATTGTGTACGTAATATTTATACAGGGTGATTCCCATAAATGCGACACTATTAGCACCACGGCATTCTCTGGACTGTTTTAAGAAAGAAGTAGTATACTGAGATATTTAATAGAAAGAAAAAATACACGACGTCATGTGCATGTATCGGGTAATTTTTTTTGAACAATCTTGTGTATTTATTTCATGTCTATTGAATATTAAACTGAAACCTGGATTTTTATTTTATTGAAGTAGAATAAAAATGTCCGAAGTTATTAATACCCGGATTTCAAAAATATTGCTTTTTCGTACAAATCTCGGTTTTTCATGTGGCAGTTCATGTATGTAAAATTTCGGATGGAAAAATTTCGGCGTTTACAAAAAACATGTACTAAAAATTACATGGTACGCATTGATTGAAGACACCCTGTTTAAATTTTGATGGAAAATTTTTTGTAGTTTTTCATTTAATGGCTATTATGCTATTATACATTTTTTTACTGTAAATGTTTTGTATGCATTTATATTGCGTTCATATAGGACGTATTAAAAACTCATTTACGTAATTGTTACGCTACAAATTAACAAATTTAACGTTGTTTTTGTTTTTTGTTTTTTTTTTTTTTAAATTTTAAATTCAATTTTTGTTTTAATAGTTTTACCTAAAAACCACTAAGAGTTTATTAAGAAAAAACATAAATGGAAATATAAAACTGAAATTAAGTGACATTCAAATGCGTGTACTAGTGCCACTCACGTTTGTTATTTTGTTACTTGTATAATTTTTTAAAATATTTTTTAAAAATTAAAATAAAAAAGATTAAAAATTGTAACCAATTGAATATCTACTATATAAAATTTTTATTCGAAATGAATTAATTATCTTTAAAGAAAAAATGCTTAATTTCTTAATTTATTCACATTTCATTTCATGAAATTTTCATAATTTCATAACTTTGTATTTGTATAAATATGTAATAAATTAAAAATTTAAATAATATAAAAAGTGAATGTTCACGTACGAAAAAGCATTCAAAGCGAAACATAATAATCATATATTTCGTAAAATAAAGTAAATTTGAATTTTTTATTTATTTATTGTTTTTCTTTGTTTTTAGATAAATTAAATTATGTATACATGCAAAAATTTCAATTCTTTGTAATTGAATAAAAAATAGAAAATAACAGAAATTTGAAGTAAATATATAAATAAATATTTTCGAATCAAAAGCAATTATGTAATATTATACAATATAAGGCCAGTTAAAGCGTCATGATGCTTTGCTTGGGTGTTCATATATAGTATATACTTTCACAATACAGAAAAAATACTACATAAAAATACTATTCTCCTACTCACCTTACAAATTTTTCAATTTTCTTTCATTTTTTTTTTTTTTTTAATTTTCTATTAATCAACATTGTACGCATAATCAAAATATTTACATAAATATATACAACAGTACAAACAACATTACAAATTTTAATTTATTATTATTAAAATTGTAATCAGTTTTTCAACTTCATTTAATTTTTTTGCATTTTAATGAAAACATTTTCCTCTATTTTTGATTATATACGTTATATGCTTTTGTTTTTACATTTTTGTTTCTTTTGAAATTTTTCACCTCTTTTATAATTATTGTAAAATTTTATTCAAACAACAATTTAATACACTTCAGTAGAGATGTTACAAATTCAAAAAAATAATAGCTTTAATACGATTCATGTAATCATAAGCAAAAATCAGTTAAAAAATTTCAATAATTATTATTATTCGAAATTTGTACAAAAGTGATAATTATATACGTAAATACTTTGTATTAAATGACGTGAAAATTATGTGACAAAAATCACAAACAATTGAAACGGCAAATTTTTAATTAACACGTAAATCAAAAGTCAAAATTATTATTTTACAATGAAAATTCTATATGCTTCAGTGCATAAATTAAATTATTATTTATGTAAAAATAAAATTATTTTTAAACGAATGTACTTTATGTGTACTTTTGAATTTATAGTGAATTTTCTTTTTTCATTAAAACTGAACATATTTCATGTACACATTTGTGCATAAAATGCACTTGGAAAATCTTATCATTTTGAGACTTTTGAAACTTTATTATGTTCGTACATACAAATGTTTATGATGTTGTGTGAAGACTTTGACTTAATAAGACATATATGTGTACATATGTGTATATGTGTAATTATTTGTAACGTTGATTTGTACAAATTTTTATCAAAGTTACATGATTATTTAAAATTTAACCTGAAAATGTTTTTCTCAAACGAAAACCGAAAATCTGTATAAGCAAAAAAAAAAAAAAAAATCATCGCTTTTTAACAGCGTATTGAAGATAACAAAGATAAAAAGTTTAACAAAAGTGATCCTTTTTGTATAGTTTGGTATTTTTGGAAAAAACTGATACATTATTTTTATTTTTTATTTTTTAATGTATTCGTCCTTGGCCTTATATGTAAACTTACAGTTTCTATACACGTACAGAACTTTTTTGTTTTTAGAATTATATTTAAATTGTATTAAATTGGTTTCCTAAAAAAAGAAATTATATTTTCAGATACAAAAGATTCAACACTTTTTGTATTTCATGTACACATGTGAATATAGTATAAAAAAATATTTTTCTTTTGTTCAATATAAAAGAATATGAAAAAAGTTTAAAGCCTTTGTAATCTACAATATAGGGTATTGTAATGTATATGTCTATGAAAAACTATTGGAAAATTTTTTAATATTTCGTGTATAAAAAAATAACAAAAAAGGAAAACAGATCGCTTAAAAGAAAATTCGAAAAAAATTTTTTTATTATATGTATGTATGTGATTTTTTTTTTGTATTACTTTGTTCGAAATTATCAAAGTAAATATAATTTTGTTGTTTAATTTTTTTTTTATTTTCATTTTTGTTTTATTCATTTATTTTTATTTTTTGCTCTTGTTTCTTTTTTCCTTTATTTTACATATTTTTACCAAGTATTGTGTGTAAAACAAAAAAAAAATGAAGCACATACTTACACAGGATACATGCGTATAAGTAAAAGGAATACAAAAGAATTTATTTTTGTAATAAATCAAAAATTCCCAAATGTACATTATTGAATTACAAATACTTTCGAGAATTCACACATGTGCGTGCTCATCCACATATGCGTGCATGTATTATCGTAATATAAATACGTTCGATATACGACGTGACGTGTGTAGATATGTACATATATAAACATAACTTATGCAAATAAGTTTATTTTATATATTTACAGTCATTTGAGCTTTTAACATTTATACTTTATGTATCCTTTTTTTTAAATGAAAAAAAAAAAAAAAATTATACGTATTTTATAAATTTTAACAAAAAATACGAACTTATTTTCACTTTTTACACGAATACAAAATTGAAGTGTAAAATGCTTTTCAAAAATTATTTAAAAAATAAAAAATAAAAATAAAATTGAATTTAAAACAAAAAAGTAAAACTTTAATTATTTTATTTAAAGAAAAAAAAACAAAAGTACTTGCATACATATACACACGTACGTACGTATAATGACTACACGACATATTATGTACGTACGTTGTGCTTATTGTGCATATTTACAACTATTTATATACTTTGTAATTTATTTCAAAAAATAAACTCACACGTTGAAATTTCAATTCAATTTTTTTGTATTTTTATTTTTTATTTTGTTGTTTATTTATTAATTGCATGTAGACGATTTCATGGTTTTAAAATACAAATTATAAAATATATACACGTATCATACATATGCGGATGTAGTACATCGCTATACGAATACTGTACGATATGATATGAATATACATATATTAAAATAAATAATCTATACAAATATGTACACGATAATGTGACTGATAATTTATTATTTTTGTTTTGTTTATAAATAAAAACAAATTTAAATATACACTTTATTTTGATGCATGTACAGACGTACGTACGTACTATATATATACATATATGTATGTACGAGTGTATGTACATATATTTATAACAAATATATATATGTGGTATACGCACTATACCTATCATTTTTTCATTTTCGTATATTATACACACACATTATAGTACACACATATGTACACGCATATGTGTATGAATGTATATAAACACAAGTGTACACACATGTACATATTTCATATGAACAAATAAACAATTTATATTATAAACAAAAAATGCAAATTGAGTGAAATTTATTCAGAGCACGTATAAATAAATAAACAGGTAAAAATATAAACAAATAAAATATATGAGAGATAGTAAGTCTGTCAATGTAGCTTATTTTAAAATGTTTCTATAGGGTGTTTAAAATATTAAAAATCATTTTAATAAATTTGAAAAAAACATTAAATCTTAAATTAAATCATTAAAAAATTTTTTTTTCGTAAAATTTTTCGTAGATTATTTAATATCAAATTCAAAATTCAACTGAAGCATAACTTTAATTTTACAATCTAATAGGTTAACAACATTAAGTCACCTTGTATATAATTTGTACATGCACGGTAATGCATTTAAAATACTTTCCAATCTACAATGTTTTATAAGAGATTTTTCTATGAGAATTCTTCAAAAAAAAAAAGATGTTTAAAATGTTTATAATTATAATAAATTGTAAGCCTTGAACTGAACAATTTTGTTTTGTACTTTTACATATATGTACCTACACATATGTATGTGTATGTAGTACGTACGGAATATTCATTTGGTTGTTCAAAACATTGACCTGAATGAAGAAGTCGAAATAAAAGTACTTGTATAAGAAAAATGATAAAATCGTTGTTTTAAAAACTAACAAAACAAAAAAAAAAATCTAATTATAAAAAACTGCCAAATTTATTCTGTATTCACAATTGAAATGTTTTAATGTTTAAAAAATTTTAAATTAAAGTTTATGCTAATAATTTAAAATAATTAAGATGTCTTGTTGATGTATAGCAATTAAATTTAAAATCTTCAATGATAGCCCATTATAAAATTGTATTAATTCTTTTAAGAAGGTACAAAATGTGTATGTGAGTATGTGCTTATAAGTGAAAATATAGCACTTCAAATATTTGAAATATACACATTAATGAACGTTATAACAATTTCAAACTTCGATTATATTTTTTGTAATTTTTTTTTTTGAAATTTTTGAATCTAAAATGGAATTAGATTTTGGCCAGAGATTTGTGCAGCACATTTGCGTTTAATTCTACTAATGCGAATAAATTTTAAAATATTCATAAAATGCGACTTCAACTTAAATGGAAAAATTTTCAAGTTTTAAAAAAACTTTAAAGTTCCTTTTAGTTTTTTTTTTATCAATTCTGTCCTTGCTCTAGAAATAAAAAGAACCATGCAAATATTAAGTAATTCAAATTAAACATCATTAGACATATTATGTACGCTATAATTACCACAATATTGTGTATAATTCCTTTTCCTTTTTCTGTGTACATAAAATTTATTTCTAAAATAAGAATATGTGTACATTTATGCATTTGAAAAAATTTTTCTAATTTTCACATTTTTTTTTTTTAATTTTCTTATTTGCAGATAATAAACTGTGCTGATTTAGTTATAGAAATACCAGGAAATTTAGGTCAAGATGATTCATATTATCGTTTAGATTATAGTCCACCATATGGTTATCCTGAACCAAATACAACAATTGCATCACGTGATGTTGGTGATGAAATTCAATTTTCTCATGGTTTACCAGGTACAACATATAATTTTTGGTTATATTACACAAATGCAACACATCATGATTGGTTAACATGGACAGTAACAATAACAACTGGTAAGTAAAAAAAAAAAAAAAAATTAAATAAATAAAAATAAAATGCTAATTAATGGTTCTTGAACTGAGTGGGTGTAAATCCTACGTATTTTCATTATCTGATGTATAAGTACATTATTCAAAACAAAGAAGAAAAAAAATTATAATTAAAAATGCATTTCAATTTGAATAATGAAAAAAAAAAAACAAAAAAAAAATTGAAGAAAATATTAGCGTCATTGACCGTAATCAACTGTGTAATCGTATAGGATGTGCATTTTAAAAACAAAAAAATTTTCATTCTCACCGTACGTGATGTCTGATACATTTTCTAATTAATTAAATTGCATATATTGTTAGTATTATAAAAAGCACGCACCTCTCAGAATTCTTTTTTTTAAATATAATACAAATAAATTAAAAAAAAAAGAAAAGATACAATACTTCTACCTCTACGTAGATAGAATTTTTACAAAGATTTTTAGATCCTTTTACATAAAGTTATCTTAAAAATAAACTAAATTGGCTTTTAAGGAAGTATAGAATGATTGTTTTCTGATGATCTTGATGATACATAATGATGTTGCTCACTTTTATATCATTTTAGCTAATAAAATACCAAAACACGTTGATTTTTTTTTGTTTTTTATTAAATAAATTGTACAAGATGTTGCCGTGTTTTATCATGAAAAATAATTTTTCCTAATAGTTTCTTTTTTTTAATACGATACTTTGTAAATAAAATGTTTTTTTAAAAATAGTCATAATAAAATAATCATTTGCGAGTACATATGTACATATATACGTTATGTATATGAAATTTGAACGCATACAGACATATAAACCTTAATCAAGTATACGTATTTATTATCGTGACAGTCATGTAATATTCATATGGATTACAACTGCTCTAACTATTGTTGGTGTATAATAACCATATATGTATATGTATGTATATTATGGGGATGATGATAATAATGAATTTATATTTTTATCCATAAAATATTCACGTAATAAAAATAACAACGCGTTAAGTCTACACGATGTCTACATACACGGTATATAATATCTTATAACACGTACATATGTGTAGGGATTGTATACACTATAGTTAAGGGTAGAAATAAAAAAATAAAGGATATATTTTCTTTATCTCAATAAAAATGCCATTTTTGATGAAAAATTATACGCTAAGGCTAAACTAACACTCATATACTATAGTAGATGTATACGTTATCCTATATTGAATGTAAAAAAAAAACAACACACATTACGAGTATAAAATACTCTTGTCTTGTACATAGTACAAATACACAAAGATTTATTGTTATTCTGTTTGTAATCTTGTTTTTATTATAACGAATAAAAAAAAATTATTAAAGTTAAATTGTTCATAAGAAAAATTTAAAAGAAAATAATGATGGTAATAATCCATAAATTTTTGATTTCAAAAGTCAAAAAGATGAACAAAATAAAGAAAAACTTATATAATGTATAACGTGCTTGTACAACGTATTTTACTTGTAATACATAAAACACATGTCTGTGTCCACTTGCGTATATTGAATTTAACTGTCTTTCTTTTAAAATTAATTTTAATGAAAATCTCAATATGAGTACAATATACTATTTTTGTATTTTATTCAAAAATAAGTTAATGAAAAATAAAATGAAATAATTAAAATTTAAAAATAAATTTTTTATTTTAAGATTTAATAAAAAATTTTCTAAATTGAATATACATAAACGCATATATGTATGTATGTATTCTATAATTGTGATCTGATTGAAATATTCAATAAGGAATTATTTGTGTATTCCCCTTTTTTGAAACAAAAAAGCAAAAAATCGAAAAATTTAAACTGAGTCATTTTCATTGGAATTAACAATTTAAGCATTTAATCTAAATCAAAGTTTATAACATCAACGTTATTTGCTATATATGTATATGTAAAATAATGCAAACTGATCAAATCCATTTCAAAAAGATTGATATGTACTTACAGGCCATCATAATTATTTTGACATGATCACATAACAATGTCAGACAACATAATTGTATGCCTTCAAGAAAAATCAAGAAAATTAACATTTTTAAATTAATTTGATTGAGAGCAAAATGTATACGTAATGTAAGCACGAAATAACTTTCGTTTGTTTTTTTTCAATTTGAAATTATACAATAAATAGATTTTTAATAATTATGAGAATGTTGGAGAAAAAACTAATGCCAATTCATTTTTTTTTCATTTTGTTTAATTAATTCAAAAAAAAAAAAAAAAAATTATTAAAATTACGTAGAAATTTTCAATGACATGAAAGTACATTCATTCTGAACTTTTATTATCATTATTTTTAATTTTTTAATTTTTCAATAATTACTTCCTGATGATTCACAAATAAAAAAAAATGATTATCGCGTGAAGATACTCGTATGTATGTACAAGTGCTGTATAAATATGAAAATTTTTTCATATTAATTTAATTTATATTTTTGATATCACTGATGTGTGAATAAAATATTTTAGCTTGAGGTAACGTAAAATATATGTATGTATGGTCATTATTATAATAAAAATATTAAATTTTTAAATTTATGTGAATCCATTAAAAATTTACTAAAAATTTAAATACGGCAGTTCATCCCCCACATTTTCAAGTGTAATAATAAAACTGAATTTTCAAAATGTATATAATACATTTATTTATTTATTCATTTGAATTTTTCATTTTTTTTTATATTTTTTTTTTAATTTTTTTCAGCACCGGATCCACCATCAAATCTTTCAGTAGCTGTACGTAGTGGTAAAACAGCATTAATAACATGGAGTCCACCATTACAGGGGAATTGGACATCATTTAAAATAAAAATTTTAGGTTTATCAGATAATTATGAAACAAATCGAACATTTTATACTGAAGATAATTCATTACAATATCATATAAGAGAATTAACACCGGGAGCAACATATCAAGTACAAGCATATACAATATATGATGAAAAAGAATCTGTTGCATATACAAGTCGTAATTTTACAACGAGTAAGTTCAAAATTGTTTTCTTTTCTTTCTTTTTTTTCACTAATAAATCATTTAAATATCACAAAATCATTTTTTTAAAAATGGTAAAATGGGAGCTTAAAATAAATTTTTAATGTTACTAACATTTTTTAATTAATTTTGATTTATTTTTTCTCTGTTTCTTCTCATTTTGTGCTGCTTATAAAAAAATTTATTTTAATTTTTTAAAAAAATAACACTAATTAAAATATTTTAATTAAAAAAAAATTTAAATATGGGAAAAATTATGGTATTTAACAGTGAAACGTATACGTCATAAAGATTTGTTGGACATAAAAATTTTAAGAGGTAATTTTATAAAAACAAAAAGAAAATAGCAAACGAAAAGGAATGTAATGAATATTGAATTTATTTATTTTTTAAATAGTAGCATTTGCTTATGTTGCATGTTTTATTTAAAAAAAAAAAATAATCGATTTTAATTATAAAAAAAAAATAATTGTATTAAGAAGCAATGTGCTAATTGAATTTTTTAAATACACATAAGTAGTACGTATACAAGCATAAAAAATACAACACACAAATTTTTTTATTTAAATGTCTATGTAGTCACTGTCAAAAATAACGAATTTATTTCAAAAAATTTAAAAGATAGCAAAAAAAAAAAAAACCAACACTAAAGCATGTTCACGTATGTATTGAAAAGGAAAAAACAAAATTAAAATGTATTAATTACATTCTAAAATTTCGAGAATTTTTTTTTTTTTTGTTTTTTTCATTATTAAATTTTTGTTTATTTACATGCATTCGTTTGAGTATACTATATGTAAATGAAAATGAAATGTATTGTTTATATACAAAGAAAAAAAAATGTATAATTTTACAGTGAATAAACAAACATTTACACACATACTCATTTATTTCATACCGTACTTACACATATACTCGTACATATACTTAATTAGCTATGCATGAATTTTGTTTTTATTTTATTTTTTTTTTATTATTTAACTTTGTGTTAAATGTTATGTAATATTCTGGTAATATTTTGTAATTATTGTTAAACATTTTTTTTTCTCTTTCAAAAAAGCAAAAAATTTAAATTTGATGTAATCATACATTATTCGTACTTGAGTTTGAAAAATTATTCCATTATGCGTTTATGCGCCTACATACATCAAACAGTACAAAAAAAAAAACTGTCTAATATATGTATGTACCTTTATAATTTTTTTTATGTATTCAGTTTTGAAGGTGTTAAAAAGCTGATTTTTTTTTTAAATGTACCTAATTTTATTTTTTCTTTTTACATTAAATCAATTTTAAATTTAAATAAAACTATGTACATGTTAATTTTTCAGACAAAAAATACTAAAACTGAATTGACAAAAAATAATTTTTAATTGAAATTTTCTTTTATCTAGTTAAATATTTTGGTTTTAAAATTTTTGATTTGACCAGATTTATTCAAACTTTGAAATTTTTATCAATTTTACCAAATGTGTATAAAGATACTCCTTTTTGAAATAAATACAACAATTAGTTGTAGTGTGCTAGGTCTACGATCTCAACAGCCGTGGATTCGAATCCCACCTCGGGTATGAGTCTGACACTACTTCCCCAAATAGCCATAGACCTTTGTAGTCAGTGCTATTTTTCCCCCCTGTTAGGATTGTAAATTCATTTACTATTCTAACCTATATAAAATAAAATAAAATACTTTTATTTTCTAATGTTTAAACCTGTATCTGTATGATATGAAATTTTAAATTGATTTTATTCACTCAATAAAATTAATTTTAATTTAATTAAAAAATATATAGGATATATTAAATTTAATTTTAATCTGATTTAAAAAATGTTTTTGTGGTTTCTTTTATAATTTTATGATTAAAAATTAAAAGGACACGTGTCAATGTATCGATAGAAATCTGTAAATTCAATCCACGTGGCTCTTCTCATTTTTCTATTTTTTATTTTTAAGATTTTTATTTTTCATCTTAATACAAACTTATTTTCTGTACCCTATACTAGATAAAAATAAAAGAAACCTTTTCTAGATGAAATCCTTCAAATAATATTGAAATAAATGCTGCAAAAAAGAATCAAAAATATTAAAAAAAAAAAAGTTGATCAAAATTCAAAAGAAATATGAAATGTTTGTATGAAAATAAATGAAAAGAAAGGTAAAATTGAAAATTCATTGTAATAATATAAAGAAAAACAGACAAAACATAATTATTATTTATTATTTTTAAATCATATTCTGTGAAATACAGAAAAATAAAATAATTCAAATAAATGAAATACGAATAAAAATAATAAATTTCAAAGAATATGTAGGCGAATGGTATTAATGTATAGAACGCAAATAACAATATAATTGATAGCCATAACATTGTGTAGTATTAAAAAATATTTTTATTTTTTTAAATTGATTTTTCCTGTAATATCAGCAATTTATTGATGTGAGATCTACGCGTGTATACATTTCTTTTTAAAACCTTGAGAAAATTTCATATAAATATTTTGAGTATGTATTTTAAATATTATTTTCTTTTAATAATGTTTGCTTTTTGTGAATTTTGATTGTGTACAAAAAGTCTTAAAAGGCTTTTAAAAAGATTTTAAAGATTTGCATGTATAAAATTGAATTAATTGTAAATTGTGTACATATTTATTTTCATTTTTATTAAATGATTTTCATTTTAAGATATTTATTTTTTTATTTTAATTATTTTTTTTTCCTCTTTTTTTTTTTTGTTAAATAGAACCAAACACTCCTGGAAAATTTATTGTATGGTTTCGAAATGAAACAACACTTTTAGTATTATGGCAACCACCATATCCAGCTGGAATTTATACACATTATAAAGTATCAATAGAACCACCTGATGCATTAGAAAGTGTTTTATATGTTGAGAAAGAAGGTGAACCACCTGGACCAGCACAAGCAGCATTTAAAGGGCTTGTACCTGGTCGAGCATATAATATATCAGTTCAAACAATGTCTGAAGATGAAATATCATTACCAACAACAGCACAATATCGTACTGTTCCATTACGACCAAAAAATGTAACATTCGATAAAGATTCAATAACATCGAATTCATTTCGTGTGCTATGGGGTGCACCAGATGGTATTAGTGAATTTGATAAATATCAAGTATCATTATCATTGTCAAGACGACAACAAACAGTGCCAAGAACAAATGATCAAATTGTATCATTAGAGTTTAAAGAAAATTTAGAGCCTGGTAAAACATATCAGGTTATTGTTAAAACAGTATCAGGGAAAGTAACATCATGGCCAACAACAGCCGATGTAACACTTAAACCATTACCAGTAATTAATTTACAATCATTAACTGATGATAAGACTGGTATAGTGACAATAAGTTGGGATCCAGATCCAAATAGTACACAAGAAGAATATAAAATTAGTTATCATGAAGTAGAAACATTTAATGGTGATGCAAGCACAATGAATACCGATCGCACAAGATATACATTAGAAAGCCTTTTACCTGGTAGAAATTATTCATTAACTGTTCAAGCGATATCTAAAAAAATGGAATCAAATGAAACTACAATTTATGTTGTTACACGGCCATCATCACCAATTATTGAAGATTTAAAATCGATTAAAGAAGGATTAAATATTAGCTGGAAAAGTGATGTAAATTCACGTCAAGAAAAATATGAAATTTTATATTCAAGAAATGGAACATCTGAAGTTCGAACAATTTTAACAACAGAATCTCGTCTAGTCATTAAGAATTTATATCCTGGAGCAGGATATGAAGTTAAGGTATTCGCTGTTTCGCACGGTCTCCGAAGTGAACCACATGCATATTTTCAAGCAGTGTGTAAGTTGATATTTTCTTTTGAATAAAGCAGGATTTTATTCCAAATATCGTTTCGTTTTTTTTTTTCACGCATTATTAAATTTTTCTTTTAGATCCAAATCCTCCAAGAAATATGACAATCGAAAAAGTAACAAGTAACTCAGTTTTGGTTCATTGGATGCCACCCGAAAAGAGTGAATTTTCAGAATATTCAATACGTTATCGAACAGAAAGTGAAAAACAGTGGATTAGATTACCATCAGTGAAGTCAACAGAAGCAGATGTAACAGATATGACACCTGGTGAAAAATATACGATTCAAGTAAACACAGTCAGCTATGGAGTAGAGAGTCCAAATCCACAACAAGTTAATCAGACTGTTAGACCCAATCCTGTTTCAAATATATTTTTATTGGCGGATTCAACGAATATCACACTTGAATGGCCTCGTCCTGAAGGTCGTGTTGAAATGTATGTGCTGAGATGGTGGCCGACAGATCAACCAAATAGAGTTTACGTGAAAAATGTTACAGAAACTCATGTTGGTATGTAAATAAAAAGTTTGAAAATTATTTTCGATTGTTTTTATAAAATTGTTTATTTTAGCTCCTATTGGTTACCTTTCGGAATCTCCAAATAAAACCATTGATGAACATCCAATGGTTCGAATTTTAATTGGCGAGCTAATGCCTGGAGTTCAATATAAATTCGATATTCATACGATATCCTATAGGTTAACAAGTGATACCACACATCTGTCAACACGCACAATGCCATTAATTCAGTCTGAAGTATTAATAGTAAATAATCTCCATGAACGTAATACGGTTACACTAAGTTACACGCCAACACCACAGTCAGTGTCTAAATTTGATTTGTATCGCTTTTCATTGGGTGATCCTGATATTCCTGACAAAGAGAAATTTTCAAATGACACTGATCGAAAAGTAACATTTACAGGTTTAGTACCTGGACGTCTATACAATATTACTGTATGGACAGTTAGCGGAAACGTTGCAAGTTTACCAATTCAACGTCAAGATAGATTATATCCAGAACCAATAACACAAATTAATGCAACTCGTATAACTGATACCACAATAACTCTAAAATGGGATATACCAAAAGGCGAATACAATGCTTTCGAAGTACAATATCTAAAAACTGATTCTACTTATGTACAAAATTTAACTGTACATGATACAATTACAATCACCGATTTAAAACCTCATCGTAACTACACTTTTACGATAGTCGTACGTTCAGGAACTGAATCCAGTGTACTTAGAAATAGTTCTCCGGTATCGGCTAGTTTCACAACAAAAGAATCAATTCCTGGACGTGTTGAACGTTTCGAACCAATAGATATTCAACCAAGTGAGATTATTTTTGAATGGTCATTACCATCAAGTGAAGCAAACGGTATTATTAGGCAATTTTCAATAACGTATGGTTTAGAAGGATCGCCACATACACAAGTTAAAGATTTTAAAGCATCCGAATCACGTGGTGTAATAAAAAATCTTTTGCCAGGAAAAACATATGTATTTCGTATTCAAGCTAAAACTGTGATAGGTTTCGGGCCGGAAACAATATGGAAACAAAGAATGCCAATATTAGCTCCACCAAAACCAGCAACACAAGTAGTGCCAACTGAAGTATATAGAAGTTCATCAACAATACAAATACGTTTTAGAAAAAATTATTTCTCTGATCAGAACGGAGCGGTATGATTTATTTTGTTGAATAATTCTGAAAAAAACAAGAAAAAAAAATTAAATTTATATTTTTATAGGTGATTATGTATACAATAATTGTAGCTGAAGATGATACTAAAAATGCTTCGGGTTTAGAAATGCCAAGTTGGAGAGATGTACAATCGTATAGTATTTGGCCGCCATATCAAGTTATTGAACCATACTATCCATTTAAAAATAGTTCTGTTGAAGATTTTACAATTGGTGCAGAAAACTGTGATGCACGACAAACTGGATATTGTAATGGACCATTAAAATCTGGTACAACCTATCGTGTTAAAGTTAGAGCATTTACAGCACCAGATAAATTTACTGATACAGCATATAGTTTTCCGATAACAACAGGTTAGTTTGATTTATACAAAAAATTTTCTGAAACAAAATTTCAACCTGAATATTTATTCAATTTTATTAAAATATTTAAATTTAAAAATATACACATACATTTTCTCTTTTATTGCTATTCTTATAAAAGGCCTTTTATCCTTGGGTAAGTTTGACCCCACAGTATTCTGTATGATGTTTGTTTTTTCTTGGTCTTATACTTATCATGAACTCTAATCGTTCACCAGAAAATAATTTTATTACAATTTTCTTACAATTTTTATAATTTTCTTTTCTTTTTTTTTTAATTTTTTTTAGACCAAGATAATACATCTCTAATCGTAGCTATAACTGTGCCACTAACAATAATCTTAATTTTACTTGTGACAATAATATTTTTAAGACGACGACGTAATAATGGACGTAAAACTACTAAAGAATCACGAACAAATGATAATATGTCTTTACCAGATAGTGTAATTGAAACGAATCGTCCAATTTTAATAAAGAATTTTGCTGAACATTATCGTATGATGTCAGCTGATTCAGATTTCCGTTTTAGTGAAGAATTTGAAGAATTAAAACATGTTGGACGTGATCAGCCATGTACATTCGCTGATTTACCATGCAATCGACCAAAAAATCGTTTTACAAATATTTTACCATACGATCATTCAAGGTTTAAATTACAACCAGTTGATGATGATGAAGGTTCAGATTATATTAATGCAAATTATGTCCCTGGGCATAATTCACCACGTGAATTCATTGTTACACAAGGACCATTACATTCGACACGTGATGATTTTTGGAGAATGTGTTGGGAAAGTAATTCACGTGCAATAGTTATGTTAACACGATGTTTTGAAAAAGGTCGTGAAAAATGTGATCATTATTGGCCACATGATACAGTACCAGTATTTTATGGAGATATTAAAGTTCAAATACTCAACGATAGTCATTATCCAGATTGGGTCATAACAGAATTTATGATATGTAGGGTAGGTTAAATAATTTTGTATAATTTTAAGAATTTCGTTATGATTAGTGATTATCTCTTTGTTTTTTGCAGGGAAATGAACAGCGAATTATAAGACATTTTCATTTTACAACATGGCCTGATTTTGGTGTACCAAATCCTCCACAAACTTTAGCTCGTTTTGTTCGTGCGTTTAGAGAAAGAGTGGGTCCGGACCAACGACCAATTGTTGTTCATTGTAGTGCTGGAGTTGGACGTTCTGGAACATTTATAACCCTCGATCGAATATTACAGCAAATACAAGTTGCAGATTATGTAGATATTTTTGGAATTGTTTGGGCCATGCGAAAAGGTTGTAAACACACTGTCTTTGTTATTATTATTACTTGTTGTATTACTAAATTTGATTTATTTATTTAGAACGAGTTTGGATGGTTCAAACAGAGCAACAATATATTTGTATACATCAATGTTTACTAGCTGTATTAGAGGGTAAAGAGAATGTAGTCGGTCCACCAAGAGAGATTCATGATAATCAAGGATATGAAGGTGAGTGAGTAAATCATTTTAGGACAACAATCAAAGGGGAAAAGAAATCATAATTGATTAAATGCTTTAAAGGTGCTAACTACTTTCAATGTAAAAACAATGAAACTATCCAAATGTGTATAAATAAAGTGAAATTATGAAAAAAAAATCGACGATCTTGTAACTATTTTACCAAACGCATTATCTTTTAGCTATAATGTATTTTAAATTATATTTTTCTCTTTTTTTTCCTTCTTTTTTTTCTCCTCTGCTACCAAAATACTACTTTTTTGGGTATACATATACTTTTGTAATATGTATTTATTTTTGGGCACATAATGTGTTTTACATTGTATACTAAAATTATTGCACTAAACTATTTAATTGATTTGATCATGGGTATATGGTAAATAATAATAGAACAACAAAGTATAAAAGCTAATGGTGATATATCATCAAATATTGAATCAGAAGATTTCGAAAAATCATTTAACGAAGAAAATGGAAAAATTGATGAATTACCCACCGTTAATAATGTTAATACCAACGATAACGATAATAACGAAGATGAAAATGATATTCACGATAATGATGATAATGAATTACTGAATAATTGGAAAGTGGATAGATGACAAAAATTCAACCAGAATGATACCAATGATAATGTTGTTATCGTTCTGGTTGATGAAAATGATAAAAAAATGCAACAACAGCAACATAATGATGAAGAGAATAAACAGAATGAATATCATCATCATATCAATAATAGTAAGCTGAATTTTTCATCAATACCTAATAATATTAAAGACGATAAAAATGATGATGATCGTAGTAGAAGACGGCACAGTCAAACACAAATTATTTATAGTTCATCCGTTTGTGATATTATAATCCCTACTAGTTGTAGTAATAATGATATCATTTATGTGAATAGTCTTAGTGAAGACATCGATGGTAGTTTTTGTTTTAATGATGATGATGATGATGATGACGATGATGATGTTAATGAACACAACGAAAATGATGACAACGATTATGATGGATTCGATATAAAATCAACAAATATTGATAATGCAAATGCAAATGATGATAGTGGTGGTGGTAGTTATGAAGATTCAAATCCAATGCAATGTAGCAGCCATAGAAATAGTTTAGAAAAGGATGATGATGAAGATGAAGAAGTTGATGTTATTAGCACAGATGTTAGTTGTTATGATCAATTAATAAGCACCTGTAATAGAATTAATGATGATCACTTAGCAACAATAACACCAACAACTGCAACAACAGCTACTGTTGTTATATCTGATGATTACATCAAAATTAATGGTGGTGATGGTATTTATACTAATCCATTTGCTGCTGGTTTGTATTCACACACAAAATATTTAATTATATCTATGTAGATAATCTGTATGCATTTTGTTAGAAAAGAAATATATTATCGTAAATCATCTAAGTTTATTAATAAAAATCATTATAGTCATACTTATAATTGTATGTACATAATATTGCTATGCTTGCTTACTTCATTTTTATGAAATCGTCAGTTAAGTGGTGATGCCCAAGAGACGTTATAAAAAATGGAATAAAATATCACTTTTAAGAAATGTAACTTAAAGAGATGTTGTAAAATGATTAATGCTTAAATCGAATCTCTTTCAGTTTCTCATGAGGCACTACTACTTAAATGACGATTTATTTTAATTAGAAATCAAAATTCCAATAATTTTAAAAATCTAAAACTAGGTATATTCTTTTTTAAAATTTCCTGATTTCAATTTTCTAGAATTTAATCCTTTTTAATTTAAATTTTACCAGAATTTAATTGATACAAACTAACATATTAAATTAAAGACACTGTTTAACATAAGAGCCTAGCTTTTAGCTTTTTGAAAATTTATTTTATAGTTGGAAATAGAAAAAAGTTGTGTACATATTTACTACATATTTTTTATTCATAATAATTTTAATTTTATTTTTTGATTTCTGACTAATATAGAAGTTATTGAATGTGTTTGCATATTTTTTTTTAAATGTTCTGTGTATTGCGAATGAAAAGCAAAAATTAAAAAATTCACCGAATTTTCTAATCTAGTTTTTATTTTCTTACTTAATTTATTTTTTTAGATGACGAAGGTATTGCTGAATCTGGGATGTAAAGAAAGCACGAGACCACAAAATCTGTTCGACATTATTTTGTTAGCAAAAAATAAAATAGAATAAAAATAAAAGCAAAAAAAAAAAAAAATTAAAAAAAATAATCATCAAGAATATAACAATGAAAAAAATAAAAAAATAGATAAATTTTTATATTGTTGGCTGTATAATTTTTATAATACCTTACATTAAATTTTTGTTTACGATTTTTTTATGTATTTTTTTATTTTTTGAAAAAAAAACATAAAACGAAATTGATACTATATGAAAATTGATTTATATCTTTAAATTGTACATTCCAATTTTATTTGTAATTATTTAAGATATTAATGTAACAAAAGCTAAAAGAACAAAATAGATATTTATATAAAATACAAAAATTGTATAATATTGTACGTAATATTTTTTAAACAAAAAAAGGGAAGAACATTTTTGTTGTAAATTTATTAGAAAAAAATACATGAACATACTTACTTATGTATGTATAAATTTGTAATGTTTTTTTTTTATCATTTAATTAAAAATTTACTTCAAAATTAAAATTTTACTATATTTAAATATTTTTTTGGCTTTAAAATAAATTTATTTGGAAAAAAAAATAAAAACCAAAGAAAATTTTATATCGAATTTTGCAATACATTACATATCCAAATTTTCAAATTTCTACGAAAATTTTTTGATTGCTAATTAATTTTATGTTTATAAATGCTACATACTTATGACTACATATATGCTTTATGGCTTTACTGAAAATAGTGAAAATTTATAAAATGAAAATTGATATTATTGCATTGATCAACATTTCACATCTTCGTGATTTCAAAAAATTTAACCGTCATCAAGAAAAATAGCGAATGTGATTTGGAAATTACGTGGGAAATATAGTTTTTTTTGTGTATTTTAATCTAATTACGTAAATGTAATAAATTTTTATTTTATGTTCAATTATGAAATGTTGTGATAAAATATTGAGAATATCAATATCTAAGGTTCAACACGTTTTTTAAAAATTTCTTTTCTGATTGTTTTATATCATTTTTAAAAAAAAAATTAATATTGTTATTGCTGTTTGTTTTCTTCCTTTTTTTTTCTCAATGACTGATATATATATGTATGTAAATTAAAAATGAAAAAAAAAATATATAAATGCTAACAAAACTTAAAAATTCGTATTCGTATATAAAATTTGTTTTTGCTTAATTTAAAAAGAAAAATCTAAATAGTAATAAAATTAATAAAATAATTGTAATTTAAAATTAAAAAATATTCTATATAATTAAGTAAAATGAGAAACTTATTGCCAAGAACAAATTTTTTTTAAATAAAAAGAATTAGAAAAGTAAAGTAAAAAAATTATAAAATTACTAATATGTATCATTTATTTGTTGGGATGTTGATATTGGTGTAAAAAATGTATAGAAATAAAAATTAAGTTTATAAAAAACAAAATTATAAGTAAATTTATATGTAATATACATAGATTTTATCATCATACGCTCTTTTTTCATTCTTTAAAAAACAAAAATTTTCATTATAATATTCATAACAAGTATCTCTTAGAGATATTTTAAATGCGTACATATTGCATAGTGATATCAGGTGTACACATACTGGTACAAAATGCTCATATATCAAAATACCAAGAAAATTGTGTATGCATTAAAAAAAATTGTCCATTAACTTTCTGTTTAATTTTTAATTTAAAACATTTCAGTTAAAAAAAAAGATTAAAATAAAATCAAAATGAAGACAACTATCTAGAAAACAATTTAAAACTAACAGTTTTAAATGAACGTATGTATTTACATACTCATATACTTCGGGATGTGTAGCAGTAATGGTTTAATTTATGTAAATCTTTTTTTATAAATAAATTATGTTGTATTATTGAATATCTAAAGTAGCAAATAAAAAATAATTAGTCCTAAATGCTTAATAGAAAAAAAAAAAAACAATTTAAAAAGTAACTTTTTTATAATTGAAACAAAAAACATCTCAATTTTTATTGTAATTAAATCATCATATTATTATTATTGTGTATTATTGTACAATAAATGTCCTTGAAATATTTGTTTTAATGAAAATTTGTCCATAATTTAATCAATAGTGTATAATGCAAAAGCAATGAATAATTTTCTTGACGGTAGTCTCAAGATAATGAGATATAGTGGATTTATCGGAATGTAATCCGTATGTTAAAATTCGAAGTAATCTTCAACCTTTCAAAAACAATTTACTCTGAAAATATTTAAATTATTAAAAAGCTGAAATTTAGAATTAAAACAAAGTAATTTCAGTTTGAATAATAAATTTTTATTCAATTTTTTTGTTCTCTGGAGAACAGTTTTTTCATTCACATAATTTTTTCATTTATGCTTCACTTTGTCTTACACCACCCTGTTTATGAACAGCGAGGAAATCAGCAAATTCTTGGTATGGAGTTTTACCCAATTCTGTTTCTTTCCATAAATCTGGTGTTAAATATGCATAGGTCTTGGCAATAGCCGCATAAGTAGCTTTAGCGAAGTTTCCTAATGTACCAGTTGAACCACGTGCGGATGTATAACAGTCCTCAATACCAGCCATCATAAGAAGCTTCTTGGGTACAGGAGCTGATACAATACCAGTACCACGAGGAGCTGGAATTAATCGTACCGATACTGAACCACATTTTCCAGTTACCTGAAAAGAATATATTTAAAAAAATTTAGATTATATGTTCAACACATTAAAAAAAAAAAGAGTATTAAATATATAAATCAGACAATCTTTGGCCATCATTAACGAATTTCTGGTGGAAACCGCAAAAGAAATCAAAAATGAATCATCACGAAAATAAAAATTAAGTTTTTTAGATTAAACTCAATATTTACCTTGCATGGTACTGTGTGGGGTTTGCCGATTTTGTTACCCCAATAACCACGACGAACTGGAACAACTGAAAGCTTAGCTAAACAAATTGCTCCTCTAATTGCAGTTGCAACTTCTTTGCTGCATTTAACTCCAAGTCCAATGTGACCATTGCTATCACCGATAGCTACAAATGCCTTAAAACGTGTACGCTGACCGGCACGTGTTTGTTTCTGTACAGGCATAATTTTCAACACTTCATCTTTCAAAGCACTTCCCAAGAAGAAATCAATGATTTCGAATTCTTTAATTGGCAAAGAATACAAGTAAATCTCTTCAAGACTGTTGATTTTTCCATCACGTACTAAACGTCCCAATTTTGTAACTGGTACCCATTCTTTTTGATCTTCTTTACCACCACGTCCACGGCCTCTACCACGACCTCTTCCTCTTCCTCGACCACCACGTCCTCCACGGGAACCAAATCCGCCTCTAAAACCACCTCGGGCTGGAGCCGCGTCCGCCATATTCTAAAATTCCAAAATCACAAAGTATTAGTGAAAGGTTATGTCATGTATGTGCATAAAAATATTTAATTGATTTTATTGAATTTTTTTCAGACACCTTCAACCATCTTTAGGTAATTAAATACCTTCTGGTGGAAACCGCAAAAGGAATAAGAATTGAATCATCATTATTAATATTAAAGTGCAAAAATTAAAACTCATCGAACCACGTGTCATAACCTAACAACTTTTAACAATTTAAACGTTTTTCAAATAAACTCCAAAATACACAACACACATAAAAATGTTACGATATTTTAATTAATTTTATGCACTTTGAAAATATTTAGAATAAAGCCATACATAAATATTAAATAAGTAAAATGAAATTACAAGAAATTATATGCACTTACCAGATTTTTAATGTTTCCTTGACAAAAATACGAAACCAAATGGTCGAGTATGGCGAATCACACCACCAATCAACCAAACTTGGGAATTGATTTCAATTCGTTTAATCTGCCATATACACGACCAATCTGGTTGGTGTTGAAATATGACATGATATACCCGACACGGTAAAACAAATTTTTATAGAGTTTTTTATACCATGACCGACACAAATAAAGTTCAGAATAAAAATAGAAGAATGAATAAATTTTAGACATACATATTTTAGCACTATTAAATATTTCCTGACATTTTCCAATTAAAAATGAATCAATTTATGCCATTTACAAACACCGTACATTCTGTAAATATGAATCTATTAATTACAAATGATGTTAGCAATTTGAAAATTGAGTAATTTATGTAGACCTGAGACATACATACATATATGTAAATTTGGTTAGTAACATTATGTTCCGCCCACTAAATATCAGAAATTATTGGTTATATTGTTACCATTTGGGAAAATTGTCAATGACTTGTCTAAAAAATGTAAAACATTTATAGTCCGTCTACTAATTCGATGCAATTAAAGTCTTGTGCAAATAACATAAAGTAGTACCACTTCACGTCGTTGTATATTGATATTCAAAAAATTCATCTGATATTTAATGAAAACATTGAAGATTGTGATAACACTACTCGTGAAATGGTCTTATTAGAAATTATGAGAGAAGAAAAAAGACATGTATGTATGCTTCCATAAGGCCTTAACTGAATCGAATTATCAGACAGTTTATAATTCAAATTAAATGTTGTTTTGAAAAATATATCTGGCTAACAGACATGTTGGCTGTGTGTATGGCCAATAATACATTATTTAATTCGAACTGATGTTTGTCAAAAGTACACGTCATTATTTGTACCAGTGTTACCGACCTCAGACTATTATTATTTCAAAATTTAAAAAAACTGGTGGCGGTTACATTAAAAAAATATTTCGTTAAACGTTCTGTAATTTATTGAACTTCCAGATGGCACTAAAAACATTAAGAAGAATATAATATATTTGGCAATATTTGGTGACCGTTGAATTTTGTTTTTGCATCGTTATGTTTTTGAAAATGTTTAAAAGTTTAAATTTTGTCTGTACAAAACAAAAAAGAAAATAGACAAAAAATCAGTATTTTTTGCAACTAGCGAAAACAGGAAATAAATATAATGTTTGGAAAAGTTTATTTTGTCTGTTGACTTTAAAAAAATTTTAGAATTTAGAATGAAAGTTATATCGATGGTAGCTTTAACATTTTAGGATTTAGAATCCACATTCTTTAGTTGTATCAAGTTGAATTGTCCTAAATCCTAATTCATTTTATTATACTAGAAATGGAAGGGGGAAAGAGAGAGTTATGAAAAGTGCATGAAACTTGAATAACTTTAAATGCATAAAAGCTCCGAATAAATTTTAAAAAATTTTATTATTTTAATTTTCTTCTTTGTTTTCCTAAAAAGCTTTTCTCATATATTAGAGTATAATCATCAAGTTTTCCATCATTTCTCTAGCAGTATCCTGCAACAATTTACAGGATTACAATAGTAGGTAGTCAATCAATATTGAATAATATTTTATTTTAATTTCAATATTTTGATATTACTATCAGAATGTACGTAGAGTTTTTATTAGATTATGTTAATTATTGCAACGATTATGACTAAAGATTAATCAAGAAAAAAAATTTAAGAAATAAAAATGAAATATGGCAAAGATGTGTTTTTTTAAAATTTATTTTAACAATGACGAAAATGACTTAAAATAGATCAGCTTATTTTTATACTTCAATTTTGTTTCAATTTAGTAGAATTAAAAAAATTTTCATTTTCTTTGATGTCCTTTTTACGTGCATATTTTTTTTTTGCATGATAAATTGGGCTTACTAAAATTTTTATTTCCTTTTTTATCTATTTTTAAATATTTATTGATCAGAAAAGTTACGGGAAAATTGCATGAGAAAATGATGAAAAACAAAATACATAATTGAAACTTTGAAATTAATAATTTTGCACTTAATGTATAGCACAAGAAAAGAATACGCAATGGTTTGATTGTATGTACGTATGTACATGTATGTATGATAAATAATATATGTATGTTCTCATACTTCAATCAAATTTAAAAATACATAAATAAAGGTACAAGAAAATATTAAAGTTGAATTATTAATGAATTTTATTTTACCGTTTTTAAATATGTATGTATATTTTCCACAAAAAAAAAATTTTTTTTTGCCATGATATAAATTTTTGCTACATTCAAAATGTGTATCTCAATTAAATTTGCATATAAATATATATGTTATATTTACATATACATACATATGTATGTTGTATACATACGTACAAACATATACTATATATTTATATATGTGATGTGTATCGAAAATAATACACATAAATATGCATATCGTAAAATCTCGTGTGTAATAAACATATTTTATATTCATTTTGATTATATTTAACACAGGCCACGGGAATATTTACGTACTTTATGGAGGCAATGATTCGACTTTAAAAATGAACTGTATGCCATCAAAGAAGAAAAAGAATTTTTTATTACTGAAAATGCACATACTTAAGTAACAAAATGTTTATAATACTATAAGTTAGTGGAAAATAAAGGCGAGACTTTACAACATTTTACTTCATATACCTATTTGTATATTTTGCATATGATGTAAATACGCTTTTGTATTCATGCAAATGTATTTGCATGATTTTAAAAAAAAAAAAATTGTATACGTCGAAATATTTTAAAATAATCAGAGTTAATTTGGTCGTAGTTAACAAGATTTGACTAATTTTCATACAAAATTTACAAATTTCCAAAATTTTGTATGAAAGTTAGTAAAATATCAAGTTAACAAAATCTGTTAATTACGACCAGAATAGCCCCAAATATTTGAACAATATAAAAATCTTTTTATTTTTATTTTTCTATCTAATATACATAAGTACCTGTACATACATATGTAAGTATGTATACTATTTTTTTAACAATAAAAACATGGGTATATGTATGTATTTACATATGTATATCAAAAATTTGAAAGGCTTTTAAAAAACGTTTTAAAATGATTTTGTCCTTTTTATATTAAAATATCCAGAATTACGAACATTTTAAAGTCTTATAATTTACACAGATGATCGATTAAAAAAAAATAAAAAATAAATAAAAAATAAAAAATAAATAAAAAATTTAAAAAAAATAAAAAAAAACATTAATATAATTTTAGTGTTGTAATTAAATTACCAATAAAAAATAATAATGGAAAAAAAGTTTCATACATCCGTTCTACATATGTATTACATTTATCAGATACTATAACGAACAGAAATAAAATGTTGCTTGTAAAAATTTGTAAATGAATTCATTAACTCATTTCAAAAGTTATACATTCTGTCTTTATGATGCTCTTTAATACTTTTAAACATACAGCTTCCGTATCCTTATACAGTACACAAAAATAAACCAAACCAAAAAAAAAAAAAAAAGAAAATGTTGAAATTTATATGTAAACGTCATAAATGAATCTTTAGATTCTGATATTTTTCCTCATTTCAAAACATAAATCTAATACACACATTCTGATGTACATAAGCAATTTTTACTCAGTTTGTTTTTTTCTTCTTTGCTGTTGTTTATGTTTGTAATTTTCTAAAAATACATAAATTTTATTTTTCTTATTACACATTATAAAACATGAAAAATCCTTGTATACGTTATTTTGTCACGAAAATTACATACATTCCCATTTTACGTTCTGTATTTTTTCTTTCAAATGCCAGTTAAATATAATTTTTGTTTTTCCCTTTTTTGTTTTCGGTTTTGTTGTTTTTTTTTTCAGTTTTCCCGAAAAATGAATGCGTGTATTAGGAAATGTTCATGATGTTCAAATTGTGATGTTTTTAGAGGTTTGTTGAATTTGAAAGATAAAAAAAAAAAAAAAGAAAAATAAAATTTCGTTATTTTCTTTTTTCGTTTTATACTTTCATATTTCATCGTCTAGATTTATTTTTTGGGTGTTTTTCATTTTTATTTTGTTCGTTATCAATTTCGTTTTTCTTTTTTTTTTTTGGGAAATTTGAGATACATACATACATATTTACGTGTAAACATAACAAAAATTATAAAATTATTAATTGCTTTTTAAATTAAAATGAAAGGTTGTTTCATCAATAGATGAAAGATTAAATAAAAATCTCAGATATTTTTATTCTGATTTATATTTTCAGAAATGTTAAATCTTTAAATAAAATTATGTGGGAGTATCTTACAATTTAAGATGAATTATATACTCTGTCCACTAATATGTATGTGTATGTACCTTTGATGTTTCTAATAATTCTAATATTTCTTATATTTATAATTTGAATTTTGTATTTTTAAAAGATTATTTATTTTCACAAAAAAAAAAAAAAAAAAAAAAAAAAAAAAAGTGAGTTTATAAAAAGCACTATACTTCGTCTATAAATATTTTTCAGTAAAATATTTTTTCGTTAATATAAATATAAATATTTTTTCGCTATGAAAACGACATAATGTTGTACCATTTCACATCTTTGTATATTGATATTCAAAAAATTCATTTGATTTTGTATGAAAATTTCACAAGGATTGTGCTAATACTGCTAGTGAAGTGCTTATAGAAATTATGAGAGAAAAAAAGGACATGTGTATTTTCACAATAAGGTCTTAATTGCACAAAATTAAAAGACAGTGTATATAGAAAAAATTTCCATTTATATTTAAAAAAATTCTTAAAATTGCATAAAAATATAAATTCATACTTCATTTATTTAAAGTAAAAGCTATAACATCATTTATATAAAATTAAATTTAATTTTCTGTATAAATATGCAAATCTTTAATTTAAATATACATATAAAGATATCTAGATGTGTATGATAACTTGCATATTATATTCGTTTATGTGTGTATACATTTAGCCGCAACGCAATTCGTATTCATTCATATAGTGTTACGAGTTATACTATGATATAATATAAATGTACATATAACATACATACATACATGACTGTAATTTTAAATCAATATTGAGTTTTATAAAAGTGTTTAGCTACTTTTAGAAAGTTAAATTGGTTATGTAAATTTGATTCTATATGTATTTATATGTATTTGTCATAATTACATTATATGTGTACAATGTGCATATATTTGAATTTTATACATAAATTTAATATATACATATATATCTCATTATGTAAATATTACATATATATATATATATATAGATGTATGTATAATGTATGTATATAATGAATATATACATTCTATGTAAACAAATAAAAATTTACATCAAGAACATGGTAACCGTGAATAATTGCGTTTGTGGTAAATGGTCTTTGATTAAACATGCATTTATGCAAATTTACACATTTCTTTCAATTATTTAAATTTCTCAAGTATATAAGAAATTTTATTGTTTACAAAAAAACAAAAAAAAAAAAAAGACAAAATAAAAAGTAATTAAAAATTGAAAAAAAAAAAAAAAAAAAAAAAAAAAAACAAAATTCTTTTTATATGAATTACTTTATATCCTTAAGCAGAAAATAAAATGCAAACAAAAAATTTGAATGATATAATTATAAAAATGAAAGAATGATATATTACACGAGCAAATTTAGAAATTATTTTTATTTCATCTTCAAATGGTAATTTTGCTCTTATGATTTTTATCAGATTTTATTGTTTACTTATCATCATTTATTCATTTATCATTGTATTGGCCCCTATTATTATTAGTTGAAATTATTATTTATTCGTTTTATTTATCAGTATTTTGAAAATATTTTATTTTATTTCTATTATATAAATTCATATGCATATAACACAGGATATATTTATTTGTATGTAACATTTATTTTATTTACAAATTGCTATCTGATAAAGGACATGATAATTTGTCACGTTTCACTCACAATATACCTTGAAAAAGAAATGAAAAAAAAAAAAAAAAACACAAAGACAAAGAATGTTATGATTATATCATAAAATTGTTATATGGATTAATGAAAAATGATTGTTTCATAATTTATATAAAACGATGGGAGCTCATGATAAAAAGGTTCAAATTATATTTTGTACATATAGTATGTGCTAAATGCAATTTGTCTCTTAGGAAAAATACAATTTTGGTATATTTGTTAAGGTATATGATATTCTTCGTGTGACTACGAGTCTATCAACATTTTTATTACTTTAATGCAGTGTATATATAATCGGATTTAAAGATTTTGCTAGAATTGGTTGATTAGCAACCAAAAAATTTAAATAAAAAATAAATAATTTGGACAAACAGTAAAAAAAAAAATTGAGTTCAAATGTTGCATTATGATTTCAAATGTTTTTATCGCATTTCAGTTTTTATTTATTTAATTTTTTTTTCAAAGTTAAGCAGAATTACACATGTGGATAAGCTGGAAAATATTAAATATCCAACACCAGCCCACATTAAACCAAATGTATATGATCAAATATAATCCAAAAATTATATTTAAAATTTTTAATATATTTAAATTTGTTATATAAAAAAAAAAAAATTCTAGTTTATGTACAAGTACAATTTATGTTTAAAAAAAAAAAATTATCATTTCTTATAAATCAATTTTTGTACCCTAATTCATCATATTCCATGCATGAATTCATATCTATCGTTACATGTCTCTTTTAACGTATAACAATATCTTATCATATACATTTGTATATCGTAAATGTTTTACTTATGAATTATACATGTTCATATCATACAGTTCTGATAAGAGAAATGTTTCAATGAAAAATAGTTTATAAATGTGTTGCAAAAAAAAAGGGCAAAAAGGAATGTAATAAATATACAAAAAATATAAGAAAATAAAAGACCAAAATGAAATTTTTACATTTTTATATACAATATATACATTTGTCCTTGTACAACACTGTGTGACCATGTGGTCAAAATGCAATATAAAAGTTATATAAAATTTTATAACGGATATAGTATTATGAAAAATAAATTACAAGAAAAATTGGAAAAATAAAAATTGCAAAAATTATTTTAATAAACGATGGTAAAAAAAAAAAAAATATAATTTGAAATTTTATGATTTGGTTGTTGTTAAATTTTTGATAACTATACTAAATCTTAAATAAATGATAAATATGTAAATGTAAAAAAAATAAATTCTGTATTTTCTAATCTGCATAACTAGAAATTTCTTATGTAAACATTCAATAAAGGATCTAAAATTTTAAGACTTTGAAAAGAAAAAGGAAATCATAAGATTTTACCCTATATAAAAAAAAAAATGAATGTGAACTTTTCAATATATGTCGCAAGTTCATTTCAATGTATGCAGTAATAATAATATCACAAACGTGAAAATTAAAAATGAATTTAAAATCTATTATAAAACAGACATTGAAAAATTTTCGTATGAATAAATGAATGATATATGTACATACCACTGATGTACACCAATAAGTATTTCGAATTTTATTTTTTTATTCGACATTCAAATTTGAATAAAAATCTCATAATTTGGATACTTGCATATTTTTCTCATTATAATAAAAGGAACAAAAAAAAAAAGATGTTACCATCATTTTAATACGTTCGTGGGTTTTTAACTCATTTTTTTTTTTAACATGTTAAGGAATAAATTTGCGTTTTCCTCAACTGTTATATGCGTATAGAATATTTTTGTATAATTTCGAATTTGTATATGTTGTTCATATCAATTGACAAAATGGATGGAAATCTCTTAAGGCAAACAAAACAAAAAAAAAATGGTAAAAAAAAGAAAAACAAAATAAAGGAAAAGCTCTTGAGAAGAAAACTCAATGACACTCTCATCTGTTTTATTTGTATTTTTTGTTTTGTTGTCGTTATTTTCATTTTTTGTGGTGTTATTTTAAAAGGTTTCAGGCGTGTGAAAAATTTCTTTTCATTATTATAAAAAGACAACATCCTGAAAAGACGAAAAAAACAAAAAACAAAAAAAAATGACAAAATAAAATAAATAAAATAAAATAAAATGAAAAATATAAGAGATGAGCGGAAATATATGATAAAAGGATGTCAAGTACATAAGAAGCCAAAACAATTTAGTGTTTTGTTCGCTTTTGTAATTTTGTATTCTTTTATTTCATTAATTTGTATACGTGTGTATACGTATTTACACACATATACATATAGGCTGTACATTGTTTATTTAATTTTTTTTTTTTTTTTATTTATTTCATGTTTTCATTTTTCATGTTAGAAGGTGTATACAAATCTTATTTATCAGATTTATAACAATAGCTAAAGGCAAAACAAAACAAAATAAATGAGCAATAGCATAGATTAATTATTGTATATATTGACCGATTTAGTTAATTGAGTATAAAATTCCAATTTATAAAATTTTTTTATATAAGTAAAAATTAAAAAAAATTTTCTTTTTGTTTATTTATTTATTTATTTTTTTTTTTGAAATGAACTTCTTTTAAAAATTATTCATACCAACAATTGTAGTAATAATTTGAAATTTATTTTATACATCATAGAATTTGAATAAATGCATATAATTTACATGATATCTGTGTATTGTGTGTATAATATAAAACTCGTGTATTTTATTATACCTTACAACACGCAATTAAATTATATGTAGAGAATATGTGAATACAATACGAATAAATTTTCTATTCAATGATAATAATTAAAAGGAGAAAAAAGCTTTTTGTTTTCATTACATAGTTATGAATGAATGTCAATTTGTTATTATTCAAAATATTTGAACTGTGAAATGAAAAACAAAAATTTAATTAAAGAAAATCATTATTTATATTTGTGATTTTATTTAACTACATATGACGTAAATATGTATGAAAAGGATTTAAAAAAAAAATAAATAAATAAATTAGAATTATACATATAATTTGATGTAGGTTAACTACATTACACAGGTGACTGATATCTTTATAAAAAATGTGCGTAGAAAAACAAAAAACATAAATAAATGAAAATAATAAAATGGTACATGAAAAATTATCTTGTTCATTTTTTTTTAAGTAAAAAGGACTTCATTTTCCTGCAATATATGCGTAAAAAAAGGATTATTTTATGAATTTAATTTAAGAATTCCAGATAAATAATCATGTACTACTTAATGATTAATTTCCATCCTAAATGATTTTTAACAGAAATTCATTATTTTATTTTTAAGTTAACTTATACCTAATTCATTTCAGTTTTCCCATAAACTTTTTGGAAAAACATAAATTTTTGTCTACAATGTAATTTCATACAAATGAGATTGATTTACATAATTTTCCTGAAAAAAACCAAAATGTCGAAGTCATATCACTCCTTTGAGCCCATTGTGAGTTTCGTGCATCTTCTATTCAAATAGAACTTTATGAATAAAGTATATAAATTAGTTAATTCAATATTTGTTTCATTTATTTGTATACATATATTGTTCTTTAAAGCGTTTCTATTAAAAATTAATAAAATTTTATCAAAGATATCTGATATTTTGATTTAAGATTAATTATTTAGTTCAAAACATGAAATTTTATACAAGATAATTTGTATCATTTATTATGTCAACCATTATTTTTATAGTCTCTTATGTATAAAATATATATTTCAGATTTGAAATAAATAAATAAAATAAAAGAAAAAGATTTTCCTTTTTATTATTTATTTATTTTTTTTTTTGTTATTCCTAATGTTTTTCTTGTGGTGTCCTTTTACAGAAAATGGATTTAATTTATCAATCAAATGGTTTATACCAATACAAATACAAGAACGAAAGAACACATACAAATAAAAAAAGTAAAAAAAAAAAATAATAATAATAAATAAATAAAAGCTTAAACCAAAACATAAAATGCCTCAAAGTTATTTTTATTTTAATTCCAATTTTCTTATTATATTACATATAAACTTTTTCTTTTAGATAAAAACTAAAACATCAACATTTTATATTTTATTTGGTTAATTATTTTCAGATTACATATATGTATAAATACCAGAGTTTATAAAATACAGAATTAAGAAACACGTGTATATTTTTTTGTAGTGTTATCGTTTTACTGCAGTTGCAGTATTTTTCGTACTATTATAACTATAATTGTTTATTTTAAAATCCAAAAAATTTGTTTTTGATTAATACCGACCGATTAGAAATTAAATGTGATATTTGTTATACCAATCAACCGTAAAAAAATATATATATATAAAAAATAAAAAATGCACCGTAAAAAAAAAATAAAAATATTATTCAAGAGCCACTGTACAACACGTCCGTCTTCCCTTACGTTCAAAAGATAAGTGAACCGAACAATCATTACTAACCAACATTTATTCTACTGAACTGGTCAGACTAGTAGACTGCTACTCTGTGTGCTATACCTATGTATACTAGACTAGACCAGTATTCATGAAACATGAAAGCGAACAAAAATTCGAAAGAAAACTGGTCTTAAAGTGAGGATGAAAATAATGTGTAATGTACAGAACAGGACTACCACTTTTAAGGAAAAAATTTCGAAAATTTGATCGAACGCATTTGAAAATATATAATAGCATCGTAATTGGGAAACTTGATCTAAAAAGTTCTTTTTTCGAACATTTTGTGATGCTTTCAAGTTTTGGAAAACGATAGCACTGGTATACCATAAATAATACACGAAAATTTATTCATATACATAGTTTGATGGTACGTGTTTGATAATTAGTAAATTGGAAGCTGGACAACGAATGATAAAAAAACAAAAATACATATCTAAAGAAAAATATTAACCTTAGGAATGAAGAACAAATAAATTAGTTATTTTCATTTGATATTACGTATACATAGATTTCGTTTTTCCAGAAACATTCAAATTTTATCTCTCTATCACACCAGCTAAAAATACTTGTACGTATATATTACAGATGTGTATAATGTAAATAACATTTTCATAAGATTAAAGGCGCCCAACCTTTATTTTTGTAGTTTTTGATTATTTTTTATTGACACTAAAATATACAGAAAAAAAAGAAAAATTCTAAGTATTTTAGTATAAACAGGAAAAGAAAATAAACATAATAAAGAAAATCAAATGGAAATGAAATAATGTGCAATAGAAAAGAAAAGTTATTGATCTAAATCGATCAATAAAATTTTACGATGAAACTTCAAATGAGAAATTGTTAAGTCCCCATCTGTATACGTGTAAGTATATAGTCAATGATTTCATGGGAATAGGTTTATTTTGATTAGATTTGATGACTTTTAAAATGAAATATAGCGTAATTTAAAGAATAAATTTTCATGTTCTCTTAGTTTTAAGCTTTAAAAACAAAATCATTTAAAATTCTTAATAAAAAAAAAACTAAGAAAATTTTCACATTTTGAAGATATACATATGTATGTACATAGGTTAGTAAATAAGTAAAATTGTTTACTTCAACGAAATTTCCATTTTTTATTTTAAAAATAATAAAACAAAATTTTGTTCATCATTTTCTTATCATGTTAATAATAAAACAAAACTAGATAACCTTCATCGTATATTAACTAAATTTATTTAACCTATTTATGTACATACGTAAAATTCTTATTTATTATGGAATTTTCATGAAAATTGTTTTTTTATTTTTATTTTTTTATTCATTTAAAATTCATATCAGAAATGCAAATTTAAAAACAGGTCATAATAATAAATATTCAGAAAGCCAACATTTAAAAAAAAAAAAAAAAATAATATCAAAATAGGTGATGATTAAATGAAGAATATTTAATTCAAACAAAATCTTGTAAAATTTAATGTAAAATTTTATTCACTTTGAATAAAGTATCTGAAAAACCACACTAACTTAAGTACATATAATTTTTAAAACGAAAATGAAATGCTTTCAATTTATATCAAATTGAAATAATTTTTGTATATATGCTTTTTCAGTGCTCTTTATTTTATTTTATCATAAATACTCGTACGTATGTACATACATATATAGGTATACATTTATACGCTGTACGTTTAATACGTAAAATATTGAAAAGAAATTTTGCTGAAATGAACAAATCTTCATATAACATACAAAATATATATATATTAAAAAGAAAAATCATTTGTGTAAATAAAAAAGAAAAATAAGTATGATTTTCACTTTCAGAAGGTAAAACCAAAAACAAAAAAAAAGAAAATCAAAAAAGGCAAAAAAAAAAAATGGGTACATATACATTTTAGTTGAATTCTATATTGAGAAAAATCAAATACGAAAAATAAACCTAATATTTTAAAAGTGAAAGGTTAAAAGATAAAAAAAGAAAATTCGAAAATACAGCATATTTTATCGTATATTTTTTATTTTACTTTTAAAAAAAAATCTTTAAAAATAAAGTTAAACAAGCGTTATACAGCATTTTTTTATTCTTTTTATTTTTCTCATGAATTTTTTCTAAAAAAAAAATTTCAATTTGAAATAGAAATATAACCTCACCAACTATTTAAATTTAAATATATTTTGTATGTGTGTGGTATAGCATTTTAATTATTAAGATATTTTGATTTTTTCTTTTTCTACTGGCATAAAAAACTTTTTAACATTTTCATTAAAAATGCTTATTATGCATTCAAGAAAATTTTAATTTCACAATACACATGTACAAAAAAGAGAAATTCTATTCACATATTATTATTGAAAATTTTCATAAGTTTTGTCTTTGTAAAGATTTACAATTCCATATAATATATATATGTACCTTATCATATGAACGTTCACATACTATATATATTGAACGTTCTCAATCTCATGAAGAATTAATGTTTAACATTTGTTATACCTTTCTTTGTATTATGTACATATGTACATATGTACGCTTTTTAGTGAATGAAATAAGGATAATTATTATTTTCAAATAAAATGCGAGTATAGGCAATTTTCAATGGATTTTATTTTCTCTTTTTATATATTTGCATATTATATACTACGTTATGTTATGTGTACCTCATTGAATAGGATTATTAATTATAGATTTTTAATTAGAAATTCTTGATTTTCAAATTAGCTCATATCACGTACATATATATGTATATATTCAGTATTATAAATGTTATCTACCTTTCATACATATTCATTAAAACTCAATGAAAAATTTAAAATGAATGATATATAACGATCTGACTACATAATATAGAGAATTTATAATGAATAAATCATGATCAAAAATGTTCAATACACGTATTATGTAATTTCAGCCTTATATGTATGTATGAAAAATAAATTAACATGTGTATAATGCAGTAGTGAACACGTACATGTATGTATGGAAAATATGTATGTATTTGTAGCAAATTAGCAAACACATCAAAGAAATTAATTCTTCTTTAGAAAAATAGGTACATATATATAAGTACATTAAATATATGTATGTATGTGAACATATGCTGTATATACATACATACATATTCTAATTTTAATATATGTTCATATAATGATATGTAAATTGAATAAAAGATAAATGAAGTATTGCTAATTAATATAAGATAAAAATAGAGTACACATTTTAGTTTGAAATTAAATTAGAAAATTCAGGTAAAAATTTTGTGTACATATCCTTTGATATCCTGTATACATGAAAGATCGAAGTACTTTTTGTAATCGTAATTGATGTATTTTCTTTGTGAACAAAAAATAAAAAACAACAAAAAAAAAACTTGATAATTTAATGAAAATTACGTTAGTTGTTTGTCTATATTAGAATTATAATATTCTCTTATAATAAAGCTTTTTGTCATTTTTACATTAAAAAAAAAAAAAAAAAATTCATAAGATTTTTTCAAGTACATATTTATATTATCCTGTATGCGGCTTTGATGTTATGTGTAATCGTATGCTTCTAAAACGTAAATATTTTATAAAAGGAATTAATATGAAACTAAAAATTCAATTTAATTATCTTGAAAAACACTTTATACGAACTAAAAATAGAAAGAATTAAAAAAAAAACAGAAATAAAAAGTACAAATTGCCGTAGAGTAGAAAATAATGATTTTAATTTGTTTTTGTGTTGATAAAGAATTAAAATGTGACGATTAAAAAGTTTTCTTTATCTGGTTCTTTTGTAATATGAACTCAATTTACTGTGATCTTTTTGTAATTTAAATACAAGAAATAGGAAATAAATAAAAAAAAAAAAAACAAAAATTGCTTTAAGGGATAGATTTGTTTTTCCTTTTTCATTATATCGTAATTTTAATTCAATCACTGCTTTATCATTTTGTATTTAATTAAAATGATTCTTTTTTTTTTGTTGTGCTTTTATTTTTATTTTGTTTTGTTAATTTCCAATTCTTTTATAAATGAAGAATTCAATTTGTTTTTATATTTTATTTTTTTTTTGTTTGTTTTTCTTTGTGTATTTGAAAATTAATGAAAAAAAAAAAGAAAACGAGAATGTAAAAATAAGAGAAATTTGAATGTGTTTTAATTTCTTTTATTATCTTTGTTTTTTGTTTTTTTTTTTCTATATATATATTTTTATTATGTATTTGTATTTACATTGTATGTGTTCACATTTACACAATTTAATTTGTTTGTGAATTTGTTTAATAGAAACAACAGAGGAAACTATCTGGTGACCTATTTTTCTTTATTTTTCTTTTTTATTAACTTACAGTAAAAAAAAAAAAAAATGTGTGAATGAAAATTAGCTAAAGACGTTTTTTTTTTTGTTTATTTTTAATGTGTAAATGAAAAATAATATGAGCAATAATTTTAAAAGTTTAAATTAAATTATAGAAAATAGAAAAAAAAAACTAAAATAAAATTTAAAAGAAAAATAAAGAATAGTATGAAGAGAAAATTGAAAAGAAAATAAAAATATTTTTCTCTTGTAGTTTATTTTAAAAATTTCTTATAAAATAATGAAAAAGTTTATTTAGAGCCTTTTGTATTTATTTTTGTTTTTTTTTTTTTTTTTAGTTTTTCATTTAAAAGTTTTTCTATTTTGTTGATATAATGTATTTATTTGCTTTTTTATCTGAGTATTATATTTCTTGTACATTTTCTTGTTTATGTATTATTTGTGTTATTTTAGTTTTACTTTTGAAACAAATATTAAAAAATATTTTTCCAAGAATAACGAAAGTAAGTAAATAAACAAATTGAAAAAAACAAAAAAAAAAAAAAATTGAATGAGAATACAATTACACGAAAGAATAAGAAATTAACGTTGAAAATTAAAAATGTATTCATATAAATTGTAAGAATAAGAAATTAAAATACAAAAAAATACATTACATATTTATATATAAGAAATTTTAAAGTTTGTAAATTTATTAAAAAAAAAAAAAAATGTAATATTCAAAGCTATTCTGGTCGTATTTAACAGATTTCGTTAGCTTGACATTCTGCTAACTTTCATACGAGATTTTTACTCTTCGTAAATTTTTGTACGAAAGTTAGCAGAATGTCAAGTTAGTCAAATCTATTAACTATGGCAAGAGTATAGTCACAAATATAAAAAAAAATCTTAGTACATATTTGTAGCAGATTTTCTCATGATAAACGAATTTAACATCGGTATAGAATAACAAAAAAAAAAAAAAAAAAAAAAAACAAAAAACAAAAAATCTAATAATTTCATACTTAGTTTATGCATTAAATTAAATTCATTGTCTTTTCGTGTACTTCTTATGTACTTAGTTTAAATACAAAATAATAGAAAATGAATGACACATTAAATTTTTGCAAGAAAATAAATATAAAGAAAAAGGATTATTAAAATTTTCCGATAAACATTATTATGTACATTATATAAGTAAATTAATATAGTAAATACTGAAATACCAATGATGACAACGAAAATGATGCAATAACAGTTCTTTCCCTATAGTGATATAGAAATGTTATCACTATATTTCATCCATATTTAAGTACATGGTTGTGAACATAATATGTTCGTTATTATGACATTATGATGATACCATAAATCCTAATGGAATTATTTTGGAAAAGAAAGAAGAAAATAAAGAAACAACAAAAATGTTAAGAAAAATCCTATCTTATTCGTTTATGATGTTTTTTTTTTTTTTTTTCATTGTCATCATCATCACAGTTCGATAACAAAAAAATAAGAACATCAACATTTTATAGAATCAATATTTATTTGTAGTTGTATGTACATACTCATGTTTGTATATGTGTATTTATATAGTACACAAAATTTGTAAATGTAAATGGTTTAACTTCTTGATATAGCTAGAATATCATATAAAAAACGAAGTAAAAAAAAAAATTTATGAACACAAACTCCTCCATAAAAGAAACAATAACAAAATGAAGAAGAAAATCTATGTATATTTAGTTTTTTTTCTCTTTAAATATCAATGCTCTAGTAAACGCTTTAAATGTATACATATACATTTATACAAACATGTATACGTGGACATGTGTATAATGTATAGATTTATTATCATAATAAAATATTAACAAAAAAAAAAAAGCAATGATGTTGAAGAAATATTATTATTTGGAAAATAAATGTGAATCAGTGAATTTTTCATTCATAGTAGCTAATCTGATTGGAAGATGATTAGCCGAATGTCGAATATCTTGGACAGAAAAACAAAATAAAAATCTGGAATAAGATTTAAAGACATTCATCATTAATAGAAAAATTTTACCTAAACATAAATAAGTCAATCATCAAATTTAAATTTAAAAAAAGTGTTTTATCTGAGAAAATTACATATATACTCGAAAATAAAATTTTTAGCTATAGAAAAAAGAAAAGTTATAATGTTAAAATTGAACCACATTACCCAAATTTTTATTTAATGGTATTATCATCTTTAAGCTACTGTTGACATTGCATAATGTACATATATACAAAAATGAAAACATTGAAAAAAGGAGAAGTGAAAAGGATATGATTTTAGAAATTAACTGACGTGGAAAAAATAAGATTTTATGTTGATAGAAAGAATTATCATCAAAAATTTGTGACTTACAGAAAGATGTAATGTACACAGAAAGCCAAAAAAAAAAAAAAAGGAAGGATTTACGTGTATAAAACTAATAACAAAAGAATCATTATTAATAATGTTAACACTTGGTTAACACTGTACGGTTGTAGCATTAAAGTCAAATCCTCATTTCTTTTATCCTTTTTTATTAAATATATGTAAAAAAAAAAAAAAAATATTTCCCATTATTTTAATGAGTTCATTGTTTGATACCACGTTTTCGTAAAAAAAAAAAATAAACAGAATATTTGTATATGAATTTACATGAATTCACACATTTTGTAAGATTTCAATGAAATTGTGAAATTTTAATGTAAAAATAAAATCTGTGATTTTAATGTGAGACAATATGCATAACAATAAAATAAAATAAAAAATATAGTAATAATATTATAATGAATTAACTGAAAATGCAAATAAAAAGTTATTTGTATTTTCTCTCATTTAAAATCCCACCCAATAAAAACAAAAAAAACAAAATTTTTAATTTAAATGTATGCACATTTACTTACATAGAGTAATTGAAATAATAATTGAAATTTTAATTCAAAATTTTGAATAAATAAAATTAACTTATGTATATTGTCTGTTTGGTTTTTATTTTGTTTTGTTTTGTGTTTTTTTTTTTGTGTTTTGAATATAATAATAATAACGATGAAATTCTGTAATTGTCATTTATTTATTATTTAATTGAATGTGTTAATGACATATAAAGTTTATTTTATATACAAACAATTAAATGAAAATATGAAATAAAAAATAATAATAGTAATAAAAACAAAAAAAAAACAATAAAATTACAAATGATTATTAACAACAATAAGTGAAAATTGTTTTTAATAATGTTTGAATGATATCAATGAAATATTCTTTTATGAATTGTAAATTGACAACATTTTGGGTACTTTCATGAATGGGTTATAGACGTGTGTTAACGATATCCGAATGAGCTGGAATTATAATCTGAGTTATGAACTGTGCATGCACGCATTGCAGTTGTTTGAAAGTGATTGAGTAATTTATGTAAACTTTTCAGACTGCTTGAATTAATGAACCTGATACATTTCCACGATTGCACTGAAAAGAAATTTTTGAACTTGATTTTTTTGCTATGAGGGTCGACGGTGCGCTATTATGAAAGTACCCTTTGTAATTTAAGAAGTTTTTAAATTGATTTTCAATTAGGTAATTTAGAAATCATGTAAACATAATTAATAAAAAAAATTAAAACCGAATAAATATAAAAATTTACCACAAAAAAAAATGTTTTTTTTTTCAATTTCATTTATTAACTGTTTACAATTTTTTATATAACAGACATCAAATGGAACAATATATTTTCCAAGATGACTTTTATACGTGTCATTAATTATACCTGTAAAAGTTTATGATTAAATTAAAAAAAAAAAAAATTATAAAAACACGTGAAAAACTTCACTAATCGAATGAAGCTTTTTATCATTTTTTTTTCTTTTGTTTGTTTCATTTATCATTATTTAATTCTTTTTATCTTTTAATGTGATTTAAATTCTTGTTACTATTTGTTCTTTACATTTTCATTTTCTTCGTATTAAAAAAAGAAATTTATTATCATAAATTTTATGTAATACTGTGCAATGTTCTGGCTATGCTGTTCTCTAATGAAGCAAAACCATATAAAATTATGAACATTAATCATAAATTACATACATATCCAAGATAAAAAATACAAAAAAAAAAAAATTAAAAAAATATTTATTTCTTATTCTTGAACGTTTGAAAATCTTTTTAACTGCATATATAAAGGTAGTTCATGTGTTACCTAGACCGATAGCTTGTAAAAATTGAATACCATTTGTAATTAGAAAACAAAGTACAAAACTTACATTTTAAACTCATTCATATTGTACGTGAATGCAATTTGTTTTCATAATTTTCATAATAATAGTTTTCATATTCATAAATTTATTTTTGCAATTATTAGTACAATATCACGTGAAATAAATAAAAAAATCAAAAAAAAAATCAAAGTAATAAAAATTGATGAAAAAAAAATTTAAGTAAATACTTTCATAATTTCTTTTATGATATACATAATTGTTAAATGTTTGTATTTTTGTTTTTCTTTTGTTCTGCTTACTTTAATCTTTAACAAATAAGTTGGAAATCTGTGTTTTAAATCATGGAAAAACTTTATTCATGTAACATACATACATAAGTATTCAAATTTCTTTTTTTTTTTTAAATTTACTTTATCTATGGTACAATATAATTTCATTTTATTTTTGTTTTTTTTTATATTTTTCATAACGAATATTTAATTTAAAATTTTTAAATCTTACTCTGATATTTTAAGTCATAATTTATTTTATTTTTATTTTTTTTTTTAGCATATCTTCATAAATACATACATATGTACATATGGGTATGAAAATTCAGTCATGCTTTACAGATCATAAATTGTAGCAAAATGAAATGATTTATGTTTAAAAATTAAAAAAAAAAAGTAAAAAAAACAAAAAAAAAATATGCAACGATGATAACAGAACGAACAGAATGAGAGCAAAATATTTTGATCATTTGTCGTTTTTTTTTTATTTCTTTACTCTTGTTTTAGTCTTTTTGGTTGTAAAACTTTCTATCTTCATCAAAAATAACACCATTAGAGATTATGGTTGTTATAAATTTTGATTTTGATAACGAATATTTTTAGTGTTGAAGGGAACTTACGTATTACATAATACTGATATCCATGTTTTGTGCATAAATATTTTATACATACTTATGTATATGTATTGTTATATATATAATTGAATACACATAAAAATACACATATGCATAATCTACTATATATTAAATATGTATGTACAAAAAACAAAATATAACTAAAGAGAATATGGGTGGTTGTATGGATTAAGATTTATGAATTTAATGAAGCTTCATTTATTATTATTATCAAAAGGTTTTAAGTTGGAAGAAATACACGTACTATCACATTGAAAAGACATACATATTATAAAAACTTGTATACATACATAACATATAAGTACATAGATACATACATACGTACATGTCTATTTGTATGTCCTTATGAATATGAGGTCTTATCCTACTTAAAATGTATTCATAAGACTGATAAAAGTAAAGAATAAAAAATTTTATAAATTTATGTTCTTCTTGTTGATGGTTTACATACATACATTATATATGTATGTACACAATATGACACAAATGCTCGTGCAAACACATCTTGATTTTTATTTTAATTTTATTTTGAATTTGTCCAAAAGCCTACACACAGAAGAAATTTTTAATGTAAGCAGTGTGAGTGGCTATTTATTATTTTAAAAACATTTTTCAGGATAAACAAATTTTCTTATGAAACAGCTTGTTTTCAAGATATTCAATTATAGTCTCATAACTAATGAATCATTTTTATAATATTTTATTTAATCTTTCATTTAAATAAATCGGTAAGACATTATAATTTATGTCTATCCTTAATTTTTATTATTATAAATATTAAAATAAAATCGTATCATTTAAGCTAAATTTACATTAAATAAAATTTTAAGTTATTTTTTATTTTTATTCGTTAAAAAAAAACAAACGAGAGTAAATATTAATACATAAAATTTTTGGGATAAGTTTATCCTGTGAACTTCGCTTTAAAGTTAATAAATGAGATCAGACAAGAAAATAACGTTTAATTGAAAATACAAAATTTATCACGTTTTGATTGTAATAAATCTTTATTATTATAAAAAAAAATTTTTTTAATTAGATCAAAAGTAATTTTAAATTTAATTTCCGTTAAATATACGTTATGTAGGTACATTTGTAGGTTGATGGATATTGTGGAAATTGAATAAAATCACAATCATAATAAATTTAAATTGATGTACGAAATTACATATCATTATTAGATACATGAGTTTTTTATTTTATTTAATAAATTCTTTTAATTTTTAAAAATTATTTATGTACTATATGTACTCTGTCTACTAATATTATGCACTTAAATATGGAAGTAAATATGTATGTCCTTATAATTTCTAATTAGACTGTTTCACGAGCAGAATTACCACCATTCACAAAGTTATTATTTTATATTAGATGAATTTTTTTAAATATCAATACATAGTGATGTAAAATGGTATCACTTTAAGTAATCGGGACCTTAAGTGCATAATATTAATAGATAGAGTATAATAAAAACATAAAATAAATCATGAAACAAAAACTGCATTAGATATTTATATGCATGAATTTATCTACAAAATAAGAAATATTAAGTCGTTTATGTACAAATAATGTTCGATTTCTATTATTATGTAAAAATCAATTTTTCAAAATATTACATTGCATTTATTTAATTTTATATTGTTATTGTATTCTCTCTTTTAAACTAAAAACTTTGTCTATTGTGTATAAAGGCTAGACTAGACGGTAAAATAAAATAAAAAAAATTTTTTTTTTCTAAAATCAAATAATTTTGTCTGCTATTTGTATATATATACTTTATACATAAGTATGTAGAATTATTATAGACAGAATAAAAAAATTATTACTTTTTTTAAATTATTTTGGAATGATGCCAATTTTTACATTCAATGTCTAAATAGACACAAAAACATGAAATTATTTATACGTATGTAGAAGCAAAAAAAAATTTTTTTTTCGCAAAAGGATTATTAAGAATTCTAAAGTGGACTCTAGACTATGTGGTCTAGTCTTTTTGTAAAAGTTTTCCAAAAGGAATATTTTTTAAACCAATAATAATTTAGTTTTTTAATATGTCCTCAGATATGTAAGATACAAAAACAAAGATATTTTTTTATTAGTATCTAAAGATTACTAAAGGAGATAAAAAGTAAAAGTAAATATAAATATATAATATAACTTAAAATGAAAATTTTATGAAAACATTTTTGAGATCTCTTAAATTTCTTCAATAATCTATAATATATTGTCTTCTAGATTATCTCTTAAGTGTCCTCAATAATATAACGTCAAAGTTAAACAATTATTTAAAACCCCAAAATTAAAATCCCAAATCAAATAATCAATACGTTAATAATTTTATCAATTAATTCAATTTATTTAAGATATTTTACCAAAAAAAAAAATTTATAATTTATTTCAATATATATTAAAGGATATTAAATAAATTTATATTCATTTTATTTGATGAATATTTCAGGAGATGAACTTGAAATGTAACCGCAATAGTAGATATAAAATAAAAATGAATACGTTTGCATATATTTAGATATTTAAAAAAATTCTAATCATTAAAAACACATTTGTGTTTGCTTTTCTTCTTTTTAATTTGTCTTGATTCTGTGGTTTTTAATTGGTTCTCTAAACAAAATCGAACTTTCTTTTTATTTCCAATTTTCTTTTTATTTGTTGTTGTTGTAGTTTTCTTCAAAATTGGTTTAATTACCTTTTTTGGTTCAATATTATTAAATATAATTTTATATTTACTTGAATCTAAATTATTTAAATTTTCTGTTAATGATATTGTATCAATAATATCATTATCAATGAAATTATCATTTTGTATTTCATTATTAAATTGTTCACATATTAAAAAGAATTTTTTTAAAAAATTTGGTGAATTTTTAGTTTTACCCAATTTAAATAATATATATGAACGTTTATTTTTAGCTGATAATTTTTGTTTTAAACAACGTTCAATATTTTCTATTTGTTTTTCTAATGATAATTTTTTTTCATTTGAAATGTTAATATTTTTAATTGCTGCTAATTTGTTAAACATTTTTTCATTCTAAATTTTTGGTTTGTTTTTTAGATTTTTGTTTATTATACTCATCAATTTTTTTTTTTGGAAAAAAATTTTAAATTTATTGACAAAAAATAATTTAAAAAAAAAAAAAAAAGAAAAAAAAAAGAACCATTAAGGGGCTAATATGTTTTTGAAAAGACAAATAGATAAAATTGATAAAAGTTATTTCGTAAAAATATATGCGTATGCCTATGTATGTACGTTTGTAATAGCGAAAATGAAGTTTTACACAAGGTTGACATTTATTTGAAAAGTTTTTATATTTCTGCAATTTTTTTTTTTTTTTTTTGTAGAAAAACAGCCTGCTATATAGTATAACTATGATAATTTTAAAATTTTTTAAATTTTAACGGTCATAGAACAGGCACATAAAAGTGTTGTTATATTTTTATTTTTTCATAATTTTAATTAAATTGGAACTAAAAACTTTCAAATTAATTCAACAAACAAGTTACAAAAAAAATTATAATTTTTTTATTAAGCATTTAATGAACGTTAAGAGTATAATTAAATTTCATTATTTAATATTTGTTTAAATGAGTAAGTTTTCAATTTTTACAAACACACATATTGTATACATATGTATATATGTATAATTGAAAATTATGTACCTATATAGTGGGTATATTTTTACATACACACTCATACATATTTATGTATAGGAATATATGTGTGAAATATGTACATAAATACATAACATATGCATGTATGTATTATTTGCGTAATTATGTACAGATGTGTATTTCAGAAAGTATATAAAATATTTTTCTAATTAAAAATATACCACTTCAAAAAGGTTAAAATTTTTATTTGCATATGAATATATATATGTACTCACGGTCATCACAGGCACTTTAAAATTTAAATTTTATTATTATTATTTTTTTTTTTAAATTTTTTGTATTAATTAATGTGTGCATTATAACGGTTGTAAAAATAACGTTCATAAGTACAAACATACATAAATAAATACATAATAAATGAATGTATTTTGTATGTGATAATATTCAACGTTAACGTAATAAAAACTTAAACAATCGTGTTTTATAAATAATAAAACTATTGAAAATAAAATTAAAAAAATTTTTATTATATAAAAATAAAGTCCACTTTACTTTCCACTTAATTATCATAAAAATAATGACCTTATTACGTACGTAATGTTTTATTATATATGAATATAATGTGTGGCGAATTTTCCATTTTTTCTTCGAAAAAAGTACCAAAAATTAAAAATTAAAAAAAAAGAAACAAATTCCAGAAAATGTTAAAATATCAAGTACATAAGAGAATTAATTTAAATCTAATTTATGGATCCATAATGTACTCATTGTTAATTAAAAATTAAAAGTAATAAATAATCCTGGATATTTAGCTATCGTAGGACATAATACATTTCATATTCATATAAATAATTGTAAATTGCAATTAAAAAATAACAAAACAGAAAAATAATAATAATTTGTTTACATGATAAAATTAATTTCAATTTTTTATCCTTTTTTTGTCTTTTTTTTATTCAATTTTTTTTTTAAAAACTACTTATGGTGGTTTTATAATAATTATAATTTTTGCAATCAGATTATATTGTGTATTTTAAATTAAATTAATTTAATATATAAATTATTGTTGAATGAAAAAAAAAAATTTATAATAACGTATATGATAATTTTGTGTACTTTATAATTTTTATTATTTTGTAAGAGTTAATGGTTTTCTGTCTGCAAAAATGAATTATGAATTAATGAAAAATAAAATATTTATTTTACAATTTAATTCTATATATTATCTGATTTATTCAGGATAATTTAACTCTATTTGTATATATGAAAGATTTAAAAAAAAAAAAAAAAAATCCAATTCAATATTTTAATCTTTTTTTTTTTCCTTTTGATTCGTAGATATTTTGTTTTTAAGAATTAAATTTCAATTCAATTGGTTTAATGTTTTGGAAATAGGTAGAATCGATCGAAAATAGTAAATTCGATTTATCATCGTAAAATGTATGGCGTACGCGTATATAAATATATACTTACGTATAACAGTAAGCAGAAAAAAATTAATTAATTTTTTTTTTTTTTAATCAATTAAAATTGTAAAAATCCTGAAACATTACCATACATTTTCTATATACTGAATAAATTGTATGTGATTTTAATTTAAATTAATGAATTTCTTTTCCACGAATAAATAAAAATATAATAACAATTTGATTATGGTGGTACATGTGTATAGTTGAGATCATTTACATAGTACATTTTAAAATTAGAAAAGAGAAAATCAATTTTTATTTTGGATGTAGTAATGTACATCTTTTTGATATAATTAATTAATTGCTTTTATTTAATGAAAATAATAATTTTTTTTTCCTCATTTAAATTATATATCTGTAGATTTCTTTGTACAAAAAATTAAAAAAATGGATTAAAAATATTTTCAAAAATTACAAATTTTGCTGACATAGTAACAGGTAAATTAAGATCCTTTATTTTTTTTTTGAAAAAGTAAAATAAACTTTATTCAACCTACACTTACTTTATGTAATACAATTGTACCATACACATGTGATATGAATATTTTCTTTTTTTGCTTTCTATGTAATGCAATATAGTTCTGTACGATATGCTTTGAATTGTATTGTTTATATAAACGAAAAAACAAAAAAATTTTTTTTTATTCATGCACCAAATCTTTTCACATTTACTTACATAAAAATGTTATTTCAGAATTTACTGAACACATGAAAATTTGTTTTTTCCCAATTACACAGAAAAATGACTCAAAAACAAAAAAACAAAAAAAATTTTTATAATATTTTGCAAAATTTTTTTCAATCTGTGAGCGCGTGTACATATATGTATGTATGTATATATAAAAATGTACACAGATATGAGAACAAATATTCATGCATGTGGTGTACATATATATACATACGCTTGCATAATACAATTGTACAACACATATGTCCATATGTATATGAATTTAAAGCGTCAAAGAAAACAAAAACCAAAAAAAAAAAAAAAAACAGAATATAGAAATGAAAATTCAGAAAATGTGACGACTACGCTATACGTATGTATATGTACATAAAAATAACAAAAAAATAAATAAATTGAATGCAATATATGCATACGAGTATAGCAAAGGATTTTTAATTGGGTTACATTCATGCATTGAATCACAAATATTTCATATACGAGCGACATCCTGTTTATATTTTATCATATCACATAGAACGATAACAACAGAAAAATTCAACAAAACAAAAAAAAAAAAAAAAAATGAAATGAAATAAGAACATTTAATTTTGATTTGTTATTAAAATAAAAATAAAACCCAGATAGCGTAAAAATGTGTAATAATAACATTTTTATTTTCTTTTTTCTTAAAAAATATTATCAAAATTATTGTGTTAAATTTTTTTTTTTTTTTGTTTTTTCAAAGGAAATTTTATTAAATCTCTATATAATTATATAAAATGTTGAAAATATAACAATATTGTTACCAAATACTTTGCTAGTTTATTACTTATGACCATTGATGTATGTTTTTGTTTTTGTAGTAAACATCAGATATTTCAATAATAATTTTTCAATACAAAAAAAAAAAAAAATGATATGTACATAATTAAAAGAGAATGTTCGTCAAAGCATAAAAACAGATGGTATCCATTAAATTGTTATGGATAAAAACCAAAAAAAAAAAAAAAAACAACAGAAAAAAAACAACAGAAAAAAAATTATTGATTTTAATTGTAAATGAATTAAATGTTTCATAAGAATATCTCTTTTCACATGTTTAAATATCCTTAAAACGCAGCCCAATAACCGATTGTTCATATGTATGATGCATGTAAAAGCTTTATTTTTTTGTGAATTTATGTAATCAGATATTGAGGAATTAATTGAAATTTTGCATTGTACTATAGTCTTATTGTGATTTATGCATCTGTTTGTATATTACATATACACATTACATGTATGTATGTATATAAAAGGCAAACTCATTACATTTTGTCATGTTCAATTAAAACATGAATGCAAATTTTCCATGAATTTGTATTACTACAATGAATACATGTACATACATATGTACATATTTCAATGCTTAACTGTAGATTATAAATGTTAGTAATTTTCAAATAATCCTTGAATATGTCCACTAAAAATGTTTAATTGTCAAATTAAAATTTGAATTTAAACTGCTAATAAATTAGAGCATTATAGAGACGATTTTTAAATTATTTATGCATGCGATTTGAAATTAAAACGATTTATAATTAAAGTTGTAAAATTAACTAAGCATTGTTTAATTTTTCTACTACTTAAAATTCATTCTAATTTATTCGTTCAGTTTGAAAATTCTTCAGTTTAATATATGTATGAATGTACATTTGTGCATATCTGGAAAAAAAAATTTTTTTTTCATCTATTAATTGCTAAGATACTTTAACGTAATGAATAATGAGAATGAACGATTCCTGCAAGTTTTTCGTTTAAATTATAAATTTTCATGTATGTATGTACATACGTATAGATATTGAACTGTTCTAATCTAATGAACATAGAGTATTATAATGATATGTATGTGAATACATTGTCTGTTTTATCGAGTTATCTTCTTATTTAACTTTTTTTTTTCTTTTTTGTAATATAATTGAACAGTACATTAATTAAATTAATCGATTCATTGAATACACACTGATAAAATGGTGTACATACATAGGTAGAGGATACACGTATGTGATGCACTATTGAATTTTTCCCATAGATATTAAATGTGTCGATAATTTATATACATTCACTGTACATACATACATATGTATAAAATACACATGAAAATTTAAATACTCACATAAATAAATTATCAATTAGTGAACTTGTTATCACTGACGGAGTTTTTTTTCTAATATTGTTCAAAATAGAAATTTGTTAGTTTTTTTTTTTATTTTATTTTCGAGATAAAATTCTAGAAATGACGAATAGTCGTTTTTTGCATGAGAAAATTATTTGATTTTTTTCTTTTCAATTTTTTTGATATCATACATACGCAAACTGTAGTATATACGAAATATTATTTACACAAATACATACAGTAAAGATGTATTATGTGCAAGGATATTGATTTCTTTTTATTTCTTTTTTTAAACGTATGTGTGTCATCCAGGTTTTTTATCATTAAATGCAAAATTTAAAAATAAAATGGCTTTTAGGAAATTAAACATTTTTGTCTGTATTTTTCTTTTTTTCATTTAATTTTTTTTTTTTTCTTAATAAATGGGTAGTATAGGAATAAGTAGAATTAAAATTCGAAAAGTTAGCACACTTACTCCAATAAGAAAGCTGTTATTGTGATCTATCATCAATATAAATGGGTTAGGAGTTGAAAAATTTCATTTTATTACTTTTACTATTCCTACCGGTAATTTTCTAGATTAAATATTGTAATTTGAAAAGATTTTACATTAAATATAAAACAAAATAACTATAGTTAATGCCCTGAATCTAATATATAAAATTTGGTTCAATGTAAACAAATTTCAAATAATGGAAATTTGAAAATTTTAATTAAAACTTTGATCAAATTTGATTTGATCTCTTTTAAAATTATGGTTTATGTTCATTTATTTTAGTAAATCAAAAATTAATTAAAATTTCATCCAATACGTATATGAGTATGAATATAAAAATGTTACACTTATACATATGTATATATATAGTATGTATGTAACATCCATTATGTATGAAAGAAAATCTTGTTTACGATTATTTTTATGACATGTTACAGAGTTATAGGGTTATAAAAAAAGAGAGTTACTAGTATAAATTTTTTTACCACCCATCAACCTTTAATTTTTTATTGAACATTTTCTATTTACGAGTATACCATACGTATATATGGTCGTACATACGCACATCATAGTTTATTATGTATTTAGTAAATGTATTTACATAGATATACATATAACAACAGATTCCATTAACTGTCGAATATTTTTATTTTCTCTATAACAAAATAAAAGGCAAACTACTACAATAGAAGAGTTCATATTTGGACAGATTCTGAGTTCGAAAAATCGAAAATTAGAGAGTCAAGTTAAATCATCTTTAATGTACGGATATTTTTGTCTTTTGCTTGTAATTTTTTTTATTGTCCTTTTATTTTATTTTATTTTTTTTGGTTTGCCTTTTTTACATTTTTGTGTAAGTAAATAATATGATACTTTTGAAAATAGCAAATTGCTTGTATGATTGTGTATTTTAAGCATTATATATACATAGTTATGAAGAAAAACCACATAAAACCTTTCAAGTAATCAGAAAACACTAAAATTTAGAAAATGAAAAGAAGATAAAATCAAAGAATAAAACAAAGATTGATAGTTTATTATACTATTAAACATATAATTTTCAAGACCTTTATAGTGCTTTTGTTTACACCAAATATTGTAGTTTGAGCTCATAAAAAGGATCAATTGTCACAAATGAAAAGTAAAAATTAAAAGTAGAAAAAATTTTTCTTTTTAAAATTGTATACTTATTCTATTTGCTGTGAAACATGACACATGTCTTCAATGTTTAATAAACGAATATTTAAAGTGCTCGTCACAATTTAAAGCTTTTATTATAAAACAGTATGTGTTCTACTTTGCATTTAAAGCGTGATTTAAGGTAAAATTCAAACAATAAAGGAAATTTGAAAATTGGTTTTCATACATGCAGGACATTTTAGTATTTCAGGATCCCGTCAGATAATGAAAAACAATCTCTTTACACATTGTAAATTTTCAGTTGATTCGTGTACGGTATAAACCATAAATTTCAACGAACACTGCTGTTTACATTATTTATTAAACTGTTATAATCTTATATGAACAAATCTGATTCCTTTGTAGGAAAGGAATTTAATTTTACTAAAATTTATTTAACTTGTATAAAAATCTGAATCGTATCATCATTCTTATGATTATAACATTTACATAAGGTGTGTCTGTAAGGATTAATAATAATAAAGGTAACTTAATGTAAATGTATTGCACATAAAATATATCTGCATGTATGTTTATTTAAAAAAAAAAAAATTCTTATTAAAATTCAATAATGGGAATTGAGCCAAATAAATGCACCCTATATAGGATGAAAATATGGCCATATTATAGCAGTTGTGAAAAATGCTTATTTTGTTTTTGCTATTTTTGGCTGATATTTCGATATGGTATATAGCACACATTTTTAGTGTGTGTAAGCGTAAGTGTAATACATTACCTCAAAGATGAAAATTTGATAACAAGCATTTTCTACATGATTTTTTGGACGTATCTACAAGCATATTTGTTAACATGTCTGTACGTACAGATGCTATTATGTCTGACTGGGTGAAAGCCAAGTTAAAAAGACAAAACAAAAAAAAAAAAAAACGATATTTTCATTTTACGGTCTGAACATAGCAATAACACAATTTGAACCATGAATGTCATATGATTACATACATGCATTTTACACGAATGTTTCTAAAATATTAACAATGGTATAAGCGAGTCCTTTGATTTTTTGACACTCTTTTATGAATATGTTATGAGTTACGAATAAAATCATAAACTGGATCTTTTCGTATATGTTAGTAAAGTATGCACTCAATTTTATTTTTCTAGTTATATTTTTTAAATCAAAATCATATACACATATTCGTTAAATTTTGTTCTTTTTTTATTTTCATGTCTGTTCGTATATTTTACAAAAGATATTTATGGGAATTTGTAGATATTATCACATGTATCGTATATACACATGTGTACATGTATTTAAAAACGCTTTATAATAATGGTTCAAAAATATATGGATTCTACCATCAATAATAATTATGCTTCAAAAGTGACATACAGACAAAAGAAAAAATTTGTCATAGGTTAGGTGTCAACTAAGAGTATCTGACATGTTATAACAGTACATGTACAACATACATATGTACATACTTATGTACAATACGGTTTTTGGTAAATTTCAAATCATCGAATCTACATGTACATATGTTACTTACCATAAATTACTAATAAATTTGGCTTTCAACACATTCTAGAATTTAGACCATATTTTATTTTGGTCTTTTTCTTCTTGTTAAGAGTGTGATTAAATTGAGTGTAGCTATGATTTACATATTTCTATATGAACTTAATTGCACTATCCATATATTTTACTGTAATTACAATTAAAGATTTCTAATTTACAATGAATGAAAATAATTATTTTCGTAGAAATTTTATAATTTTAAAATTTATCTCTATTTGTTTCATTTTTCTTTCCTTTTGAAATGATATTTTTGTTGATGACAAGAGAATACGATGAAAAATATAAACATTACACAAAATGTTATGAGTGTTACTTTATTTGATCAACTATCTATTAAAAATTTTCTCTTTAAGTTTAAAAGCTTTTTTATGTCACATCTGTTTGAATTTTGTTATTTTTTTTATAAACCATGGAAAATTTAAATTTTTTTTTTTTTTTATTGAAAATTTCAATCTTGTTTGTCGAAAACATTGAAAATCATAGAAAAAAATTCATTTTCTCATTTGTTTTATCATGTTGAGAAATTGAGTTTCATATGGTTTACAATTTTGTACCATAATAACAAATAGAATTTTCAATAGCTTAGAATACATTTAAAAAAAAACAAAAAAAAAAAAAAAAAAAAAAAACAAAACTTCTTTCATAAGTTACATCACGTGACATGTGTGTCTTTCTATCGATAATACATACTTTTATTTGATATGCTAACACATACACATGAAATACGATGTATGCGATATCTTCTTATATGAGTAAAATCCTTTTTAATAGTACGAATGACAAAGTTCAAAATGAAAAAGTTAAAAAATTCGTGCGTACATATATGTACATGTAAACGTACATTATTATACACATACATACATACGTACGGACCTTATTATACATATAGAGATGCTTGTGGGAATAAATGTAGTAAATCTATACATAGACATGAACAAGAAGCCAAAATATATTAAATTAAATAAAAATATTTTCCCTGTGGTATGACGGACCAAAAAGGCTCGGAAAGTAATTTTTCTTTTTGTTTTTTTTTTTTTTTTTAACGAAAAATAGAAAAATTTTTTTAAAAAAGTCGAAAAGATAGAGCATCGAAAAATAACGTACAAAAAAAGGTTTATCTCGTTATTATCGTAATTTTTTTTTTTTCATTTTAACATTAAAAAAGGACAAGAAATGTTGTATGTTAACAAATTTCTCTTTTATTTTTTTCTAATACTCACTAATCTTGGATTACTTAAATACGACAAAAAAAAGAAAATAGAGGAAAAAAGGCAGAAGAGCATTAACAAAAGTGGAAGATAATTGCCGTCGTATTTCGAAATACATACATACACATTGGTTTGAACATTTATTTTCATTTTCAATCTGTTAAGAAGATTTATTTTAAAAAAAAAATTGTGTTTTGCTATGGAGCTTGAACAAAAAATCATTTTTCTTCTTTTCAGAGATTAATAAAAATGTTTTTATATTTTTTTATTTTTTCTCTCATCATTTTTCTAATTTGTACATCGTTTTTTTTCCTAATATACACAAAAAACAAAAAATGGAATAATTAATTTCTGTATTGTTATGCCTACATTTTGATAAATACCATTAATAAAGTACATACGTATATATGAGTTTGTACTTGAATACATTAATGACGCAATACTCGTTAGTTTCATTTTTATTGTTATTATTATTAAAATATTTTTTTTTATTATTTTTATTTTTATTATCCTTGTGTTATAAGAGAATTGTTGCCAATAATATTATAATACGTTCCTTATTTTTATGTGACATGAATTTTTAATATTTTGCAATTTATGATAAATGCTTTTTAACAGTTATTTGTAAGTCTGTTTAATTTAACACAATAATAATAAAATAAAATAAATATAATTATATATGTATATAATTATATATATGGAAAGCTCAACTTGGATAAATATTGAAAAATACAAAAGAAGATATTTAATAATTTAATTTAGAATTTTATCACGTATTTGTAATTATTAAAATGTGAAAAAATGAAAATCTTTTATGAAATTATGTCCCATAAATGTTGTTGAAATTACACATTAAATTATATTTGTTATGAAATAAAAACAATATCAAGAAATAGGTCACGATAATGAAATGTAGAAAAAGGTAATAGGTACTTTGAAGTATTTATTGGATTAAATGTAGGCTTAAATTACATATTATATATTACGTGTATTATTTAATATGTGTATCTTTAATATTTCTAATAATTCTAATATTTCTTATATCCATAATTTGAATTTTATAAATTTAGGTTATTTATTTTCACAAAACAAAACAAAAAAAAAAAAAAAATACATATATATGAGTCTATAAAAAACATTATACTTTGTCTATAAATATTTTTTAGTATAGGTCTTATGGAAATTATGTAAAGTAGTATACCACTTCACATCATTGTGCATTGATATTCAAAAAAATTCTTCTGATTTGTATGAAAATTGTGGTAACACTGCTTGTAAAATGCTTAGATATTATGAGAAAAAAAAAGAGACTACTCCTATAAAATGTGCACTGAAAAATATTTATTGACGAAGTATAGATGAATAATAAAGATGATTGAAAATAAATAAAAAATATACTATGAATATGTATTGTGTTATTATTTTTCTTAAAAAAAAGAACAAAAAATATGGTTTTTCCCATTTTCATATTCTAAATGCTTATCTTGTCAAGTAAGTAAAAAAATGGGTTCAATGACGAAAAAAAAATTTTTTCTCTTATTTTGCTTTCAATTTTCTTTTTATTTTTAAATATGAGATAATACAGATATGAAACAAAATATTTAAAATAATGATTTGAAAAACAAACCTTTTATTAAACAGAAAAATAAAAAATAGATTTTTATTTTTGTTAATTACGTTATCATTTTTTTAAAAAAATTCTTTTATAACTTATCTTTTGTAAAAAATTGTCTTTGAGGTTGTTGTTAAATTTTCTTTGAATATACAATGATAATGAATAAAATATATTTCTTGAGACCTCTCAAAATAAAATTTTCCAATTACTAGTTTTCCAATTTCTTGTTAACATGATAAATTTAAATAATAAAATTATTATTCTAGGAATTAATATAGTTTCATATGAATGTACAATACACTTATGGTTTGTTTGCATTCTTGACAAATTCCCAATATAATTTAACTTTAAATAATAATAAATATTTGATAAATTAATTTAATTGAATAGTTTCAATTTTAATTAATTCTTATTCATTCATTCATGTATACATATACATACATACAGATATGTATGTATGTATTTTAATTTACATATTTGTGGCGTACTTCATAATTAAATTAAATGCTTTTATTTAAAAAAAAAATGAATCGTTTATAATTTGATTGTGAAATATTTGTAATTCGATTGGTATTTAATTGTTTATTTGTCTATCACAGGTAAATCTATGAATATATTTTATTTTATTCATACACATGTCTATACCACATTGGTATATATATACACGTGTGGTATAAATTTGTAAATATTGTCATAGTTTATTATTATTTGAATCTAAGGGATAAATTTTTAATTAAATTATAGTACTAAATCAATATTAAAATCTTGAATGAAATTTTCTTAATACCAAATTTTTTCTTAATATGACGACAGATATTTTCATTTTCAAATCGTTTTATGTTTAAGACAATTTTTGAAAAATATAATTTTATCAAAAACTTTTGAAAAATTTTTATATACCCGGGACCATTTTTTTTTTCGCCCACTATCTAATTTATTTATACAAGCGTAAATTTTAATTAACAAAATAAATAATTAATTAACATTCACAAATTTATAATTCTTGTAAATTCCTTCATGCTTTTATACAAAATATCAAATTTATTTTATCCTTTTATAAAGTATGTAATTTGTAAGAAACAAAAAATATTTGACTATAAATCAAAGAAACCTTTTTTTGTTTTGTTTAAAATTTTCAAGCTCATTGAATACAAACAACAAAGTGAAAATTTTCACTTGTGTATGAAATAAAGTTATGAATATTAACGAGTTTTTTTTGCACAAAAAAACAAAAAAAAAACAAAATAAAAACTAAAAAAAAATTAAATTACAATGTTTGCCATGAATAAAAATTACATAATGTGTTTTTTAGTTATTTTCTTCTCTTCTCATGTAATTTGATTTATTTTTCATTCAGTGCAGATATTATTACATTATAGTAAATATTATTTAAGTGAAAATAAGACTTTGTAATTGGCTATAACACTTATATACCTATATATGTATACGTATGTTATAGTTTATGTTGTGTATTCGTAGTGTTGAATTTCAATTTTGAATGTTAAACATGCAATATAGATATGAAAAGTGTAATACTAATTCTGGCTAGTCATAATGGCACCATCACTTACATAATTTTTTATTTTTATAAAAGAAAAACTCATGTACATGCTAACCATGTTTATAGTGCAAAAGATTCAAAAATTTTATTAAATTCGTAATGTTTAAATTAAGCAGAAAACATGAAAAGAAATTACATTATAAAAGAGTCTTTTACATTTGTAAGAAATATTTTTTAAATAAAAATTAAATTTTTGCTATAATAACAAAATATAGCTTTGGGTTATTTTAAAAGACAATTTTGTGTACATTCTATTAGTATAAATTGTTGATAAAGAATAGATAATGCTTTTTCGAAAATATAAAAGCATCTATAAAAGATATTGTTTACTAATTAGTACTTTGTTTCATATAAAATAAAATTTTATTTTTGATTGTAGTATGAACAACAAATTTAATCCTTTATCAAAAAAAAAAAAAAAAAAAAAAATTCTGATAACAATGAATTACTTACAATAAATAAAATTAGAAAATTTCAATTAAATATGCATATTGAGTTCTATCAATTTCATTTCAATAACAATTAATTTTACATAGAATGAATGAATAAATGAATGACTGTATTAATCAATAAATATTGAATTTGTAATGAAACTTCTCTTATATTCCTGCATACATATGTATGTGCTATTGTATCTATAAAATTTTCTATTACTATTCAACAAAATTGAATTTGAAGAATTTCTTAAACAAATTTAAATACGTAATAACGTACATATACATACATACATATATTTTAATAGCATACACATCGTTTGAAACATTCAAAAGTTGAGAATAATTATAAGAATTATACAGTATGGTATATAAGAGTATTTAGAGTTCATAAACATTAATTTTAGTTCATTTCGCACAATTTATAAAATTAAATTTAGTAAGATAACAAATTATAAAATCAATAGAATTTTCATTTAAATGCATTAGGATTGTCTTAAGTAGATATAACGTTTTTTGTTCATTTAAATTGAACATTGATCAATAATACAATATTTTATATTCAAGATATATTTAATTTTCTTTTTATTAATAAAAAAAAAAAAAATAAAATAACCAAAACTGAAATTAGGAATTTTATGAATTTGAATTTCTTGAACGTCGTCATTTATTTAATATTTCAATTTTTTAATGTGACTGTAATGAAATAAAAAAAAATTTCGGTTTTATCAATTTCAAGAAAATTTTTCAATCTTGTTGCAGTTATTATGCTACAGTTTCCAGTTTTACATTCGAAAGTTTTCAAGAGCATAGGAAGTTTATATATAATTAAAAAAAAATGTTCCTACTTGAATATTTTATTAACGTGATTACACATCCATATACAGCTGTTTGAACTGTTCAATAACTGCATTTTATTCCAATGTAAAATATAAAATTGCATTTAATATTATAGAGTATAAAAATAATTTGATAGGATTTTTGATTTTTTTTTTTTTCTTATTTTTTCCCTGTTTTCATATACGTAATATACGTATGGATAGTTACGTACATATAAATTACTCCATACATACCTTTAAATTTGATATTAAATGAAGCATGTCGTTCAATAAATTTGTATCTCAATTCAACTAAATGAACTACATATATAAGCTTATATGTACTTATGTATGTATAAGTGTGTATGAATGATGTATACACACAATTTTTATGAAACGAATACATAAAAATGAGATGATAAAAATTGAATTGATGATAATAAAACATTCACGGATACTTAGATTTTGTTATACTATACTATATATCTATTGTACATATGTATGTATGTTATATAACATGTATCTGAAAATAATATGAAGTTGAATCAGTGATAGAAAATTGTATATCAGCTAAAAATTTGATAAACTCAAGAAATTGTGGTTTGTACAATATGAAATACTTATTATGTTGGCTTATGTTAGTTATATATGATTGTACATATATAAGAACGTGTATAGAAATTTGATTGTGTTTTATGTACGTACGTACGTATATGTATTAAATTTATAACGATGAAATGATATACATGAAAAAATAATGAGGATAAAAAAAGTAAAATTTACGAAAAAATGGAACATATAATGTATACGAAAGCATAAGAAGATACATTTTTGAAAATATATACACTCTCATATAGTATGTAATTTAACCACCATTTTGTGTAGGTGATGTTCATATGTATATATATGTATACGCTACATAGGTACTTTATGTATAAACATTTATGACATTTTTGTATAAAATTTTCAGTTATTAAAGTGTTACGTACATCAGTATACATTTCATACTACAATTGTAATTGAAAAAAAAAAAAAATGAAGGAAAATCGTTAGAAAAGAAAATGTTTTTGAGAATGAAGTTTTCTCGTTTCTGCTCCATTTTCTTTGAATTCATGGTTGTTATGAAGCATAAACGCTATATGCATTGCATGTAATTCTATACTTTTCAACACAGTTTTTATTTTATATTATCGTTAAATTTTCCATTATTAATTTTTTTTTCATCCTGTTTTTTTTTTTTTTGTTTTGTAAATTTTACTAGTAATCTAGCATATACAATTGTTTAGGATAATAAAAAAAAAAAATGAAAATGAGGGTGAAAGTTTTAATTCAAAAGTTATACAAATTTTATACATACATGTATACATAGGCTTCTGAATAACTCTATAAAAAGTTTTTTAAATATATAAATAAAAAAATTACATTCACAGACACACATTATTTATATGCAAATTAAATGTATAATTTAATAAAAAATAAAATAAAAATGAAGAAAAAAAAAATGAAAAAATCTTTTCATTGTTCTTTTATTTTATTTTTATAAATGCAATAAAAAAAATCTAAACAATAAAATGAACGAGTTTAACTTTTCCGGCTTTTTTTTCCCCTCAAATTCATTTAAATGTAGAAATTTTTCATGGTTACTTTTTTTTTCCATATTATATACTCACGTATGCCTTTTTTTTATTGTTATTATAAAATGTAAATTGCACATGTTAATATAATAAAAGGAAAATTAAATGAATTTATAATGTTCGTGTATATTACATTAAAGTGCAGGAAAGGCAATACGATACGAAGAGAAAGGTTTTGAAAATTACTTCATTTCAACAATATTTTTTTGTGACTTATTTTTTATATTTCTGATTCATATAAAAATTTATAATTTTCCAGAAAAGTTAACAATGTGAACGAGTAAATGTGAAATAATGATGCAATTTTGTTTTTTTTTCTTTGTTATTTCATTTTACATAAAGAATGGTAACATTAAATTTCCATAACAATGAAAGAGAAAAATTATTATTATAGTATAAAGCTTTGAAAATTTATTACAAATTTAAAAAAAAAAAAAATGATGACTATAAAACGTTGGTCAAAATAGTAATTAATGTAAAATTTTAATTTTAATAAATATCAAATTTAACAGACGTACATACATAGTTGATTTAAAAGAATAATTTTCAGAATCGGTTGAATATGAACTTATGAAGTTAATTTTACAATGCACTATTAATTAAAAAAAAAGAAAAAAATTCAATATGAATTTCATCAAATTAAATTTTTCTATTAAAAAGTTTTTAATTGACCAAGAATTCTATTGTATTCTTGACAAATTAAAAAAGTTTTTTTTTACCGTTTCTCTTTTTGTTCAAATTTTTAATTTTTAGTAGAATATTACGCATACTTTTCCATTAAAATTGCCATTTTCCTATTATGTAATTTGAAAAATAAATTTTCAACTAGACGAAAATAGATAATAATAATGAAAATATAAAAAATTCATTATTATTTACATCTACAGAAAAGAAAAAAAATATATGTTTTTTTAATTTTACAAATTTTATGTACATAAAAAAAATTATACTAAAAGAAAAAAGGATATAAAAAATATAAACAGGAAAAATTTGATATTTTTTCCTTATTTATGTATGCTTTGCATTTGTAAGCCTAAATGTATTTAAAAAAAATTGTATATAAACATAAGCAAATATAAACTTCTTTATAAAAAAAACTTTTCCTTTTCTGATTTACTTATTTTTCAGTCTTTTGTTTGCTTGATTATTGAATCATTGTCAAATTTAAAAAAATTTTCTCGTTGTCTTTTTTTTTGTGTTACTTCTTCATTTTTTTGTTTAGTGTGTATGTGGTACGTGTAAGTAAATAATAATAACAATAATTTATTTATTTATTTTTTTCTTATTTAACAATGTGTTTTCTATGCTGTCTTTTTTTTTCTGTTTGTTTTGCATTTGTTGTTGATTTATCCTAAAATACCTAAAATTATTCCATTTTTATACGAAACAAAGTTTTTCTTTATTTTTATTTGTTATTTTATTTTTATTTTTATTTTTCGTGTTTTGTATTCTCAATCTAACTTTGATTAAAAATTATTTCAATGTAACATGTAGTTTATACGACATAGGAATAAACAATAAGAGAAAAATACATTTTATTGTGTGCACAAACACATACACTGTATTTGTAAATGAAAAATGAAAAAAGAAAAATATGAAAAAAATAAATAAATAAATGAATATGGTAAAGTTTTGAAGTAATATGAATTTTTGTATTTATTTATTTTTTCTGTTTTGCATTAAATTTAAGAAAGTTTTCTTGTTTGCACTCATAAATGCTACAGGGATCAATAAACTTTTTTTTTGTTTCGTGTGTGTGTGTGTATTTTTTTTAACTTGTCCGTTGTTCACATTCATACGTTATTTGTTGGCAGGTGATAATTTTTAGATACTAATGTATATGTATGTTACATAATTTAACATAAAAACTGAAAAGTTGAATAAATTTAAGGATAAAAATGTGATGTTCTATATAGGTATGCATAATATTTTTCACTTCAATATTTTATATGTACACCTGTGTAATGTGTTACAAAAGTAAACTTTTCATATAGATTATATGCGAACAACATTTTTCTATTTTTATATCCTTTTTCGTTTTTTTTTTTTTTTTTTTTGGTTTACTTTTAACCTTCACAGCATATGTAGTACACGAATCACATAATTTGAAATTGTATATTCAACAATTATGTGTGAAAAATAATGTGATAAACGTGAAATAAATATTTTATTTTATATCGTATATTTAAAATTATCTTAATAAATTTTATTAACATTCATACTATGAGTAAATGAAATTTTAGATTTGTTTAAATGTGTTTATTTAAATAAATAAATATATTTCTGGACATGTGTGTTGTAAACACATGTTCATGAAAATGAAAACATGTAAAATAAGATAGTTAAAAGAAAATTTCATGAATATTAAGATGTTGAAAGGCTCATTTAATTTATTGATGAAAAAAATAATTTATATTTTATACAGAGTGAGAGCTACGTATTCTTAGGATGCTTCTAATTATTTATGCATAAGTGTATAATGGTTGTATTCAAAAATGTAGATGTTAAAATACACATTCGTGTTCATATTTATATAATTTACGTTTTAATAGGTCATTTTTTAAAAATACTGAGTAATATATGGAAATATTAATATGGGATAAAACTCCATAAAATATTTTCATTTTTTCCCAAAGTTAACAATTTACAAACATTTCATGGTTTTCGTTAGATTTAAATTTAAAATTATTTAATTTTCAATTCTTTTTTTGAGGAATACATTTTAAAATTTTTCTTTAAATAAAAAAAAAAAAAATTATTTAATTGTATAAAATGTTTTAATAGATTAAAATTTCTATTTTTAATTAAAATTTATGTTGAATTGAATTCCTGCTAAAATATTCAACAAATGACTTTAAATCTACCACATTTACATGTTACAATACGAAATCAAAGTTTCTTTTCAATGTATTATGTCGCGTTATACACATACATATGTATATGTACATATTTTCATGTAAAACTGAAACAAAAAGAAGAATTTGTATAACTGACCTAGAAAATAACAGGTATATATACATATGTATGTATGTAAATAAACGTATATAAAATTACTACAAGAAAATACATGTTTTTTATTACTTATACAGGATTTTCCACACAGTATTATATGTGGACCTTTTTTTTTGCTATGTGTGTATATCATTAAAATGAAAATTTTCTAATTACGGTTTTTGTACATAATGTGTATGTATGCATGTATATTTGCAGATTGTAAGAAATTCACATTGGTACATTTCAAATGCACCAATTTAATTGAATATGCTATGTTTGCATACAGGTACATATGTATGTGTACAATAAGCATATACATATGTATGTCTGGTTTTTTAATTTTGAATTAATAATAAATTCATATATGTACTTATGTACATACTACATATAATGAAATAAGTAAATAAATTCTATTTGTGGAATTTACTTTGAAATGTAATCTATAGATTAAAGCCACTGTAATACAACTGAAACAGGACATAATGTACTTAAGTATGCTGTTCTATGTACAAAATAATTTATTCAGACGTATGTACATATACATACATACATATAAGTTTGCATTCAAGTATACAAGTAAATGTTTAAGCTTTTTATCCAAATGACCTGCTTTATTTCACCATAATTATAAGGTATACATACACTATACATACGCGTATGTATACACATGATAGTGTTTTTTGAGTACACTATATACGTACATACATAATTTATACGTACACAGCATATATACATATATTGCATATATAAATGAGTATGGTATTCATGAACATGAAGATCAGTTTTAACATGAATTACTAAATGTTAAAGGAGAGAAAAAATAATTATTTGGTTTTAGAACACGGTTCTTGTCCTACTTAATAGATGTCCCATAATTATTGTTCTAGTTTTATTTATTGGAAAAATAAATTTATTGTGATAAGCTGCAATGAATTTATCTCTTCATTTAAAGTAATTCCCTCGTGTATTTTTATTTTAATTTAAAAAGTTGACATTTTTACGTGTGAACTTGTTTTAATGGCTCATTTTTATTTTCTTCATGAAAACGAACAGTTTTTTTTTTAATAAAAAATAATGCTATAAATCCTTTCAACTTTAAATATAAATTTAAATTTTCATCAAAGAAAATTTATTTCAAGAACATACTTATTGAAAAATATTCAATAATGCACACGTGTATTTGTCTGTATGAGTGTGCCTGAATTTAAATTTTCTTATTCTGAAAAAATTTCTGTAAGTTTTAATATGAAAATTTGCAATGGAAATTATTCTAATTTTTTTTTTTTTTTTTCGTTTTATACAAAAATAAAAAGTACATTACCTGTTTGTGTCACACATGTTTAAATTATAATAAAAATATGATAGTTTTTCATTAAATATTCATTGAAAATGGAAAAATTCTTATTTCTACTTTATTATTTTTATTGCCTTTTTTGGCGATTTTTTTTTCATGAATTTGAATTTTATTTATGCATGAAATGAAAATTTTTATTTACACATGAAGAAAATTGTAATGTGATGGCGATAACAGTTATTTATATAAAAATGAAAGAAAATCACTGTTTTAGGATTATATACATATTTTTGTTTTATGTGATTTTAAATGAAATCAAAAGTTTTCTTTTATAAGAATTTCTAACATTCATTTTCCGTTCCATTTTTTTCTTATTGTTTTTATTTTTCATTTTCTTTTGAATACTTAAAGGTTTATTTTAGTTTTCGCTAAAATTTTTATTTTTAGTATTCAAATAAAAAAAAAAAAAAAGATAAATTTATTAGAGCGAAATAAATAAAGAGATTTCTTTTTTTTAAAAAGAAAAAAAAAAAAACAACAAAGTGCAGAAAATAGGATAAAAAAGGAAAAATAATTTAGAAACTTAAAATCTAAACTTTTTCATCACATTATTGTTTATCACTTCCATTTTCTTTTCATACATGTTTATAAATATATGCATAATTTTTTTTTTATTTCACTGCTTATGTTAAATTTACAATAAAAAAATTATTTTTACGCTCTCATAATAAAGCACATGAAATGTGATTTATTCAACTATCATATGAGAATATGTATGTATAAAAATTGACGTGCGTTCTATAAAATATGAATACTTATACCATCGCTTATACTATATAAACATGTGTACAATGTGTGTAAGCTTTTGACAAAAAAAAAAATCATTATTCATGGTTCAAAAGGTTTTTAAATTTAAATTCAACCAAATCCATAAAAAAGCATTTTCGCAGTTTACATACGCAAAAAAGAAAAAAAAAAGTCTCAACGTTGATGTACATACATATATCAAAAAAGGTACATAATATAATGTACATGGGCTACAACTCAATATTGTGTCATAAATTAATCCAAATATATTGAATTTTCTTTTGAATAAAAAGTCACAAAATAGAAAATTTTGATACTCAAGTGAGTGTATTCATGATTTATAAAAAGTTATGAATTTTGGCATAAATTTCATTAATTCTACTGTATTCATAATACATTACACACATACTTCAAAGTTAGTTTAAATCATGTTTTACACACAAAATTTTAAATAAATCATAAAAAATGAAAATGAATATCTTTTTTTTTAATTTCTAATTTCCATATGAAAACATAAAATTTACGTGAACATTATTTAATACATTTGAAAATGGAAAATTTTACATCGAATTTGATTATTATTAATTTATTTTGCTTTGTTTGACATTAAATTATTGAATTTAATTTAAAAGTTTTTATATGTATGTATGTATTTTCATTTTCATTTCTTTGTGCAAAAATGAAAATGCAAAAATGTTAACTTAAGCCAAAATTTATATACGTAAGCATTTACGTATGTATGTACGTATTACAGAGCAGCTAAGAAAATATTTATGTAGCTATACGTCTGCCAGAAATGTAATTAAAAATTGAAAATATACATAATTAATCTAATAACTGAGGAAAGGGAGATGAAAATGAATTTTATGATTCTTTACAAGCACTCGTAACTACACCCTTTTTTTCCTGTCTATATAAGAATAGAATATTGTTCATAATTTGTAACATAAATATTTAAAAGGAAAATTGAAATTTAATTTCAAAATAAAAATAAACAACGAAATATAAAATTTTAAAAAATAAAAGTATAACCATCGAAAAAACTAATTTAAATGAATAGAAAATTTTTATGATGTTATGAAAAAAAAAATGTGTGTAAACAAAAACAGTGTAGAGTTTAAAAACAAAATTTTCAATTTGTTATATTTTATGTATTCAGGATTGTAAACATGTGTTTTTGTTTTTAATGAATTTATCTCATTTTATATTACTGTTAATAATATTTTGCATTCTGAAATTTGTTTATTTCTTTTTTTTTTTGGATTTTTTTAAACTTTAATTAAAAAATAAGCTATTAATCAAACTAAAAAAAAAGAATTTTTGTTTTTTTTTTAAATTTTCCTCTGTGTCTATAACATCTATTAAAAATCAGATTTTTAATTAGAATCAAATTTAAAAGTTTAATTATGAAACAATTTAAAACCACATTTTACTCAAAATCTCAAAATCTAATTATGAGCAAAAATTATCTTAAATTTGTGAAGATAAAAATTAACGAAGCAAATTTATGATACTAAAGAAAATTTATATGTACACTAATAAAACCGAAACTGTGTACAATAAAAAACGTTGTTCTTTTTTATGTTGTTAATGTTTCCTTTTTGATATCTATGCACGAGGGTATATCATGTAAGAATGTCATCATCAACTTTTGAAAATAAAGAATTTTATTAGTCATTAAAATAATTTTTTCTCATATATGCTGTTTTATGATCATTTTAATATTTTACAACTTTAAATTTTTCCTTTTTTTTTTCTTTCTTATTTTTCATCGTTTATTTTTTTATTTATCATCGGATGTTTATTTACTTTTCTGTTTAAGAAAAAAAAAAAAACAAAAAAAAATCAAATTAGTGTTAAAAATTTTTATCATACACAGTACTAAACAATATTCTTTCATAATTTGTCATTTTTCTTATCATTATGATTTGTTACCTTCTTTGCTTTTCAAGAATTTACGAGCCTTAGATTAGAGCCTTCTCCTTCGTATATTAAATAATATTATATTCGTACATATGTACATTTTGTACATGGCTGTAATATATCTTATTCTATAATGTATTTATGTATGTATGTACCTGAATTCGTAATCAATAAATAATAAAAATCCTCATGTTAATAACAAATACAATTTTCTGAGGTAGATATAATATTAAATATTTAAATGACAAGTTATTTACTATCTAAAAATAAACAGCATTTATTAATGGTGACAAAAAGATCCCAAAGGGATTTTTTGTTGTGAATTAATAAAAACATATTGACAGTTCTATTAAAAAAAAAAATAAATAAATAAATAAAATAAAAAAAAAAATTAAAAAAAAATATTTTCTCTAGTTTTCATGTTTTATATCATGTTTACATTTGAATTCTGTACATAAACACATACGTATACGCGCAAATCTGCAAACCAAATTTACATAACAAAATATCGTGTATCCAGATAGAAATGAAAATAAATTATCATGTTGTCGTGAAAAGATGTTTTTTTATTATTATTTTGTTCTTTTTTTTTTTTTTTTGGTTGTCGTTGCTCTCAAAAATGTTGAGGGTCGAAATAGAAGGATATTGTACATAATGTTCAAGTGTCATTAGACCGTATGACGAATATTAATTTGAATTTTTATTGCATTATATTCTCTTCAGAGTTTTAATAATTTTTTTTTTTTTTGTTATTTGGCATTTACTGTTCACTATAATCAAAGTGGCAACATGAAAAATTCCAATTTAAAATATAATTCAACTTCAAAAACAAAAAAGATAAAGAGAATTAGTCTTGTAGACAATATTTTTAAATTTAATACATATTTTATTTTTTTTGTTTTTATTTTATTTTATTTTTTTGTTTATTTATTTTCTACAAAATGTATTTTAAGATTATTGACACTGTTTGATCAAAAGTTAGATTTTTCTATATATTCAAAGAAAATCTGCTTTTGTACATGAGCTGCGTTTTTCCTTTTTTTTTTGAAAAAGAGTTAAATTGTAATATAAGAATTTGATATTCTATGTTGTTTGTTTTTTATGTTCGTTTTTTTTTTCTTCTGAAAAATTTACCTTATTTACTTTGATTGTATATAAAGTTTATCGTTCTTTTAGAATTCTTGTAAATTCTATTTAATATTATTTTTTCTGTCTGTTATTTTTATAGTGTGAATCAAATGTGATTTTCTCAAAAATCAAGTAAGATTATTTGCTACAAATAGTGTGTGCATACAGAGGAAAAAAAATACTAAAGTATAATCGTAAAAGATATTGAATTTAAGAAAATATATAGAAAAGTTCAAGTTCGATTGCATAATCCTGTTTCTATACGAAAATGGATAAATAGAAGACAATATGTACAAAATATTTTTACATGTATGAGATATCATGTGTGATGTGTGTATCGAAACTCAAACAAGGATTTCTTCTTTACTTGTATGTAAAATGATACTTATAAAATGGATAATACGATCATGTGAGCTATATGTTGTTTTTTCTATTTTCATTTTTTGCTTTTTTTTACATTTGTAAATGCATCTAAAGTTCAAACGAATAAAATCATTTTTTTTTTTTTTTTTTGTTTAAACTGAATAATAAAAGTTTTATTTTATTTTTATTGTGAAAAATTGAAAGAAAATTTCGTTTTGATTTTGCATTCACAATTTTCTTTTTTTACTTTCTATTATCCTTTTACTAAAGTTAGTGAGAGCTTATTATGAATAATTAATGTACGTATAAGTGGCGATTATTTAATAAGATATATGAAAAAATTATGTATAAGAAAAATACGTAACTGAATGTCGTAAAATTTTAAATTACGTAAAAGGAGAGAGAATTTTGATTAGAATGCGAAATTTTAGCAGACTTTTGGCAACAGCGATCGATTACGTTATCCAAATTCTAAATTTGATATTTTCACAAATATTTAGAAGATCCTTGGTATTTTTCAATCAACGTCTGTAAAATAATAAAATCATCGATATTCTCCTTTAATGACTTTTTAATGAATTTTTTCTTCAACAATTTGCTGTTTATAATATCGAAAAAAATAATTTTAATTTCATGATAAATTTTTTTTATTGAGGACATAAAATATGATAATAAAGAATTTTTTTTGTTGAATAAAAATAACTTTGTTTCGATATTTTAGTTTAGTTTATATTATTTAAAAAAGATATTTTTAAATTACCGAAATTGCAACTTTAGTGTATTTTTTTATTACTATTTATTCTCTTTTACTGAAATCAATCATAAAATTTGATGATACAAAAAAAATTACATAAAAACTGAATATTCCTTATTTTTTTTTTCAATGTGTTATAAAATCATGAAAATAAAATCACAATAATTTTGAGAAAAAAATTTTCATAAATTTTTCACTTTCTTTCATGGTTTTATGTCCCTCATAAAAATTATATAATGACGCCACAAAATATCCTGCAAGTGTTTGTTGGTGTATATGATAGTTCAAATGTAATTTAAAATGTGTGACAAAATATTTTTCGATAATAAAAAAAATTTTTATTTTTTTTTATTTGTTTATGATAATAATTTGAGAAATTTTTTGATTTTTTCAATAGTATGTATCACAAATCATTGCAAAGTATGAATTAAGTTTACTATATAAAAGTAAAATTCAGTATTTTTCATTTATCCTTTTTGTTTATTGTCGTTTTTGTTTGAGAAAAACCAAAAACATTCAAAAACAACATGGTAAATGTCGTGTTCAAGAAAAATAAAAAGAGATAAAACAAATTGTATTTACTTTTCATGAACCATTTTTGGCATTATTGTTTAATATAACTTGATTGGTTACGGTTTTTGTGACATTTTTTTTGCTGTATAAATTTTCAATTCGACTTAAAATAGCTCTAAGAAAAAATAAAGCACAAATCCTAATGAAAAATACTTTTTATCACTGTAGAAAATATAGCTTTGGCTTTTCAGAAAATTAAAGGTTTTCGTAACAATAAGAGAATGTAAGCTGAACACAATACAAAATAAATTTTTTTTGAATACGTTTTTAATGCAAAGTTAAAAAATTGTTTACACACAAAATACGTGTGTAAAAATTTATGAATTTCTTACGTTATGAAAACAATAATTTAAAAAAAGGTTACCATATAATTATCATATTCAGTAATGTACACGGGTAAATGAACAAATTTAATTTTTTATTGAATTACTGACTTATTAATGATCCATTTAATGTACATATACATATTTGTGTATGCATATGAATGTAACGTGAATGTGTATATTTTACGCTATGTACGTACAAAAAATAATTTCAATGTAAATTCACAAAAAAGGATGTATCAAAATATTCAAGTGTATATATTGTGTATTATGTTCACAAAACATAATAAAAATGGAAAAACAATAAAACATGGAAGGATATTAAAAGATATACACAAAAATAAAAATATTTTCATCTCCATAGAAAATTGCGGATGTTTATTTTATCTTTTACATCAGTATACGTACATTAAGTTTATGTTGGTTTTTGTTGCTTGGCTGGTATTTTATTTTTAATCCTCATGCAAAAGGATTTTGTATTTTCCGTTTATACATTTTTTTAAATAAAAGCATACAGTATATGTACAAGCTTATATCACTTAAGTAAAGCAATGTGTATGTATGTGTATACAGATTTCGATTTATTAGTATGTATATACGTTATATATGTATAATCCTTAAAAGCATTTATCTTTTCCGTGAGAACTATGTGCGTGTTTACGTCTATACTTCAATATAAGGGGCTAGTGTACGTCTAGAAGTTTCTGCATGGAAGGAAATGATTTTTTTTTTTTTTTTAAATCTTATACTATTGATAGAACAACAAAAAATAAATAAATAAAATCTTCTATTTTTATTTTTTTCTTATTATCAGTTTTTCGCCCTCTAAAACATAATAGTCAGTTAATAAAAGAAATAAATACATAAATTGAATTTTAAAACGATCAGTAAAAAGGATCAACAATAATTGATCGAATGAAATTTGTACATTCAGACACATATAATTGAGCTTTAAAAAAGCTAAACGACTTCAATAATTGAGTTTTAATTGATTTGAATTGTGGATGAACATCACGTGGTTGAAAAAGAAAATTGTATGGAGTAATAAAAACAAAAGAAATTTTCTTTAATGAATAAATGAAAAACCAATCTACTGATAAAATTTTGTATTATCTTGCCTCATTTCAGATAAAAGCCATTAACATTTTACAGCTATTGTGTATGTATTGGTATGTAATTTTTAATGATGTTCTGATTATTTGCTATTGGATTTTGATTTCAATTTCATTTCTTGTTCTTTGTTCCACATAATAAGTTTTGGTAATGTTTTAGATAAAATTTATGTCATTGTAATTTTTGATAAAAGAATATATTTTCGTGAATAAAATGGAAATTCTGATTTGTTATTAAGGTTATAATTAGTTACTTTTTGTTTCATTATGAAAAGATTATTAATATTATGTAAGCAATTATTTCATATTAATTAAATTTAACGAGTAATAAGCAAAGGAAAATAAAAGAAAATTTCTAGGATTTCTGAATATCACGTCAATAATTTGTTATTAGCTTGATTTATATTCTACAAAGTAGAAAAAAGGAAAATACGAAAAACGGAAAGAAAATCATTAATGTTGGTACATTATTGGTAGCAGATTAAATACATAAGGTATTTCGTATGTTAGTTTTCAATCTATACTCCATACACTAATTCGATGCAGTTAAGATCTTATGAGAGTATTTGTGTCCTTCTTCTTTTCTCGTAATTTCTAATAAGATCATCTCACGAATAGTGTTACCACAATCTGTAAAGTTATCATATAATACGGGATGAATTTTTTTAAGATCAATATACAGCGATGTAAAGTGGTACTACTTTATGTCATCTCCATAAGACTTTAACTGCATCGAATTAGTGTATGAAGTATAGTGTGTACAATAGTGTGTACATGTACATCTTAAATTTATTCTTGCGAATTTCCGGCATGTCGATGTATTAATGGCAAGTTTCACGTTATTATGAGGTACAGAAAAAAAATTTTCTTCGTAAATTCTATACATTATAAAATGATATGATGAACGATAATACTTTGATTCATACTAAGTAAATAAAATTTTAGAACCAGGAATTCAAAAAATTCAAAAGAGGAAATTTGATGTCTTTATATTTATAAAATACTAAAAAAAGTATGAAAAATATCATTATAAAATAAATGATGGTTGTAATTAAATTCTAATGGTTTTCCTATAACAATTTTGATATTTTCAAGTTGAGATAAAATATTTAACACACATATTTTTAAATAATAATATAAAATCATAAAAATTTCAACTACATATATATGAATATTCCTGATTTTTATTACTTTATTGACGATAAAATTTGAAAATATGACGTAATAGGAGAAAATGACTTTATATGAGTATAGTTAGTATATAGTATAGTAATGAAACTATGGAAAAAGTATTCTTTTATGTAAACACATTTTTTGTTATTATTAATATAATGTAAATTAAACAATGAGATTTTATAAATAAATGTAATAAAGTGAATGACTGTACTGCATTAAAATCCATTAAATGACCGACCACATTTATAGTGGCTTTATTTATTTTGAATATTTATTCTTTTTGCTTTCACAACAAAAACGTTGTAACATTTTATTAGCTACATGTATGATATAAAGTTTTATATACACACATATTTGTTTACCATTTAATTATTTCATACCTGATTCTGATACGATTGTACAATATTACATTCATATACATGTATACGTGACGTACGAATTGAAATTTGCTTAAAAAACAAAAAAAAAAAAAAAAAAAAACAAAAATTACACCACTAATTGTGGTTAAAATTTATTGTAAACAAAATGTTTTATTTAAAATGTAAACGAAAAATTTTCGATATGCCATATAAATACACAAAAGCATGACAAAATAATAAAATTATGTTTGTAAAAAAAAAAATCCAATATTATAGGTAATGTTTTGTTCTTTTATGTGATAATTGAATTAATAAACATAAAATTTAAATGGATCCAAATTGTGTACCTATACTCTGTCCACTAATATTATGCACTTAAGGTCTTATGGAGATTACTTAAAGTGGTACCATTTTATATCACTATGTATTGATATTTAAAAAATTCATCTGATATATAATAAAAACTTTGTGGATGGTGGTAACACTGCTCATGAAACAGTCTAATTAAAAATTATGAGAGAAGACAAAAGACATATTTACACCGATAAGACGTTATTAAATGCATAATATTAGTGGATAGAGTATATATAGGTTTACACATATTTTTATTTATTCATTTATGTCGTTTATATGTGTTGTGTACACATACGCAAAAATTTTAAATCAACTTGCATAAAAAAATAAAAAACAAAATTTGTAAAAAATAAAATAATAAAATAAAATGTTTATTCTCTAAATATTTAAAAAAGAATAGACCGATAAAATTGTTCAAAACTAAAAGTTTTTTAATTAAAAATTTTTAAATTGTTTGTGTTTTAAATTAAAAAACAAAAAAAAAAAAAAAACACATGAAAAAAAAATTACCATATTTAATTCACATAGAAAAAGGTTTTGCAAAACCATTAATTTCTCTATGTATTTATTAGAAACATTAATTTAACTAACCATCATTATAGTGTACTATATACATATACATATACATATATACACGCATTGAATTATAATGAATATAAAAAAATATGGTAAAAAAGGAATGACAAAAAACTGAGAACAAACGATGTCAATTTATTTCGAAAAAGTGATTTTATGGTAGAAAAAATATTTCCCTGAAATATAGAAAAAAAAAAATACATAAATAAGAATAAATCGATATAAACTATATACGATGTATGTACGTATCTGTACGTATACGACGTGCATATTATGTGAACATCTATCAAAGTATTAAATGTAATTATCGTTTGTGGTACCATTGAATTGATTTCTCAATGTTTATTTTATTTTTTATTTTTTTTTTTTCTAGAAATGTTTTTTTTTATTTTCGAAATAAAAAATATTGCTTTCATTCATTAATTTTAATAACTTTTGCTTTCTACTCGTATAACATAAATACATACATGTGTGTATGTACATGTAATATATGTATATATACTTTGTATATGAACCTACACGCATGTTATATAAAAATTACTCGATAAATTTTCCTTTAATATTTTTAGAAATGAACGAATAAAATTTTATCTTTCGTATTACAAAATGGGGTAAATTTAGTTATCTTTAAGGAAAAATAGGAAAATTTTTGTAATTACTTATCACATATTAAAGCTATGTCAAATGTACATATGTGTGTAAAACATTTTATGAAATAATTTCATTACATTATATTCTAATACGGTGATGAAATTCTAATTTAAAAGATAAAAATCTTTACATGTTTGTAATTAGTAAAATAAATAAAATGTTATTTTTACTTTTCATAATAAAGTTTTCATGCTTTATGCGATCATTTTCCATTTTTTATATAACATAAAAAATTTTTTGATGACTATTTTTTATCATTATTTTGAACGTGGAAGAAAAGTGGTAACTATACTTGGTTTTTCATCCATTTACATAACGTATGTTTCAGTTTATTGTGGGGGTTTTTTTTCGTAAACAATACAGTTGTTATGACACTCATTTCATAATAAAAAAGTCGTTACAAAACTTATTCAAACGTTTAGTTGAAGTAATGTAAAATAAAAATTGCCACTAACAAAATTTGTAACTTATAGAATTTTGAATTAAAACAGAAAATACTTTGAATCAAAATTTATTTGATGGTTTACTTATTTTAAATTTTTTCACTATTTATATCTTATTTTAAGATCAATAGAGCTTTAGAAAATGTTTCAAAATATTACGAATATGAATTTTAAAGACGAATGTTTACATGTTATCTCCTATTTTGAAAGTGTTTACTTGTCTTATTTAAAATTTATGTTTTCATGTTTTTTTCTCACTTCGTATTGAATTATTTTTGTTGAGATTTATCAAATGGAAAACTTTCAATTCTCACAAAATTTGAAAACTATTGAACCGTATTTTAAAATAATTTTACTCTGATTTTTGTTTTTTTGAAATATAAAAAAAAAATAAATACCAAGCAATGAGAAAATGAAATTTCTAAATGTGTATAAAAATGTTCAATTCAGTACATTCATATAAAATACAACAAAAATGAATATAAAATTTATTATAATGCTGTTCAACGTGATGAAAATTATGTATATTCGTTTTGAGAAATAAAAATACTTTACGAAATATGGATATCAAAGTAAATAGTTTATTTACATACATTATAAATGAACTGAATCACTGAATGTTGAGTGTAAGAAATCTTTTCTTTTCATTTTATCTTCAAACTATATGAATTTTTCATTTTATTTATTTAACCCAATTGCAAACTGTGTGTAGTTTGCAATGTTATTTTGCAATTTAATTTTTTATTATTATGTTTTTTTTTTGTATTTTTCGCAAAAAAAAAATAAAAATTAAAAAATATACTCCTGTATTTCGAAAGATTGAATGATATAAAATTTAGAGCAAATATTGAAGGATAAAAATTTAGAACATATAATATATGTAGAAAAAAAACAAAAATATATCATGATAATAATGTTTGTGAACTCATGAAAATCATATGAGAGAAAATGAGCACAAGGTACAGTTAGTTAATGAAAAGCTATGAAATTACTATAGACAAGAAGAATATTTATGTATATTTTATAATTTATAAATTAGAAAATTATTTGAATTGAAATTTTTTTTATTGATCATTTCAATTTCTTTGAAATAACAATTTTTAAAGAGAAAGATTATTTTAATAAATTTTGAATTTTTTTAAAGGAATTCTCATCAACAAAAAAAAAAAATAGTAATAATAATAATAAAAAAAATACCTTGTATACCTCGTATATTACGTGATATATCACCTATTTAAAGTTTTAATGGGATAAATAAGCGGAAAATGCACATTGAAAAAAAAATTCAAAGTTTCGTTTTGAATGAATTCATGCGTAGATAAATACCATAATTTTACAGGTTTCATATAAATTTCATAAAGCGGCATGCTTATAAATTTATTGTAGCACATAAAATTCGTTAAAGGAATTATGAAAGAGAAACGAAGGAAACAATCTTATTTTTTTCTCAGTTTTATTTAAATAATTCTAAGTTATATTTTATTTTTCAAATGTATACGAATATATTTATGTATATAAGATGAAAATATTATTTCTTAGTATTTCGAAACCAAAAAAAAAAAAAATTATCCTTCAAATTTTAATTCATTTCATTGATTTTTAAAGTTCGACCAAACATTTTAATAAATTTCAAGGTTTTCCACTATAAAAAGAACATTTTGTTTTTTACCTCAATTAATTATAAGTCTAATAATTAGTTTCCCTCTAAATTAAAAAAAAGAAAAAAAATCCAGCTTTTTTTAGTTCAAGGTTTAGTTGAAATTTAACACCTCAGATGACTAGAAAAATAAAAAAATTATTTTCTTGACATAAGCATTTTCATTAACTAATTATAAAACTTTTTATTTTAATGGTTTGAAATTTGTTTGTATTTTTTTCTGTATTTTATTCGAGTGAATAACCATTTAAATTGTACTTTGTTCATGATTACTCGGTTTAATTTTTTTTATACATACATATTTTAAAAGGTGGATACATTAATCGACAAAATTACTTTGAAATAATATAAAAAATTACTATTATTAATTTTCATTTTCCTGGAAAGGACTGTTTTCATTTATTTTCCTTTAACATTTTTAATTTACTTCATTTAATACTTATGTACGTAGACTTTTCGTAGAATATTTTCATTTTTGACTGGGATAACTAAAAGCTTTTATTTTTATTTATTATTATTATTTTTTTTTTGACTCATTTTCTTTCTTTGTGTAAAGGGAAAAACTGTAAAAAAGAAAAAAAAGAAAAAAGAATATTATTCCAGTAACTTTAAGCAATATTTTATTAATTTACATAATTTTCGTAGGAAAATGTTTGTTTCACATTAATGGTAACCGAAATTTATGAAATTTTTATTTTATTTATTATTTATGTTACAGAGTAATAGACATGAATTTAAATTTCTTTCCTACAAGGAAGATGGATATGTAAGTATGTACACTTATGTTATATGCACATGTAGTTATAGTTGTGTATGGTAATAACTTACCACATCAGAATCCATTAGATGTTTAGTTCCTGCAAATGAATTTAAAAATAATATTACAGAATGAAAAAGGCTTATATAAATGTAATGTGTTATACTACACCATGTTATTATGCTATTTATTTCTTCTTCTTTTTGTTTTGAAATTATACTTTGTTGTTTCGTAGAATAAAAAATAAACAAAAAAACAACAAGAACCGTCATGAAAACGGTGAGCATATATGTATGTATAAAGGAAAAATAAAAAAATAAAACAAGAAATAACATTAAGAGAAGAATAAAAATGAAATGAATATGATAAATTACACAAGTGAGAAACAATTGCCTTATTCAAGTATTTCTAAACATTTTGCAGAAATTTTTCTTAATGTATGTATTTGATGAATATTATGGGAAATTTTTTCTCGAAATTTTAAAAAGGGAGCCGTTAACAAAAAATATACAAAAAATTTAATTGATACAAGGTTTGACTAAGAATATTCTAATGTGTATTTTATTTAAAATGTTACTAAGAATATTTTATAAAAAGGAATCGTCAAAGGATACAAACGAACCAAATTGATTCAATTACGAATTATATAAGAATTAAATTTTATGTTTAATAAAAATATGTACATATTGTTGAAAATTTTGAAAAGAAAATAAAATTTCATTTCTACTCAAATGATTGAAATTTATTCAATTTTTAAATGGATGTTGTAATTTTTTTTGTAATTCTTTTTTTATTTCTTTCAATACATAGTATAAAATTTATTAGAAAATTTCTTATTTATATTTTGTATAAAATTTATTTTAAGTAGTTTTTAAAAAATGAATTATTCATGAATTTTACAAATTAGTAATTCAATATTTCAGTAAATCTCGTATAAATTGTAAAACATAGTAAAATAATAAAATGAATGTACAATACTTAGAATTTTCTTAGTAAAATGATATGAAAATACGAGGTAAAATAGCTTTTACATTTGAATAGATTATTTTATTAAATTTTTTATAGCTGTTGTTTTCTTTCTTCTACTCTTTTTTAATGCACTTTTGATAATTGCATTTGTAATCAGAACGGACAACAAAGTAAGAGATTTGCACTCATTGTCTAAACAAAAAAAAAAAAAAAAAAAAAAAAAAGAAAAGAAACAATGTAGTAAAAATAAAAATTTCTAAAAGAAATAAAATACATATATTCACTTTGGATAAATGCCAATTTTAATAAAACTGATTATACAATTAAACAGAATGTATCTATATTTTATACATGAAATCCTTTGTATTGATGTAAAGTTTGTTATTTTAAAAGGATTTAATTCTATTCATCAGCAATTAAAAAGTATTAATAGAATTTTCATGATCCTATCGTACATTTTATGTAGTGCACTTAGTGTACTACAAAAATGAATACATTTAACTTTAATAAAATATCGTTTGTTTCATTTGTTGTTATTGGAATATATTTTTAAGTTAAATACTAAAATATACTATCACCATGTTATATGATAAAATGTATACATATGTACATACATTTATTACATGCATCTACATATATTAACTTAGATGCTTTTCATTTTTATCAAAGTATTTTAAAATTCCGATAAGTTTTACTTTTATTTATGTTAAGTTCAAGTAGAAGTTGCTTATGGTTTATTTGAAGGATAACTTGTTTAAGGGATAGCTTGTTTGAAGGATATGTACACATTTTATATACTTTTGAATTTTATCAAAGTTCTTCAATATTTTGAAGTTTTGCAAAGTAACTATAAACTATTTACACGTTAGACTATGCTATGAAATAGATTACATTTTTTTTTTGTGTATGTATTTTTTTTCTTTCTAATATATAAAGTTTTATAAATAAAATGTATCTATGAGAAGTTTGAATAGAAAAAGTTTAATGAACGATTAACAATTTAAAAGAAAAAAAAAACCAAAGTTTTATGACAAAATTTTTTAGTATACATAATTTTAAATTGATGATCATCATTATCACAACAGAATATTGAAATATTTAATTTATACAAAATTAATTTGATATTTTAACAAATATGTCAAACATAATCTTTAAGAAAAAAAAAAAAAAAAACCGAACTATGTAAATTTTCAAATTTTAAATTTGGAAATTTTGTGCATATTATGTTTAAAAGTTTTTAAAAAATCAATTTTTTTTTTCAGATTTAAATTACTTTAAATAAATAAAAATTTTCAATTTAGACAAATATTATTGCGTAATATAAGAGTGAAATGGAAAAATTTGAAAAAAGTTTAGTTTTCCTGAATTTTTTATGTTTTTTTGTGATATCCTTTTTAGATATTTTCACTTTATTTTAGCTGCATCATTTTTATAATTTGAGACAAATATCTTACAAAAAAAAAAAAATCTTTTTTCGAAAATGATTTTCGGAATGAATGAAAAAACAATAAAAAAATGTCCAGGCTATCCTGAAAGTGTGACAGAGCTCACTTTTCTGAAAGTTTAAAATTTTACTAGCAAAAAACCATTCTACACCCTTGTCAGTATATATAATTCCCATATAAAATATAAAAGTATTTTTTTTTAAATGATCAATTCGAATAAAATTGAGCTTAGGAAAAAACGACTCACATTTACATTTTTTTATTTAAACGACATGAAATTTTAATACATTTTTTTATTTTTTATTTTAAAAGATTATTTTCATTGATTGTGTGCCTGAATAGTTAAATTTGTATAAAATTTAGGGGCGAAATAGGTAAGTATTTGAGATACGGATTTTAGACAATTTTGTATTAGAAGTAGTCTAAACTTTAATGGTTTTATTAGAAAAATGAACTCTGTAACGTTTGCTACGGGACAATCTATATAAATAAAAATTTATCTGATGTCCGGAAATTTGTAATAACTAAAACAAAAAAATATTGTTGAATCAGAACATAATATATTATAACGATTTCACGTGTATGTATATTTATAAAGGAAAAAATCACTAAAAAATTTTAATGGCATATTTCCAAATTGTTTTTGCAAAATTTTATATTTTGCACAATTTTTCATTTTTAACTACATACATACCTTAAATGTTTTTATAACGAATAAATATGATATAAATTTATGATATCATATAAAGAAATTGTTTTTTCACTAATCAAATTTTTACTGTGTGAGTATTCATATATAGGTATTTAATAAAAAAAGATTTGAATCTAGATATTATTATTTTTTTAAATTTATTTTTGTTTAAACATGAAATTTGTATTTTAGATCGTTGAACTGTTTTTTGTAATGTAGATGTAACCAACCCAAAATTCATTAAAAATTCTAGAGATTTTTCATATTATATACATACATACATATACATAAACATATCTAAACTAGATGCCAAGAAATTTTTAATTTGACCTAAATTTTATGAACAAGTCAATAAATTTTATATTGCCAAAACATTTGTAATTTAAGGTAAATTAAAAATAAAGAAAAAAATAATTGATATGTTACACAATAATACAGAAAGGAAACAGAGAAATCCGATTAAAAGATATGAAAATTTTAAATAGGAAAATAAGCATGATATCTTCTAGCCAAATACTGAGAGGCGTTATAAAAATTTATGCATTGTCAAGATTTTCTTAAATTCTGTTAGTTTTATTTCTATTTGAATAGAAAATGCTGTTCACATAACATAAAATATGAAATTGTTAGTATGATTTTATTTATTTCAATTTTTTATTTTTAGTCTTCATATATGTGTACATGTATATGCTTAATACATTGAAATATGAGGAAAATAAATGAAGATAAGAAAACAGAAAACTCCTTTAACTTACATAGAAATGCTCTTATCGCCACACAATTCATCATTTTGTGGCCTCATTTTTTATACGTTTACACACATATTTCAGATGAATAATAATATATGTATGTATGTCTAAGCTGTATGCACACATTCACATGATTTACTTACTAATGAATATAACTAAAGAATAACACAATATTGAGGACAAATTGCATTTGACAATTTAAACATAGTTAATGTACCCCTTAAAAACAAAAGCAAAAATGTGTAAGAAAAGAATAATGTTTATGTGAAATAACAAAAACATTCAAATAGAAACAATACAGAATATGTGATAAAATCTTACCATATATAATGTAAATTGCATTCAGTTTTTATTTGAAATATACATATGTACACATACTTATGTACACAGATAAGAAATACACATAAAGTTACTTTTTCTGTAATACTCCAGGAAAGTCTCCACATATCCAAGAAAGTCTCTGATGCAATTCATTTTCTTGTCTACTTTGTCTCATGTAAATTACACTTAAGATGAAAAATTTTTTTTTCCTTTAATTTTCATTTTCTTAGTAGTTTTTGTTTTCTTAACTTTGTTTTCAGTTTTACACAGTCTATTTCACATTATAGTTGAAATTGTAATTTAGTGAAAGAAAATCTTGATTCATCACCACCTTCTAACATAAAAAATTGTTATGTAAATAAGAAAATTTAAGTTCCAGAGTATTTTATTAAGGAAAAAAAAACAACTAATTTTCATGTTTTTTTCTCTTTTCTGTATGGTATTTCCTTTTGTTCTACTTATTTTTGTTGTCTGTAATACATTGTCTTGTATATGGAAGATATACATCTCGTAGATGTCAGGAATTGTTTTCAATTCTAGGATAAATATTATTTTGAAATTTTCATTCAATTTTTTTTTTTGTCATCACCACCCATGTTTGCGTTTATTTTATAGACATACAAATGTGTATATAAAGATGTATTATATATTATGTATGTATGTACATGAACATCTTGAGAAATAAATTATGCGGGTCAATTGAGACAGATTTCAAAATAAGACAAAGATAGATGAAGGAAACAAATTTATGCAATTGTATGTACATACATACATATGTATATACTCATTGTGATGAAATTTAAAATAAAATCATAATGAAATTAAACAAATGTTAAAAAATACATGACGATTCGAAATCATCTTAGCAACTAAACATTTTCAAAATATAGGTACATACAACGTTATTTTTCAACACCAACACAATTTTACAAAAAAAAAAAATCTGTCAAAATAATGATAAACGAATTCATAACCCACAAAACAAAAAATGACAAAAATTTCATCGGAAAAATAGAAATTTAAAAACCATGAAAATGAAAGATTTATTTTCCACACTTCAAATGCAACCACCATGTACTTATGTATATACAAATTTTCTATATGTATGTTTGTATGTACATATGTATGTACGACATGAAAATTTTCAATTCAAACAAAAGTAAACATTTTAATTTGCATGCACGCAATCAATAAAAATAACCATATTTTCACAATTTGAAAAATGAATTTTTATGGAAAACCAATTTTATATGGTAGAAATATTATTTGTTTTTTTTTTTTCTTTTTGAAAATTGTTTTGTTTGCTTATGAAATTTCACTCAACAAATCTGGTTGTTACTTGTAATCTAACAAATCTGTTCATCTGTTCATGAAATCTGCTCGGTATTTTTTTATTCTTCTATTAGAATTTATATTTTAGCTTATTAATTCAAGTATTGCGTTTGAAAAGGGTTTTTGCATTTTAAAAGTAATTTAATCCAATTCAACTGAGTTATAACCATATAATATTATTACTTTTGAACGTGTGTAGATTTTTCTTGAAATTATTCAATGTTTACACGAGTTAATACATAAATGTTATTTTTTGAATTTCTTTTGATCTTTTAATAATAATTTCCGGTAGATAAGTTTATTTATTTTTATTTTTTTAAATGTAGAGGAAATTTCAATATTTAAATATGTTATACGTTACATATGTTTATAAATTTTTCATTAAAAAATTTTTTTCTTTTGAAATGCATATTTATACAGTAACTAATTTGCATAACCTTTGAAAAAAGAAAATAAAATAAAAAAATTTTACAAAATTTCCTATGAAATGTAATTGAACAGAAATAACAATTTTCTTTAAAAGAATTTCTAGAGCCTGTCATACTTCGAAAAGAAAACAAAATTAAGAAGTAATGACATATTACTTTGAAAATACATGTATACATATGTAAGTGTATGACTTAAACAAATTCTGTCAAGTATAAAAAAGAAAAATACTAAGAAAAATGTATTTAAATTAAAATTATTAAAAATTAAAATTATTATATAAAAATTTTCTAAGAGTTAAAAATTTTCATTTATATAATAATTGACATTAAATTGCTTAAGTTTCTTAATATGCCATTAACTTTAATAGTCATTATGTTAATCCCAAAGGAATTTTAAATTTTTTATGACATCAGTTAGAAAGTCAAAGTCAAAGTAAAAGATAAATCAGTTGTAAAATTAAGATTGAAATAATAAAGGTGAAATATCTAACACTATAAATTATTGTATGCATGTTATATATATGACTTTAGAGAAATAATAAATTTTAAATGAATTATAAATTAGAAACTTAATGGTATCTACACAATATAATTCTGTATAGATAATTTGTTCAGTAAACTGTAAATTGAATATTGAATGAATAATCTACAATAAATAAACATGAACAACAATGAATTTTTTTGTTATTTAACAAAAAATGGTTAAAAATTAGTCTTTAGTAGTAAAAATGAATTGATTAATGTACATGTACGTATGTATACGTATTACAGGAAAGAAAAAATAAACTATTGAACAATCATCCTACTTTTCTCTTTTTTTTAAATGATGAAGCATCTTTCGAATCTACACATATGTTCACCAATTTTCTGAAATTAATAAATGGCCAAAACAAAAAAAAAAAAACAATTTTATTTATTCATGTATATTTAATCGAATTTTCCTGTTGAGTCATAATGCCATATCATACATTAAAACAAAAAAAAAAAAAGAAAGCAAAAGCTTATTTTATTTAAGAGATGCGTGAGTAGCAAAATGTTCACGTACATAACAAAAGATATTGAAAGGATTACATGTCCAAATTAAACATCTGGTCCATATTTATTTATTCTCATATTTGTAATTATTATACGTACATACATATACATACGTATATGTACGGAACAAATTTATGTATCTTAATGAAATTGCATTTAAATAAGTACATACATATGTGCGAAAACGTTAACAAATTTTTCGTTATTTTTAAAAAATTTTTATTATAATGATAAAATTTTTCTATCATCAATTTTAATCGAGTTGATTTTAAATTTTACTTAAAATTGTTCAAAAATAAATTATATTAGAAAATTGTATTTTTTGTCCACATTAATTTTGCTTCTTCTACAATGGCCTGTTTTTATTATTAGAAAATTCAAATAATTTCTAAGAAATTAAATAAATATTACTTTAATTTGGTTTTAATTAAGTAAAAAGCTTTTAAAATTTTTATTATTTTTGACATCAAAATCAAGCCGCATCAAATAAAAATTTTCTTACATTTTTAGAAATTCATTTATAATTTAACTTTATAATTCATCACAACAAAATGAAAATTTTCACAAAATGCAAAAATATATCTTAATTAAATTTAATGTAGGTTAAATAAATACCTGTTTATTTGATAATTTTATATCACGGTAAAAGCACGTAAAAGTTTATCAAAATATTTTTTTTTGTTTTTTGTTCTTCATATGATTATTGTTATTATTATTTTAGCACATATTTACGGAAATATGAATACATATTCAAGTAATGTTGCAATAATATTAATTTTAATTTGTATTAAAACTTTTACAATATTCAAAATTTAATCTCCAAGTTGAGATATTCAAACGACAAAAATTTTATAATCTTTTCATACATACATACATAAAGACAAAGAAATATTCAAAATTTTATATATGTATAATCATTGTATAAATACAATTGAATTTGTTTACATATGTATCATATTGTATACTACCACATGTACGATATATCTAAAATTATCAAAGTTTTTTATATACATAATTACAAATATTGTAAATACATTCATTCATATATGGTAATTTGGTAATGTTACAAAAAATTCTTGTAACTGTGAAAACGATTAGTAATCCCTTTTTAGTGAACACATTGTTGTGTGTAATTTATTTTATACGTACATATTCACATATATAAAATGATCTCTTTTTAAATGAGAATATAAGCAAAATAAAATGAAAACTAAAATAAAAACAGAGGAAAAAAAACATTGTTTTTTTTTTTACTAATTAGACTCATTTAAAGATAAAACAAATGAAACTACTGAATTGGATGACAAGATAAAGTTAAATAAACAACATGATATGTGCGTATACAAATGGGTATAACTTATTATAACTAATAGTATAACTTTTGTTATTTGACCTGGATATTAACCTTTAATTATGTTATAATAGTTGTTATATAGTTATGTGCTATATTTGTTTTCCTTGCGTTAGATAAATATTCGTATACGTATATAAGTGTTGTACAAAAATGTTTTCATTTGAACATTGGCAAACATTAATTATATTGTCAAACATATACATACATATATGTACATTTGAAAGTCTGTAACAATACAAAATTACCTATGATGATGATATCCTTGATGTGGAAAAATATATTTTATCTTAATTATTGTCAAGTATTCCGTAAATAATGTTATTTTCAGGATACGTATTCTTGTTTTTTTTTTGGCATTTCATTTCTTGAGAATAAAGGAAATTATCATTTACATATTCCTTTTTAAGTGTATTTACAAACATATACGTTACATACATATGTATGTGTATACGTGAAATATACATCACACATACGTAACCTTTTGAAAATTACTTCTTATCGTTAGGTAATGACTAATGACATTAACATCTTGTCTTTTTTATAATAAGGTGTTAAAAATGTGAATTTCGAGAAATTTTGCGAATTATTATTATTTTAATACTTGTTTTTATTCATAGATAAAAGTACAGACAATTAAATTACAATCAAAAATATCTCTATTACATATATGTATTTGTTACGATGATACAACGTTCTACTAAATATATTTAATTTTTTAATTATTTTTTAAATTTACCTATATAAAAGCTTCAAATATAAATTAAATGGATTTATCATGTAGTGGCCATTAAAGCCACTGAATTTTTAATAAGAGTTTTTCATAAATATACATTTTTTTTTTCGTGTATGTATATGAAAACTTAAATTTTTCAGATGTGTTTTTAAGTTTAGGAAATTAAAATTGGATTTCGCTAACAACATACATACATTTATAGTATGCCTACATCTAATATATTTTCAAATTTAATCTGTTTTCCAATTATCCCAATATCTAAAAATATATTAAAGCTATTAACACCATCCGTGTAACATATGTACATATTTCAAAACCATATAATAATTGTGTTCTAAATAACTTCTTTGCTTTTTTGTGTAAAAGGATAAAGGTCAATGGTCTATCGTCTATCTAATGCAAAATAGACCAATTTACACATTACATGTATGCATGTGTATTATTTTCTTTTTTAATTGTACTATATGAGATCTGCGTATTTGGTATATCGTCTAGTTACCATGGAGAAGAATTTAAAATCATCATACAAAATAACACCTACATACGTTAAATGTATATATATGTACGTACATATGTGTATATATATGCATAAATGATGATGTGAAAGGAACTATAATCAACAATTGTTGTACATATACGATCCTTTGCTTTACTATGGTAGTTAGAATTTGAACTATTGTATTTTGTATATGTATAACATTTAATGCAAATAAGAGGACGAATATCTATACCATCCAGTATTTTGTTATAGTTGTGTATGAAACGTGAAATTTTTAGAATGTTACTTATTTGTTTATTAGTAAATGCAATTTTCATAAAGTTCTATCATATACAATACAGATATGTATTGTATGTACCTTATATAGATACATATGTATGTTTATATTCATATTTATTTTTGCATTTTCATATCAAAGTATTTAACAAAATATGTGGCATACTACAAATTCTTACAATTTTGGATTTTGGCTAGAAGTTGAAAATAATATAATAGTTTTCATGCTTTATTTATACGTATGTACATACATACAAAAATGCAAAATATATACGTACATAAATGTATTCGTATGTGTGATTTAATATAGAGTCATACAATATAAACAAAGAACGTATACATGCGTATGATTTTAACAGAAAATTTTTTTTAAATTTTAAAAATTTCTTTCTATTGATAAAAATCCATAATAGAAATTTTGAAACAAATTAAATGATAACATCCATAACAACATAAAATTTAAATGAAAAATAATAAAAACATATCGACAATTAATTTTTTAATATAAAAGTATTCATACGTAAATTAAAAAATTTCTCTACAACTTTTATTAATTTAATTATAATGTATCTTCAAATCAATTATAATTAAGGTCGACAAATCAAATTTTTTATTCTGTCTGTCTGTTCGATGGAAATTAAATCGAAATAAAAGATAACACTTTGTTTCTTATTTTAATAATTTAAAAATTAATTAATTGACATTTAAAAAAAGAAAAATAAACATGAAAAATTAAAAATTTAAATGTACGTTACTAAATATGATTTTAACAATTTATTGAAAGTCATTTCTAATCTTGACAAAAGTTTCTGTATGATGAGAATTTAGAAAGAAAGCTCGTTTTCTTTCATATCCTTTTTTCTTCTATTTTTAGTTCCGTATTTATTAAAAAAAAAAAAAAAAGAGTTAAAAATATTTCATAATTCAGTGATTTTCTTTACTCGTAAATTATTTCGTTCTCTAAAGATAAATTTTATTAACAATTACATTTTCAATTCAGTTTTTATTAATGACATATATTTACAAAGACATTTTGTAAAAGTTTTAAATATTTGGAATAAGTATTATGAATAAAAATTTCAAAATAATTTCATTTAATTACATAAACGAAAATACTCTGTAAATAATGTACATGTGTATCATTTTTTAAAAGCTACTTATAAATACTGTATCTACATATAATGTATTTTTTTATTCAATATTTTAAATATAAAAATTTCTATAAATGAACATCCCCCTTGTTAGTAGTGTTTGTTCATCATTTATTAATTACAAAACATCGATTTACAAAAATTAGTTGTTTTTTATTTTTTATTTTTTTTTGTAAAAAGAAAAAAGATAATTCAATTTATTTTCCGTTACCAATTGAATGAAATTTATTTATCATCATTAAATATATATTTATGAAATACATTTAATAATATATATATACATATTTATTTGATGATTTGAAAAATGTCTTTGTATGTAAACAATTGATTCAATAAATTGAAATTTTATTTATTCATTTAATAATATTTATTATTGTTTTTAATCAATATTGTCGAATGAATAATAAAAGAAATGTTTGTAGAATTAAAAAAAAAAAATTATTCGTATATAATAAATAAATTTAAAAAACAAAAAAAAGAAATAAAAAAAAAAATTAAACAGTAAAGTAAACAATAAATGAATTAAATTGTTATAATTTTTTTAAAAGAGGGAAAAATTTTCTAATTTTTGTTTTTCCTTTTCTTATTGTTGTTATTGTTGGATATGTAGACAAAAGCGAAATTTTTTCAATATCTAAATTTATGTTATATTTTGTAAGAGAAAAACAAAAAGCTTTTTGATAAATTGATTATTACTTTTATTTATTTTGATTTTAGAACATTTTCTGTTTGTGACTTTTTTTTTGAAAAATAAATAAATAAATAATTTTTGCTCTTGTAATTTTTTTTAACGAGTTCTTTTTTGTTATTTCAATTATTTTATTTTAGTTTATTGTTATTTTTCTCACAGTAAATTAATTGAAAATGTTTAATAATATGCTTTCAAAATTCAAATTTTGATTGACAGATTTTATTTCATGTTTTACATAAATAAAATTAAATAAGTGATTTTTAGTCAAAATTTACAAAATACAGGCTACATTCAATTATTTTCTATTCTTTTCTGTATAAGTTGATACAAAGCTCATTATTTTTAAAACTGACGAACAAATTGCAAAGTTTATCAAAAGAGACAAAAATCTGAATCCTTATACACATTACATGGAACGCAATTATGAATAGAATTCTAATCGATAAGAACGACACTGTTTAATATTTATGTTATTTACTGAAGCAAATCTACTTAAAAAACGAATATTAAAATTATTTTCATATAACTTGGAAAATTTTATTAAAAAGAAAAACTTAATTCAAATATTAACATTTATTTTGTATTTATTTTGTATTTTTACTTACATACATATGTCGTTATAATGTATACATTTAAATAAATACTGAAAAAGTCAAAGATTTATGACTTTCCCAAATATTAAATAAACTTTTATTCATTTTATTATACTGTTGAGTAGAAATGACACTATCATTTCATTTAATTAAAACGAATACATTAACATTAGATAAGGACATTTTGTTTGTAAGATATAGCCAAAAGGCATTTGTATGTTGCATAAATATAAATTTTCTTATTAAATGTTCTAGACACATACATGTAATACGTATGTACGTATGAGTTAAATAAGATATTGTAGATTTTCTCTAAATAAAAAATCTACAGAAGATTTTTAGATGAATCCCGAAAACTTACAATCTCTCAGGATCAATTTGAATACTCTAGGATAGAAAAGGGTTTTGCTTTTCAAAAGGAATATCTAACCAAAATATATATTCATTAAAGATCCTTTTCTTTTCCTTTTTTTTTTTATTTTAATACTAAGCAAAAGTAAATAATCATGTCAAAAATGTTGATGTGAAAATTAAGATTGAAATTAAATTTGAATAAATAAATTAAATTTTATTTTATTTTAATTTGCATCAGGAAATTAGCATTATGAAATTAATTTAGTTTTTTTATTTATTTTTTATTGTTATATTTTCATTTACTCAAAGTTACCAAAAAACCAAAAGGTTCTTCAAATTTTCCTCTCACCAAAATACAGATATTTTAAATTTGTGTTTTTTTTCATTTAATATGGTATCATTTAAAATTGTCTAACAAATACGTGTGTATACCCATAATAACGAAATCATATCATTTACATGCACTCATATATGTACACATGTATGGTGTAACCAACAAAATATTAATACATCCGGAAATTACGAAATTTACATATCCCAACATTTTGGTCATTCGGATATTAACAATTTCCACTTTCTAGATTTATTGAAAACTTTATTATTTAGTTAAAAATGAATTTAAAAATTTTTTATCAAATAATCTTTTTATAATTTAAAAATAAATTAAATTTTCTTGTAGTGAATAGTTTTTTGTTGTTGAATATATTGAATATGGGAATGAAAAAAAAAAAATGAAATGACAGTAAAGTGAACAAAAGAAAAAAAATGTAAAACCACTGTTTTATTTATTTTTTTTCTGAATTTTATAAAATACTCTTTTTTTCATTTTCTTTTTTTTTCCCTCACTTTTTTTAAATATAATTTTTTTTTTTAAAAGTCTGACCAATTTCACACGAGTGCATTTGAAATGTTTTAGACTAGAATATTTTCATTTTATGTTTCCGTTTTATTTTTAATTTTCCACATGAAAATAATATGAGAAGAACATCCTGTTTTACCGTCAAATGAACAATGTGTACATGCATAGAGAATTCGTTAGAATTTTGTTTATTTTTATTTCTTTGTTGAATAAAACGAACAATTTTTAAAGGTTAAACTATCAACTCTATATATATGTATGTATGTATGAGAATGTATGTATGGAAAAGGAGTGTACAGAGTATTGTTAGTCAAGTTGTATTTAGAAGGATAAAGCGAAAAAAAAACACCTACACGTTTATGTGTATTTTGCAGACTGGTGCATCGTTTGAAAACTCATTCTTTTTTCATTACATTGGAACATCAACTTGGTGATAACATCATTAAATAATATTGAAAAGATTTTTATGTGAGATGAAAAATCAAATAAAGAAGAAAACAGGAAATTATCCAGACATGAATACACATATAATAAAAAAAATATGATGAATAAAAATTGAGAATAATGACAACAAGGATTAGAATATAAAGATTCCAATGTTTCCAATTTTACAATTTTGTTGGTATGGTTTTGTTTTTAGATTATTGATTTTTGTTATTGTTGTTATTTCTAAATTTTGAAGAAAAGACAATTCTTATAAATTTAATTTTAAGGATTCTAAACATGTTAATCTAATAAGCCTTGTTATTCTCTATGTTCTAGTACATAAATTACAAAATTATTTCATTTTAGTATACAAGTATATGTACATAAGCATCGTCTTATATACCTATATGTATGTATATAGTTTCGTTTTGCGTCATTCGTCAATGCATAAATATATGTATATATTAAAATGTATGCATACGATTATATGTAAATGTAAATATATGTATATGTTTCCTTGTTTCCATCACACACGTAAATACATCACATCCTATATATTGCACACATACATATACATGTGTTTTGCTAAGTATTGTACTTTAGAGCTATAAATTCAATCGACAAATAGAGCCCGGGGACAAAAGAAATTCAAAGCAAAACGATGAGATTTATTTTATTTTGTTTTCTACTCAATTGTTGATCGAGGGATGAAACCAAATGAAACTAACAACAAGTCAAATAAAATCTATATGTATGTATTAGGTATATGTATGTACAGCAATAGCTAAAAGAAATTGCCTTTCTAACTATCTGTACGTTTGTCTGCACGTATAACTAAGTGTTTGTATAGCCTTGAAAGCTTTCTATCGACCTGTGTCAATAGGCAGGTAAAATAAATTAGAAAAAAAATCAAAGAAAATTAAAGGGGGGACGTTTGAAAATAAATACACTTGTACATACATACATATGTGTACTTGTACTTACAAACATACGGAGAAAACAGTGAATATATGTAGTAATAAAGGAAGCTATTGAAACGAAGTAATTGCCTACGATATAGTAAATACATATACATACATATATATACGTATAGTTTCCCACATGTAAGTCTATATATGTATGTTTATATAGTATATAAAATATCTACTATAGATGGACCCTACGGACTTTATTACAAAGTGAAAACATTGAAGAGGAAAATTGTCATATATTAAATAAGAATGATTCTATTCATGATCACAGTATGTTGAATATTATTGAGCTAAAAAAAAACAAAAAAAAAAAAAAAACAAGTCGAATAAATGTAATATATTAAAGAAAAATTAAGAAAAAAAAAATAACCTAAAGTATTTTAAAAGTATTTTAATTTAGTAAAATTAGGTTTATTGCAGTCATGTGTTTACTTGAAAAACATTATTACTTTTCTTTTCACTTTTTATCCTTAGACCAATTTCTTACAGAATTTTTGTGAAAAAAGAAAAGCATGTTTTTTTGTAATAAAATTTCAAATTTAATTTTTTTTTTTTATATTTTAAATTAAAATTATTATATTAATATTTGGACACAAGTATATCATATTAAATTATATCATTTAAATATGTAAATATCAAAGTACTTTATTAGTACTTCAATGCTTAAGAATTTTCAAAATTGAAAAAAAATATACATATTTTGAATAAGGAAATTTAAAGAAAAATTCAGGACGTAAAAATTTGATTGTATAATTTTTCGATACTTTTTATATTCAAAAAAAAAAAATAATAATAATAAATAAATAAAAAAAAAATGAAAAAATAAAAAAAAAAAATAAATATACGATAAAAATATCATAAATGTTCTCTGTTTATAATTCGATAAAAATAATTATGAAAATTATGGGGATTTATTAATGACCACTATACTCTAATATATTCAATAAATCATAATAAAATATTAATATCATTTAAGTACATGAATTTTAAACAAATCTGAATATATGTATGTATGTATGAATGCAAACAAATGATAATATTCATAGGCAAATATTTAATTTAAAATAATTTTATCAACAAATTTATTTACAGTGTTATTGATTTATTAGACTTCATGTATGTACATAGAGACAGCAATATTTAATTAAATTTAACATGGTATACTTATATGTAGAAATTTGCAATTCAAATTAGTTTTAAATTAAGTTACGATATTATTTAAAATTGTTTACATATTTTAAAATGTATTATGATGTTACAAAAATGGTACTGTAATGAAATGACATTTAGTATGATTGATGTTAAATGAAATTTTTAAAATTACTAATTCTTTTTGTACTTGTCTGGTTGGAATGTTGTACATAGTTCAAACGTTTATTAATATTTTGTACTGATTACATGAAAACAAAAATTTATCTCTGGGTCAAAAAAAAATTTCTCCAATAATCGTGGTTGTGGATATTCGTCAATGAGAACATTTTTCTGTAATATTTTGTGATTTCTATGACATCCAAATAAAAATATAATTGTAGCTAGTGGTCTTCTTGTTGTGATTTATATTACATATTTTATTGGATTGATTTTAGTGTTTAAAAGTACATTACAATGGTTTTAACATGAAATGCACTTATCACCGAACATGTTTGAATATGAAATGCATATGTGTATTTGTACTCTAGTTTTGAATAAACAAATGTGTGGTTTGAATTTAAATGTTAAATACATGTCAATGTTAAATGCTGACATATGTACATACAATGTATACATGTGTATGTATGTACCTATACATGTACAAACAATTTTTATTGATCAATCGTTGAACAATTCTATATTAAAAATTATTTTGATTTATGTTACATATTTCATCTTGAGAATAAAAATAATAATAAAAATATGACCATAAGTACATGTTTTTTAAAAATTCAATTAAAATTTTCATTCAGACATTTATGGCGATGACCAATTTGAAAAATTTATTTATTTATGAATTTTCAATAATACACAAAATTACACTCATGTTTATGTGCATTTGCACTATACGTACACACATATGTATGTATATCTGGTATCTTTGCTAATTGTTTTATTTATTGCAGATACACAAATATGATGTAAATACATGTGTGTAAACATACAAATTAATTATAATTTCAACGCACGTAAATTAATATATATACATATGTACATTTGTATATGTATATAACATTATCACAGATAAATTATAATTACTATAGTGTTATTATTTTATTGTCCATATTGCATACATATACATACATACGTATGTAACTTACACATGTATCTGTTACATTAGGGCATTCATACATATACACGTACGTATAATCTTCTCATTATAAGATATGGTTTCATTACTACACTTTCAAAATTTAAATTGACTTTGATGAAAGTTTTGATATGAAACATGAATACTAATTAAATGATATTATACATATACTAAGTTAAAATTAAATTATAAATTCTACAAATTTATACAAATTTTATGTGTACATATGTATATGTATGTATATAATTGTTAATTTATTAATTTTGATAGAATGAAGAAAAGTTAAGCTTTTACAGTGAAATGTACCTTTTACTGGAAAAAAAAATCGAACTACAATAATTAAAAAAGGAATTACATTAATTCATTTGATCTTGTATAAATGAATGATAACAGAGTAGTTATCAGCTGGTATTTTATTGAGAAATTTTATTAATCATAAAAATTATTATTAAAATGTGGTTATTTTTTCATGTCCCATAAAATTTTTAAAATGTTTTCTTCTTTTTGTATTTAATGACTCATAAGTATTTTTCCCTCATTTCGTATTTCAGTCACAAGTTTTTAAGTAATAGTATTTTCAACAATAAAAACTTAATAAAATCCTGAAGTTAGCTTAGAAATTACTTATGAATATACATATAAAAAAAATAACTCATAAAAATGAAAGCAAATGAAAAAATGTCAGTGTTGATCTGTTGTACAATTTATTTTAAAATATATTTAGTAACCATTATTGTACACGTAAGTATATAAATATGAAATAAAATATACACGTAAGTTTGTAAACAAACAAAATTAAAAAAAAAAATTACAAATATTAATGAATGTACTTTGGAAAACTTCAAAAGTTTTCCTTAAATTAGTCATCAATACAACCAAAACATACATTTAAGACATATACATATGTACCTGTATTGAAGAGTGTGGAAAATCTAATGGTGTTGATTAATTACTCAAACATTTGAAAAAAAAAATTTTCATTTTAATATAAAAAATATCTTCGTCTTTGTTCTTTTCGTTTTCTTTCTTTTTGTTTTAATTTTTGTTTGTATTTCGTTGGTATTATTATTTTCTGTACTTCCGTCTGCTCTTCTTCCTGCACTAATTTTTCTTCAACTTCCATTTGCTTCTCATTAACCTCGTTTCCCTTTTCTTGTTCTTCTTTACATGTTTCTTGTTTTTGTTGTTTTTCTTTTTCAATTCTTATGTCATCCTGAGTTTTATAAAAACCATGAAGGGATAATTTTATTAAATAATTTCTCAATGAATGCAATACATATAAATTACTAATCACTTTGGTTAATAAATAATTATCAATGCATTGAAGAAGGACTACATAAACACCATATCCTCTTATTAAATGCAATACAAATAATTGCAATAAAATTGAATTAAAATTTTTCGTTTCGTATGCAATTGTTGAAATTATAAAAAATTTAAATAATCCTCGAAAAAATAAACGTAATGTATGTATCGCCCATGGTAATATACCCAATGATGCAAATTGAAATTTTTCCTTAAAATGATCTCCTATAATAGCTGATATACTAAAGGCTAATACTTCTATAAATAAATATCCTGGATAAGAAATATAAATAAATGATTTTGATTCTCTTGAAAAACTTAACCATGTAATTGCTGTCCATTTTCGTTCTAAATTAACGTCAATATCGACTGCGTTTAAAAATAATATCGCTTGATAATAAATAAAACTGAATATCAGCATTAGTAAATCTTGGATTTTAATTTCAATTCGTATGAAGCCAAGAAAATACAGATATGTGGTGTTTATAATCCACATATTTATTAAATGCATATCTTTTTTTTTGGGGTTTTCACTAAAAATGAAAACTAATATTTGTTTTTTAATTTTTCGAAAAACAAAAGAAAAATATGAAATTTGAATTTTCGGAAAATATTAAAATGAAAGCTTAGATACACACTTACATATATATGTACTTAAGTATGTATGTAATAGATAAAACCAAAAATTATAATTTCATTTTTTTAATTAGTTTTTCACAAATACTTACACATATAACTATGTACATATGTACATACGTTTATATTGAAAATCACAGTGGTTTAATATGATTTTATTAATTCAGAAATAAAGAAGTTTTGTACATTCTTTTATTTGAATAAACAACCAGATTATTGGCATTTTGACATACATACATACATATCATGTAAAGGCACATTACATGGCACACTAAGTTATGAACGTTTTTTCACAGTCAACTGTGACACTGACAGGGAATTAAATCCAAAATTTATTCATAATCATATTTAAGCATCTTAAATCTAGAAATATCGAAGTAAGTAATGACTTTCGAAAAACGATCGTTAATCATAAAGATATTAACATACATACATATGTATTTGCATATGTACATATTTGATATAAAATTATAAAGTATGCCCTGTATGTATGTACACATGCACGTATGTTTGTACATCTTGCAATAGGTAGATACATTACATATGTATGTACATATGTAAGTATGAATAATTAGAAAAAAACTAAATGATAAATTTTATTTATACATATGTACATATTTTGATAAGTGTACAATTACATTACAAGTAATAACAACACTGTTTCTGATAATGTCAAATAATGGCCGACTATTATTTCCGTATAAGATACTGGGTATCACATATATATATGTACATATGTATGTATGTATGTACATAATATGTAATATAATATTGATATTTTTAAAAAAATATTAAACATAAATTCATATTTTAAATAATATAATATCCGCATTCGTACTTAAAATATATACTATGTACATACTTACATATATACAATGTTTTTGATTACATATGATTATATAATATAAACATTAAAGTACAAGCAAACATACTTATTGTGTTGGTGTACATTTAATATGTCGACCTCTAATATCCACATCACAATATTATCAATAGAAATATGTATGTGCATAAATATACAATATAATGTTTGTATCAGGATATTAATGTAGATACATAAAAATAAGTACTACGTACGTACATTGAATATATGTATGTATAAATGTAGTACGTTAGTTTTGACGAAGATTAATGGTCTTTATAACAACCTTTTAGTGTATTGATGATAGTGCACAGATTTTATTTAGTTGCCGAGTATATTCTTTGTAAAAAATAAATAAACGAATAGCAACTACTTGCATTGTTGTCTACACTATATAAGGACCATTATAATATGATGATGTTGAGATTTAGATACTTAATAAAAAAAAAAACAAAAAATAATAATAGCAATAAAAATAACTCACATGTGTAGGATGTACATAAATTTATGTACATACTTTGAAATAAATCAAAGGATTTCTGAAAAGAAAAATAAGGAAAAACTACAATATTTTATTATTATACTTTATGATGTTTAGTTTATAAGGAAAATGAATTGAAAATAGAAGACTGCTATATATACTTATCTAAAAAATGAAATTTAATTTAAACTTTATACTGGATATTTTTTAGACAACACAAATAAATTACATTTTTTTCTTTTTTTTTTTTAAATTTTCTATAAATATATAAAATTGATTAAAATAATTTATGGTTTCTAAAACATTTAAATTCATTAAAATTTTTATAGAAATAAATTATGCAATAAGAAGGATAAACCACTATGAATGAACACAATTGAAATTCAATTATGTGGCCTTAGTTAGATATTTTCATTTTAATAAAAATATCTAATTGTGTTTATCTATTGTCTAAAAATGTAGGTCATCCATCCATGTTAGATTACAAATATTTTTTTTTTTTCCAAAATTCAAAATTTCATTTTTCAATATTCGGTAGGTATCTGTTTTACGATGTAATTTAATTTCTTTTTAAAACTTTTAAAATGTACTTTTCATTAATACCAGCAGAACTTTAATTGCGTAATAACTTTAAAAACTACTAACTAAAAACACATTTTGTTAAAAACTTTTTCCGACTTAAAAGTTCATAATATTGCACAGCATTTTCAATTCTTTTTTTTTCTATTCTCTATCTATTTAATGGCTTTTTTTATATTCTTTATGTACATGTACATACATATATATGTACTATACAGAAACCCATTTGTATGTATCTACATATACGATATGTATTTTGAATAATGTATATAATAAATATACATATTTCCTTTCATGTATGTATATGAAATTTTGTTTGTATTTTTTTGTGTTGTGTTAGGAGTAAAGAAAATAAGAAAATCTTTTAAATAAATTTTCTGTTCTCAACTTTTCTTATTACATATAATAAATTTCTGTTTTTATCATTACGTTTACGACACACAAATTTAATGCAATTATTTATGAAGTAAACCATTTTAAAAGGATGTACATTCATAAAAAGAAAATTTAGTGATAGTTTTAATTGAATTTTAATTAAAAGCGTACTGAAACTGAAAACTACAAAATTAAAATTTTATAAATGTACAAAAAAAAAAAAAAAAAAAAAAAACACAAAACAAGAAAAAGAAAATAGTGAAGAAAAACAGTTAAATCGAACAAATAAAAATTGTCTTGGGTTAATCGATAAAAAAAAAATGATTACAGGAATTAAAAATAATTTCTTTGTATGTGTATTCTAGTTTGTACTATTTTATTTCGATGGATTTTCTTTTTCTCAACAAAACCAATTTATTTATTCTTTAGCTTTTTATTTTGATTATTATCTGTTAACATACTTACATAAATGTTGTAATTTTTAGTTGATACGAATTTTTATTTGATTTTCAAAATGAAATGCAAGAAAAAAAAACAACAAAAAATGCTGACAAAAGGGAAAATTTTTAAAATAAAATTAAAAAAAAAAAAAAAACGAAAAAAAAAAATCTGTACAAAGTTATAAAAGTTATTTTTAAGCTTTTTAAAATTTACAATGAGAAAAAAAAATTTTTTTTTAATGTTTATTTTACTTTTTAATGAAATTTTATTTGACAGCAGTAAAATGAAAACGAATGAAAAAAAAAAAATAATGTAGTGTAATAATAAATTGTAACAAGAAAAAAAAAACAAAGAAAATTATTTTAAAAAGAAAAACGAAAGAATAAGAGGAAAACATGATAACTTTTAGTTTACATTACATTTAAAAACAATAAATGTCAGATTAAATTGTATTTGAGTGCAGTAAAAATTCTAAAAAAAAAAAAAAAAAATAGAAACATTATGTGAACTGCATTGATGTTAATGTGAAAAAATGTCAACATATAAAAAAAAAATTTTTTTTTTATAAACATTAAAAAATACATAAGTATATAAAAAAACAATTGAAAAATGAACAAAAACAAAATCAAAAAGCGCTGACTATAATAAAATTAGAAAATTCTTTAAATTGAGCAAAAAAACAATTGATGTGTGAAAAATCAGTACAAACATGAAATACAAAAAAAAAAAAATCGTAATTTCAGATTTAATTTTTGACTAAGAAAATTTCACAGTATTTCATGAAAATCTACATAAAAAATAAAAGTCATTTTTTCTTTTAGAAGCTGCTTTATATGAAAGAAATAATATGATATTGTCAATAAATTTACATATAAACATACATGCATCACACATGACAAGTACAAGTAAAGGACCTATCAAGGATATGTGGTTCTACTTTTACAAAAGTCAAAAAGATGTTATTATTTTTATATTTAGATGAGATATTTAATTTTTTTTTTTTTATTGGAAAATTCTATCGATAAAGTAAAAATTTGAATTTGAATTAAATAAAAAATTCGATTTGTAAAATAAAAATTCCACAATATAAGCTATTTGTTATTTTAGATTGTTTAAATTTTAAAATAGAATATCTTTTTACGATGACTAGGATTTTTAGCAATATTCTTTAGTTTTGTATATTGAACTGTATTGATTGAAAATTTCTCACTGTAACGATGATAAACATAAATTTATTAATACATATCTATATGATATACAAATTTTATATTAAAGTTTTTTTTTGTAAAGCAAATTTCACTTTAAAATAAGTTCCTAAAATTTTTTTCTAAGTAATCATGAATTATGATTATGAGTTTGATAGTTTAAAAATTTTCAATATGTTACTTTATGCGGATACATTATGTATGTATGTACATTTTAAGTAAAATTTCAGATTTGTTTTCATAATGTACAGCTGATTAAGGAACAATCACTTATCATATACATAGTCTACAATAAAGCATGTTATGATAAATATTTTTTTGTCAAAAACGATTTTAATATGTAATGTAATATATGTAAAAACATATGACAATGTGTTTATTTATATGTATATGTATGTAATATATCTTCTAAAGTAGCTTTTTTAAAACATGTGTACATATGTGTACATCATCATGCGTGTACATACTCATGTATAACTCAGGCGTATAACTTTTTTTTTTTGTCAGTTATTATTATCTTCTTGTGTTATATTAGTATTTTTTTTTATGAATGTGTATGATCCCTTCAAAATATTTCTTGTTTCATAAATCACAGAAGACATATTATATGATAAACAGAAAAATAAAAGTACATAATTTTAGACAATATGAGAATTTTACGCACACATACATATAGAGATATATTACATATGCATAATACGTACATACATATATACATATATACGCATATCATGTGCGTGAATATGTATGCACGCGTGTATATGTAAACACATGCTTGTTTACATTTACGCAAAGTGTTTTCAAAAAATTTATTATCATACATTTTCTTTAACTTACAAATGTACGTACAATGTACATAATTTCCTGTTTATCTTTCTATTGTTATTGTCGTTTATTTCACACGCTTGTTTCACATTTCTGAAAAGATTAAAAAAAAAAATAATAATAATAATAACGTAAAGAAGAAAAATTTTCTTCAATTTTTTTAAATAAAAATTTATGAGAATTTTGTTATTTTCGCTTTGTAACATTAAAAGAAAAATGAGATCAATTTAAATGTTTTCAAACAATTTTCATTTTTTTTAAAATCTATATCTAACTCAAGTGATTTTTATTTCTTTCTTGAAAATAAAAGAATTTTGTTTTCTCTCAACGGTGTTTGTTGAATTTTAAATTACCTTCGAGATAACAAAAAATCATTTAAATTAAAATGATATCAAATGACATTATCAATTGTTATTAAATTTAATTTTGGTTTGAATTTTCATTAAATTTCCTTTTTTTTTTCATTTTCGAAATAAGTTTTAAAATATTTTAGGATTTTTTTCCATTTTTTGTTTGTTTGTTTGTAATCTCTTCTGAAAAGAAAAAAATTCAGAAATAGATTCATGATGATTTTGAATTACATAATGTGTATACATTATTTTTCATTTTGAAATTGATTAATTATATCAATAATGCATGTGTATAAGAGAATGCAGTAAATAAATTTAATGCATATGTACATCAACGATATTGATAAATGAATTTTATCATATTTTTTGTATAACATTTTGTTTTTTGTCATATCTTTTACATTTTTATATTTGAAAAATATAATCTGACACAGATGTAGATGACATGTATAAAACTATGAAATTTTGAAATTAATTAAAATAGAAAATGATACAAAAGTGAAAATTTCTTTTATTGTAATTTTGTTAACATGATGATTTATTATTTAATTTTTAATTTTTAATTTTTTTTTTTTTTCATTACAAACAATACCATATGAGGATAAAAGAAATATTTAATACAATTTTGAACGCAAAATGTATCATTATAATTACACAATAATTTTTGTTTTAAAGGTCCTTAATTTTTTGTGTTTTATTTGAGAAAACCAAAATTAACAAATTGAATTTCAATTCGTTATAACTTTTGTTTTTTTTTTGTTTTGTATTACCAAATACCATTGTGTATAAAATACCATCCATACGTAAATTAAATGTTGGATAATTATTATTTTATATTTATCTATTCAAGGTTTAATAATTCAAATAAATTTTGTATCAATATAAGTATACTTGTAATACATTGAATAACAATTTTCGTTCATTTATCAATAAAATATATATTGCACATAAAATATAAATGTATGTGAGTATCATTACATAAATATTCAAATATTTTATGACTGTACATAGGATATAATCTATGCATTTATTTGCCAAAATCTCAAATATACGTCAATTTCAGACATTTCCTTACATACATATTATGTAAAATATACATACTTATATTGATATTTTTGATATTTTCAAAATTTTATCTACATAGATGCATACATTTGCCAAAATATATGCTATAGAATACTTATAGTGAGTATATGATAGGTATGAATTTGGATACACACTATATGTGTGCATATGAATTACAATTATTTGTGATTGGATAACAAATATTCAAATATGTAATGCAAAATTTCTATGTGTATGTGTATGTTAAATCAATATTATGCAAAGTAGTAGAGCAAACAAAATTTTTGATATATTTCATACGTATACACTATTATAAATGATCTTATAGCAAATATGTACAGACATTCATATGTACATACCACTTGATACATATACATACATATAACTCATAATATATGATTGTGTAGTCAGTCAGTCGCCTATTTAATACGTATAAATGATACAAAATTTTAATATTAATTTATGTTAGAAAATTATGCATTATCTGTCTCTAAGGTTTCAATTAAAAAAAAAAAAAAAATCCTTTTTTCAATTTTCATTTTAAAATTTATCATAGAAATTCCATTTAGTTGCCATGAACATATGAAAATCTCAAATAAATTATTCAAATTCAATGGATTTTAATTATATTTTATAAAATTATTTTTATTATTTCAAAAACTTTATAATATAAATAACATCAAATTAATAATTAATATCTCATCAAAAAATATTGTATAAATTTTTTATGTTTCAGGAATTATGACATTATACGTGTTTATATTTTTTGTGTTTTATTTTGTTGAATAAGGAAAACAAAATTGGGGTGTATACATTGATTTGAAAAGTCGATTTTTTTTTTAAATATGATACTTAAAAAATTTATTATTTATTTATGTTTTTTTTTTGAAGTAATTGCTTTTTTATTTGATGAATTTTAGTGAGATTTCATATTAAATACAATTTCAAAATATGTATGTGTGTATTTACATAAATACGTTTGTACACATTTAACTGTGTATAAGTAATAAATTAAACTAAGTATTTCGTTGTATTATTTTATGTAATTGCATAATATGAAAAAAAAAGTTCAAAGTAAAATATCGCATACATCACATATATTATTTTCAAAATAAATGTTCATTTTATTATTATTTTTTTTTCTTTTTACTTTATGTTTTAGAACAATGAAAGTTGCACAAATATGCACATGAACATTATTCTATCCCATACACAAACATAGATTTCTGTCTTCCTTTTTAACTTTTACGTGTATAACTTATATGTGTTTAGATAAATTTTACTCAAAATTGATTTTTTGTTTTTTTTTCTGAGAAATAATTTCAAATGAAAATTAAAGGAAAATTTTATATCACAAAGAAATACATAAATTTTCTTAGTTAGTCGTTTTAAAAGCCAATAAGAGAAAATTTTCTTTTCTTTTGAATTATTTAGTTTCCTTTTTATTTTACTTATAATAAATTTCCTAGTTTTTATTATTATTTTTGTGATATTCTGATACGAAACTTTTCCATTATATACGTATATAAAATTCTATGTACATAAAAATTATCATTATTAATAAATGCATTTTTTAATTTTTCATAAAGATTTAAACCTTTTTTTTTTTTGTTAAAACTGGATACATGTTGTTCGTATACGATAATGTCCATTTATTTGTTGTTAAAATTTCATGTCTTATTTTTGAAACAACAATGATGTCATCATCGATATTCCATACTATTTTAAAATATTCTTTTAAATGATATGGTTTTGTTTTTTGTTTTTCACAAAGTAAATAAAGTAATTAATTTGATTCAAAAGTGATTACATTTTTTTTATTTAATCCCATTACTTTGTTATGATTAAATTGCATAGTAACAGTATATCAAACTGGAAAATTTAAAAGGAACTTGAAAATACTGTGAGGTTTTTTTATGTATACGATAATATTTGTAATAAAGGAAAAAAAAAACTGTAAAAAATTTTAATTCAAAATAAAGACTGCCATTAGCACGTGTCAGATTAATATCACAGTATTATCGCATAATACAACATTTACATGCAATTCACAAGGGAAAATGAATAAAGCTATTTTATATTCTATGTATGTATTATACGGTAATAATTAAGCTGTATTTCATAAACTGTCATGTTACGTTTTTTTTTGTGTACAGGAATGTTCATATAAAAATAATCATTTGGTGAAAATGATAATTAAAAATTTCAATTTTCTTTGGTGGTTGGCCATGTGACCTAGAAAAATAAAACCCTCTATGATACATATATGCAGGTTTTTTTTTTTTTTATTATTTTTTTTGTTTTTTAATTATGTAAAAATGTTTACCACAAAAAATCTTGGGAAAATTTTAGTGACATTTTTACATGATTATCATACATATGTATAAAATTTATGAACAGAGTAATACATTTTTCTCTTGCAATAGAATATTTTAATTTTATTCGAATATTACGTATTCTGATTTTTCTTACAATATAGCATAATGTCTCATTATAAAGTTTATATTTAAAATAATATTTTTATCATTCATTGTTAGAATTATCTCAATTCATTTTATTGCCATTAAATAAAAAACGAATTTTTTTTAGAAAAAAAAATTTTTTTTCAAAAAAAAATTCGTTTTAATAATAACATGATACAACCAAAATTTTCGCTTTATTTTCTTTTAAACAATATTTATGTTGAATATTTTGTATGTACAAAAATATCAAAAAAAAAAAAAGTTTCTTTATTTACAAATATTTTATCTGCAACACAAATCAAATGACTATACAAGTATTTATTTAAATTTTTCTTGTTTAAAATTTCTCAAAATATATTTTAAAAAAAAATTTTTTTTTTTTTATATAAGATAACTTGACTATCGATTCTGGAAAAATTTTAAAATATGTACCATACCTGTACGTATTTTTTTTTTTTTTACAAAACCCTTTGCATAAGAAAAAGTTTACATGTACAAAAATAAACAAAACTTACACATACATACATACGATACATGTGTACCTTAGATTTTATATTCATTATTTTTTGTTTTATTTTTTATTTTTTTATTTATGTTCAGTATCAGTATAGTGTACTTGAAGATTATTTGAACACAATTCAAAAGATGAGGTGATTTTAAATATAATGCACTCTTTTGTACTACATAGTATAAAAGTTTTCTTGAATATTAAAAATAAAAAATAAAATAAATAAATAAAATAAAGATAAAATAAAAAGCAAATTTTCGAAAATTAAATCTTACTTTGGTTCATAAAATTTCGAATAAAAGAAGAAAAAGATATAAAAAAAAAATAAAAATTATAAGAAAGTGCACTATGCATACCACATACATATATAGAAGTAGAGCTATGTTTACTGGTTTCTTTTTATCATAGATAAAATAAATGTTTTTTTTTTTTTTCTTTTATATTATTTTGTTTTTATTTTAGTACAGTTTATAAATTCTTATTTTATTGGACAAAATATTTTATTTTGTCTTTTTTGTAGAAAAAATTACGTACAAAAATAAAGGGAAAAATGAGCAAAAGTCAAATGATAAAACTTTGATATTGTAAAACAGAAATAAAATAAAAATGAATAGAATTTTTCTTTTTTGTAAAATAAAATAAAAAAAACGTTTGGACAAAATGTAATTCATTGACTTTTCATGACTGTAAACTTTGAAACTTAATTTTGAACTTTTGTATTTTTAATAACGAGTATTTTTTTATTATTATTATTTTTTTTTTTTACGAAAGAAAAAGTTTTGATTTTTTTTTTTTTTTTTTGTATTAATTTAATTTTTATTTTAATTTATTCAAAACTAAGTAAAATAATTTATTAATTTGTCATTTAAATTGATTTTTTAAAAAAAATCAAAGATTTAAAAAAAAATTTTTTTCTTATTTTTATTTATATTTTGTTATTGTTGTAATGTTACACACTCAAAATATCTATTTTTTGCTGTTTTGAACAATTTACAATTAATATAAAATAATTTAATTGTAATAAAAAGTTTACAGACGTTTGGTCATTTTGAACAAAAAGTGTACAAAAATTATAAGATTTTCTTTTTATTTCAGTAAAATTTTATATAATAAAACTTTATATTGATAACATATCATAATTATTATCTATCATATTTGTAAATTGATTGATGAATATTTACATATTTATATGTTTCCATGACGATTTAGTCATTCATACGCATTTTCATTAAAATTTTTCTTACTAACAGATAAAATTTTCTTTGTTCTATTTTCTACAGATATCGTAATACAACTGAATGGAAAATAAGCAGAAATCTAGAATTTTCTTTTTAAAAAACTTAAAATCAGTATTAAAATTATTCATCATATTTTTTTTTTTTTTTTTTTTGGTTTATTCTCTTTTTTAATGTTACTTTAGATTTTAATTTTGCTACGTACATTTTTTTTTTTTCATTTTTATTATGTTTATAAATTGCTATTTACTAAAGTAGACTTTAATTATTTTGATTGTATTTATGTTTCTAAATTAAAACTGTATGTGTTGTACAGTAAATACTCGTATATATGTATGTAAATAAATATGTATATTCAGTAATTGTTTGCTCATCATTATTATCTTCTTTTATATTTCATAATAATTAGGCAAAAAATATGTATCCTGTCATTAGCAAAGATAATATAGAAAAAAAAATATTTTTTTTCAAACCCCTAAGACTGTTAGCAATTATGTAAAAAAGTAATTGCGTATCTTTTATATTAAAAATAAAAATAAAAAATTAAAAAATAAAAACACAAAGAAAAACTAAATAAAAAATAAAATTTTTGATTATATTATACGCTTTTAAATGAAAGATGATAAAAATAATTATTATATACCTATATATATACGTATGTACATAACGTAACGTATAAATATGTTTTAATGAATTTTTTATTATACATTTAATTTTTGGTATAATTTGATTACTAGAAATTATTGATGCTTATCGTAATACTACCAACAAAAATCATTTTGTCACGCCTTTCAATATGTTTATCATAATTTTAATTATTATTTAAGTAAACATAATTTACAAATTATCATTTTTATCTTATTTACAAAAAATACTTGTGAAAAATTATTTTTAATTTTTATAAAAAATTTATTTATATTTAATTAATATTTTATTACCATGACAAAATAATAATTCATTTGCATATTTAACAAATTTTAGAAAATTGTACGTTCAATGTGTTTATGATGAGAATGTATCTCTTTGTATTATTTGTAATTTTATATTTTTCGAAGAAAATTTTCAATTTTGTAGAAAATTGTGTAGATGTTACATAACGTTATAAACATAACTCGTGGCAATTTTAATGACAATATGTCATTATCAAACTTTTAATAATTTTAATTTATGGTTTTCTTTTTACACATGAAAATCTTTAATAATTGTGCTCTAACAAATATAAGAAAATTTTAAAACTATGATCAAATGATTTATTATTACATATAAATTGCAAAGGATAATAGCATTAAATTTGAATAAATTTAATAAAAGATATTTTTAATGAAAATGTAACAATGTAAGTATTTAATGTTACTTTAGAGACAAAAAAAAAATTAAAATTTGTTTTAATTTTTAAATCTAGTTTGTAACTTTTCTTTTGTTTTCCAATAAGAATAAATCATAAAGTCCTTTAACAACGAATAATTAATTAACTAAAAATAAAAAAAATATAAGGAAAAAATTGAGGAAAATTAATTAACTTAAAAATAATAATTTAGATAATTATTCAGTAATTCAAAATATTATTAATTAATCCTTTTTAACGTATTGTACGTGTACATCATACAAATACATACTATGTATGTACGTAAAAGATTCTATTTTGGAAAAAAGACATAAAATAAATACAGTTTATCTAAAAGAATTACATACATAAAGTTTTCTTAAGATATTCATGGACATGTATAAGCCATGAGTGAATAATTATAATTCAACATTTTCGAAGTTTATATGAAAAGTTTGTTGAAAAAAAAAAAATCCATTTATAAAAATTATAAAAATTGTATACAACTTCATACATAATCAAATGTGAAAGTTTTTCTATTGAACATAAAGGGTATATACATTTTCTTTATTGTTTTGATTTTTATTGTTTTTCTTTTTTTTCCCCCTATTATTCCTATGTTTTTTACATTAAATCATTGTAAAGTATAATATATTTCTTTCGTCTTATTTTATTTACTCTTTCAAATTACAATAAAATCAATAAATTAAGTTGTAAGAAATGTCAAAACAGGTCAGAGTTCAAAGGAACATATTTAATGTATGAGTACAAGATATGTACATACTATATGTATGTATGTTATGTATGTATACACATTGTGAGTCTTCAATACAAATGTAGAATATTTAAAAAAAAATTTTTTTATTTTTTGAAAAAAGAAACTAAAAAGAATAAAATTTATATTCAGCATAAATCAATCATTTGCAAAAATCAAAAATTGATTTGACCTACTTATAATGTATGTTTTGAAAACAATTAGTTTTTCATTTTTTTTTTTTTTTTAAATAATAAAAAGAATAAAATCTGTTTAAGTATTCAAAAAACAAAAGAAGAAAAATTCAAATTAAGAAGAAACATGAAAATTACAATTTAAATTTTTGAATACTCTGCCTACAATAAACTGACATTACGAATTTTTATTGTTAAGATAAATTTTAATTCAAATTGAGTTTTTACTTAAAACCCAAAAATTTACATACACAATGTACATTTTTGAATATTTTTTTTATTATGTATTTTAAAAAATAAACAAAATTAAATGTTATAAAATAAAATTGTGTATAAAATCAATGGTAAAAGTGGTTAAAATTTTATTTGATAACGATTAAAAAATTTTTTTCGTTCTCATTTTATCAATTTGTGTCGTACTACTAAAAAAAAATGTATCTTTTCCTTAGTTTTTTAACTATTATTTTTAATGATTCTTCTGTAGACACTTGAATATGTAGTAGAATATATAATACTTGAATGTATAAGTCAATATGTTGTATGCATATTTCAATTGTGTGGTTTTCAATTAAAATTTGAACTTCTGTAATTGAAATTATTTTTTTTTTTTTAAGAATATCGATCACAATATACTTTTTATCATGTCCAATTAGTTTTATTAAATGTTGACTTGCTATAACTGTTAACAGAATAAATTGAAGATTACAATAATACAAGAAGAGATTTTTATGTTCATACATACATACATACATATGTGTATAAAAGGAATGGAATTCTATTGTTGAATGTCTTGTGAATTTATATTGAATTTTCAATAAATTTTAAAATTGATTATCAAAACGAAAAAATAAATTGTAATCAGACAAGGGAAGTAAATTTTTTGAATTCAATTAAACTAATTTTATGTTATATTATTCATTCTTTTGAATAGAATATTTGAAAAATGAAAAGTTTTTGCTTTTTGTTTTTTTTTTTATTTATTTTTTTTTTGTGAATATTGGAAAATCATTCTTATTTTCTCAGATATAATGATATTAAATATTTTTGAGATCAATTTTCCTAATGAAATTTATTATTAAAAGAAGAAAATATGAGATAAAAAAAAAAAGAATGATGAATGATCAATCATCCTATTTGTATATATATGTAATAGATTAGGTATTTTATACACATGATAATTGTATGTACGTGATGTATAGTTGCAATTACATAAATTTGAGAGAATATAAAGGATGTTCCACAATAAATGTCATAGAGTTCATTTTTTTTCGAAAACTGAAAGTTTATAATATGTAAAGTAAATGAAATTATAAAATAAACAATATTTTTTTGAACTGCCTTGTGTATCCAATTAATATTTTCTGTAAAACAAGACCTTGGTCTTTTCAAAACTTAAATATGTTAAAAATCAAATAAGAATGATTGAAGGCAATTAATATATGACTTTACACGTTTACAAATTTTCAATTTACGGTATTTTATGTCTATATGTTATGACTGTAGATCGACTAGATTTCAGAGGGAAAACAGAACAAATTTTTGCTTGAAATCGTCCAGAAAAATAAGCTCTATGACATTTATTTTGAAACATCCTACAAAAGTTTGTGAATATTATTTAAATATATAGGCAAAAAAAAATTCTTATGTATTCTACAAATTTATTCTGATACATTCATTAATCTTTTCCTTTCTATTTCATTTCATAAAATGTCTTTATAAATACGGTCACATTTGTATCACGTAGTCATAAAAGTTCCAACATATTCATATTGAAAAATTCACAAAAATAGAAAATAATAAAAGAAGGAATGTAAACCTTTCTTTTTGTCCTTTAATTAAAATGTATTAAATGTAATCAAATAAATCAGCATCTAACACATAACAAAAAATAAAGTATTGATTAATACAAAAAATTGCATACGTATGAAAATATGACTATGAAAGAAAAATGTTTGAATTTAAATTTTCTGCTTAATTAAATAAAGCAGACAAATTTAATAAAGTTTTTAAAAATATTTTAATTTTATGCGTATTGACCAAGGACATCATCTATGATTAAATTCTATTACATGTTTTAAAGTGTTATTTTTTGTGAATTTCCTCTATAAGCTAAAACAAAAGAAATAATATTAATTTTTTTTTCTTTTCTACATTTTATGACATGAAAATATTTCCAATTATACCCAAATATAAAGTTTGAAATTTTATACAAAAAGAAATGACAAAAATCAGCCTAAAGGTTTATTCAAATATATTTTTTTTAGCATTTCTTTCAATTATCAATTTTTTACACTGTATGATTTTATTTTGTTCTTTTATCAATATTTTTCTATACTAGATTTATGGCCGTTTTATACATATTTTCATAATACATACATAGTGTATATATGTCTGTATAAAAGAATTTATTTTATTTGTTGCAAATGGCAATATTAACATGTATTTTCAATTTGGTATTGAAGATGAAATCACAACGAAATGATAGAAAAAGAAAAATGGTTTTATATTTCTCAAACAAAAAATAAAAAAATAAAAGAAAAGGAAAAGTAGGAAAACTCAAATAAAATGCTGAACAAAAAATAATGCCTTTAATACGAATATTTATATAATGAATTTTCTTACCCTACTTACTTTTTCTTCTTTTTTTTTTTTTTGACTCAATTGATAGGAAAAGAAACGTTCATTTCCTGATAATTTAAAGTATAAAAATTTAATTTATAGAGCCCTTTTAGAAAATTTATAATCTTAAAATAGTCTCATAAATGGCATATAAAATTTTATAAAGAAAATGACAATAAAATTTCTAAATATCAAAAACCATTATTTTTGGTGTTTTTTTCATTCTAAATATTACAATAAGAGCTTCAATATCTTTAAATACTTATGCCTAAAATTTAAATTGAGAAAGGAATTTATCTTTTATTTTTCGCTAAAAACCCTTTTAATAAATTCATTTAAATATATTAATTTTACAAAAGTAAAAGGAAACAAACAGAAATATTTTATTAAAAGAATTTCATTTATTATTATTTTTTTTTTAATGAAATTAATTTTTCATAATTTGCATAATTTTTTTTCCATTTGTTATTAATTCATCCTTTTATTAAAATTCATGAATTTCACTTATTTTATTTAAATATAAGAAAATATATAATTTCATTTAACTAATAATTTGCTTAATTTTATTTTCTATTATGCATGTAGTAAGTATTGTTAAAATGACTATGAGCAAACTATAAGTTTTACTTTTATTTCATATATTCGTGCATACATACGTAATGTAATACGTGTACATACACACATACATTAATGAATTTCTGTAATAATTTAATTTTATTCTAACAACATTACGTAATTTTTTTTTCAAACATAAAATATGTAGTATCTCAGAATTTGTTGTAATTCATTTATAAATTAAATTTTTTTTTTTTTTTTTACTATAGTGTAGTATTTCTTTGAATGCTAGTATTTAAATATGAAAACGTAATTAAAAATTAAATTAAAGTAATAAAACATATCATTGATATGTTGATTACTACGTTAAAGTAAAATGTTTGAAAATACATATGCGTCTATGTATTCATTTTTAAATACGTTATCATTGTAATTAAAATAGCTATTAAAAGTTGTATTTTTTTTTGACACTCCTGAATTCGTTATACTTCATTATATAGTGACTGTATTTTGTTCACTATAATTATATGCAGTTGTGGTCTAATGGAAACCGTGATATAATTCTACATCACTGTATATTTCAATATTCATCTAATTTTGTATGAATTTGAAGAAAATTTAAAATAATCAAAACTTTAATATAATACACACAAACTGTGATTGTAAACACTATATCACGTATACACATCACGTACTCGTATAAGAGAATTTTTTGATAATCGATGTAGTAATTTACTTATTTTCACATGGAGTAGTGATAAATACAAAAATTTTTACTAGGTAAAATCTGATGTAATAGAATGTACATATTATATAAATGAAAATTTAACACAGAATTTTCAATAATTAAATTTGTATACCCTTCCAGAACATATTAAAATTCATTGTTATTATTATTATTTTATACAGATGCCACACATGTTTTATATAAAGGAACTCTATTAAAATTTTTTCGTAATTTAACTGTCAGACACAATACATGTTACTAAGAAATAAAATAATTTTGAAAGAATTTTGAAAATTGTTTACAAAACCCTTTTTATAATCTCCGTTGATTCATTTTTCTAGTTTACCAAAATAAGGTTTCTCAGAGAAAATTTATATAACGATATTATAAATAAATCTACAAAATATACAATTTGTGTACAAGTACATCCATACATACATACATACGTAAGCATTTGTACTGTATACAATATTCTGTGCACATATATAAATGCCTAGACATTACTTTTCATAATTAATTAAAAGGCTTACTTTCCTTATTCTATAATATTACCTGGTATAGCATAACGGCAGTACGATAATACATACTTGCCGTATTATATCAACCTTTTTCTTTTTTATATAATCCTTATATAAAACTCCTTGAAAAAGAAAATGTCTTTTTTCCATATTCTTTTTTTTTTTTTTTTTTAATATAGAAAAATTAAAAAAGGGCGGATAGCAAAAAAAAACAAAAAAAAAAAATTATTTTATAATGTAATCAACTTTACCTTAGATTATATTATTACAGTTTAAAAATTTTCTACTCCAAGTTATAAATACATATACGCATACACTCATTTTAATCCCATTACATTTCTTGCAAATTAAGCAATGATAAATTTTTAACAGTGTAAAAGATAATGTTGTCTGTACATACATACCGTACCATTCAAAATTATGCGTTACATTTTATTGAAAAATTTTAAAGATAAAAGTAGTTGAAAAACAAAGAAAATATTCTTCTTTAGAAAACTTTATGTAAAGAAATATTTACGTGTTACGTGTAAACATATTTCTTAATTTATACATACATACACGTGTATACACGTTGAAGTTTTGAAGTGAAAAAATGTTTAATGAAAATTCTTTTTAACATTATATATGTTATTAGCTTTATTAATTTTGATTTTTTTCTTTTTTGGATCATTTCTGGAATTTAAGCAGATTTTAACAATTATTATTATTATATATACTGGAATTTCATTATGATGTACACGTTGAAGAATAGATAGATAAAGGATATAGTATTTGTTGTTGTTACTGGTTTTTCTTTTCACTTTGTATTATTAAAATAATTTTGGTTGTTTTTTGCTTGTCTTTTTAAATTTAATATATATATATATATTTTTTTTTTTGTTAAAGAAGGAATTAAATTAAAAATCCAGGTTACATTCAAATTACATAACTAGAATTTTTTTCATCATTATAGACTTATCAAAATTTTATTGTATGGTATAATAAATTTAATTATTTGAAAATAATATAAACAAACAAGTTCATTTATCACACAAATAGAATAAATTGATGGTTTTACAGATACATATATAACTTTGGTTTACCTTATGAATTATAATTTTTTCATTTAATTTAAATTTTATTCTAAATTAAATTCAATTTTCTGAACATTCATTTATAGTTTTTTTTATGTGTGATTTTGTTTTTCATCCAAAAAAATTTTATTAATCAAAATATTTTCTTTTTTAAACATAATTTTATTTTATATATAATATACATACATATATTTTCGGTATGATGAATTCAAATGAAAAATGTAAGAAATTCATATACATATGAAAATCAGTATGTATGTGTAAATGCAACTAGGTTAACAACATTGCAATTTATTCTCCAAGGTAAATTAAAGAAATCATGCGTTTATTTTTTAGTTACATACGTAAAATTGCATCTATACATTTCTTTATATATGTATATTATATGCAATTACATAAAAATATGATATTTTTATGCAGATTTTATTTTCATTTGCACTTTGTATAAGATCACGTAATGCGTTTATTTCTCATAGGAATATGCATATTACATATGTATGTATACATGTATGTGCCTTTTACATATAAATTACATGATTTATATTTTTTGTATTAAAAATTCTCAAAAATAAAAAATAAAAAATAAAAATAAATAAAAGAAATTAGAATAAATTTATATGTATTGAGGTAAAATATACATTTCTATGTACAAATGTAGTTTTGTATGTATACTTAAGAAAAATTAGAAAATGTAATGCTGTTAAGGGAGTATATTAGGAAAAGATAGAAAATTTTAGGAGAATTTCGGTTAAATTAAAATTGATATTGTTTAAATTATATATGTGAAAGAAAAAAAAAAAAATTAATTTTGTGAAAAATATAAAGTTGGACCTACGTCATGTACGATCATATTAAAATATTACCATATACATATAACATTATTACATATTCGTACATGAGGGAAAATGATCTGAAAGTAAACTTTTCAGAGAGCATGTACGTTATATGTGCATGAAAAATATACTCATATGTATAAATAAAAGATGAAAGAAACTTTTGAAAAAGTTCATTTTATTTGAGTATGCAGAATTGAAAATTTGCTGTGTATGTTTATTTTTCACATTTGGTTATATTTACGCAAAAACAAGTCGTTATAAATGAGTTTTGATGAATTTGAAATTAAAAAAGACCTGTTTGTAAATTAAAATTCGAATATTTAATGGGTATAAACTAGAAATAATTTTAAAAAAGTTATACTATATGCTTTGAATCAACAGTACAAAATGTATTAAAATTCAGCATTTTATTTTGCCATGAAGTACATAAATGATAAAATACAATTTCATTATTAATTTATTTCCTTTTTAAATTTAAATTTTCAAAGAAAATTTTATTTTTTACCAAAATGTAGAAAATTCATTTATAACTTAAATGGCTTTGCATTTATTCTATTTTTGATTTAAAAATTAATAATTTAATTAATTTATATTCGATACATTGTTAAATGACATTCAAATACATACTCAAATATTTGACTTTATATTTGAATGTGTATACCATAAAAGGTGATGTAATTAATTATGTAATTAATGTAAATATACGTTTTCTCTTTAAATTGGAAAAGAAAACAGTACATGTATATTCTTAGAAAACATTTATTTAGGTTATACAAGTAAAGGTAAGTATCAACCAAAAAATAATGCGTTCTTAAATTCAGTATCCGTTAAATATTGCTAATGAAAACTGATTGCAAGTTTGTCTTTTTCAGTTGGCATACAGTAAGCAAACTGCTTTTTCAATATTCCTCACATATAATTAATTAAATCTTCAAATTATGAACTCAAATTGGTTATAGAATACTTGTGATACTGTAGAAATCAAAATAAACTCTGAATATATTTTTCTAAACATATTTTGTTAAGGTGAACACGAAACACATAGAGCTTGCACATCGTTTATTTTCTTTTGGTTCTCATCTCGCGAACTTTGGTGGATATTCGCCTTAAGAAACTAAAGAATTTTCATTTTGTGTGAGTTTAGTACTTTGTAATTTGATATAAACGAATCATTTATTTTTGAAAACATGACAAAGGCGTTTTGTTTACATTGCAATCAAAAACGTCAAAATGGTATTTTCTACAGAAACATTGAGGAAACATCAAATTTCAATCTCTTTTTTTTTTATTCTTTTATGTACATACATTTTTTTTTTTTTGTTTTTTAAACTACAAAGTGCTTTTATTTTATATATATACCTAGAACATACTTGACATTAATTTACACGATTTATACGTTTTCAATTGAGTTTTGTTAATTCTTCTTTTATTAATACAAATCGTTGTTTATTTCACTTTTACATGCAAAATTCAAATGAAAGCTAATTTGATTTACATGAATCTGGGTGTATAATATATAGTTGACTTGTTACCAATTCAATTTAAATTTTTTTTTTCATTACGTTCAATATAAATATAATGATTAATAAAAAAAGTTTCAACTCTTTGAAAAGAGAAAAAAAAATGATTTTATGAGATTGGTTTATTAGAATTCGTTCAAAATGTTCATGTATTAGGTATATGCATAAAAAGTATATAAAAAATGTATGTAATAAAAACCTGGAAAAACAAAATGGTAAGTGGATTTTTTATCAATACATTATAATTAGTCAATTGATATTTGATTTTAGTTCGAATAGTAATAAAACAAATTAACATACATTGAATGACACATTTAAAAAACAAAAACTCAATATTACAACAGTTAAAAATAAATGGAAAATTTGCATATGTGCTTCATTTTGAATTGAAATATAAATTGAAAAATTTAATTTTAATCTTTAAAAAACTTTATTTTTAGTTTAAAATGGCAGATGATTAAAAAACTAAGTTTTGCTGGAAAAACGAAAATATTGGAAAAATACCATATATTTAATTCGGAATTGAATTTTTCACATTTCCATTTTAAAATTTAATTAAATCATATTAGTACAGAAAATTGTAGTTTTTTATCACACGTTATACGGTTTACAAAAAAATAAAATCCTTTTTTCTTTTTTTCGAAAATTTTAAAGGAATATTTTTAAGATCACAAAAATAATAATATATTGTTGTAGAAATTTGTACGCATAATAAATAAAAACAAAAGTTAAATTTCAAGTATTTCATATAACGATCCATATATGTACATACACATTTTATAATAAAATAAACTTTAAGAATATTTGAAATTCTAATTCATATACACAATTTATCTACACACACGTACTTGTCTGTGTAGAACTATAAAAAAAAACAAAATTAATTTTACTCATATCATATATGTACGAGTGCATAAATTAAAAAGCAAGCAAAACAAAAATATGCTCATATTAACACGTGTATCTGCTATTATAGCTCTTAATGTTTATCATAGAAATGGATATAATTTCTTATTCTTGTGTTGTCAAGCATTGAAAAAAAAAAAATAAATAACGTACATTTCTTATAATAAAAACAATATAAACGACATGTAGTGCATTTTTATTAAATATGCATGAAAATTGGAAAAGTGTGAAAGTGAAAATATGATGAAATAATTAAAAATTTTTTGTCTAAACATTTTTTTTAAAGTATTTTTTAAATTTTTAAATTTTACTGAAGATGATAGAAGTTAAAATACTTTGCATAAAATTTTGTATTAAAATTAGGAAAAAGGTTTGTTTTGTACATACATACATACACATGAGCAAACACAAATAAAAGAACAATTAATTTTCCGTTTCTTAATAATTTAAAAATTCTATTTTACAAATAATTAATTTGATACATTTAATTTAACTAAAAACAAAAAACAAAAAAAAAAGTACAAAATAACAGTAATAATGACAATTATTTTGTAAATTTACAAATTTGCTATAAAAATTTTGTTTGTTTAAAAGTTCAAGAAAATTTATAAGAAAGACACATACGTATGTCTGGATTAGATATGTTAACATATGAAAGTCAAAAAGTTCATTCAAAAAACAAATCGTTTTTTTTAAATTGAATGTACAAAGGGACTCATAATTTATTTATAAAGAACAAAGATACTAAGGACAACATTTTTTTTTTTTTTTTTTATTATAAATACAAATGGTAGATTGTATAACACATCACTTATTTTCTTATCAGAACAATTTAAATGAATTTTTATGAGGGGAAAAGTTTCATTTTCTTTTTTTTTTCTTTTCTTTTTTTTAGTTGTTTTGATTGCGTAAGAATATTTACGTGAGAACATTTTTTGTTGAAGATATAACTTGTATATCAATTGTATATCTTGGAAAAAGGAAATAAAAATGACAATAATAAATTTTTGGTTTTTTTTTTATTCGTTGCAATAAAATGAATCTCGTTGAACATTAAAGAATAATTTAAATCTATAGAGAAAAAACATGAAAAAAAGCATTATAAGAAATGAATTCACCAGAAGAATCGTCAAAAACAAAAATTTGTTTTTATTTTTTCCTTCCTTTATTAGTATTTTATATACTTAGTCATAAAAACATCTTTAGACCTACATACATCTGTGTATACACCTTCAAAATGAATTAAAATCAGAAATAAAGCATTTTTGAGGAAACATCACGTGTATATATACTCGAATTTTATGATTTTGTATGGGTGTACACCTTTAATCGAAATTAATTTAATTTATACCTAAATATTATATAATACATATTTATGTATGTAGATATTGTATTTCAAGCTAAAGCAAAAAAAAAAAAAGTCCTAAATAAAATGTTTCATTTTCTTTTTTGTTATCTTAATGGTCTAGCAAATGAATATTTTATAAATTGAAATGGTCGACGTGAGAAAATTTTAATTCAAGACTTATGGAAAAATTCTTTTTTCTCTTTCATTTTAATTTTCTTCTTATTGTTGAAAAAAAAAAATTTCTTTTTTTTTTTCGTTTTTTCTTTCTTCATATAAATAAGGAGACCAATACAATGAGAATAAGAAAAAAACTAGAAGCACAATTTTTAAATTGTTAAAACACTTATGTAATTGTAATAATTCATGAATATACTATATATATAGAGGATGCTGTATTAAAATTATTCATTTTCATGGATAATTCAGACATTAAATTTATGGGCAATGAAAACAGGACATTATAAATGATAAAAAAAAAAAATAATAAAATTAGAAACTTCTGTACCTGTAAATTAATTTTGTTTTTGTTTTGTTTTACTTTTGTAAACGGTAAAATATTTTGGCAAATTTTAACGATTCTATTTATTTTCTAAGACATTTTGAATTAAATTGTCTATAGAGTGTACATTTTGGTGAGTTATTTTGTATCAGGACCCCTACACGTAACTCAATAAATGTCTTATTAAACATTTTGAATTTTTTGTTTTGCATTCAAAAGATAAGTAGAAATGTAACTTAATGAATTTTAATTTGTTTTTTTGAAAAAAAACCTAAAAAAGAAAAGAAATTTTTCTTATACAATTTTATTTTACGAAACTTCGTAGTTTAAATTAAATCCAATGTTATGATACAGAATGTACATACGTATGTATATGGTGATCCTGGTATAGTAGTAAACTCATTCAATGTATTTAAGTAAATTTACTATTAATAATGTAATTTTTTGATTAGTTGTTTTAGATTCCGTAAAGACTTAGAAAAAAAAATTGAAAGGAAAGAAAATCTCATGTAAATAATTTTTAAATACGTTGAAAATAATTGCGCTAATGTATGGATTTTGATAAACATACATACTTATGCATGCGTGTACTTATGTTTATAGGCGTCTATTGTTAAAATTTTCAATTTAATTCACTACTATTCCAGTTATGTAATTTAATTTTCTGTATATCTGCTTTTTCTATTATTCGAAATCAATTAATTATAATCCATTTTGATTATATATTAATATTTAAATATGAATATATTATTTTAATTTGTATAATCATATTTTTAAATTATAATAATTTTGAAAATTATTATTAATAATCCATTTATGCAAAAAAGCAGTAAAACCGGCTTAAACCGTACATACATACATATGTTCAAATAAAATCATAATTTTATTAATAAATACTAATTTTTGAATTTTGCTGAGATTATTTTTATTAATTTAATTGTTATCAAAAGCACTACTAAAATGAAAATATAAAATATAACAAATAATTTGAAAGGATAAAAAGTCTTATTTGCATCATTTTTTGTTTTTAAAATTTTTTTTTTGTTGAGCTGTAGATTTCTGGATTGACATTTATTAACAAATCTATCACGTTATTGACATAAATCACAGTAAGTACAATACACAAAATTTGTAATGAACTTTGAACTTTTCTGAATATGCAAGTCACACATATACTATTACAAAATAAATTTTTTATAGCATTACAATTTTATATGTTCATCTCATACATATCCTGTACATATTATATGTATGAGCATATGAAAAGCAGAAAAGGTCAAAATAGTTTTCTATTTGAAATTAATAAAAAAATACATGTAAAAAGGAGCAATTTTAGAGTTTGAAATAAGTATGTAACAAAATGATTATTAAATGTTGAAATACACAAGATAAGCGTTGATTTCAAATAGAAAATTGTTAGTTTAAATTTAAATTGTGAAATTTAAGTGTAAATACTTTTCAATTTTAGAAAATTCAATCAATACTTTAAAATGTACATATATGATTACATAAGAAAAAATGTATAAAGATATGTATACATGGTAAAAAAGTCATGTGAACTTTTAATAGCAACAAAAAATATGTATGTACTTATAAATGTGCATTACATGCAGTACTATTACAATGTTAGTTCTTTAATTTAGTGAAATTTTCCAATTAAAATTTACAAAAGTGAATTCATGTAATCGATTCAATTAAATAATATACGAAATTGGAATCGTAGAATTTGATTCAATTTAAATTCGTTTTGATTAGAAGTGTATTTAAAATTAAATTAGTTTCACTTTCTTATTGGAATTATAAAGTTTATTTTTCTTTTTAATGAATTTTTGAAATCTTTAGAGATTTTGACTAATTAAAATTGAACTGAAATTATTTAGTTAAAATTTTAAATTAAAATTATCAATGTTTGAGATAAAGTACAGAAAAACAAAATTTCAAATTAGAAAATTTGTTTTTATATTTTGACTTTTCACATTTTCAAAGCATTTTTCAGATTTATGGTATACGCAATTAATAACATTAAACATCCCCCTTAGAAGTATTTTTATTTCTTGACAACAAAAATAAGCTTTGTATCCATTTACAAAGAATTTAAATGTTTCATTGTTCTGTTTTAATGTCCCACATATGTATTTCAAAAATGAAAAAAGCTTAATTGCTTGTTATACTCATATAGTTATGTATACCGTTCACAGATCAAATACACAAATACATACATATGTGTACTGCACATGTATGTATTTGTCCTATATTCGTTTTTATTGTTTACTTAAAAACCTTATTTTTTAAAAACCTTATTTTGTCTTCTAAAGCTAGAGAAAATTAAAGAACGAAAATAATGTCATAAAACAGTAGTATCAAAAATCAAATGAAAAATTTTCTGTTCTACTTATAATGTTTTCTAACATTAAAACAGAAAACTGAAGTTTGCTGTTGAAAGTATTTCTTGTTTAATTAGATTTTGTGGATATATTGTAGGATTTTACCCAAAAAAATAAAAAAATAAAATAAAATAAAAATTAAGATAAAAAAAATGGTACGTTTTCTTTTTAAAATTTTCATTTTTAATTTTTCTAACAAGGCCATATAAAAAATTACATCAACATTTGTAAATGTGTGTGTACGTAATCACACTTTTCCAATTAAAATCAAAATTTAAATAAATTTTATGCGACAACTTCATTGTTATCCTGATAATCGATTTCGTATATTGTAATTTATTAATCGATATTTATTGGAAATGCGAAAAAAATTATTAAAAAGATTTATTTTATTCACCTATATTTCTCGTTTTATTCTATTTTACTTCGTACATATAAAGTCTATCTATCAACGATTTCCAGTGCACGCATTATAAAAAAATTCATTGAAATTGTACTTTTTGAGGAGCACAAAAATACCTTGTAATTCTGTTCGTTTGAAAAAAAAAATAAAATAAAATTCAAGAGCCACTGTGTAATACCACCCGTCTCCCACCACGTCTATAGGGCAACTGATATTGAATTGAATTGAAAAATTATTTTAAACAATTTTTGTGCTGCAGTCCATTTATCGGAACCTGTTTTTTTATGCTTATGCTATTGCTATTGCTTGCTAGTGGAGTTGCTGTCCGTACATGAAACCTGACAAGAAAAAAATACAAAAACTAAAACAGGAAAGTAGAATAATTGACTGTCGCTAGAACAAGTAAAAGTTGTTTGAGTAGACTGAGTGTGATGTGCTGATGTGATCAGTGATGTATGCTTAATTGCATGTATTGTAAAAAGACTGAAAATAAGAAATGGGTATGGTGTACAAAACAGAATTATAGTTTTAAATCACATTTAAAAATTTTATTTGTTTTATGTACATATAATATTCGAGGATTCTGGTAACATTGTTCTTTAAACACTTATATTATAGAAATAATGCTCCGATAAGGCATGCACCGAAAATCATTAATAGACAAACTATAAAAATTCATATTTTGCTTACTTAAGCTAATAAACATTTTTTTTGTATGTTGTATGTGGTACATGTTGCATAATCCAAAAAATTATGGTAAATTATTTCTTTTTGAAGTACAGTTACAAGCTTATATGTAGAAAAATGAAAGAAATAAAAAAAAAATCGATGTAGTATAAATAAATGTTTCAAACTCCTTTATATTTATTTATAACTTTACAAAGTTTTATACATAATCTACGTTTTCTTTTTGTTTTCCTGTATTTTTTTCTTTCTGTTTATTTATTTTTTTTTTGTGCAAAAATGTGGTTCATTGGTTCATACGTAGTGTGCAGAACGAAAGTGTACGTGAGCAGAAATACAAATTATTTTTATTACGCTACCATGCTTATATATGTACCTATATGTATTATATAAAACATTTTTTTCGAACATTTTGTTCAGTCATTTATCACAAAATGTGAGAATAAACCAAAAGAAAGCAAACGAGATCTAAAAAAAAACTACAGTCTTTTCATGAAAAAAAAAAAAAAGATTTTTTTTTTTTTTTGGCAACATAGGAAGATGAAATAAATTCGGGAATTTAAAGAAAATTGATTACATAAAATATTCGATTCTACTTTCATTGTTTTTATTTTATTTTTATTTTTTCTTTTCATTAACATTTTAGTCAACTTCTTTGTGTAACATATGGACGGACAATTAAGCATGTGTACTCCTACTTTTAATAATACAACAATAAAAACAACACGGGGACCTACTCTAACATAAATAGAATTACGTTCCTTTTAAAAAATTCTTTCTGTTCAATTTCGTTGTGTAATGCGTAATATTAAACAGATGACAGCATGATAATATAATGGGAAGCTCAAATTTTCTTCATTTTCATTACTTTTATTTTTGTTTATATATGTACTTTCATTTTTTTTTTTTATGTACTGTTTATATGAAAAATCATATACTACTATACACAGTCACATTCATATTAGCTATGTATGTATGTATAAAAAAAAAATGTCCTTAAAATATTTTGAAATTCACGTACATAAATATTTACGTATGAGTACAGAGGAAAATGTATAACCTGCACTGAATGTTAAAAAGTTTTTTAAAGTTATAAATATATATACACGTAAAATTTATTGTAAAATTTGTATACAAAAATAAAAATTCTGTTGCAAACATTAACTAATGAATATGAATGTATATGTACACTTTTGTATATAATATTTAACAGAAAAACTTTGTTTGAAAGTAAGAAACACAGATTATTATTAAAGCATTTGGGAGAATAAAAGTAACAGAAAATTGAAAAAATTCAAAATTTTTCGGTAATACTGAGATTTTAAAAAGTAAATTTTACTCTAATTTAATTTTAATTAAAATAAAAAAGTTGATAGAATAATATAAATAAAAGTACTCGTATGTACGCTTGCAGTTTATTTTTATAATTTACTGCTTTAATATAAATTCAGTATTACAAATACTTTTTCTACATTCAGTTTGTTGTTTTTTTTTTTTTTGTTTTACTTTACGGAAAGAATTTTTCACATTGATTTTTATTTATTATTTTGAAAATATAATAGTTAATGCAACATGTACCACATACATATGTATGTGTAACATACAAAAAAATATATATTGAATTTTTATAGTTTGTCTATTAATGATTTTCGGTGCATGCCTTATCGGAGCATATTTTCAATCATTTTACAATGTATGTAATTATGCATACATCACACTTAGTCTACTCAAACAACTTTTACTTGTTCAAGCGGCAGTCAGTTATTCTACTTTCCTGTTTTAGTTTTTGTATTTTTTTCTTGTCAGGTTTCATGTACGGACAGCAACTCCACTAGCAAGCAATAGCAATAGCATAAGAATAAGGAAACAGGTTGCGATAACTGGACTGGAGCACAAAAATTGTTTAAAATGATTTTTCAATTCAGTTCAATATCAGTTGCCCTCTAGACGTGGTGGGAGACGAATGGTATTACACAGTGGCTCTTGAATTTTATTTTATTTTATTTTTTTTTTAACGAACAAAATTACAAGGTATTTTTGTGCTCCTCAAAAAGTACAATTTCAATGAATTTTTTTTATAATGCGGGCACTGGAAATCGTTGATAGATAGAGTTTATATGAATGAAGTAACAAAGAATAAAACGAAAAATAAAATAAAATTGGTTTAAATTTCGAATTTTTTTTTTTTTTTTTTTTTGATGAGGAAAGGAGTCATTACCTACATAAACATTTACAAATCTTGATATCATTTTTTAGTTGGCATGAATTCATAATTCAAAAATCAAAATTTAAAATTTAAAAAATAATTATCATTTATTTTTATCTCATTTTGTATTAAAGTAAAATCCCAAAAAAGGATGTTTTTTTTTTTTTTATTAAAATAATGAACTTAATATGAAAATTAACAAGAACAATTTGACAATTTTTCTACAGTTAAACAAATTATCTTTCATATTTTCATATCAAATTATTTCTCAAATTTTTTTAGGCATTAAATTTCTCTTACAGGCTATATAAGATGTTTTGTTAATTTATTACACAGACGTAATTTGTAACTTTGTAAAATTTATTTTTACTTTTCATATAACATTTTCAATTAACTGAAAATATATAAAAAAAACTATTTTCAAGAAATGCGTTCTTTTTTTTAAAATTTGTAAAAAAAAACTGAAAACAGTAAAACAAAAAAAAAAAAAAAAATTAAACGACCTTCAATAATGAAGAAACAACAGGTCATACCCGCTACAGACAATATATTAATTTAATGTTGGTCAAAAACCTTTATAAAAGTTTATACTGTATTGTAACAACATATCAGTGAATAAGTACCACTGTATAAATCTAAATTATTTGATTACAACTACATATGTATCTGAAAAAGAATTACATACACTCGTATTTTGAAAAATTTATTATTGTCGGGTTTATGCTCTTAAAATTGAACAATTTTATCTAAAAAGACTTAGTTAGACTAAATACAAAAAAAAAAGAGGAAAAAAACATTAACACAAAAAGTAAACAAAAAATAAAGTAAATAATAAAACAAAAAATAAAAACAACAACCAAAGAGCTTTTCTAGGGTTCAATATTATTTTTATATAACCTCTTTAGTTATACCTTAACATCAATAAAATTAACACCAATTTTCCGGAAAGCTTTTGTGTTATTGAGAGAATTTTACAATAAAATATTTTACTCAGCTAATTTTATTGGAAAAAAAGAAAAACAATTTTGCATTAGGAATAGCTTTTCCGAAAAATACAGGATCAAAATAAAAAATTTTTTTCAAGCATTTTCAAAATTAAAAAAAAATTAAAAGCAGATGTAATGATTTACTCGTCGAAAATGTTAATATCCTTTTCATATTTAATCATATAGATAAAGCTGAAGTAATAAATTATTTTGAAAAGCAAAATCATTTGATATCATTTATAATACGTAATTATTATCTTCTACACCATTAATGTAGTTCACTGTCAGAAAAGCTTTACTATCATAGCAAAAAAGCATTTTTGTTTTGATTCCGAATTTTACAGCATCCTGTAAAATTGAAATCTTTTTAAAAAGGATAATAAAAAGTTTTTTGTTTTTACATCTCTGGAGATGATAAAGAGACAAATATGATTTTAACGCAATATATTATAACTTGAATTTAAGCTTTTAAAATTGAAGTTAAGGCACAAGGACCAGTCGGTATCCGATGAATTAAGTGTTTGGTCGTCATTTGAAAATCTAAAGCGGTTTATGTATTTATCTTAAATTAAAAGGCAAAAAAAAAAATATTTGTGAAAATATTGAATATATCTACGGAAATAGAAAATTAGTAAATAATTTACACAAAAACCAAATTAATTTTCACTTAATTAAAGTCAATGTGTGATGTCATCGTTGTAATTTAAAAAAAAAAAAAAAATTATATGAATTTTGGGCAATTTTTGTTTTTTTCGTTTTTTAATTGTTAAAAACTAAAAATTATTTTTCATTATTAAAGTGTTCGATAGAACTTATTGAATTCTTTTCATACAAAAATTTAAGCTCTAATGACTAATAATTAAGTGTGAAAGGAGTGATAAAAGTTTAAATAAAATAATGAAAAGGGAAAAAGAAAAGAAAATTTTTATATTAAAGTGAAATTTTTGTCATAATCACATATAAACATTTTATTTGCGTTTTAAACAAAACAAAAAAAAAATTAAATAAATAAAGTGAGAAGAAAATTTATTTTCAAGGATATGTGTGAAAAATAAAATAACATTGAAGTGAAAGAGAGTTAAATTAACAAGAAAACAATATTTCGTTTTCAATTTAATTTTCTTTTTGGTTGTTGATTTTTATTTTTTGTTCAACATTATAACAGAGCGATTTGTTTTTCTTGGCTTATTTGTTTCCTTTTTTTTTTTTTTTCTTACATTAAAAAATAATTTATTTATCACATTTTGGATATTAAAATATTTTATATTTATTATGAACATTCATGTACATTTATTATGAGGATTATATTCAAATAAATGGGATAAAAATAACAGAATAACAACAAAATTGAACAAAACACGGAACACTTTAGTACATTTAAAGTTCATAAGAATATACGAATAAATACATACATATATACATATGAATACGTACATATATGTATGTATATTTATGAACTGTATATACATATGAGAATCATTATTTTGGGATTTATAAATATTAAACTCACGTATTTTGGATTATAAAATTTTCAAGGATTTCTTCTCTATTTCATATACATCATACATATGTATATTGCATACATATAAACGTTTAGAAATCTATGTGTATTTTGTTAGAGTACATTATTTATATTATACAGGTATGTAATATGAAAAATTAGATTAATATATATATTTTTTTATTCATTTAACAAGAAAAAATGAAAACTGTATAATTGTGTCATAAATGACAATATCAAAAATTTATTGTAATTTAAAAAAAAAAAAACTAAGAACATATCTAAATTATAAAAATTCAGGAACAGCGATAAATATCGAAATTCGTTATCATACTTTAATACATAATATGTGTAATTGTTGAAGCTTATAAACCAAATATTTTTATCTATTCGAAATTTTAAACATGTATTGTCCTAATACAATTTCGTATTTTGTAAACCTTAACTCACAATAATACTAAGTACGGTAGGTAATGTACATTTATAGGTACATTTAAATTTCATTATCTTCCATTTTTATATGTTTATAAAAAATTCATTCTAGACAATAATGTCATACAAGAAAGCAATAAAGTTTTCCTTATTATTCATTTTTTTTTTGTTTTTTTGTTTTCATTTTATTTTCTTTCCCATATACATGCTTATGTTATTGCAAATGTTTTCCTATGTATAAAAATATTGTCATTATTTAATGATACGTGTTTACAAACAGGGAAATATAGGGCACATTATTCTAAACGTAATTTTTACTTTTTTTGGTGAATTTAAGTTTACTTTTACATGTGCGTACATATGTATGTATGTACGTATAAGCACGTACCATATGCAATACAGAAACTTATTACATACCTACAATTGCCACAATATTATGTGTATTATGTACAACCATATAGCAGTTATCATTGCCCTGTTGGGATCATCCAGAATAATTATTTTGGTTTTTGTTTTTTGTTCTATATTATAATTTTTTTGTTTTGTTATACATTCTCACACAATTTTCAATTCATGTTTAGGCTTTTCAATGCTACATTTTTAATCTAAACAAATTTTCTTATTCTCTTTTAATTTTAAATTCTATTTAACCAACACACAGAACAATCATTTATTTTAAATAATTAATTATATGTAGTACCAAATGAAATTTGAAAGAAAAACCAATTTATGTGACATAGATTTCTATAGAAATTCAAAGCCAAAACTGTAAACATATACATACATATGTACGTATATATATATGATGAAACTCTATTCACAAAAATTTGAACATAAAATTAATTTTTTGGGTAGACAGATAGTTCATTAGGTCAGAAGTGTTTTCAAAAGTTTATGACATAAAATATATGTACATACATGTATACAGGTATACATATGTATGTCGTTAGTTTTGCAAAAAAATTTTCCTCTTATTTATGTACATATTCTCTACCTTGATAAAAGTTAGAAATTTTCAGTATATTACTTTACGTGTAGGCTTTAAGATTGCGGCGAAAATTGTCATATTTCTTTTTTATAATTATTTAATTTAATTTATAAAGTTACTAATGTTTTATGGAATAAGGAAAAAAACATTTTTTTGTTTTATCATTGGAATATCGTAACTTAAAACTCACGTAGAGAAAAAAAAACACAAACAGTTTCATGTTTACTCAATAATATCAAATTTCTTGAAAAAAAAAAAAAAAATAGAAAAATGTGTACAGTTTACTAAAAATAATACCACCATCGACATTATAATCAAATTCAATTTTCTTGATAGATTAAATTTATATTTCCTTAAAATAAAAGGTCAAATATGCTTTATAAATGTAACATTTCAAATAAATATTTAATTTTCAATAAATTTCAATGAATTTTCTTGAAATAAAATTATAAGATAAGAAATGTTTGACTGATAAAGAAGTTTTATTATTAAATTTATGAGTTCTTTTCCTACAGAAATACAAAAGTATGTACATATGTAGGATAGAAACATTATTATGGAGTTTTAGATGTACAAATAGGACATAATAAGAAGACTATGTGATGAAAGAAGTAGCAGCTTCTTCTGTTGATTCTTCATTGTATAATACAATAAATAAATGTATATACATACATAAAAATATATAAAAAATGATAAATAATCTCTTTATGTTTAAATATACTTATTTTTTTTTCTGTATTATCACAAAGAAAAAAGAAAGAGATTATTAAAAAAAAAATTTTTTTTGATGAAAGCAACACCCAACATCAATAAAATGTAGAGGTCATGAATAATAGAATAAAAAGAAAACTTTTAACCAAATTTAAAAGAAAAATAAGATTTTTTATTTGTATGGAAATTTTTTCATTAAAATCATTTTTGTTCATATAAACTTTTTTTTTTTTTCATATTTTAAATAAATTCATTTATTTTTTCTTTTTTTGTTAAATTCTGTTCTACTTTTCTTTTTATGGTCTTTTTTTTATTTATTTTTCTTTCAATTAATATGGTAGATTAAATTTTTATATCTCACCGCTTTTCAACTTCTGTATACTACAACAAGTTTCCATTCATTTCAGTACAACCATTATACCAGGTACGGTTTGTTATTTGTCAAAACAAAGATAATATTTTATGAGTTTAAATTGAATATGAAAGGCGAGAAAAAAAGAGAAAGATTATAATAAAAATAGAAAACCATCTGTCTTTTGTACATATTTAAAATTTAATTTTACTTTTCCATTTGTACAGTAGATAAGCGTTTCACTAGTAAAAAAAAAAAAAAATTAAAAATTTATTGTTGAAACAAATTTTGTTTTTTGAGTTTTGAATCAAATAATTAGAAAACTTTTCACATTTTGCATGGAAATTCTCTTAATTAAGAATATTAAAAAAAAAAACGAAAATTTAAAATAGAAAATTTTTTTATTTTTTTTTTTTTTACTTTTGATATAAATAATAAAAAAGTTCATAGTAACGAATATTTTTATTTTCGGCAATCGTTTTATATAAATGTTAGAAATTATTTAGAAATTTCAAAAAAAAAACTTTTCGCAATAAATTAACACTTAATTGCTATTAAAATAAAAGATATGTATAATAAAAGAAAAAATATATACAAAAGATAAATAATTTGGGAAAAGTTATTTTTCTTTCTCTGAAAAAAATAAAAATTTTTTCTTTTATTTTGTATTCAATTCATTCATTCACATTATAAAATATGTGTTTTCATTGTATTCTGAATTTTCAATGTACATTGAATTTTCACACGTGTCTACGATAAAAATTTTTTCTTCTTTGATATATACACAAAATATATAAATAAAATTTTATGTTTAAATATTTAATCGATCACATATGTCTAACTTTATGTATTTTCGCATTTACGTAAATAATAATGTTTTTTTTTTTTGTATTTATTTATTTATACATATTTTTATTTTTGTCCAATAAAATTTTATTATTAGAAAATATTTACGCAGTTTATTTCAAATATGATTGAAGAATATTCTGATATTTTTATAAAACTTGAGTTAACTATTACAAGGATTACATGTTTTAATATTTTAAATATAAAAATAAAATTAATGTTCATATTCTAAAAGTTTACTAAATTTTTATCATATTTTAAAAAAGTTAAAGATAATACAAAGTTAAATTATTCATATTCTTTAAGTTCGTTAAGTAGATGAGTATGAACATTAGAAAATCCTTAAAATCAATTAAAATGCCCCTGTATTGATTTTTATTGTTAGTTTTTTTTCTTGTTTTATTACAACAATAATGAGAATATATTTTTTCAAGGTCATTTTATACTTTGAAAATGCGAATAAAAAAAAAACAACTTTCAACAAATGACGATTGCTTTCCACTCGATTAAATATGAACGAAGCAATTTACACTTTTTAGACAAGTATACAAGGATCTGCTTGATTTGGTTGTGATTAATTATTTTGCTCTAATAAATTATATTTTTAAAGTATTTCGTATCAAAAAAATTTTTGTAGAAAATCTATTATGTTTCTTGGTTTACATATATATATTTTTTATATTCATTTTATAAATAATAATTGAATTTTTTTATATTTTAAATTAAAGGAAATTAGTTCTTTTTTATTATAAAAAAAATTTCCCAATATTTTTGTAAATTTTGTTTTTTTATTTTTTATTTTTCAAAATCAAATTTTCATACTAAATATAATTATGATTTGAACCACATGTTTTCAGTTTATTGAAAATTTAATTAAATTTTCGCAATCACAACAATAAATTTAATTCAATGTACTATGTATTTTTATTCAATGAGTTTTTTTAAACTGCGTAAAATTTAATTTTCAGTAAAATGAATTCATGAAAAAATATAAATCTGAAATTAGAACCTACAGGCAGTATGTACATGTATCATATAATTCTAATATCTTGTGTTCTATAAAAATAAATTAATTGAAGTATAGATAATTTGAACACATACATATTTTATTTTATTTTATTTTATTTTTTTATCTTTTATGTGTTTTGTCCTTGTAATGGCCTGTAAATAAATTTTCTTTTTATATCTATAGCTATTTATTTTTATTTTTTATTTTATTCTTTGTACTATCGAACCAATGGTTAATATAAAAATATTCATTGATCAATAAAAAGGATAATATATTCCACATGAGTAAACGCTAAATAATATATAATAATATTTATTTGCACAACTCTTTTGAATTGAAATATTGTCATTTGTGACATAAAGGAAAATATTTTGTATTTAGATTTGCAGAAAACTTATTATACTTTTAAAACGGTTTTCAATTTTTCAATTCAAAAAAACTAATGAAAAAAAAACAAAAACAATATAAAAAAGAGATAAATTCTTTTTAAAGAAATTTATATTGAATTATTATTTGGACTTTTTAATAGGTTGAAAAAAAAAAAACAAAAACTAACAACAGAAAAAGTGAATAAGAAAATTGCATAATACGAAAATATCAATTTATATGCAGAAAGATGGTTGTGATTATGAACGTATATAAAATGTTTTACTTTTAAAATTTTGTTTGAAATAAATAAAAACAAAAAAAAAACAAAGAGAAAAACTAAAATAAAAAATAAAAATAGATCAAAGTGAAAAATAAGAAATAAAAATATAAAAATGACACGAATACGGTTATTAAGAAATTTTATTTTTATTGTTTTATTCACAATCTCATATAATGCACAATATAGTTACACAGCACCAACGACATTTAGCCCTTTATTAACTACTATTAAATCAGATGATAAAAAAGAAACAACACAACAAACAACAGATGAAATATTAATACATTTTGAAAATGGTTCTACTCCATCGTTAACAACTACAAAGATAACAATAGAAAACGAAATAAAACCATCTACAATAAAATCGATACCAGCAAAAGACAATATTGATGGTAAAGTAAATCAAAAAATAAAATTTGATTCTGTACGACAAAATGCAAAAATATTTTCATCGTCTTCAATATTGTTAGACAAACAAAAAAATGAACATACAGGAAAATTAACTTCAAATAAATTAAAAGATAAAAATTTATCAATGAAATCATCTACTTTGAAGTCTGAAGAGCATCATGATAAACCAATATTATCACAAGACACAACAACATTTACAAAATTAGAACAGCAGACAACAGAAACTCCAACAATTATTACCATTACCACTACAAAAGTATCAACAACATTGTCAACATTACCATCAGATATGATAAAAACGACAGGAAATACTATTGCTACAAATTCTAATGAATTTGTGCCAAAGAATGATGTAACAATTTCATCCCAGTCTCAAACAATAAATGATACTAGTTCATTACAACATGAAATTTCATTGAAAATATTAACACAATCGTTGGATAGAGATCAATATTTTAAGCAAGCAATTGATAAAAACGTTACAATGATTCCTTTGAATAATGCAAATTTAAATGAAAGCCTTAAAAATACCAACGTTAGTTATACTGATGGATTTCCTCTTATTGCTAACGATACAAGTAGTATAACAAAAAATTCAAATAATTTTTCTGATGTAAGAACAACAACTGCAACAACAACTTCCGACTATAATGTGGTGATTAAAATTGAAGATGGTAAAGGAAAAACATTCAATAGTAACATAGAAAATAATACCGCTGCTGACATAGTTTCTCAACAACAACAGCAACAACAACAATCGCATAACAACAACAACGTTTCTGAAAATTTTAACGATGTTGTCAATAATGCAAATGAGAAAACATCGTTATCTGCTTTCTCAACAACTGCATCAATTTCTGATTTTATCACTACAAAAGCAACAACATCACATTATCAACTTGAAGATGAAACTCAAGAAAAAATCATTAAATTATTTGATGTAGAAAAAATCGATTCAAAGTTAATAAAAAATTATCCAGAGCAAATAAACACAATGTTTGAGAAAAAGGATGGAGGAAATGGTAGTGGGGATGGAACAATATTTGGAAATTTAAAAAAGAAAACTACTAGTAGTATTGTTATGGGACATGATGGCGTCAAAATAACAAAAAAGAAGCAATTACTAGAAAAACATTTTAACAAAAACGATGAGAATGCTGATGGTAATATTTCATCATTTAAAACGCAAACAATGAAAATGGGTGGTGGTAATGTTGGCAATAATAATAGGAATGATTATGGAAAAACATTAACAGATAATAATGATGATGATGATAATGATGACAGAGTATTAAAACGAATAAAAGAAAATGAAAATTGGGATTATAAAGAAAAACCTAGAACTGTACAAGAAGCAAAGGTGCATAATCATGATGATAATGATAGCAATGAAAGTGAAAACGATAACAACAAGAAATTGAATTTAAAAAAGAATGAATCCCATTTACAGCCATTAATTATACAAAAAAATCTTTTAGATGAAGAAAAAAATGGTAATTTTGATAATCCAATACTAGATGCGGAAGATAATAATAAACTAAAAGAAGAAACGAATTTGAACAAAGAAATTATTCAAGAGAATATAAAAGAAGAAAATATTTCACCAGATTTCGATGTTTTAGATATTGAAACTAATTTGAAAAAAGTTAGAGAAAATGAAAAATTAAAATTTGTTGAAAAAATAAATTTTAAAAATTCACAAAATACTGATACTATTTTACAATTGTCTACACCATCATCATCAATGTTGAATTCAGATAAAAAAATTATTGATCAGAAGGCTTCTTTTGAAGGTCTAGATAAACAAGATATGATAACATTTACAACAAATATTATGGAAGAAGAAATACTAGACAATAGAACTGATGCTACTGAACCCCAAGTTGTTACAGAACGTTCATTAATATCAAATTCATTTACAAACGAAAATAAAAATACTGATATCCTTGATATTGATATACTACCAAGTGTGATAACAACATCAGAAAATATTGAAACAATTCCAACACTTATTTATCCTTTTACAAACTTATCATCAGATTCAAAACGCCTTGGTGATGAATTACATATAAATTCTAATGTTTCAGAATTTACAGATATTTCGAATTCTAAAGACATTTATGAAAATAATTATGAACCAAAAATTAAGTCTATTTCAAGCAGTAGTCAAGAGATAGTAAATTTTACAACTGAAAAAACTCAATTGTCTTCTTCAAATTCTAATGAAAAGTATGACATTTTATCCATGAAAATAATGAAAGAACCTATTGTTATAAAAAAAGTAAATAATACACAAATAAAAAATGAGAATCAAACTAACGCTCCTGGTATAGAAATTCAAATTAATGTATCTGAGGGATTTGACAACGGTCAAATGAATTCATCACACTTGTTAGAATTTTCATTTCGTAAAAATGGCTTAGAGGAAATTTCACTAAAAGAAGATAGAATACAAAATGATTCATTCTCGCAACATCGATTATTACATTCTTCATTCATGCATGAAAATTTCGATTTACCAAAAGCATCTAATTCAGATGATTCAATTACGTTAAGACCATCTGGTGATGTGCCGTCAAATGAAAATGAATATTCAAATGAATCAGACATTTTAGTAGTTGAAATAACAGACGGTGACAATAACAATAATACAGCTGAAAATACAAATTCAAATAATGGAATTTTAATGAATGAAAATCCAAAATTTACAATTCATAATGATCGATTGTCATCAATTGATTATGATTCTCCAGTAAAAACTTTTTCTGATTATGAAAAGGAAAATTTAAAGAGCAAACCAAATAGCCGTGAATCAATTTCAGATGATGATGATTTATTTATTCCCGATTTAAAATTAGAGCCTCTAGATGAATTTAGTCCAGTTATAGAACAAAAAAATTTTGAAAAATTAGGAAAAGAATCATCAAAGGAAAGAGATTCCGATACAATTTTTTACATTTCAAATACAGAAGTTAAAGTTGTTGAATCGAAGCCGACACCAATAACATTTGCCAATCATAATAAAAACGACTTTAACCTACAACCTAATGAAATGGGAAATGCTTCAATTAAACGTTATGATCAAAATTCTTATAGTCATTTATCGAATGGAGGAGAATCATCACCAATTTTCCCATCAATTTTTGAAGAAGATGTGATCATTGATTTTCCGAATAAAAATTCATCCTTGAATGAGAAACAAAATCATAATGATCGAGAAACAGATCATTTTGAAGAAGATATAATACTGTCACCTTTAAAAAATAATTTTGATCCACTGAAAGCAATAGAACGAAATGAAAACCAATTTAAGTCAAAAGAAGAAAATAATCCAAATGATAATATGAGTGTAAGTTATGTCGGTGAATCATTTATTGAAGTAGAAGAATCACCAAATATAGCTCAATTATCAAATGTTCAAAGTAATAATGATGGAAACGTATCCTTATCATTGAAAAAGATATCAAATGAAAATTACAATAGAACAAATTCATTAACACCATCGATTGATAATAATGAGAGTTCAACCACAACATTAATTTCAAATGTTATAATACAACCAGCAATTATTCCTGAAATGTCAATTGGTGTACCAGTTATCGGTGAATTACCACCACAAATTCAACTTAAAGACATCGATTTCATGTCAAAAGACAATAAAGATTTTCGTAGTGAAACTGAAAATGATGATGACATACAATATGGTGGTGATCTAATTGCTAGGGGTACTAGTGGTGTGAGTTACGGCATTGACAGTGGATACGATAGTTTTGTTAGTAATAATCGAAAAATAGGAAATTTAGATAATAATAATTACAGAGAAGGAAGTGACATTGATATTGATACTGCCGGTGTTACATCACAAATTGTTATGCATGCAGTACATAATTTACAGAAAGACCAATTAATGGCTGAAATACCATCTGAAAGTGCAATTGCCATAGATATGAGAGACATTCCAAGTAAAAGAGGCGGTGATAATAATAGTAATGTTAATTCAACAATGCCTGAGAAATTGGGTAATGCAACAGCGTATTCTGTGCTTGACGAATATGAAGTAGAATTTAGTAAGTATTACAAATACTTAAATTTATATTCAATTAAAATCTTTTCATACATTACGATACAAGTTTAATTATTAAATAAAATTTAAAATTGTACAGACACAAGTAATAATTAATAACGATTTATTTTAGATTTTACAGATCTTCAAACATTGATACTGGCGTGTTTCACAACATTGGTACCATTGATACTTCTTGCGGTAATGGGATATGTGGTTCGGTAAGTTCATTTTATTAATTAACATTTTTTTGTCTTTATAAAAAGTAATAGCATTTCAAATTGAAATAATTTTAAATTTTAATCTGTTAAAATTATAAACAGGAAAATACTTAAACAACAAAAAATTAGTTGAAAATTGTTACATCATAAAATTTGTATGTATGTGTACACACAGCACAGACAAGTTTTTCTTCTTTTCTGACGAGAGAAGGAAAATTTAATCCATGCATATGTACACATGTTAATTGACTATTTATTAAAAACATAATGAAACAATCTAAGAAAAAAGGGAGAGATAATGAGAAAATAAAGTCAGTAATTATTGTATACCATTAAAATTTCAAAAACGAAAACAAACAAAACTTTTTCCTTTAATAAATCCCTTTTACGTTTTTTTTAAGTGTTTGTTCTTGATGTTTAATGCTATCATGAAAATATTTAATATCCTTGTTGCACTGAAAATAATGCATTAAATACAACTTTTCACATACCACAATTCATAATAGGTTATTTTTTTTTTCATATTTATTTTTAAAAAGTAATGATAGAAAATAAAAAAATTTAAGCCGACATAAAAAAAACAAATATACAAATGAAGAAATATGACTGTAATGCTGAGTGTTGAAAAAAGCAAACAGAATTATGAAATAAAAGTTACCACAATAACATATCGTGCTCTTATAAAGTTTAAAACAGTTACATATAAGAAAAAAATACAGTGTTAGTTTTTCTGCATTTTTAATGTGAGTGAGTGAGAATACAAATACTTAAGAGTTTCATTTTTTTTTTTTTCAAATGTTGTAAATCATAAAAAAAAACAATAATACAGCAAAATTTTAATATTTCTTTGTACCACTACATTTTAACGAATTAGATATCTTACATATATGAACAATAAAAGTGTTATCCTTTTGAGTTTTTAAATATTAGGCAATCTTTCAAAAATCTAATCACGAATTTCTACACCAAATAAATTAGGCTTAAATAACATGCTAATGAAGTCAACAAAGCCCCCGGTTTTTTTTTTTTTTCTTGAGAACAAAATAATTCATCAATTTTGTAAAAAAGATTTTCTTTTCTTATTTTACACTAATTATCATTAATTCTAACTCAATATACGCAAAAAGTTTTTCGGAAAAAAAAAAAACTAAAGCCTGTATATATACCCAAGTTTGCCTACATACATACATATGTATATTCTTATTTCCAAATTGAAACAACTCATATTCGAAAGATTCCCACGTAAACAAATAAATCCTTCATTTTTTATGAAATATTTTCACAAATACATACTTTGAAAAGCAGAATTAAATACAAAAAAAAAGTTTTTTTAAGGATCTTATTTGATTATTTGAATATTTACACTTTTCCTTTTTCTCCAAATAAATTAAAAAAAAAAAACACTAGAAAAAAAAGAAGTAAAAAGGCAAAATAAGAAAGGATTTTTTTGTTGTTGCATTAATTTTATTTTTTATTTTTTTTTTTGGTCCAATGCTACCAGCATAAAAGTTTCAAAATCCAAATCACAAATTTAAGTACTTATTATATACTTGTATGAAATAAAAAAAAAAAGATATATAATAAAAATTCTGTAATTTCCTCTTTTAGAAAATTTATTTATTTAAAATGAAAAACTTTGAAAATTTTAAACTTTCTAGCCTTTTCCTATATTTTCATCATTATAGAAAAAAATAAATATATAACATATACATATGTACATACAAATAAAAAATTTTCCTTCCAACAAAATGAACTCTCAAGAGCATTTAATACTTTTTGTTTCTTTTTGTTTAAAACAAAAATTTTCAATCCAATTTTATGTGTATGTTGATGGTCGAGGAAAAACTGTTTTTGCTACTGATCCATTTTTTATGTATGTACTCGTATGTTACTTTTATCAAATCAGATTTAATGTTTGAGCAAAATATGATGAGATTTAGTGACATTATATTCATATATAAAAAATTAAAATGTTTAAAACAGATTTAAAATTGAAAAAAAAAAAAAAAAATTAAATAAAATAAAATAAAAGATTACTGAAAAATATAAAATCAAGGAAACAAATTTATCTCTTTTTTGCTCTTACGATTTTACAATCCTTTTTTTTTCAACATTTAACTGAAACAGTCTCAGCAATTTTAATAAATGTTTGAAATTTTGTGATGAATTCAAATTGATTTATTACATTTTACTGAATAAAAAATAAACTTCGTTTTTAAACATGTATTTTTTTTTTGTTTTCATTTCATTTTCATGTATGTAATAAATTTTTTTTTTTTTTTCATCATCACCAGAAAATCAAAATTTATGTCGTGCATATATAAATTGAATTACCACCGCATGGTAAACGTTTGTTACATGTCAGAAAATAAGAAAAAAAGAAATTATAAAACAAAAATGAAATAAAATTTAATTTACACTTTTGTATTATACATATATTTAAATTTTTTATTCATGCTATCCTGATTTAATGTATTAATACATGTGTATATACTTATGTATATTTATTTATTTTTGATTTTTTGTGTGTATATAGATTCCTATGGATAAAGTATGGTAGACACGACAGTCAAGATGGTAGTCTTGTCGAAGACAATAGCACAGATCCTCTAGCTGCTAAATCAATGAATTTATCACAAAATGAGGTAAGTACATACATTTTATTTTCATTTTGTATTATATGTATGAATATGTTTTACTATACATATATGTATATGCATTATTACTGTAGGAAAATCTGATTAACAGGTAGGTTTCCTTATGTATGAATGCCATACACATATTGTGTACGTGTATGTGTTATACAGTATATCGTTCATTCGATGTAAAAAAAAAAAAAAAAAAACTGAATAGAAAACTTTTTACCATGTTATTACATAATATAATGAATGTATATTGTATGTGTATACGTATATTTATAAATGTCTATCTATGTATATTAAGTCTAATTTAGCTAATAAATGTTGTTATTTTTTCCCTACATATGTATATGTACATTGCGTATTCTAAACAAAAATTTTGCAAGCAATATATACCATATATAAAAGCACATTGATGTAATTTTGTTATTTTATGTACAAATATGTGAAATACAACTGAATAATATGAATTTAATTTAATTAAAATTTATTGAAGCAATAAATTTGTGTACATTAAATTTTACGTAAACATTTTATTAAAAACAAATTTATTTATATTATACATATATATACTATAACTTGTATGTAGTATTTATAAAATTCTACACATACATATTTACTTGAAACGTATCTACAATATATACAATCAAGTGACAAACAATTTCAAAAACTTTTTTTCAAACTTTAAAATTTTGAGAAATTATTTATTTTTGTTACAACTTGTTTTTTTTTTTTTTTTTTTTTTTTATCAAAATGAAAGGTATTGTATATAAAACTATTTCTTATAAATTAAATTAATTTAGTCATTTTAATTTTGCTTAACACTGCAAATATATTATGATATACATATAGTTAAAAATTAATGAAAATTATGCACATATTATCTTTGTAGAAAATTATTTCATTTAAACTACTGAATTTAATTTGATTATAATTTATTTTCTATACGATAAATTTACACAATACATCTATTAAATTTTGTGATAATTTTTAAATAATTTTAATGTAAATGACTAAAAAAATTTAAATTTTTATATTGAACATCAATTATTTTGAATGAAATTATTTTATTTAAATTAAATTTAAATTGTGCTATGCATTCGATTTAAGAATCGTAACAGGTGAACTTTAATATTGATGTTTAGAAAGTTTTCGTAAATGAAAGTTTTAATTTAATTACAGATTTAAAAGTTGAACAAAATTTAAAATTTTGTTTGAAAGTCATTCTCTTTAAGTTCGATTTTTTATAGTACAGACCATTATCAAACTCCAAAGTCTACGTAAATCAATTTTAATAAAAATTTTACTTTTCAAGTAAACACAATTTTTTTTTTTTGTTTTTAATGACCAATTTCGCTGCTATTATTTAAATATGTACATAAATACTTATTTACTTTCCTTTTCTTTTTTTTACTGTTACTACGCTGGATAGTAATTATTTAAATTTTCTGTACCTATTGATTGTAGGTATAAATGTACATATATTTACTTATTAAGAAAATTCTTTAAAATTACACGTAAATATTTCGCATTTAAAATAGTTTCACTTATCCCTTTATTAAAGTGAGAAATTTTTTTTACTTTAACCTGTATTTACATTACTGTGTACGTATATAAGCATGAGAGAATTTTAAAATCATCTTTTGAATACGGTATTTGACCTAGTTTTTCCGGTTATACACATTAACTTATACAAAAGCATTCGTATATGAATAATTTGAACAATTTGAATGTTTACTTCAGCTTTCATGTACATATGTATTTACATGTACACATTTATACGTACATTATAGTGAAAAAAAAACATAAATTTTCATTTTTCTTAAGTATGTTATTAAAGCCAGATGACACTATTATGTTATGTAAAACGATATAATTCCTACTGAATACATTTCATTTCTATTAAATTGTTGAATATAATCGTTTGTTAGGGGGAAAAAAAATTGACTATTTTGTTTTTCCCTTAAAAATGTAATCGTACAAAATGAAGCTAACAAATTTTGTCGATATTACAGGGTAAATAAAAACAATAAAAAAAATATATATAAAAATACAATAACCAAATAAAATAATAGAATATAAAAAAAAGGAAAGCAGAAAATAAGAATAGAACACAAAAGTGAAAATAGTATATACATATATGTACAATACATTTATATAAAAGTCATTTCATAAAAATATGATTAGAATGTTAAAAGGGATGAATTTTCTTAATACACCATATACAAGGATATGCGCTTGTATATTTATTTTATTCTTTGATATTTAAGAAAAGAAAGATGTCTTCTGTATAGGAAAACGTTATATTAACATTTTTATGATACCTTCCAATTGAATTGCCTTCTTAGAATAACTACTAAAGGAAATTCAAATATAAAAAATATCTTCTATTATTGATAAATATTGCAAAAAATATGAAAATTTTTCATTTTTTGCATATACATAGATTATTCTATGATCATTCTGGACAAAATTTATTCAAATATACAATTTTAATCAAACGATATTTTTGAAATAAATTAAACATCATAATATTACAATCTTTTCGGTTTATTAGCATATCTTTAAGAAATATTTAATAAATTATATCAAAGATCGGGTAAAATAACGTAAAATTCTAAAGAAAATAAATTGTAACTTAAAAAGGGTTTCAATATTTCAGCTTTGACCTTATCCAAATATTCTCAATTGTCTACGTACAAAATAAAAAAATTCAAAGTTGTTAACAAAAAGGATTTGTAATCCTTCTAGGTAAATTTTGTTTTAAGAAATGATTTTTGTTTTTTTTTTTTTTGAAATGTTCATGTACATGATTTTTAGAATATAATCAAGTTTGTTTCGATAAGTTTTTATGCTAATAACATACAAGTAAATAAATATGTATATAAAAACATTTTCATGCCTGATTTAATAATATAATTCCTTTTAAGCTGTGTTATATCGCATGAATGCATGTTCGATTGGATTTTGAAAATAATGTTGACCAAATACAACAGTGTAAACGGGTGCTATATTGTTAACTATATTTTTGCTTTTTTACTAGTTCATATAAAGTGGAATATATTATTTTTAAAATAAACTTATTGTTATGAAATACGAATTCGTTCTATTTATTAAAAATAAAAATAATTTGCTACAAATAATGAAAACATGAAAATTTATTGTTTTGAAAAAATATCAATTACTTAAATAAAAAATAATTTTACATACCATTCAAAAATTTGAAAACTCCAATCAAACAAATATATTGCGTAGCATTTACGATGAATATTTTCTAATGTAACAGGATCATAAGAGCAGAACATTTTGTCTTCAAGATCTTCAGTGCATCAGTAAGAATTTTTGCTTAAATAAAAAGGAGGCATATGATTCAAGAAAAAAATCCTTATGTACATAGTGTATTTACTAACAAACAAACAAACAAAAAATCTGTACTTAAATATTCATCGAAAATGGAACAGCCTCTACAAGCAATAAAATATCAGGAAATCATTGAAGACCATGTATCTGACATTTATCATGTATTTTATGTGTAATTAATGCATAATTATAATGTTGCCAAATTTCTAATTACATCAGATTTATGTAGGTATTAAGAATTGGGTTTAATCATGAGCTTGAGGGTTTAAAAATAAAAATAATTTTCCATTCAAATCAAAACTAAATTAAATTACAGACTCTTTAAAATGAACCAATACAAGAATAAGCCACCATTGTTCAAAATTTAATTTCTCACCCTCTGGATAACATTTTGTATCTTCTTGTTTTGTAAACATAAAAAAAACGCTCTGCACATACGATTGATACGATTTATTATTTTGATTTTTTAGCTTTTCTGTTTCTTTTTATTTTTAATTCATTTTTATTTTGTTTTTTTTTTATTTTTTTATTTTTTTTGTGTGTTTTAATTAAATAAAAATGTACACCTTTTATACGTAATGTTTACCCATTTTTATGTGCGTGTCTCAAATACAAAATTTTATTTTATATGTATATTTTTTTTTTCTGTATTATTTTTATTATATGTATGTGTGTATCGATTTTATATTATTTCCATAATTGTTTTTTTTTTGTATTTCATATATTAATGTATAAATTTCATAAAATCGATTTTATTTATTTATTTTTTTTCTGCTTTTCTTGTTTACACATTTTTTTACTTTATTTATTTTAATTTTTTTAATTTTTTGTTCTTTAAAAAAAATAAAATACATTATTCCTCTTTATTTTCGCTAGTTTTTATTGTTTGTTATCATATTAATGTTTTCATGATATCAGTGTCCATTTTTATTCCAATATACTTATTTTATTGTGTATATGTTTAATAGTCATGTTTGCTCTAAAAAAAAGAAAAAAAGAAAACCAACAATTTTTTTATTTTTTCATTTTTTTGCATTATTCCTTTTTGTTTTTTTTTTCTTTTTTTTTCCGTTTCAGTTAAAATCAACCGAATCAGGAATAACAATCAATCGTAGTAATGATACCCTAGAGTCAAATACTGAAACTGTTGCAAAATATCATGATGATGATGATGATGGTGGTGGTGGTATGAGTGGTGGATATAATCTTACTCAGAGCGTTTCTGAGTCCACCGATATTCATACAAAAATGAATGGTATTACAACCACAAATAATATTAATCATTCTGGGGCAAATGGTTCGGTAATAACGATGACTTTAAAAAATAATCACCTGATCGTTGAAACGGAAGAACGAAATGTAAGTGACAGAGACTGTTTGTTGTTTTTTTTTTCATTTTGTTTGTATTGTCTGTAGAACTTTTTAATGTTTGATTCTTCAATGATCCTTTAAATTTTAATATGTTTTCAACTGATATGAGTCTTAACTTGCCTTCTCACTAGACTAGATATTCTATCGTTCGAAAGGAATATTAGACGTTTCTGAAACTCTTATCCTTCTAGTAATATACAAAATATGATAATGATATTAAGATACAATAATCAATTAGGATAAAGCTCTTAAAATAATCAGTTTCTCTTTAATATCGATGCTTTTTTTTTTTTAATTTGAATTTGATTATTAGATTCCATTTCATTTATTATAAAAATGAAGTTTGTTCCTGCAAGTAGTATGTATGAGTATGTGGGTGTGTCAAATATGTCCTTTGTTGTAATAACGTCATAATAATTCAAATTTAAATTGTAAAAGTAAAATACACTTCTAATTATTTTACACTGAAAATTCTAGTTCAAGATCTGTGTGATTTATTTTCAATACTGAAAATTTTTATTTTAATAATAAAATCAAATATAAAATAAATTTTTGTTTTGTAATTTTTGCATGAAAAATTTCATATTTTACATTTTACATATGTATGTGATTTATTTCATTTTAGGATATATCACGTGATGCTCGTGAAACAAAAATGCATTATACACCATCAGATAAAGATGGGGTTTTTGTAGTTGAAGTTGCTCGAGGTGCTGATTCAAAAGGTGTACCACCTAGCCCACGTGACGATAATAATGGATTACCGAAAACGTGTACTATTGATATCGAAACAGCATCTAATATACCTGACACTATCATGAATGGATGTAAAAAATCCACAAATCACGAAGAAGTTCAAATTCATCAACCACCTGCAGATAGTAACAATGAGGATATCGACAACAACACACCAATAACAGAAGTACAATATAATAGTCATTTATCACCAGGACAAGAACATGATGATATCGAAGTAAATTTAGGTAATTCAAATACAGGTCTTTCACAATCAGATTTGAGTACTTCATCAGGAGATTCAAATAAAGGATACACATATGGTAATCAGCAGCTATATGAAATAAATGGTAGTGCGTATGTTGATATACCAAACCCAGTACCGACTTTGATTTCATCTCCATCTATACTAAATTCAGTATCTAATACTGAAAAATATGAAAATGAACAATTACAATTGAATGGAGATAACATCTCAAATCACAATAATTACAATACAAGTAATGACCATGTAGAAACAAAACCGATAATAAAAGCAGCATTATTGAAACAAGATACAGTAATTGAAGTTACAAATCCTACTCGAAACTATCAAAATGTTCAAATAATAAATGTAGAGAATGGTGAAAATGGAAAACAAACAAATGGTGACATGAGTCCATCACGTAAATTTGTCAATAATAATAATAATAATAATAATAACGATAATAGAGAAGAAATGAATGACACCGAAATGAATACTGAAAATGGATTTGATAGTATCATTAGTTTACCAGCACCACCATCAACCGAGGAGATAAAACAGATGAATGATATAATTTTGGTTGAAAATACACAATTGGATTCATTACCACCGCCACCACCACCTAACGAAACAGTTCATGAAGATGCAACATCATGTAACAATGCAAGTAATGTTAATGGTCAAAATGGAAAAGAGAATGACATGGTGACGAATGTTACACTAGATGCTCGCCATAGTCATCCAAAGGAGGGACAAAATGGTGTTGCTATAGTAGCTGTCACCGGCAGCAGTTAATGTTAACAAATGAGTACATAATTTCAATTTATGTCATTTATATACGTTTAACACTAATGCACATTATAAGTATATATTATAATTTTGAATAAAAGTGTACAAAATCATATATTTTGTGTATATCCCTGCATACATGTGCATTATGTGCAATTTACACATGTGTATATGTACATTTATGTATATTCACAGAATTGAAATTTTGAAAAGGGATTTATTTTTTACACATCCTGCACCTACTAAACCAGTTGAATAAATTCTTCTTATTTCTCGTACCTTGCACCTTGTCGAATTTATATCAAATTGAATAATGTATATTTTATGTGTGCTATTATTTGTACTCATGTTCCTTTAAAAAGATTTAAATCGCATAATAAATTGAAAAAATTAAATTAAATAAAATAAAAAAAATTACAACAATTAAATACAAATTGACATTGAAAACCACAATTTTGTTGAGGCCAAAAAAAAAAAAAAACAAAAATAAAAAAAAAGAAAACAAGTGGAAATTTTTATTTTTAAAATATAAAATACAAAATAATTAATGACTTGACAAAAATTATGATTTTTCATAAAATAAAATGAAAAAAAAAAAAACAAAATTGTAAGTAATTTTACTATAATTTTACAGTTGGCTTATATCATCTGTTTGTGGTTACATTGTGTGCTATAAATTTATATTAATGACGCGTAAATATGTAATGGAATTAATGGAATTAAAATAAAAAAATGTATTAAATGGGACAAAAATGGTTATAAATCGATAGAAATTTTCGAAAAACAAAAAAAAAAAAAAAAATTTAAAATATTATGAAAATGTTTGGATTAAATTTTTAATTCATTATATGGAAGGGTCTCTCTGCAATACGATAAATCCTTTTAAAATCATCGTAATAATAATAAAATCATTTTTCATGATACATTTTAGAACTTTTATAAGTAAATAATATTTTATATTGTATTGTAGAATAAATAATAAAAACATAAGATAAATAATTCTTATCTTAGTATTTACATTTTTGTTACAATTATTTTTAATTTAAATTCTCATTAATTTTAATTATTTTTGTTTTTTATTGCTTATTTAATTTCAAATTAAAATAAATGATCAAAATAAAACAAACAATAAAAAAAAAAAAATTAAAGTCAACAGTAAGTCCATTGAAATATAAAAAGAAAATAATAGATACAAGTAAAGAGTTAAATTATAATTTTAAATAAATTAAATATGAGGTATGATTACAATGAATATAATTAATAATGACAGACAGTAGAAATTTAGTCAATTTGAAATGATCTGAAATAAAATAAACAAATGAAAATCATAAATAAATCAAAACAAACAAACATATTCTTATTCCATAATCACATATTAGTACATACAGTATATTCATTAAATTAAATTTAAAATAGCAAACAATAAACATATGTACGTAATTAATTAGAGAATAAATTTTACACTAAATATAAAAAATTATCTTGTCAAATTTTTACATAATAATATGTAGGTAATATTTAATACAATAAAAATATATATACATACATATATATATATTTTTTTTTTTATGTTCTATCTTAATCCAATAACAACAGAAAATAATTAGAAACATTTTGCACAGTTATTTCCGTACGTATTATATTTTATTTTAATTATAATTAGGGTAGTAAGTTTTTTTAACTACATTTCCATTAGACTGCATTAAAAAATTTTAAAAAAATATTCACAAAAAAAATTATTATTTAAAAAAAAACAAAATATTTTTAAAAATAACATATATTACTGAACCATCGATAATCATGGCCATTCTGGTCATAATTAACTGATTTCGTCAACTTGGCATTTTGCCAATTTTCATTCAAAATTTTAACAATTCGTAAATTTTGTGTGAATGTTAGCAGAATGTCAATTTAGCGACATTCTATTAACTACGACCAGAATATCCTTGAAAATTTTCACAGAATTTTTTTTTTTAAATTCCAATTATCTTCAGAATATTTAAACATACAATAAATATTAATATGAATAAAAATTTGAATAAAAAAAAAACTGAAAATTAATATAAATTTTACTACAAACATACAAAAATTAAATTTTTAAATTTTATTTCAACATTCAAGATTGCTAAAAAAAATTTATACAAATGCAAATCATAACATAAACAGATATTGCAATAATTATTTAGAAAAAATAATAATAATTATAATAAATACTACTTATTCATATAGCCACCAAAAATACTAAACACAGAGGACCATGCCAATTATTCATCATTGTAGTAAATGGTAAACCAAAAACCAATAAAAAAAAAAATTGCATTATTTAAAGTATTTTTCAATCGTTTTATTTTTTAAATGTTTTTTTAAATTTAATTTTTGTTTTTATTAAATTTTTTGTTTTCTTTTTATTTTTATTTTAAACAAGAATGTTATAAAAGCACGTATACTAATATTGAAGAATTGATTTCAAGATTAATTTTATAATAAAAATTTTTCTATTATGCATTAGAATAATAACAATTACGAATTTAATTTATGTACCTAATTTGTATAAATATTATGTTTATATATGTATATTTCTATAAAATATTTGCTCTTTTACATTTTACAAAATATTAAATAAATAAAAATAATACATTTAAAAAAAAAAAATTAAAATAAATAAATTAAAAGACTAAAAATGAATAAAAAAATTACCCTCTGTTTAAAATCCCAACTACAACTACTATATATTATACAAAAGACAATTTATTTAAAATATTTCATTTCAACACATAAAATATGTATATTTAGAAAAGCTATGTATGTATAGAAATTACGTTATACAATATGAAAATAATAAAATATCAAAAAAAAGTTGTAATTAGTAATTCAAAAATTTGATTTTCATTTATTTTCTATTTAATTTAATTTCAAAATTTACAATAATATAATAAAATGAAATTTTGAAAAATTTTCCAATCTTTGAGAAATTTTTTTTTTTTTAAATAAAATTAATATACATATAACATACATTATATGTAGTACCAAAATATTATTTTCTATTTATAAACATACAATTTACATTTATACCAATATTTAAAAAAAATTTTTTTGAAAAAAGAAAAATAACTAAATAACATTTACAAAAATTAATAGAATTTATAATTAGAAAAAAAATAAAAGACCGAACGATATTAAAATATTATAATAACTATTATTAGCATATACAAATACATAAATAAAATATAGATAAAAATTGGATTAAAAAAATCGCATTCAGTGAAATGAATTGATTTGCGATGTCAATATGTATAGAAAATAAAAATTTTTTTAAATGATAAAGAAGTTAAGAAAAAGCTTTTAATTGAAGTTTTAACATTAAAAAAAAATAAAAAAGGAAAAAAGAAAAGTTATTAAGAAAATAAAATTATTCTCAATTGGCATAAAATGCTGTATAAAAAGGAAGAAACAAAAAAAAAAAAAAAAACAATAAATAAATAAAAAAATTTTATTGAATCAGATTTTTTATACATTTTCAAAACCAATGAAAATAAAAATGATAATTCATAGAATTGTGAAAAGAACATTAGTATACAAATACTTTGAAATAATTTGATCGAAAGCTCTGTGATCAATTTATGATCTTTGCTCATACAAAAATTATAATTCACACACAGAGACAAAAAAAAAATAGGGCTTGGAATATAAGATTAAAAGAAAAACAAGGAAAATAAATAAAATTAATAAATAATGAGAGAAAAAATTTTATGTAGTAAATAATGCATTTATATTACCTAAACATAAATATACTTAGAATAAAAATAAAATAAAATAATATCGAAATATACGTATGTATATGATTGTGTATGTACTGTTGGCATCGAAATTAAAAGAAAAAAAAACTGAATAATTTTGTCATTGACATCGATATTATGTGCATGGTTAACAAACAATTAGAAGCGATTTAATTTAAATCTGAGAAATTTTGTTTTTCTATATCCTTTTCAGCTAATGTAAGTGTCTTTCTTTATTAATGAAATACATACATTTAAATTATTTTACTTACCTTAAATCTAGTCATAAAAAAATTTTCAAATACAATTATATATTCAAAAATAACTGTAGATGTGTATAACCACCATTTATACAAATAAAAAAATTATTATGTAATATTATTATTATCCGATTAAAATCATAATAATTAATATAATTGAAATTATAAGCGTGAATTAATATTAAAAAAATATATATATACATATTAGTAAAATTCGTAAATTAAAATAGAAAATAATTTACAAAATAAAATTAATCAAAAAAAAAAAAAAAAAATAAGTTTTCATACAAATTTGAAAGCATTTTAATTAATTGAAAACAACAACAAAATAAAATTAAATTAAATACACTACAAAACAAAATATAAAATAAAAATTAAATAAAAAAAAAGAAAATAGTAGAAAATATAAAATATTTGTATATGTATATGTACTTGATAGATAAATAATAATAATAAAATAAAAAAATAAAAATAAAAAAACGAAAGATTTTAGTGTGCCAAAATAAAATAGAACTATAACGAATATGAGAAAAATTTTTGCCAAAATGATGTGTTTAGAGATAAAACAGGAAATATAAAATTAAACAGAAAACAAAGATGGGAAAAAAGAAAGATTTTTTGTTTCACTTAACTGAGAATTTTTAAAAAGGATAAAGAAAAGCTAACAAAATTAAAAAGAAAAAAGAAAATTTACACAGGTAAAAATCAAATGAAAAATAATTTTTAAAATAAATGTAATTATCGATTTGTGAAATGTGTAATTTAACTGAGAAAAAAAAAAAACAAAAAAAAAAAAAACAAAAATAAAATAAAATAAGAAGAACATGAAAAGAAAAAAGTACTCTTTTTTTTTATTTTAAACTAAATGTGATTGTTATACTATATACAATTAAAAAAATAATAATCAAATTTGCTTCATTTGGTTTTATTTTGAAAAATAAATTAGAACTTGCGTTGAAATTACAAACATACTTATTGTCCCTGTTTTCCATTCTTATATTTGTTGATTATACAAATACCGACTGTGTGCGAAATTTAAGGTTTCTTTACTTCTCTCTTAAATTTCCTAAAAAATACCAAAAAATAAGTAAGGAAATTTTGAATTTTGTATACAGCCAATACATAGACTATGATATTATTTTGAAATAAGTTAATTTAGGATTTTCAAATTCACATATGTAGATATATTTTCCACGAGAAAATTATTGTTTTCCTTATCATATACTCAAGCCCTAAATAAAAAAGAAAACTTTAATTCGTAAGTTTCCATATCAAGGATATGGTATTCTATAACAAATTTTTATGGGAAATGCAAGGATTATTTTTAATATATGTACGTACATATATTTATGAATGTTCGTCAAGTTAACATTTAACTCTATTCTTGTGACATCTGTCATAAAATTACATAACGATAACACTTAAATCATTTTCGTGATTTTTTATTATGTATTTCCTGTTTGGTTTACTAAAAATGTTTTCGGAAAATACTTTCGGAAAAACTGTTATCCTTTATAAGAAGTAAAACTTTTTCAAAAGCTTTTTAAAAGTTTATTAAACATACCGGAACCAGTGAAAAATATAATTTAATACTATTCTGATAAATCTTGTAGCCAAGATAATTTATAAAAATTCAATGAAGAAATAAACCTAAATTTGTTTGTTTTTTCGATAAATAATAATGAGAAAGCCTATTAACACTCAACAATAAATTGAAAATTTTTGTATAAACAAAAATATCAACTTGTATAACAAATACAATATAAAATTTTGAAAATTACACGTCCTTTTTTGTTTAATTATTTTACTCATTTTTATTTAATGGTTTTTTAATTATTAAAATTTTTACCTTTACTCAGAATTATCTAATTAAATTATTTTAAATAATGATACGTGTAAATACATACATATGTACATATATCACGATCTATACTTATACATACATACATATGTGCATACATTTACATACTTGAGAACTTATTTTTTCTAAAAAAGATCAAACATTAAAAAACAAAGAACTTGAGAATTTTTGAAAATTCTTAAGTTCTAAGTACATTTTATAAAAAGTGAAAGAAAATTAAACCACAAAAAGAGTATGCGTAGTTACACATTGCAAAATGTATTGCTTTATATTTAAAAACAGATTTTCTTTTCTTTACGCCGTGTTCTAATAATAAATTTTTTTAATTAAAATTTTATACATTTTTTGAGGTTTTCCTGCCTTAATTAAAGAAATAATTAGAAATTAATTCACATGCTACTATTATTTTTTGCCTTTTTCTTTGTTTTCTTCTTCGTAATTATGAACAAAAAAAATATCCTTGTAAAATTTATTACATTTAAATCTTCTTATTCTTACGAAAACTTTCCTGTCGCCATAATTCGCTTTAATAATCTTCTCTTTTGTATGATTATTAATCGATTTTTACCGTTTTATGTGTGTATGTGTAATTCATTGTAATTTTATTTTTTGTATTCTCCCTTGCATTTCATAATTGACTGATTGCCATATTATGTAATCATGATTGTCTGGTCTGATATTTAAAATTTAATTTTATTGTTATGTTTCGTTTTATTAATTCAAGGACATTTCATTTTTCTTTTTTAATCTTAGCAACAGACTTATTTTCAACATAAAAATTTCAATGAATAAATAAGAATTGCCGATGTTTTTTTTTTTTTTTTTTTTTTTTTTTTAAAGTAGAAATAATGAATGTTTAGGAAAATTGTCAATGGTTTCAATTGAAAAATAAATTATCTCGTATATAAAACAAATTTAATGAATTAATTGAACTTATCAAAAATAAAATTAATGATTTATTTAACTACATACATAAATGAAAACTTGAATATTATCAGTTTTAATTTTAAAATAATTTTTTTTTTTAAATATATTATGTAAATAAAAATTAGAGATTCATGAAAATGAAAGCAATGTGAGTATTAGCTCTAAGCTCTACAAGTCAATAATATTACATCAAATTAAATAGCATAAAAATAGTATTATATTTGAAAATTTTAATTTTAAATTTTTCTGTTACGAAGAAAAATATTTTTAATAATTTAGGAAACCATTTTTTTTTTTTTAAATAACTTTAAAGGTTAAATTCAGTATAAAATATATACTCGCATAAGGTCATATAAAAATAAAATTATTGTATAGTATCATTGGCTATTTCAAATAAATTTAATTAATACACAATATGCGCACTTAATATTATATTTATTTAATTTTATATAAATTACAAAGTGAAGATAAATAAAATAAATATTTGCATTGAAATAAATAGATCTTTTGTAATAATTTCCTTAAAGCAAATGGAAATTGATCAATTTACATGAAAAATTGAAATATATAAATTTAAAATTTATGTTGGAAAATAAATTATTATTTTAGAATAAAAATAGAATAGAAACACGAATACATTAATATTACATCTTGAATTTTTTTTTTTTTTTTTGCTGTATTTAAGTGTATTAGCAAATACGAATGAACAACATAAAAAAAATTCGAAATAAATAAGAACTTAAAAAGGAAAATGTAAAAAAAAAAAATTTACACATTTTTTCCCAATTTTATTGAATCTTAAGAACTAGATTTGTTAAAAATCCTTTTACAAAAAATGCATTATTTATTCATACCAATTATACTACATGTACGTATGGTATATTACAATTCTGAATATGTATTCAAACCCTCATTAAACAGAATAAAACAAATCAAAAATCAAAATAAATTTTTTCTTTATTCAAGATTGATTTTATTATTTGATTTTATAATATAGAGTTATAATAAAAATTGTACATATTTGAAGTAATAACTCTTTCGAATATTACTGCAATATTTAATGTATGATGTAAGAAAGAAAAATTATATTTTAAATTATTAATATGTTATCCATCTTTGATTAAGGGATGTGATTTCTATAATGTATGTAACATACATATATATATAAATGAATCATATACGTACATATCTGATACAATAAAATTATTTTTGGCTTCAAAAGTATGTCATTTCTTGTAGTTAGTTTTTTCTTTTATGTACAATATATAAGATGAACATTATTTTTGTTTTCTCAAAATATCGTAAAAAAATAGAAAATTTCTTAGAAATAATTTGTTTGATTTTTTTTTACTAACAATGTCATTGAAACAAATTTTTGTTGATTTTTACAAATAAATGAGCAAAGGATAACATAGTCATACCATTCTATTAATATCATATTACAATACAATGAAAATTTTAATTCAATATTGAAATTATTCCAAATTTTTAATTTTTTTTTTATAATTCTTCCATTTTTATGTTCAAGATTGCGTATGTGCATATGTTACAGTCAATTATGTAACATTCCCATATTTTTTCCCATTACATATTGTAATATTTAGTATTCTCTACGAGATGTCCTACGTAATAGTAATTGTTGAAAAAAATTTTTTTTTATTTGCTTGCAAAAAATCAAAATTTAATTCAAGATCAATAATAAATAAAATTTTCTTAATACTTTTAATATACACACGTATGTATTTATTGCACATACTGAGAATACATGTTCAATTTTGTTTTTTTTTACCTTCGTTTACCTGTGTATTATTCGATATCAAATATTCAAATGATATTGTTGACTATAAATTCTAACAGTTAATTTTATCAAATTTTATAGAAAATTTGTGACTATTTCATGTAAATACGGATATCCGTTATAAAAAATTTTCTTATACCAAAGATATTGTTTATTCAGTATTAGGCAAATAACAAAAATAAGAAAATAACTTGAGATGCATACATAAATAAATAAAAAAAAAAAAAACAGCTCAGTGTTTAGATTATGTAAATTTTTAAAGCTTTAAAGAAATCTACATTTTATAATTCATTCGTGATACGCATATGTAAAAGAAGTCACAGGTAAAGTAGATTGTTTTCAAACATTATTAATTGATTCGTTTTATTACACACATTTTACTTATTTTTGCAATTTATTTTATTTAGTTACATTTTTTTTTTTCATATTTTTATTGATTTCATTTTGTATGTATTGGTATAATATTCGTGCAAACAACGTGAAGCGCTACTGACTGAAATATCTTGTTCGCTTACACGTGTGCTTACAATAATTTATCATTTTTTTTGTTGAATTATCCTTTTTCTTACTAATTAATTTAATCGATTATTTACATAAACGATCTGATTTATTTGCATTTCATATAATCTACTGTTTAACATTCTGTTAATTTTTAATATATTTAAATTAAAGAATAAATTAATTTTATAAAAATGAAAACAATTAAAAATAATTACAATAAATTAATTAATAATAAAATAAGAAACAAAAATTAAAATCTAAATGTTTTCCCATTTATTGGTTTACCAATTTTCTTGTAAAATCTTAAATACTCATAAACCTCAAAACAACATTTTCACAAATTAAATTATAATAAATTGAGGTTTCTATTACATATTATATACGTACAATATGTACATATGTATGTTTGTATGTAAAACATTTAAAGTGTTAAATTATGCACTACATAAAATATGTTAGTAAAATTAGATTTCACACAATAAATTTTAAATATCTTAACAATCTTACAACAAATCTCAATAGACTGACTATACCGTCTATACGTAAAATATTCTATTTAAATTCTATATGTACATACATATATCATATATACAACATTATTATTACTACATATTTCTTATCATTTATTGTTTAACCTAAAATTCTTTACAACACATTCCATTACAAATCATATAATATCCTGAATATCCTTTTATGTTTACATGTAATATAAATCATAAAGACAAAAATATATAGATACACATGTATACATATGTTTGTATATATACAAATTATGTGTATGTCTAAATAAAAGTGAAGTTCCTTTGGCTTCAATACAAAAACATAGTATAAATGATGAGATAAAGGGTTTTCCTATTTAAGTAAATGAAAATCTTTAAGCATGTGTAAAACCTTACATAATATGTACATACGTGTAACTATAAAATTTTATACCTTTTCTGTAAAGGGAACTAAATTATAGTTTTTTGTTTCATTAAATATACGTGCTTATGTCTTATATACATATATTAGGTATATGAAAAACTTTTGAAACATTTTTGAGGTTTAATAGGTTTATGTATAAAACATATTGAGATTAACAGTAAAATCATAAACTTTTAATATGTATGTATATGAAAATTTAAAGGCAATTTTCAACAGGATTTACAATTTCAAGATATTCATGTATTACAAGGATATGTACATATGTATACACATAGATAAGTGTGTAAAGCCATTCAATTGTATTTGTATAATTTTTGACACTTGATGTGTTAATGTAAATAATTTTCATTGAAGTGAGAAAAAAAAAACCACAACAAATGTGAAAAGTTGTTCATTTATTATATGTACTTATTTATAAGTTGAAAATAATAATTAAACATTTTCTTAAATAGGATAATTATGATTGATAATAATTAGCCTTGGGGCTCTATTCAAATGTGAGCTATTGTAATATATACGAGTACACACATATGAATTTTGTATGTTCATTTTTATGTATAAATGTACATATAAAGTGATTATTGTTTATTTATTGTTTTGTCAAAACAATATATGAACACATGATATGTAGATATGAACATTATTACAATATGAATATCATTTAAGTTTGCTTTATTAATTACATATGTACATATGTATCGTAATATCGCAAATTTGTGATAATAAAGAGATACAAATAATAAATATGTATTCACATTTTGTGTTGATTAAAGCTCATTCAGATCTATTGAATGGGTATAAATATGCATGTATATATACGCTGGTTTTTTATATCCATATGTACATACACATTACGCTTGACACAAATTCATATTACATTAGCACACATTTTCAACATACTGCACGGATGTATGTTAACTTGTACATGTATGTATGTATATACATATTATATTTTTTTGGTGATTATTATCAATTTGAAATGTGCGAATTAACAGATTTTTAATACACTATTAATTTTGTATTTAATTTATTTATAATCAATTATATAATGTTAATTTTACACTCAATTTTAGACAATGAAATTAATATAACAAAAGAAGATAATAAAATAATAATAATTTTAAATAAAAGAAATAACGTTTTATTTTATTTAAATTTTTTTTTTTTTAAATCTTATTTTATACATTTAATTACAATACAAGAAATCTAAAAGGAATCCAAAGTAGAATAAGTTTCCTTGTGTATAACGATTTAATTACAATCACATTTTAAAACTGAAATTAAATAAGAATGAAGTTTGTTATTTCTTAAAATTTAAAAAAAAAATAGAAAAAATATTCAAATTACTTATTATTATTTAAAATTTCGAAATTTAGATGTATATAGATGTAGGTACTAGTCCTGAAGATATTCACCTAACGATAGCCCCCCTAAAACAGATATCCTTTGAATATTTTTGAATAACACTAAAAATAAAAATATAGAAATTTATTTATTTTTTGTTTAAAAGATATAAATTTTACACTCAATTAATATTTTAGTACACAAGTATATGAAAAATCAAAATTAAAAAAATTTCTTTTTGTATAGACATCCTATATACAGAGTTTTATATGTATACACGAAGAATTCACTTGAATGATTGAATGGTACAGAAGTAGTAGATTAGATATTACAAGGTAGTCATTGTCATCGTTTTATATAAATTTTAGGTTTTTTTTTAAAGTAAAATATAAAAAGGAAAATTTTTTTGTTTTTTTAAATTTCAATTAGGTTAAAAAGAAAATGAGAGGAATTAACTAAAATTTGATCTCTAAAAAATAAATGAAAAAGGAATAAAAATTACGTAGGCACTTACAAAATATTTTTATGAAGGCAACACAAAACAAAAAGCAAATAGATTAAGTTCAAAGACTTCGACATACAATTCAAACAGTCGCGAACTATGGCATAATGATAATGGCAAAATGGCAAAGAAAAAAGTGGAGGATATCAACTAAAAAAATGAATAATTAATTGACTGCAGCATTATTTTGATTAGTTTTTAAACTGCAGTCGAAATGCAGTAATTCAAAAATGTTTCTTCTATATAACGTACATTTTTACAACAATACTAAATGAGAAAATATAACAAATAATAATTTTAGTATGTAATTATGATGGACTACTAATGCTGAATACCTACATAAATTTATGTTTTTCTTTTTATTTTTTTTTTTTTACCATGATATTATCTTTTATTTTACATGGAACTGAAAAGAAATAACGAATTTACCATTAAAGAATATAAAATGTAAAAAGAAATTTTTAAAGATTAATAGAAAAAGTAACGGAAAATTTAAATTATTAGTATTTCTACAAAATATTTATGCATGATAAAGAATAGAAAAGTTTTAAAAAAAAAAAAGTTGAATAAATTTAACTTTAATAAATTCAGTAGTTCGCAATCCAGGTTAAATTGTAGGTTCATGTTTTTTTTTTTTTAAAAAAAACATTTCACCTATTTAAATTTCAAAAATATCAAATAATTTTAATAAATTTTATTAGTCAAAATAAATTTTCAAATCTCTTATTATTCCCTTTATAGAACGAAATAATAATAATAATAATAATGCAACAAAAATACTTTAATTATGTAAATAACAAAACTGTTAAATATTAAAATTTTCAAATGATAATATCAATATTGTCGAATTTGTAAAATTTTATAATAATATAGTCATATATGTACATGATACGTAGTCATAATAATAATAACTCTAATAAAATGAAAATATACATAAATACATGAATATTGAGTGGTAAAGTTTATTAAGTTCTCTATTTCTATTTTATTTATACGTATAAATACTATTTATGTACATACATATACATACATATGTGTGTGCATATTGTCTACATTTGACAGAGTGATATTTGTGGTTACGTGTGTTATATATTTGGTTTTCTATCTATACAAACTATTTTGTGAAAATTATTTTGTTATTCGCGTTGCAAGTTAACTACCATAAAATGTTTTTGTATTATTTTACACAATTACAATTATTGACACTTGTATTTGTGAAACGATAAAATTTTATTGCAATATAACACTATAAACAACTATATGTTAACTGGATATTTCATACTGTTGTATATATCGTATCTATAAATTATAGATATATTTCTATTTATAGGTTAAGGTGAAGGTCGTTTTATTCATCGCATATTCACATGTATCGGCTATCATATAACATACATATTATATGCATTCTATCGTTTTATTCAATATACTTACTTTATAATCAAAATGTGTACATATCGTATTTATACATACATACATACATATATATCTATGTGCATGAGCCCACTTATATATAATATCTGTAGTATAAAATTTCTCGTATGTATACAAAACACTACTTGTTGAATATCTCTTTCAAAAACTTTCACTATCTTGTTTTGTTTGACTATGTTCATTCAACTATGATTAAATAATGTAAATAGCTAGTGGCTAGGTACATGCTTTGTCTACGCTTATACGCACACATGTATGTATTTGTGAACACATCATCCTGTACATGTGCATACATACATATATCTACATATTTTCTACTATCCATTTCTAGGATCATGGTTTAGTTTTTGATGTGCTAATATGTATGATTTAGCTTACATGGAATATAATATGTACCCATTTGAATGCACTCAAATGTTAAAAGTTACATTTTCTATACATTAAAAGGATGTATCCATAAAATTTTCTATTTTTGTGTATACTTATATGTTCACAATACAAAAATTAAATACATATGTAAATACAAGAACGTACATATACGTGTGTATACATACATACATACGTGATCATTTTTATTTATTTGATTTTTGTGTCTCGTCCTTTTTCTTTTTATCAAAATACTGAAATACTTTTTTACTTGGTACTTTATAATTACTGTGTTCATTTTTCATAGTTCTCATACATGTATTCACATATGTATGTACATTTGTATAGTAACATATTCTACAGACATGAAAATCATTCCACCCACTACACTATCAAATGCTAGTTCATATATAGGTACATAGTTTTTACATAAAATTGTGGTCGACTTTTTCAACCGTACCTACTAATGTGTTACATGTCGATAGAACATGACGTGTACAGAATGTCGTATGTATTTCTAACACATGGTGAATGCATCTACATATATACGCATATACTTTTATATGGAATGTGTATTTGTATTTCCTTCTCCACATTTTCTGAATTTTTATTTTATTTTTTTCTTAATTTTTTTTATTTTTTTTTTTATTAAAAAGATTTTCCAAATTCCCACACATGTATAGTATTCAATTTTCATCACATATGCATATACTAAAGGATTTACATAGAATGAATATTTTTTTTTATAGTTTCCGATGGAAGGATATGTTTGTTTGTTTATGTATGCGGCTTGAATGATTGCAGTGGAAAATCATTCTTTGAAAGAAGCACACGTGGAAATTTGTATGCACGTGCATAATATAGAAAAAACCCGTAAACGTAACAGGTATATATGATTTATGAATGTATTTTTTCTCAGTGTGAGGTTAGTTGTTTTTCCATAGTGTTATGTACACAAAAAATGTTAGGTGATAGATTCAAAAACAAAAAAAAAAAAAATGTTTGAATGAAGTGCACTATTTGTGTGCACACAAAGCATTGTATTTGGTTTGAAAAAGTTTTTAATGTTTATAAAGCATTTTTTTTTTATATTTCAGTTTACATGGTTGCGTGTTTACAGGGTTTGGATGTTTGTGAGACTGACAGTGTTTACCGGAAAATTGTTGGGTTATATTAAGAACGTAAACTATATAAAAAAAGAAAACAAATGAAACTTGTTGGTGTGTCAAAGGAAATTGTTGATGACAAGAATGATGATGTGATGACAACAAAAATAAAGTGTGGATGAAAAAAACTATACAAACTTTCATTTTCACTTTCAAATAGAATTAAAGCGGTTTTTATATACATATTTATGTATACCTAATATGTATGAACACTTTTGAAAATTTACTTGGGAAATGTATATTAATTCAATGAAAATGGAAAATGAACAAGTGAAAGACCTTTAATAAGCCTTGTGATGATTTAAAAAAGAACGGTAAGTATATACTTACTTTTAAAAAAAATCATCTTATTTTTATTTAAATTTGAATTATCATTATAATCAAATTTCATTATATCTCTGTTAATTATTAATGTGATATTTATATAATAATTCGATTTTTTACATTAATAACAATTTTAACTTAAATTAATATCATGCAAAAAAAAACTATTGTCATTCTTATTATTTGAAAAATGATTACAGAAAAACAAAATGATAATAACATATTATTTGCATATAATTACACCCGTAACAGTCCTATATATTGATTGAATTTTTTTTTTAAGAGTAAAGGATATTTGTAAATATATTAAAAACCATACGTATAAAATACATGACTATGTCGTGTGTATGAGCATTATGTACATATACTTTTGTACAAAAAAGAAAAATTACAATTAATTGAGTTTTTATATATATTCTAATAAAAAATGAAAAACAAAAATCTGATATTTCTGTTCGAAAAAGAATTATTTGCACAACAAAAGTGGGGAGTCCTTTATATGCGTAAAGAGAAAAATTGATATTTTTGTCAGATAAACTGAGAACTTTTTAAAGGATAAGGGGAAGTTATAATTTACATGCATTACATAGCCATACCATGCAAAGTTTGTAAGAGTGAGGATAAGTTTTTATATTTTTATTTTATTTTTTATTTTTTGGGAATTTTATTTAAACGTGTGCTCAGCTCAATTAGAACATATTCATTAGTAAATCAGTCTGAAATTTGACAACGATTAGGAATAAATGCGGAAAAACTATCTATTATAATATCAATTAGGACTACTATAGTGCAAATATTAATTATTATTAAAGTACACTAATTAATTTTTATTAAGTTTCTCTTTTACTCAAACTTTAAATATGTATTCAATAAATTCTTTTATCATACCATTTCGTGTCTGCTAAACACGAATATCATATCATATTGTGATTGAACTACAATCACATCACATATGCTTCATCCACCAAAATGAAAAAAAAATAAAAAATAAAAACACGGAAATTAGTCGTATAAAATAAGGGAGAAGAGAAAAAATAGTAAAAAAAAAAGAAGAAAAATTTTAATTATAAAAATTTCATCCCCATTAAAATTAAAACAGTTGAAAACCAAAATAAAATAAGCGTCAAAACTAGAGTATGGTACTATTAATGCTATACATATATTACACTACATACATATGTACCTATATATGCATATGCAAATATTACATACTCGCCCCTTTATATGATTGAATAAATTGTTTGTAGATGAATGTTTTATTTAATGTGCTCATTCTGATGTTATATTTATACTTAAAAAATTTATGTAAAATAAAATAAAAATTCAAATTTAAATAAAATGTAACTGAATAACAAAAAGAAAGAAAGTATAAAAAAAAATAATAATTTAAAAACACACTCCTCTCTGCTTTCATTTTTATTTTAATTTTATAATATTTTTATTTTATTTTATACATTTTTTTTGTACACATTATACCCATACACAGCAGTTACTTTTATAATTTACATAAAAATTTATATGTACATATTCATATTTTATATACATATATATAACAAATATTTTTCGTTGTTTTTATTTTAGAGGCTGTAAATTTAACTCATTTTTAGATAAATTTCCATGTAAATATGTACATACGTGTATGTATATATATTTTACATCTAAATGTGAAGCTTAAAAAAGGTAGAAAATAAAAAGTTCACAAAATCACCTACTTCTTACCATAATTCTACAACATACTATCAATAAATACCACTTTTACGAAACATCCCTATACCCCACCCCATTTCAATTCATACATATATCCTCGTTATCTCATTCCAATTAAAATTGCACAAAATAAAAATTTTCTAATGTTTTACTAAACTCTAACACATGTGTACTAGAAGAAAAAACAACAACAACAAAAAATAGCAACAACAACAAATTACAAAAAATACACACTATATAATATAAAATACGTACGTTAAAAAATATTTATTATGTACGAAGGAAATGTAATGTAATATAACGGGATCGCATTAAAATATAATCGTATATGTACCTTATATGTACAGATAGATGTAAGTACATACATACGTTCATATTTAATGTACCCACTATAAATACGTACATATATAGGTAGTAATATATTCTGTTACAAAACATACATACATTAAACTAACTACATATATGAGAAGTTATGGAGTTAGAAACGAAGTTGAAATATTTTCTTTTATATTTTGCTTTCGACAAAAAAAAAAAAAAATCGCATACAATCACATAAAAAATTAGAAAAAGCGGAGGGTGGCTCGTGATTATAATGTTTTCGTGTGTATTAGAGTACATAAAAATATATAAAATTTCTTTTTTGTATTTCTTTTATTTATTTATAATTTTTTGTTGTTGTTGTATATTTTTTTTGTTCGTTTATTTTATATTTTATATGAACGATACGATAACGACAACAGAAGGTTTGCTTTGCTTTACTTTACTTTGTACTTTGTAAAAGAGTCCTAGTACAAGGATGTATTGTGCTGCTGCAAAAATATATAATAAAGTGCGACTATAAAGAAAATTATTCGCTTCATCTAATATCTCTTTCTAACTCGGTGACTATTTTTATTGCAAGGATATTTGCAGGAATATGATGATGACGACGACGACGATGATGATGATGATGATGATGATAATAATAATATGAGGGTAGCACACTACACATAGTAAAAGAAATGTATAATGTTGAATAGATGAATTATTTCGAATGCCATGGGTTGAGTGTTAGTTAGCGTTGTGTACTGTGTGTAGTGGATTAGTGGGTGGATGGGCAAATAATTTTCTAAAATTTATCTGGAGCGGGTGAGATGGCACAACTTTGAAAATAATGCTGGCTGAACTTAGTAAGTGAAATCCTATTTTACAATAACCTTTTTTTATTTTCAAAAATCGTTATTTTCATAAGAGATGGTCCATGGGGATGTTATAGTATTATATAGTGATGATGTTGACAGGGGGAGCACATAAAAGCAAATGAATTTATATGAATGTATGTACATCAGTGAACATCAATAAAAAAGACACTACATAAAAATATGTATAGAAAAAAAAAAAAAAACTTCTACAACAATTTTATGTCATACGGGGGCAGTAGTATAAACACGTAATACGTTGAAAAAACGAATTTTTATGCATGTAAATAATTAAAATCTATATAATATAGTTGAAATTAACGAAAGAATGTATTTTCCTTGAAAAATAAAATTTTTATGAAATATAAAATATTTATTTATGTACACACAAATTTCGTATAGTAAATTTACTAATTTTTAAAAATTAAGACTTGCTTAAATTACTTTAAAAAGAAAAAAAAAAGATCAATAAGACTTTAATTCCAAGGTTAACAAATACAAAAATTGAATGAAATGTGACAATATTTGCAATGTGCAAATATAGCTACGTATGTACATATATACATATGTACAAATGTATGTCTACATATATATAAATTCTGTTGATTTTATAAATGTCACATAATACAATAATGTCAAAATACATACAAATGTATCTACAATATTAAATATACAAAACTGACCAAGGGGAAACTCACTGAATTCATGTACATATTTACATAAGAATATTGAATTTTATGTATGTAAGTCGGAGAAAATATTGTGTAGAATTAACAAAAAACAAGTAAAATTAAATCTCAAAGAGAAGCAAAAGTAAGAATTAATGTAAAAATGTAATGTTAGTATATGCACAGATGTATGTATATGTGTGTATTTTCGCTCAAAAGAAAAGAGATTTTTTGAGTCAATGGTTTGTATGAGTGACCGGCATTTGTGCCGGAAAATCAACAGAAGAAAGAAATACATCTATTTCTTGATAGCTTGAAAGATTTCCTTTTTAAACCATGTGACCAGGCCACCGACCCATTGTATATACATAAAAACTTTTCGTACGTAAGGCCATGTATAAATATAACTGATGTTTATATACATATGTATACACAAACAAATTTCAAAAAGGATTTAAAGCTGAAAAAGGAATGATGCTTGAAATTTCTCGCCTTTCATGAAAATGTGTTTCGTCTGTCTCGTGATTACTGTTGTTGTTATGGTTTTCGTCGTCATCGTATTTTTTTTATTTTTTTTTATTTTTTTGGTTAATTTTCTTTTCTTTTCTTATATGTTTCATGCTCTTTAAATCTTTAAAGCCACTTCTGGGTCAAGTTGTAGAATTTCTTTAATTTTTTCTTCATTTTTTGTTTTGTGTGTTTACTTTGTGTACGTATGTATATTTTTGGTTGTATGTAAAAATGAAAAAGGGTTGTGTTTGTCTTGTCAGCTGATTTCTGAGAAAAATGTTATTATGACGTGTGTGTTAAATATAAATATAAGATGAAAAAAAAAAAACTTCTGTTTCGTATGATAAAATATATAAAAATCGATGTTCAAATATGTATGTATATTGGTAAATTATTCAAACTTATTTGAATAAATTTGACTGGATATGTATTTAAAGAGAATGCAACTAAATATTATTCTTTGAAAAGAAAATCATGAATACAAGTTTTGTTGTTAACTGTTGGTTGGTATTTTAAATAATTTAAATTAAAAATTTATTACTTATTAAAATAAATAAATAATTTAATTTTAAATTAATTAAAATAGTTTTAATATCATTCATTGAAAATCCATAATATTTTATACTAAATATACATACACATATGGAAATAACTAAAGACATATGTATTATCATTCCATTAAATTTCTCGAATTATAAATTTCATTAAAAAACATAACGTATAATTTTAATTATATTTATTATTATTAGAGAAAAATATGTGTACCTTCTAATACAGTTCTATTTTATTTGTAACTGAAAAATGTTTTACTTTGGCATATTACTTACATACCATATTTATGTATGTATGTTTTTACAGTAAGTAAAAATTATGTATACATTATTTGGAATAAAAACTAATATTATAACATAACTGTTCCCTTTGTATACATATTTAAAAATATATTTTTATTTTCTTGTATATGTAGTTATAAATTTAAAAAAAAAAAACGAAAAAGAATTTTCGCGAAATGAAAATGCGCAGAACAAGATACATATACGTATATGTAGGTAAGGCTAAGTATACGCCGAATAAACATAATATGTACAACATAAAAATATAATTGTTGTCGTCGCCCGCCCTTTTATATAGTCCTTATTATAGTTAAAAGCAACAAAAAAAAAGGAAAACTTATATTAGAATTTGAATTTTTCATTACATACACATACATACACATAAACATACATGTATCTGTTCATCTGATATACATGTGTGTTATTATAATTTAATAAGCGTGTATCAAATGGGGAGTTTTTTAGATGAATATGAAAACTGACATCAAGATGTAATAAAAATTTACATGCGTATGTATGTATGTTAAAAGGAATAAATTTGGTTCGTTAGATGATTTTTATTACAATTTTTTTCATATTCAAACTTATACTAATAATCAAACATCGGAAATAAAAGCAAATAATGAGAATAAAAATACACTTGCTGAATTTTCAATCGTACATAAAATATACACGTGACATACATATACGTACATGTGTACATATGTATGTTTGCATTTTAGTAAATATTTTTACTTTTAAAAAATTATTAATTTCAAATTATTGTAATATTACGACAATGTACAAAATTTTCAATTATGATTTATACTATATATTCTAAGAAGTTTTTCACAAAATATTCATGCATGTGTATATATGTATGTATGTTATATGATTTTTCCAAACAAATTTTCATTATAAAAATTTTTTTTTGTATGAGTACGCGATGTAATCGAAAACAATTTTTTCATGAATCTGCGCAGATTTTTGTACTTACACAAATTCTTATTGATGTAAACTACTTTTCTCCTTTTTTATTTTTAAGCTAAATTCTCTGAAAATACATATGTTTATACATACATACATATATACACATTAAATTATAAAAATAAAGAAAATAATAAAAGATACATAAAATTGTATTCATTTTTTGTTAATTTATATTATGTTTTTTTATTAAAATTTTTAACAAAATAAAAGCAAATCATGAAGTAACTGCCTGCATTGACACAATTTAAGAAAATTTATGAAAATTTTAAATTTTCATCATTCTTTAGAAAAATGAATATATGGTGATTTACTTAAAAATCATGAAAAACCATTGCAATTCAAATCTGATATTTTTCCACTTGAAGAAAGAAAAATAAAGATTTTTTCAACATAAAAAAACAGAAAAAAAAATTAAACTTTTATCATGAAATCTTTATATAGTAGAAAATGATGTGAAAAATAAGAAAGAAAAACATTAGCAATCATTACCGTCATCATTATACTGTCATTCAAAGAAAAATGAGAAATCTTCACACGAAACAAGAAAAACAAAACAGCAGGAAAAATTTTAGTCTCAATGAATATCCTGCTTGAGGTTAAATTGTACATACATATGTACATAAATGTACGTAAATACATGTGTATATATTCTTGTGGGATATGTTTACATGTCACAAAACAGATCACGTATCTATGTGTATCTCTATATTATTTTTTTTTTTTTTTTGTTTTTATATTTTACTTTAGGGTTGAATTAATATTATTCAAATTTACCATTATTATATCTTATCAGATATATTCTTTCTCTTCCAAGAAATCAACTAAAAGCTTAAAGCATGTTATTTATATACCACTATACAAAAGTTACTGATGCATATTTTCCAAACAGAAAATGGAATCCATTGTGTTGTTGTGGGTATAAAGAAAGGATAGCGTGTAATATATGCAATGCAACAGGTGACATGAATGATTTCATTATATATATGTACATATGTAAGTATGTACATATGCTTATATATAAAGTAACTTTCACCTAGTCAGCCAAGAATCTTTTTCTATGATGTCAAATTGGTCGAGTCTAGAAACTATCACATAAGAATTTAAGTCCAAGGTCGTAACCGAAGCACAAATTTTTATATTTATATATATACATATATAAGAACATCATTTTCACACAGATGGTATTTGAGATTATACATACACACGTACATATATTCAAGTACATTTCTACATATTTGTTTGGAAGTATAAAATATAAAGCAAGACCAGAACAAACGCATACACACGTACTCTTCAAGAGAAGTGAAAATTTTTCAATGTTTATGCATGTGCAAAGAAGACAAGAAAATTTATAAAATTTAAATAAATGTACCTATAGATATGTACGTACGTGCAAAAGGACTTTTTTTTAAATGATAAGTTTATATTCATATTCTTAAAATGCCCTGTTTTTTTTTTATTTAAAATCGTAAATTGTATGCACACATCTATGTAAACTTTTTTATATTAATTTTCTTTTAAATTTTTGATATTAAGAATAAATACATATGTACTTATGTACTTCTACTCTTAGTCAGTTAAAAGTTGTTGGGTTAACGAACACAAACAAAAGCTATCGAACAGAATGCTTTAATTGAATGATTCTATTGAAAATCGTATGATGTGTAAAGAAGTAACATAAAAATGTATGTACATTTGAAATTTTTTGAATTTTAAAAATATTGAATGGTAAGTTTTCATCACAATATTACATATGTATGTATGTTATTAAATTTAAAAAAAAAAAAAGATTAAAACAAAATTATTCGTTCCATCTATTTATAATTTTTCACGTGAGATTGAAAGAAAACAAAGATATGAAAATCAAAAAAATATACATATATAATTTACAAAAATTTACGCATATGAATTCGTACTTTTACTTAAATGTGCACACATATGCGTATAAATATTAACTATATAACATCAAAATCCATAAAATAAAAAAAATTAAAAAATACATATTTATATATTTCTGAAATACACATTAAAAGTTTACTTACAGAATTCGTTTCATAATCATCTTTCTACATTTTACATTTATTACTTTGCTATCCATAATATTACAATGTTGTACATGAAAATATGAACAAATAAAAAAAAAATATTAATATCATATAATATTTTATTTCTATTCTTCTATAAAATTAGATACATTCTTAAACTTTTTTTCATATTTTAAATATACATACAAAATATGTACATAGACAGTTTTATGTTCCGTACGTAAATATAAGTGTATACATGTAAATGTAATATAAAGTGGTATGCTGTATTGTTTAGTTTTTTTTTTTTATTGATTTTATTTTCTCTTTTTTTGTTTTCTTTACAGTTTTTGCATCTTCCTCTGAACTTTCATACTTTCTACTATCTGTGTTTGCTTTTCATTATTTTACATTATTAATGTAAAATTCCAAAAAAAACATAAAATTTAAGAATGTATCCTCCTTATCAATGTTCACGCGTACTACTCTTATTTCATCATCTAACAACTACAAATTTAAGTTATAATATTAAAAAAAAGAAAAAAAAAAATAAAGTAAAACATCTAACCAGTTCTCCCTATACTTGAATTGTCCTTGATATTATTATTTTTCTATCTATCTTATTCTAAGTTTTATTATGCCTTTTATATTCGCATCAGTACCATTTGGTACATAAAATTTACAAAATAAAAATGAAATAAAATAAGTTTTTAGTGTACAGAAAATTTAATCTATAAGCTTACATATACATATGCATGTACACTTATATAAATATATTTTATTTTCTATAACAAAAAAAAAAAATATATATACTATATTATATTATATTCTATATGTGCACAGCATCTGCCATTATATTTTCTACTAAAAATGTCTATGTGTAATTCGCGATCCTTTATGCCATAAAAATATTTTTTTTATTTTTTATTATTATTATATTTTCATTTATGTTGCTTTTATATTTTTCATCAAAAATTCATTCCATTTCTCACTCAAAATTCTAATGTTTCTTCAATTCATCCCATCTTCAATTCAAATTTCTCATTCCATACATTAAAATATATTTTCATACTTTTTTATGTATGTACATATTTTCTTTTTTTTTTTCGTTTTTTCTTATATAAAATTTCTATGTCTAATACAATGGAATATATATTCATATGTATGTATGTATGTATACGAAGAAAAATGTTTAAAGCTATAAACTAGTGCAGTGCTACGCGAAATTTTTAACAAATCGTAAAACAGTTGTTCATAACTATGTTTATATATTTTTTTCCTTTGCTATTATATGTATGTACGTGTTACACTATATCTATATATGTAACAAAATGTTAAAACTTTTCTTTTATATCAATAAGATATTCTAGCTGTATACACTTATTATATATGTATGTATATTTTATATTATGGTATGTATGTATGTATGTATATCTGTTTTTTTTTTTTTTTTAGTTATAGTAAAGGTGAAGTGTGAGTACACAAAATACAATAAACGAATAAATAAATAAATATAATAAAAATAAGAAAAAAATAAAATAAAAGAAAAATATATAGTTGTAGTACATCCATACATACATATATGCAGTAAGTATGTATGTATTGAGAAAAATTTTAAATAAAATAAAAAAAAGCTAACGTTGAAAAGAAAAGGCATAAAGTTGTAATGTAGTATCTACTAGAATGCTTTATGTTTTACATTAGTTCTCATACTATAAAAAGGATTTATCTCCATTTTAATGTACATATAAAATGTGTACATGTATTAGTATATAGTAGTTCTGATTCTAATGGAAAAGCAATTTTTTTTTTTTTTTTGTATAGCAGTTTACGCTTATACCTCACACTTTTCATTTCTACTACTTTTCGTTTTTACAACTTAGTTATACATTACGCTACTAGCTCACACCTGAAGGAAAAGTGAAATATTTTTACTTCTTTTGTTTTCTACTTTTTTTTTTTTTTTTTTTTTTATTAATGTTAACACCATCCTTTCTTAACTTCTTGCGTCTTTACTAGAAAATTATATTTTTATTACTACTGTAATGCTTTAGTTGTACCCCATTTTTTTTTCATCCCACTTAATTTTAGTTTTAGATGATTTAGTTGGTTTTATTACAAAAAAAAAAGTTTGTCTTGCTTCTCAGATAACGTACAGTAGGACGAATACAAAGTTAAAATTTATATAAGATAAAAAGAACAGTTACGGGGAAGATAATAAAATAGTAATGTTATGTTTCGCTTTATTATCCTAACAGAATTAAAATGAAAACGATATAATGATGATGATTACGTTGATGCGTATGATAGAATTAAAGGCAAAGGACATGAAATAAGAGTTTGTTTTTTTTCAATTTTTAGAGCGATTTTAAAACAAACGAATGTAGATTTTAAATTAAATATTATACGGTATCCTTTTGTGTAGTAAAAACAAAAAATAGATTTTAATATTTGTAATGTAAATAGTGGATAAAATTGTTACTGAATAGCGACAACAATACATACTAGTACTGGCATCCTGAAATATGTTTTTCCCCTTAAAAACTAATACAAATTTGAAATAACGTTCTAGGAAAATTCAAAAACACATTAAAATACTTATAAAATTTTAACAGCGTACGTACATATGTACAAACACATCATTGTGCATCCGTTTATATAATATCATTGCTCGTTCATTTAAAAGAAAAAAAAAATCCCTCTTTTAAAAAGGAATAAACAAAATTTAAGAAGAAACTTTTCTAAACACCATATTCTCAAACCACTTATCTAAAAGTAGTTACACATTTACTTTAAATTTTCTTTTTTTAATTTCCTTTCTTTTTTTTTTCTTTATTTTATGTTTCTTTTTTTGTTTTTTTTTTTTTTTGTTATTATTATTTAGAATTTTTGAGTTTGTGCTGTGCGTACAAAAAGTTTTTAGTTTTCTATGAGTTTCTTCTCTTATATATTCACCTATACGTATGTATGTATGTACATATTTATTATTCAGTCTGTTATCAAAAAATGTATAAGGGTAAAAGAAAATATCTAGGGATATATGGAATTTAAAATAAGAAAAAATAGATGGATGAAGAAAGAATTTTTCGTTTTTTGTTTTATTATTCAGATTTAATTTTCTTTCTTCTTCATAATTCTTTTTTTTTTTTTTATTTCGTTTGTTATTTTATATTTTAACAATTTTTTTGTTTTTGAAATTCATTTTATTTTCTAAATTTTAAATAAAAGTATGAATAACATACACGTATGTATGTGTATATACATACTATTGTAAATAGAGTAGAATTTCTTGCTGTTAGTTTTAAAACAGTTTTCAATTTTATTTTAATTCAATTTTGTTTTTTTTTTTTCTTTTTTTTTATGGTATAATAATATGTATTATGTGCGTGCGGTAATAAGAGAAGTGGTTAAATAAATTTTTCTTTTATTATTTTTCTTCTTTGTGTTTTTGTTTCTTCACTTTTTCCGGTGTTTTATTTTATTATATTTTTTTTATTTTTTGTTCTGTATTATTTCTTAACTTTTAGCCTTTTTTAAACGCTGTTGCTACATTTCTATGGTTACTATACAACATGTACATACATGGGTACATATCAGTTTTGTATTAGTTTTGTTCTTGAATATTATCGATTGTTCGTATCGTGAATACAATAAATTTTTTTGTTTTTTTTTAATGTAAAAAACAATTTTATTTTTTAGTCTTCTAACTATTTTCAAAATTTTAAAAAGAATTGATTGAGAAGAAAAGTTTGTAAAATATTTATATGTGTGCACATAACATAATAATATATGCACTACAATCTACATAGAAGTATAACTATACAACCGAAAAGAATTGTTGTAGAAATGTAAGGGTTTATTAAATTTAATACACATTGCGTATTTGTGTATGTGTAAATACATTAAAAATTTTTGTTTAAAATTGAAAAAATATGTACAAAATCAATAAATATAATAAGAAGTTAAGAAAACAAATTTCACAGAATTTATTTAATTAATAAAATAAATTGAAAATCCCATTTTTGTTAGTCGTCGCTTGTAAATGTTAGATTTATGTAAGTCAGATGATTGAAATTTAATTATGTAACAAATCTAAAATAATTTCGCATTTGAACGATTTGTTTTTATTTTTGAAAGAAAAATAATGAAATTACTGAAATAATATGTATATAATATGATATGAAATTTTTTTGATTCACAAACTAATAAAAATTCAAAATAAACAAAATATACATGTGCATATACATGCATATGTATGTGTTGGCATGGTTTTATTCAAATTTACATAAATTATTTATTTATTTAATTTTTCAATTTTTTATTGCTAGACTTTTTTTTTTGTTTTTTAAATTGAAAAAACTAACTGCATCCATATAGACATTGAAAAGTGCTTTTAATTCAATATATGTATTAATATTTTGAATATACACTCATGAAAAAATTAAAAATTTTGTCCATACATTTACATGCATGAGTATTTTTGTAGCATAAATAAATCAAAAAAAAAAAAAAAAAAAAAAACATATGCATAAAGACAACACACTAAAAATAATTACATGTATACAAAATTTATTTGTATAAAAGAAAGAAATAAAATAATTTTAATTGAATTTAATTTATAATCAAAGCCACATATCACAAATTGTCCATATATTCATTCATATTTAATTCATTGCATTTTTCTGTTATATGTGTTATACTGTTGTTATTTTTTCCTTTTTTTTTTAAATTTTTTATTTATTTATTTTTTCAGTTTTTGTTTATTTTTTTTTTCAAATAAATAAATATAAAAAATGTGGTAGAAATTTTTTCATAGGTTTACATTTACAAACCTCGCTTTTTGTTTTTAGCTTTTATTTTTTTTGTAGAATTTATTAATACGATTATATTACAAGGATGTATCTATTACATCCTGAAAAAATTGGTTCTGGAAATTATCATGTACAAATAATATCGTATGTATTCGAAAAACATTTAAATTGTTAATATCATGTCTAATGTAGAATTTAAATTAATAACCGTCGAAGATTTAGTTTGGAAAGTATTTAAACTTGGATTAAATTAAGATTAAATAAAATGTAACGTGAATTTTTCATGAAGTTTATAATTTGAAGTAATTATGAATTTAAAAGGCAAAAAAAAATTTTATTTTAGAATTATGTAATAATTTACATAATAATTGTGAAGTTGAAATAGAAAAAAAAAGTTTTATACATACACGAACACGACTATCATTGCTGACTTCACTGTATGGTATTTTTTTTTTTTGTCCATGATATATGTTTTAAAATAAAAATCAAAAAATCAAAAATCTCTCATGCATTCAATTTATTCCCAAAATCCTTTTATTTTGATTTTTTAATTAGATGAAAAAATTTAAAATATAGAAGAAAATAACAAAAGTTGCTACTAGGTTTATGAACATTTTTGGACTTAAATACGATGATATAATATATTCTAATAGAAGTAGTCAAAATGCTTGAAAAACAAAAACATTTACATACATAAATGTGTACATATGTATGTATTTGTTTGAAAAAATAATCAAATGGGTGGCAGTTTATATAGCACCTTGTAATAGCCACACATTCATTTCCTATTCAAACACTCTGACGTAGTCCAATAACTCAACAAATTAGTTATGCATGTAGAGGTATCGTATATGTTTTTTTTTTTAAATTTATGCTTTTTGCTTTTTTTTTTTTTTTTTGAATAGAAAAAATTAATACATATATTGTGTAATCTAAATTTAAAACGATAATAACAGTAAAAAAAATTTACTTTTAAGTATCACGTACGCCTATTTTTATATTTTATAAACTGAAAAGGTCCTCTAATATAATTATTCACATGTGAAAAGGAAACACTCAAAAAATGAAAAAAAAAAAGCAAATAAAAAACGTTGAAATTAGTGAAACTTTTTTATCCTTTTCATAAACAACATATATAAAAGCATAACTAGGTATTTATATTCTATTTATGCTAAGGTACCTTAATGAAAGGTTTTACTTTTTATATAATAATGCTTGACCATTTCAACATTAGGGATGAGGATGAAGACTTATTTAAATATGATGTACATACATGTATATGTAATGATGAAAAAATAAACTAAACGAAAAATTACATTGTTCTGATCCTAAAATTATAATGATAAAACGTTGTCCGAAACAAAATAAAAAACTCTGAAGTGATTCGTTACAAAAGTGTGAGATTGGGTAATTACTATGAGGAAAAACGAGAAATATACTCAAACCTCCATACATACGTAATCAAAACAAAGGGAGTGATACTATAAAATGGAAAATATAACATTGTATTTACATACTTATACATAGATAATTTTAAATATGTAAAAACGTAAATTAGTTTGCATTTTAACTGAATTAAAAAAATATATATAATAATAATAAAAGTAATTCTTTTTAAAACTAATAACTTCCATTAAAATGATTTTGTTGGTAGCTTAGTAATATAAAATTATGCAATTTTTAATTAAATAAGATAATAGAATTTTAAAAAAATAGGAGCGCGTTCATATAATGCAGCTATCACAAATTCAATGACCAAAAACATCAAGTTATCTAAATATTTTCAAATAAAATTTTTAATTCGTTATTTTTATTTTAAAACTTCATTTAAAAGATTAAAAATTTTATGTAAAATTAAGATTAAATTAAGATTACAATGAAATGTGAATAAATATATAACCAAAAAGTTTTATTTTTATTTTTTTATCCTTTAAATAGTGAAAATAGCTAAAAATATTTAAATTAAGTAGAACACAGTGTTATGTATATTTAAAAAAAAATAATAAAAAAGTAAAAAATAAAAACAATAAATAATTACAAAATAAAAAAAGAGTAGAATTCAAAATAGCCCAAGGGGTATAGAGATTACACACAGGACTATCATTTGGAATGAGTATAAGGATTATATGATCTCTATACTCTACCTTTTCAAAATCAAATTAAAAGGTATAGAATCTCCCTAATTTTCATGGGTAGGTGACATTTGTATAGGGTGAAAAAAAAAATTTTTTTTGCGCATTACCAAAATTACATATTAGAGATTTTTGTGTTGTTGTTACTGTTGTTTTTATTTTTATTTTTTGTTAATATCCTTTATATGTATACATCTTTTTTTTATTTTTTGTTTAATATGTAAAAAACCATTTTTTTTTTTTTTTTTGATTTTTTTGTAATACATTTACAGTTATATTATTCAGATAGAAGGTGAAATACTAAAACAAAAAAGTTGAACGCAAAGTAAATATAATTTGGATACATACATTAAAATAACATAATAACATATGAACATACATATATGACTGTAGGCAAACAGAAAATATATGATTTAGTTTGTTGCTATACATTGCTATACATACATATATTGGCATTGTATATATACATGTTGTTTTTTAAATAAAAACAAAAATGAATTTCATTATAAAAACTGTACGTATACATAAGTAATTATAAAACTCTAAATGTATCCTTTTCTCTTTATACATTTTTGAATATGTATTCATATTAATATGAAATGTTGCAATCATGTTATAATAAAATAACGCCACTTTATTCAATCATTTAAAAAAATAATTAAAAAAAAAAAAAATTTATAATAAATCGATCTATTTAACACAAATAAAATTTAGAGATTTAATTTTCAGATAATTATTATGTAAGTAATAAAAGTTTATAAATCCATGGTATATATGTGTATGTTACATTATATTTAGCATAGCTTACAATTTAAATAGAAAAATGAAATTCTAATAAATAAAATATAATTTTTTTTTTTTACATTTTGTAGTACACATTATGCAGTGCTTAAAATATTTGAAATTTTGTAAAATGAGCGAAATATCGATTAAAAATGAATTTGAAAAAAAAAAATAAAAAATAAAATAAAATAAAATCTGTAAATTCATTAATGCATTAATTCATTTTTATTATATTATTTAATTAATAATTTTTTTTTTTTTTTTTAAATGTGCATATTATTTAAAATGTAAATAAAAATAATGATGATTTAAAGTCAGTTTAATTCAATGCACTTTCATAAAAGATTACATGTAAAATAATTATATTAATTATGTAATTAACATACGTATAGAATTATGTTTAAATAAAAAATACGATTACGTAACGTGCAATAAAATAGAATGCAATTATTTTGCTTTCAATTAGCATAGAATTGATAAACACTTAATGGAAATGAAAATTTTCTTGTAAATTTCTCAGTTTGTTTTTTATTTTTATTTTTCCAACAAATATTGATATAAATCCACAAATATGCATACCTTTATATACGTCACTGTACATTTACATATTTGTATGTACATATGTACACCTATATATACTACAGTGAATTTTTTGAATACATAAAATATTTAAACCATTAAATGATATGTTGTTCAAATGTTCACATGTTTAATATTAGGGCGAATTAAATAGGAATAAGAATTTTTATCAAAAACAAATATAAAAGAACCATGCAACAAAATTTTTTGCGGTCATTGCACCATGATGTTGAAAATAAGTTTTTAAAAATAAAAATAAGAATTTTTGTAGTATATATAGTATGTATATTTTTTTCCATGTAGGTATGTTATTATTCTTCTTTTTAAGCACACACATACATACACGTAAAATTTAAAATTTGATACACAATTTAAAGGAAGCTGTTCAGCTGGCTAAAGATTTGAAAAAGAATAAAAATAAGCAAAAATGAAATATGAAAGAGAAAACCGTATGAATGTGTGAGTAAACATATATAAGTCAACCAAATATATGCATATCTTAAAAAAATTTTGGTACAAAATAAAAACACAAACAAAGATTATACGTGGATATGCACACTGTACACTTACATGTGTGGCTAAAGAATTATAAATCTGATGATTGCTTATATATGTATATTTAAAAATCCTAAAAAGAAAATATTCTTATGAGTATGTGTGTGGTTCTAAAATATAATATATTGTAGTGTACATTGTACCCCACTTCATCAATTTTAAAACTGAAATTTTATTACATTTAAAACCATCTAATATTTGAATGTGTATGTGTCAAGTATATATACATTGAAAATGTGGTATGTAGTTAAACAAGAAATAAAAATTTTTCTCAATTGTTTTTTTTTTTGCTACTTAACTTCTAAGTTAGGGTTAAGAACCTTTAAGTTAAATATTTGGCATGTACATAAGATTCAAAATTAGTAGACAAAATTTGAAATTTTTGGTATGGAAATGCGTAATGAGAATATTGAAAATATAAAAATATAAAATTTTGCAACATTAATTTGCTATAAAATAATATTTATGTTAATTATTATAATTATATATCTTTGCTTAAAAATTATCGTATAATGTATGCAGCATATACAAATTACATATTTTAAAAATTTTGAATTTTACCATTTTTGAACTACGAGCAATGGTTGGAATACAATGTAGAAGAAAGCGTAAGAAAACAAAAATGTAATGTAATAATGTTAAAATTGAAGTTATTTTGGTATCAGATAAAACAAATTGTATAGTATAATAAAAAAATGAACAAATTTATGACAAAAAGGACATGAAAAATTCAATTATACAATCAAATAGAATTTAATGTGTTATACGTAAAAGTGAAGTGAATTTATAGGCAAATACATTTATGTATATAAATTACAACTCAATTGCAAGAGGTAAAAAAATGCTTTATATCATCTGAAGCAATAATGTTACATAAACATTATATACAAGCATACGTACACAATCCTTCACAAATTAGCTTGATCCTTTATATTAGTGTAGGCAATTTTCATGTTTTGCCTTTTGCTTTCACATGATTTCAAATTCAAACATAAAATCAAAATCAAAAAATTTGTTTTTTTTTTAAATGTTTGCATAATAAATTGTTGATGCAAATTTTAGAAAAATACAAACACACACAAACTTTGTAGAATAATCTGTGTGAATCATTTCCATTTCATATTTTTTTATTTTTATTTTTACCATTTGTATTGTTGCTACCATTCAAGCATCACGACGCATGGAAAATTTTTTAATTTTTTTTATTTTTTCAATTTTTTTCTATAAAATTTTTTGTCTGAAAACAATTCTGTTGCATTTGAAAAAAAAATATGAAAAAATGAAAAAATGAAAAGAAAAGTATAAAGGAAAAACTTGAACGTAGTTGAACTATGATGTTTGAAAAAGAAAAAAGTTTGGTGTGAAAAGCTATGCAATCATTTAAAAGCTGCATATGTACGTTTTTTCTTTCGTCCTATATATTAGAATATAAGTATATGTACGTATGTATGTATGTATGTAGGATTTAACATCTACACAATTTACAACAAAAGCATGCAACATATACATACATACTTGTATTATATCATAGATTGTTTTTATATGCATTATATCGCACGTCATGACGTAATGCAGTAGCAGAATAAAAGAAAAAAACGTTGATTTAGTTCCATTATTCCATACGTGCTGTCATTGAAAGAAAAAAAAAAGATTATATTGAATTTTTTTTTTCTTTTCATTTGTTATTGTTGTTGCTTTTGTTATTATTCCACCTTCAATTATCCACCCACCCAGCAATAAAACTGATGTTTCTGTTTACGAATTTATGTTTGTAAAGAATTATATGAATTGGAAAATAAAGAAAATCGTTACTATCGTTGTTGACAAGCATGCGAAAAAAAAATATGTCAAAAACATCATTCTTGTTTTTTTTTTGTTTTTGTTTTTAATGTGAAATATACATACATACATATGTATGTCTGTTTCGTCTTTTATTTTGAACAAAACAAAAAAAATAGTTAATATTTTTGACAATATTTGGTGGCGACATGACTTCGTCCTTGAAAATTTTAGTCACATAAATAAATCAGTATTATATATGTAAGTACAAAAATCATGCCGTTTTGGAGACTAGTGTAGACGGGTGTATTTTGGTTTGTGTTACGTTTTATTTTATTTATTTATTTATTTTTTTTGAGAATTATAATTCTTGTGATTGATGTACATAGGTATGCATGTTATGTATGTAAATAAGTAACTTTTATAAATTTCTTTTTTTTTCTTGGTTTTTCCAATTAAAGGATGAAATTTATATTTGTGTATATGTTATGTAATTGATGAACTTACCTATCTTAATGAGTATTTTATTGAACATCATTGAACATATTATCTATCTGACATTAGATATAAATTTATTTAGATTATTTTTCTAATTTTTAAAACAGATTTAAATCTATCGTCTTCTTCTACTGGCACAACAGCTTTCCTGGGCCTATAATCAACATTACAATTGAAAATTATCACCTGGTTTAAATTTAAGTTTTATCTCTAGAACACTCACAAACACATTTTAGACATGTTGTACATATGTATATTTAACGTTTCTTTTTTTTTTTTTTTGTTTTTCAAAAATATTTCATTTTAAATTGTATCTATTAGAATTATATATTACTCCTACTCACACACACAATGTAAAATTTATTTCTTTTCCTTTTCCCTTTTTTTATATTTGATAAACAAATGTACACATGCATATACATATGTATAACTCATATAATATATTATCAATGCAATAGTTTCTTATTACATTCATACACCTAATATATTAACATTAAATGTATGTACATAGATATATACCTACTTAAAATATATTATAATGTTAATACACTATATATGTACGATATTGCAATTTACAATATTCAAGACAGAGAGAAGAGATGCACAACTATTATTATTATTTTTATTTTTTATTAATATTATTATTATTATTTATTTCATAAACTTACTACTACTTTCTGTTCATCTGAAATCAACCATACTACTATTTTCAAATAAATATTTTTTCGGTTAAAAATAAAACTGTTAAAAGTGAATTTTTCGATTATATTTTTTTACTACTTGTATTTATAAAACTGATGAATATTTAATTTGTATGTATTTGTATAATGTATTCATATTTGTATAAATCATCCACATTATAAGTATTTTATATTATAAAAACAGAGTTAATGTGCACACAAACACACACATATATATATATTTAATGGTTACTTATACATTTACATATATTCGTATGTGTACTCATATACACAACTTTACATAACTTTATATAATACATACAAACGTAACAAACGTATAGGTACCATATAATTTTGACAATATAATAAACATGTATGTGTATTAAAATAAAAATTACGACAAAAAGTAAAAGATATATTATACAAAAAAAAAAAAAAAAAATGTAAATAAAAATAAAATAAATAAAAATTTGTAATAAAAACGATAAAAGCTCATTCAACAAGAAAAATAAGCATTATAGTGAATAAAATTAAAAAGAAAAAAACAAGAATTGCATAAGAGGGAAAATGCAAAAAAAAAACAAAAAAAAAAACAAAAATGAAACCACTACATGAACATAATGGACATATAGGTTGAGAAGAAAAAAAAGTATATATTGCCAAAATATAAAAACCTGTTTGTATGCAATTCAAATAATATTATATATATATATATATATATATATACATTCTTATACATAAAAATACACCTATACACATATGGTTGATACACACATATAGTATAATTTTGTATGTATAAATATATGTGTGGACATGTGTGCAAATTTGAAATCATCAGCTATCTACATATGTATATTATTTTATACAAAAGCGATAAAATTATACTCCAAATTTTTAAAAATAAAAGAATGAGAAAATTTTATAATGAAAAAAAGAATTAAAATAAACAAATAAATATGGCTGCAGGAATGAAAAAAATGTAAAAGAAAAAAAAAACAAAATTACCAGCAAAATGAAATGAGGTTGGATAAGAAGGAAAAAAAAAACAAAATAACAAAATTGTAGGCAATATTATAATATCACATCAATGAGGTTGAGGTTTTTTTGATAATTTATCTCGCCACACTATACGATTATCTACATTACACCGACCTCCGAAAATTCTCTTATTTATCCATTTTTTTTAAAAAATGTTTTTATTTTTGTTAACATACAATTTTTACTTACACACATGCGTTTATGTATTTACATACATGCACACACATTAAAATACAACATATTATCTCCTAAAAAATAAAAATAAAAATAAGAATAAAAATAATATTTAAAAAAAAAAATCAGCTCATTTTTTCAGGGATAAATATGTGTACGTTCAAATATTAAATTGCACAACATAAATAAATTTGTATTATGAACATATAAACGCATACAGAAGAACATACATATTACCATGTCCATCGCGACTAACCCTATTTCCTCTGTATAATAAATACGTACACCTCAAATTATACTATGCTGCACTTTTGTATACATGTGAAACATCCACGAATTTTTCTGATATAAAAACAAAAAAAGTTATAAAAAAAAAGAAAAAGAAAACGAAAAACAAAATAAAAAACAGTGAATGCCCCCTATTTTGAAAATGAACACATAAAGTTCAACAGAGAAAAAAAAAAAAAAAGAAAAACAACGCAAAATATACCAAATAAAAGGAATAAAATTAAGGTGATGGATTTTGGAAAGAGTTTTTATTTATTGTTGTAGGAATTTTTGTTTTTTTAAATCTTTTTATTTGAAACTGTTTGTAAAAATAATGACCCACGGATACATGTACACCCAGAAGAATGTTTTCGCGTGTATGTTATTTCTACTATATGCGTGTATGTGATCATTAACATGTGCATATACACGATATAAGCCATCAAATAAATTTGAAATCAATAAGTTGCGAAAATTTTCATTTATTCCTTTCAACGGTTTTTGAATTTTATCAGACTATTTTTTATTACTGGTCAAATCAGAGAATAAAATTGATTTTTTGTTTTCAATAATCACTATCATCGCTGAAAATTTAGTTTTAAGTTTTAATAATACACCTGATCAAATTTAAAAAAAAAAAATGTACTAAACTGTTCTTGGAGTACGCAAAATGGTAATAATAAAAAATATTAATTAGACACTTATGTGTGTATGCACGTATGAAGGGTAAATGAAAATTGAATACAAAGTACTCACATATGCTAGCATGGATATGTTAACTGGGAAAATGAAATCTAAAACATCCAATTGATGAGTTTTCCATAACAATTTCTGAAGAAAACTAAAAAATGTGTGAAATGTTTACAACTATATACACATATTACGTACAGCAAATTCAAATTGAAAAAATCACAATAAAATCATTCGACATGTAAACAAAACACTGAAATTTCCACAATTTCATAAATTGATTTTCATGTGAAAGTTCAAAAATGAATACATACATATATAATCAAATTAAGAATGAAAACAAAAATGTGATTCAAAATACCGTTAATTTACAATACAAACATGGAACATAAAACGGGATTTTTCAACATTACCTGTCTTACGTTTTGTATTTTAACAACTACATGCTAACGTATAGACACACACATGTACATGATAAAAATGTGGTCATTTTTTTTTTTTTTAACGTTATAAATAAAATTTATACCAAAAAGAAAACAATAAAAAAAACAGATTATTCAAAATACGAAGTTCATAAAAGGATCGATATAATAACAATTAAATGATTTCAATTGTACTCTTAAATGCTCCACTTATCACAAATTCTTAGAAAATATGTATAAGCGTATAAAACACGTAACGTGTCTTAAGTGTACAACCATCCATGATAAATCTGTATTAAAAGAGAAATTTTAAATCTGTAGAAATGGTACACATGTACATATGTATGTATGCTGAAATTAACAGACAAGAAAAATTAAAAATTAAAACTTGCAATAAAAATCAACACGACATAAATATTATTTTGTTGCATGACAAATTCTTCTTGTTTGGATTATATTGTAGGCAATTTGAGTCAGGTTTGTTATGATTCGTGTCATGAATTTTTAATTTGTCACAACATTTATCTTTATTTTGTTTATTTATTATTTTTATTTTAATTCTTACTTCTTCCGATTACTGAAAATGACAAATGGACATTTAAGGATTCAAGAAAAATTCTCTTACGAAACAGGATTATTTTTATAAGATTATTATTTAAGTTCGAAAATTTTTGCTTAACGTATGATGGACCTTTGTTTTCACTACATTTTTCTTTTTTTTATGAAAATATGTTTTTCAATGTCCTTAAGAAAAACAAAAATTGAATAACAAATTCATATGTTGCTACAATTTTCGTAAATAGTACATCTGAAAAAAAATAACGAATTCTTATTTTTTTTTTTTTTAAATAATGTTTTAACAAAATTTTCAGAAAAGAAAGTAAAATCTAATCTTTGATAGTATTACCACGTATTACCATATTATACTGTTAGTGTTTTTCATGCCAGATGTTATCACCACATATCATGTACATGATATTCAACAGGCATTTTAAGCAATACATTTTTTTTGATATGCAAAGATTATGCTGCCTTAGTACCCAAGTTCTCTAATATTATATAGTATATGTATGTACATACTTGTATGTATAATACATACATATTTTTGCTTTCATCAGATTATTTTGTATACAATATATGATGTTGTCTTAAGGATACATTCGCATTTTTGCATTACGTATAAAGCTATTTATGTATGTATTTCTTATGTATACTTAGTTAAATGGGTCGTCTACATCCTTATCTGATTTCTCCTATTTGTTCGGTCATAAAGTATAATGAATATTAGCAAAAAAAAAGAAAACATGCAATTCATAGACAATGTGTATACATAAGAATGTGCACACATACTTGTAATGTATGAGAATTTCAAGTTTCCTCTTTTTTTTTGTATACTTTCCACATTTACTTTTTTATTTTTATTTTTATTCTTGTTCTTAAATCGTATAACCTATAAGGTGCAAAAAATCCCTGAATTTTTTTAATAATAAGATTTTCAGAAAATTGTAAATTTCAAGATAGTACCATTTACAATTTAGTTGAGCATCTGCCAAATAACGTTTACACATACATACTTATGTATATGATTGAAGGTATATGTACATTACTTGTTTTGTATCACATATGTATTACATTTTATGAACTGTTATTTGTACTGTCTAACTACATCATTTCAATTTATGATACATGGTAATGTTCGAGTAATGTAAATTTAACGAGGATAACAAAAAGAAAAGATAGATTGAAATTGATATAAAAATCATATGAATAAATTAAATGTTACTTTATTATCCTTTTTGCAATGTCGATTATCGAATAATTCAAGACAGACTAAAACAAAAGGTTATTTAATAAGTAAGCATTTTGTTCAAGAATTTATGACATATTATTTATTTTAATTAAGGTATTCTAAAAGGATTTAAAAATAAAGGAAAAAAGCATTTTTTTTTTTCAAATAATATTTAAAATAAGAAAATTTATTATTGTTTACTCATTTTAATTTCCATTCTTTATCACAATCACATTAATTTGTGGACGTACTATACGTAAATAAATAAAAGTTTGTTCATTTTATGCAAGAATTTTCCAAACGAAAATGCATTCAAATAGTGATAAAAAAAATTTTATCACTAATTCATGTAAGAAAAATTAGAAAAAAATTAAGGAAAGGATAATTAACATCACTTTACTGAATTATTAATCAGAGTTTCTCTATGTACATCCTGAGAATGAAATAAAACTGGCGATATAAACTAGAAGAGCAGATTCCAGAAAGCTAGGCAAGTTTTTAATTTTTTTAAAATAAAAAACAAAGAAAAACTGATAATTTAACCCTGTTAATGTAATTGCAGAAATGAATGTCAATAGCCAGCACCAAGAGTGTTATAATACAAGGATAGTAAACATCAAACAAAGTATAAAAAGGAGAAATATTATTTTTCTTCAAGTGAATGTTTTTTTCCCATGCAAAGATTAAAAGGAGAAAAATTATTTTCACACACAGGAAATATTCTCCTTCAAAAAGTTTATTCAAGTGAAAACAAGGAAGTAAAAGAAAGAAACCAAAAGAAATACGAATTAACTAGCAATACCAAAAAATTTATTCATTTATTTTACTTTTTACTTACTGACTACGATAAGTTAAAAATTTTTCTTTTGCTTATTGCCTTTTCATTAAGAAAATAAAAGAATTTTTTTTCATCGTAGAAAAATGGATAAAAGGACATAAAATGAGAAGGAAGAATAAAACAGCTCTACAATTCAGAGGTCATTGATATGACCTCGACCTAACCATTTAAGTATTAAAAATGGGTCGAATTATAAAAACGACGAGTCGAAGTTAGAAAGATAAAAAGACTAAATAAATAAAGCAAAATTAAATTTGTGAATACAAAATAGAATGAGATTTTATTTCATTGTTTTTGCTTACATTATCATTTTATTTGCTATGAAAAAATATTTTGAATATTCTGAATTCATAAAAATGTGAAAAAAATTGGCAACAGGTTTTATCTTAATAAATTGATATTCTTATATGCGGTGTGTTGTGTGCATTGTATCCTTATACTATGTACATATAATTTTATGACTTTCTAAACAATTATAATTCAAAAAAAAAAAAAAAAATCTTTCTATTTTTTGTTTTTCTTTTATTCTCATTCAAAATTTTTAATACGAATAAGAAAAAAAATTTTTTGGATCTGCTCAAATATTTTAAAAGGAAAAATTGTCTTTAATTTTAATTCAACACACACGCTAAAGATATTGAATTTTCCAATTTACCAATTTCTACATACATACATACATGAATGGTCAATCACTTAAAAATATTTTGTTTCCATAAATCTCAATTTATTATAATTTTCCGCCCCACCGACAAATAAAAACAACAAAATTAAAGATCTGGTTATAATATTTTCATATATGTACATATGTATGACCAAAGCTAAGCACGTGCAAAGCTTTATACAAAAAAGTGACGACAACGGTTATAAATGATAAATACAGAAATGAAGTAAAAGTAAAAAAAAAAAATAAACAAAAAATATGGAAGCAACAAGAAAATGTCAAAATAAAATCGCAGACGATAAAAGTTTATTTAAAAAAAAAAAAGAAATGGAAAGCAAAACAAAAACAATTTAGAAGTAAGTAGATATACCTACATATGTATGTACATGTACACTAGCAAGTAAAATGTGTAAATTTGAAATATTCATGACCTATGTACATATAATTCATTCAGACATCCTAGATATAAAAACATTCAACCTTATTGTAATACGTTATGTCCGTATACGATGAAATTTTCACCCACATTTCCAAGAAATCAAAATAATAAGAAAAAATAAAATAATATCAAATAAAATAAAGATTCTTCGTGGGTTCTTTTGGTTATTATTTTTTTTTTTTTTTTTGATCCTTTTGTGAATTAAAAATTTGTTACGTAGACTAAGTCGGTATCCTTGACAATACTGATGAATGTTACATGGTACATTTCATATGTACAGAAAATTTCGTGATAGAATTGTGTGCTACGTACAAATAATATTCATATGTATAAGGTACATGGAAATGTATAACAATTATTATGAGACATTTAAAGAATAAATAGGTATAAATCAGGGTTTTTAATGTATCACAGGACAAAATGATTTTTTTTATTTTTTATTTTTAAGAAACGAATTTTTTCAATCAATTTAATTTGTGTTTGGAAACGTAATGTTTGATTTTCACTTTTTAAACATTTACCACAAATTAAGGTTCATACAAATTTTCATACTTTTCCAAATAGATAAAATACCAAACTTTTTTTTAATGGTAACTATGCGTTCCAAAATCAATTTTTTTTTTAACACTGTTTGTAAATAATACCATTGTGCTAAATTTCGACCTTTATATTTTTCGTATGCAAAATATAAAATAAAACTGAAAAAAAAAATCCTAACAATTCATCCTAAAGCACTCATAATGTGTGAACAATTTTTTTTCTATTTAAAAAATCAAGTCAAAGAGTGAAAACTTTCAAAACATTTTTTCTACAATTTTTTTTCCTTTGCATGCCTCTGAAAAGCCTCTGCATGATATGTTTTCCAAATTTGTCCAAAAAAAAAAAAAGGAAAACAACAAAGAAGAAGTACATACATACATCAAATTTAACACCAGTCGGCAGTCATATATTGAAATGCATCTGTGTACCTTTTAATATGCGTATGACCATAGATACGTTACGTCCATATTTACGTACTATAAATATAGTCCAGTCTAGAATAAATGACAGAATATCATGATAGTACTTATGTTATAACTATTTCGTTCTTCATTCCTGTATATGTATATTTTCATCCTTTTGAAACATGATATTTGATATTATTACTTTGAAAATGTACTGAACTCGCAATTTAACGTTTAACAAAATGCACTTTTTGGCAATTATTGTTGTTGTTTTTGTACAATTATTATTTTTAAATTTCTTTTTATGATCATACCTGTATATGAAAAAAAATTTTTGTTTTTGCTTTTTATTTCTTTTTTCATTTTCTCAAAATCTAAAAAATTGTTTTTTTTTTTTTCAGCCATTTTATTGATGCTGTTATTTGTGGTATTTATGTATGTGTGTGCCATCAGATTTCAATTTTGTGAATAAGTATTTATAACAATCAAAGGTAACAACAATCAGCAATGGGTGCAGTTTTACAGTCTGTAAAAACATTATGCAATTCTATGCATTGAACACTGAACTCTGAAAAAAAAGTAATATACTAAAATAAATAAAAAAAAGACACTAAAAATGAAAAATGTGGTTGAAAATTTCGACAAAAAAAAAAAAAAAAAAACAAAAAGAAAAATAATACTTTTATATTTTCTCCATACAATATTCGTTGTATTTATTTTTTTTATTGTAATCTTTTTTTTTTTTTTCAAACAAAAAAGAAAAATTAGCAAGAAAAAAAAATGAACGTTTGTAGGTGAAAGAGGTGAGCATGTTGAATTCATGGCAGTTTTGATGCAATCTGATGCAGTTGAAATGATCCTCAATTACGGTTTTAATTGTATGTGAAGCGTATACATGAGATTTTTTTGGCTGTTTTTCTTCTTCTTTTTTTTTCTCATATAAAGCATTTTTCAATGTACATACATACGACATATATGCACACTAATATTTACAAATTCACGTAAAACATATTTTTGCATCAACTTTCTACCTGATCCCGTATTCCTAAATAAACTTTGAAATTAAACCAACCTACACCATTTTTGTAAATTTAGTTTTTTGCATTTTATTTGAACAAAAAAAAAAAATTTTTTTTGTACATTTTTTTAGGTAATCAGCTTGCATGATTTTAGAATACAGAAAATATGGTAGGCACATAATAGAATCAGTAGGGTATATTTTAAGTTGTTATATTATTTTTGCTTTTTTTTTTTTTTTTAATTGAAATTTTGAGCACACTGTTATTGGAAAAAATTTAGTACTTTCAGTTAAGTGTAAGTAACTTCACCTCAGGTTTTTTGTGGCTTTTGGGCTTTCAAATGTTTATACATGTACAAAGGTAAACAAATATGTATGTACAGTATATCCTATACGTACACACATACAAATCTATGGTGGTTTCTATCGCTTGGAAAAAAAATACTCGGAAAAACAAAACGAAATTACTCTACAAAATGGAACATTTTTGAATGCCTTTTGTTCAATGTGTTCCGCTTTTAGGATTCTATTATGCAGTTTTTTCCTCTAAAGTGGATTTTAGGTATTTTCTGGACTATTCATCACATTATTTGTTTTCAAATAGATTTTGTTTTTTATTTTCGCTGAATATTTTTGGCTTTTATTTTTGTGCTCATTCGAATGAATTTCACACAGAATAAGTCAATTTTTATTTATTTTTAGATTCAATATGAAAATACAAGATTAAAAACATAATAACTTGATACAATTTATAGTTTTTTTTTTTGTTCATTTTCCTGTTTTGTTTAAAAAAAGAAAAGTATTATTTTTGAAAAATGAACAAAATGTAATACAGTCGCCCTACGTTATGGTATAGACATGTTACAGATAGATATTAATTTTTGAAAGTGGTACGCATTGAACAAGAAAAAAAAATGTAGTTATACAATTTTTGAATACAGATAGATGTTATGTATAGAAATTAATGTGATACCAAATCAAGAGTACCTGAATACGAATTTTTGGTGAAACGAAGGACCAGACCGGTTTGCTTTCTTTTATTGCATAGTATATAACATTTTAACTATATCTGTCTTTTAGAGCCACATTTTAAGAATGTTGTGTATAACGTACATATTTTTGTACATCTGTACATATAAAATGATGCTTTATTCATTTTTCTAAATATAAGAGTACATTGTTCGGTCATTTCTTCTAGTAAGTTGGTATAATATGGTTATTTAGGTAGATGTTCATGTATAGTAAGCACGTAGGAAAAAGCCAATGCACTTTTTTGGAAGGTGCAAACCAGTTTTAAAATAATAAAGATGTGATACCACGCCATAATACTTTTCGTGAACTTTTGAAAATTAAATTTATCTCGAAAAATATCTAGTTTTAAAATATCCATCTCATAAGTATGTATAGTTGTGCAAAGGCATAGAAGTTCGCTGCTGATACACAACAACAAACATGTTTAATTTCAGTATAAATTCAGATGAATCTGTATGTTCAAGCATACGTGAATATTTTCTAGACATTCACTTAATATTTTATTTGTAAAAATAATTTTATAAAAATTTATCCCTTTTCCAATAATTTTAACGAATATTTTCCACAATCATTTTTCACGTTCGACTAATTTCATTTATAGTTTTCATATTGAACTGTCTGCTCTAATTTTGTTTTTATATTTATGCGTTTATATTCACGATTACATAAATGTATGTACATACACATGTATACGAGTAATGCGATTTTGTGTATGAATTTTTCATATATGGGAAAGGTGATCATCCCTTCAAGCTCTTCGTTTTCTTCTTATGCATTCTTTTAAGTTGATTGCGTGTTCCAAACAAATTAAAACGATTGCTGTGAATTGTGGTTCGAGTATTTCCTAATTTAATGCTTAATGTCCTTCATTAAATCATCAACATTGGCAATTTTTCTATTATGTTTAATTTTGTTTTTTACGCATCCTCAGAATATTTATCATAACTGATGTAAATTTCTAAAATATATTTACATATAAAACTATAAATCAATCTCAATAAAGTTTTCCAATTAGCGTAAAAATAAAGTTTCATCATATATGTAAAATTGTTTGTTTTAAGTTAAATTTTCTTATAGAAAGTGTTATTTGTCCAAATTTATACCAGAGGCTATTTGTAAATGTATTTTAAATATGATCATATCATGAAAAAGAATGTAAATCAATTCATAACACCAAACTGCTGTATTCATTTCCGTTAATACACCGTTATTTATATATTCTGAATTTTTAAAGTTTACTCTAATTACTCATGGTTATGATAGTTAAAACTTTTTGATATGTCCTGTCATTTTAAAAGTTATTGATTTCATCAACATTTTCATAGGACACACACTATATATGTATATGTAGGTATGTGTACATGATTGATACAACTTTTGTGGACATTGTATATGGTTTTGTAAACATTTTTTATTCCAATTTATTCTAGAAATGCATTTATAATTTGTTTGTATTGAATTAAAAATTAACAACGAAACCAGTAAAAATGTTGAACAGAAAAGTAGACAGTAGATAAATTGTGAACAAAATTTTGTTGAAGTTTGTATCAAATACATGCATACGTACTATTCACGTAGATATGTATAAATATTTTATGCATGTTAATACACACATATTTATTTATCATATACAATTTGTATTTGATATCAGATTCTGTTCAGATTTATTTATATTTGCTTATAAACATCAAAATAAAATGTAGAATATAATCAATGTTTAAAAAAAATATATATAAAAATAAAATTAAAAAAAATGACTGCTTCTTTATTTCACATACATATCATACAGCTTAAATATTTTTTCAATTTACGTAAACAAGCATGTATACAAAAAAATTTGTTGAATGCTTAAGTAATTAATGTGTTTTCCTATTTTTTTTTATGTATGTAGTATGCAGTATATTTAACACAATTTACCCTAGAAAAATAAATAAAGAATATATTTGATGTTTAAATGTTTCCAAAAAATGTTAATAATTTGTTTGATTTTAATTTGGTGTTTTTAATACTTTATGTTTTTATTTTGAAAAAAGTGCATTTCTCATTTAATTTAGTTTTTAAAAACTCATTATTAATTTTTAATTTTTTTTTACAGTGATTATTAAAATATACTGTCTCATATAAAAATACTTAATATTATTTTGTTTATTTATTAACATTTCAATGATAAACAGGATCTAAATTAATTTAGATCTACATACATTGAGAGCCAACCACCATGAAACGTAAGGTTGTGTCGAGTTCTGTAAAATATATTAACGAATATAATTTACGGTTGTCTAAAATGACATATTGGCCATAATAGAAATGCGATTCAATTCACTGGATTTTTGAGATGACTTTACGTAGATCCTTATACTTTACAAAGAAATTACATTTCCAACTTGATGAAATAGAACAAACGAAAATTTACGTACATTGTAGATGAACTGATTTGATTACACTGCTCCCTACTCTACTTTACGCCAGCTTATGGACTATTTTGTTTGTTCTATGGCAATACACGTACGTTTTGTGTGCCTTTTCTAAAAAAAAAAATAATACAAAAAATAAAATAATCAAGCTTGAAATACATTGGCTGTGTTCGGTAATGTCATTTGCACTGCAGATGACAAATAACAATTTAGTTTTGCAGTTGACTATCGTCAATCGTTCAGTAATGCAATTCGCATCTAATTTTTGACACCTGTTGAGTCAATCATGCAGTTCTTTAAAATAGCGGATTTCATTCGATGGTTGATATTTTTCTGTCAGCATATGACAATCAAAAATTTGCAAAAATTATATTTGTACAGTAAGATCAAACGACGAATCGAAAGAGAATCAATTGACATAATCGAACGCAGCCATTTAAGAAAAAAAAAATTATTCAGTTCTAAATTATTGGAACTATTTTAATCCCGAATTTTCTAACAACTTAAATTCAGGATATTTGGGATTTTGTTACAGAAGTAAAGTTTGAAAAAAAAACCAATTGGCTCTCAAATTCTATGCAGGTATTTACCTTTTTTTTTGGGAAAATACAATTTTTTCTGGATACAGAAAAAACATTTGGAGCATAATGAATATAATTGTTCGTATAGTCTTCTATTAAAAGCAGCACAAATTATCTCATTCACACTGCAAGAAAAAAAAAAAAAAAAAAAAAACAAAACTAAAATAAATCCGACTCATAACTCAAGATATGTGTAAAATCAGTGGAATATCTGCAATTTTCAATAAAAAGTTTTATTAAAATCCACTGGAATGTTAAAAAAAAGGATTACAAATAGGAATTAAGTGGAATTAACTTTTTCATAGAATTCTTCTTCTACTCCATTAGTGCTAAAAAATATGATCCAAAAAAGTTAATTATAATTTAATGTACATACATATGTAAAAAATAATAAGTGATGTGTTCGTACTGTATCTTTGAAATTATGAAAAATAGAAAAATCAAAAAAATACTATGTAGGATCGAAGCAAGTTTATGACATACATATGTATCCGAATGATTACATTATTTATCATTTAGAAATTATAAATATTTTAAGCAAAAAATAAAAAGAAAACAAAACATTTTCTCCATAAGCGTATTTTTTAAATAAGAAAAACCATCGAACATAAGAACCATGCATTTTAAGAAAACTGTCCCATTTGTACTGTTTAGTAAATTCTAAATTTATGCGTTTTGCAATTTGAAATGATGTATTTAAAAAATAAATCTTCACAAATTGGTAATTGCTTGAGTATGATGTTCTAGATTTAAAAATTTGAAGAAGTCATCAAGTGTTAAAAAGATATTTTTCATAATTTTAGAAAAATTCAAAGGACTTTGCGTAAAGCAAATTTTAATCGATGAAATCAACGTACCCAACGTACATAAATATTTCTTATAAAATTAATTAAAAGAAAAACAGTCTGGATATCTTTAACATACATTTGGATAAATGTAAAGAATTGCCTGTTCCACGAGAAAAACTGATTTATTTTTAAAATTAATATAAGAAGTTAATTTTTTCAGTTATGATTTTTACTTTAAATTAATACTACTTGTGACTTCAATGTGTCTAGTTACAACATAAGGAGAAAAATTTATTTTTCTAAACATAAGTGAATGTCTAATAATTCGAACACAGAACGAAAATCTCGGCAATATATTTTGGTATAAGAGATAAATATAAAATTTTCTTCAGATCTTTCTTTGTGAAATTATTAAAAAGACGAGGTGTACGCCGATAAACTTTAAATCTTCAAGTACTAACGACCAAATAAAAAGTGAATCGAAATATTAAGGTTCGAATTAAAAAGCATAGTTAAAGAAATTTTGAACACTAAAAAATAGGATATTTATTTGAAAAAATAATTACATGTAAATGCATTGAACGTAAACGTGTAATAATTAATTTATAATTACTCCTGAGGTTCAGTGGAAATTAAAACAACATTCTTAAAGGATACTATAGGTTTTTATCATTCAGTTAGAAATTCGAATGCGACACCCTGCGTAATTCATACGTACATACATACAAACAAGAGGATCAATTTTATTTTTGTTTTTATAATTTTCGTTGTCAAAATTAGGGTTCCCATTCCACTTCCGCAATTTCTATCGTAAAGTTTAGTACTTTCAATTTAATGTAATATTCAGATATTCAGCTGAAATTGGCTCTAAAAATGTTTGTGTTTTTTTTTTTTTTTCTAACATAAAAATTTGTTTTATGTTCGAGCATAAATTATGGATTATACAACAATATTCATTCGCTATATATTTTCAACCTTCAGCCTTAGACCACATGTGCACTTTTCCTACACATGTAATTCACTAATACATAGAGAACGAATATAAAAAATTTTTTTTTCATGCAAAAAAACATTTTTAAAATATAAAATTTTTTTTATTATTATTAATATTTTTTATATTTTTTGTTTTTCTTATAATTTTTGTTATTTGTTTAAAATGTATCGGTTCAATATAATTTAATTTTTATTTCAAAATTCTATATATATATATATATATATATATATATATATTAAAAATAAATAAATATAACAATAAATATAATAACATAAAAGATTAAAAAGGATTAGTTTACAGGAAAATCTTGAATTATCTTGAAATAATCTAAAAGGTAAAATCTAAATTATATGATAATAAAATTGTCATAATTCAAAATTAATTTTTTGTAATTCTTACATTTATTTTAAATAGTATGTATAATTTTTTTTTTTTTAAATACATTTTTTTATTCGAAGTTTCAAACTGATGTCAAGGAAGGGCGGAGTTTTTAATTTTTATTTCCATATCACGTGTGCCCATGTACTTTGGGCTGGTTTATTGTGTGCATTCTGATGATGAAAATTGGTAATAGTGGAATGATGATGATCTTTTTTTTTTATATATTTTTTATAAATTTTTATTTTTATTTTTTTTCAATTTTATTTTTTTTATATTTTCATTTATTTAGCTTTTTTATTTTAACAGAAATTGAAACGGAAAGGGATAATAATGCTGCATTTTCATTACATCTCAAACTACTTAATTTGCTTCTACCAACCAACCTCAATCATAGTCACATTATATACGTACACGTGTACATACTCGTATGTAGGTACATATGTATGTATGTATATATGAAAAAAAATATATGTATGTATAAAATAAAAATGAATATTTTTTCTATTTTCTCATGTTGTTTATTATGTTATTGTTGTTGTCATTGCTAGATATACATATGTATGTTTCTTTTTCTGTTTATTATTGCTATTTTAAAATATATTTTATTTTTTCCATATTTGAATAATTCACTAAAGTAGAATGAGTGAAATTTGCTTTTTTTCTATTTTGCACAATTTTACATTTACGTTTTTTTATTTTTATTTTTATACGCGGAACGTACGCATTTTAAATGCATTACACACGTACATTAATACATATATACATACATATATGTACAAATGAGGTGGTGGAAATCAGTTTTTTCCTATGGTAAAACTCATTTAGTTCGTACGTGCGTATTTATATATTTGGATCTGTATAAATAAATACATGAGAGCAATATTGATGATGCAACGCAACCTCATATAGTTTGGATGCAATTTTCGAGGAAAAACAATATTAGGATGGTGTGTTTTGGTCCATACACAAATTCACACACACACACACATTACACATACGCATGTAGAAAATAGTAATGTGAGAATTGCATTTTCCTTTATCTTTTTTTGAAAAAAAAAAAAAAACTATATATTTTTTTTAGCTTTGTTTTTTTGATTTTACAAATCTTTTATTTTTATTTTTTTTTTAAAAAATGCATACATGGACTTGCATATACTTGCATATATACACACATTGAAAAGCTTTAGAGTAATGACTGAATTTTTATTGGCTGATTGAAAACAACGTACTAAATAGTTGCGCCTAATACGTACTGTGTTATTATACAGATTGGTTGCAAACCAATTTTTTCATTTATTTAGCTTTTTTTTCTGCTTATTTTATTTTAAATTTAATGTTTTATTTTTTTTTTTTAAATTATGTAATGAGTTTATACTTTTTTTTAATAATTCAATGATTCTACCATGTGATTTTATTTTTTATTTTTGTTCCTCATTCTTTATTACACAAAAATTTTCTATAAAATAATTGCTGCTTGGGGATGATGGCAATTCATGTTTTTTGTCTATTTACATATACGACATTAACATTTTGATCTGGTTTTAATGATTACAATCCATCATTATTATCTGTGTAGCAAATGGTATGGGATGATATTATCGACAATTTAATCAATTTTAATTAAAAGGTTTTTTTTAGAAGTGTTTATGTTTTCTTTTTTTTTTTTTCGTTTCTCTATTTGAATACATATTGTGTTAATATTTTTATAATTTGTCTATTCAAATAAATAAATCCAAAACCTTTGTTATACCCATAAATATGTACATGTACATGTATGTACAATAATGTTAAAATACGAAAAATCAGTTGTACAAGATGTGTACTATATGTATGTAAAATTTTCGATGTTCTAATTTTATATATAAAATAAAAAACCAAACAATATCAAAGATAAAATCTGACAATATCTTGCAATAGATACATTTTATTTATGAAAATTGAGCTAATGTATGTATATGTACAAGTATTTAACAATTTTTAAATGAATTTTGAGTTTAGTCGAATATTAGGGTAAATTCAATTTTCACTTCAAGTAAAGAAGTCTTAATACTTGGATGCGTGGATTTACATAATTTGCATGTAAAATTGTTTCTTAAATTCATATGTACATCCCTGGGTTAAAATACAACATTCTAAGTAATGAAATTCAAAAATTCTATCTGGTCTGTCCATATCTTTACAACTACATGTGTGCAACATTACATTACTCCCTATAAATACTGGAATTCTGGAATGAACAAATTGTCATTATAACGTGAAGTACATACATATAACCAAATAGAACTCATTTTTTAAGCGTATTTCAACGTATTATTTATGTTTATGATTTATTCACATTGATTTTTTCAACTTTTTGTTGTTGATTTCATTTACTAATTCCAATAATCTATCATTCAAAGAATGAAAGTAAAAGATGATTTTATTTAAATTGAATGAAAATAATCAAAAAAAAAAAAAAAAAACGTTCATTTAAAACACATATGACAATGTTTTAAAAATGAGGTATAATATTATTATTCAAATAAAAATAGAAACGTTTACATAGATCATATTAACATATTATATAATTGAGAATTAAATCGAAAGAAATAGTTTCCATTAACAATTAATAAAGAGGAATTTCATAAATTAAAATAAGTGCTCATATTTTCACTGTTCCGGTGATTTTCTATTCATATATTTTTTTTCTTTCATTCTTTTGTTCAAAAATCTTCATAATTTAATTAAACCATTCATTTTACAATATATGCTTTGTACTTAACAACATTTTTTTTTTGTTTTGTTGTAATTTTCATTTAATTTCTCTTCATCATTTAAACAGTATGGAAAGGTTTTATTTTTAAAAAATGATAATGAGAACGATATATTTTTTATTTTTGTTTTTGTTTTTTCATTTCGAACAAAACGCATAATTTAAAACAAAAATGGAATGTTTTATAATGTCTGCATTATTTTCATATTGAAAAGAATTAAAATAAAATCAGGAAAATTTTCATACACTTCATATTAAATTTAAACATGTACATATGTACACACATATCAAGTTATAATTTTCCCATAGATGTATAAAACAAGGACACAGTGTGTGTGTACAGTTTTAATATAATATTTAATATATACATTTAATAATATTATCAATTCAATTCAATTATCTGAAATATGTTTTAATCATTATATAAACTGTTTTATATAAAATATACTTTCGAACAAATAACCCAACATTTAATTTAACAAAAAAGATATAACGGTTAACTCGATTATTGGGATATCAAAGAACAATTTGTGGAAATAAAAAAAAAATACCCACGGATTGAGATATCTTGATATACTTAAAACATTACTTTTGTTATTACCTTGTATAATTGAGATAATAAGGAAAAATTTTTCTTGAAAAATAAATCTCATTTTTTAATAGAATTAAATCAAATGTATTTACATACACGTTATAACAATAATTAGCGGTATTTATCCTACCTACACCATTCTAATAATAATCTAAGGATATGGTAGCAAGCATACATTTGTATATGTACGTAGTATACATATCTTTTTAAATCTAATTTTCTAATAAAAACAACAGAAAAGAGATAATTTTGAAAAATAATTATAAATTTATTTGTTGTAATGATACTAGCGGCATATGTGATATTAAAATTTTTATCTAAATGAGTTTACTAAAAGAATGTAGAAACCAATCACACTATCGTATGTTGGATCTAGTACGGCCTTTTCAAAAAAGAGGGCGTAACATGAAACGTGTGTACTAGAAAGCAAAATGCGATTAGAATGAAATATTTTTCCTCTAACTCAGTCGTAGTTTGTTGAAAGAGCACAAGCGCAAAATCCATTGAGAATAACCAGGTTAAAGAATGAAAGTATGTATATTTACATTTTTCTTTTTTTTTTTTTTTTCAAAGTATTTTGGTATTAGCATCTCCATACATCCCTATATTACCTCTTCTTAATGTCGTTTTACTACCCGTAATAAAATGTAATATCACATACATACATTGCTACAATACGACTTCACTTATTCCTCTGAATACTTTTCAATTCAGTCTCATCCTTAGCCCATTGTTCCTCATTGCTCCTTATAATAATAATGTATCGTGCACCCCGTACCCATTCAACACTTTAACATATTGTTCGCGTTAGAAAACTTTAGAATCCTTAATGTACTATTGCTCCACGTAATGTGTACAATAGTTGTTGTCTGTGTACGTCTAAATTTAATGTTCGAATATAAATTGTGCTCGTACACTCAGATGAAAATAAGAAAAACATTAACAAAGTAAGATACATATTTCGTTTTTATGAGCGAATATCTCGTAAGAAAAATTAAACTATGCTATGCTATTACAATATATGCTATATTCCATCATTTATTACGAGAATTTCAAAATTACTCCCCAACTTCATACCACATAGATTAAATTGAATTAGTCGAATTTCTTGAACATATATAAGTATAAGCATTTTTCCATAAAAATCCGTTTTGGAAATGAAGGAAATTCTTTCGATATAGGAACTTATTACGTTATTCTTCAATGCGAGCTTATATAAATGTTTGTTCTCCAACCAATTATTAGATATGAAGATTTCTTTCCCAATTTTTGTTTTCTATTTATAAATCTCATTCGTAGTACTACTAATTTTTTTTAATAATGATTATTTAGCAAAAATGTTGTTATACTATTGTAAAATCGATTAGATCCTGATTCCCTTATAAATTTTTTTTTTTTTTTTCAAATTTTTTTTTATCATTTTCTGTAAATGAATTGTGAGAATTTTTGAATAACTAATTAAGATTTTGATTACATTGCAATGAAACAAACTAACACTTAGTTCCAATCTTTTGTTTATAAGATTTCATTTATATAAATACATCAAAGTACAAAATTTTAGAATGAATACACGAACAAATTTTTAATTTTTTTTTTAGATTTCTACTGTATCCTTATAATTTTTATACGAATTGATTTGAGTGTACTCAATCATTACAAGGTCAATTATTATTGAGAAAGTGAATAACAGTATGTATTATGTTTGAGTATGAAAATATTTAAATATTATTGTGACGTGAAAATAAAACCATAGACTATATTTAGTTCCTCTTCTTTTTCTTTTTAACCACCGTAACAAAATTATTACTGACAGTCAGTCACCTTGAGGTCATTATTCTTATCATGTACTACATATAATATATGTTATACTCTTATACCAGATGTTCTGAAAATGTTCGTTTTTCTTTTTTCTTCAAAAGTAAAACAGGAATATTCAGAATATTCAAAAAAGATTCTATTATATCCCATTTCAACAGTGCAAACATTAAATTAAATTCGGATGTATGTATATGCATATGTATGTATGTATAAAATTTTCTTTTTTGTTTTTTTATTTATTTTTGCTCAATATTAAATCATTATATTTTCATTTCTTAATTTTGTACATTTTAACATTTTCTATTTTTTCTATTTTCTATTAGATGTTTTCCTTCAAGGTGCTAGGAATAAAATTGGTTTTTTTAAATATCCTTGCACATCATATAAATCAAAATCTGCTACATTTGAAAAATTTAGATTAGTATATTCGTACATATGTACATACATACATATATACTTAGTAATGTAGTATTTGCTGAAATATTTTATGTAAATATGTTTGCACAATGCAATGACATTCAAAGGATTTCTTATACGAGTATTCGTTTTCATATGTTCATGCTACTTTGATATAAATGATTCTTAAAAACTTTATTTATATTTTTGCCTTTTTCTTAGTTTGGACTTTATTCTAAACAAAGTCTTATCATCGAAGTATAAAATAAAACATTTTCCTTACAAGATTCCTTACAATTTCATATTTTCGATTGCTGTAGAACCACAGTACTAGCTATTTCCTAAGTTAATGAATACTTCGTCATGGTAGAACTAAATTACAGGACTTTATATGCATTTCAAAAAATAACAAGTCAGCAACATGTACAGGGTAATATGATAAATTTGAAGGACCATAATTGTTTTTTAAATAATAGACTTCAATTAAATTTTTTTATATTAACATAAAAACATAGGTGAACCCATAATTCCAAAATAAATTGCATCCTATGAAATCCGATAAAGCTGTATAAAAAAGATAAAATTTATGTGTTGACGTATTATGTTTTAAATACTAATTAAGAGCGTATAACTTTAGAATATGATTTTTTTCGTTTTGTCTATCTAGCTTTCTACGAAATTAAAAAAGAAGTTGTACAAAAATTTACATACATGTGTATAACGAAAGTACTGCATGAAGATACATATTTTTTGTTAGATAGAGAATTGCACATTAAAGGATTTTCATCTATAGAGACAATGTGAATTCTTTATAAGTCAAATGGTTGGTTGGATATTCCTTTTGTTTTGATATTTTCTTTTCATTTCTGAGTTTTTTCATTGATTCCCAGTTGATTGCAGACAATCTTTTTAAAATTATTGTTTACAGTCCTCAAATTCATTCTCATATTTTCTACAGTTCAAATTTGTAAAACATAACATTCCCTCAATCATCAAAAGAAACACAAAAAACCAAAGTAAAACAAATGATAATAATAAATCAAAGAAAGGATTCAAAACGAAGTTAAACACAAACGAAAAAACTTTGTCGCATAAACGCTTCTGAAAATTTTATTTTATTTAAATGTAATTATCGACAGAATGAAATTTTTAAATAAGGAAAAAGAAATAAAAATGATTTTTTAAAAATTGTGCAGAAAAGAAAAAGCCAAAATTTTAAAACAACAAAAATGTGATTTTTGTTAAATAGAAGCAAAAAGATACAGGCGTGGCTTTAGTGGAAATGCTTTTATGTCCAACTATTCGAGTATTTTTATATTTTGCATAAAATGCCTATGATACATGAACAGGTAATTTTGGGAAAAACAAAAATCAAAAAAGAAAATTTTTTTTGTGTTTCAGACTTTTTTCATATGGACATTTTTCTACTTTTTACTATTTGTGATGCATTTTTATTTTTTCTGATTCCTTTTCAGTTCAACAGCACGTTATTTTAATGTTAAACTCCACCTCCTCTATTGCCAGCTGACTATATTATAAAATTGATGAAAAGTTTAATGAGTTCAACACATACCCGATCCTTTGCCGAAACACACTTACGTACATACCATGTGCGCCTACAATAAGTATCACAGTATCATACAATCACCACATGAGGAATACAATCATGTGGAGCACATACGCACATACGTGCATACGCGAATGTACACATACACGTACGTCAACATAACTTTTGTATTTTCCACGCTTTCTGTGCTCCACAATCCTCTGGACTCAAATTTAATCATAAGGATACAGGAAGTATGAAAATCATTCAGAGAGATAAATAAATGTTTATTGTAGTTTAATAAGAGGGTTGAACAAAAACTTCTGATGTGAATGTGGGCTAACAAATCTATGAAGACAACAAAAATTACGTTACGAATCAAAATAAAATTCACAAGAAATTTTCGTCCAAAAATGCCTCACACAACAACATCGATTGTGTATACTTATCTCGACCAACGTGACAATTTCTACATGCATTCTCGGTGTCTACAATTAATCAAAATGGTAAATTTTTTAATAGGACATCGATATAATTCATAAAATATGTATTTACATCCGCTCTGTCCCGGAAAATGATGACAGTAGTTTTTTATTTTTTTTTACCTTGATTTTTTTCTCGTGGATATTCAAAAAACAAAGAACACACAAAATGATGTCGTATAAAATTTTAATCGATGTCCATGCAAGTCAACAACAAATTTGGATAAATGTTTGCATTGCACGTGTGGAGAGAATGGGAAAATGCTTATTTGATAATGAGAAATGTAGTTATTATGAATTAATAAGAACCGAAGAATCAAAAGGATTTTCATACGTTTTCTACTTGAATGTCTGCATCCATTCAGACTTTTAACATCAGATTAGAAAAAATCTAAACGTAGACGAGGAAAGACAGGGTTTCATTGCATGTACGTGTTTGTATCTTAGACAAAGGTTTGAGATCCATTTGAAATAAGAATTTCCCCATTGCGAAGAAAATTACACATAGATCAGGAGGTATCAAACAGGCATTCAAACCAACTGAAGTGCACTTTCACTTTTCCCACATAATGATTCACTATTGAAAATGATATAGGACTCAACGAGTACATCAAGCAGTGAAGATAAATTTACATGCATTTGCTGAATTGAATGGAGTGAGGTTGAGTAGGTGGTTGACGGTTGACAATGAGGCGGACGGATGAGGAGTTTGGATACATTACTATTTGTATCCAACGCATCGTTACACAATGTAATCACATACAAATACAAATGATAATGAAAATAATAATTCTAGTGCGTTTTGTAGTTGAAAGCACTTATGTCCCCTATAAAAGTTACCATACAACAAAACATAATAATGAACAATTTTGTTAGCTGCACATAGGGTAACTAGGACTAAACAGTCTACATTCTGTCTTCTATTCAAGAAATATGTACTTGGCTGACAACAATATTGGATTTTTCTATGTAAAGTTTCGTTTTTTTTTCTACTTTGTTTTTCATTTTTATTTTCTTGTTAAGAGTTTTCTTGATTTAGATTAAAATAATTCCATGTGTTGGTGTAGACCCTTTTATTGCATGAATGACTTTTGCTTTCTTTAATTTTTAGAGCATTTGAATACTTGCTAAGTAGATGTATGTACATATGTAAATTTTCTATACAAAATGTATATACATATAGAATCTTTTATTCTTTTGTCAGTTTTTTCTTTTCGATGTTTTCAAATGAATTTTTCAACCATTATTGTAATAGACTTCTTAAAGTATTTTTAAAATTATATTTTTCGTAATGAAAATTTCTTTTATAAATTTTCATATTATTGGAAGAAAATTAATTCTTTTCTGTGTATTTTTATATCGCCATTAATTACGCGTAAATTTTTTTTTTTAATTTACACGTAGATTCATTTACCTAATTATAAAATAATGACACCAAGATTCCTCCAGGATATTTTAAGTACTCAACCCTTTTTACGAAGGTAAGATAGAGAACAAAACAAAATTTTCGTTCAACGTCTATACAAATAACAAAATTCTCCTTTTCTATATAATATGAGAGAATAAGAGAAATTGAAACAATGTTAAAACTCTAAATATATATTCATATGTGCGCGTGTGTCGTATGAAAAGTGAAAACTACATAAAATTGAAAGTTAACACATAGTAAAGAAAACTATTAAAAGGAATAGGTTAGAGATGTATACCTGTATATTATAAGATATTTTTTATGTAATGCATGTACATCAATATGTGTGTATATCAAAGAAGTTCAAAATAGTGCATATAAGATTATGCTTAGAATTAGAACTAATTTAAATACATAGAAATACGAATTATTTTAACTTCATCAAACAAATTTTAATTAAAATTAATAGTTATTAAAATATTAACAGGAATTATAAAAACTAAATACATAAATTGTTTAATTATAAGCCTGATATTTTCGGTTAGCCTCTAGAAAAGTTTGCTTTTTAGGGAAATAAAATATTTTCTACATTTGCAAGTAAAAATAATTGCTCAAAGTACAAAATGTCTTTAAAAATAAAAAAAGACGATAAGAAGAAGACAATGCGGGGTTGTATAATATACTCGTAGTAACCTGTGTACAGGTACAGGAATATTGCCTTAAAAATTTAAAGGTTCATATAAGATGTATACAACGTCAATATGTTCTCATGCCACTGTACACATATGTATGTACATATATGTATGCTAAATAGGCTGAACTTTTAAAAATATTTAAAAGAATAAATAAAACTTTTCATTTCTTAAATTATAATGTTAAGTTCTCATTCCATTTTTCATCTCCATAAGATACTTATTCCAAACCTCTTTTTCTTGAAAAATCTTTTCTTTTTGTTTTAATCTACATATATGTATGTATATACAAAAACACATTAAAATAAGTACATATGTACATGCAAGCTTTTTTATTTATTTATTTTTTGTTTTTATTTTCTACATTTTCTTTCAAATTTGGAATTTCTCGGAAAAATGATTTTTTTTTCTTTTCCTTATATAACAGCGTGTTTGAGTAAGCTCTATTGTAACATATCATTACACATATACATATGTGTACATATACGTATGGATGTTTTGAGTGAAGTATAACAGGCATATTGAAAACGTATAGTCAAATTTTTTATTTTTATTTTTTCTTTGTGATTAAATTATGTACATACATGTTTATGTATGTTTAATATGTATCTTCGTTAAAGTTCGATTATAATACTCTTTACATATGTACATAATGTATGTATGTGCAAAAGCAACCCTGTAGTCTTTAACTACACATTTATTTGGTTACCTTTACCTACGAAAAAATGAATTATTTTTGTTTATTTCTTTAAATTTTCTATATGTACTATATATGTTCTTGTAAGATAAAAAAAAAAAAAAAACAAAAAGAAACTCCTTGTTAAAGGATGAATTTATAATACATGCCATGAATTGAAGTCGAACACTTTTAAAATGAAAAATTTCATGTAATATACTAAAAAAGGTAAGTACAAATGTTAGTCGCGTACCAAATAAGAAACAGAATAAAGTGCAGATAAGAAAATTAAATTATGTTTACAAGAATAAATGATGTAGTTACACACAGAAAAATTAATAACAAAACATAAAAATTTTAAATTGAAAAACATATAAATTTTTAGTAAGCAAAATAGTTTGTAGACATTGATCATGTTACTTGGGAATTAGAATGTTTTATACTCATTCTGCACATGAGAAGTGCAACGTTTTGAACACTATTATAATATTGAAAAATTATTTTAATTTTAAAAGTAAAATAGAAAATGTTTCAAAGATTCTTAATTTTTTTTTCTTTTTTCTTTTTTTCTTGCAGTTATTAATTCAATTGAAAATTGATATTTCCGGTCAAATGATTTAATTGTCTTATCCACATAGTACATACATACATGACGTAGATAAAATCTTTTCTAAAAATGAATGAATTGCAATTACACCATGTAATGCGCATGAATCATAAATGTATAAAGATTTATTTTAAAATTAAGTTAAAAAATTCGTTGATATTTTTTAATCGTCATTAAGATAATTTTTTTTATATACATGTTTACCTTTCAGTTTTACGTAATAATTTTAGTTTTCCTAAATGTGAAATTGAGAAAATTCCTAAAAGGATTTGATCCAAAAAATTTCCGTTTAAAAGATATTACAAAAATTATTTGAAATTTTTAATATTTTATAGCAGAACATGAATTTTTTAGCTTAAATTGAAACCGTTAGTGGCATTTTAAATTTTTAATGTTTGATAAGTTTCTTTTTTCTTAAATATCAATAGCATGTAATATTTTCTTTAAATGATTATCTTAAATATTATAAATGTTGGGCATTTTTCTTAATGTGGTAAAGGAGACAAAACATAAAGTTATGGAAAAGACATAAAAGCCGTATGACAATGTATATTTGTTGTTATTAAATGTCTTGTACTTGAGATGAAATACACAGAAATACACAAAATCGTACAAATAAAAGCACAAAATATTTCTAAATACATTTTCTCATCTTATGCAAAAATTTATGCATAACAACGAAATTATTCCATGAAAATGAGTGAAAATCTAGATTATTGACTTATTTAATTTTCCATTGCCATTATATACCTGTAAACATTACCAATTTATTTAAAAATTATTTTGTTGAAATATTTTTTTTTTTATCCTACAATTGTTAATTAATTCATCTATGTTTCATTCTATTAATTGTTCATCTCATATTCAAAATACAAATATATAATAAAATATAACAAATAAATTTAAATGAACGCATGTTATATGAACTGCATATTGTATGTATTTGATGAGAATTTCTTCTACTTGAATAACATACTGATGTTTTTCTCCATTTTCTTTTCAATGCACATTCGTAATAAATAAAAATAAATCGTAAAAAAAATTTCAATTTTATATTTCATTTTCAAATAAAACAAAACAATAAAGAAAACAAAAAAAAAAAAAAAAAAAAAACAACATCAAGCTTTTAATATTCAATTAAAAAGTGAGAAACCTTTATATTCCATTCAGTTTATTTGGCTTTTTTCCCTCCAATTAACTTAATATTCAAATGAAAATTAAATAAAAACCATAAAAATTTCAAAACTTTCAATTTTTTCCTCTACTTAGTTTTTTTTTTTTTTTTGTTACACTTTTATTTTTATTTTTTTGTTTTTTTTTTTTTTGAATTTTTATTTTTAAATTTCTTTTTATATTCATTGATACAAACTGTACATCTATTACCATAATTGATTTATGTATATGTGTGTTCAATTTTTCTTGTTTCTTTTTACATTCAACACGTATCACTCAAAAAATTCTACAATCTGTGAATATACATATATGCATATGTACAAAAAAACAAAAAAAAAATAAAAAACAATCATTCATACATGCACACATACATACAATCCATTTTGTATACATTTCAGAAATAGCTATCATGAAATTTTATTGATGATATTTTCAGTTTTTATTTAAGCCTCAAAGAAAAAACGAAAAGGACTTCGAATCAAAATAAACTTCCAACATTTCCGGTAAACCAAAAAGCAATAATATAATGCTTGGAAAAAACAAAGAATAAAAACGTGATAAAAATCAAGAATTAGTAAAAACGACGAAAAAGAAAAACCCATAAATATGTACTACCGTGTACATGCAAATAACAAACAAAAAAATCAAAAATGAAATAAACAATATACAAGAATATGAAAAACAAAAAAGTTACGAAAAAGAAATAACAACAAAAAATTACCATCAATTCAAACAACAACAAAGAAAATGGCAATCAGTTGCATACAAAACAAATTTTTTGTGTGCAGGAGCATTGTATATGTAGGTATGTAGTATGTACATAAATGACAAAAAACTATCGTCACAGAAAACAGTGTTATAAAAACAATTTTTTCATGAGAACAATTTCGCAATTTTTTTCTACTTTGTTTTTGCTTTGGAAAAATTTTTTTCCTGACATATGAAAATCGTTTTAAAAAAAAATTTTTTTTTTTAAATGTTTTATTTTCAATTTCACTTTTCTCTTTTTTTTTTGTTTTTAGTTCCCTATGTACTTTTTTCATATTCATGTTAGCAAAAAAAAAATTTTTTTTTCTATGTTATACAGATTGTTTCTCGATTTATTACCTGTAGATTAAATAAAAACAAAGAAAAAATATAAATTTTTTTTTGAGTTTTATTCATTGAAAATTATTAGCCAAAACAAGGATTTAAAAAAAAAAACAAACAAATTGAATGAATATGGAAAAAAGAAAAATAGAAAAAGAAAAAAGAAAAATAGAAAAAGAAAAGTATTGAAAGCACTTTACCAAAAATTTCCATGAGAATTGAATTTTTTCATATATGTAGGAATTAAAATTGTCAAAATATTTTGGCGTGAAAAATCATTGGTAATTCTGGCATAGCTTCTCAATAAATTTTTTCCAGGATATACATACATACATATGTATGTATTACATTAAAGTTTTTAACAAACGCGTAAATTTAACAAGTTTGATAAAATTCGAAATTTGTGTAATTTATTTTTGTTCTTGTTGATTTTTTCTAATATTTGATAAATTTAAAAAATAAAAAATAACGATAAAATTAAAAATTTAAAAATGAAAATCAATTAATATAAAATTTATTGCACAAATGTGACTTTATACAAATTCACATTTTGTGAGTTATCAAACTCATTCCACGGATTACAACATCACATACGTGAATGTGATGGTATGGTCAAAAAATGAAAAAAATAAAAAATAAAAAAAAAAACAGGCAGTGCAAATTTTATTCACATTTTTTCATTTTTTCAGGAAAATAAAAATAAAATTTTTGAAATGTTAAAAAAATGTCGCATTTATTATGCATCGAGAAAAAAAAAAGTTATTTTTATTTTCGTGTTTTTATTATTAATTTTTTTCTATTTTATTTTCGGATATGTATGTATATAAAAATTATTATCATCAGTTTGTATACATTACGTTTTACATTATAACACATCGCATTGGATGCTTACACATGTACATCTACATACATACAGACATAGATCAAATGACAGATTATGCAGCACAAATATGCATATGTATGTAAAGTGTGAGGAAGAAGTAATCGATTATTATAATTTTTTTTTTTTTTAGTTATTCTTTTTTGTCGTATTTTTTATTTTAATTTTAATTTTTTTTTCCAATAGCACGCAAAATTAAAAGTACACATTAAAATAAATCACAAAAAAAAGAAGAATAAAAATGATGATAAAAATTTTTATTTTTTGGAAAAAAAAGCAAATTTTACTCAAACCACCTGAATATTATGTTCAAAGTAGGTAAATCAAGCGATTTTGTACGATGCATGCACCCATATATTGTACACCATTATTATTATCACAGGATAAAAAATTATTAAAAAAAAAAAAAAAAAAGAAAAAGAACTTACAGGGGGATGAAAATAAATAAATGTATTAAACATATGTATGTACATTATTTTTATTCTTTTATTTTTTATAGAACGTGTATATATTATTTCAAATATAAATACATATGTACGCATACCACGCAGGAAAAATGGTAGTAACAAAAAGAAAATTAAAATAAAAAAATAAAAATGCAACTGAAGTTGATGGAAGCAAATTAAATATACAGTCAGGATAAAATCATGACTATGAAAATGTATTTATTATATTATTATTATTTTTATCATCTCATTTTCTCTGTTATATATTTTTTTTAGGCATTTTTATTTTTTCTATTTTTTTTTTTTTTTAAGTTAAAATAAAAAATGAATAATATTTTTACTATTTTTGAAAAAAAAAAAATTATTCTTTTTTTTTTTGTTCATTATTATTTGCCATTACCCAGGGATTTTGATCATCATATCATCGTATAAATCCAAAACAACAAAATATGTGCATAACTTACCATTATGAAAAAAAAAATAAATAAATAAATAAATTTAAAAAAAAGGAAAAAAAATAGACATAAAATAAAAAATATATTAAACAGAAAACTCCGCCTTTACTTGGCATCATCCCATAATTCAAAATAAATAAAAACATGAATTAAAAAAAAAAACGAAATAAATAAATAAAAAAAAATGCATCTATTAAAAAAACATAACAATAATAAATTATAATTAAATAAAATATCCATAAAACAAAAAATAATACAAATTCAATAACTTTTTCTGCATGGTAAAAAAAAAATCAGTTAATAAATAAATATATGAATACATTATACCAAATTATATGCTAATATTTTTTATATTTTCATATTTATGTAAAATACACATATGTAAGTAATTTGCGCCATCAAATACAAAATTATCTGAGATATTATTTATAAAAGATTTTTTTTTGAACCTTGCATACTATACAGATCATTTTTGTACAAATAAATTTGTATTGAAGGAATGAATGCAAATACGAAAAAAATACATTGCCTATTATGTAAATGTTTTATTTAAACCTTTAAAAATACTTTAAAAAATTTTGTTACAAATTACTCCTGCATTAATTATTATCTTGTCTGTAGGGGAAACAGTACAGTATTATATAGAGCAATATACCAACATAAAAATAATTATCTTTTTTAATTACATTTGAAATTATGACCAAAGTAGTGTAAAATAATTTTACTGCAAGGAATTAATAGCATTATATTATGTATACTATGAATACATGAAAATTTAATGTTACTTTTAATTTGTGTTCTTTTATTCTATTAAATAATTTTACTTCTTTTGGAACATAATTCATTTTATTACATTTTTCATTTATATATAAATACATTTTAATACGCTATACATATTACTGTTACACAATATTGCGTAATGTACATAGTATATTGATTGATTTATCAGCAATGTTGTTGTCTGAGGGCTACCGATGATTACAATTATATACGATAATGTTGTTTTATTCATATATAAATTATTTTTGCACGGAATTATATAACATTCAACCTCCCATAAATTTTTCTTTTAATACAGAATATTTTTCATATACATGTGTGCATACATCTATGTATATTGATGACATAAAATACAAACCCATATATAGGTAGATGTACAATATATGCATGTAATAGATTATAGCGATCGTAATATCCCATAATGATTCGTGTACCAAAAGAGATAGTAAGAAGAGGCTTTTCCAAAATTTACTTTTTATTACCTATCATGTTTTCAGTTGAAATTGTTATTATTGTCATTAAATTTTTAATGTTTTCTTTAAGTATACAAACGTTTTATTTTTATTTTATTTTATTATTTTACAAAATTATATAAGTTATTTGATATACATAATCGTATGTACATTTCATATATCTCAAGAATAAAATAAAACTTCGTTTTATTTCGTAATTTCTTACTTCAGTTATTCCTTTTTCAAAACAAAAATATATTTTAAACATTTCGTTATTGAATCTTCTTATTATTTTTAGAAAATTTAAAATAACAAAATTGAAATAAATATTACGTTAAAATATACAGTAAAAAAAAAATAGAAAAAAAAACAACTAATTTGACGCAAATAACCCTATCAAAAAAAAGGTGCGTTTGCCTACATGTTCTTGTCATATGCTTTCATTCCAACAAAGTACAAACATTTCGTAACACCAGAATAGCAAAAAAAAGCAATAAACGAAATATATACATGTATAAAACAAGAATCGCATTTTCCAAGGACGAAGTCGTGTTGTCAACTTAGGCGTATGCCTGTATACATAAAATGAAAAATCCTGATAAACGAATGTATATATAAGTGTATGTGTTCATATTACATTCGCTTATCGTGAATTCATATGTATGTTATTTATATACACACATGCATAATACAATGATGTGCTTATGACATGCATTTGGAGTTTAACTTACGAAAAATTGTGAAAAAAATGTAGATACAATTTTTTTTTTTAAGTTCTACAAAGCGTGAAAATTGTACGTGGTAAGTTTAATGATGTTGGAAAGAATTTAATTCTGAAATTGGGTAGATTGAGGTTATAATTTATATTATTATGCTTTTTTGGCATTATTATGTATTAATCACAGATACTTTACTTAACGCATATTATATGGAAAGAAAGAATAATTGAAAAAGAAAGAAAAATATTGACGAGTCACCGTACATTTGATTGCATATGTGAACACACATAATTTAAATGTAAGAAATAAAATTAAGAATTATGAAATGTGGTAAGAAATTAAATAGATGAAGAGTTTTATTTCTTTTTCGTCACCCTTAATGCTTACCAGAGAATGTCATACAAAAAAGGGTGATCATGATGTTTGTCCAAAATATTTAGGACCAACAGTAATGTATCATTTTCATAATTTTAAACTTTGTTATTATTTTATTCAAAAGTTTTTTTTTATAAATTTATTATGAGCTTATTACATAATCACAGCTTAATTCTATTACGAGCTATTATTATAATATGAATATTTTACAAAATTATTTGGCTTTGTGTGATTGTAATAATTGTACGAAAGTACTTTAAATCAAAGTGCTGAATAATCAATTTTATTCTATCAATATTAATTCGTTGCTAAATGAATTCATTTATTAATTTAACATCCCAATATAAAAATAAAAAAACAAAAAAAAAAAAAAAAAGAATGAAAATGTAAAAACAAATGAAAAAGAATGAAAAAACAAATATTCTAGAATATTATAATATTAATGCTCGCATAAAAAAATTTTATTTCATAACAATTTTTTGTGCAATTTTTGTAAAAGGAAAAAAAAATTAAATTCATTTTCACGAAACATAGCAATTCAATCATTTATTTTTATATAACAGAAATCACATTTGCTACCCAATTTATATTAACAGCTTAGTGGGTGCAACTTTGTGTTATTTGCACCATTATCTCTTCATTTTTTATTATGGTCGTCAAAAAATGTTATATGCTTGTACATACATACATACATATGTATTTGAACACACGCGCACTTATATATGCATACACGTATGTTATGTGTAGGTTCTTGTTTTAAAAAAGTCAAATAGGAAATTCAACCCTAAAGACTTATTACGATATGTGTAGGTATGTACGTACGTTTGTACATACAGTACAGTGAATATACTAGAATATCACATAAATGCACCCTTGAATTGCAGTTTCACTTTCATTTAGAATGAAAAGCTCGAAGATTTATTCAGGGAAAAGTTTATATATGTATGGGATGTGGGTGTGGGGTGTCATACTCACAATGGTTAGCTGATGTTTTCGTTGTATTTGTTGTTAAAAATAATGCACGTAAAATGTATTTTCAAAAAACGTTATTTATTCTTGAAGTTTTTCTTTTATTAATGAGTTGAATACTGTCTAGAAATTAGTGTGTATAACAATAAAATCAGTCTAATTGTTATATGAAGCGTAACTTAGCCTTCCCATTACACAATTTTTGTTGAAGCAGACAGTTTCACTTGAATTAAGAATTGAAAATAGAAAAATGAAAAACAATAGAGGGATAAAGATAACCGAAGAAACGTCACTTTTTTCTTTATTACAATTCAAAATACATATGTACATACAAATGTACATAACAATAATATAATTTTAGTCATTTTTTATGTCTCATTTTTCTAAATTCAGTATTTTAAAAAATATATATATTGCTATTCCTATATATTTTTGAGTATTATTCATATTTGTTTTATTCTTAAAAGTTTAAAAAACAAAAGTAAATATATTTCGAAGAAATTACATATATAAAAAGGATAATGAAAAATATATAAAAATTACAAAAAAATTAATTCTTATAAAATTATTTCGTTATCATCATTAAGGTTCTCATGTTAATAGTTTTCAAACTTATTTTAAATTTTGATTTTAAACGACAAAATATTGGTATAACACGATCTTTTGATTATATCTAAAAAAGTCTTTCACAAAAGCTAAAAATCCACTTATCTTATTTTCATTTTCAATTTAAAATTTTCTTTATTTCGTAATAAACAAAGATAATAAAATTCATCATTTCAGATAGCTAAAAAAAAAATAGATGATAACAAATCAAAGTAGTCTGAACCACACATATGACTAGGTATATCTCATGGCATGATTAATTAGAAGTAGAAAGAATCAAAAGAAAATTTTAATGTACACCTTGAAATGTGTTTTCAACTGTACATATATGATAATTCTATGTCTTCAAGCTTATACATATTGGTAAAAGGAGATTAGCTACATACGTGGAAAATGTGAAATAAAAAAAAAATCAAAGAATTCTAGCATAAGAAAAAAAAAAAAGGAAAATAAAACTAATTGTATTTTTGTATATTATTTTAGTATTGTAAATTTTCATGTAGCATCCGTTTACGTTAGATTAAAACAAAATATGTACATATGTAATTAAAAAACGAAAAAAAGGATTTACAAAAGAATAAAATAAGGATTTTGTGGTAAGAATCTTAGAGAATTTTAAAACAAAGGTGAAAAATGATGTTCATTATGTACATCAACAAGAGAGTAAAAATGCTAATTTTAATTTCAAAGTGTATATGTATTGGAATACAAAATAAATAGCGTTTTGCATCATCTTGGAAAAATATTAGTTTTAAAAATACTAAATTTCATATAATTGGTTTTTTTTTATTCAGTATCATAAATTCATGATCTCAATACAAAATATTGATGTACAATCAATTTCAAGTAATATCACAGTCCCAATTATACCCTTTTAATTTGAAATTTTTTGAATGAAACAAAAAAACACCAGTTCAAATTAACTGAATAAACATTTAATGAAAATGGAATGTGACAGATTTTCTTTTATTTTTTGCAATTTCCTACATACACGTAAAATTTCTTCATTTACATGCACACCCCCAAAATTTTTTCTTTCAACTGATTTTTCTATTATTAACTTTCAATTTTATGTGTATAATTTTCACTTTTCATATGACACACGCGCACATATGAAAATATTTCCTGACAACGTTTAATATTTGCTCATTACAATTTCTCTTGTTCTCTTTACTCTATTTAAACAAATTAGAATTGAATAGACTGTGAATAGAATCGCTCCCTACGATAATTTGAATACTTAGGTAGGACACTTGAAAAGAGTTTCAGTTTAACTTAGTTTGATGCTTCACCTCTACCTACATGACATAAGTATTTATGAATACGTATTACAAATTTCAATTCATACGCACATTCAATTTTCAAAATCATTAAAAAAAAAAGTTAGATTTTTTTTTTTTTTTTGAAAAACTCAAATCATAGATTTAAGTAAAAATACACATAAATATACACATATTTGATGCTTCATGTTTAAGTCCTTTTTGTAGTATGAGTAAAAGTTACAAGAACTAAGCTAAAAAAAAGTATGATGAAAAGTTTAAATATAAACTACGAACACGAATGAATTGTACGTATTGGGGATGCTGCTTTTTTAAGCATAAAATAAATTGCTTGTACGAGTATATGGAAGAAATTTTCTAGAAACAAAAGATGGAAAAGTCATTCATGTAATAAGAGGGTCTACACCAACACATGGAATTATTTTAATCTAAATCAAGAAAACTCTTAACAAGAAAATAAAAATGAAAAACAAAGTAGAAAAAAAAACGAAACTTTGCATAGAAAAATCCAATATTGTTGTCAGCCAAGTACATATTTCTCGAATAGAAGACAGAATGTAGACTGTTTAGTCCTAGTTACCCTATGTGCAGCTAACAAAATTGTTCATTATTATGTTTTGTTGTATGGTAACTTTTATAGGGGACATAAGTGCTTTCAACTACAAAACGCACTAGAATTATTATTTTCATTATCATTTGTATTTGTATGTGATTACATTGTGTAACGATGCGTTGGATACAAATAGTAATGTATCCAAACTCCTCATCCGTCCGCCTCATTGTCAACTGTCAACCACCTACTCAACCTCACCCCACTCAATTCAGCAAATGCATGTAAATTTATCTTCACTGCTTGATGTACTCGTTGAGTCCTATATCATTTTCAATAGTGGATCATTATGTGGGAAAAGTGAAAGTGCACTTCAGTTGGTATGAATGCCTGTTTGATACCTCCTGGTCTATGTGTAATTTTCTTCGCAATGGGGAAATTCTTATTTCAAATGGATCTCAAACCTTTGTCTAAGATACAAACACGTACATGCAATGAAACCCTGTCTTTCCTCGTCTACGTTTAGATTTTTTCTAATCTGATGTTAAAAGTCTGAATGGATGCAGACATTCAAGTAGAAAACGTATGAAAATCCTTTTGATTCTTCGGTTCTTATTAATTCATAATAACTACATTTCTCATTATCAAATAAGCATTTTCCCATTCTCTCCACATGTGCAATGCAAACATTTATCCAAATTTGTTGTTGACTTGCATGGACATCGATTAAAATTTTATACGACATCATTTTGTGTGTTCTTTGTTTTTTGAATATCCACGAGAAAAAAATCAAGGTAAAAAAAAATAAAAAACTACTGTCATCATTTTCCGGGACAGAGCGGATGTAAATACATATTTTATGAATTATATCGATGTCCTATTAAAAAATTTACCATTTTGATTAATTGTAGACACCGAGAATGCATGTAGAAATTGTCACGTTGGTCGAGATAAGTATACACAATCGATGTTGTTGTGTGAGGCATTTTGGACGAAATTTTCTTGTGAATTTTATTTTGATTCGTAACGTAATTTTTGTTGTCTTCATAGATTTGTTAGCCCACATTCATATCAGAAGTTTTTGTTCAACCCTCTTATTAAACTACAATAAACATTTATTTATCTCTCTGAATGATTTTCATACTTCCTGTATCCTTATGATTAAATTTGAGTCCAGAGGATTGTGGAGCACAGAAAGCGTGGAAAATACAAAAGTTATGTTGACGTACGTGTATGTGTACATTCGCGTATGCACGTATGTGCGTATGTGCTCCACATGATTGTATTCCTCATGTGGTGATTGTATGATACTGTGATACTTATTGTAGGCGCACATGGTATGTACGTAAGTGTGTTTCGGCAAAGGATCGGGTATGTGTTGAACTCATTAAACTTTTCATCAATTTTATAATATAGTCAGCTGGCAATAGAGGAGGTGGAGTTTAACATTAAAATAACGTGCTGTTGAACGGAAAAGGAATCAGAAAAAATAAAAATGCATCACAAATAGTAAAAAGTAGAAAAATGTCCATATGAAAAAAGTCTGAAACACAAAAAAAATTTTCTTTTTTGATTTTTGTTTTTCCCAAAATTACCTGTTCATGTATCATAGGCATTTTATGCGAAATATAAAAATACTCGACTAGTTGGACATAAAAGCATTTCCACTAAAGCCACGCCTGTATCTTTTTGCTTCTATTTAACAAAAATCACATTTTTGTTGTTTTAAAATTTTGGCTTTTTCTTTTCTGCACAATTTTTAAAAAATCATTTTTATTTCTTTTTCCTTATTTAAAAATTTCATTCTGTCGATAATTACATTTAAATAAAATAAAATTTTCAGAAGCGTTTATGCGACAAAGTTTTTTCGTTTGTGTTTAACTTCGTTTTGAATCCTTTCTTTGATTTATTATTATCATTTGTTTTACTTTGGTTTTTTGTGTTTCTTTTGATGATTGAGGGAATGTTATGTTTTACAAATTTGAACTGTAGAAAATATGAGAATGAATTTGAGGACTGTAAACAATAATTTTGAAAAGATTGTCTGCAATCAACTGGGAATCAATGAAAAAACTCAGAAATGAAAAGAAAATATCAAAACAAAAGGAATATCCAACCAACCATTTGACTTATAAAGAATTCACATTGTCTCTATAGATGAAAATCCTTTAATGTGCAATTCAAATCATTTATACAAATAAATGTAGTTTGTTATGACTTTTTTGTAAATAGAAAATTTGGTTTTTTTTTACTTTTATAATAGGATTGTTTTAAAAATCTTTTTTATTGCGAGAGAAAATACATGAAAAGCTAATTTGCCTTGTACTAAATAGTTCATGATTCTTTAGATTATTCATTGTGAGGAAAAAAATTGCATTTTTCGTTATTTCGTAAATATCATTCGTTTGTTTCCACAATAACTAGATTCATTCATTTGTGTAACGCTTATTATTTTATCAATTATAGAAAAATAACAAAGACTGATTTTTTTTTTTTACAATCACAAATGTTCGAATCATAATTATTTGATCTTATATTTTAGTTAAAAGTCATTGATGCGTAAAGTATCTGCAGTGACAAAAATTTTCCAATCTTAGAATAAGTATTGAAGAATGAATAAAATGCTTTTTTAATTATATTAGAAAAATGTGTGTGCATGTTTAAGATAAAAAGAGTTTTTTATTTGAATTCTTGTGGGCATAAACTTAAAATATGTATTTGATATAATATTATAGCCAATAAGAAAACCTCAATTACATTTTATGAATGTTTCAAAATTGGATTTCTTTTTAAAACTTGACCAAATGTATTTTATGTAACTGGACATGATAAATATACGTAAATTGTAAAATACACATGTAACGGTAGTTACATTAAAAGATAAATCGTTAAATTTTAACGATTCGATTTTATACATTAATATTGACAACGTAATCCTAAAACACCTACACACAAAAAAATAAACTTTGTAACTCTAAAATTTTTTAATAAGTTTAGATCATGAAATAAATATAATTCGATAAAATAAATGTAATAAAATAGGCACATTTTTTCAAGTAGTCTTATATAAAAAAAAAAAAATGTATGAAATATAAATTTACAAAATAAAATAAAAAATACATTTAAATAAAATAATTTTAAAATGAGTACTAAAATTGATACCATTTTTAATATGAGTAGAAAATACCATAGTCTATTGCAATGTTTTTTTTTTTTTATATTTAAAATTGTAAAATGTGTAGGAAATATAAAAATTACATTTTTTTTATGTTATAATTTTAGAATTTAATACGAAAAATGATGAAATGAAATTTTTATTTTTAACAGCAGTATTTGAATTATTTATACAATTACGTACTTAAGATCACGTAAGATATTTTGAAAATTATACGTATTACAAAACGCAATACGAATTCTTAGATTATTTAATTTATTATATAATTGAAATTTTATTTGAAATTCTAGGTAAGTTTCGAAACGTTTGAATGCCGCGTCGCATTGATGAAAAGTTCAAAAATTTCAAAATAATAATACTCAAAATAGTAACGACTTATAAAATTTCAAAATGCGCATCTTGAGGGGTGGTTTTAAGAACGCCAAGAAGATTGTTGTGACGAGGTAACACTACGGTTTTGAAACAAAGATTATACAATTTCACTGGTTTAATGCATGAAAATAATTTACGCGATATTTATACGTTTTGAAATTTAGCGGAATTTTTCTGATAGAATGATGGATAAATGGGATTGAATAATTTTTGTATTCAAACTGTAGCATTGCCACGACGCTAAAAAAATTTCATCGTTTTGAAACCCACCTTTTTTTTCGAATTCTGATCTGGCGAAAGTATTAAATCCTTACAAATATGTATGTATATACAAATTTATTTTATATACCTGTATTTTAAAATTTAAACGAAATGTTTATTTTCTTTAAAAAATTTTTATTTATAAATTAACGTCTATTACAATTTTTTTTTTTTTTTTGAATTTATTCCTTTTCGCATTATGAAAATTTATACGTCGCAATACATTTTTCTGTTTTTTGTTTTATATTTTTAACGTATTTATATAAATTTTTTCTTAGATGCAAGTATGTATTTCGAATTCTCATAAAATAAAAATACAAAATTTATGCTTAAATATAGTACATAAATATTAAATTAAAAAAAAAAAAAAAATCTTTTTAAATGCAGTTTTATTTGTTTTATTTTTCAACTCTATGATGAAATACAATAATATGGAAATAATCTAAAAATGTGAAATTATTTAAATAATATAATGTTAAGCACAAATATTTAAAATTAAATGTTTCTGGCTATGTCGTAGACGACAATTTTCATTTTTATGCTTCGCGAATCGGTTATTATTTTTTTTTTCATTTTTCTTAGTCCTTTTTTTTTGGTTTTTTTTAAATGTAAAATAAACATTTATTATACAAGAAGTAAAACAATGTAACTTTATTTTTTTAATAATCAAAACAAAAATCTTTATTTTTTTCAATTTACCATGAATCCTTGCGAATTTTTGATGTGAAATAATTTTATATTTTTTGGCTTTAGCCGTACACAATACAAACGTACATTATAAAAAAACAAAATCACGTTGAAATGAATTTGAAAGAATTAAAAATTTACGGCATGTTAAGACATTAATTTGTATTCCTTACACGGAATGTCATTACAAAAAATAAACAAAAAAATATGTTTAAAAAAAAAAAACTCCAAAATTATTATGAAATGTAATTTTTATTATGTGTGTATGTATTTTTAGAAAAATTTATTTACTCTTAACTGTTTTATTATTCAAAGTATATTTAACCCATATCCTTAGTGAATAATTCCTGTTTGACGAATGTCCCAAAAATATATTCGTACAAGAGATTCGATTGTTTTTTTTTTCGTTTCTAAAATGCATGACAATATCTCAATATCTCAAAAAGTCATAATAAACGCAATTCAAAATATCTCTAAGATCTATTATTTTTACCTCACACTGTGTGCATGTAAATGACTATATATATTTTTTTTAATTTCTGTTTTTTAAACTTAAATCTCAATCTAATCAATTTTTGTTCAAATATCAATCACATTTCAAAATAACGTTTTTTTTTTGTTCAAAATTATACGCACTTAAAATATTTTCTATGAAAACAAAAATAAGTTAATACATAAAAGCTACTAAATTTCAATTAAATTTTCATTAAGTCAATGCCACAATTATTATCCTTTCATTATTATTTTGTCCTTTGTCAATCAAAAACATTGAAATTTCGAAGTATGCATTCTAAAACAAAATGATAAAATAAAACAAATTCTTGTAACAAAAAATTAAAATTCTTATAACATTTCAATCATTATAACCAAAATACATCACAAATATGTCAAATTTATACTAACATTTTAGATTGACATAAAATGTGATATGATGCTAATGAAAAAAAACTATTTTTAATTGATGCTAATAAATAAATAAAGTATTGAAATACATTCATATTATCCAAATTATAAATTAGTGAATTGAAATTCTCATTAATAGAACAGAACTGTGTCAGCTTTGTAAAATGTACCTTTGTAAACATTAAATAACAGAGTATATTATTCGGTAGCATTATCAAATCACGTCCGGCTCTGTCTAGAATTTGTATTTTGGTCTAATAATATTGATGTCTTTCAGCTAAATTCGTACACTTTACTCCGTTCATTACTTAAATGTATAATTAAGATCCTGTGGAGTACATATGACTTTTTTCTTCTTGCATAACTTCTATACTCTATAAACTAATTCGATACAGTTAAGATCTAATGGGAGTATATGTGTTTATTTCTTTTCTCGTAATTTCTAATAAGATCATCTCACGAGTAGTGTTACTAAAAGTTATCATATAATGCGATATGAAATTTTTTAATACCAATATACAGCGACGTAAAGTGGTACTACTTTATGTCATTTCCATAAAACCTTAACTGTATCGAACTAGTGTTAAGAGAGATAAATAGAGCATTTTACGAGCAATATTACCACCATCTTCAAAATTTTCATAAAAAACCAGGCGAATTTTTATCATTTACTCTTAATTCAACATCAATTGAATTTTATATAAATTACAATTTAGTTTGTAAAATCTTTACACCTGTTTAAATGAATTTGATTAATAAGAGAAAAATATTTAAAAAAAAAAAAATTCAAATAAAAATACTTGAGCACAATAAAAATTTTCGAGATTATTCTAAAATGTACATGATTTCTTTTCTTGTAAGAAAAAACATTTAAAATTCAAAAAAAAAAAGAAGAAAAACATTTTCATGCGTATAGCATATGTTCATACATACATACATAGTTTTATTTAAGTACATTGAACTCTAAAATAACGTTTGTATAATTTTTATGTATGTTTTTGTATCCTCTAGGCCTAACAAGTTGTTGACTTGTTGTTTGCTTGATCAAATTTTCTTTACCCATTTGGTGTGCAGTTATTGCAAATCTACTTAAACTTTATTTCTATGATGATCAAGTGAAAGGTCCTTAACCTCTAAATAAAATACCACCAAAAAATATTTTGTAGTTTGTTATTCTTTTACCCTTTTATTTCCTCATCCTAACTTAAGTAACTGGTTTTATACATACATACACAAAATATTTTAGTTCTTTGTAATTTGAGATATTGTTACTATGTAAATATAGTAGAAATATGTAAGTATAAAACAACATTGCATAGAAATTCTTATTTTTCTTTTATACAAATAATATTCGAAATTTTTTAGTTTCTTTATACTTATAAAACTGCAAAATCTGACCATGAATTGCATACAATCATTATTGATAATTTTACAAATATTCGAGAAATATTATGACGTAAGATAATTATTAAGTTCATATTTTAACAGTCAATTTTTTTCAAATTTTCTTATTTGAAAGTAATTTTTTTAAAATCCAAAATTAAATTTAACGATTAATTTTTAACAATTAAAAAATTTTCTGTAATAAATCGTTACATTTTTATTTTATTGTATTTATTGATTTGAACCATGTATGTATATGTGGACAACACTGTAGTTTTACAGTTCAGACCAAACATTTTTAATTAAGACTGTATTTTCCAATTCATAAAGTACATATGTACATACAATGGTTATTTGTCGTAATTTTATCCTTGAAAATTAATTTTTTAAATGATTAAATTGAATTCAACTCAAACGATTTATAGTTTGCTGTATACATACTTATATGTATGCATGTATTGTTAACGTGCAAGATTTAATCTTATCTTAACATCAAAGAAATGTCAAAAAATTAAAAAGAAAAAAGAAAATTCTTTTATTGTATAGTTTTTCATAATGGGTGGGATTTTATAATATGTCTGCTCTACATATGAGTATTTTTTTTTTCTTATTCATTTTATTATTATTTTTTGTTAAATATTTTTATATTTCATGTTTTTCGTAAGTCTTATAAAGTCAAAAACAAAAACGGATGAAAATTATAAATTATCCACCCAGAAGGAAATTTTGTTAATATTACTATGAACATAATATTACGTGTATGTGTTGTATTTATCCTTATACAATATATAGCATTGTGATTTAAACATGTTCAAATCATTTTATGATTGTAAAACGAATTCCCGAAAAATGAAAGAAAGATGAAAAATAAAAAATGTTGAGTAAAAAGTAAAAAAAAATAAAATAAAAAAAATAAAAAATAATAAAAATAATAAAAAAATGTAATATGTGCTTCAAAATGATGGATGAATAGATGGTGGTTGAGAAGGTGGAGCTTTAGGGAATATGTATAATAATTTTTTTTTTCGTGAATGTAGAACTCTAGTTGGAAAACTGAAAAAAAAATTTTTTTTTTTTTTAAAAACAACAAAAAAAAGAGTAGAACCATAAAAAGCAAGTTTTTAAAAAATTTATATGCTTTGTAATAAAATATCTCATTTTCTCTATGTTATGTTTATACATATCCGACAAACATGCGAGTATATAAAAACCTTTTAATGTTATCACATTATGTGTACATATTTACATGTAATATTTTCGACAGTTATATATGTATATGTATTTATTTAACATATACAAGTAAATGCATATATATACAAACGCATTAACATAAATACATACTTACATATATGTGTGTGTTATGTATAGTAAGTGTGTATATGCCACATTTAAATTTTACGAAAATAACGAGTTGCTGATTTGTGTAGTAAAAACGTGGTAGTTTGAGGAAACGAATTTTATTCATCCCAGCATCCCGGAGGGGAATACTTAAAAATATATATATATAAAAAAAAAAGAAAACAACAAACAAACAAAAATAAATGAAAAAAAAAAAAACAAAATTTGAAAAAAAAGAGAAATAAGTAAAAATAATATATGTATATTCTAAAAAAATACAAAAAAAAAAGTAAAAAAGAAACAAGGCAACTATAAGTTAAAAAAATGGGAAAATATACAAAAAAATATAATTTGATATTCATATAGTTAAAAAAGGATATAACAATGTACGATATGAATATTCGTTTTATATTCTGCCTATTGTATCTTCGTGTGTTTATGTAATCCTTGTGTTGCTTGTGAACGGCAGAAAAAATGAAAAAAAAAAAAAAAAAAAATTTGTAATCATAAAAATTATGTAACATAAAAATGTACTCATATTCTTTGTATAATGTACATGTCATAAAGTAAAACGTGTGGTATATGAATTTATATGTATAGTACGTAAAACATAAGTGTATGTATTTACCTATGTATGTATATGGTATGGATGCGAATAATAATGCTGGTAATGCTAAAAGTGGTCGACTTCAATAAAATAGGCTATCTGGAGATAACAATAAAAACGGTAAAGTTTTCACCCACATCAATATTCTCATTGAATTTTTTATCGTATATATCAAATGTTATTAAGAACTAGAAACTTAGATTAGTAGGTTCAACCAATTTCTAAATGTTAGGAATCATTATTTCTAAACACTCCAAATCAACAATTTGATTAAAAAAATTCGGTTTTTACACTTTTTTAAAATGCGTTTTAAAAACATTTGATAACTAATAAAATCAAATTTAAAATTAGATAAGTTATTTTAATTTAAAATTAAAAAACTTAGTCAAACTGTTGTGAACAGTATCATATACATTGTATTTATTTAAAAGAAAAACCCCCCAAAAATATAATACATAAAAGTTTAACTATCAATTTATGATTATATACATGTAAAATATGCAAATAGAAAACAATATAAAATAAAAGAATAAATTATTATGAAAAATCGTAAAAAATCTCTTGGGTGGGTGGGTTGATGACAAAGGTAATTGTCAAAATTTAGTATGGTAAAATCAGTAGATCGCACAGTTTGATACATTTTTTATATTAAATGTGTAACTTTTATAACAATTTTAAGTGAATTGGAGTATGAACTCATCACATTTGTTGATATCTAGCATAATTGCATATAAAATTAAGAATATTTCGAAAAATTGCAATAAAAATTATTAAAACTTGTGGTACGATATTTGAGAGTGTAGTTTTGAAATTCTCGTAATAAATGATGGAATATACATTTTGTAATAGCATAGTTTTATTTTTCTTACGAGATATTCGCTCATAAAAACGAAATATGTATCTTACTTTGTTACTGTTTTTCTTATTTTCATCTGAGTGTACGAGCACAATTTATATTCGAACATTAAATTTAGACGTACACAGACAACAACTATTGTACACATTACGTGGAGCAATAGTACATTAAGGATTCTAAAGTTTTCTAACGCGAACAATATGTTAAAGTGTTGAATGGGTACGGGGTGCACGATACATTATTATTATAAGGAGCAATGAGGAACAATGGGCTAAGGATGAGACTGAATTGAAAAGTATTCAGAGGAATAAGTGAAGTCGTATTGTAGCAATGTATGTATGTGATATTACATTTTATTACGGGTAGTAAAACGACATTAAGAAGAGGTAATATAGGGATGTATGGAGATGCTAATACCAAAATACTTTGAAAAAAAAAAAGAAAAATGTAAATATACATACTTTCATTCTTTAACCTGGTTATTCTCAATGGATTTTGCGCTTGTGCTCTTTCAACAAACTACGACTGAGTTAGAGGAAAAATATTTCATTCTAATCGCATTTTGCTTTCTAGTACACACGTTTCATGTTACGCCCTCTTTTTTGAAAAGGCCGTACTAGATCCAACATACGATAGTGTGATTGGTTTCTACATTCTTTTAGTAAACTCATTTAGATAAAAATTTTAATATCACATATGCCGCTAGTATCATTACAACAAATAAATTTATAATTATTTTTCAAAATTATCTCTTTTCTGTTGTTTTTATTAGAAAATTAGATGAAAAGTGTTCACGTACACGTACGCATACAAACATAATGACGTAGATTTACGAACAAGTATGATAGCTTTGAATTTATTTTATGAGTACAACTAATTACATACAGAAATTTAAAAAGGATATGTGGATGTGGGTTATACCCTTTCTATCATACAATTTATAGAATATATTCTATAATACATGAATTTCTTAGAATAATTTTTCATAATGAATTAGTACTATCCGTTTATAATAAATTTCCATTTGTTTAAACTGATTTATTCAATCATGGAAAAAATGCTTTAGATAATCCAATTAAAGAACATATGAAACTATATTTATTTGCGGTTAACTTTACATCTACGAGAGACTGAATGTTCATGTATTAATATGCAATTGTATATACACATGTATTGAATTCTTCTGGTTTTATTTTAATTCTTTTCAATTTGAAAATAATAAACAGAAAAATTATTTTGCATAAATTATGTGTTTTGTTCAGAATACATACATGAACAAAAATTGAAAACACATCATTTTTCATTATCCTTTTAATGGAACAAAAGAGCAATATAAAAATAAAACGTTTCAAAATATTCAAATGAGAAAATGAAATTAAATGAAAAACAACAATAAATAATTATTGTGAAGTAGAAAAAACAAATACAAATAGAGTAAAATTATTATAATTATGAAAAAAATATTCAAAAACAAAAGATTTGCATATAGGAAATTATATGAATGCGATACATGTTAAACAAGAATTTTTATATGAATATGTAATATGAAAAACAAGCCATTGAAAATTATTTTTCAATTTAATTTTGTAGCAGAATATATTAAATATATTTTCCATATATTATATAATAAAAACAATACATATTATATGAATGCTTTTATTAAAATAGGCCTGATTAATGTTAAGCTTAGCATGTGTTCATTTAAATAGCGTTTAATTCTTATTTTTAAATTACTTAATTTTCAATTAAATTTAGAACAATTATTGTCATGTTCGTTGACTGTTCTAGAACATCTTAAATTACATAAATACATGCTTTTCTTTTATATATATATATTTTTTTTTTTTGAATTTATTAACATAAAAATTCTTTTCTGATAATTGAATCAACCATAACTGATAGATAATTGAAACATCTGTACTGAATGTCGAATGCTAAAAATCGTGCAGGAAGAGGTTGATGTATTTGATGGTTCAAGACTAGTAGAACCAAATATAACAACGAAATTAAATTTGTATATACATATTTTACATACGGTATTGCATACGTATATAAATTACAAAAACAAATCATAAAAGCACAAATTTAATAAATGTGAAAATTTTTGATTTTCCTAACCCCATCCTTGGAAAATTTTATTAACATCGATAAAAGGAACTCTAATTAAAAATTATAAAAATGACAATAAACACTAATCTCATTCCAATTATTTTTACATTGAAGATAATGTTAACGGACAGTAATCCGTTATTAAAGTTAAATCAAAATTTTATTGTGGTATTTTATGGACTGAGTTACACTAACAATCATTATCCATATATGCAGGTAACAATTAATCAGGAAAGGAAAGACTATGAAAAATATATGCACAAATAAAAATAAATAAATGAATTACATTATCAAAAATGTAAAAAAAAAAGATGAATATAAAAATAAGAAAACAAAAAATTAGCTTTTAACCCCTTTCATCACTAACCTTTATAATGTCACACTACGAATTAGGCGCAACTACTTAGTATGTTGTTTTCAATCAGCCAATAAAAATCCAATCATTACTCTAAAGTTTATCAATGTATGAAAGAACGTATGTATTGCATATATATATGTATATACGTAATCTATGCACTTGAAAAAGCAAATATAAAAAAATAATTTTTAAAAAAATTAAAATTGGAAAAAAAAATAAACAAAAACTCAAAAAAACAACTAAAAAAGATTATAAAAAAAGCAAGAAAAAAATATTCAGTTCGCATATTATCTCTCTATGTATACAATGTACATATGTATGTATGTACATCAATTTACACATGTACGCGAACCAAAATACACCATCCTAATTTTGTCTCTCTTAACGATCAAATTGTTTGGGGCAGTTTTATCAATGTGCAATATACTGCGTCCACATAAATTTGTATTTAAATATGAGCAAAATGAGTCCTATCACAGGGAAATAGCTGATTTTTCCTGTCACCCCACGAGTATGTACGTACGTATGTAATATCACAGTAGGATGTATATGTAAGCAAGGAGTATGCAGGCATGTTTGGCACATAAAATTAAAAATATACCTACATATAATATGTACATACGTATATGCAATAATGAGAAAATAGAAAAAAAGCAAGTTTTACTCATCCTACCTCAATACATTATTTAAATACGTTAAAAAAGTACACGATAATTTTAAAATAGGCAATAAAAAGAAGAAAAAAAAATACATATTTATATATCTCTGCCAATAACAACAACAATTATACAATAAACAATATGAGAAAATAGAAAAAGTATTCATTTTAATGTTGTGGATGTTTTGTGCATTATTGCGATTAAGGTTGGTTAGTAGAAGCAAATTAAGTAGTTTGAGATGTAATGAAAATGCAACATTATCATCCCACTCTGTATTATTTTTTTCTCATTTTATTTTTTATTTATTTTTAATTTATTTTTTATTTTTTATTTTTTTTAGTATAAATAAATGGAAAAAATAATAAAAAATGTTTTTTAAAAAAAATTATCACCATTCCAGTATATTGTCAATTCCCATTATCAGGATAAAATACAATAAACCCAACCCGAGGTACATGAACACGTGATCTGAAAATAAAAATTTAAAAACCCCGCCCTTTCTTGACAACAAAAATTTAAATATTATATTAAAATTCAAAACAAAACAATAAAAAACAAAATTAATAATAAATATATTTTAAAGTACGTACGTACGTACGTAAAAGAATCTAATTTTACAATTTTTCAATTTTCATTAATACGTATACTAGAATTCTTATACAATATTTGAATAAATTTAATTGTTATTAAATTTTTTAAAATATACTTAAGTAAAATTATTATTTTTTTACATCAATATGCTCATTTTTAGGCTCATCGCCTCCTAAAGTAAAATTATTATTAGGGAAAAAAAATTTTTTTAATTTATTAAATTTTTTTCAAAATTTATTATTAAAGAAATAAAAAATATAATTATGAATTTCTCATACTTTCTCATATATTTTTAATGTCGAAAATGTTCGATCATTTCATAACGAATTATTCTATTGATTAATGTCAAACATTATGCGTGAGTATTTATAAAATATCACATAAACATTTTTATGTTTCAGAATAGAAACTCATAATTACCCTCTTTTGTTAAAGAATCACATTGTAAATGATAACGAATTTACAATTTTTAGCAGATAAACTAGTATAAACTATAAATAATGCAAATTATTTCTGATTCCCAACTTAAAAAAAGGACATGTGTGAAATAGAAAATTTGATTCTTATTCAAATTATGAATTTTGAAAATCCTATTTATCTAAAGGATTCTTTTTATGTACGTAAAAAAAAGTCTGCATGAAAAGAAATAAAAATTTGTGGCAAACGTTTTTGAGTTATAAAATAATTTCAAATTTCAAAAATTTATTTGTAATTTTTCAGTTAAATTTTTTTTCAAATTTTTGGAAAAACTTTTTTAATTTCGGCATAAATTTTTTAAATTTAAATTGTTTCAGAAATTTTGAAAAATTCTAATTTGCATAAAATCTGAAAAAGTCTATATAAACATGACAATTTCTTATTTAATAAATTTCAAATGATAATTTCGTGAAGACATAAAGTATGTTCGTTATATGATAAATATTTTAAGCATTCGTAAAAAAACAAAATTAAACATAATAGAAAAATTGCCAATGTTGATGATTTAATGAAGGACATTAAGCATTAAATTAGGAAATACTCGAACCACAATTCACAGCAATCGTTTTAATTTGTTTGGAACACGCAATCAACTTGGAAGAATGCATAAGAAGAAAACGAAGAGCTTGAAGGGATGATCACCTTTCCCATATATGAAAAAATCATACACAAAATCGCATTACTCGTATACATGTGTATGTACATACATTTATGTAATCGTGAATATAAACGCATAAATATAAAAACAAAATTAGAGCAGACAGTTCAATATGAAAACTATAAATGAAATTAGTCGAACGTGAAAAATGATTCTGGAAAATATTCGTTAAAATTATTGGAAAAGGGATAAATTTTTATAAAATTATTTTTACAAATAAAATATTAAGTGAATGTCTAGAAAATATTCACGTATGCTTGAACATACAGATTCATCTGAATTTATACTGAAATTAAACATGTTTGTTGTTGTGTATCAGCAGCGAACTTCTATGTGCCTTTGCACAACTATACATACTTATGAGATGGATATTTTAAAACTAGATATTTTTCGAGATAAATTTAATTTTCAAAAGTTCACGAAAAGTATTATGGCGTGGTATCACATCTTTATTATTTTAAAACTGGTTTGCACCTTCCAAAAAAGTGCATTGGCTTTTTCCTACGTGCTTACTATACATGAACATCTACCTAAATAACCATAGAAATGCATACCATCATTACCGACTTATTGGAAGAAATAAACGATCAAACGATGTGCGCTTTGTACAATTTAAAGAAGTGAATAAAGCATTATTTCGTATATGCATCAAAACATTCTTAAAATGTGGCTCTAAAAGACAGATATAGTTAAAATGTTATATACTATGCAATAAAAGAAAGCAAACCGGTCTGGTCCTTCGTTTCACCAAAAATTCGTATTCAGGTACTCTTGATTTGGTATCACATTAATTTCTATACATAACATCTATCTGTATTCAAAAATTGTATAACTACATTTTTTTTTTCTTTTTCAATGCGTACCACTTTCAAAAATTAGTGTCTATCTATAACATGTATTGCTCAGAGTTTGTTACCTAGGGTGATTGCACTTTACTTGGTTTATTTTGTTTTTCATGAAATCCGAAATCGAAATAAGTACCTTAAACCTTTGTATAAAAATTCCAAAAAAAAACTTTAAATTGTATCAAACTATGTATTATGATTTTAATCTTGTATTTTTATACATTTGAATATAAAAGTAACTTTTCGAATGAGCACAAAAATAAAAGCCAAAAATATTCAGCGAAAATAAAAAACAAAATCTATTTGAAAACAAATAATGTGATGAATAGTCCAGAAAATACCTAAAATCCACTTTAGAGGAAAAAACTGCATAATAGAATCCTAAAAGCGGAACACATTGAACAAAAGGCATTCAAAAATGTTCCATTTTGTAGAGTAATTTCGTTTTGTTTTTCCGAGTATTTTTTTTCCAAGCGATAGAAACCACCATAGATTTGTATGTGTGTACGTGTACGATATACTGTACATATTTGTTTACCTTTGTACATGTATAAACATTTGAAAGCCCAAAAGCCACAAAAAACCTGAGGTGAAGTTACTTGCACTTAACTAAAAGTACTCAAATCTATTCTGCCGCATATTTTATTCGTTTGTTCGTTCTGTATTTTTGTTTTCTAAAAAAAAAAGTCAGAATTTTAAACAAGAAAAAACTATAATGTGTATTGCACTTTTCGTATATACCATTATTTGAATGTTTCAAATGTATGTATACAGCATACACCTATTCAGTACCTATTATAACATGGAAAAACAAAAAAAAAAAAAAAACAAAAAAAACATGAGAAAATTTTCATGTAAATGTAGGCTGATTAAAGGAGAAAAAAGTGATAGAAATTAGGTACAGATAGGTAGGTGATATACATGCAATTATTGTATTGAAAAGTCAAAAAATAGCCTCGAATATGCTTCATATACAATCAAAACCATATTTGAGTATTATTTCAACTGCATCAGATTGCATCAAATCTGCCATGAACTCAACATTTATTATGTTATTTTACTTTACCCCTACTTCATCTACAAAATGAAAATATTTTTCCTTGTTATGTTTCTTTTTTGTTTTTGTTCCAATATTTTACGTCCTTACCACCCGTCATCATCTTGTATCCCAACAATCAAATCATTTTCACAAAAGCATGTACATTATTTGTACATAAACGTATATAAAATTAAATATAAAGAAAATATACATCTGCATTTCCAAAAAAAGGAAAAAGAAAAAAAAAGAAGAAAAACGAAGGAAAAAAGTGTTTACAACCTTGTGTTCATGTATATTTTTATGCATTTATGTATTTTATTTGAACATTTTGTATAATTTCTCATTTTATTTTGTTTTTGTTTTGATTCAGTAGCAACAATATATATTTACATTGTTATACACTAAACTGCACCCATTGCTCATTGTTACCTATGATGATTGTAATATATACATAACATACATGTCCAAAAGTTGAAATCAGTATTTAGCAATTATGTGCACATAAACATATACACAGAAAATGAAAAACAGCAATAAAAATGGCCGAAAAAATAATAATCCGCTCTTGAGCTTTGAAAAAAGGCTAGAAAAAAAAAAACAATAAAAATTATATATGTATAGTATAACCACAAATAAAAAGAAAAAAAAATTTTTTTTTTTTTTTAAACGTGATTTAACAGCAACAACAATCGCCAAAAAATGTATTCGAAAGTTGTATTTAGAGTTGAATACGCTTTTATGACAAAGCAACATAGTAATGCAATATTACACAGAGAAATACATATACACAGATATGAATACATGTAAAAATAAAAATTGTTACAACATAAGTATACTATTATAACATTGATGATAAAGTAAATGCATTTTTTTTTATATCCTGTAATTTTAGTTATCCTGTTATACGTTACATATAACTTGCATATGTACGTACAATTGAGCAATGTACAAAATCCTTTCCTTAAAAATTTATGAGCATTCGTTTGGTGTCAATGATAACAGATATTTTAGGACATTTTAGAGGTAAAACATAATTTTTATTTATATGTTCAAATTTATAACTGAAATTGTGAATGTATTTCAAAAAATGTTAGGTACATATTTAATTATTCAATTTAATAGGTACATAAAATATTATACAATAGATGTAATACATATGTATATACATCTTCTAATCATAATAATTTCATGTGTATCTTATAATATTTACATATTTTCAAAATTTAAATATTTTTCTAATTTTTTGATAAAATATATTATATCAATATTTTTTGCCATATAAGTTATATTGACCTAAACCAAGACTGTTGAAGGTTTACACAAGTGTATCTTTAGCACTTGTTTAAATAAAAGCAAATACTTGGAAATAATTAAATTCAATCATTTTATTTGATTTTTTATCAATTTTTATTTCATGATTATCATTTAAAGTAAATTTATTTTTCTTCATTTCATTCTGAGACAATTATTCTAATTCTTAAAAAAATTATTAGATATGCGAGCATATGTATCTGTCTGTCTGCATTATATGGTAGTTACGATCGTTTGTATATCTTATTTAAATTTTTTTGGTGTATACACATATGTATGTGTGTATGTATTAGTTTGAAATTCTCTATGTGTATTTACATTTAAAAAATGTTAATAAACTCTATTATAATCATTTAATCATAAGAAAAATGTCTTAATCAGATGACAGACATTGAAATTTTAAAATGATCTTCAATTTAGTTGACCTTGTCTGTGAACACGATTATTTCAAAGCGAACAAAACAATTAGATACACCCATTCAAACATGCTAGTTCAATGCTACGATCACTTGCATATTTACTTGATTTCTATAAATTATCTATACAAATACATATATGTTTTCCTGTTTTTTTTTTTAATATATTGTATGAATGAGTACCACACCCACAATATGCAAAAAAAAAGCACATCTATTTGTAGACAAAACATAACCTAATGCCATAGTAACCGATTAATAAGTAAAATGTCTAGCGTATTTGAAAAGCCGGTTAGGTCCAAATAAAGACTACAAACTACAAGCTTTATTTTATACTTTAGCATTCTTCAATTTTGTTTATAACATGAATGTATAGGTGTATGTACATTTACTAGCAAATGTATGTGTAATATACCAATACCGTATACAGTATATATTCATAAATGGTATTCAAACATTTCAAGCGTAACTCTAAAACAAGTTTTATTACTAGATCAAATTGATTGTCTAGACAAGCATTATCGTCTATAATAAGACATTTTATGCATGTATTATGCTATTATGTGATACAAAAGGTAAGCCATTCAAAAATATGTTAAATCATAAAATATGCTTACATAATAGAACCCGAAGATTTTTCAAAATCTTCATTATATATACATATAAACATTATCTGTCGTTAATCATAAATTTTTTCTAAATTTTACAGATTTTCTTTTTCGTCAACCATAATTTGAAGGTTTCAGTTTCTTTATTGGTAAGTTATATTAGACCCTTCTGTGTTAATTTTCTACTGTAATTGTTCAAGGACGATATGTTTAATTAAGGTAAGTTTAAAAAATTTATCAATTCTCCCATTCGTTGGGTAGTTTGAAAAATATAAAATTTGAATAATTGTTTTTTAACGTATGTATATGTACGTATGTACTGAATTTATTTACCTTTACTATTCTATACTTTAAATTTTTATGGTATTTTTATATTGCATTATATCTTACCCTTTATATCTGATAAATTATTTTAAGTTTTTCTTGTAAAATAATTTTTAGGACATAAAATTCGGAATATTAAATTGATTTTAAAAAATGAGAAGAAAAAAAGTGTAAATTTGTATCAAAACAAAAACCCCCTATACGCAAAATTTCTATTTGAAATTTGTGATTTTTCAATTACAAAAGGAAAAATCAAGTCAAATAAAAGCATATTGCACATAATACGTATATCACAAACAAAAAATAAATTTACAACCGTACAGATAAAATACATTGATTATATGGAATTCTTAATTTTAAAAAAAGGACGAAAAAAAAAACAAATGATTTATCAGAAATAACATAATATAAGAAAATCCCCATGAAAACCTTTCTTTTTTTTCCGATTTTTTTTTTATTTTTTTTTTTTCAAAATTAGGGTGAGTATTTTATTACAAAATATCTGTCTGATGAATAATATCTATGTAGGTCATGAATATCTTAACTTACTTTTCGCCACAGTCAACAATTCAGATCAATATATAAATACATATACATTTACATATAACATACATATGTATGATGTATATAGATATGTAGTACATAATATTTCTGTAAAAATAATACGTATGTATGTATGTATATGGAAATGTTTTCCCAAAAAACATGCACGTACGTATAAGTTTACACACACGTTAAATGCGACATACATATGTATATATACGCTACATATATTTTATAAAACCATATACGTATATGTGAATACATATCTTCTTATCCATAATTTTCTGATTGTGTAATTCCTCAATTGTCAAAATATTCTCACTTTCTGGTCATGAACAGACTTATCGTCTGGTAATTTTATTTTGATATATTTTCTTGTTGCTTACATTACAATATCTTTTTCAACCACCACCACCACCGTCATCATCATCATTACCGTTATTTTTGCCACCTTATCCTGAAAAACTTTCGCCTTATATTTCCTATATAGTCACATGTGTAATAACCATTGCCACCCCATAAGATTTTCAGTTTTATTTCTCTTTATGTGTTTTCTTCTACTTGCTTTTTTTTTTTTTACTTTCTTTTTTGGTTCATCTATTTAAAAGGAAGGGTGATGTATTTTTAAGGGTAAGAGGATGTATACAGTAAATGGACAGTAAAATAACATGTCTGAGCAAATATAAATACAAAGTCCAAAATTTCAAATGATTTTCCTTTTCAATGGTAACAATATAAAATATGAAAAGACTTTTGTGAAAAGATTTTCTTTATATATACATAATGTACATATATACCATATACAAACACCCAAGTATCGTCGTGATGTTGTCATTGAAAAGGAATTGTTATAAAACATGGAAATTCTCTTGCTAACATATTTTTCTATGAACGATTTATACAAGACAAAGAATTTGCAAATAAATTTATACATACTATGTATTATTTGTATATACATACATATGTATGTGAACACGTACACGTATGATACGTACATACAGTATTCACATTTCATACCCATCATGTATACAAGAAATTTCATTACTAAGTTGTTTTAAAAGAATTTTTTTCTCTTGTTTTTTTTTTTTTTTTTCAGTAAGTATTACAATTTCTGTTAACCCAGTGGTTTTATTAGATTTTTGGACATGACCTTTTACTTTATATTTTTTAGAATACTTAACACAAGTAAGTATATACACTTTGAGTTATTATTGGATGAAAAGAAATGGTTTTAATTAACACTTTGTTAACATTAAAAAGGGTCAAATAAGGTTAAGACGATTATGTTAATGTATACAAAACAAACAAAAATATACGATTTACAGAAATAATACATTATATCTGTATAGGCATGGTAAATTTATGATTTAAGGAAAAATTATATAAAAGGAATTACAAGTGTTTAAAAGAATTAAATTTGTACAAGACAATTACATGACTAATACAAAAGGGAATTAAGTAATTAATATTTCTATTTTATTACAAATTCATGCGTTTAAGCTAATAAATACTTTAAATAGAATTAATTGATTTCCTAGACTTATTTTTAACTTTGATTACTTGTATATTTTAGTAAAAATTTCATTTTTTATCAAATATTTACGTAACCGATTCAATCAAAACAAAAATCTGATCAAATATTTTTATTCTCTAATTTTATTATTTAGTAAATAAGTTACTTAAGGCCAAAATTCGACTACCAAATATCAACAATATCAATCCATAAATAACCTGTTGCCAACTTTACCCACTACTGTTCATCAAAAATCAGACATTTTTTACAACAGAAAGATGATGATATGAACGAAAATAAACAAAACAACAAAAAAAAAGGACAAATACAAAAAACATTCACCGCATTCCATTTTGATGTATTCACATTAACCGATTTCGATTTTCTTGTATTTTGTTAGTATTTTTATCTTCTTGACTTTGAGTCGTCTCTATTGCCCGACCCATATTTTTTTTTTTTTTATATATACGTATATGCATGTATTCTTTATATACATATATATATATATATTTTTTTTTTTTACAAAAACCTAGCTGTTAGGTCGAGGTCATATCGATGACCTCTTAGTTCTCCAGATTTTATGCTTTTATTTTTTCTTTTGTGTGTTTTATTTTTTGTTTTGCTACCTTTTTACACATAGTGAGAGTAACTTTTCGTTCTTTATTTTCTTAAAAGAAAAAATGAAAATTCTTACTTTCCATCAGACAGTCTATACACATCTTTCAAAAATCATCCTTATGATGTTATAAAAACGAATATAAAGATAAAAGGTCGAATTCATGAAATTCCAACTTGTGAAAGTTTTTCTTTTACTGAGAATTTCATTTTTTTTTTGTTCTTCTTTATTTTCTTTTTTATTTTTAATAAAATTTTCTTCTCTTCGAAATTCTTATGAAAAGTCCACCCTCACCTTTTTTCGAATATACACAATTTATATACGAATTCTTTGTATGTAGATGTATCTAAATTCAAAGGAGAAAAATGTTATACTATATATAGATAATATTATGTACATACACACTATGTAAAAAATAAGAAAAACCCATTTTTCTTAATTCCTCAGAGCTTTTCCAAGAAATTAACATGAAAAAAGAGAGAGAGAAATTTTCATTTATTTTACCCTGAATTTTCTTCAGATTTTTATTCTTCATCTTCTTTGATTTTATGTACATACGTACATACAAACAATCTCGTATTTATACATATACATTTTCATGTATATAAGCTATAAGTACATTTAAGTGTCTGTGTGTGTAGATGATACACATTTTAATGTTTTGCTATATGTACCAGACATAATATGGGAAAATAAAATATAAAAAATTAAAATAAAACCTGAAAAAAAATAATAAAGACAAACTTTCTCTTTCAATATTCCGTTTATATGTACATAAAATGTACGTATATATACGTATATGCACATGACCTTTTAAAGAGGCTAACTTTTGCGTGACCTTATATAAGGACATTCTCATTCTCAACACACAAGTCATTTAATTAAAATAAAAGAAAAATAGAAAACAATGAATATATGTACATACGTACGTATATCTTCATGGATACTTTTGTTCACTAGTAGCTTAACTGCAGACTGATGTGAAAAATTGTATCATTTATGGAAAAATTTCACTACTTGTAAAAGTAAAAAAAAAACATTGAAAATTACGTCATATATTTAAACACAAAATAAGAACTTATTCCTCATAATTTTTTGTTATTTTTTTGTATCTTTTATTTTTATTTTTTTTATTTTTTTTTCAAGATGGAAAGAAATATTGTCAACGTTTCCAGAAAAAAAAATCATTTACTGATTTAAAAAAATGTGTACACTTATAAAATAAATTTAAAATTTGATTAAACATGGATCACGAAAATTGTATGTACAGGACGAAATTCAAATATGAAAAACAGAAAAAAAATTCGACTCTCTTCATGCTCACGGAAAAGTGAGTAAGTATAAATTAACTGTAATGTATGATTAAAAATTGACAATATTCTTAATTTTTTCTTTGTAATGTTGAGGCTGGTTAAGGACATTTTTTTAAAATTTACAGAACAACAGTAAAAGGAAAAATATTTACATTTTGTCCAATGTTTTTTTTTAATTCATTTTTTTTACTTATTTTGAATTAATTCTGTATATGACGGTCATACAAAATAAAATTTAAAAAAAAGTGTGATAAATTTCATCTATTTATTCATCTTCGCGTGTTATTCGTTTTTTTGTGTATGCATTTCTAACAAATCTGAATTAATTAAAAATGTAATATATGTATGTCACAAAATTAAATCGAAAAATTCAACAAGGTATGCATACGTGTTTTATGTACGCTTAAAAAAATTATGCACATGTATTATATACATATGTACATAATAAGTACTTAGATTATAGGCAGATGCTTAACAAAATCATAAATGTTACAGGTTACAAGTTACAAGCCGTGCAACTTACAATCCTGTGAAAAACATATTATTTTAAGATGTTCAGTTTCAGATATTTCAAAAACAAAAAAAAAAAATAAAATAAAATAAAATAAAAAAACAAAAATAAGGAGTTGGAATCACTACAGAATTTTGTAATTTCTTCCTTCAATTCATCTTATTATCGTATAAATGTGATATCATCAGGAATCAGATAAAGACGGCGTACACATAAAAACATATTATATCAAACATATGAATAAATAATTGGCTGACACACGCATATGAGGAATATAAATGTATGTAAATGTAACACATCTTATATAAAAACGTTTAATGTTCTTATATTTTATATACATGTACATGTATACGTGTATCAATACATTTCTGGATTTTAAACAGTATTGTTCTTTGTAAATGCCTGTTGAATACATTTTTCGTACGCACAAAATGACATTTAAAATAAGCACAGAAACAGACATATTATTCAAAACAAAAAATCAAAATAACAGAAAAAGGAAGTAAATAATATTGAAAATTTAGAAAAATAAATCCATGATTCAATTTTATATATAAAACCAAATAAAACTTAAACCTAATATATTTTTATGGTTCTTTTAGCTTAGGTGCTACAACATAAAATTCTTGTTTTTGAAATTTTGAAATGTTTGTTATGGCCGTAAACAAATGTATGATGCAAAAAAATGTAGATGAAAATAGATACTATTCAGTTCCATAATAATAATAACTTTATTGATCACAAAAATTTAATAATTCGAAGTACAAACATATTAGATCTCAACAAAAGAAGTTTTTGAAAATGTATAGTTTGGATTACTTATCCTTAAAATGAAAAAACAAAGCCTGACTTTCACAAAAATTTCCATTTTTTTTTTTGATTCCTTGCAATTGAATTTTTTTACATTTTAAACTTTTTTGAAGCAGTAAAAAAATTCGTTTAACTTTTAAATTTTTTTTTTTTTTAAAAAACTCATTGAACAATTCATAATTAGAAAATATACGACATATGTTTTCACACAAAAATTGATATTTGTAATTAATTTGTAACAAAAAAAAACTAGTTAAAGATATCTAAAAGACGCCAAAAGTCATTACCCTTACTATACACACATGTGTATGTGTATGTATGTATGTGTTTTATCTCAAATTACTTTACTGTCTAACTACATAATTGTTTTATATATTTATTTGTGCAACGTGTTTATATAAGGATATGTTATGCCGTATTGTTCTATATGTGTTAATAAAACACACTTCTCTTATTTTTTGCACTAAAAGGATGTTACTAAACAATATGTCTTTACCTGACACATGACTATATTGTGTCCAATTACAAAGTATAAATTTTCTTTTTTGTAAAACAAAAACAAAATTACTTACAAAACATTTTTTATCAAAAATTTTGATAATTTTTAATGTATTATTCACCTCAAATAGCTTTTCTGAGTTTTTTTTGTAGTGTATTCTTCTTTTTTCAAGCGTCCTAAAATATCATAGAAAATTGAAACCAAATACAGTATTAAGAAATTAAAAAGCACTTTATTCATAAATATGTACATACATAATACACGGGGTGTATGTACATATGTAAGTGCCCATGATAGAATATGTATATGTACATAAATATAAAAAAAAAAAAATTGATATAAAAAAATGCATGAAACATTTGTTCATATGTGTACACATATTCATATGTACTATAATTTCCTTTCACCTGCCCATTTTGATGCACATTTCAAGTGCTTCATGGTTAAAAATTTTGCTAAAATAAAATGAAAAAAATTCAAGAAAAACGAAAATCGTTTTTAAACATGCAATTTATTATATACACATTATGTACAATATATACAGACACACATACATTTGAGTGTACAGAGTATCAAGCAATTTTCAATGCAATAGGAAACTCGTCATGATTACTTTTAATACATGAAGCTGAATGTAACATTTCATTACATAGCAAATTTAGTATATCCTGTCTATCTTTTTAATATTATTTCGAATTACATTGCTTATTTAGGTATAGCACGTTTATACCTATAAATTATATACTTTTCTTGATTTTAATTTTTTATAACATTTAAATGTGCGTTATACAATTTTTAATCACAGATAAATAATTTTACATTATATAAATAGGTTTTACCTTGACGTGAATAAAACGTGCATATGGTTTTCTTTTTTCATGCACACAAAACGTTTTAAGAAGGTCATTTAAATGTAATTTTATTTTTGATTGAATATTTAAAAGGAAAATTCATTTCAGAAATATATTTATAATAGAATGGAAATAATCAATAAATAGAAGAAAATTTACTTAAATCATTTTTAAACATTATTTTAAAACCTTGCAAAAATTTCTATGTAAGCGTATTTTAAAACACAATTCGTTATTTAATTTGCTATACCACATGTTGCTGCAAAAATAATTTAAATTTTTTCTTATATCCTTATATAAATGTGTCAGAAATGTAAATACGTGAAGTAATATGACATTGATGAAAAGCATGCAATATTGGAAAAATACGAAAAAAAAATTTTTTTTTTTGTTCAAATGAATGGAATGACCACCCTACCAAAATAATTGCATTTTGACAGTTTTCCTGTTCATAATGCGAATTCAATTTCATTTATTTTTTCCACATAAACGTCATATAAAGAACAATCCTTTACAACTTAACCAAGCAATACCAAATGCTTTAAGAGAAATCCAATACGTGAAATCAAAGATTACGGAGTTTTTGTTTTTTTCAAAATGAAAAATAGGATAAAAAGAAAATGTACAAAATAAAAACATGAAAAGAGAATTTTTCTGTTAATTTTCTTTTATTATTTATTTACTTATTTTCTTTTTGTTTTTTATTAAATAAATCAAAAATTCACATCACGATGTAGTTCAACCCAGTTGATTACAATATACGATCCAGATTCAAAGTATCCATTGCCTTGCACAGTAATTTTTATGTCGTGTTCATTATTATCACAATACACAAAACCTTAAGTACTACATACATACATACATACATGTACAGTTGTTTTCTTAAATTTCACCACTGTACATTCTTTTTTCTTTGGGATCTCTCATGATGATCAGATGATAGTTATGTTACACATTTGCACACCTGAAAACATTACTGTACTTGCATTAAATTGAACATAATGAAAATGATCGGATAATGTACATACATACGTATTATACATGAACAGATGTATGCCCATTTTATTATTGTTTCAATCCTTTTATGGATTTCGTTTCTCCTTAATGTATGTAACATGTGTATATACAATTTTTTATATTTTTTTTAAATTTTATTTTTTATTCTTGTTTTTTAGTTTATTCTTGCTTTCATCATTGGCTTTATCATTAACATCACCGTTTTTATTTAAGTTGCATTTTAAAGTTAAAGAACTAATCATGATGCTTTGGGTCATATCCTCTAAATGTAAGACTTATATACATATATGTCCACATGTACGTATATGTATGTATACGTCATTCATGTTTTGAAAATTTGCTTTCTCATTACATATGTATACACATGCTATTTACTACATACATAGGTATGTACTAAATGTATAAAGATATTCCAATGAATTATTGCTGTATGAAAGATTCCGTTTTGTATATTAACTTATTCTGTGTCTTATTTTATTTTTTTATTTTTATTTTTTAGTTTTTTGTTTTTTTTGTTTTAAAGAATAACGGTATATTGCCATGACTTTTCTTATTGTTTGATTTGTTCTTCTCAGAAAAGTTTTATTTTTGTAGTTTTGTTATTGTATCGTATAGGACATAATTGTTTTTCTTGTCATTGTGTTCTTTTAATGTTGACATATTTTTAAATTTCATGGATTTTCTTTAAATGATTAATTTTGCTTTGATATTTTTCTATGTTGAATCACTTTCGCAGGATCATTAAACAGGATATATATTTATTAAACTTCGAAAATTAATCATATTTTAATTTTAATAATGAATTAATCCATTTTACAAAAATATAAAAAATAGCAACTTGTAGACTTGTGATCTTATTTTATGCAAAATCAATCGCAGCTATGTAAGTTGCATTAAATTTTTTTAATTTTTTTAACATTTTTTTCATTTTATTTTTTTTTTTATTTTGATATTATTTACTTCTGTAATAACTTTTAAAGATCATTATTTTAGTTTTTAACTGCACCAACAGCAATACTACCTACAATTATTTATTATGAGAACAATGTACACATATGTATGAGGATACATACGCATATAGGTAGCAGTCATATGTGCATATACGTAATCGTAAAAGATTCAAGGTAATCTAGGTTGTATAAATCTTGCATAATAGCACATAAAAGTGATCTTCTTGTTTAAGTTTCATATAGGTATGTTATTGATCATATGCATATCGTATACATATGACCAACAATGTTTTTGAACAAGCTGTTGTGCGATATAACTGCATTACAGCATTATAATTATTTAATTTTCTTTATTTTTCATCTTTTTATTATAAAATTTACAAGATATTAAAAAAAAAAAATACGTATGTACTTATATTTTTTATGCATAAAGTTCCTGATATTGGCTTTTAAATGTTTATATATACCATACATTTATATTTTGTACATTGTACAAAGGTGAGAAATGTGTACACGTATACGATAATATAAGCTCATATTATGTAAATATGCATATATTAATGTACCTATGTATAATGTCTATTAAAAGTGATCATATTATATTGGAGGACATCAAGACCGATGCATGTACATATTATAATCTTCAATATCATTAATGACATTTTATGGATATTTGTATTAATCTGTGTACACTCATAAATTAAGAAATTTTTCAATTATATTAAATAAGTGCTACCGTATTATCATCATATGTAGTTCATTATTTATATGAAAAGACGTGTGTGTGTTTTTTTTTTTTCTGAATTTTGTATTCATTTAAAAAACATACATACAAATTTTTTGGTCAAGCATAAAAATTACAAAAAAAAATTTATAATATTTTCATTAAATTTATTTATTTAATTATACTAATTAAAATCATAATATATTTCATTAACCACATTGGCGTTTAATGGTAACGTTATGCTGAAGAGTTACTTTTTTAAATAATTTTTACCTAACGTATTCTACAACACTTTTACCTCATTTAAAATTATCTCATAAAAGTTTTGATGATGCAAATTTATTTTCTTTTTGACTTCTAGAAAAGCAAATTCAAAGCAAAAGATATACATACATATAAATAATCACACAAGAAGAAATTTATATGTGTGTAAGTTAACAAATTTCAAGAGATACAATCGTATTTTTTATTTCTTTCACCAGCCTATGTTTAAGTAAAGCTAAAACGAAATATAAATATGAATTCAATTTAAAAATTTTGGACAATAAATTTTTTTGCTTTTTTCATTTTCAAAAATACAAATAGCTCTAACTTATTATAACTTAGGTACAAACTTCTACAATACATACAATATACAATGCACTTTTAGAATCATATATTTATGATATCGTATGAAAGAAATAATATTAAAAAATACATACAATATAAGCACATGTATGTCTGCGAAGTAGAGAAGAGGGCAAAATCATAAAAGTGTAAAGCAGTGTTGCCAACTAGTGAAAATTCCAATGATATTCTTTAGGAAAAGCTTAGAATTATAAAGAACTGTTTAAAATTATTTAAAAAATATTTTTATGATCAAAATTTTTTAAAAAAGAAAATACATAATAAGAAAATAATCTTCATGCTTTTTGTGTCTTTCAATAAAATTCTGATAATGAAAAATTTTCATAAGTTTATGGTGAAATAAATTTATGACACTGAATTGCAACTCTGGCATTAAAAATGTTCAAGCCACACTCATAAAAAAAAACTTTTTGCATTTGATCAATGAATTAATTTAGCGTCTCAGTAAAGTGAAAAATTTTAACTTTTTTTTTTCATTATAAGTATACGATGTGGCAATTGGTTTTTTGGCAATTTAAAATATCATATGTACGTTGCATGTGTAGATAATTATAACATATATACAAAAATTAATATGTATGTATGTATGTACAACGAATTAAAACCTCATATTAGATAACTTTGTATTAAATATTTTTAGTTGCATATTCAAATATACATATATGTATGTATATGCATACAAATTTACATACATGATCATATACAAAGGCACGGTCAAATTTTTAGATGTATGAATTTTTGTGGTACCACATATGATTATAAAAATAATAATATACATATGTAATGTAAAGTGGAAGGAGAAAGGGAGTAACCATTAATATATGTTAGTGCATGTAAATAAGAAAGAGAAAAGTCTTACTACTACAAAGTATAATGTTTACACCGAAAATTTAGAAGTCTATTTTTTAATATGGTGTCGTAATCGTAATACCAAAACATCACAATATAAAAATTGTATTATTCATAATGTAGTCGGATTTTTAAATATAATAAAACATCTTTAACTATTTCATCTTTCAAAAGTAGTCAATAAATAGGCACCATTGATCGCATTTCTTATGGTATTAATTAAATGGACAAAATTAGCATCCAAAATTTCGAGAAATATTTCAACTTTTATTATTAGTCATATACAAGGACAAAAGAACCCGAAACAGAAAAAAATATTTTTATAAGCATTATTATACAATTATTTTTGTATAATAAATCTTGCATTGAAAAGGATAAAACTCGGTCAAAAATTCTTGAATATTATTGCTACCAATATTGACAACATTGAGAACCTATATTGTATATCAACGTAGGAATATTTTCAAAAGAATGTATAAAAATAATATTTTGAATATAATTTATATATGTACATACATTTTGAATATTTCAATTAACTTACCAAAGCAAAAGTAGTTGTATAAATGTGTGCAAAACACATATAATTGAATATACATATGTACATATATCTTATGAATGATATATTCATATATGTACATACATATGTATGTATGTGCCATATGCATGTATGCTTACCTGTATACTATACACATATGTATGTATATTGGCTTAGTACGTAAAGTACATACACTCACACGAATACCAGAATTTTTGATAATGCGAATTTTGAATATTTTATACATATAAGAACCAAGTGAATTGCATTGGTATTAATGGTTTTGATTAGTAATTAACAGATACACTCGTAATATAAATAAAAATACCTTAACCCAAAAGATTAAATCAAATTTTGTTTTGCGACGCGAAAGACGTACAAAATTATATTTCATTGAAAACTGGTGTATAAATTTCTTGATTTCGGTTTTACAAACAACACCTATGTATGAGTATTGTTTGTAATACGAGTATTTTAGTAATACATGTTTACGAGTTATTATAAACTGACTTAAGTTTTTTCCTTCCTGCAAGTATGCAAAGTAAGTCTTGCGTACATTTAGAATTATTATAATGATGACGATGATTATAAATTCAAAAGGTTCATATGTATAGTTTTTGATCTCAATTCATGAAATATGTTAAAATAACTTATTATATGTGATGACATTTGATACATATATTGTATAGCAAATGCACATGTTAATTTTTGCATTAAATTTTATGAAAAGAGAAATACTCATTCCGACACATGATTTGCACAAAAAGGAAAATATAAGTGAAAAAATTGCATCATAATAAAAATAAAAAATAAAAACTCATCCCCAAATTTATCATTTAAAATTTCCTTTTCGTTTTTTATTTGCCAATTTTTTCGCTTTTTTATCATTTTTTTTTTCATTATTATATTTGTTGAAACTTTGTGTGTTCATCCCAAAAAAAAGGGGTATAAACAACTTTGTTGCTTTTTTTATTTGCGTGTATACACATTTTATATGCACACAAAATTGCATATAATTTGAGGTGTATATTTATTATACAATGAAGTGTAGAAATAGGGATAGCGGTGGACATGCATGATATAAACCAAGCTATAACATTGATGACGTGCGTTTTTGCCCAAAAAACTAAGGCCAAGTATACACATGTGTGTATATTTGTACCTTAAATATAATTATGCTTATGTTTTGTGTGTGTGTGTGTGTGTATATATATTAAAAATATTCGTATTCTCATATGTTCGTCAAATTTCGCACATACATACATACATGCATGCATTATACGTAGAATACATTCAACATACGCGTAAATTACGTATACAAGTACGTGGACGTAAACGAATACATTTACGTTTATGTCGATTTATATTTGTTTATGTGTAATACGTAATGTGTGCATTTCAATGCTGTTTGAGTGTATTTATCCCCGAAAAATGATTTTTTTTTCTGTGGTAACATTATAATAGTGCAATATAATATAAAGAATAAGTAGCAAGATTTGGAAGACTGTTGTATGTAGAAGGGCAAGGGAAATCATCAGCAACCTCAACCTCATTGAATATTATATGTATGCGAATTAAATAAGCATGCAAAGGCATTTTCATGTATGGAAAATATAATATGACGGATAAAAGAGCGCGGTTCGTGGGTTGAAGGTACTAAATTTACGTAGTGAAATTTAAGGGTGAGGATCGGGATGAAAAGACACTGTTTTTTTTCACATTACATATCAATAATGGCAAAACTTCATAATGAGTACAATATATAACCGCGTGTTCGTATTTGACGTTTGAGTAGCTTTATAGCAGACCCAAACCAACGAAAATTCGTACATATACGAACATATGTATGTATGTAATGCAAAGCAAAAACAAGCGACCAGCGACCAAACAAACAAATATAAAAATGCATACTACGTACTTGCTTGCATGAAGTCATGCATGCACGCATGGAGTACCTCTTCTTCCTGTTCGTCTTGCTCACACAGATTTTTGCACGAAAATTGCATTCACATTGAATCAATGTATTGATGACATATTTTGGCTGCGTTACGAAGTAGTTAGTTTTATTTTATTTTTTTATTATTATTTATTTTTTATTTTTTATTTTGTACTGTTTTTTATTTTTATTTTCTTAGGAGTGGGGATGAGGAGAAAAATTCATGTGATGTGATGTGATGTTATAATATTGCATATTGCCTACTTTTTTTCCAAACTTGTTTTGTTATTTTTTTAATTTTTGCAACCATTTTTATTTTTATTTATTTAATTCTTTTTTCATTATTTAGTTGTATATTATTATGTATATTATTAAATATATTATTATAAAAAAAAAAAGAGGAATTTTTTTAATTTTTTGTATATTTTTGTTGTTTTATATGTACGTTCACACATATTACACATTTATGTGTAAAACATTGTTATATATGATTTCAAATTCATATACACGTGTGAGGATACATATTAACGTAAATACTCAAACATACATACATACATATATATACACATCCGTACACATATGTATGAACGTATGTATGTGAATACATTGGAAAGCATTTGTACATACTTATACACAAGGTTTTGGCAATTTTTTATTTATTATTCGCCCTATGCACATTATATGCGTGTAGTGGTCTCGTATTTTTACATTTTTCTACTTGCATTTTATATATGTTTATTTTTCTTGTTGGTTAGGTTTTTATCATTTTTATTATAAAATTTTCTTTTTTTTTTTGTTACTATTTTTTTGGATTTTTAATCATTGTTTTTTTTTTTTTAAATTTTTTTTATTTTGCCAATTTTTATTGTCAGTATTTTTTTTCCATTCTGGTTGGGCCGATTTTTGTGTGTCGACAATAGAGGACAAGCCCCGCATCCATAATATACAAATGGCTATAATCGAGTTCGTTTTATAACAAACTCTTGAACAATTTTGCCGAAAATAATATTTTGGATAGTGTGGTCGATTTTAGATGAACAGAAGTAAGCTTGTGGAATAGTCGTGTATTCTCTTCAAATTTTTTAGTGAAACATTATTATCAATTATTATAACTGTTAATTGTTATTACTATTACTAATACAACTATACATAATTCTAATTACAAAATTATAATATTGAGTTTAAAATAAAAAACTTTTTTTTTTTCAAAAATTCACATCATTTAACCAGAAATTATAAAATTTAATTTTATTTTGCTTTGATTTTTTTCTTTCACTTAAAAAAGAAAACGTTTTTTTTTTTTTCTTTTTTGAAAATTTGGAAAAAGAAAACAAAAAATTCAACGAATCTAAATTATACAATAATTGATAAATTTTTTTGTATTTTCTTCAAAAAGTCAAATTTTGGAAGATTATTATTGTTTTTACAATTAGATATCCTTTATTTCTATCATCAAATACAAAGTCTAATTAAGCCTGAATTCAAACATTTTATAAACTTGGCAACAACGAATAAATAAAACGTTTTTCCAAAAATACATGCGTTTTATATGAATTCCTATAAATTTGAAAAAAAAACATATTCAAAAATATTGTACATTTTGAACAAAAGGATAATATTTTGAAAATAATTTAAAGTGAAAAAAAAAAAAAAAATTTTGAAAAAAACCTAAAAAAAGTGTGTAAAGTTCAATTTATAAACAATAGTCACTATATTAAAAGAAAAAAAAAATCAAAAATATCATTAATATAAGAAAAGAAAATCAAACTTGTTGATAACAGAAAGTTCGTATTCAAAAGGAAAATCACATGAAAATATAGTACGTTAGTATGTAAAAAATTGTGCAATTAATTTTTATTTTTTACAAAACAAAAAAAAAAATTCAGTTGAAGATTACATTTTTGTTTCTTTAATTATTGTATTTTTTGTTTAATTTGTGCCTTGAAAAAAAAAAAACAATAAGCATATAAGGATAATTATTTGAATTTGTTCATAATTTAATTACGTTATCAAATCCTTTGCATTTCATTTACAAAAATTGTATTTACCAATTAATTTTTTATTCCCACATACTTGAATCATATAATTTGTTTATTTTACTGTTTTATTTTTAATTACATATTTAATCAACTTTTTAAATGACACAAAGTTATTTGTTTTATTTATATAAAAAAAGAAAATAAAATTATTATTAATGTGTTTATTATTATCATTTTAAATTTGTATCTAATATTTTGTTAATAACTGATTTTATTATATCGTGTTTTCTATATTTACTGTAATTTAAAAGAGAAAGCAAAAAAAAAAAAAAAAACAAAAACAAACAAAATCTATTAAATAAACCTATATATAACATAAATATATTAAGTCAAGTTAAATTAAAAATTAAGAACTTCATTTATGGAGAGCATCAATAATAATACTTTATTCATAATTTTAAGAGATAAACTGAAGTAAAAAAAATATATATATATTCAAATTTATATAAAATTCAAGTGTTTTAAACTTCAGTTATATTCAAATTAACAAAGTATAACAACAAGTCAATTTATTATTCTAACTTCATTTTGTGTAAAAGGTAAGTACACTATTTTTATATATTTTTTTTTTATTTACAAAATAAATTACAATTATAAATTTTATAGGTAAATGCAATAGAATATAGAATTAGTAAATTAAAAATGATAAAAAAATTAAAAATTAGATAAGTATATTTAATTAAAAGGAACTACAAAAGGATTGTGTTGATATTTTCTTACTTCAACTTTATAGCATCTACAAACACAAAAAAAAAAAAAAAACTCAAAGAAAAATCACTTTCACTTGTTGCATTGTAACGTACATGAAAATATACCGGCATTTATATGCCATATGAAAATTTTAAAATAAACATTCATAAAAATATATGTAAATTTTTCAATACTCGTGCATACATACATATATGTACGTTTTATATGCATGATAACCATAATATATTAATACATATACATACATGCAATATACGCGTACAATATACATTTTCACTTATACGAGTCACAAATATATTCATGCATTTACATACATAGATTAACATATGTACATACACATTCAGATCTATTCCTTTCCTACTTTTCCCACTCATTCTAAATTCATGTATATCATGATTTCCTCAATATTAATTCTTTTTCAGTATACTTTTATTCGTTTTTCAAGCCTTAATTACCACAATTCAATCAAACCAATTCATTTGTGTATGTATGCCAGTCCAATATACTTCATCTACACACATGTTGAATTCAGATTCATATTTTTATTATCAGTTAATTCTTATTTTTTTATTGTTTTACTTTTATATTTCGCAATACATTGTTGAATTAAAACAGAATTATTATCAAATTTTACACTGATAAAAAAAGAATTATGATAACTTAATCACCCAAAAAGAGCGATAGAGTCAGTTAGTTTCATTTAAAATTAAAGTGAAACGCTAAAATGTCGTTGATTTTTTGTTTTTCTAATTTCTTTTTATTGCAATCAAATAACGAACAAAGATTTTTTTTTTGTATATGCAAAAATTCTAGTTCCTCTGATATCAAATTGTTTTTAAATGAAAATGCAACCCTTTCCAATATCCTAGAAAAAAAATATATTTAGCCATCATACGGATACGGCGTACATACATACACATATATTGTGTATGTGATGTGTATAAAATCGTTTTTTATGTGCTTCTGCTTCAATTTTCAATGCATATGCAACTAAAACTTTCAAGGACGTTGTCGTGTCGCTATAGTTGAAAGTACTATACAGTATATATACACGATAATGCATACAAATAACAAAGTTTTCATATTTTCCATGAAAACAAAGAATATCCATTCCATAAATTTTCATCCTATATGAAATTGTGAACATATATGCGGATATTAAACAATCAACTTTTCTAACACAAAGTCCTAGACGCACATAACCATGAAAAAAATTTTTTTTCGTTTGTATATCAAAAATGAAGGTGGTTAAGAGATGATGATAATAAGAGGAAAGCTTAACTACTACAATAACAATACCAAATGCGAATTTACACTATACATACATATGCACATATGTACAAATATCGTTATTCTGAATTTTTTAGGTCTTATTTACCACCATTATTTACAAATAGATGACAGTTTCTGTCTACTATTCATTTATCCTTTTTGTTGCATTTCAAAAAATCAAACAGTTATGTTTACATACATTCATCTGTGTCTATGTGTTTGTTGATGGCACAAGCCTTTTACCGTCGTTTATGATTAAAACTAACTGGATTATTGCATCGCTTTTCACACTTTTTTATTTTAAAATCATAGTTCAGCCAGTTCAAAGTTTAACTATGTATGTTCAAATAAAATGTTACGTATTTTCAAACGCAACAGAGTTGTTTTTCACACAAGCTCTGTATTCATAGAAAAGTTTTTCCTTTTTTAAAAAACAAAAAAAAAAAAAAAAAACAAAAAAGAAGAAAATATGAAAGATAATAAAATTGCTAGAGAATATTGCATCGTTATTGCATGATACCAAAAAAAAAGCTATTATATGCACACACAATTTATGTGCATGTTCTATTCATGTTTGTTGATTTTTCTTTTAATTTTCTACAATGCAGTGCAAATGATTTAACAGATTCACGCGTAATTTTCACTGAGTTCGCTCGTGCTTTTGAATTTTCAATTCAACAGCAATTTGTTTTTTACCGACTACAAAAACAAATAAAAAATGCTTGTTATTTGTGGTATGCAAAAGGTAGAAATGTTTTAAAATGAAGTATGTACATTGCATAGAAAAAAAAAAGAAAACCGAAAGTGAAAAATACGAAATTGGCCGGAAAATAGAGAAAACTTGCAATTTGATGAAATAACTTACTGCAAATAAAGTGATGAGAGTTTAATACTATAGCAATGCAAGCAAAATATAAGTTCACATTTACATACACATACAATATAGCAGGAGAAAATGCATCTACAACATTATATGAATGGATGCTTGTTATCATTATTTTTATCTTTTGTTTTTCACATCATAAACACAGTACATAACTGCCATTGCTAATATCGTTCGTTGCACAATTTTCTATTTTAAATAATTTTGCTTTTAGGTCTTTTCTATGTACATTTAGAGTTTTATAAATTTTATTTTTTTTATTTTTTAAGTTTTAATATTTAATGTCCTGTGTCGTCAGGACTTTGATATTGGTCTATTATGTTGTTTGTACTTTATTGACTAAAGAGGAAATGCACTTTTGACTGTTGTATACAAACTTTTATGTATTTTTCACTTATTTTTCTTATTTTAGGTTTTAGTTTCATTTTTTAATTTGTTTTTTTATTCCATTGAAGTTTTTGTAGCAATTAAAAATGTGCTGTTTTACAAGTCTATTTTTTGTTTTCATTTTATCACACATTGGCTTACCACGAAACGGCTAATTGTGTAACATATGTGTGACATATAAAATGATCACATATAAAATGGACAAAAGTAAGCAATTAATAGTAATAGAAAATTTTTTTCTATCAATTTTTTGTGGGGGTTTGCAACTAAAACATGTACTAAAAGATTGTTAGAGATCATTGAGCATTAATGTATTAATTTTTCTTTGTATACATACGATATTTTTGTAAAACAAAAAAAAAAGAAAAAATACATTTTCAAAAAAATCAAAATTTGTTAATCAAAAAGTGTAGAGAAGAAATTATGGATTATAATCAATTAGAATTCAAATTATTTTTAAAAATTATTTCTTTTATAGATTGCAATGAGTCGGATTTAAATATAATTAAGCCTTTAATTCAACATAAAGATAAATAATTAAGACATTTCTCTCAATTTATCATGTTTTAATTCAGTCATTGATTAATTACAATTTTTTTTTATATATTTTTCATACACACAACATGTGACAGAATTCGTTTATCCTGTGAAGATTTTAACAGATGTGTAAAGCTTAAGTTGAGTTGAAACATTTTTTTGTATATGTTGAAATAATTTTTATTTTCATGTTTATTTCGAATTAAATGGCGGTTAAAAATGGTGACAGCAGTAATTAGTAAAATTTGATTTATATAAAAATCAAAAAATATATCTTGATATGAAAAAACACAAATTTGCAAGAAAATGTAACATACGTATGTACGTAAATTTTTCAATTTTTTTTTTCTCATAATCTTAAATATAAATAATTTATTAAAATTCACTCAGATTTATAAAAAAGAAAGAAAAACAAAATCCTTTACACAATATACGTATGCTTTCATCGTCAGCCCTTACGATCATGACAAAATAATTTGACGACAGATCAAATTTATTTAGTCTCTCAATATAACTATTGTCTACATTACATTCATTATTAATAGAAATAAAATTTTCTTTAAAAAAAAAAATTCATTATTGGTGGTCACCATCATCCGCATTTTGGTTGCATTGAAAACCATAAGTAATTTTTTATTTTCCTTTTTCTAAATATACTTCAAATACCTATATACATACATATGTACAATAGGAAAAAAAATGAATTCACCACCATATTTACTGGATGAAGTCTAGAAAGGAGAAAAAAAAAGACAAAGTAAACAAAAAACTGCAAGTAAAAATAAAATACGAAACAAAAAAGGAAAAGCATTCATTATAATACACTATGTAGTAAATATGAAACTTAAGAAGTTTGTTTTTCATGACGGTCGGTAATCTAAGTACGTGCAGTATGTACATACGTATTTATAAACTGCAAAGAAAAATATTCTCATTAGTTTACAAAAAGGGTCAAAATTTTAAACAAAATGTCTATCCTCAGTAGTTTATCATACATGAAACATAGCCCAAAAAACCACAATAAACCTTCACTTTGTTTTGTTGTTGTTTTTTTTTTTTTTTTTTTTGCCAATATACAAAATTTATTTTTTTTTATTTTATTTTACAAATTTTCTAGTAATATCTTTCATATGCAAAACTAAAGAAAATTTTCAATCAAAAACTTTGTTGCACTTTATTAAAATTTTACAAAAACGAAAAACAAAAATTAATTTTGATCAACAAAAGTAATTCGATAAAACTCAATAAAACAAAATAAAAGTATTTAAAAAAAAAAATTAAGACTTTAACAAAATACCAAATTTATTTTTGTCCATATGAGAACATTCATTTTACAATGACTTAACATCATCATAAGTGCTTAATTATACTTATAACATAATATTCGTCTTCTTCTTATTCTTCTTTTTCATTTTGATTTTCTTATAAAAAAAACATTATGCCAAAAAATTTTTATTTTAAGATCACCAAAAAATTTTGTCTACGAAATATTTTACTTGCACATTTTCTGATTTGAAGGTTCTTAACCCTGGCCTAGAAGTTTGTTAGCAAACACAAAATAAAAATAAAAAATGTTTTTTATTTTAACTAATACAATTATACGTATATTAACATTCATAAATTTGTATGCATGTATGTGTAATGCATTGAATTATCCAAAATACAAAGTCAAAATATACAATACATACAAAATATATTTCAATTTTGTTATTTGATACGGTGGGGTGGGGTAAAATGATATTGCATTTTAGAATCTTTTAACTTTTTATAATATATAAAATATAAACGCACACATACAAGAACATGAATATTTTCGGCAATTTTTAAATTCAAACAGGCATCAAACTTGATTCTTTATTTAGTGATCACATCGAGTATAACGAGCATGCAATTCACAATCGTCTTTTTGTTATTAACTTTTTATGCATACATACATATATGTACCTACATACATAAATCAATTTTATGAATGTGTGAGTTTTTTGAACAAAAAAAAAAAAAATTTACAAAGTGTTCTTTTTCTCTTCCACTTTTTATTTTTAGTTTTCCAATTTTTTTTAATCAGCTTCCTTAAAGCTAAGTATTAAATTTTGAGCATGGGCTATGTGTGCATTTTATAGGAGGACTAGAGGAGAATACTACATATAATATGCAATGCGTATTAAGGAAAGAGAAGGAAAAGAAACGGGCTACAAAAAAAAAAAATTAATTTTTTTTGTTTTTTCATTTTACAAAACATATTTTGAAAATCATGGTGCAATGACCCCAAAATATTTTGTTGCATGATTCTTCATGTATTTGTTTTTGGCGGGGATCTTATTCTTATATATGCTACACTAATTTTATTTTTCTTCTTTCTTTCTATTTCTTTTTCTTTTGTAAAATTGAATTGCATATATAAAAACCATAATCATTATTTAAACAAAATTTAATGTATTCAAAAAAAAAAAAAAAAAGCAAAAACTTCATGTACATATTTTTGATTTGTAAAATAAAATTGTATACTATAAAAGTACACATGTTTTATTGTTGTTAAGTACTAGTTATGGATTTGAATACAAATTATACTTTAGAAAATTTCGAAAAAAAAAGGAAAATGGAAAAAAAACTTATTTGGCTTTTGTTTTTAGTCTTCTTTTCATTTAAATGTTAATCAATTTATTATTGATTTAAAAGAAAAACATAATTTTAATGCATGTTGTATATCACTTCATTTTGAATTAATTTTAATAATTCCAAAGAAATTGTTTTTTTTTTTTTTTTGTATGAATAATAAAACAAAAGACAAATCATTAAATGAATAATGAATTAAATATTCATATAATAATTCAATAAAACAGATATTAAAAGAAATGCATATATGAGAAAAAAAATTTTTTTTTCTGTAGTTTTATTTTAAATAAATACTTAATAATAATTATGCATATTTAATGTACAATATCTGTTTAATTCATGAAATCGATAAGAAGTAGTTTATGATAAAAATGTGGTATAACTATTCACTTGTTTGTAAATTTCAATTTATTCTGTTGTAATAATTTTGCATTACATTTGAATCGAAATTTATTGCAATTTCTTAGAAATTTTCCATTTCGGAAAAATCTGAAACACTAACAAATATAAATTTTTCAAGAAAATAATAAAAATGATTTGTAGATTTTGTGTCAGATACGATTGAAGAATAATCAAATTCTATTTCAAGAAAATATTCTTAAACAATCAGGTATTAAAAATGTTATATAGTTTTTTAATTTTTTTTTTTTTTCGATTAAAATATAATGGTTCATTTTCAAATTTTTTTAATTACGATATTTTCCTTTCATTGTATACTAATTGTCTTGGAACAACTTTTTTCTGTATTTTACAAAATATGACTATTTCAATTTTAGTTATATTTATTGAACCTTAACCAAATTAAATAAAAATGTATATCTATGTATATGTACATAGATATAATAGATCTATGTAAGTTTTCATGTGCATAATATCTATACTTGAATACATTTCGTCTTAATAATAATGATTATTACAATTATAATTGTATATATAGTATATATATATACCTGTAGTTCATGTAATTTTACTGGTATTCCATGCATCATTTATCTTAATTTGTTGTTTATGGGTGCATCAAATTGAAAAATTTTATTACAAAAGAAATAGGCACTTCACTTTATAATATTATCTATAGGTATGTATTATTTAAAGTATTGTTGTTGTTTTTTGACTTTTTTTTAGCTGTATTTTCTTTTAATTTCTGTGAAATTTGTATTATATTTTTTTTTTGGTATTACATTTTTATTATTTTCATTATTTTTACATTTTCTGTGATTTGTGCAAAATATGTGCAAATAAGTTAATTAGGTATTTACTTATTATTGCATTTGCAATGCAATTTCTATATACGAGTATGTACACTTATGTATCTGAAATTTAAAAAAAGTATATAAAAATATGTATATAAAGTTTTTTTATATTATATGCCTATATTTGTATTTAACAAAAAGAAAAAGAAATATTATAAGTATAAAATGAGTATAATTTTATATTTGCATATATTTATTTTATTTAATTTTCCTTGATTATCATATTGTGTCAATGTAAATGTGTGAATTATTAAAAGTGTACTCGTATATATACGATTACTTATAATATAAAATTATTATTATTATTATAATTTTTTTTGTTTTTTTTTTAATACATATTATGGACACACATTTTAATAGCTGTAACCTCAAAAATAAAATTATTTATTTAATTTTCTTTTATACTTGTATTATTTTTTTATTATTATTTTTATAACTTTGTTTTTTGTTTTCTTGTTTGTTTTTCCATATGCATACATGTTTATAATTATATTATCGCATTTTACAAAATTGCTGTTATATATTCAATAAATTAATATTTAACAAAACAATTTTCTTTTTTTCTTTTTGTAAATCTAGTTACACAAATACATACGTATACATTAGCATGTATATGGACATAATTTGAAGTAATAAAAATATTCAAATTTTGTGATAATTTTTTTTTTAAATTGTGACTAAATGACGCAAAAAAAAATAAATACAAAAAAAACAACAAACTGTATCATGAAGGTTAAAATTAATGTAAGAGAATGAATTTAAAAGCAAAAACCTATTTAATCGAAAAATTGCAATTTGTTTTTTTTTTTTTTTACAAAAATGCAACAGTGCAAATGTGCTCAAGTAAAATTTTAGGAAAGTCATTGAAATGGAACAATTACATACGTACTTATGTATATGTATATAAACGCATATATAATTAACGAAAAAATAAAAAAAAAAAATTCGTACAAAATATACATAAGTATAAATTAACCAAGGTTTTCTTTTTTTTCAAAAAAAAAAACAACAACAAATTCTAACCTCGATAAATTAAAAAATTGATATTTGTAAAATTATACAAAAATAATATATGAATTACCAAAATAGGAAAAAATTATTATTAGTAAGAAACAAAATGTATTACGTCATCTTGTTACGCCATTTGTAATTTAAAACAAAACGAGAAAAATAGGACATGAATTTTCCAATTGAATTCAATTACGTGTAGATGGTATTAATGGGACATGATTTATATGGGATATTGAAACTCAAAGTCACTGTACATTTTTTTAAATTCGACTTTTAGTATTCAAAATTTTCAGAATCTCAAGCGATTCATTTCAGTTGCAGTTCATTTAATTTGGCAACACTACGAACTTTACAATAACACCCTATTTCCTCAAAAAATAAGAAAGATATAAATGCGAAAGAAGCCAACTATAAGCGTTTTAGAATTTTGAGATATTATAGTCGAGGAACCATACGTGCATAATTGAAAATTTGACAAAAACTTCATGGTTTTAACGAAACAATATACAAAAGTCTAATAAATATTGGACTTTTTCTTATGCATTTCAACCTTAAACAAAATAAGTTTGAAGACCATTCGTTTATTCTACAAATCCAATTTATAGTCTTACGAAAATGATAGCAAATAATCGAAAATAAATAACTGCATGATTTTTAATCAATTTAAAAATGTCCATTTATATTTTGAATTGTTTTCATTCTATGATTACATATTTTCGTTGTTTAATTTTAATCTTTTATTTCTTATCTTAAATTCAAACTATGCTGAGTACGTTTTTTATATTATCTTACATTCACATTTCAAATTCTATAAATGAATTATTACGAGTGTGTTCGTATGTGTAATTATAAATATATATATATCTTCAAATTTGCTCATGTTTAAAATTTAAATGTGTACTATTTAAAAATTTAAATAACTTATACATCTGTATGTACACATACACATATGTGATATGATTCAAAAATAAATACATGCAAAGTGCACTTTTTTCACAAATTATTATTATTTTTTATTTTTAATAAGAAATAAAAATAATGCACATTTTTTTTTTAATTTGACTAGCAACCACTAGCAACAATGACGGTATAGAGAAGAAGAAAAATGAACAAATAAAAAACACGAAAAAAAACTGAAAAGACAAAGCAACTACAAAAATCCAGCACGTTGAGAAGAAAAAATAAAACAGAAATGCACAAATATAAAAAAATTTACACACTTTTTCTGTTTTCTATATCGTATAGAAAAGGCAAAAATAAAAATTAAAAAAAAAAATTTTTTTTTTGAAATTTTTTATTTATTTTTCCATGCAGTATTATATTTTGAGTTCATCGACATCCCAAAATAACGATAAAAATACACACATACAAAATGCAAACGAAAAAGCAGAAGAAAAAAAAAATAATAAACGAAATTCAAAATTGTATATAGAAAAGTGCATTGGCATTTACTAATACATTTATATTAGGTACCCTAATACAAAAATTTTTGTATTTGAAATTGTTTTTTTTTTTTTTTTGGATGATTATTGTTAATACATACATATACCTACAAATATTTTATTTTAAAGCAGTAGCATCGAACCTGAACTAAAAATCGTTTTTGTATATATATTATACACAAACACACATATACGCTTACATACGTACATGTGAATACATTTGATCTTAAAGAAACGAAAATCTTTTAAAACAGACTTTAAACAACATAAAACAAAACAAAAAAAGGCGGATTTAATCATGTGGAGGGTTGATATAGTGGTTGGGTACCACAAAAATGATCAGCCAACAGTCTGTTGTATCCATAATATGAATTGTAGGTACTATTAACTTGCTGAGAGGAAGTAAGGACTTTTAATTCATTAGATTAAAATCATATAAGAAACGATCGTTTTTCTTTTTCAATCTTTTTTTTTTTAAATTATTTTCTTTATTTTTCTAAATAAATCTGCTTTATACATTTTTCTCTTTCTTCTATTTCAATCCTGAACAAGAAAAATGAATAATTTTATTTTATTTTTTTATTATTTTTTTTTTTTTTTTGTTTTTAAATAAGAAGATTTTTAGTTAAAGGGCTAAAATCTTTATTAATCCTATGAAAAATTTTATAAAACGAAATTCAAAAAAAAAAATATCTCCAAAAAATTATAATGCATCTAAAATTTTATGAAATCAAGAAAACAAAATTTATTTAATACAGATTTTTGTTTTCAGTCATAAAAATTTTTTTCATTAAAATTTTGAAATACATTTTTGTACATTTAGCAATGTGCATATACTTATAGTAATATCATTAGGACATTGCACTTTATCAACAACCTACACCTGAGGTTGTCGCCCCAGGTCATTCTCAAAATGCACGATCATTCAACGAAAAAAAAAACAAAAAACAACAAAATTGTACATACATGTGTACATACCCATGTATGTGAATAAATTTAACCTAAAATGAATATGATGCAAGACATCACACATTTTTAATCCTCGAGCAAAATTCACACGGAGCTATCATTATTCACGTAAACATTCATATATGTATGTATGTCTTCGTTTGTTCTTTATTTCTCTAATTTTATTTTTTTATTTTTTTGTGTGTTCTTAAAATGTATTATTTTCTTTTCTTTGACACATACACATGACACTAATAATAGAGGATTTAAATAAAACGTTTTAATAAAGAACACTTATTAATAATCAAAAGCTCAAGAAAACAATATTTAATCAAAATTTGAATGCAACGTTTTTTTTTTTTTCAATTTTATTTTCTTTGTTTTTTATATTTGTTAAAGAAGAAATGAAGCTATTTTTCATAACTTGAAATTGAGTAATTTTTATATTTTGATGTCGATAAAAGTTTTAAAATGAATTTCTAATATGAATTACCTAAATTTGAAAAATTTTCTATTCATATGCATTTTTACGTCAGACATTTTCAAAACTTTTAAAAGTTCTATAATATATGGTTTATGTGATAAAAATAACTTTTGTTTGCCGAATTTAAAAATTTACCTCATTCGTAACATCTTATAAATGTTTGTTCTTTTGTTATTCATGAAATCATATTGTACTGTTCAAAAAAAAAAAAAAAACAAATTTGAATTTTAAATAAATTAAAAAAAAAAAACAACGTAAAAAAAATCTAAAGTCTAGACAAATACGATTTTTTTTTTACTGTGCTTTGAATTAATTAGTATTCTTCTTTCTTTTTGTATAACAAATAGCAAACAAAATAATACTTTTGAACAGGTATAAAAGCACCTAAAATGAAATTTACCAATCGAACAAAATATTGATAAATTTATATTTATGAGGCCGATCATTTATTGTTTATAATTAGAACATTGTTTTTTTTTTAAATCATTTTATTTTTCTTATTCAAATTACAAATAAAACAATAGCAAAATCAATTACAATTCAACAGGGCAATAAAAAAAACTTTCCAAATTTATTCAAAATAAAATATTAAAAATAATCATTCAACGTAATTTTAAAAAATTAATTTGAAAAAAAACAAACAGATATTTTTGTGTGCACTTTTTTTTCTAAAATAATCAAAACAAAAAAAAACACATATTGTATTTTTAATTTTTCTACGTAAGAAACGATCATATATATTTGAGAATTAAGTAAAAAAAAGACATTCCTTTGTTTTGTTTTGGTTTTTCATTTTTATGACCTTGAAATTAAAAATAAAGCTTTTTAACCTCTTTTAATTGTATTAAACGAGTATATATAATTGCAAAATTTATACCACTACTAAGCACAACAAAACCAAAAAATTTTAAGTTTGAACAAAAAAAAAACAAAGCTTTAACAAAAAATTTCTTCATATGATTTTACTTAGATATTATTTTGATTTTCATAAGAATTTTAAAAATATTTTTATTTTAATATGAATAAATGTTGAACAATTTAAGATTTGATCATGTCGTAATAAAATATAAAGAAATTCCCAAACTTAACAAGTATTATATAGTTTCCTTTCTAAATTGAAATAAATTTAATATTTCTGTGAACGCATCAAATTGAAAAAAAAAAAACGGAAATTCGTAATGCAAATTCTTGGGTTATGAAAAGGAAAATTTTCACGAATTTTTTATCAATAGAAGTTTATATGAAGGTCAAGTAAACGACTTTTTTTTTGAGAATTTGAAACAAGTAACTATTTAAAATTCAAGTTGGAAAAACTAACGTACGAAAATTAAACATTTCTTTGAATTAAAACAAATATCAAAAAAAAAATATTTAAACAAATTTGGTTTTTTTGATAAAAATCAAAAATACTTTTCTAAACCTTTTTTTCTTTATTTTTATTTAAAAAAAAATTCTTTGTAAAGTTGTATTTAACTAAACCCATTCAATATACAAAGTAGAGAGTAAGGTACAGGTGTGTCTTATCAATTCGAATTTGATATCTATACCTATTAAAAATACTGCAATTTTTTATCAGTTAATCAAACTATAATAAGCTAATCATACATTTTAAAATTTCATTTTAACACAAAATTTGATTTAGCCAATAATATGAAATTTGAAAAATTATTTATTTCAATTTGATGATGAAAAATTGCAAACATCGAAATGTATATTTATAAGTAGAACTTATTTATTATGTTGAGGGGATTTACGATTTCCAGAAATTTTTTTTAAATATTTTTTTATCACCTCTGTTTACCTGTACTGAACAAATCAACAATTACGTTGCATATCTATCAAAAATTCTATTTTTACCATAAAATTCATTCGAAACTTAAATAATATTTTTGTTATTATGTACCTAAATAAATGTCTTCATTTTAATACACAAAAGTTGATGTTGATTACAAATTAATTACAATTCATTTAAAAAAAAATTTTTTTATTTTGCAATAATATATAATAAATGAATGCTACTATTTTTGTCATTATTATTATTATTAATTTTATTCATAAAAATAATTTTATAATGAAAATATACAATAAAAATATATATGTATATATTTAAAAACATATTATAAAAATAATATTATTTTAAGTTAAAAGCCAGTTCAAGGTTATCTATGCATTTTAAGCTTCAAGTTCAATGCAAATGCTATTCACCTCTAAAACAAAAATATAACAAATGTTTATAGCTAACAAAAAAAAAAAAAAAAAACATACTACAAACAATTTAAAGTCCAAAGAATCTAAATATTTCAGATAGCAGAGCAGCAAAGCCAGCATACAAACATTTTGTTTTTTAGCTTTTTTGACTTTGGCTAGCTAGCTACATTTTCCTTATTTTATTTATTTGAATTTTTTTTTTTTGTCGGTGTCTACAACTACAATAAACTTTTAGCTACTGTACTATACAGGGTGCTTCGTATTAGAAAGAGCACAAGATTGGAGGATTGTTTAGATATTTAGAAAAATCGAAACAAAACTGGGGCAAGATACACTTTTGAATGATATTTACCAAAATATTTTGTATAAGACGTAACATTATAGTTTTTATTAAAGACATATCAAAATTAACATGATATCCTTGATTTTTATTTTTCAGCATTTTCAAAAGCGTTTAGCGGCCCTGTGCATTTTTATGTACTGTATTTGATTTAGTTGTATGTATATATGGAAAAATACAATTGTAAAAACTTAACTAACAGAATGTTTTGTTTATTAGTTTGCAAAATTTGTACGTACTATACATCTACACCAAATAACATATGCAATATTTTTGTTTTCTAACACAATAATAATAACTACTACATACTTGTATCACTTGTTAGATTATTGTTATTGTTTGTACAAGTTATACAAATTGAAAAGCAATTTTTAACTAATACTTAAATAAGCATTTTCATATTTTTATGTATATGGTTAACAATAAATTCACGTACGTATGTATTTACACACATATAAATGATGTTGCATATATGAATGCATTAATATATGGTTTATATACATATCTTGTTTTTTTGATTATTTTTAATAATTCAAGATAAAAAATATTTTTGATTAAAATTTTGAAAAACCAAAAACTTATGATAAATTCTAATTAATTTTGACTTTTTTTAGTTTAAAAAACTTGAGATATCTATAAAAAAAAAATATATATGAATCGTTCAATAAAATGTCGTACTAAATAAAAAAAACTAATATCAGAGCTTATATTCATTATTTAAAGAAAATTACAAATTTTTCTTCAAAGTAAATACAATTAATAAAAAAAAGGTAAATGAAAAAAATATTCAAATTAATTGTAAAGGATCTGTCATCAACCACCTAGCAAGAAATTTATGTTTTCAAAAATAATACCGACAGATTTTTAGAGAACAAGAATTTTTGTCTTTTTTTTTTAAATTTTCATCATTAATTTTCCTTAAATTTAAAATAAAATTTTTTTCGGATGCTAAGTTGTTTTTTTTTTCTTGATTCAATGAACGAAATAAGAAAATTATACATGTTGAATTCATGTAAACAAACACATGTACATACTATATATACATGTATATATGAACCTATAAGAGTACATTTCTGTTTTTCCTCCTCCTCAAATATTCTATGATTGCAGCAAATATTTATAAATTTGACATTTGAACGTCCTAGCAATAATCAAGTGCATTCACCTTGTTTATTATTGATGTTACTCTTATTATATGTATAAATCTAAAGCAAACAGATACATTTAAAAAAAATCAACCAATATTTACAACTGCTATGCCTTGTTTAAAAAAGAAAAAAGTAATAATAATAATAACAAATTTAAAAACTAGAAAAAAAGTCTGTATACAAAATACAGACACATATACACGTATCTGTGTATTTTGTGTTACTATACTTAATGCAAAATAAAAAAATAAAAAAAAACAAATGTTTTTTTTTTTCTTATGCAAGAATAAAAATTATGTAGCGCAATGCACTCTACATTTACACAGTAAATATTTTTGAGATTAATTTTTTTATTTTCATTTTATACAAAAAAAAATTTGAAAAAAAAGGAGGGAGAATGGAACTCAAAAATACATTCTTTCGTAGCTGTATAACACTGAAGTTTTTGTTTTCTTTTATTTTATTTTATGTTTTTTTTTTATAATTTTTAATTTTGGAATTTGTTTATGTACGTACGAATATCTCAATTTTTTTACAATCAATTTTATTTCAAAAAAAAAATTTTCATATAGAAAAAGAAAAACAATAATTGAACATTATGTACAATGTACAAATAATACATTATACACTTTCATCGTGAATTGAATTTCAAATATTCAAATCTTATCTAAAACGCATTGAAACGAAAAAAAAAGAAGAAAAATCAAAACAAAAAAAAAATGAAAATTAATAAACAATCGAATTGAGAAAATAATATTTTGGTAATTTTATTACTTGACCATATTTTGTAAATATTTGTTGCGTTTTTTTTTGGGATGCAATTTTTTTTTTTTTTTTTTTTTTTAAATGTACACTGTATTATTAAGAGAGAGAGTTATATAGTGATTTGAGTGGGAGAAAACATAAAAATTAAATTAAAATTGATGATATGTCAAAGACTAAAAAACAAAAAAAAGAAAAACAATTATTTTGGGACTATTTACATACTTAGAAAATGCATAAGACACTTCCATTATTGAAAAGTATCTTGTCTTTGTTCAAATGTTGAAGAAAGCAAAACACTTTTTCTTTTTGGAAGAGAAAGCGAAATTTAAAACGTCAATCCAAAAAAATAAATAAATAAATAAATGAAATTAAAAAAATATTGCATCTGCCTTTTGCGTGCATGCATCAAATTTAAATACATTTTCTTCAATTGCATTTTTTATTTTCCAAACCAAAATTGAAATAAAAAAAGGAAGAGAAAAAACAAAATGATGCCACTTTTATTTATTCGAAAATATATGCATTAAAAAGGTGTAAATACTGGTATTAGTGTAAGTTTTGTTGTTTTTTTTTTCTTACAATATTCCAGATTACAAGTACTATCTTAGTATATCACTCAGTCAGAACGTCAATACAAATAAAGATTAAAAATTTACTCTATATAACACAAATTAAATAAAATATAAAAAAAATTTTTTTTTTCAGATATCTCTGGTAAAAATTCAACAAAATTTTGTTTGTTTGCTTTTTCATTTTGCTTCTTCTTTTTTTTTTAAATTTTTAATTGCATATACATTCGACAAATACAAATTTTCTTAGTTTAATTGTATATATTACGCTTTATGTCTTACGGAATCATCATAATAAAAACAGAGAAAAAAAAAGCAAATATACAAGCTTATGAATTCGGCGTTGAGAGGTGTGCCTGCAATTTTTTTTTTTTTTATAACTGCACGACGAAATATTTTATGACTGATAACACTGGTGACCTGAATTTTTCTGTTAATAAATTCAAATGTTTTACAACAGCAAATAAAAATGACTGCTAAATTTATTTATAACAATAAAAACGATGTGATTTTTCATGTCAAAGATTATTTTTATGTTGTCTTTTTTTTTTTAATTTGGTAAATCACTATATTACAATTTTAAAGATTTAAAAAGGCGAGTTTTCCTAATACTCAAAACTAAACATAAAAAAATATTTATTTCAATAAATTTACATTATTAAAAAATTTTAAATTATTTTTAGATTTATTTTCAAATTTATTATTTAAAATTATTTATATTAAAATAATAAATTCAGAAAAATTATTTTTGTTATAAATTGCAATATATGTAAATAGATTTTCCAGATTGAAAATTTTCAATTTTCTTATTCAAATGAAGCTTCTTCATTTTGAATGTAAAATAGTAAACTATATATTTATAGTAAAAAGTAAGTTTAAAGTAATATTTGGTAGTAAATAGTAAACTATCGTTATATAACGTTTTATATACGCTAAGGGCTGTATATGTACATTCGCGTTTCATTAAAACTGGAACTTGTGACCCGTATAAAATAAAGTAACTTTTGAGCCAACTGAGAGATTTTCATAATCAAGGAAATAATTTAATGTTCGGTTAAAGCAGGGTTGGTTGTGGAAATTCGCGTCATACGAGAGTCCACTGTACTTCTTTATTAGAGAATGTTCATAGGCATGTACATACATATGTATAAGCATGTTGGCAACTTTTATTTCTTTCTATGTTGTCAATATAATAATCTAAAAATGAAATCTCTGAAATTTAGAAACCTTTTGTTAAATAAATTGATTTGTGCATCACACATTTTCTTTTTTGTTAAATTATTTTTTGAATAATGACAAAGTTTTATATAATACATGCATTACATGTAGACGGAAAAATCATATATATGAAGTATATATTTGTACGTAAGTATCTGTATTACGTTGCATACTTTTAAATTGAAAATGGTCAGTACAAACTTCGATTATTTTTACTATATCGTTATATTCTTTTGAAAATCTATTTATTTAATTTTAGTTTTTTTTTATATTTTTTCTTCTAATGTCATATACATATGTATGTATGTACATACATCATAAAAGCTAAACAAATGTCCTTTATATTTTGTGATCAAACAATGTAATATACATATGTACATATAATATGTATGTTTTTATTTGTATAAATGTATACGAATTAAAATTATGTTTATTTAACGTTCAATCTTCTTTATATTTTCCTCATTGCATATGGTTGACTGTAAATGTAAAATGTACATACAAAAAAAAATTCAATTTTTTATACACTTAGAAAATAATAAAAAAATTGTTTACATATAACGGATATTAAAAAAATATAAAAAAAAAAAATTAAAAACGTTCCAACAACACAAATCTCTAATAATTTTGATGATGCGCAAAAAAACGTTTCTCTTTACAAATACCACCCACTTTATCCACCATAGAAAAAAATTAAAAAAATAAAAATAAAAAATTTCTTTCATATGAGTATGTAGAAGATCCTCATGCTCATACCAAATTTACATACGTATAATGTACATACAATGTATAAATTTCCTGTACATTTTTGTAACTTATATAATTAAAATTCCCATTCCTAAAAATTTTGGTATCCTTTTTTTTTTTTATTTCAGTATTTTTATGGTGACATAAAATGCATTTCTATAATTAACTTATTTCTCATACTTCGAGTAATGAATTTCATATGACAATTATTATAAAATAAAATCGATAACATTTACAGTGATAATCACACTATATAATGGCTTTGATCCCTGTTTTTTTTTTTTTTTTGGTTTTTGTACGATTCAAATGATTTGATCAATTTATTTTGAAAGATAGAAAATTATTGTAGAAATAATATGATCACATGTAAAATGGTAAACTGCAACATGTCTTACAATGTCTGCTAAATCCATTTTGCTAAATAAAATCTCATTCAATTTCAGTTAAATTTCAAAGTATTTCACTTAATTATATGCATAGGTGAAATTTTGTTTATATTGTATATTATTCGTGTTAGTACTCTTTCTTCTATGTATATCTATGTATATGACTGTATAAGTGTATGCTCAAATACTTTTCGTTTTTGTCTCTTCTCATATCATACATTTCCTGGTGAATTATATTAGCTCTTTTTTATTATTATTATTATTTTTTTAATTTTTTTATTTTGGACTACCTTTTATTATTATAATTTTAGGATCTGAATAATGTCGTTTTTCGTTTGGATTTTTTTTTTTTCTTTCTGTAAACATGTATCGTATCCGCAAAAAAAAAATGATATCCTCATCCTTGAGTTCAATTGGTCAAACACATAGTGTAGTGAAAATAAATAACAACATAATGTGTATAAAAGTAAAGCCTTTTATTACCATCACATAAGCAAAAATAGAGCACAATATATTATGTGTACAGGTATGTGAATAAATATACACTATATACATACATTGATATATGTAAATTCATTTTTTACTTTATAAAAAGGATGAGAAATTTTACTAATTTCGAGGATTTTTTTTTTTTAAATAATTTTTAAACACTTCCTTTTTTCACATGTGAATAATTTTTAGAGGACCTTTACGGTTTTTTCATATACATATATTTTAATAAAAATGTACATATGTTGTTTGGTTCTCTAACTTTTTTTTTTTTTTTAATTTAGATTATTTTCGTTCCTTTTTTATTTCCTAAATGGAAAATCGCATAAACCCACATAATTAAAATATTGGGTTAAGCTAAATTAAGTTTCCCGTTCTCTGAATATAATGTTTACATACAAAAAAACGATACATACGTAAAATGTTTTATGTTGAAACGCATTTTATTTTCAACATGCCCATTTTTTCTAAAAATAAAAATAATATCAAACTTTCATTATAATCTAGTTAAAAAAAAAAAAAAAAAAAGAAGAAAACAAAAAGAAAAAAGTTCTTTCTAATTTAACTTTTCGAATTACAAAATCACATTAAAATATGAATTTAAATGTCATATAATTCATCGAATCATATTGTATTTATATGAATTTTTCACAAATTTTCCATCTGCAATACAATTATGTATGTTCGCTTTTCATACACATACATACAAATTATTTCAAACGTATGTAAAAAAATCTTCATATTAAATCTTTTTATAAAAAAACAATTTTGTTTTTTTTTTTTTTTTGCATATTTATATTCAAAATCAAAATAATCAAAATAAAATTCTCAGCTTTCTGTTATTACTTTTATCCCATTTTTAATTTAATTTATTGAATAGTATACATTTAAACTCCAATCCCAAATAAAAACAAATTTTATCCCAACTAAAAAATGTTTACAAAAAATAAACAGAAAAAATTGTTTCAAATACTAATGTATTTTTCAAAAAGCATTTGGCGAATGAGTAAAAAAAACACACAAAAATTGTAAACGTAAAAATAATAATAACTTTTAGTTTTCTATTTTCAATAAAACCAAAATGAAAAAAAGAAAAAAAAAATTTCTTTTTTTTTTAAATCTATTGTATGTGTATATGTTCTGAACTAAAAATTTATTACTGTAATGAATTTTGTGGAAGGATATGATAAAACTAATGCATATAATAATTGTATACATATTTTTATAACGATTATAAAAATTAATATAATAAAACTTGAAAAATAAAATACAAAAAAATAACTTTCAAATTAAATAAATAAAAATATATACACATTTATTAAACAAACAACAAAAAAAAAAATTATGAATATGATATAAAATTTACATGTACGAAAATCAATGTTATATAGAATTGTAAAAAAAAAAAAAAAAAAAATAGAATCAATGCAGTTAGTGTTAGTTTTTATGGCTGGGTAGTAGATTTTTTTTTCTCTATATTTATATATTTACGCAATCATAATTTTTTTTTCTATTTTGATTTTTTTTTTTTTTTGTGTATACAAAATTATACTCATCTATTCATATTTAAAAAACAAAAAATTAAAAAATACATATAAAAAAAATAAGAGTACCTGTTCAAATTTTTGTGGTGTTCAGCCTTGTTCATGCGCTAATTTTTTTTCCAAATAAGTGGAAAACAAAACAAATTTTTTTTAAAAAATCACATACAACGTTCATTAAAATAATGTAATGAGGATGGTGATGATGATGATGATGGTAAATATGTAATAATACAGAAAAAAAAATGAATTTATAAATAATAATTAAAAAGCATAAAAATAAAATAAAGAAAATATATACAAATACATGTTGATTTTTTATTTTATATATGTATATATTTTTTTTTCTTCGTTATAATTCAAATTTATTATGCACATAGAATATAATGGGTTAAAACAGAAAAAATGAGTCGAAATTTAACAGGAGACACAAAATAAAAACATGAAATAAATGCGGAAAATAAATTTATTATATAAAAATGATGATTACCTGTATTCTCGTATATATACATGTATTTATATGTATTTATATCAGGGAACAAATGCATATATAAAAAATAAAATTGTTTTGAATATATGGGTGTTTTAATGTACGCATATGGCTTTGGTATTCGATAATTTACTTCTTTTTTATTTTATCAAAAATATAAAAAACAAAAAATTATTTTCCCTTTTTTTTTTTTTTTTTTTTTTTTGATGCAATACAATCCTTTTTGCTGTTTACAAAATAATAATATCAATGGGTGGATATATGTCCACTGTTTTCATAGACACCCTTCTATTAATATTCACACCTTCGCATTGTAAAAATATATATTATGCAATATGTTATATCACATTTTTTATTTTTTCTTTTAATATTTTTAAAAAAAATTAATAGTATGGATCATCGAGTATAATGCGGGTATTGAAATTACTGAAAATATAAAAAAAGAGCCACGTATGTATATATTGTGTATTTATTATATATAAATACTTTGTAATGCTAAAAATGCATTTTTATCTACTTAAAAATAAAAATAATAATAATAATAATAATAAAAAATATATAAAGAATTTTTATATAGAAAATTTATCGCTCTAGCTTAATATATGAATACTCGTACATAAATAATGAATAAATTTAAAAACAAACAACAATGTTTTTTTCTCTTTTTCTTGTTAATTTCTAGTAAATTTAAATATTATATAATTTATGTGTACATATTATTCATGTGTACAATGAAAATTTCATGATTTAAATTTTTTTTTTTTAGTGTTCTCTCCTCCCCCCTCCTTTTGGATACTGAATAGTTACATTGTTTTAGTTAAAATTTTCTTAATGCATATTTTTCTTTTCTAATTCTATGTACATAAAATAAAATTTTTTATTATATGAATATGAGTTATGTACGTAAGTTCTGTAGTATTTTTCCTACATTCAATGTTGGAAAAAAAAAATTAAATAAGTTATATATAAAAAAAAATGCATAAATTGTGATAGCAATTATCAATATTTTTTCCATTATTTATTGTTATTTTGATGGTTAATTATTATTAAAATTATGTAATTTTACGTTTGACAGATTTATAATGATTGTAAAATGAAAATTTATAACAAAATCATGATTTATACAATTATTGCCATATAATTGCTTTACAATTTGCATATCTAATACAAAATTCAACAATAATAATATAATATGTACGATTTTTTTTCAGGCTATTCATATGCATATACAAATAATTTCTCATTTGTATATAAAAATTAAATTGAATAAAAGCATTGTTAAATGTAAAATAAATATTTTCATTTAAACTGAAGAAATACATGTCCATTACAAAACGATATATGTACATACTATGCATTGGATATAATTCAAAAATAAAGCTTGTAATATCATGATAGCATTAAAATTTTAGAAACATATGCATATTAATCAATATTCAGTTTTATATTTTGTAATTAGGTAATTTCTATATATGAAACAAAATATTTATTATGATTAATTCAAGTTATGCATACAAACACCTTTGAATAAAAGTTAAAAATAAAACAATAAAATACATAACATCGTCGAATAACAAACATATAAGATATTTATTTATATTTTTCATTTCTAAATATACTCATATATATGTATGTATGTATATATCTATTTATAATTTTTATTATTGTGAACTATTATAAAATTATAAACTGTGTAAGTAAACATTTATATTATAGTATACAATATTTGTAGTTAATTTAATATGCAATTATCGTCATATGTTTTTTACCACACATACATAAGTAAGTATTGTGCATAAACATGTGTCACATGAGCTGTCCATACAAGTGCTCAAGTAAAATCTGTGTAGTAAAAACTCTATAACATTTAGAAAATTAATATGTAACATAATTATTTAAAAAAACCCTTACCCATTTTCAAAAATAATAAAATATAAAATTTTCATTTATATGTGAGGTAATATCACTTTTAATAATATATTTATTAATCAAGCTACTTTTAAAAATGCTAAAAATAAAAATAAAATAAATCTTAAATTCATATAAAAACGTCATTTGAAAAATTTCTAAAATTTAATATACAAAATATTTTCCACTTTCTTTTGAAACATTTTTACATAAATTCCAGATGTAACGTAGTATTAAAAAAAACAGGAAAAAAATATTTATTTTCGTATTTAATTTTATATTCATTTTTTCTAATGTACATTTACATTAAATATAATTAAATGTATCTTTTAGAAAAAAATTGTTTTTCGCTGGTATTTAGATACTCATCACATAATCGCATTTTCAAAGTAATTTTCTTTGATGTATAATTTCGATATATATTATGTACGTTCCACATAAGTATATGTGAAATTTTACATTAGTTTTGTTTATCTATACGTAATATTTTCTTGATATGAACTAAACACATATGCACATATGTATGTACATAAACTTATGCCCATATTTTGGTATACATAAAAATCATATGGTAACATATAATCGTATATATGTATGTCCATACAAAAGTATTTATCTAACTTATACTCTGTCCACTAATTGTGTACAGTTAGGTCTTTTTTCTTCTCTCATAATTTCTAAGCAGAAAATTTCATGAGCAATATTTACTACAATCTTTAAATTTTTCATACAAAATGGATTATCAATATACAACAATGTAAAATGGTACTATTTAATTTAGTTTCCATAAGGTCTGCATAGAGTCTTTAAGAGCTGCATAGAATTAGTAGACAAAGTATAGATAACATATAACATTGAAAACAGAATTAATTGTATGTATGGTGTATTACGTATGACTAAAATACATTAACAGAAATATAAGTATGCTTATAAGGTAAACTTACATAAATGTATTTTAATTCGGTATTGAATTTATTTTAATAAAAACTATAAAATAACAAAAAAATATGTATGTATGTAATTATGTACATTTATCCTCCACATATTCAATTTTTACGATTTGTTATATAATTTTAATATAATATTCATTACATTTTTTTATAATTTCTATCTTTATTTTGTCTGTAATTTTTTTTTTTTTACACATCAAAATAGTTCGTATACATGATACCTGATGAATTAAATCAATGAATAATACAAAATTTTTATATTCTATTAAAAATTACATTATTATATTTGGAAAAATATAGAAAATACAAAACAGAAAAAAAAAAAATATATGATAAAAGCATGTGTACAGAAAAATAAATTCATTTAAAATTTCACCACATTATGTGTAATTATTTATGTCATACATACATACATACGTCATATTATATATACATACATACATTGCATATCCTTATTTCAGGTATATGGTGTGTAAATTAAAAAACGACAAAAATTGAGTAAAATGATGAATTAAATATAAAATGGAATATGATAGCATTAATATAATTTGTAATATGGCTTTGATTATAAATTTAATTCAATTACATTTTTTTCGATTCATTTTTTTTTTTTTTTTTTTTGAAATAATTTTTTAATGACATCATGTACATAATGTGTACGCATGTGTACATGTATGAACTTGATAATTTAACAATTTTATTAGAAAATTTTTATAAATCTGAAAATAATATATAATAATTTATTAATCAATGAGAAGAAATTTGAATTGAATTTTATTTAAATTTGAATAAAATATGTGTAAATTACACAATGCACTTAAAATGAAAAAAAAAAAAAAATAAAAATAATTTTTTTTAAAGTTAAAAAAAAAAATTATAAATCGTATGAATTCTATGAATTCTGATTTAAATTTTACCATTTTTAATTTGAATTTTTAATAAAGTTTTAAAAGATTTTATTTTTAATTGAATTTTTTTACATGTACAATGTATTTTATTATTTTTTTTTTTATTCATTTTATTTTTGTCATTATAATGAGGATAAAAAGATGCTTAATTAAAATTTAAAAATTTTCAATTATTTATTTCGCTTTTCCGTGGTTTTATTATGGTATTTCTACGTATATCATTAAAAAATTTCCTTAAATAAGGAAGATACAAAATTTTATATACATATGTATCACTAATACATGTGAATATTTTTTCTTTTTTTGTTTTTCTTTTAAATGTACGAGTTTTATCTCTATTCAATTCAAATGATGTGTATTAAAAAAAAAAAAAAATTATTTTTATTGTACATACGCAAGTTCTATCAAATATTTTATTACATTCTTAATACTATATCTTCCCTCTCGTAAGAAATATTTCTTAAACTTTTTCTATGTGTAGTTATATAAAATTTTCTCTTAAAAAAGAACAAAAAAAAAAAAAATAAGTAAATAAAATCTATGTGTAAACTTATCTACCCCCGAAATTTTATATTCGTAATTTGAACAATCAATATTTTTTAGTAGAAGCAGTAATAATGGAACATGTATAGTAATAACATTTTAAGAAAACAAAAAATACAAAAATATAAAATATTAAATATTTACTATATATGTACATATAAAAACGGGGAAAAAGGATTTCACATTTATCTATATGTATACATATACAATAAAATATGTATCTAATTTTAGATAACAAATAAACGAAAGAATGAAAAGAAATAATAATATAATGAAATAACATAAAATATAAGTTTCAACAAAATATAAAATGTGAAAACTGTTCTTAAACTACAACAAATAAAACACTTGAAGAAAAAAAACAAAGCTACATTAAACTGAAAAAGAATTGAAAAGAAAAAACAAGAAAAAAAGAAAAACTAGAAAATTTTCTATATCATCCCTTTTTTCTTTTGGATTTCACTTCTATTTTTTTTCTTGTTTTTTAAACTTCAACTTTATCTACAACTTGGTTTGTTGACTGTTATAAGATGTACATACATGTATATGTACAGGTAGAGAATTTTATGTACATATACGAAGTATATATAAATGTATCTGTGTATAGTAGAAAAAACTAAAAATTTTACGCATAGTACTTTTAAAATTCTAAGCATCTATGTATATAAAAAAAAGTTATGTATTCCGCGAACATTAAAATAAAAGGAAAAGTGAAAAAACAAGAAAATAAAAAAAATAAAAAATAAAATAAATAAAGGAAAACTCGATTTCAAAAAAGAATACGATTACTTGTACAAGTAGTTGTATGTAATATACTTACTAGTATAATGGTAGTAATAGTGTGTAGTAGTTTGAGAAGATGACGGGGGTTTATCAAACCAAGAATATGCCACCAGTATATTTTTCTATCCTTTTTAAAAAGAGGGTTCTTTTTATATTAGATATTTTTGCCTTATGAGAAATATCATGAAAATTATATAACTTACATTTATATTTATGTATACATGTAGTAAATGATGTTTTTCTATTTTCTTTATCGAATTACATACTTTTTTATCGATGTAAAAATAATGTACAATATAAAGCAAAACTTCTACTAGTTTTTGTTTTGGAGTTATGGCCATAAATACATACATACTGTACATATAGACAGATTTGATGATGCTAAAAAGCTAATATCACCACTACTAATATTTCAATGGGCTTATATACATACATTTATATTGCTATATAACTATGTACTTGTATATAATTGAAATTTAGTAACTAGGATAGTATAAATTCATGTATATACATAATATCTATATTTTATGGTGGATTTTATTTTTGTATATATGTGCATACACATTTATGTATTAGTTTTGTTTTTTCAGATAGTCTATCATATACAACTATACATAGTTGTATAGTAAAAAAATATCTACCATCTTCACCATCATCCAGTTATTATTATTATTGTTTTTATTTCAGTAGGAATGATTTGAAAAGAAAATAAAATGAAAATCTTTTATTTTCCTATTATTTTCCGCGACTTACATATTTTATCTTATACCAATTTCAAAATTTTCTCAATATTATCTTCTCTTTCATATATTCAAGTACACATAAATATGTATCATATAAAAAGAAACAATATTTTTCAACATTAGAACTAAAAATTTATACAGAAAAAAAAAAAAAAAACAAGAAGATATATTATACATTATATTATAACTCCTCATTTTATGGTTATAATAAAAATATAAATTTTTGGCAGAATGCACAAAAAAAAAATAAATATATGTATGTATGTATAAATGGTATTATAGCGCTTAAAAATAATAAAAAGGAATACATGTAAATACTTCAGGTATGAGCTAGTAGTATATTTTATGTATAAAATGTAGTGTATATATAGGTATGTGATTATTGTAAAAATAGAGATGGAGCAGATGGCAAAATGTATATGCATGTGTGTAGATAAGATGATGAGTATGAGGTATGCCACAAGGATCTCTTCAATCAGTAATATAATATACTTATATATACATCCGTATAAGTTTATATGAAAATAAAAATAAATCCTTTTTAGTATGAGAATCGTATAAAACATAAAATATAGAATACAGATATTACAACTTTATGCCTTTTCCTCTATTTTTTTTTCCTGTTTTTTTTTTTTTTTTTAATTTTATTTTGTGCTTTTTTCTATTCTCATTCTTATGTATATATAGTAAATTTTCGTACTATACATCTTTTCGTCTTTTTACATAAATTTTATTTTATTTTCACCGTTAGACTAAAAAGCTATGCATGTGTTATAATGTGTACATACAATTACAAGTACGACACTTTTATTGAAGTTAAAAAAAAAAAAAATAAAAGAAATTTTTAGTGTACTTGGTACGTGTTATCAATACATGTACAAATTTACTGTATATATGTATAAAATATATACATATGTATGTACGTAAGTATGAAAAAAGCACACATAAACATTAGTTATAAACGAGTGTTTTACGATTTGTTAAAAATTTTTGTATAGCAATAGTTTGAAGCTTAAATAATATTTTTCCTCCTTTTTTGTTTTTTTTTTTTAGTATAGATATGATTGTATTAGATATAGAAATAACGTATGTATGCATGTATGTGAAAGATAGAAGGAAATAGTATATATATTGTATAAAAAGAAAATATTGTAATAAAATGAAAATATTTTTATGGATGGAATGAGAAAATTTGAATTGAATAGGATGAACTGACGAGACGTTAGAGTTTTGAAGAAGAAATGAAATGAATTTTTGATACAAAAAAAAAAAAAAAAAAACATTTTATGGCACAGAGGATCGCGAATTACATAGACATTTTGATAGAAAATAATAGCATAATATATTGTATGTCATTATATGCATGGATATGGATGTATGTACAAATGTTCGTATTTCATAATAATAAAAACAAAACTTTCTTTACTGAAAAGTATTAAGTATCACATTGATATAAAAGGGACAATAAAACTTGCAAATTTAAACTTGATAGAAAGATGGTACCAAGAAAATTTTTCTTATTTTTCAGTTATTTGAAAATATATTGATGCGTGTAGTATACATAGATACATATACAGGACACATTGTACAAGTAGTGCTAGTAAAAAAAGATATTAAAGCTTTAAAACATTAGCTTGAGAATCATATTTAAAATGCATGTAAAAATGTTAAAATTAGAAATATACTCGTATATGTAGTATACAAAGAAGGAGTATAGGTGAGAGTCATAAAACGAACAAAATAAGATTATACTCATACTCTTTACTTTATTTTATTTTATTATTTTTTTTGTTTTTTTAATGTATATAAAAATATGTATTAAAAATCTAAAGAATAACAACGAAATTTCATCATTTTTCTTCTTCTCATGTAACAAACTTTCGAAAAAATTTTTTTGCCTATACATATTTACGCGTAGAAACAAAATAAATAGGGATGGAGTTCTGTTTTATTTTAGATGTAAAAACTCTGTAGTAAAAATTTATATTGTTGAAAATAAGAACAAAAAAAAAAACAAAATAATTCCCATAAAAATAAGAATGTTGAAAAAACTAAATAATGTACCCCCATTTTTAAGATATAGAATGTACTCATATGTATGTATATGTATACTTGCATGAACATGTATTTATGTACATAAGTGTATGCATATGTACAAATTGTGTTTATATGTGCAATACACAATGTAGATACATATGTATATATGAAGTATTTGATCTGCAAAATATACATATGTACATATACATATGTATGTATCTATAAAAATTTATTTGTACATAAATATGTGTGTATGTACATATATATATTTAAAGAAAAATTGTACAACAGTTAATATGGATAAAAAATATATATGTATATAATTTTTTCTACGCTATGTACGTATATAATATATTCTGTATGTAGGTGGATGTATCGTAAATATTGTTTTCTTTTTTCGCGTTTTTTTATAATGTTAACAAATATTGCAGATATAAAATTTCTAAAATATGAAAGAAAGAAAGAATAGAATGTGATGATGATGATGATGATGATGATATCGAAGAACAAGGAGTTAGAGATGTTAGCTTACTTTTATGTGCGTATATACACGTAATATTTTACTTTAAATTGCTTTTTCTTTCATCATATGTGTACACCATTTTTACATATGCGGGTTGTTTAGAGACTCAAATGTATGTATGTACATATATATAATATGTATGCATATTTTACTAAATATAGTTACGTATACATCATCCTGTACGTTACTTGATAATATATTTAAAAAATATATGTACATATATAAATGTTAAGGGAAATATTTTTTACTCTTTTATTTATTTAATTTTTGTACCCTCTTTTTTGGAAAATACAAAAAACAAAATGTTTTTTTTATTAAAAACACATAAAATAAATTAAACTGAGAAAGCTAAAATTTACTACAACTACATACAATGCCAACCAATAAATGAATATGACGAGGATGTCATGTATATACAGCATCTCGTAAGTATGCGTAAAAATAAATTTTAATGGCGAATAACAAAATAAATAAAAAATTATACAAATATAACGGTTAAGGATATGATAGTAAATTATATATTTTAAGAAGTAAAAACGATATTGAAGAATAAGAACATAACTCCCATTCGTGCATATGTACATATGTAGTAAATACATATCACAAGCATTCATCAAATTTGTAAAAATTTTTTGGTGTTTTTTTCTTCTTTCTAATATGTATTGTATATTACATATCACATATACGAGTATGTATTTTTTTTTTTTAATACAAAAAGTTTAATTATAAAATTAATTTTATTACACTTTTTTTGAATTTTTGTTTTTCTCATGTTTTTTCTTTAGAAATATAGAATTACTAATTTGTTATTGAAAGAAGGACTAATTTAAAAATTACAAAATTTTACGTACAATTTAAAAGCGTAAAAAATACTTAAAGTCGTATACCTTAAAATAATGACAATATGTTAATTAACAAAATAACAAAAACTATCAAGTTTCTATGTGAATTTTATTTTGATGAAAAAACATTCTACACTACGATTCCTTAAACATCGAGAATATGTGTACATTTATTTATTGATTCTAAAAGAATGATTCAACTAGACAAAATATAATCCAGTGCATGTATAATAAGATTAAAAAAAATGGATAATCTTAATTATGATAATAATAACAAACCCAATAGTGGTGTCTTATATTGGCCTAGATTTTCAAAAAAAAAAAATAAAATAAAATAAAAAAATATAAAAAATTCTTTTAGAGTGATGCAATTTATAAATTTTATTCAGACACCCTCTGCATTTATATGTATATGTATACATATATCCAAAAGTATACATATTTATACAATGATTTAAATGACCTAGAAAATCAGAAAAAGAGAAATGAAAAAATTATATACGACATTATAGGGAAGTGTCTAGATATTTTCGTTTTTTTTTGTTTACATATTATATTCTTTATATATAATCATTCGGTTAAACTTAAAATAGTCCAGTCATCAGCTGTTACTTGAATAACTTACCCTCAAAATTCAATTTATACAAGAGGATCTAAATATCCTTTTTTTGTGTCACTATATAGCTATTACTTTTGAATACACATGCTATAATATTAGGAATAAGAAGAACGTGTTTTGTCCTTACAAAATTCTTAAACTCCAAATAAGAAAAACATTTTCTTTTTTAAATATAAGATTTTTTTCAACATACTGGACATAAAAAAAATATATTTCTGTGTGAAATTTATAAACGTACACATATGTATATAGAAAAAGGATCAACAAGATTTACATATGAGAATCTATGTACAGTTGTTTGTTTTAAATCTGCATGTACGTATTGAATACGTATACTCAAATTTTATCAACTTTTTTGTATTCTACATTCTGAACAAATTTTCACTTCCTTTATAGATGAAAACGTACGTGTATTTTGGTCTTGTCTTATTCATTCCACAGAATAAATGGAAAATGGAAATGTATATATGTAATATTGTGCACACACATATTAACCGGCGTATGCATATATGTATGTATAAATATTCATGTATGTATAATCTTAAACGTGTGTCATGTGCAAGTATATTCTTGTACATACGTGGCACGTACATATATATACGTATAGAATTGTGTGCTTTGGTTGCGACCTTGGACTTAAATTCTTACGTGATAGTCCTAGCCCCGACCAACCTGAATCATAGAAAAAAGATTCTTGGCTGACTGAGTGAAAGTTGTTTTATATATGAATATAGTATACTTCGTTTATGTACACTTCGTATTTATATTGTACGTACATACAATATGTATGGTATGACGAAGTCATTCAGAAGTCACCTGTTGCATTACATATTACCACCTTTTTATATACCCACTATCCATTTGATTTCATTTTCTCTCTGAACAACATGCAATCATAGCATACTACTTTTTATGGATATATGTATATAATGTAGTATACCCACAAAAATACAAAATTTTCACACAGTATATAAACGAAAGAAAATGGATTGATGATGACGACACAACAACCACGACGACTTTAATAATTGTATGTATATGTATGTACATACATATAATTATTTGTATATAGACGATATGATGACGATAAATGTCAACCCAAACAAGAAAGGACATTCTGTGTATACATTATACGGGTGTACATTGCATAACATACGATATACTTTTTGTCTTGTAAATTATAAATATGTATAAATAATATACTCATATACGTATGTATGTATAGGTATACATCGGGTACACCTCTGCATAGTAGCATTAACATATTTTTGTTCTTAAAGAAAACTGTCTACTAAAAAGAAATCTATTTTGAGGATTTTCCTAAATATGTATGTTGATAATGACTAATTTTTTTTTTCTTCGATTTTTTTAACTTTATTTTTGTTAGGTTACGCATTGTATTTTTATTAGAAAATTCTAAAAGAAAATTTTAAATTTATTGACGGTTTAAAACAAAATTCTTCTTTATGAATTTCTTGTAATTACACATTTATCTTTATTTCCAATAATTAGCGTTAAATGCTAATAAAATTGTAGATATATTTCTCATTTAGGATATGCACGTACATACATATATATACATATGTATGGTATATACGTAGCTATACACATAGTTGTAGCAAGTAGATAATAACCAGTAATACTCTGTTAAAATTTTAAAAAATGAAAAAAAAAACACTAAATAAAATTTGAAGATTATATACATTTTTGAACATGTGAAATACTTTATATAAATCAATTAATTTTTTGTATTCGTAAATTAACATACGTACTCACACAAAAATGTGTATAAAAGGAATCTGCGCAGATTCTAAAAAACAAAAATCAGAAAATCTTTTATTCTTTAAAAACTACTCAAATTTATATATGAATTTAAAATACCAATAAAATGAAGGAAAAATTGAACATACGTACACAATAATTTGTATGCATGATACGTACATATGTAGTGAATAAATTTTATTTTTCACACATGAATATGTCATTAATAAATAAATAAACATTTATGCATTCATTTAAAATTGTTTTGATATTTAGAGCTGAAAATATCGTTTAATCAAATACCAAATTTCAAATGTTATTCTAATAAAACGTAACTAATGTAAGATATAAGGATTTTTAGTATATTTTAAAAATCAATCGATATCTTCTAAACTATAAAAATTGTTTTGTATATATTCTACATTGACTATCTCTACAGATTTCAGCCTATCTACCATATATGAGTTATACAGTTTTCATTACGACGTGGTTCATTGAGAATTATTTAATTATTTTAAATTCAATTGATAATTTTAAATAATGAATAAAAAAAAAATAATAATAAATTTTATATTTTCAAAAAACTAATTTTGAAAATTATTCATTTTATATAATAAAATTCTTCAAAAATTAGAATTAAATTTTTATGTGTTTATCTATTTATTACTCCTCTTTTAATAAATATCGATTTAAAAATGGAAAAAATATTACAAAAAACTACATACACATAATTATTCTATGTACATACGTATGTATGTATATAAGTATTAACAGTACACACAAACTCTGTTTTTCCTTTTACTAAAGTACATATCAAATATTCCTTCTAAACATTTTTATACTTCCATTGTGTAGATTTTCAATGTTTTAGATTTTACATCTATTGATATAAAAAATTTCCCCATTTTATATATTTTTTAATTAAAATACAATAACACACATACTTCAATGTACGTTTTATTAGATTTTATTGTAGTGTGTGTGTGTGTTTTATCGTGGTAGTAAAATTTCAAATTCTAATAAAAATTTCTTTTCATTTTTCCAACTTTAATAAGGACTATATGTATGTATGTTTGTATGTATATAAAAGGGCGGGCAACGACAGCAATTATATTTTTATGTTACATTATAAATACTCAATATACATTATAAGGTATGTAAGTATATATATATTTTTTCTTTATTTCTGCGCATTTTCATCTCGCGAAATTTCCTTCTTTTTTATTATTATTTTCTTTTTTCATTACAAATACAATAAATATAAAAATTTTGATATGTACAATACGTCTGCAATACTGTTAAATCTATTAGTTTTCATACAGTTTTTCTTTACTGATAATGCTATATTATGCCAAAATAAAGTATATCTTATAGTTAAACAATAAAATAAAGTTTTATTAGAAAATTCTCATCTTTTGCGTTAATAAAAAATTGAAGTAAATGTAAATTTATATACATACATATGTATATCTATTTCTGTACACATACATACATTATGCGCTTATGTTACAAATATTAAAATAAAATTAAATAAAAAGGGTGAAAACTATAAATTTTACTAAAAGCCTTATAACAGTGGCTACAATATATTACGATGATGAAGAAAAGTTATACTTTTTTTTATCATTTTTTTGTATGCATTATTAAAAAACGTACTTTAAAGAAAATACGAGAATAAATTCCAAATAAAAAATCTTCTTATTTTTTCGTTTAATTTCTAATAACAATCCTTTAAATTACTCACCCTTTATGTTAAAAAAATTTGAATATTATTTCGCCAGACATTCAAATATCGACTTTTATATATGTATTTAACCATATGCAACAAAACCTTTTCATTTTAAATTTATTCAATATACATATAAGTTACAATAACATTTTCATCAGAAATCAGCTGATAATCACAACCCTTTCCCATTTTATAAATTCAGAAAAAGAAGTAAACGAAAAAAAAAATGAAGAAAAAATTAAAGAAATTCTACAACTTGACCCAGAAGTGGCTTTAAAGACTTAAAGAGTACAAATGTATGTATAGTATGTATAAGAAAAGAAAAGAAAATTAACCAAAAAAAAAAAAAAAAAAAAAAAAAAAAAAAAATACGATGACGACGAAAACCATAACAACAACAGTAATCACGAGACAGACGAAACACATTTTCATGAAAGGCGAGAAATTTCAAGCATCATTCCTTTTTCAGCTTTAAATCCTTTTTGAAATGTTCTTGTGTAATACGTACATACATATATAAACATCAGTTATATTTATACATGGCCTTACGTACGAAAAGTTTTTATGTATATACAATGGGTCGGTGGCCTGGTCACATGGTTTAAAAAGGAAATCTTTCAACCTATCCATCTATCAACGACACACAAAGAAGTAGCTATAATTCTTCATGATTTTTTCTTTGGAATTTTTATTTTTGATTTTTTTTTTTTTCGTTTTACTTATTTTTCCGGCTGAAATACCGGTCACTCATACAAATCAACAATTCAAGATGTTCTTTAAGGAATACATATTTATTTTTACATTATATTAAATTTTTGCCTCTCTTTGAGATTTTATTTCTGTCTTTTGTTACTGTATTTTCTCCGTTTTGTATTGTGTATTGTGTTTGTTTTTCTTACATCAATTCAATAATAAGTTTCCCCTCTGGTCAATTTTTGTATATTTAATATATTTTTTCGTTATTGTTTGTAAGCTTTGATTTAGTAAACCAAAATAAAATTACTGGAAGAAAACGGACTATAAAAAATATAGCAATGGTCATCAGTCATTCATTTGCAAAGTTACTGTGATGTAGCATTAAAAGAATTTCAATTCCGTGTGCCAATATTGTACATACATATATACTGTCAATTAAAATTGGTTTAGTTTTAGAATTCCTTTAAAATATCGTTAATTTTTTCTACATATCAAGGGATAAAAATTTAATTTTGATTCTGAATTTAAAAAATAAAAAGTTATTTTCGTGTTTAGATTTTTTTATTAAGGGTATGTAATATAGTTAAACGAAATAATAAAAATACTACGCGATTTAATTAATTTAAGTAATATAGAGAAATCATAATAAAATAATATGTAATTAAAAAATGAAAATTAATTTTAACTTGAATTATTATTTGTCTATTCGCTTCTGTTTGAAAATTTTTTTTCTCGTATCCAGAAAAATCTAATCTTGAAAAGTATTATCCGTGTAATGTAAATATGTACCTATGTATACATATTACCACCCCCTTATGATACAAAGCAAACAAACTTCTGTAAAACTTTTTTCTGAACATATTTTTATGTAGTGTTTTTTATTATGCTCACTGGTGTACATTCATATAAATTCATTTGCTTTTATGTGCTCCCCCTGTCAACATCATCACTATATAATACTATAACATCCCCATGGACCATCTCTTATGAAAATAACGATTTTTGAAAATAAAAAAAGGTTATTGTAAAATAGGATTTCACTTACTAAGTTCAGCCAGCATTATTTTCAAAGTTGTGCCATCTCACCCGCTCCAGATAAATTTTAGAAAATTATTTGCCCATCCACCCACTAATCCACTACACACAGTACACAACGCTAACTAACACTCAACCCATGGCATTCGAAATAATTCATCTATTCAACATTATACATTTCTTTTACTATATGTAGTGTGCTACCCTCATATTATTATCATCATCATCATCATCATCATCGTCGTCGTCGTCGTCATCATCATATTCCTGCAAATATCCTTGCAATAAAAATAGTCACCGAGTTAGAAAGAGATATTAGATGAAGCGAATAATTTTCTTTATAGTCGCACTTTATTATATATTTTTGCAGCAGCACAATACATCCTTGTACTAGGACTCTTTTACAAAGTACAAAGTAAAGTAAAGCAAAGCAAACCTTCTGTTGTCGTTATCGTAGTTCATATAAAATATAAAATAAACGAATAAAAAAAAATACAACAACAACAACAAAAAATTATAAATAAATAAAAGAAATACAAAAAAGAAATTTTATATATTTTTATGTACTCTAATACACACGAAAACATTATAATCACAAGCCACCCTCCGCTTTTTCTAATTTTTTATGTGATTGTATGCGATTTTTTTGTGTTTGAGTTTTTTTAATTTTTTTGTTGAGAGCAAAGTATGAAAGAAAAATTATATTTCAACTTCGTTTCTAACTCCATAACTTCTCATATAGTTAGTTTATGTATGTTTTGTAACAGATTATAATATATTTATATGTATATGAACGTACGTACCCGTCTACACAAATTACATTATATCTAGAGTATATGTACATATGTATATGTATATTTTCTTTTCTTTTTTTTTTGAGCATACATCATCTACATATCTAAATTTTAATACGATCCCGTAATATTATGTTATTTCGTACATGATTTTTTTTCGATTTTGATTATTTTTATATATTACAAAATATATCCTTTTCTATCGCATATACATATGTATGTATATTAGTGTTAGCAGAACATTAGAAAAATTTTTTGCAATTTTAATTGGAATGAGATAACGAGAATTTGAAATGAAAAAAGGTGGCATACACAAGTATGTACGTAATTATGTACATACATATATACATTGAATGTACATACATATGTTCATATACAATATAGTATAGTTAATGGTACGAGTAAAAGTTTGATAGGAAAGCAGGTGGCTCTTTCAAAAATGAAAAGTGTAGTGAAATTTATCTAAAAATGAGTTGGATGTTTATCCTCCGAATTATATGAAAAAAAGGGAAAAAAAGCACATTGAATTAACAACAACTACAAAAGTACACACATTTTCTACATAAATTTTAAGCATAATGGCATCAGTAATATATGTTTGTATGGAAAAAAAAAACAAAAAACACAAATCAAAAACAAAAAAAAAGTTTAAAAATAAAATAAAAATATAAATTAATAAAAAAGGAGAGAAAAACATGTTTTCATTTTTCACGTTCTCTTTTTCTTATATTACTATTTGTTTTCCTGTTTTATTTTATTTATTATTATTATTTTTTTTTTTATATATATTATTATTTTTGTTGGTTTTTTCCCGAATGAGTACATTTTTTTAGGTACCAACAGCAGCAGTAGCAGCAATGCTACAGACATTATAACGTATTCATCTACAATCATTCATTTAATGAAGGGGGAAAGTTGTAATATGTTATATATGTACGTATGTAATATGTATCCCAAGTATCTAACTTATATGAACACCCATATATGTGCATATAGTTGGCACCCATTGTTTTATTTTTCATTTTTTTTTTTAATTTCGAAGGGATGAACGTTTTTGTTTTTTTTTTTCAAAATTTCCATATATCCTTTTTTTCCAGTACGTAATTTTTTTTCATTGTGGGTGGATAAGAATATGATTATAATGATGATGGTAATATGAACATGCACAATACATACTTATGTTATATATAATAAGAGATGAAATAAAATTAAACAAATGTTTTTTTAAATATTTTAATTTGAAATAGGATCTAATCAATAATTATTAGAAAAAAAATTTTATTTCTAAACACCCTTATCTATAAAAGTAGTCCTTATATTTCAAATATTCAGTTTCGTTAGAAAAAAAAATTGTTAGAAAATAAAAAGCATAATAATTTAATTAATTTTAATTCTAAAAAAAATTATTCAAAAATATCAAGTACGTAATTACAATCTAACATAAATTCTATTGTTGCCAAATTTCTATTCATAATCTACAAAAAAAAAAATTAATTTAAATTTTATTTAAAATAAGTATGTTCTATGTTCATCTATATATTTCCTCAAATTATTTTTTCTATATATTTCATTAACAGAATTTTACATCTCAAATTCACATTTATACATTTTCGTTGGCAAACAAATAAAAAATGAAAAATGAAATTTAAAGAAAAAATATAAAAACGTAGATATTTTTCCTCTCTCAAAAAGTATAGTATATACAAGTTAAAAAATTTTCCCCTAATTTTGAATGTCTCTCATTTTTTTTTTTTTTTTTGTTTTTCAAAATATCCTTTTTCTCTTCATAAAAATGTATATAGCCCCCTTTTTTGTATAATTACAAAATATTCGGCTATTGCTTAGTTATTCATGTTATAGTGTATGTAAAAATATGTTTTGATTATATTCCCGCATTTTTTGTTTTTCGTTTGAACGATTTAAACTCTTTTTTTTCCGATGCGGTGTATCCTTGTTTTTTTTTTTTTTTTTTTTTTTTTTAAATTATTCATGGATATGATTATATGTCGCCTTTTTACATTTATGATGACAAACATTTTTTATTTCGATTTTTCTCAACATTCATAAAATGATGTCCTTTATTATTGATTCAATTGAAATTTCCAATTTTTATTTATAGCATGAAAATTTTCAATATAAAAATTAGAAAAATTGGAAAAATTCTTATCTTTGATAAAGTTCGGATTTTTAAGGACATGAAGAGAAAAGAATAGTCTTTAATTTTAACAATCGCAATTATATCAATTCAAAATTACTTAATAATTTATTCATTTTTTCTAAACAAAAAAAAAAAATAACTGTCGTTACTTGTTATTCTATTTTGCAAAATTTTTTTTTTTGTACATGTGTTTAAACTTTTACATACACGTACATACAACAAACAGGAAAAAAAAACTTCAATTGCGAGAATTTTAAATTAAGGGGGTTGAGATTTTTATACTGTATTCGTATAATGTTCTACTCTTTGCGACTACTTTTCAAGCTTGTAAAAAAAAAAATTTTTTTCTTTCATACTAACTGTTTTCTATACATTCGCGTTTTTCATCCAACAACTACTATATGTAAAAAAATCCCCTCTAATACGTATGATGATATGTATTCAACGTGTATATGAATATGTATGTACATTTGATACACATTACGTACATACATATATCTATGTATAAATGTATTAGTTGTAGTCATATCGTCAACGTCGGGCTCCACTCAGTTAACGTTCCTTTTTTTTTTGTATTTCTTTTGTATTTTTATTTTTAATACTACATTTGTGTACGCTTTATACTTTTTTCTACCAGAAACATATTCATATACATAAATTTACTTCTATTATGTATATATTTTTGCTATCCTCATCGTCCTTATTTTATTTCATTTTTCGTAAATTTCGATACGTTTTAGTATTTCGGTGGGTTTTATGTGTATAGTGTTGTATTATATTAATGTGTGTACATTATGTTTTACACAGTGTATATTAATATAAAAATTATATGAGGCAAGAATATAAGGGAAACAAGTTAAAAAAAAATTTTTTTTGCATCTTTTTTTTTTTTTAGTTTTTTTCCTATTTTCATTTTTCATATATGTATGTATGTACAATCTTATTTTGATAAATATGTGTAATACATGTACATATATGTTCGACAATCATACATAAATAAATATTTTAATATACATACATACATACAATAATATTATTTTACATACATTCGTTTTTGTATTCGCATATAGTTCGATCATATAACACAAAATACACATAACATGATAATATTTAGAGCAAAAGATTTCTAACCGCCAGACTAGTCGTATCGCATTTATTTTATTGTGGTGTTATATTTGGTAAAAAAAGGACTATTTTCTAGGATTTAATTTATATAAAAATTTTTTATATATTTTTTCTTCAAAAAAAAAAAAAAAAAATTTTTTTTGTTTTTCTTAGTTACATATTTAAGTAAATTGTTTTATTATTTTTATTGTTAAAGTCTACATTTAAAAAAAAAAACAGTTAAATAAAAAAAAGGACGAAATATTTGTATATTTAGTCTCGTGTAAAATAAGTTGTTATTTTTTTCGAATTAACTGAAACAAAATATAAAAATACTAAAAAGAAAATCAAAAGAGTGTACAAAAGTTCATCCTTAAAAAAGAAATTATAAAATTTAAAAAAAAAACTTTTAAAAATTCAAACTTTAGAATGTGTGTGTGTTGTCATTTTATCTGTATACTTAACAATATTTAATTTAGTATGTGCATGTAACATATGTGGTAATCTGATGTCAAGATCGTTACACAAACACTCTATAAATGATTCTGTGTTTTCGAATAATATTGTGTTACTAATTCACAACAGTAAACAACATAAAGATGTAATGAAATACAATTGAACGGGTACAGGAATTTTTATTTTTATGCTCAAAATTTGCAATAAGTATCAATTAATTATTTAGAAATAAAAAAAAAAGTTAAGATTATTGTAAATTTTCAAAAAAATTCAACATTTTCAAAATATACCTATAGTTAAGATACAATTTTCTTTATTATATTTAATAATTTTATAATTAATATCACAACATTTATCTTAGCTGTTCTTTACAATCCTTGAAAAAACGTAAAAATTTTGAAAAAAAAAAAAAGACAAATCGTTTTTTTCTTTTTGTATTTTATACAATGTAGGTCTTTCAAAGTATTTTGCAATAAAGCTGTCTTAATTGTCGCACCGCAATCGTCTTTACTTTTGTAACAGGTTCCTGGCAATAATTAACACTTCTCAATCTTTTTTGAAAAGATGTAGTGGAGTTTTCCATATTCACATGTATGCATTTTAAATCAATTCTATCACAAATATCACAAAGTACAATAGGCATTGGACTCTGACTTTTTTTATTTTAATTATATTACGAAACATAACTTAAAAAAGCTTGATTTAAAAACAAAAGATACATAATGTAGAATTCAATATAACATCAAAATTATATTTTGGTTTGATACTTGTAATGGAGAAATGTATCAAAGAACACTAATATTTAAATTTTACGTCTAACGAAGATCAATAAATTAATTTTTAAAAAAATTAAAGAAAACAAAATCTCATTCATTCGAAATATTTCATAGTGTACGAAAATTATTTGAAAGTATCAATGTGTACAAAAAAAAAAACAATAAAACTAAAAATGAATAATTCCCAATTGTATAACAGACAGCTGATGTAAATAAGCATATTAAAATTTTAATGTTTATCAAAATACAAATTAAAAATAAATAAAATCCAATAAATACAATAATAAACTTATAATTACAGTAAGTAATTTCATTTAAAATTTTTAATTCATTGAAAGAAAAAATAAGTGGATATTAGATACATACTTATGCGTCTCATTTTCATTTTCAATTTTTTTTTTTTTTTTGTCTGTTCATTAAATTTAAAATTGTTCTGTATTTATATGCAAGTTGCATATGTATACATATTTATGTAGATAGGTTATAATCAAAAAGTTTTACGATTAAAAATGATAGAAGACTTTTAAATTTTGTTCGTATTTTTTTTTTATTATCTTTTTTTTAAATGAATATCTTTTCAATTTATTCAGAAGCTAATACACAGATATGTATAAATACATCAAAGCGATATCACTATGAATGCAAATTTATTTGTATTTTCGTACTTAAATATATGTACATTAATGTATACATACGATGCATATTATAATAATAATCTGTTTTTTTTTTTTTTTTTTTTAAATGCCTCAAGGTCTTAAGTTTTAATTCAATATATTAAAAAATGTACAATATAGACCCACATCGCCGAAAAAATTTTTGACATACACAAAAATAAAAAATAAATAAATTTAGTAACAAAAAATTAAAAAATAAAAATAATAAAAAAAAATAAAAACAACTAAAATAAATAAATACAATAAATTGATATCTACAAAATGTGTGTAGATTGGACATGAATTGTGTCGAGAACATACACACATGCATGCAATATATTTGTTGTATGGTAAATGTCGACAAGTATATTTCAAATGTATGTGTGTAAATTATAAAGAATGATCAATGCGTTTTCTACACTGTTAAAAACAATAAAAAAGATAAAGGTATATTCATGTATTAGTATTTCACTTTAATGTTGAAAAAGAAATTCGCTTTTAAAAATGTTGATTTTTCATATATAAAATGATATATGCCATATGCACTTTATTATGTATATACATACATACATAAATACCCAATATTATAATGTAAAACTTTATTTGTTTGCAAATAGACATTCATTCTTGAACATTATTGTAGTTGTATTAACAAAAAAATTTTTTTTTCCTTTTTGTTTTTTAAATTTAATTTAAATTCTCATTCGTTTTCTTCGTAAAAAACAAATTGACATAAATACTAGAGATATCTAGAGATACACGGTAGTTAAAAACTAAAACTTGAAAAAAATGTTTTTAAACTTTATAGGTATGTACTTACAAAACGAATATGAGAGCAAAGAAATACCTACTATGTAGAATAAAAATGTATTTTATTTGATACTTTTTACATATGTGTATGTACAATTCAAAATAATACTCTGACACGTAAAAAAGTGGTATACCTATTTTTTTTTTTTTTTTTTTAATTTGCAAAATGCACTCAATTATACAATCAAAAATTTTTTTTCGTATAAAAAGACACCGAAATTACTGTTTATAAGTGTGTATTTCCATTTTTTCAACTTTTTATGTATGTATACGTACAATTGTTATTTTCATAATTTTCAAAGTATTAAAACAGAGAGAAAATACGCCGTTTAAATATTACCAACTATATTGAAATTTGGCTTTTGTATACTACTAAAAATTTGAAAATTTGAAATTTTTTTTTAAAAATAAATAATTATTTATCCCCTTCAATTTCTTTCAATTTGTTTTTGTTAATTTCTTCTCAAATTTAAATGACTACGTAAATTTGAAAATAACACAATAGAAAATTTTTAAATTTAAAACTAAAAATTATTCAAGAGAAAACATTGTAAATAACCAAAGCGTAGGTATCTTTCATTATTTTATTATAATTTTCATTATCAGACGGTTATTGACTATAGAATATTATTTTTTGACGAGAATAAATGACTAACGAAAAATATGCATTGCACAAAATTAAACAAACAGTAGGGTTATGATAACAAAACAAAAAAACAAAAATGTATTGAATGAATTTTGTCCAAAAAATTAAAGCATGCTATACAAAGCAAATTCAAAAAAAAAATTGCTTTTTTCCTTTTTTGTCTAGTATGTAATATATGTGATAGAGGTGCATATAATGTACACCATAAAAAATGTAGATGTATATATAAAATTTTTATTTGTGTAAGTTGTACACTAATGAGTTTATTTTATATTATAATATATATTGTGTACCGGATACAAAGCCATCATTGAAAAATAAAAATTTTTATCTACAACTCGTATAATAAAAAATAATGTATACTTTACTAACACAAAAACAAAAAAAAAAACAGAAAAAAAATTACATATAAAAACAAAAAAAAAAGAAATTTGACAACGCACATTAACGAATTTCTATAAGTATACATACATATATGTATAAAAAATGACAATATTAACAACAATAGCAACAAAAATATTCGAAAAATTAAAATAAAGTTACCACCCTCTGATCCTCCCAAATGTTACTTTAATTTAACGTCTCATCCGTATATACATGCATGAGGTGTTCATATATTTCACATGCATGTTGCATGCATAAATGTTTGCGTATTCACACAGCGTATAAATCATATATACACATATATGATGACCTCCTAAATAATGTTTGTTTGTATACAAATATTGCCAAATTATTCATTTTATATACTGTGTATATCACATACTCTCACTATACCTAATTCAAACCATAGTCTCATCTCATATCGCGAAAAAATTTGTTTATCATATTAATACTACGTTTTTTTTTTTTTTTTTTTTTGAAACGTATGGTAAAATTAAGCAATATTTGTTTTTCTTTCTTTTATTTAAGTGCATTTTTAGGTATAAAATTGTAGATACATAGATTTCGATTTATTAATATTTTTGTAAATTTTTTGATAATATTTTCAGTATTTTATTCAAAATGAATTTTATCAAATGGTTTACATTATTTTGTTTTAATATCATGCAGGTACATATTATAAAACAATTATTATTGTTTCGATTGTTTGTTAAGATAAATTTTATTGTATATATTTGAAGTAGTTTAGCAATTCATAGGTATAAGAAATATTCAGAAATAAAAAAATTTAGTTCAACATTTTCGAAGAGTGATTCTATATCTTTTTTCAAAAACACAAAAAAAAACTTCCATTTTTCATTTAGTATTAAACGAAGTTTTTCCTTTTCATACACAAAAATATACACACATGTGTATTTTATACACATATGTGTTAATATACCCATACGTATGTATATAAAATGCATATTTTCTCTCAATTTAAAATTTTGTACTTTGTTTTTTTTTTTGTTAATTTTTTATTATTCAATTCAGTTTAGTCAGACATCTATCATTCGACCTATAATATAATATGTGCCATAAGAAATAATATATGTATGTCTTATATTATGTTTATGTTATTTTATAAGAAGAATAAACATTATAATATAGGTCTGGATGAATTATGTGTATGTGTTTGTTTACATATATATGCACATATGTGTTTACATACATATACATATATTGAACACATAAAATGAATCAAAATAATCGTCTCCTTCTTTTTTTCAAGTATACGTATATACATTTCATATGCATAATACATATGTATGTATGTAGATATTTTCATATAACAAAAGGTACACATATTTTAACATCACAAAACAAAATTAACAGAAAAAAAAAACGCGATTTTAACCATTCATTTCATATACATTTATACAATTACATATACATTAACGATGTCCATTATATATATTTGTGATTATATTATTATATTTTTATGTAAATACATTTTAATTGAAATGTATGTAGTTGTGCGTATACACTTTCTTGCATATACATATATACACATAATTGTATGTATATAATGATATTTTTTTGCAGTCAAGTTTTTAAAAATGAATTTAAAAAAAAAAGAAGAGTAAAAAATGAATTGAAAAAAATTAAATAAATAAAACAAAAAAAAAAAGAGGTGCAAAAAAAATTATACTTTTTTTTTTATTCTGTCGCATGCATTTTTTTAAATTTAATTCAGTTGAGATTTTGGACTCAATCGGGGAAGTTTAGAACATTTCGTATAAAACTGAATAGGATAAGAAAGTCAATCAAAAAACAAAAAAAAAAAAAAGATTTCTTTTAGGAAAGCCTTAAAGCAAAGAAAAACAAAAAAACAAAAATAATATATTTTTTGAAATATTAAAAACGATATATTTGTTTACTATTTAATGAATTTACTATATAAAATTCATTTTATAATGAAATAATTTAAAAACAAACTATACATATATTTTGTGAATATTGTGTAAAACAATCATAAATAGAGAGTACAAGCTGTTCTAATTAAACGTGAATCAATTTTATATACGTATATGCAATTTTTTTATTTTAAAAATTTACAATCTTAATAAAGTGCAAGAAGTTTTACAATATCAAAATGAAAATTTTATTCAATAGTGGGAAAATCTACTAAATTGGAAATTATTTTTTTAAAAAAATTTCCAGAGATTTAAAAGATTTTTTATTTTGTGTGTTTTTTTTTTTTTTTTTTTTTTTTTTTTTTTTTTTTTGAATTGTTAACATAAAATTAAATATGAATTTTAAATAAATTTTATAATGTTCTCATACTTGAGATACAAACATGATACATATGCACATGTGTATATCTATATCGCATTAACAAAAGTTTCCTTTTTTAAATCTTTTACAAAAATATATGAATTTTTTATTTATTCATAAAAAATACACATACCTACATATATTCAGGTACATGTACATTGAAAAAATAATTAAACCTTGATTTCTATATACTTTACACAACATTAAAGCTCTCAATATAACAACTTTTCAAATGAGAACAAAAAAATTAGAAAATATTCAATTTTTTATTTTCATATTCTCCTTTAGAAATCCCTTTTTTTCCATATCTTTTCTTGTCATCATTTATTTAGTATTTTCCCCCCAAATGCAATACAAACGTCTTTATGGTTGTTGTCGTTTTCATTATTCTATATAATTTTTGTGCTTTTTTTTTTTCTTCTTTCTTACAATTCGTTTCTTCATTTCTCTTGAATACAGATATTTATGTGTATAAATTTTTGTTGTTGTTAAAAGATATAACAAAAAAAAAAAATCAACTAGAACAAAACTTATATTTCGTCTGCTTCTAAGCATTCCTCCTTTTTGAACATACGTACATACAGATAGGACATTATTTTTTATCTATAGTTACATAAACGCTAAAATCTAACTAAAAATATTTATCAAATAATATACACATATATTTTATATGTTATGTATAAAGTAGGTGTTTATGTCTGCATATACATATATGTGATACAGTAGATCCTACTTTTATACAGGATCCAATCTATTAACTTACCATCAAATGATAGAATATCAAAATAAAGGGGAGAAGATATAAAAGCAAGAAAAAGAAGAAAAAACAAAACAAATCGAAATAAAATTTTCTAAAAACTATCGTGAAGGCAAAAGGTATAATCTCGCTTAAACTTAATATCTAAAAAAATATCTAAAAGAACAAAAAAAAAAAAACAAAAAATATGTTCAGCCTGAAAGGCAATGATAACATTATAGAAATTCTCTTTTTATAATGCACGTTCTACATATACACACATATATACAAGATATTTTGATATTTTCTGCATAGAAAATAAACCTCATTCTCCTGTTCCAAATTTTACTTTATATGTATACATACATATATATAATGACTCCAACGTCTCCAATTTCATCATCATCAGTATTACATCCTTCTTTTTGTTTTTCTCATCTTTTTTTTTGCTTTTTCTTCATTTACTGTAAAAGAACTTCGTTAGTGTTGAAATCTAAGATGTTGTATATGTATAGATACAGCAACAAACATACAAAAGTATGTTTCAAATAATTGCACTATATACATGTATATATAGAAATCTTTTATGAATAGATGATAATGGTCGACGAACCCCCAAAAAAATTATGTTCTTTATATATTTTGTACAATTTTCGTACAGTTCTTTTTTTATTTTATTGTATTTTATTTGTGTTGCTTATTTATTATTCTGAGAGAGAAACTTTTATTCTAAAAGAAATATCTTAGTATTTGTTTTCTGATATGCATGTACAATAAATATTACATTTTAAACATATATACATATATCTTATACATACATACACGGTTAAATATCATTATATATGTATGTATAATTTTTATTTGTTATATATGAAATATAAAATATGATCAAAAGGGGCAAAAGGAAATCTAAGTATGATATTTATGAACAATTTTATAGATAGACATATTATAATAACTATAAAAATAATATCTGTATATATAGACATGTACACATCCAAATATTACATGCATATAAACGAACATACACACATATGTATGTATGTAATATGTTTTTACGTATAAGGAAAATTCAAGCTGTATAGACATAATATAATAGCCTAGCCATCATCAAATAAACAGTCAGATACAAGTTATATTGTGCTGTATATTTTTAAGCTTGTTGATGGGTTTTCTATGTTTAGAATTATTTTTTCAAGTACACATGCACATACTTATAAATACTACATATATACCATATGTATATGTTGAACATCTTGAAACATAACAGATTGTTAGGCATACATATGCACATACATATGGACATATAAAAAAAAAAAAGGATCAAAAAGATTATAGAATTCTTCTTTTTTAAGGATGACTCCTTTTTATTGTATTATCATTATTTTTATGTTATTTTCAAAGTACATAGATATATACATACATATATGTATGTACCTATATGTGTACAGTAAAAAATACACATGTAATCGTGAATTTTGTAAATTAATAGTTTTAATTAAATTTTTCGAATAATTATTATTTTTATGAAAAAATTAAGTACCTACTTTTAATACATATGAAAGAAATTCATTTCTGATTATTTATTTGATTTGTATTCAATTAATGTTCAAAAACTTTATTCATACTTAATTTTATTTTTTTTTTAGATTATTTTGAATTAGTGCCAAAAAAAGGTGAAAATATTTTTATTTTGTTTTTTAATAAAAATCAACACAAGAACAAGAAAAACACTATTAATCCTTTGTTAAAAAAAATATATATAAACTGAAGTAACTTTTTATGAATTGAAGAGTGTTATTTTTGTTTTTAAATTTTATGTAATGACGTCATTTTAACGATATTATATTTAAAAAAAAAAAGATATATAAAAATAATAAAATGCAAAATAAAATAAAAATGAGAACTTTTAATAAATTTGATATACTACAATTCATTCAAATTAAAAATCTAAAATATTTTCAATATTTTAAATTAAATTTATTTGTGATTTAAACAACATAAAATTATTAATATAAAATTGGAAAAAAATATTCAATAATATCAATTTATTATTGAGAGTGAATTTACAAACAGGTAAATACATACCTATACATATATAATACTTTTGAAGTATAATAAAAGGAAAATGATAATTTAAATCGCATATCAAAAAAGACTTTATAAAAAAAAATAATTTATTACTTGGACAGAGTTATTGTTCGTAATTAGTTCTGTTTTCCACTTTATATCGTTTTTGTTTGTAACTACTATTTTTTTATTTTTTTATTTTTTTTAATGATTCAAAATCAATAAAATGCAATTAACTTAAACAACTAACAACGATCAAGTGTTTAAATTTCTATTTTATCATTGTTAATTTTTTTTTTAAACTTTATTTCATCGAAATTTGTATTAAAAGAGAAAATATCAGAAATTAATTTGTTCTCAATTTTTTGAAATAAATTTCTAATGCAATTTAAGAAAAGAATAAAAAGAAAATTATTGTGATATTTAATGTAACTTATAAGGAAACATACAAACAAACATACCAAAAACTAAATTAGAATTTAAAAAAAAAAAAAAAGAAGGAAAAAAAAATAAAATTAAAAAAAAAGGAAAACTAAGACAAAACATAGAATTTACAAAATATACACAAAAATTTTATAAAAATGAAAATATAAAAATTTATGAAACTATCAAATTGTTTGTTAAATTATAATTTTTAATTTTCAATCATCGTTACAATAAAATTAAAAAGATAAAATAAAGAAATACACATACAGGTACATACATAAGACGATACAAATATAATTTTTGTCCCATATGTACAAAATTAAATTATTATACTTCAAATTTAGAGGAAAATTTACAAATTAATCAATATAAAAAGGTAAGCACAAAAATAACAATTTTTAACTTATGATTAATAAAATTTTACAAACAAATTGTTTTTTTTTTTTTTTAATTTATAAAAAATAAATCAACATTTTTCATTAGAATTTCAACTAAATAATTTTGAACAATAAACTTTCCTTGAAATTTTGTCATAGCTATCTTGAAACCTCTAAGCAATTGTATTTATCATTTTACCGACGGTTAAAAAATTATCAATGAATGAGAAAAAACTTTTCAAATAATTTAATTTTCTTCATAATAAAAACAATAATAAAAATCATAAAATATAAAAAAAGGAGAAAAAAAAGAAAATTTTATTTTTCTGATTTTTCATTTTTTATTGATCATTTTCTTGTACGAATTTTAAATGTTTTTTTTTAATGGTAATGTATTAACCGTTGACATCATATTAAATGCAATTTGAATATAAATTTTTCTATTTTTTAAAATGTATTGGAATTCATAATTACACATGAACATAAATACTATAGCTTTACTTTGAACAAAAAAAAAAAAAAAAAAAAAAATCAAAATTCCAAAACCTGATACAATAAAAAAATCAAAGAAAAATCAACTTGAAAATGAAACAAAATTAGGTATATGCATTTTATAATATTTAATATGAAGATAAATTTTTCGTTAATCTGAAACAGGAAGTCACTTTTTATGTAATAAATATATGTATATATACTAATATTGAGAGACTTAAGTGTTATTAAATGTTTTGTATAGAAAATTTTACATAAGTACATTTTAACAGAAATTTCAAGTTTTCACATCATTTCGTCAAATTTTTATTTTATATTATTAAATTTCCATTTTATGTATACATTTATGTACATATACAAAATAAAAAGTAAATCTGACCTTCATTACAATTTTTTACATTTTTTAGAGAAGTATCTATATAAAAGAATTGTAATTTATATACATAGTTACATATGTTTTTGTTTTAGTATAAACTTATGTGCAATAATAATTTTTAAACAAAATAAAGAAAAAAAAGAAACATTTCCATATGTAACATTTCTACATATAACGTATGTATGTATGTAGAAAAAAAACCACACCTGCAGTATATAATACATGTATGAAATTACGTATATTACACACGTATATAGGTACATATGTATAAATGAATGTGTATTACAAAATCTACACATACATACATAACATACAAATTTTATGAATATTTATAATTTGTACATACATATGTATGTACGTATATATTACATCAAATAATGCGTGGACACACATACATTCGTGCATATACATACATACATATCTGCATAGGAATATGTAGATATGAGGCGTCTTATATATACATAGTATGTAAGCAACTAAACTACATTCTCTTATTAACGCCAACAATATATGACATAATCTGCCCGTTTTAAAATTCATTTAATAATGTTTGTATGTATTCACATATAACACGTCTATACAGATCCCTTTTATATGTCTGTAGATATAAATCCTTTTTTCCTTTATATGCAAACGCATGTGTGTATATCAATCAGTTTAAAATAATTTTCTTATATTATTTTTCATTTTTCCATTTATTTTATATTATAACAATCATTATGATTGTTATTATGTATGCAGTATGCCTACATAGAATGTATCACTCTCATGCACATATTACATGCAATAATGAATCTTTGCCTTGCAAAATTTATTGCCACGTACGCATGAACAAATTACACAATTGAAACAGTTACAAGTTACAATCAACGACACGTAAGATGAAGTGCTTTATACACGTAAAACCAACGTCATCATCACTGCAACAAAAGAAAAAACAAAAAGACGACAAAAGTAAGGAAAAAACCTAAGAAAAATGCAATAATATTTTATGCAATTTTTATTAAAACAGTGCAGTGTAGTGTACATGTAAAGTATATTACTGTGTTATTATTTTTGAAGTAATGTGAATACGAATTCATATGTACGAGTGGAGTATTAAATGATCATACAAGCATGCAACCATATAACTTCCAAGTCTATCAATTATCAACAAAACAAAATAAGAAAAAGGAGAACAATTTTCTATCCATACTATTTTTAGTAGGAGCTCATTTACTAGTATGTATGTATGTATGTATGTAGATATATGTATGTACATACTATTACATATTTGTATATTCGACCGACTGACATTCAGGAGTTTCCCTTTCTATTCGCCCTTGACTTCAAACAAGAAAATTTTTCAATGTACATACGTGCACATATTATCATGTACATACATATTATGTATGTATGTACGAAAACGTAGTGAATACTGAATATTATTATATCACCAGATCCCCACACCACCCTCATATTCATTACATTATATTTACATACTTATATGATATATGTAAGTACATAACACATATGTACATATGTATGCATGTAATTTTGAATTGTAATTATATACTTGTAATGTGAACATACATTAATACAGGCATGTCAGATACATACATACATATGTGAAACATTTATTAACTCAATTTAATCTTGATCGCATATAATATAGGCATTCGTTCTGTTTTGTTCTTTGGTTTTATTCAATGATAAATACATATACATATATAGATTATAAAATATTATGTACATGTAGAAACACATTACTTACATACTTACTTATATCTGCATATGTGAAAAAAGAATATATGTACCTATATAAAAAACTCAATTAATGTGTAAAAACCATATAAACAATGTTAAAATCAACAACATATGAACATATATATAGAGACAAAATTTTGTCTTTGCTTTATGAAACGGTATAATTTATATAATTCGTATAAGTAGCAGATAAAATTTATGTACTAACGTATACTATGCATGATAGTATCTATATGTATTTATATACATATATTCTTGTATACGAATGTATGTCATCAATTTGGCTAATGGCCACACAATAATAAAAGTCATTTTCATTCTAATATAATCAAAGCCAAGGTCAAATAATGCATGGGAAAATTTCAACTACGGATGGTTGCATTACCAATTTCAGCTTTTCCTGTATGTATTGTTATGAGTCAAATAACTTAAAACTCGTCTAGCGTCTTCTATTTGGTATATTCTATACCAAATCTACACTGTCTAGAATTATATGTTATGATGTAGATGTACGTTTGTACCAGACAAAGCTATATAAATTCATATATACACATTTTATATAGTTTTCTGATCACTTTGTTTAAAAAAAAAAAAAAAACATGTTAAGTTGATATTTTATAATGTGTGATCATCGTCTAAATTTGAATTCAAATTCAGCATTATAAATTTCATCCATACTACCCGCACATATGATCATGAGGATCTTATAAAAACTTAAAAGCTATTTCTAGTAACTAGACACGTCTATCACGTATAAAATTGCACATGAACTTGTGAAAACTAGATTTTTGTAAAAATGTGTGTATGAGATAGTGTGATTCTATCTCAGGTATTTTGTGCATACACCTATGTATGTACATATATAGAAACCGGTTAAAACTTTTTCACACAAATCCAATCTCAGGTGTATTTTATTACAGTAATTGAAAAGGAGTTTTTTTTTTTTCTACTTATTCCCTATGTACATGTATGTATGTACATATATGTAGGTACGTGATTGTGATTTGGATACCTATTGATCACAGCATTGTACAAAAAGTCTAGACAGACTGTATTCATGTAAGATGTTAGCTAATGTATATGAAAATCTATCTAGTAAACAGGTATTTAAAATCATGAATTTATTTTACTGAACTTCCTCTAGCCTTGAAAAGGAATGTAGGTTTCTGTGTCTTTCTTCTGTTGTTTTCTTTATAGTATTACACCACAGTTGTACATACGTATACATACATATTTGAAAGCAAAGGTAAATTTTGTTTTTATGCATAATATGATCATCCTATTTGCTCAATCTTATAATTATATTAATGTAATGAAAACTTGTGATCTATATACACTTTATATATATACATATGTACATATAGGTAATAAATATAAAAATTTATTATGTATAGGTACATATTATATGTACAAGTGGTATCTTTATACATAACATAAAATATGGCATAAAACACAATAACTTACTAAAATTATAAATATGTATGTACCTATGTTTATTGTATATTTATATAATCTTTTAAATAAGCTTCCTTTTCATATTGAGAAATTGTATAAAAATGGTTCCTATAAAAAATAAAAAGCTGATTTAAATTTTATGTCTCGTCTCTATTAACAGAAAATGCAGAAATAAATTTACTACCATGCCAAAGCTTAAGCTCCTGATCTACAATGTACGAAATCGTATCGTACTTCTCTAAAAATCTAAAATAAAATTTCAAAGGCAACAATAAAAAATTATATAAAAAATAATTTTATACAGATTTGTGTTTCTTTATAATAATTTCTAATCTGTCCTTGAGCATGTTAATAACCTATCATTAAATGAAAAATATATATACGACAAATCATATTATAAATGTGTACATTTAAATATTTTTATGAGTGTAGGTACATACATGCACATATTTCTGTTTAAACATATAGTATATGTTTAAATAAATAGTATAAGTATATATTTGTCTTTTCTGTTATTTATAAAAAAAAAAAAAAGGAAAATAATGCATATACTAATCACCCACTACGTGATAACTCAATTGTTATGATATTTGAACACAAATTTAACTAAAACTTGAGTAATATTACTATATGTGCATATACTTTTACTTTACATAATATAAATACAAAAAAATGTGATACATACATATGTAAATTTTTATGCACGTACACACCTAGAACTTGAAAGTCTTGAAACTATTCAATTAAAAAGAATTAAATAAACAAATAATAATAAATATAAAAAATGATATCTCTGTAATATTGCATTTTTCTGTTCATCAACATTTTTTATTTTGTTTTTAATCACATTTTGCAAGAATAATCATCGATAAAAAAGTGTTTTTTTTTTTTCCTTACTACTAATGAATTATTTGTTTATTAGATTATTTATGTTTATACCTACTTTTTATCCTCAATAATATGTTTATTACGTTTTAATATTTTCATATTTTTATATTTAATTATTATAATCACAACTCATCCAATAGATATACGTATGTAGGTATATAGCGATATTGTATACACATACACACTTATAAAAACACGTATGTATGTGCTGCATATTTTTTTCCAATTATAAATACACCTTTACCAAGGTCAAAAATGCAAAAAAAAAAAAAAAAAAACATTCTAAAGCTAAATACTAAAAGCATTATTGCAAAAATCTAAAAAACAAGATTATGGTAAAATAAATAACAAACAAAACAATCAATAGAAGTATTATTCAAACAATTTTGTCATAGTGGTAGTAATGATTTAAAAAAAAAAAAAAAAAATTATTTATAAATTTTTATTAATTGTTTTATTATTTATATCTACTTCAATTATTGTACATACATTCACAGACTAAATAACAATAAACAGTATATACATATATGTTCATACATACCATAAAATAAACGTAAATACATATGAGTACACATTTTATACGAAAGTGAAATTTTATTTTCTTTTTCAACGAAATGCATTTAATTTTAAATGGAACATAATATATTTACACATATGGTTTATTTTACATACACAATTTTACTTAAATGAAACATATACATGTATGAATAAATATATTAGTTATAGGTACATATGGACATATACACATATGTATATGTGCATATGTACATGTATGCAAAATAAACATTTTACTGTATAATTATAGGTACTATAAGTTTTTATTCTACTGTACTTAAATACTTTATCTATCTAACATTTAATTCGATTTATTTAATCACCCACGTCTGAATCTAAAAATAGAAATAAATGAATATGTTATATGGATACAAAAAAAAAAAAAATACATTTTTTTATCATGTTCATTTTATATACATCATTTTGTGCAGATAAAAAAAAATTCAAGTTGCTTCTAACCATTATGTTAGTACAATAAATAAATAAATAAAAAATATCCTCAAAACTTAATTTTAATCACAAAGTGAAAAAAATGTTTAAAATAGGTATGTGTATTTGCACATATGTAGATTGCGTATATATATACACATGTAGATACTCACGTTATATACAAATATTATTTTTATTTTGTTCATACAAATACATGAATGTTTGTTTGTATGTGTATTAGAAATTTAATATTGCGTCGTTAAAAATTTTCTAAAAAAAAACAAAAATTTATTTTTTTGGAAAAACTTTTTTATCTTCCAAAAATTTCTTAGTCATATGAAAGCTTTGCACATTTGTTGTTTTTTTTTGTTTATGAAATTAATGAAACAGAATAAACAGATTAAAAAAAATACTTACACATGTATGCATGTGAAAATATCTTTATATATCGCAATATTTAATATTGTCAATATGAAATGTGCAAAAAATTAAAAATAAAAAATAAAAATAAATATGTTAACACAGAAATAATGTCATATTATTTATAAAAATTGCAGTACAAAAATATATAATAACAATAAATACAAAGTAATAAAGTTGTTTTTCAAATGTTAAATTTTTTAGAACAAAATTAACCGCCTCTGTTTTCCTTACTGTATCTTATATACAGTATGTATTTATAACGCATAGTTTTTAAAATATAAAATGATCATCATGCATACAAAATATGCATGCATAGATACCCATATAACCGTTAAATATACAAATTTATTTATTATTATAGAAAAGTCTAGTGGGTAGTGGGAAAAAATAAACGATCTTGAACTTGTCTATCGTCATAACAAAAATTTATATAAAATGTATTTACGAACACATATGTATATTGGTATAATCTACATTAATATAATAAATATATTATTATAGCTTGTTATATGTACACTCTAAGCTTCATTTTTTTTATATTTATTTTAGCATTTTATTTCATTTTCAATTCAAAGTCAAACCAGTCATATTATACCTATGTGTAATGTATCTATACATTTATATATGTACATACGTCCATACATACACAAATATAAGCAAATATAGAATATTTTCGTGATAATAAAAAATTACAAAAATAATATTAAAAAAAAAAATAAATAAATAAATAAATTGCACAGATACAATATTAAACAAACTATATGTATACATATGTACATATACATGCATATTAAATTTCTAACAGACAGAAGTACATAATGTACATATATGTATGTGTATAAATTAAATATCAAAAGCTCAACTTAGTTTAGAGCTATAAAATTTAATAAACAATTTATTTTGTTTGCATTTTATGTGCATATAATCATATATATACATTTGTACTTTTTTACATATTTATGCACATAGATTCATGTATGTACATATGTGAAATTATGATAATTTCAAATTGATAAGCAACATTGGTAATAATATAATAAAACGATATGTACGTACATAACATAACATATGTATGTATGTATGTGTAATGTAAAATAAACAAAAATTAATCTAATATTTTAATGATTATAAACATTTCAAAACTTCAGATTTCGCAAATTTTTTTTGTACACACATACAGATATGCACATAATTATTAGGTAATATAATTTATAAGTACAAACGAATGATAATTTTTTTTTTTTTTTTTTTTGAAATTTATAAAACTCTAATAAAGAATAAACTATAGCTAAGTTGAAGCATAATTTCATGATTATACAAAATTATTGATAAGAATGGAATTTGATATACACAAGCACATGTATGTGTGTGCATGTATATAAGTACTTCATATTATGGATTCAAATTTAAAATTAAAATAAAAAATGTGTCTTTTATTTATTCAATGCCGACATAATGTTTTATTGTTTTTCGCTTTTATTATAATTTTTTCTAATGTCACTATGCGGTATGCATTTTCATTTAGGTACTTATGGTAAATAAAATATATTGACAAAACCATATAGAAACAAAAATTTTTGAACAAATTGATTTTTGGAATGGTAATGAATATCTTATATATATCTTATTGATAAATTGAGAAAATTTTTAACGTACATATTTATACAGGGTGTCTAGGAGTATTTCTAAAATTCAAAGAAAAATAAAAGTTCACCTCTTTTGAGATATAAGGAATTGAAAACTTTTGGACACATGCAGTACATGACGTTATATAGTTGGTTTTTTAAAGCGCCACATTTTTTATAGATACAATTTAGATGGAAAATTGATTTTAGAAAATGAATTTTCACTATTGAACCCATTTTTCAACCTTTACGGTAAGACACCTTGTATGCTAGAATTTTGTCTTTTATTTATAAATCTCATTTTCAATTTACTACAAAAATACAAAAATTACCTACCTCAAATACTTTTGCAGTATCATATTGATGTGTATACGTGCTAATGTCATTTATAGAATTGAAAATCAAATTATTCATACATATACATATTAATCTACTTGTATGTATGTTTGTATACCTATATGCTTTTATGAATATTCGTTATTTTTTTATGTTTTGTTCATTTCAAGGTCAGATTTATAAATAATTTTATTCACCTTTTTTATTTAGATTTGCCATTACGAAGATTTAAAAAAAAAAACCAAAGAAAATCTCTAAAAATTATTACCTTGAATTGCATAACCATAAAAAATTATTATAAATTTTAAACAAAAGCAGGTAGATATAAAATTTATTAATTTTACAATTAGAAATTGAACTCATACATATATGCAAGTAAATATGTACATATGTATAGATATGTGTACATATTCAGTTTTGCAAAAAAAAAAAAAAAAAAAAAAAAGATACATTTTTAGTTTTTGAAAAAAAAAATTGAAAAAAGTTATCTTTTGTTTGAACATTGATTTTTCTCAAAATCACAATATTTCTTACTGTTATTTTGTTTGTATTCATACGTAGGTACCTATTATATAGGTACAAACGAGTTCACGATGCAGTTTCTAGCCAGTTTAGATTTTATTAAATTTCAAGTAGAAGTGCATTTTCCTTTTTCTTGAAAGAAAGAGAAATTGTTTTTTAATGTTATAGAAAATTTTGAAAATTTCTTTAAAATTTATTGGTAGACTTACGTATGATTCAGATATATGCAAAAGTTTATGTGAGTATGAGGCGATCATTATACATACAAATTTTTTATGCAGGAAAAGCTTTACACACACATATGTACATACAAAATCATAAAATATACATATGTAGTAGGTACCTATTTATGACAAAATAATACTCGAACTAATTACCGTGTATTTCACTTTCAATAAGATATAAAAATAAATCTTGTCTATCATGTGTTCTATAAATAGCTAAATAAACTGTAAAAACAGTTTAAATTTAATAAGCATTTTTTCTGTGTTTGTTTATATTCAGCTGTATAGATCGCAAAGTGATCCACATACATATGTATGTATATACTCTGCGTATTTGAGTGTATGCGTACATACATAACATATTAATGTATCATAATGCAAATTAAATCTTAAAAAGTTTTTTTTTTCATTTCATAAAATGATCGAAATTTGCCGGTTCTTTATACTTATTACTGTCTACATACATGTTTTCATCCCCATGTATTGCATATTATACGTAATAATAAATATTATTGTGCACTTACGTACATACATAACCACGTACATTTAATGTAGCTGAATAATATGTAATGTGTATATGTAATCGCAACCATATAAAAACGCAAATCATAACCTTCATCACATTCCAACGAAAATGAAAGTCTTATTCTGTTGTTTTCTGTATTTTTTTTTTTTTTTAATATTTTTTATTATCAATATATTATCATATCACTTTATTGTCACTGTCGTCATCAATACATTGAATGAGTGTATTTGACACAACCACCTTCATTCAATGTAATTTTTCTTTTTTCACTTACTTACATTTGCCATGCATTTCATCAAATTTTCACAACCCACTTACTGTCGCCGTCATCAACACAATCACGTTATAGTACACATATCAATATTAATACATATTTATGTTATGATATATGTGTGTAATAATTATATGAAACCTAGAACTAGAAAATAAAACAAACATGCCTTATCACAATATTAAACAAAGGCACAAAGCTGGAAAACTTTTTAGTTTTATAAGTAGGTACATACTATATACCTACATAAATGTAAAAAAGCCTATATGTATAAAAATAAACGAACTCATACGTGAATGAATGTGGGAAATTTCAAGCTATCATCCTAACAAATTGAATAAGACTATTCAGATGAGTGTTACCACCTAACGGTTTTGTGTATAACAAAGGTAAAAAACTTCCATATAGCATGAACATACATACATATGTACATACCAATTAATAATGAAAATTTTATAAATCAAAATTGAAACACAGCAAGTATACCTGTTACTTACATATGAATGATGTATGAATATATGCACATATGACATATGTATACTATATTCTGTATGTATTTTCCAAAAGGAATTTTTACAAATAAATTTCTCTTCTCTTATAAATCCATATATGTACATATGTATGTGCATTGTACAGGTAATTGTAGATAGGTGCGTATGTAAATAAAATTCGTTTTTAACTTGTCCATTTTTGTAATCCGTCAAATAGGATATCCTCTACTATTTCAACGAGTATATATACATATATGTGTGTACATACAAATTTATATCATGTGTGTCATCATAGTGAATTTAAGCTGGAAAAGTGGAAAAGTCTCTTCATTAAAAAGAAAATTGAAAAGTGTAGAGAAAAGAGAAAATGTTTATAGGAAATTACAATCACTTTATATTAGTGTGTATTAGTACGATATAGCCACAATAAGCCATAATGCACATTACACTACTTATAAAACGTACATACATATGTAGTTCTATAAAACTCATTGCAATTCTTAAAAAACTAAAATTCAATAGTAGTGGGTGTGGTAATATTTGTACTATGAGTATGTATGTATACTATAATACTATGAAATGGTCATGCATACGTATTTATTTATATAAAATGTACATACATGTATAATGTGTAATGTAAATATATGCACATGATTGTGCAATGAGGAAAATTTCTGATTCTGGCTTTCATATACATAGGTACATACAGAGCTAGTACAAACATACATATGTATACTTGTATACAATACTTACATTATTCTCTATTATTTCATGTGCATTGAATGCAATTCATATAGTATTTTTTTTATACATACTACAAAGCGCCGGCTAGAAAATTTAGTTTTGTAGAGTAAAGATGAGAAAATAGAATAATCACGTGTGTAGAATAGAATGCACATGAATGTACTTTTATTGCACATATGTACATATTTATATAAAACTTTTCACAAACATATGTTCAATTTGTAGAAAGTCTAGTGATATGTATAGGCTACGTACATATATACATATGTACATTTATGGAGTACTATATGTAGTATATAGATATGTGTAAATATACGTATGTACTTGCATGTAGATGCACATAGGGGTATGTGTGTACAAGTTCTGGCTCTGGCACTATAATACAGTATCGTTCATATATTAAAAACTATAAATAAGATTATAGAGGTTTTAGAATATGCAGTGAACATGCATTATGCAATGTATAGGTATAGTATATAGTGAAAACTATATATTTGTCTAAAATATGTACATATCCATGTATATATCTACATATTATTGTCACATGTGAACATAAAAAAGGTGTATCTACTATTTTATGTGCGTACATACATATAATAGTGTGTGCATTTTACCGTTTGTTATTAGGTATACATAATACATACTTATGTATGTGCATGTGAACCGTAATATAAGCAAATAACAGACGATAGTGAAAGTTTTGTTTAAAAGAGCAAATTCAACAAGTAGTAGCACATTGTATAAACATTTGTATATATAAAATGGTATGCATAGATGTATACATAATAAAATCACACAATGTATTCATGCCCATATGTATAATAAATATGTATCTACATTCATATACATATGTATATCTTATACCTACATATTTGTGCTTTTTATGCAAATTTGAGAATGTTATACACATACTCACATGTGACATTTTCATAACAAAAATAAAATAATGAATAGAATAAAATAAAATAGATATATATATGTATGTATATACAAGTAATAGAAAATATAATGCATATTAATGTAAAATAGCATAATACTTTTTTTTTCTATGAATAACCTTAACCTTAACACATTAATGATTATATTTCAAACTTCCGGTCATTTGTTCATTCAACATAGAATTTAATTACAATATGAACACTTTGTAAATGAATATCATACTTGTATGTACAATGAGGTAAAAAATTATTATTAATGGTATAATCAGGGTCATTCTGGTTGTACTTAGCAGATTTCTCTAATCTGACATTCTTCTAACTATCACATAAAATTTTAAACAGTCCATAAATTTTGTATAAAAGTTAGCAGAAAGTCAAATTAACGAAATTTGCTAACCTCAACCAGAATAACACTGAATATATGTATGTATCAAATATCGTTACACATGTATTATGTTTATCTTTTTACGTTAATTTCACTTACATACATACATATGTACATATGTATGAATTATGTTATTATTAGGTACGTATAAAATTTTTAAATGGTTTTATTCCGTATTTGTATGTATACATGTGCATCAACTACATATGTACAATATATTTATACAATTTATAATTACATATATGTATGTACTATGTGTATAACGCTATTATCTAAACTATTTGTGCCAATATGATTAATCAATTTTAAAAATTATTTAAAAAAATAGCAATGTCCAATAAATAAAACTTTATTCAATTATATTTTGATATTGTTAATTGATTAGTTTTCAATTGTTAAAAACTTTTACTATTAACAATTACTATATATTCATGTACAGTATGTTGAAAAAAAGTATTAAAAAAAAAAGAAAATAAAATCGTTTCATCAAGAAATAATTATGTACACAAGTACATATGTACATATGTAAGCTCTTATCAGGTTAATAAAAAGTCAACATACTTGCTTTTATTCATGTACATTATGTAGTATATATATACTATATAGTGTATGTATTATGTACAAATGTATATTATTGTCCATGTAGTATAAATTATCATACAAAAAAATTATTATAAGCTTTAAACATTAAATATAAAACAGTTTTTTAAAATCAAAAGAAAGAGAAAGCAAAAAATTAAAATAAATAAATAAAACAAAACAAAAATTTTGTGTTAAATTTATGATGTATATGTATGATATTTGAGGTTCATTTACATTTGAAATTTTTAGAAGTTCATTTACTTTTGCTTTTCAATTTTAATAGAATGCTATTTTTAGATACTTATGAAATTCAAAGACAAATCGTTAGAAAACTTAGCCAATGAATTTCCTAATATGTATGTATGTATGTATGATGCTATGATTTGTTTTTGCTCTAAATTAATTATTTTATTTCTTCTAAACTTTCTTTATAGTCAATATACAAATTTATACAGTATTTATTATTCGTTAATTCCAAATATGTACTTATATACATATATAATAATTCATATTTTAGTACACATTTTCAAACGTTCAAATTCTAAAAGAAACCCTAATGTTTATTACATAATAACCATTTTTTCTTTGTTTTCCTTTCCAAGACAAAAAATTAAAATTTTGAATGTTGTTATGTTTGTGACATACACGTGAAATTTCTTATGTAAAACATTTTGAAGAAAAAACCCAACTTCTTGGAAAAATTTCGAATTTATCTTAATTTTTATTTGCAAATATTACACCATACACACATATTTACATGTATAATTATATCTGTAAATACGGATATATGTATAGCGAAAAAGATTTTTGTCTAGTAGGTATCCACAAAAAAAAAACAGAAGAAAAATCATGAAAGAAGGAGAAAAAATATATTTGAGACGTCTTTATTTTCTTATAGATTTTATTTTTATGTAGTCATAGATTCAAATAAAAAATTTCTTAAACTTGACCTATCCCTTGTTCATGACATACGAAAACCTGTTACACAACATTTTACATATATTTCATATACATATGCTTGTAATGTATAAATTTACATAATATATTACATAACCACATCATGTAAGATAAAATGGCTAGAAAAAAGCTTAATGTGTCTATTACGGTTTTTTTTTTCTATTTTTACAACAAATTCATGTAATAAAAACGAATATAATACATATATGTATACACAACACATACATGTACTATGGGTAGTCAAACATATAAGAAGAGAAAATTTTCCTTTTCTTTAACAAAATGTAAATCATAAGAAAGGACACATTTACAATTTTTCCTTTTTTTTTGTTTTCTTTCGGGTTAAAAAGGACATTGACATATTTACAAAGGTATTTACAAGGGTAATACATATTGTACATCGTAATGGATATAACAAAAGTAAGACAGTATTTTTATTTATGTATATATTTATGTGGTACATTCGTATATGTGTATGTATACACATTACAAAACATGTACATAGGGCTGTGATCGTACATGTATGTATATAAATTTATAAATGAAAAGGACAACGTTTAAAATTATTCTTGAGTAAAAAATTGATGTTTTATAAATATATTCGTAATACTTTGTTTTAGAAAAACATCTCATATTCAATGATATTGTGACGTTACATTTTGACTGCGATTGCATTGAATTTTTTTGGTAATTAAATTAAAATTATTTTTTCACGCATGTATATTATATAATCGGTTATTAATTAACTTACCATGTTTAAATAATAATTCATTTCTATGGAATTAATATGAAATTTTTATTTTTTCGATTAATTTCGTCTTTTGTTGTAAAATTATTTTTTAAATAATTAAATTTAATTTTCTTTTCTAATTTTTACAATCATTTTCATTTCAAACAGAAGATATCAAGAGAAGAAATTTAAATATGTATAAAACAAAAAATTATCAAAAAATGTTTTCAATTAGAAAATATATATAAATAAGCGTATACATAATATAAAAATAAAATAAAAAATGAATAAATAAATTAAATCAAATAAGAAATACACGCATGAATCAGTGTACTCATGGGTGTATAAATATAAAAAAAAACTGCATTGAGTATCGCATTCGGTTAGTAACGAATTCCATGTTTTTACTAAAATAATTAAATTTTAATTTTTTTTTACAAATTTTTTTTTTCTAATATTTTACTCCCTCATCATAAATTTGTTTAGCAAAATATGGAAAAAGAAAAAAAAAGAAAATCACTTATGACTCTTATATAAAACGTATGATGTATACGTACGTATGTTTTATTTTCTCATTTTTTTATTATATTTTACTAATCATATTATCACTTATTACTGGTATATAATTTGTTTGATAGTGGTGCAATAGTAAAAATCCCCAAAAACAGTAAAAATAAAATATATTTTTAAATTGTTGATAAGAACAGATACTTTTTTCGTTATCTACAAAATTTTTAATAATCATAGAAATATAAAATTAAAATTTTGATAGTGTTTTTAATGCATTGTATTTTTCATAAAATGTATTTTAATAAATACTTTTTGTAGTGTTGAAAAACAAAACATATTTTTTAACAATCGAAAATTTTAATAATAACACTACGTAAATAATAATTATTGAAAATTTCAGAATAAGAGAGAAATTTAAAAACAAAAGTTTAGCACATGTTGTAGCTCCTATGAACGGTTGATATACATACATACAACATTTCCTAGACATTTTTGGGTCAATGTTTTATTCATTATATAGTGATAATAACACTTAAAAGTAATAATGTTCAGAATTTAATGACCTAAAAAAAAAAATTATCCAAATATTTTCCGTACATTAAAATAATGAAAGAGAAAAAAAAATTTGAGTAAAATTTTAAGCATAAATTATTTTAGTTTATTTCGTGTTCTAATTCATAATTACAGTTTTTTATAATTAATTATCATTAGAAATTGTACAGAAAACTTTTTCTGGTACTCCCACGTTTTTAAATAATAATAATAATACACAGTAATTCAAATCAATGAATTTATGTAAGTAATGAAAATTTTCTTGTTGTCTAGCAAATTTTATATATTTCGCTACTTGACTTATTAGCTTTATTTGTTCTATGCTATTTATTTTCGTGCGATTATTTTAGTTTATTTAGAACATATATTATTTGTATGTATCGTAATGTCTCACATACAATTTATACATTTTTTAATCGTTATTTCGATTTTTTAAATTTATTTCAAAAATAAAAATTAGAAAAAACTGATGCTTGTTATACATTAGATTTTACAATATTATGAATTTTATTTATTTGTATACATTTCATCTTTCTATATAATGTATGTATTATCGAAAAATGAAAAAATTTACATACATATATACACATTTAACTGACTAACACATGTTCAGTTTAGAATTTTGCAAATTTTAATTTTTTATAAATTTTGCACATATGTAAGTATGTATAAATATGTGTACAAATATATTATTGTATTGTGTGTCATGAAAGAACCAAACTAAAAACAAAGAAATAAAAGTAATCTGTATATAATTTTTATTTGTTATTTAATTTGATTTTAATGCAAACATAAATAATATTGTATACATACATGATACGTACGTACACTTTATTTGAGCAAATATTTTTTAATGTTTTACCATATTTCACACATGTAAACATAGTATAATTTTGTGCCATAGACACATATCGTAATTTCTAATATCTAAGATGTACACACATATATGTATACTTTGTTCATAATTCATAAGCTCGCATTAATAAAAACAAGATATTATTATTTTTATATATATTGTACACATATTCATTTGCCACAACAATGGTAAAAATAATAATTATATAAGAGTTAATTATTTAATTTAATTTTTGTATGGTCACATTTTATTTTGTGAATTAAAGAAAACGATTTATAAGTACAATTAAATACATAATAAAGAAATTACTGACTGACAGATTTTTTTTGCTGTAGTGATCATCTGAATTTGGTATAAATACGAATATATGCTATGCGCTTTAAACACGTATATCATTTTATGACGATTATCATTATTATATCTTTTTTCGGTTTTTTCTTTTTTTTTTTTGAGTTTCTTATTTCCTCAACTATTTTTCCGCATAGCCAAATACTATATATCTAACCTAATATACAATATATGAAGTCATGTATGTATTTGTTTATTTAGAAACAAAATATATATTGTTATTGTATTTTTTTTTTTCTTACTCATTTCTATGTACATAACAAGATCATTACACTCTTTTTACCCACTATATTCGTCTATATAATTTTAATTTATTATTTTTCTTTATACATAGACATATTTTATTTCTTGAAATTAGACTTAGATTTTATATAGAGCCAAAAAAGTTTTTTTTTCTCATTTTACTTTAATTTTGAGATTAAATTTATTTTTCCAAAAAAACGGCGGAAAAAAAAATAGATTAATAATTTTTTTTTTGCTCGATTTTCGTTTTTTTCTTTTTTTGCTTTGCTATAACTTTCTCGCTTTCTTCTCTTTTATCTATGTGCACACATTATACATATCTAATATATGTATTATGTATCTATTTGCTGTATTACCATTTGCCGGTATTATTTACTATCATACATGTATGTATATGACATGATATATGTATGTATATGTTAGCTAGACTAATTGCTCAAGTGTTAAACAAAAAATTAAATATGTTCTCAATTTCTTAAAAAAAAAAAAACAACAACAGCAATAATAACAAAATTTGCGAAAAAAAAAACTTTAAACAATTTTTTTTTCGACAGTTCTATGCGTTTTTTCTATTCGAATGTACACGCGATATTCAATCTAAATCTTCTATCATAAAAAAAAATAAATATTAGTTGTGTACTGATACTAATATATAATTTTTCTTGGTTTTCGAATTTCTTTTCTTTTTCGTTTTTTTCTTAAGATTGTGATGTGATTATAAATGATTAATTTTAAAGTTCCTATAAAATAAGTTAATAATATTATATTTTTTATTTTTTATTATTTTTTTTATTTAATTATAATTGAATATATAATTATTAAATATATTTTCAATAATTTAGTGTTTTTGTGATTTATTTTTATTTTAATGTTCATTTTATGTTTTAAAGTTATTCAGTCATATTTTTAAGTATCTGTACAAAAAAATAATAATAATAAAAATATCGTATTAATTTTTCTATAAAATTAATCAATATTTTTAAAATTTTTTAAACAAAATATGCGTATAATTTCAATGTAAATAAATATTGAAATTAAATTTCAATTGAAAATAATGTAAGTAAATCAAAAAATAATTCCAGTATAAAAATTGTTGAATATTGAAAACATACATATGTACATATGTGTGTAAGTACATATACATTTGTATATGTATGTACATACATTTCATATATATCATTAAATTACTGCAAAATTTATAAATTGCAATTAGATATTTTGTCTATTTTATAAAAAATTATTATTACCATTAATTTATTTTTTTCTCTATTTTGCCGTCGGCAATTTGCTTTACATACATACATATGTATGTACGTTATATCAATCATCTTAATGTATCATGGTTTGCATTTCATTTATCACAATGTACATATCTACAATATGATATCTTATTTTTATTTGTATAGAACATAGTTAATTTATTTTAAATTCTGGTAATCATTTATATTTATACTTGTATGTGGGCGTAAACGTAAATGTACTTGATTCAACCTTGATGTTTTCTTTTCACCTTTTTTGAAGATTCTTTTTTTTAAGTAAAGTAATTCTGAAGTTAAAATACATTTAGCTTAATTAATTCAATGAAGAAATATATTTTATAATAAAATATTATTAGTTTATTAGAAATTAATATTTTTGATTATTTTTGATTCTTAAAAAATTGTCAATGTTAAAATTTATAAATTTTATACTAATCAAAATCTGATAGAAACCAAAATAACATAACAGTTGTAACCCTTAGACATATAATATATTATCATATGTATTGATTGTTCAAAAATATCAACAAAAAAAAAAAATTAAAATTTGCAATTTGATGTTTCATATTTTTATGGTATTAAATGCAAATATGTATCTTCATTTATGATATATAAAAAAAAAAAAATTTGTTCGAGGCTTATAATTGCTATTAAAGCAGGATTTAATATAAAACCTTTAAAAAAAATATTTGATATGTGAACGCACAACAGGTGTAATATAATAAATCTGACTGCATATTTAGTATAAATTTGAAGAAAAACAAAAATTGTTTTTTTTTTTAAGTTTCATATATTTTAGAAACTTGAACCTTGATTAATTTTTCCAGGTTTTTTGAATTTATAATTTTTTTTTTAAATATTTTTTACATTTTATATGAAAAAACAATCTTTTTGCAAACTACTAGTAAAAATTTGAAACTCGTATTTGAAATTGAATTTGAAAAAAACAATTTTTTTTTTTTTTTTTTTGATTTTCTTTTTTCATTTTTGTCATATTAAAAATTTTGTTTTTTTGTTTTTCAAATACCAGTGAATTATTATTAGTAGTACAACATAATAAAATATGTTTGTATAATTTGCTTAGTTAGCACACACGCAGTTTTTTAAAATTTGTTTCTAGAACAAAGTGTAATGTACGCATTAAAAAAATAAATAATACATATGTACATACATGAAAATTAGTTTACTATTTTATTTTTTATGATCAGTGTAATTTTAATAATTTTATGCATATGTATCTCGTATACGTATAGCAAATTATTGAGACACGAGCCGCTTTATTTATGTATGTCGGTGAAAGATACATGGACTTTAAGTTATACTTGAATTTCTTAACATATACTTATATGTTATTTTCTTTTGTAATTTTTATAAAAAATTGCCAACAAATACAAAATTTGAAAAATTTTGTTTTTTAATAGTTGTAATAATAAAATGTTTATTGATTTAAAATGTATGTATATTGTTTAAGTTGTTCGTTAGTTCAAAAATACTTATTTACCTTTTCATAAATTTGTTTTTATTATTAAAAAAAATCAAACATTTGCCTATAGTAGATATACATATGTATGTATGTATAAATATTTTTTTTTTTTTTTGCAAAAATACATTTTGTTTACTTGTAATATTCGTTTATGTATAAATAATTATTTTTTCATTATGTAATCGAATTATTTATTTAACAAATTAAAAACAAAATAGAATGTTCCTGTTGTGACAAATAATTTTATCTCTTAAGAAAGATAATATTAAAAGCAGGATAATTATCCTTTACTTGTAATAACAATTCATCTCAGCAAATACAGATATCTACTTGATTTTGTTGTTGTTTTATACATTCAATTTAAAATTCCCTTACTATAGTTACGAATTAACCTATACACCTACATACATACAGTTTATGTACGTTACTTACTTACCTAGTTTACTTACCATACTTACTTACCTTAAAGTTCAATCTTTAAGAATCTTTTATATTTGCCATATTATTGAAGCTAAGAAGCTTTATTACTTCAAAAATTCTTAAATACATGATTAGCAGTTCTAATTAAATATGCACATGTATGGATGTATTTTTTTTTCTAATTTTATTTTATTTTATTTTTATTTTTTTTTTTCAGGATAAAATTACATCAAAATGGTTGATACACAGCATTTTTGTTTGCGATGGAATAATTATCAAAGCAGTATAACATCAGCATTTGAAAATCTTCGTGATGATGAAGATTTTGTTGATGTTACATTAGCTTGTGATGGACGAAGTATAAAAGCTCATAGAGTTGTATTATCAGCATGCAGTCCATATTTTAGAGAACTTTTAAAGGTAAGAAAATTAAGATTTTATTTATATTTTATTTCATTAAAAAAAATAATAATAATAATAATAATATGAATTCTAAAATTATACAGATAATTTAATCATAAATTCAAGAAGTTTTTTTTTTGTTTTTAATTAAAACTATACGTACTATTGGTGCTACATACCAATACGTGTATGTACAAATATACACATGTTGGTTAGAATTGTTTCTCATTATTTTTATTTTACGAATAAAAAAATAAGACTAAAAAAAACAATAAATAATAATTTGGGAATAAAAGAAATTTAAAGAACTCATACAAAAATTTAAATTAATGACCTACAACTGTTTTTCATTTTATTATCCGAATATAAAATTTTCCAAAAAAAAAAAAAAAAAAAACAAAACAAAACAAAACATTTATTTTTATTTTTTATAACGAACTAAAAACTTTTCATAATTAAATAACAAGAAAAATACAAAAAAATATTCGTTACTGTTATTTGCTATTCTTTTTTCTCGTTTTTATTTTTTATCTATTTTTGTCCATATAAAATTCAAATTAAAATTACAAAACTTTTTTAAACTTTTTCCATATTTGCGCGTATACGATACAACTTAAATTTCAAATACACCATGCATTAAGATCCATAGAAAAACTAATAATTTCAATTTGTGTTTCTTTTTTATTTTACTTCGACATTAAAAATTTTCCTTTTACATTTTATATTCTTTAATGGTAAATTCGTTATTTCTTTACAGTTTCATTAAAAAAAGATAATATCATGGCAAAACAAAAAAAAAGAAAATGAAAAGAAAAACATAAATTTATGTAGTTATTCAGCGTTAGTAGTCCATCATAATTACATACTGAAATTATTATTTGTTATATTTTCTCGTTTAGTATTGTTGTAAAAATGTACGTTATTATAGAAGAAACATTTCTGAATTACTGCATTTCGACTGCAGTTTAAAAACTAATTAAAATAATGCTGCAGTCAATTAATTATTCATGTTTAGTTGAAATCCTCCACTTATTTTTTTTTTCTTGTTTCATTATATTTTGCCATTTTGCCATTATCATTATGCCATAGCTCGCGACTGTTTGAATTGTATGTAAATGTATATGAATTCTGTTTTTCATTCTTTTTTTTTGTTTTTATTGTATTTTTTTCTTGACTGTGTTACCTTTACCAAAACGTCCTCTATCTAAGTGCCTACGTAAACTAACAACAAACTATTTTTCTTTTTATGTCAATTTTTTGTTTTTTTTTTTTTTTTTTTGATTATTTTTATTTCTTGGTATTCAACTTTTAACTCATTCTTTTCATTTTCTTCTTATCCTAAATGTGAGCTTTTTTGGAAAAATTTTTTTTCTTTTATATATATATATATATATTTTTTTTTACAAAAAAAAATAGTACAACAAATTAAAAAGTATACAAAAACAAAAATCTAGAAGAAAAGAAAAAAAAAACTTTCGAAATACATACCTTTTCGCGAAATATCTGGTATCTAAATTTTATAAATATGTATACATACTGATATGTATATACACAAAACTTTATATATAGGTATAACTGTCTGTACATAGCGTGTGATTTATTTTATCTGAATTTGTTTTAGAGCGTTGTCATTGGTAAATGCACAGGTTTTTTATTTTAATTTTTAATTTTTTATTTTTTATTTTTCATTTATGTTTATTCTGTCCTGTTGTATAGCCAAAAAATGTTTCTATTCAAAATGTTTCCTTTTCTTATTTTCATTTATATATTAATTTTTATTTTTTATCTTATCTCATTCGTTTGTTCAAAGTTAGTTTTTTGCTTTTTTTTTTTGTTTTTATTTTATTTTATTTTTTTGTTTTTATTATTACAGTATAAACAGAAAACATACGAAAAGAAAAAATTATATAAAAATATAATGAAAATAATAAAAACAAAAATTTAAAAAAAAAAAAAAAAATTCAATAGAAACATAATGGATAATAAAAAATGCAGTATATACATACCTTCCTGCTAGTAGAGCAAATGAAGAAAACAAAATTGAAATAATCATAATGAATAAAAATTTGTTTTTCCCCAAAAAAAAAAATGATGTAGATTCATCCATATAAATTTTACTTTTTAAAACGCTATTATGGTAAATATGTACATATATAGCTGGTGTAATATGTATATGAGTTACATGTATGACTTATTCAGCAACACTTGTAGATACACTATGAATGTAAAATTTAAAAAAATATTTTTTTTTATTATTTTTATTATTATTATTAAAAACAAAAAAAAAATAAATAAAATTACATTTTTTTTCAAATTTGTATGGTAGGATGTAGTTTTGATATTAACAATAATTTTCTCATATGCATACTTTAGATTAAAATACAATTCTAGTAGATAAAACATATATACATGAAAATTTCGAAGAATTAAACACTAAGCTCATTCAAATGGAATTTATTTATTTTATAGTCAAACCTTGAATATGTTTATAATTCACAATTGATTATTATCTACTTTATTGTTTATTTTAATGTTAATTAAATCAAACATGAAAACATAATATCAGATTGATCTAAATAAAATGATTTCAAATTTAATGCTTACGATCAATATCAAAAAAATTGATAATTAGATAATTTCTAGTTCTCTTTTTTCTATACAATTGTAAGAAAATTTTATAAAATATTCATGTATATTTTAATGCAATAAATTTATTAATTTACAAAATAACATCTATTTCTTTTACTACGTTTCAACTAAAGTTGTTGTACATGTGTATGTATGTATGTGAAATACATAAAAATAAATAAATTGTCTAAAAGTTTGCTTTTATTATTTACATTTGTATAATATTAAATTTAATTGTAAATTATTATTTACAAATAAGTAAAAAGAAAAAAAGAAAAAGGTATGGTAATAATAATTCGAAATTTTTACTGCATTAATTTTCCATTTTATGTATTATATGTATGATGTAATTAGCAAATATTTATATTTTATGTACTTTTATGTAAAATAAAAATAAATTCTCTGACATAATATTGTTAATGTATAATGCACATATATATAGTATAACATGTCACGCAAAATATGTTTAGATAGAAAATTTGATTTATTTATTTATTTTTTTCTGTTTATTCCTTTTTCATTTCGTATATTATGCAAAATATTTATCTTTGTAAAAGTTTTATCGTAATAATAATAATAATACGAACGTGTATATGTATATACGTACTATAGTAAATTACTAAACTGCAATTTTAGATATTTTATAATGCAGAAAAAGAAATTTAATCACGTTGCAAACAAAAAAACCAAAATGGAAAAAAAAACAAATATACATTAAGGTTACATTCACGTGTATATGTACAATTTTTAGATATTCTGTATGACTTAAAAAAAAAAAAATCAAAAGAAAAAACAGAAAATTTTATAAAGACAAATCACATACCGAAAGAGAAAGTTTTAAATATTTTGAAGAAAATGAATATGTACTAATAATACGTACATATACTTATTTATGTACATAAAAATAAAACTAAAAGAATAAAACTGAACACATAAATTTATTAAAATTTGCGTGACATTAGTTTATTTTTAGAAAATTATACCATAAAATTTTCTTTTTCTTTTTTTCTTAAAAAACAAAAAAAAATTTTTTTCATTTAAAGTTTTTAATTTAAAAGTAAAGACATTTTATATTTAAATTTACATACATATGTATACATTCGTGCATACATGTACATACATACATATGTATGTACGAGTAACTAAGGTTTATAAATTTGAATAGAAAAATGAATAATAAAAGAATGTTTATATAAAAAAAAAAAAAATTTAATGGAATTTGTGATATTTATACATGATACAAGGAAAATAAATATGCAATTAATTTGAAATAGTAATAATTTTAATTATAAAACAAAAATAAATTACATATGATAATAGTAAAAAATTAAATACATATTCATGCTTGTATTCGTAATGTACTTATATAAAAAGTATGTACATATGTACATGATATACAACCCACACACACATGAGTAGGTAGGGTAGGTAGAGGTGGACGCTTGCCGACTCTCAGCAAGCAACCCATACATATATGCATATGCATAAAAATGTCATGAGTTAATATTAAGTTTTAAAAATTGTTTTCCTTTTTTTAAATTAATAGTTTATTCTAATGAAAGAAAATACATTTTTGTTTTTAAATTTATGAAGGAATTTTGTTATAAACATGAAAATCTTTGAAAAATTTTTTTTCGTTGAATATTTTATATATTTTCTATTCCAAAATGTATTGATTCCAATTTTGTATAACTTAATTACACATTTAATACAAGTGTAGAAATTTGAAAATAACGGTCAACAAAAATTAAATTAATAACAAATTAATTAGTAGCAAACGAAAGAATAAAAATGAATAAGGTAATGTGATGCTTTTCAGTCAGTATGATGTGTAAATTTTAAAATTAGGACAAAATGGTTAAAGAAATGACTTGAAATGTAATGTAAGCAATGAAGAGAGACACCAAAAAATAACAATAATATAATCCACAATACCTATTTAAAAAATATGCGTTAGTCACATACAGCATTAATTTAGGCGTATACACACATACATAGATGATGAAGTAAAACCAAAAAAATAAAAGGCTAAAACACCAAAATTAAAATGGTCCCTACTACAATATTTTACATGTGTGATGGTATATGTGTGTATGCCCAAAATATACAATTCATATTTTATTTACATTAAAAAATCCGCATAATAATCAAAAATAAAAATAAAAAATACTAAATTTTCATGGACGAAAGCATCTTACCATGTTGATTATATTGTATTCATTTATTTATACTTATATTTTTCATTAATGTTTATTAATGTATAAATACAATGCATTATTTTAGTATAACGTAATAATGTTATAGACTGTTGCACTAACTTGTTGCAATTATATGTAGGCATACATGTGCAATGTAGTCATCAAATTAGCCAACACGTAATATAACAATGATAAACTTACAAAATTTACTACAATATATACTTATGTATATACCTATGTATGTACATATACAGACATATGTATGTATCGTATATGTGTGCTATTTATTAACTGCTACTGCACAAATGTCCTACTTTTCTTCTTGTTCTTTTTTCATCTTCTTTGATATTACATTATTACAAAGATAGTTGTCCGGGCTTACCCCCCAAGACGAGACATTATATATTATTATAAAAACAAAATGAAACAAATGCATTTTAGACAATTGCGTCCCCATAATCACCATAGCAACAAAACTGCATACAATTTCAATGTCTTTTACAAATATAAATGATTGCATATACTATATACTTATAAGTTCATATGTATGTATCTACAGTTTTCGGTCAAATCAAGTTTTTTTTTATTGTTTTTTTTTTTATGTCCTCCCCGTTTTTGGTAGACTCCTATTACAAAGTTTTCTCAAACTTTATAACATAAAGAATAAGCGTTCACACAAAACAAAAAAAAGTATAATGTATGTTATGTGTAAAATAAAAAAAAAAAAATGCATTTAGCCTTCACCATGCATTTAAGTTTAGTTTTTCAACAACTTTCTACTTTTGTCTTATATTGTACATACAGTGTTATCATGATTTTTTTCCATTTTTGAAAAAATATGTGGTTACTTATTTATTTTTTTATTTTTGTGAATATGTACATATTTTCTTTGTTTTTTTTTTTTGACATTCTCGTCTTTTATATGAAATATGCATGTGTGTACATATTCTCCACCCTATTATCTTTTATGTACATATATAATTTCATCATCTTTAATTTATTTCTGCTCTGTATTTAATATACACATACATACGTACATTTTTACATGTAAAATGCAATATATATTTTGTATATATACTGTATGTTATACAAATTATTTCAGTCAGTATATATGCATAATACAAACACACATACGTTATATACATAGGTACATTAACATTGAATCTTAAATTTGACTTCTTTTTATATACTTATAATGAAATTGCAGTTATGATAATGTATGCCTTATACAAAATAATCATGTACATATGTACATACTATATATATAAATTGTACATATATGTATATGTACATATTGTAATGTAAATAATATTTATAAATGTAAATACATATAAGTGTTTATGACCTAATTTCAATTTGATGCAGTTAAAAAGGAAAGAAGAAAAGAACAACAAAAAGAAAATACATAATAAAAAAATATATATATAATTTTAAAAGAAAAAAAAAAAAACAAAATAAAATAAAATAACACAAAAATAAAAAATCTTTTATTTTTAAGCAAAAAATAAAAAATAAAAATAATAAAAAAAATTTATGTACTTATGATCTACAATGTTACAAAGTACTTGAATACAATCACAAATTTTTAAAAAAGGGAAAGAAGATAAATGATATTGAATACAGTGCAAAAATGTAATTCATCTTTTAATGAATTTTCTTTCATTTGTATTTTATATAAGTATTTTATATGGTATCGATCATTTGTTGATTTTTTTTAGGTAACAGTATATAATAACGAATGACTATTTAATTTACACATCCACACCATACACATATACATACATATATGACCTTTCATATTAAATTTAGCACAATTTTCTTGTCAATATTTTTTTTATTTTTTTATTTTAACAAATTTAATGATATATGTATGTATGTCAGACTGGTTATTATATTATTGTATCATTATTATATAGAATGATATTTTTTTTCATTATCTTACCATGATTTTTATAAATTTTAAAATATACAAAATTAAATCCATTAAAATTAAAAAAAAATGTTTTTTGTAATTTATTTTCCTGATGGAAAACAATTGATAAAATTACCCATTTATGTCTTACAGTTTCCAATAAAATTTATTTCGGTTTATATAATTTTTTTTTTTTTTTTAATATACTCTCATTTTCAACAATTATTATTAATAGTCAATTTATTTATATAATAATTTTACAGAGCACACCATGCAAACATCCAGTGATTGTCCTACAAGATGTGTCATTTCCAGATTTACATGCTCTTGTAGAATTTATTTATCATGGTGAAGTAAATGTACATCAACGATCATTAAGCTCATTTTTGAAAACAGCCGAAGTACTTCGAGTATCAGGTTTAACACAGCAACAAGCTGAAGAAACACATAGTGTAAGTTATAATCAATCTAAATTATCTAATTGTATACATATTGAATATATTGTTTAAAAAATACATATGTATGTTTAAAATTATATTTTTACTTGTGTTTTTTTATTGTTCTAATGCAGCAATTAGCACAAATTCAAAGTTTAGCGAATTCCGGTGCACGGACTCCAATAAATCATCATTCATTACATGAAGACTCACCATTATTTCCGAGAGCATCACCACCCCCTCATCATGTAAATAGTTTACATTCACCACATGCAAATCCATCAGTTAATCAACTGTTGAGACGCGCAGCTGCAGCTGCCGCAATGCGTAGAGATCGTAATAATTCGACACAATCAGATGAAATTTCATTGAAAAGGCATCGATCAGATAATAACATGGCAGGCAATAATAATAGTCCTGATGTAACCAGTCACATGCCACAAATGACAGCTGCTGATTTTTCTACTATTAAACACAACAACAATAACACACCTCCATTAAAGGATGAAAAAAATGATAAAGGTGATGGTACGTTAATTTATATAATCTGTTAATGTACATTATGCAAAATTTTTGTCTTTATCAAAGCCACTTTTTATGTATTATTGAAAACAGGAAACGGTTTAACAGGAACAGGAAATGGCATCTCGATTACAGACAAGGACAGTCTAACGCCTTCACCACCTACACGTGTACCAAATGTATCAGATGATGTCAAATCTGAACCGATGGAACTCGTTTGCTCAAACAATAATCCACCATCAGATGAACACAGTAATGATTCAACAGGTGAAAATGATGTAAACCGATCAAGTAGTGGTGGCGGTGATGGTAAAGGATCACTGAGGTAGGTTCTTGAAATTTTTTACTAAATTACAAGATATTTTTTTGCATATTTTGAATTCTTTTGAATTTATTATTTTTAGTCTGTTTGTTTTTTTTTTTTTTTGGTTTCATTTGGTTTTAAGTGTTTTTATTATTATTGTTTTTTTGTTTACTTTATAACTTGTGTTTTTATTTTAAATATTTTAATCATGGTTTGTTAACTGATACCTGAAAGATCGGGTGTTATTAACAGGTGTACTTTCAGTTCAGCAAATGAAGAAGAAATGGATAATAGTATACATTCTCATCATCCTCCACCTTTTTTAATGTCACCAGCTGAATCAAAATTATTCTCAACACCAGGTTCATTCAATTTTCCGATGTCAGCATTAGCTGATCCTGCTGCACTTGCAGGTAAATAATATTTATTGTTTAAAATGTGTATTTCACAAAAATTCAATCATATGTATATGTAACATTTTACATTATAAGCAGGTCAAATGGTTTAAATATAAAAAATTATATTCATGCAATTTAATAGAACTATTTCAATTATTTACAATTTAAAATTATAAAGTATTTTCCATCATAAAAAATTTATTTATACGCCAATTTACACAGATTATGATTTTCTTATCAAAATATGAAATATTTAAATTTTTAATTTAAAATTTATTGCATTTATGATACAAATAAGTTTTCATAAAAAATTATACAAAATAATATAATTCATGTTAGGTTAAAATAATCACTATTAAATGAATTGGCAAAAATATAACGATAAATTTTATATTTTCAAATTTTTTTTTTTTTTTTTAATTTTCAAAATTATGTAAAATTTTTCAAATTTTACTTACAGGTTTTAATTCTCAACTACAATCTGCAGCTGAATTGGCAGGATCACCGCAAGGTAAGCCAATATATTATTTTACTTCGCTACATTACACACATTTTTAAATAAATAAAAAAAAAAATTTTTTTTTTTTAAAGTTAATTGGTAAAAAAAATACACAAAAGAAATTTAATTTTATTTAAAAAAAAAAAGAAAATTAAATTCACTGTATAACTACACATTTTATTTACATATTTTATTTTTTTATGTTTTACATGTTTTATTAATTTTGTTTAATATTTTTTTTTTAAATTAAAAATTTTTTTAATTTAGCTAATATATAATTTTTTTTGGTTGAATTTTAAAACTAAAAATTGAGAGTGAATTAATATCGTTTTTTTTTTTTTTTAAATTAATATTTATTAATATATATATATATGAATAACAAAATTAAAGGGAAGTTGTTTTAATTGCTTTCAATTTAATTTGAAAAAATTATTTAAAAAAAAAAAAATTTAAATCGAATTATTAAATTCACAATATTAACAAAATAATAATTTACTCATTAATTTTTTTTTCTTTTTTTTTTTTTTGTAATAATTGTTTTTATTTATTTTGCAAATTAATAATATTAATTAAACATTAATTAATTAATATACAATTGGGCATATTTTTTACACATATTTTAGTACACACACTTTTTTTTTTTTTTTTTAAATTTAAAAAAATGTTTTTGAAATTCATGACGCTTGGTTAAATGCAAATTTTTAATAGTAGGGTATATTGCTTTTTTTTCAATTATTCATTTTTCGAAATAATGAAATAACTGTTTATAATTCAAATATTTGTAACACTTTTGGATACATGCACAGAAAAATAATATTGTAAAAAAAATTTTTTTTTGGAAGAAGAAATGTTTAAACATGAGAAAATTGAATAATCAATGAAACGTTTGCCATTTATTTACTATCAATTACTTAAACAAGTAGTTGGTGTTGTTCAGAAATTTCCCTCTAGAAACTGTACTTATTTAGACTCAAATCATCTCAACTCGTTTTTTTAATTGCCTCTATTTTCAATTACAATGAAATAAATCAAAACTCATAACTCATAACACCAATTGTCATAAATAATAACATTTTCCTTCCATTACTTTTTTTTTCATTTAATTACCTAGTAATCAAATTTAATAATAAATTATGTGTAAACATTTTAGAAAACAATTCAACAAAAAATATGTACATACATATGTATACATTTTAATTTAACATTAAAACATAATATATGTTCGTGTGACCTAATAAATTAATATAATAAACAATCAGAAGTCAATCATTGTTTACACCTTTTCTTTTTACATGCATACATTACATCACATAATAATAATAAAGTATTTTCATCATAATTATTAACATAATAAATTTAAACAGCAATTTCAACTATTCAAATTGATTTTAAAACATAATAAAAAGTAAACACTAAACACATTATCAAATGATATAATTTCAATTGAAAAACACATTACAATTAATATTCATATATGGTATATACAGAATATAAACTAAACCTCAAGGCTAATTATCAATTATATTATCCTATTAATAAAATACTGCTACTACGTATTATTATGTATTTAATATCCTTTATTCAAACATTATTCAACAACATTTCATTTTTTTTTTTTTTAGTTTTGTGAAAATTACTGACAAAGTGTTAAATTGAAATATTTAAAATTAAAATGATATGTACATAGAAAATTTACATATGCCCATACATATTCATATATGTATATTTACTAAACGTATGTATACCAGATATGTACATCCAATAAACAATATACGTTTTTATACTTCGTATATACTAATACGAGCATATAATAAAATCTATACATAAGTATTTTTCCTAATGATAATGAAAATTACTTAACTTTTCATATATGATTAAAAGTTTATGTTATATGCCTGCGGAATGTACTTGTTTACATACACTTGTACAATTTGAATTTATATATTTAAACATATGTATATGTGTACAATTAAAAAGCAAAGCTTCGAACTTTTCCCATATTACGCATATACATATGTATCTATGTACATATGTTATTATGTACAGCACGACATGTACTATGTACTTTCATAGAATTAAACTATAAAATTCCTTTTGAAGAAGGTATAGTCATAATGAATATGTGTACACTATTACATATTAGATAGATAGAGAAACCCATTTTTCCTCGTCACTTTATGTTCATTTTAAAATCATAGAACTTCATTTTGTTGAACACATACTCGTATTATATTATCTACTTTATATATATATATATATATGATGTGGCTTTTATTTATTTGATGTATAGTACATATAGTATGTATGTATGTAATAAATGAAGGTGTTAAGGATACTTCATTTACATAAAATAGTTAAACCTTATACCGTTTTATTACATAGAGTAAAATGTATGTTATAAAGAATTTAAGGTTAAATATATACATACATAACTATAACACATGTAACATAGTATATCTTTTGTTTTTTAAGTGTGTAAATACTAAATAGTGTAAAGTGAAACTTTTACAAATTCTATTGAGATTTTAAATTACTGTGAAATTGTTGAAAATACATTTTCCCATAGTATATAAGTATGTATGTAAATGAAACCTTTATCATTTATCAAATTTTATGTTTACATAAAACAATCAACAATATAATATGACTTACAAAGATACACATATGAGTATGTGTATTTAGGAAAATGATGACACTTAAATGAAAATTTCAATTTAATTCAATTTGTAAAATATGTTTTTATTAAAATTTTCTCATTTAGATTTTTATAAGAAAACAATTAACTTTTAAAATAAAATGAAAATTATTTTTAACTAAAAATGTTTACATAATTAAAATAACATACAAAGTATTTTGTTTATTAATAATGATAAATTGCTATTTAATTTTGATTATCATAAATGAATTATTCATTTAAATGGTTATTGTTCATTTGATTTTAAATAAACAATGAATTAGAATTAAATGTATTTCATCAATATAATTGTAATTAAATAGTTTTGTAATAAATTCAATTTTTAATTACTATTATTTTTTTTATTGTTAAATTTCTAAATTATCAATTTTTAAATTAAAATTGTCATTATTTATTTAAAAAAAAAAAAAATAAATAAAAGTCAAATTTTTTTTTTCTCTCTCTTATTATCATTAAATATTAAACAAATTTTCTAGATAATCTAATCATTATAATGATAATGATTCATATTATATATTACTTCATAATCTAAATATTAGATAAAATAAAATAATAATAAAGTTCATTGTCATTCAGCGTAAAAAACAATGTTCACATATATTTCCTTTATACAATAAAAATTTTAAATATGTATCGTTTACTTAGCGTATTGTTTAATTTTTTTTTTTTTTTTTTTTAATTACATTATAAATTTTACTCATATTTGCTCGTATTATAGATGTTTTTGTCTTTACATCTGGCATTAATTTATTTTATTGTGTGTACACATGTTTACCTTTTGTTTAAATAAACTAAATCTATACTTTTAAACTATAATTATGAAAATTTTATGTTTACCATATAATCACACATACATACATATACTTATATGTATGCCGATACAAAAAAAAAGAAAACCCAAATGTATTATATTAATATCATCATAATATTATTTGTGCAGTCATATATATTTTTTTTACCTTATGTCTTCCGCTATGCAACAATTTTTTATCTAAAAACAATTCAAAAAAAACTAAGATAATAGACAATTTACCTTCATACATATTAAATAAATAAAAATTCAATTTTAAAATTTTTTCTTGAGTTTTATTAATTCTGTTTATTAAATTATTCAAGTAATTGAATAAAATTTAAAAAATTATAAATTTTTAAATTTATAAAATTTTTCAAGTTATTTGAGTAATGAGAAATATGTTGTCCTGTAAAGAATTTACGTTTTTGTAGTCTAATTTAACTCTAAAATGTTTCTTCTTTTTCGATGGCGCTAAAACTTGCTTTGTCGAGTCTTGTCTTTCATAAGTCGGAAATGTTTACAATAAAATTATTTCGATTACGTTCAGTTTTCATGTCTGTGGTATATAAAATTTATGTAACTGTTTACATAATTCGTATAGGTCATTTATGATTTTTCAGGTATTGTTCTGATCATGATTATGAAAATATTTCTTTTTCCAAAAACAAGGAATAAAAATATCTTAACTTGCATCTTAATTTTCTCTGTGTCTGTGTCAAGAATTTCAAAAACATTTATTGCTAAAACTAAAAAAAAAAAAAATACAGCAAAATAAAATATAAATAAAAGCAGAAAAAAAAACAGCAACAAAAAAAGAATTTTTCACAAATTAAATTTAAAAAGCAAAAAAAAAAAACAAATTAAAAAAAAATGATAATTTTAACATAACACATATAATAACTATACTACCACATAATATATTCGTGAATTGGTTTTTTGTGTGCTAATTTTGTATTCGTACTATATTTATATATTATATATACATATTACCTATTATGTATCTTTATATATATATACATATTTTTATATATCGTGTCATATCGTCGTGTATGTGTGTTTTTTATATCATATATTATATTATTTAATCCAAAAAAAATTTTTTTTTCATAAACCTTTTTTTTTTTGTTACAATTATTCTAATTATTTTTTTTTTCAAAGTGATTTATTTACACAACTGTCATTATGTTATTGTTTGATTTAATAACTTTTCTTTAATTTTTATTTTAATTTAATTTTTTTTTTTTTTTTTTTTTGTAAATTTTATTCGGTCATTCTTGTTAACATTATTCAAAAGTAAAACAATCCGTTATTTATAATTTCTATCCTTTTTTAAAACATTTTTTTTTTTGAATCCTTTATTTCTTACCATATAAAGAACAAAAATTAGGTTTATCGATTTTTTTAAATCAATTTTTCTTTAAAAAAAAAAAAAATTCCCACTAAGTTGAATATTAAATTACATATAATTTAATTAATGTTCAGTAATTTAGTGAAGAATAATTTTGTACCAATCTGTAAATTAATAAAAAAATTATTGAATTCTAATTTACTTTTATTAATACCTAAACCAAGTTGAAATAAATATCATAAATTCGATATGAAAATGAATTTTTCTATTTTCTTGGTATTTTTTTTTCTTTTCTTTTTTTTTTTTTTTTTGTAAATTTTAATTATTTTTATTAATTTATGACTCATCATCATCATCGTCATCACAAATTAAAATTAAATCAAAAATTTTGAATTTCCTTGTTAATTTCTGTTTTTTTTTTCAAATTTTATTTTTAAAATATTTTTACTAAAAGGAAATTCAAAATAAACGAATTTCTTTGTTTTTTTTTCTTATTTGTTTGAAATGTATATTTCATTTTAATTGTATGATTTTGTTACATTATCTGTATTTGTATACTACCTTTTTATTATAAAATATCGAAATTATGAAAAACAGAAATTGGCGATCTATACAAAAAATTTTTTACTCAATACAATTATTATTAATTCATATATGTAACACTGTAGTTAGTACCCCAACGATTTAATTGGTTTAAAAAAAATGTATTTTTCATTTTTATACCAAAAAGAAAAAACAACTAAAAAAAATAAATTAATTAAAAATTATGAAATTTCTACGAATACAAGAGTGTGCACCGTTTTCCAGAGTATTTATTCTCTGATGCTAAATTAAAAAAAAAAAAAAAATTGGAAAACAAGAGAATAACGAATTTATTGAAAATATTTAATAATAAATTGGCATTTGTAAAACGCTTTAATTTGAATAAAACTTCGAAATTCAGATAAAAACAAAACAAGTGAAATTGAATATAAGATAATAATTTAAAAAAAAAAAATTAAATTGGAAAAATATTACAATTTTTATTGTACAAATTTATTTTTTTTTTTATTTATTTATTTTTCAATTTTTATTTATTATTCTTTCGGTTCAATTTCAAAAATAAATTCAAATTGCTTTCTGCGTTTTATTACATTTTTTTTTTTTAATTTAATATAATTAGAACAATTTTTATTATATATATATACATATTTCACGCTTAGCTTTGAATATTATAATTATTTAATATTTTTTTTTTTACGTATTATACACTTTTTATTTTACATTTTTAATTTTAAAACAAAAATAAGAATGCAAAAAAAAAACATTAAGGATTTTAAATAATTTGCAGAGAATAAACAAAAAAAAAAGAAATACATACATAATTTTTTTTTTTGCATAGTATTTAAGTAATTAAAATTAAAGCAAAACAAAATTGATATTATTGTAATTTGTAAATAGAAAATTAAAATAAGTTTTGTAATTGGCTAAATAAAATTCATGTATAACAACTTTGAATATTGCTATCATAGAAATTAGAAAACAAAAAACAGAAATGTGGTAATTGACAACAAAAGAAAATTAAAAAAAAAATTAAGAATAAATTTTCACTCTAATAATTTGTACATATTCAATATCTTAATGTGTATGTAAATAAATTTAAATAAATTTTTAAAAATATTTTATTTAAAAAAAAATAAAAACGGTTAATGATGGCAGAATTTAAAGTTTTATATAACATGAAAAGAACAAAATTATGGAAAATTTTTTTTCTATTTTTTTTTTTTTTTTCAAGAATAAATTAATTTATATTTAATTGGTTGTTGAATTTTAAGGACTCATATATACATTTTTTTTTAATTGTAACATTAATACAAAATTAAGGGTAATTTATTTTTTTTCAAAGTTTTAATTGATAAGGTTAAATGAGTACATATCTAAAGAAAAACATACATTATGTTTAACAAAAACAAAAAAAAGCAACTATAATAATAAGCTTTGTTTTCGTTGATGCAAAGTAAAAAAAAAGGTTTTCGGGCCTCATTTTTATTATTATATTATTATTTATTTGTTATAAATTTGTTATAGTTATTTTTAAATTTTTAATAAAATATTTATTATATATAGTATTGTATAATTTTTAAAAAAATAAAATGCAATATGAAAACTTCAACCGAAAACAAGACATCTAAAGTTTTCTTTTAATACAACAAAATTAAATATTAATTATTATTGGCAAATTGAATAAAATTAACAAGTTTTGTATGTAAATACAAGTGCATACTTATTTATTTATTTATTTTTTTTTAAATATTTATATCAAGATATTAAAAAAGTAAATGCAAAATAAAAAGAAATAATAATGAATAAAAAAAAAAAATTTATTTATTTATTATCTACATACACAATATATGATCATATTTATCATAGTATTAATTATTTTAATTTTATATACTATACATATATAATTTTTTTGTGTGTTGGTGTTGTTTTCACACTTGGATTTTTTTTTTTTGCTAAGTACATTACTATATATTATACAAATATATACAACTGTTTTTTTTTTTGAGTTTTTAATTGCAATTTACTATTAACCAGAAAGGGGCATTTTTAGGAATATGTATACACTATAGATTAAAAAACAAAAGAATTATTTTAAATTTATAAAAAAAAAAAAATATTTAATTAATATGAAAATTTATAATTGATTAATATTCAAATGAAAAACTAAATAATTGGAAATTTGGAATAAATATCAGTTAAAATATATATTTGCGTAGTAGAAAAAAACCAAAAATATTATTTTTGATGAAAACACGATGGTGATGGTGTTAAACACAAATGAAAAAAAAAAACAAACAAACGAATATTTATAACCCCCCTACAAGAAAATAATAAATTTTATTATGAATACATTTAAAAAAAAATCTCGATAATAATAATAATCGAAATACAAAATAAAAACTCTTTTCTTGGGCTAATACGACGTTATTTTTTGCCTCTGTCGTCAGGTTATCTGACGACGAATACACCTCCAACATCATCGGCAACCATATCATCATCAGCTGGAGGAACTGGTACATATTCAACGCTTAACATACCAACATTTACATCTCCATCAGGAGCATCAGCACAATTAATGCCATCAATGGTTGGTGCATCCGGATCAGCCAATTCACCACAATCAATGCTATTATCAGCTGGTAACGCAGTTGCAGCAGCTGCCGCTGCAATGGCTTCAGCTGCTGCTGCTGGAATTGCGTCAGCCGGAACTAGTAGTAGTGGAGGTGGTGGTAGTGGTGGCAACGGAGGCGGTGGTACCTGTGGTAATAATGGTAGCGGTAATACAACGACTGGATCTGGCATATCGGGCATTAGTGGTGATGATTTCCGTTGTGATCCGTGCAACAAGAATTTATCATCTTTAACACGCTTAAAACGTCATATACAAAACGTACATATGAGACCAACTAAAGAGCCAGTTTGCAATATTTGTAAACGTGTTTATAGCTCATTAAATAGTTTAAGAAATCACAAAAGCATTTATCACAGAAATTTAAAACCACCCAAAGAAGAGACTCAATCATCAAGTTCATCAATGAGTCATGGAAATCCTTTGGGTCATGGTAATCCATATTTTCCAATCAATCATCGATCATCATAGGGATATTTTTTCTAAATAAAATTCATTAGAAAACTATAAATAATATATTGAATGAATTTTAACCAATTAAATAATAAAAGTCAATAAGTCAATGTATGAAAAAAAAAAAAAAACAAAAACAAATTCAATTTGTTTCAAATGAAAATTATCATTTTTCCTTGCCTTGTACATGTAAATAAAAATATAATATTGAGGTACAATTAAAAGAAAATGGTATACTGTAATTTAATATAAACATATAATATTATATAATGTGTAAAAACAAATTAAAAATAGAAAAAAATAAAAGAAGTGCTCTTCCATTTTTAAAGGTATGTTAAATTATATAATACGTTTTCATTAGGGTTACAATGTGTATAGCTATTAGGATCGTTATATATTTGTATACGTACATTTATAAATGAAATGTATGTATATATGAAATTATCAATTTTATTCTGAAATCGTGAGTACCTAATTCGTTACGAAGAAAACAAAAAGAAAAGAAATTCGAAACAAATTAAAAAAAAAAAATTTTTTTTATGTTAGGAAAATTAATTCTTTCATGCTTCAATTTTGCTTGTACAAAATTTGATTTTAATTTAAGTTATATAATTTTGGCATTCAAATAATTGAAAAAAAAAATAATAATCATAATTTTTTTTTTTTTGTATTTACTATTTCAATGTAAGTCACATAAAATTCATTCCAAAAATTTGTAAATTATTTGATATACAGTAAATTGCAAACATTTTCAAATAATTCATTAAAATTTTATATATGTATGTGCATGTACGTATAAGTTGAAACATGTGAAATTTTAAACAATTTTGTTTTGTTTTTTTTTTTTTTGAAATTTTTGTTCATTCATAAATCATTTTTAACCACGATTTTTTTTTAAATCGATTTTACATAATCTCATAAAATATTTCTTTTATTGAATGTCAAAAATATAAATTTTTCTATTCATTACAATTTTTTTTTTATAACTTTAATAATTTTTTAATTTAATATAAGTAACAAAAGTAAAAAAAAAAAAAGAAGAAATTAAGAATATTTTCTTTGTCCTCTTTTTCTATTCAATCTCAAAAATTATATTATAATAAATAAAAGATCTCGATTATAATCGAATGCACTTTAAAAACAAACAATAAAAAATAGAAATTATGTATAAAATGTAAATATTATTCACTATGATATAAAAATTTTAAATTAAAAAAAAAAAAAATGAAATGAATTTCGAACAATTGTAATATAATTAATTAGTATATTATATTAAGCGTAAATACGACATGATGTACAGAATAGATATAAAAAAAATTTTTTTTTTATTTTTCTCATATACTTATATAATAATCAGTTTAAAAAAGTTATATTAAAAGCATATAAACACATTGCATATATAAAAACACAAAACGAAACAAAAAAAAAAAAAATAGAAAACTATAATAAAATTCAAATATTATGTATAATAATAATTATAACAAAAAAAATTTTTTTTTAAATTCATACAATAAATTTATATTTATTATTTAAAATTTTATTAAATATATAAATGTAAGTTACGTATATAAAGAATTTTACATTCAAAAAAAAAAAAAAATCAAATGAAAAAAAAGAAAATCTTAAAGATAAAAAAAAAATCAAAACGAAAAAAAAAGATGTTAAAAATATTTTAAATTTTATTTTAGATTTACTAAAATAAATTGCACAATATAGTATTGTTTTAAAATACATAAAGAAAATTTAAAAAATTAAAGAAAAAAAGAAGTAAAATTCAAACTAAAATCTTAGCAATAAATAATCAAAAGGTGCCGGTTATACCAATTACAATTACATAAATATGATATATACTTATATAAGATTCATTAAAAAAGGGAATAATCAATAAAATGAGAATTTACAATTTAAAAAAAAAGAAAATGAATCATTTATATAATTATGTATATTAAAAAAAAAAAAAACAAAAAGAAACAAAAGAAAAACTTGTATGTAAAATTGTAATATATAGGCCGTTTTTCATTTAAAATTTTATATCATTAGATCACTTTACAAGAGATGTATATGCAATATCAAACATTATACACATTAATTTAAATGAGAAATTAATAATTTTTTTTTTTATTTTACTGTATTTGGTTAATACACATATTTTTAAATGGTAATTATACCATGTTATGACAAAAACGGAATTCCACACTCTAAAAACAATATCTGTATGTCCTTAATTTTAATTTTTGTTTTTCTTCTTTTTTAATTTTAATTTAAAAATTATTTTTTTATTTCAGTTTATATTTTTTATTTAATGCAACAAAATAATTATTTAAATTTACAAAAACAAAAAAAAAATTATTTTCAAATACTTTCATATAGGAAATGTAAAAAATAAAAACCAATTTTTTATTAAAATTATTTCCTAGAAACAAAAATGGTTTTTTGCTAGTAAGTAAAATAAATGAAAAACAAAAACAATAAACACGAATACATGTGAATGTGTATTTTACTTATTTCTTTTAGTTCTATATTAAAAAGCATTTTATTTTTGGAATATTAATCAAAAATCATGAATTTAATTCTAAAAACAAAAAAACAAAAAAAAAAAAATAACGACAACGACATTAAAACTAAATAAATTAAAGTACACAATAAAATCCGACTTGTTCATGTTGGAACCAATTAACAAAAAATAAATAAATGAAAAAAAAAATAATATCGATTTATTTACATAGTTATTATTATCATATACAATAATAATTATTTTCTCTACAATCAATTTTAGAAAGACTATAATTTTATACTGTTGAAAATTGTTCATATAAACTTTTTTATTCATTATTATATAAAATTATTTTTAATTATTTTTCAAATATCGTACAGAAGTTCCGATAATTTATTTAAAAAAACAAAAATTTCGGTACTTCTCTATATGTATTATGTTATGAAATTTTATTTTATTTTATTTTTTTATTTTTTATTTTTTTTTAAAATAATAATTAATGCAAATGTCCAATTAAATAAATTATAATAAAGATTTATATTATTCAATTCAATACTAAAAATATATATAAATACCATGTATAAAGAAAAAAAAAAACATATTGGACAATATACATATATTGGGAAAAAAGAAAAAAAGAGACACTAGTGACCAAAACAAATGAAATAAATAAATCAATTAAACAAACATAAATAATAAACAATTAAAAAAAAAAAAAAACAAATATTTGTTGAAAAAAAAAATAATAAGAAAAAAAAATTGTTTTATTCAATTTTTTTCTTATTTTAAAAATCAGGCCACATTAACGAAAACAAAACTCAACATATATTATTATTATGACAAAATTCTAATATTTTGTCATATACAAATTTTTTCTGAATAAAATTTCCCAGGTGAACTAAGAAAAACAAAAAAAACATTTTTTTTTATTTTTCTAAATTTAAATTTTTCAAAATTTTAATTTGAAAATTCAATATCGAAAAATACGAATATATTTTCAAATATTAAAACCAGTACAAAATTATGGTTTTTTTAAAAAAAAAAGCAAAAAAAAAAAAAAACAAAAGTAAATAAACAAAAAAACCAATTGGTTCCAATTAGTGAACCTGTTGGATTTGAACAATTTAAAAATAAAAAATTTATTTTAAAAACTTTGTAAAAATATTATGTACAAATGAAAAACAAAAAACATTTTGTGTTTATCAATTTCGATTATTCGTACAAAATTTCAAGAAAAAAATTTTTTTTTTTTTTTTAATAAAAAGTAATATAAAATATTTGGAAACAAAAAATTGATATTCGAAAATTTTATAGAAATTTTACATAATATATTATCAAAATTTTATACAATGATTATATATAATAATAATAAATGTTTGAAAAAGAAAAAACAAAAAATTTAGAAAATATATTTTGTTTACCTGGGTAAATTATTATACAAAATCATTTTTATAACAAACAAAAAATTTTAAAAAGCAAATGTATTATTTTTGGCTTTTTTCCATGCGTATTCTTTTTCTCTTTATTGAGAATATAAAAATTTTTGAAAAATTAAAAACGAAAACAAAAAAAAAAAAACAAAAAACAAACAAATAAACGATGAATATTTGATGCCTGAAATTCAACAAAAATAAAAATAAAAAATAATAAAATAAAGTTAAATCAACTGAAAGTCACTATTGTCTCTTTTTCTTCTTCCCTTTTCAATTAGGTGGCAACAGTCTAACGGGAAGTGTTATAATACCTGGTGTTGGTAGCAATAGTGGTAGTCAGCTACAACAACAACTTTCCCATCATCATCATCATCATCAACAACAGCAACAATCTGCACATCACCAACACTTATCACATCACAATTCTATGTCCGCTTCATCTCCTACTGGAATTGATATGATGACATCAGCTCATCAACATCATCATCATCATCATCATAATCAAAGTAATGCAATGTCACCAACATCATCATTATCAGTTGCTGCAGCTGCTGCTGCTGCAGCTGCCGCTGCTGCAGCAGTTCATCATCATTCATCAGCAAATGCACAGCAAGGACTTTCAATTAATAGTGGTAGTGGTGGTAATGCAGGTGGTGGTACTGGTGGTGGTGGTGGTGGTGGTGCAGGGCGTTTAATTTTACCTTTACCATTAACAGCATGTCATAGATGTGATGTATGTGGTAAACTTCTAAGCACAAAATTAACATTAAAACGTCATAAAGAGCAACAACATTTACAACCGCTCAATAACGCTGTCTGCAATTTATGTCATAAAGTTTTTCGTACATTAAACAGTTTAAATAATCACAAAAGTATTTACCACCGACGTCAAAAAAATCATCATTCGTATTTACATTCACATCATAACAGTAGTAGTAGTAGTTTACATCATCATCATCATCATCATTCTTCTTCATCATCTTCTGCTGTATCACATCATCATTCATTAAATTCTACAAATAATAATCATAATATACATAATAATAATAATAACAATAATCACAATCACAACAATAATAATAATAATAACAATAATAATAGTGGTGGTAATGGAGGAAATAGAGGTGGTGATCATCATTTATTATCATCACCGCATCATCAACAAACTTCGCCAAATATTATTAAACCTTGTATAGATTTTTTATGAATTTGAAATCAAATTTAAGACTGTTTTAATTACTGTAAAAAAAAAAAATTGTATTAAAAAAAAAATCTAAAAGGTTTAATGATATCGATTTGTATAGAAAATGGTAGAAATAGAGTTTCGATCGAATAGGGTAAAATGAAATACATACATACATGTGTATATGTATACAGATTTGTTGTAATTTATTCTTAAAAATAATACATAGTTTCTATATACACTAATGCGAATAAATGAATCAATCAGTCTGGAATGAAGAAAAAAAATAAAATAATAAAATAAAAATATGAAAAAGAAACTAAATTACTGAACCACCTCTTTCTTGTCAATACAAAAAAAAAAAAAAAAAAATTAATATTTAGAATGATTTATTCACTCACATATATAAAATATATATTACATATAGGATCATATATTATAGATATATACAAACATACACATAAATCAACTGCTAATATAATATCATACAATTTTCGTATGTACATACATGAAAATATTTACAGATACATATACATGCATATATACATATTGGTGTACATACAAAATAAAGAATTTTTCGATATATTAATGATAAACAATAATATATGAATAAAATAATGATACAAATTGTAAGTAATTTTCCCTCCAATGTATGTACTCAGTTTTTTTTCTTTTAGCTTTGATTTTATTTAAATTTTATCACAAATTTCATAAATCCTGATATGTCTCAATGGGACAAAAAAATTATTTAATTAAATTATATTCAGATGATCTAAAACAATGCATTTATAATATACATAATTTATGCATGTGTTCCTTTCAAAATTTTCATGAAATTTTTTAAACTACAATAATTACAAAATTAAGAAAAATTCAGACAAAATTGTATATAAATTAAAAAATTAACAGAATTATATGTACATATGTAGTACAACATTTCAATTGTAAATAATAACAATTTCATTCATTCACATAACTGAGTATATGAATATGCGTGTAAATAATTGCAAAGAAAAATTTCTTTAAATTATCCATAATAAAGACATGGATTTTTTTGTTTGAATCAAAAATTAATTAAAATTTATTTTAAAAATATTTATGATAATTACTAAACTTTTACCCTTGAATATGATCAAAAATTTTTCTAATTTAAAAATAATTTCGGCAGTCTTTATACATTTAATTCTTGAAATTAAATTTCGTTTAACTACAAATTTTCTTTTTACAAACCATGTACAGACATGTAAAATTAATTGTATGTGTATAATACAAAAAAAAAAACAAAAAACAAAACAAAATTAAAAATAATTAAGTAACAATGTATACCATCTTAAATAATTAATTAATTTATAATTAACCCTTACTGACCACTATTATTAAGTTTAATTATTGTTATTATTATTATTATTATTGTCATCATTATTAAATCTGCATATGTTTCATTTTATTTGTTTATATATAAATTAAATTTATTTATTTGTTATTGTATTTGTATACGTATAATTCAATTTAAACCTTTTAAAATATTTTATATATATTCATTATTATTATTATTTTTTTTTTTTCATTATCATTTGTTTGTTTGTAAGTATTTAGATATTACATTCACATTAACATCATCATCTCTAAATAAAGTAAATACACAATTTTTATTCTTTGTAATCTCTCTGTGATTTATTGTAAAAATTAGTAAAATATAATATAATTTCAAAATGAAATTAATAAAAAAAAAAAAGAAATAATAAAAAATCAAAAAATTTAAAAAAAACCAATATAAAATTATTCAATGCTTTACTTTTCAAAAAACTAAAAAAAATGCAATTTTATTCTAGTTCTAATTTTTTTTTCTATTTTTTATTTTTCATCTGTAAAAAATTGCATAAAATCATTAATTTTTTGTCTCAAAAAACAAATAAATACTAAGAAAATATATAAAATAAAATTTATTGAATAATTTTAAAATGAAAACCATTGAAAATAAAAATGCAAAAATTAAAAATGCAAAATTAAAAAAAAAAATGCAAAAATAATTTTTATACATTGTAAGATTTTGAATAATATAAATATGTGCAATTTTTCTCAAATTTTGTTAATCTGTACATAAATTAACACATTTTTTTTTAAATTTTTATAAATTATTATAAATTTTATTTTTTTTTTTAAATTGTATTGTTTACATTTTTCAGTTTTTCCTTTTTTATTTTTAAATAAATTATTTTAATTTAATAAATTAAATAAATTCAAATAGAAAATATTTATTTAAATTGGATATCAAATGAAATTTATTTATTCGGATATTATTGTGTACTTTTAATTTTATTTATGTATATTACTTATACATAAATTCTTTTATATGACCAAAATATACACATGTACGTTAATATAATAATTGTACATGCTATTTTAATTAAAAAAAAAAAAATTAAAATAAAATAATATAAAATAAAAATATGCTATAATTAATATTAACGCACTATGACTGAGAATTAAAAGAAATAAGTTTAAAATTTATCTTCAATAGAAAATTAGAAATGCATAATAATTTTTATTTGAAAATTTTTTAAAAACAAATTTAATGGAATGCAAGAATTATATTTTACTTGACAAAATGCAGGATAGAAGAAAAGAATATTTTAATTGGTTATTTTGAAATTTCATTCATTAAGAAATTCATTAAACTATCGATTGAATTTCAAAACTACATTTTTTTCCTTTTTTTTGCTTGTACGAAAACAAATGGAAAATTCTTAATATTCAAAATAACCAATCAAAACAAAAATTTTTTCTCGAGTGGTATATTTTTATTTTTTATCAAATTTTCTTTTGTTTAATTTTTTTCTTTTCTTTTTATTTATTTTTTTTTTTTTTTTAATTCTAAATTAAGAAAAATACGAGCATAACACTTACTTAAAGGTCTGAAAGAAAATTAAATTAAAAAAAAAAAAATACATACAATAAATCAAAATGAAAATTTTTTAATTATAATAATAAAACATATTTTTTTATTTTTCAAAGAACTGATTAGGATTAATGAAAGATAAATAAATTGTATATGTATTTAACAAAAAAAAAAAAAAAATATAAAAAAAAATATATGAAATTATTTTTTAATAAAATTTTTGGAATTAAAAAAAAAACAGCAAAAATTAAAAATTTTAGTGATGATAGTAAAAAAAAAATATGTGATTTTTTAATCAAAAGAAAAAAATAAATAAATAAATAAAGAAAATTTTATTAATTGGCACTTCATTTTTTTATACATTTTAAATTATATTTTCCACAATATCAAATATTGTGGAAGCAAAAAAAAAAAAAATGAAAGTTTTGGAAAATGTATACAATTAATGTTTAGAATGTTTAGGGAATTGAATAAAATTAGTTAAGAAATTTGACATGGAACAAAAAATCATATGATTCTATAAATCAAAATATGACTTAATTTTTTGTTTATTTTTTTTTGTTTTTGGATAAGTATTGAATTTTTCTTTTTAATTTTTTTTTTTTTTTCTTTTGGAAAAGTTTTTTCTTTCTCTATTTTTTTTTTCGTTCAACAATGTGATTGTCTGAAGACTGAATTTTTTAAATTAAAAAAAGAAAAAATAAAAATTTAAAAAAATAAAATTAAAAATTACGAAAATTATACGAATATTAGGAAGAAAAAGAAATTTTTTATATTTTACACGATTATTGAAAATTTAAAAAAAAAAAACGAAAAAAATTGAATTTTTAAAATGAAATTGAAAAATGCAAAGAAAATCAAAAAACAAATTTTTTTTTTTTAATGATAGGCTTAAAATAAATTAATATTTTTAGGAATAAGGATATGAAGTAAAAAAAAATAAAAAGAAAATATCGAAATTTTTGTATTATTATTTTTAGAAACAAGAGAGAAAAGAAAAGAATAGAAAAACGAAAGCCAAAATTAATTGAATTTTATTTGAATGAAAAAATTTAAATAGGAGTTTCAATTTAATGTTGTATTTTGAAATGATTGATTGATTGATTGGAAAAATATTGATAAATTTTTTTTTTCTTGTTATTTGACATAATTATGAAATTAAATGTAATTTGTACTTTTTCTTTGTTAATTTATTATTTTATTTTTTTAAACTCTTTAATATGAATTGTACTTGTATAATGTACGAGTATACATAAGTCGAGTATCGAAATTATTGTATATTGCTATACATTTCATTATCATAATAATTGGCGTCAAAAAGTCTGATTTTATATTTGAATCATCTTTTGTACATTTATTTCATAAATTATTTATATTTGATACCAAATTATTTTAATTAATATGTATTTTTTTTTTTTGAACGAAAACAAAAAATATAAAATAAAATAAATTTGTAAGAAAAAGAAACTTAAAAAAAAACTTGAATGCAATTTTTAAAAACAAATATATTAGAAAAAATAAAACATAAATTGATTTAATAAAGCCTTTGGAAGACACTAAGTAAAATAAATTTATTTTTCATCTATTTTTATTTTTTTACCATTTTTCTTTTCATTTTATTTTTTACACACATATTTTTATTTTTTTTTATTTTTTATTTTTAATTTTGTTTTTAAGATATCAAATGTATAAATAGTGTAAAAACAGATAATAAGAATTAAATAAACAGAAATCTTAATATATACATTTACATGTATCTTTTAAAAATAATGAATAATATAATTACAAAATACAATTAAAGAAAATCATTTTATTTAAAAAAAAAAAACACAAAAAAAAAATATATTACGTATATTTAAAACAAACAAAAAAATAGTTTATAATTTTCATCTCTTTTTATGATTTTCATTTCTAAGTTTTAATTTAATTTTTTTTTTTTTTTGTATATTTTTCAATTTATAAATATTTAAGAAATAAAATTAAAAATAATATATTTTTGAAATTAAAAACAAAAAAAAAAACGAACTATTGATTATTAATTAATTAATCACATATAATATTTACTTATATATAAATAACAATAAAATAACTGAAAATAAAGTAATAATTATATTTTAGCTAATAAAAAAAAAAAAACAAAATGCAAGAAAGAAAAATATAATTGTTTTTATTAATGTTAGTTCAAATTCGTTTTTATGTTCTTTAAGTTATAATTGTATAATTAACATTCATACATATATACAGCCAATTATTATTCTATACACATGTAAAAAATAAAATAAAATAAATATTATTACTTATAAAAATTTCAAACAAAAAAAAACAAAATAAAAAATAAAATGGAAAATGAAAAAAAAAAAAAAATCAAAAATATAGAAAATCAATATAAAAAAGTCGTATAAAATTGAAAGTAACAAAAATAAAAAAAATTAAAAATTATAAAATAATTTCAAAAACAGAAAACAGAAATTATTAATAAACAAAAGTTTTAAAAATCGTTTTTTTTTTCCTTTTGTATTGTATTATATATTATAATGTTATTTGTTGTAAGTTATTTAGTTTTCTTTTTTCTTTTTTGAGTTTTCATTTCTATTATTATTATTATTATTATTAATATATTTTTAATAATTAAAAGATAATATACTGATTAAATTTTATATGTTATATAATGAATGATATTTACATATATTTTTTAATTTTCTTTCTTTTTTTTATATAATTTTATAATATTTTGTATATTTTAAATAAAAACAATATGTATACACTATAGCTAGTTTCTGTTAACCGTTATTATCATTATATATTACATTAAACACATATTACATAATATTATTGAAATATATGAATTCTCATATACATATGAAAATACATTTTAATATAATTTTTGTTCTTATTTACAAGTCAACAAAATTTTCTCTTATGTTTTTTTTTATATACAAAAAACATACAATAAAAATCTATAAAAGAATATAAAAATCAACAATAACAACAACAAAAACCAACAAAACAATAGGACAAAAAGGAAAAATAATTAACGTTTTTTTTTTTCATTTTATTTTTAAATAAATCTTTCAAAGATTTTATTTTTCATTATGAAATTCAATTAAATTTTTACTACATAGTTAAATGTAAATAAATTCATATGCAAGACACCAATAACACATTTCAACATAATATGTATATGTTATATATCTGTTTTCTTTTCAAATAATGATTTATTAATTATTTACTATAAAAATATCATTTCAATTTCGTTAAATTTGAAAAAAATAATAATCTGCATTTTTTCATTTACAAATTCTAGTTATTACCCAATTTATTAAATTTTATACTCCATATTACACTAAATTACATATACATATATACGTATTAGATTAATAAATAATTTTTTTTTTCTTCTTTTTTTTATTTGTTATACGATTTAAAATTGAGAATTTATTTACGATTGTAATTATTATGTTATTTACTTTGATTTCATAAAATTGATTTATTAAAAAAAAAAAAAAAATCGTTATATTGTTAAAAATTTATCTCTTTTTATTTACTATTATTTATGTTTTTTCTGATACTTGTTATTTTTTTTTTATATACTTAATAGTAAGTATTTGAAAGATTTTCTCCCTTCAAAATTAAAATATCAAATAATAATTGAACAGAATAAAAGAAAATAAAAAATCAACAATTCAAAAAATTAACGATCTAACAAAAATAAAAAATAAAAAAAAATTTAAAAAAATTAAATAAAAACTAAAAAATATATAAAAATAGAACTTTTAAGATTCAGTTATATTACAGCAAATGCATAACAAAACATTATATCTTAATTAATATAAAATGAATAAAATATATAATTTTTAAATGTAATATTATTAAACTGCAAAAAAAAAAAAAACCAGATACGGAAAAAAAATATGAAAATGAGAACAAAAACATTTTTTTTACTTCTAATAAAATTATATTTGAAAAAACTTTGAAAACAGAGACTTTTTTGTCAACTTACAATTTTTCACACAATTTTCTTTTTAATTTTTATAACACTATTGTGTGTTTTTTTTTTTTTTTTTTTAATCTAAATTTATAATTTTATTTAATCAGAGTATTGTTTTTTTTTTCTTTTTAAGAAATAGATGTTTTATATGTGTCCCTTATATATCTGTGCTATACAAATGAATAAAAATTTGCGTACAATAATAATCATAATTTAATGTATAAAAACAAAAAAAAAACATCCAACAAATATTCTAGAAAAATTTAATAGTTTGATATTAATATCAAAAGAAAATAATAATGAAATTAATTAAAAAAAAATATTTTCTCCCAATATCAAATAAAACAACAATGTAATATACAAAATACCAAATATACCATTTAATATACATACACGACGGTTACAATTTTTTTTTTCTTCTTTTTTTTTTTTTTTCTTTTTTAAATTGTATTGTAAATATTATATACATATATTTAAAATAAAAAAGAAAAATCAATTTTAATTGCATGCATTTAAAGAATTACATACATATATACATTTTATATAATAATAATTACAAATATACTTTTTGTATATAATGTTTTTGATTGTTTTATTTATTTATTTATTTTTCATTATTTTTTTTTTTTTTGTTTTTTAATTTTTTTTTTAATTATACACACATATTGAATTTTTCACTTGTATATACATTTAATTTTTATTATTATTATTATTATTATTATTATTTGTTTTTAATTTAAGAAAAAATTTATATTCACATGCACGCAAACAATATGTGTATGAATATGTGAATATTTTAAAATTTAGTTTTTTTTTTTTTTGTTTTTAAATTGATCATTATTTTCAGTTTTCAGCATAAATAAAAATCAATCATAAAATGTAATGAAAGAAATGAGATAACTCAAGAAAATAAAAGTTATTCATACTCTGTCCAGTAGTTATATGCAATCAAGGTCTTATGGAAACCAAGTAAAGTATTACCATTTTGTACCATTATTGGTATTTAAAAAATTCATCTATTATAGTATGAAAACTTTAAAGATTGTGATCATACTGTTCGTGAAACACTCTAATTAGAAATCATGAAAAAAAAAAGGGCCACATGTACCTACTCCATAAGGCCTAACTGCATGTAATTAGTGGACAGACTATAAGTAATGGAATTTGAATTGAATTTTTTATACGTAAAATTTTCAAGTGACTTGGTAAAAAAAATAAAATAAAACAATATTTTGATTACATAGTAATTACGTAAATAAATAAAAATAAATTTAGAAAGAGGCGAAACAATAGAGAAATATAAAGATATTAGAATATCAAATGGTAGAATTTTACAAATCAAAAGAGGCTTTTTAACGAATTTATTTATTAAACAAAATGAACATTTAAAAATGCTTTTCTTCTTACATACTCATATTTTAAATAATTCTTACGAACTGGCGTTGATTAAAAAAATTAAAAAAGGAAAATCACAAGATTTATTATAAATTTTCTTGATTATCGTCATGATTCATTATTGTACGCAATTTAAAATTATTCATGATAGCCTTGTGTCTTCAAATCTATATATAGTACATATATCTTATAAAATCTAATTATTCAGGTGTTTTCTTCTGAAGGTATTTTTTTTTTTTTGTTTTTTTTTTTCTGAAAATATTATTCTCTTAATTGTTTCTTTTACAGAGTTGACTTCTTCAATTGAATTGTTTCACTTTAATTAATTTTTTCAGTAAAAATATGTATACATTTTGTTTCTTAATTTTTTTTATATTCATATAAATAATAAAAAAAAGAATTAAATAATTAAAATAACGTCTCTCTGCTTTGACAAAATAAAAATCAAATGTTTATTCAAATTAATTAACAAGATTACAAGAATGTAAATGTTATTTAATTTTTGGTCTTTTTGGAAAAATAAATAAGAAAATAAATTGTAATACAAAAACAAAAAAAAAACTTGTATGATTTTTTATTAATTTGTAAATTATCATTAATATTATTTTTAAATTTAAAATTTTTATTTTTATTATTAATTAATTTTAATTTTAAGATAACATTTATTTAATTACATGTATTTAAATTTAAGTTTATCTGTATCATTATGTTATAATTTTTTTTTTTTTTGTTTTTTTTTTGAAATTATGTTTTTAGTTTTAGTCTTTATTTTGTAATATATTATATATATATATTTGTTTTTGCAATTATTTGATTTTGTATGTATGCAAATTAAATATAATTAAATAATTTTGAAAAAAAAAGATGAAAACAACAAAACAAATGCAATATTTTTTGTAACAAGAAAAAAACAATTAATATATTTTGAATTATCTAAAATAAGATCGTTTTATAAAATGCTATTCTACAAATTTATACATAAGGCGTTGGGGGCCTGACTGGTTATTTAAAATTCTAAAAAAAAATATAAAAAAAAAATAAAAAAAGTTTATATAAAACACGATAAATAATACAAAATACTTAATTAAATTTAATTATTCAAATATAAATATAAAATTAATTAAATTAAATAAAATTAATTTTGAATAACATTTAAAATTTTAAAAAATAAAATATAAATTTAAAAAAAGAAAATATGTAGAATATATTTATACATAATTAATTGTATTATAATAATATTTGTGTGCACACTCGGCTCTATATACTTTAGTTAATTTCACTTGGAAATATTAAAACTAAAAAAATTTTTTAGAACCTGATTTTCACTAAAAATGAAAATATTATAAGTATAATGTATGTGTCATGGATGATACATATATTATATATGAAAATTGTTGAGAATTATCTCTTTACTAATACATGATGAGTTCCTTATTTTGATGGCTCTAGGACATAATACACCTTTACAATCTTTAATTTCTTCGCATGTTTTTTTTTTTTTTTTGAAATCTCTTTTATTAGGAATTTTTCAAACGAATACAAATTTTCGAATTATTTAAAATTCATATAAATTACATAAATATTTAAATAAATTTCAGATATCATACGAAATAAAATCCATTTTTTTTGTTCACTTCGTATTTCTTTTTTTTTTTTTTTTTGAATGAAACAAGACAATAAAATCACTTTTATTGAAAAATTTCAATTAATTTATATATATTTCAACAAAATCATGGTTGAAAAATACATATTTATTTTTGTTTTGGTTGATTTATTATACCAAATTTTTTTTAATATGTAAAATGTGATTTTTTTTTTTTTTTTTGTTTTGGTTACCCTCCCATATAAAAATCTTAATTCCAGGATGTTCACCTAAGAAACTGTTTTCATGCCAGCTTTGCGGTAAGGTACTATGTTCGAAAGCTTCATTAAAACGTCATATTGCTGATAAGCATGCCGAACGTCAAGAAGAATATCGTTGCATCATATGTGAAAGAGTATATTGTTCACGTAATTCATTGATGACACATATATATACATATCATAAATCAAGACCCGGTGAATTGGATATAAAAGATATGAAATTCTTTTAGGGATATCTAAATAAAATTGATAATAATAATTATCAAAATTTATATTATCAATTATATCAACAATATAATCAAAATTATTATCATTATCATCATCAATATTTTCATCATCATAATCATCATCAGCAACAACAACAACAACAACAATCACAACATCATTATCATCTTAATCATCCTCATATTCATGATCGTAATTATAATAATGAGCGACAACAATTGCAACAACAAAATTATCATCAAAATTATTTAAATGATAATCAAAATATTATTGAAAATAATAATAATTATAAAATTTATTAAAAATATATTGAACAACGAAATCAAAATTATATGAAAAGATATTATAAAAAAATTGTGATTATTTATCACATAATTATTCAATATTAAATCATTCCAGAAATTAATAAGAGCTTAGAAAAAAGAAAACAATGAAAATATATATTCAAAAATATTATGAATAAAAGAAAGCAAAAAGCAAGAATGAGAAATATGAATAAAAAAAAACGAAAAACAAAAAATAAAAATGAATTATTAAAGCAATGAAAAGCAATATGATTAAAATATTTGAATATACTACATATATTATTATAATTAATAGAGAAAATAATTATAATAAAAAAAGAAAAAAAATATATATATATAATTAATATAGCAATAATATTTCTTATTGTTATGAAAATAATGTACAATCGCAAGAATATTATTAATAACATAGAAAATAGAATAACAATAATAGAATGACAATGAAAAGGAAAATTAATAAAACTACAAAATAATGAAGAATTATTTTATTACTATTATTACAATAATATAATGATAATAACAATAATAATAATAATAATAATGAAAATAAAAAAAAATAATAATAATAGTAATAATAGTAGAAAATTAGATGAATGTGATAATTATAGTAATTATATTATTATAAATAATAAAATATATAATCGTATTACCTAAATGCTAAACATATATAATTCTAATTATAATTCAAATACAAATATTATTATTATTATTATCAATATAAGGATATAAACAAGGATAATATTAATATAAGTTATAACATATAGTGAATATATAATGCAACAATCACAATGTCTTTTATATATCTCAGATTATTATACTAAATTATACATTAAGAAAATGAAATGGAGAAATTTTTATAATGAATTTTCTCTCATAATCATCATGATCATCATCATCATCATCAGCATCACATACATGTACGTTCAATATAAACATAGAAATATATATGAAAGAGAAATACATACATATATTGAACGTGTATTATCGCTATATAATTTTCAACTATTATAAATCAGTAATAAGAAAAAGAAAAATTTCATAAGAATGCAAAACTAATTGAAATATAATATTGGTATAGTTATATTAGATGTTAGCTATAAGTGATCAATTGCAGAATACTCAAAAAATACAAAAAAAAAAAAAAAAATGGAAATGGAAAAAAAATCTATAACTATAGAAGAGTTGTTAAACGTTCGCCAAGGTTAAAAAGAATAACATCATCTCTTGTATACTTCAGTAATTTTCTTCTTTCTTTCTACAGTCTGTACTTACAATTATTTTGTATGTACAGATGTTCTATTAAAAAAAAAATATTTTATTTATTTTCAACATAGAAAAACAAAAAAAAAAAAAACATGAAAAACTATCGAGAGTTAAATTCGCTATTTATATAGTACTATTATTATTACTACTATTTGCATCACTATATTGCTACTATTTGCTATAATACACATATAATGACCACATTAAAAATATCTTTCTACTTTTTTTTGTATTTACAAATTTTGAAGATTTTACTTTATATTTTCCTAATATATTTTTATGCTACTTAATATGATATAATAATCGATTATGTCCACATCATTTTAAGAAATTATACAGCATAAAAACATATAAATACAATGAACGGAGAACAAAATCAAAGACAAAAAAAATAAAACAAAAAAACAATACAAAAATAAATTTGTTAAAGAAACAGAAGAAAAAGAGAAAACAAAATCTACAAATTAAAAAAGGACAAAACTAAAGAGGAAAAATAGAAAATATTTAAAAAAAAAAAAAGTGTGTATATATACGTTACATTTACCTACCTAATCTGTCTACCTATAATACATATTTTGTATAATTAAACTATTAAAAACTTAGTGAATGCATCTTTATAGTCTACATAAATATAATCTATACTTAAACTATCTGGTATCTACAAAAAAAAATAAAATAAAATATATATACAATTTATATTCTTGCAGTATAATTATATCATTTTTCTTGCTAATGTACTATTATTCTACTTCTACAAATAAGTATTGCTGCTATCACAACTATTAGTATACATATATATTACTTCAACTATATTATTGCTACTATTAATTACTATTATTACTACTACTACTACTACTACTATCATTATTATTATTACTATTATTACTATTACTACTGCTACTACTATTTTCGTCATTACTATTTCTTCTTATATGAACAATGAAACAAATATGAAGTGATTACAATCATTAAAAAAAAAAACTTTCTTTTATAGTATACTTACTGCTGTTGCTGGCATAAATATTTATAATTTTTTTTTTTTAAAATTATATTTTAGAATACTATCAAATCTATATTACTATTCATGTATATTTATATTTTCTGGTATTATCAATCTGTCTGAATATCTGTCTGTTTCTCTTTATATACATCACTATATAAATCTATACCTTTATATTATGAAATATTTATTGCATTCTACAAATCTGCAAATTAAAATTATAAAAATATTAAATTTAAAATTAATTATAAATATATAAAAAAAAAAAAAATTAATAATTCTTTTTAGAAATATGTAGAAAACTACTATATTATCTCTATTCTATATACTTTATATACATAAAAAAGTATATTTACATATTAGAATATTGCATTTATTTGAAATCAAAAAAAAAAACTTAATCACAACTTTTTTTTTAATTTTTATATTATTATTACTATTTTTTTTTTTTTTTTTTTTTTTTAAATTAAAATAGATGAAAAATTTCTTCTTTTCCTACCCAAATTAATTATATAAAAGTTTAATTAGAAAACAAATTTGTTGGTGCTACTATTTAAAAATAAAAAATAAAATAGACAATACATACATTCACAATTAAAGGATAAAAAAAAATGTGATAGAAAAAATTGCATGTGTATACACAAATTTCTGTTATTTTATTAAGTTTATTTAAAACAAAAATAAAAATTTGAATATTTTAAAATCCCAATAGGTTGGCACAACCCCTATAATCGGATTCATATTTTATTCTTTGCATTCTAAGTTCTGTACTTAAATATTCGGTTATAATATAATTATAATATACAATAAATCTTCTAATTTACATCTTTATAGAAAAATTAGAAAAAATTTTGTTTTTGCTATATTACATGGGTATTAAAAATTATTGTTCCAACTATAAAATGCTATATAGACTTGTTATCTAATAATTTATAATTTTTTTTTTTATATTAAAATGTTTGTATTCACATGTTGCCAAATTTCAGTTTACATTCCATATGCACTACTTTGTCTGTCTAAAAGGTTTTAAAAATATTCAAAAGTGCATTACATTATTTATTCACAATACTCATTACATAATTTTACTTGAAAATGAAAAATCTTAAAAATTGCTCAAAATTTTTTATTTAATTTTTATATGAATTTATTTTGTGTGTTTTTCTTCTTTTGTCTGCATTAAAAATTTTTCTTAAAGTTCATTATGAAAACTCATTTTTGCATTACTTTTAGAAGGACCGGGTACAATAGTTTCTAAATTAGAAATCCTTTATTAGAAACAAATCAAACAAAGTAGTACAATACAACAACAACAATTTTTCTTCCAATAACTATCCTTTTTTTTAGTTTTCCTACAAATTAATTTTTTTTTTTTTTTTTTTTTTTAAATTAATATACATATAATCTACGAATTCCTTATTTTCTACGATTTTTTTAAACACTTTTTTCCCCTTTTCATTTAAAGTTTATTTTCTTTTATTTTTTAAAATTTTTTAGTAAATCTCTTTTTTTTTTTACTGAAATTTCGATGATTTTATATTTTTATTTTCCTTAAAATTTCCAGTAATTTTTATATTTTCATGTATTATATATATATATATTTTTTTTTTGGAATGCCGATTAGTGTGCTTTTCTTTTTTGTTTTTTTATTAGAAATTAAATTAATTAAATATTTTAAAAATTGTATAAATTTCTTTTTCTCATTAAAAAAAACAGGATTATTTTTTTGTTTTTAGTTAATTTAAACAAAAAAAAGAATGAAACATTAAAATACGTTACTTTTTGAATGTTTTATACCGTTTTTGGATATGTATGCATAAAAAATCGTTTTTTTTTTAAATTAAAAGTTTTTTTTTTTTTTTTTGAATTTTATAGAATGACTAAAAGAATGAAACAAAATATAGTGGAAATTAATAAATTTATTATTACACTTTTTGTTTTTACATTTATTAATTATTTATATACATATATGTAGTATTGTATAATGTACGTAATACAGATGTGTCTTGTTTTTTTTTTTTTTATGTACAACATGTGTTTTCGTATATGTATTTGTATCATTTTATATTAAGTTTTTTTTTTTCATATATGTATGTATATTGTGTATTACGTTAATGTTTCGTTTGCTAAATAAACATTGTATTGTTTTTCATCATTTTTACAAATTTAAAAAAAAAAAAACAACAACAACAACAGCGATAAATATAATTTTTATTTGTTAATAAGTAATAAATCAATTTATTTAATATATACATACATAATGTATTTTATCTAAAAATATTGAAATGGGTGCTTTCAAATTTTATTAATAATCAAAATGAAAAAAAAAAATATATATATTTTTTTTTCTTTCCTTTTTTTTTTTTTTAAATCATTTTTATATTTTAATTATTTATGTACGTCTATGTTTTTTCTTTTTTCTTTAATTTACATAATATAAAAATGATGAAATTTTTGCATGCAATCATAATATTTTGATTTATATCAGCATTTGATATAAAAAAAAAAAAAAAAAAAATTACATATTGAAATAATTAAAAATAATTATTATACTAAAATAATGAATAATAATAATTAAATGTAATTAATTGGCTATCATTATTATTTCAATTTTCATTCTCACATTCTGTTTTATAATCATTTTTGCATATATAGCTGCGTGTTACTATTTAATAGAATTTTCTTTATATGTGCGTGTGTGTTTTTATTTTCTCATTTTCCTTTCAAATGCACCTTTTTCATCCTTTTTAGGTAGGTAAATATAATAAAAAGCAAGAAACAAAAACCAATAAAACAAAAATAAAAAAAATAAAAACGAAAAAAACTGAAAAATTCTAAAATAAAAAAATAAAAATAAAAATTTTTCATTTCCATTTAAATGATACAAAAATGAAAAATCAAAAAAAAAAAAAAAATTGTAAACAAATTTTTTATAATTTATTATTTATTGCTTTAAGTGTGTTTCATAGAAAAAATATTAAAAAATTATTTTTTTCATTATTTTGCTAATTTCTTTTGTTCTAAAAAAATTAAACGCGTTATGTAAATTTTTACATATTATATTGAATTTCATTCGCGTAAAATTGATAAGTAAAGAAAAAAAAGTTTTTTTTTTTTTTTTTAAATTAACTGAAAGAAGAAAAGGTCAATATAAAAATTTATAAATTTATACATATGTAAATGTGTTCAACTAGACGTGTATTGTAGTAAAACTTTTTTATATAATACGTGAAATTTAAACTTCTGAAGTCCAATGATAATGTTAGCTAGAATGAAGATCTATTTTCTTCAGCAACACGTTGTCGGTGGCAATGAGCCAACTGAAAATTCTGACATTGCTTTCAAATCAACATAAAGAAAATTCATAAAAAATTCAATCCTAATTTTATACTTTCAAATCAAAATAGAACAACGACAAATTGATATTATTGGACATATGTATATTCATTATTTAAAATACGAAATTGATGAATTGTCGTTGACGCTGATATTGTCAGTGGGCTTCAGCAGTAACACATTTTAAATTTTCTTTTTTTTTTTTCTTTCTAAATAAATTTAAAAAAAAAAAAAAGAAAGCTAACTAATATATCAATCGACTTATCTCATTTTGTACATACGTATGTGTACTTTTTAAATTAAATAGAATTTAAAGCAAAAATTCAATTAGATATAATGTATATTTAACTTTTAATGGAATTTTTTTTCAATTTTGGAAATAAAATAAATACGTTACTTTTTTATATCTATATACATATATTTGCTATCATGTTTCAATGTTTAAATGATATCTTTATACAATAAAAAAAAAAAAAAAAAAATTACATTAAATTCAAATAAATTAAAATAACACAAGAAAAATCAATCTAAAACTAAAAATATATTATTATCGTAACTTAGTGCCTTTCTAATAGAATCTTCCTATCATACAAATTTTATATACATATTTATACATTTTATTAAAAAACAAAAGAAAACAAACTATTTTTAATTCCTTTTTGTTTTTTAATATGAAAAACAAAAAAAAAAAAAAAAATGTAATTGTGTATATGTATTTTTAAAAGCCTTATACTTGTATATGTACTTATGTACAATCAAATGCGTGCTATACATTAACTAACTTTATTATATTAGACTTGTATTTCCAAAATTGAGAAAATAATTCCTTTGACTCGCATGCCTTTTAATTGTTATCTTTTTTATAAAAACGAAAAGACTAGAAAAAACTTTTAGAATACTATCAAATTAAATTTCAAGAAACCTATAAGCTAATGAAACTAAAAAAAAAAACAAAAGAAATTAAAAAATAATTAAATTTAAAATTGCAACATTTTCTAATTTTTTTTTTTTTTTTGTTTTGCTTTACGTTGTATTGATTTTCTTTTTATTATAACGAAAAGCAAGTAAACGGAAATGATATATTTGATAATATGTAGTTATAATACATTTGCATATATCTTTAATTACGTATATAATAAGATAAAGTGTGTTTAATTGTGTAATTAACGTTTGTGGATTTTTTTTTTTTTTCTAAAAGCATAGTTTCAGTATAAACGTTATCAATATAATGTACATGTGTTTTATAAATAAAAATATTAATTGTTGTGCAAAATGTAGAATATATATTATAATATTTGTAATATCCTTAAAAAGAAAATCATAAGAAATGATATATGAAAAAAACAAATATAAAATGAATCGCATTATTATAATTTTCGATTTTTTTTTTTTACCTTGATTTATTTTTTTCAGTTTTTACGTTTTTGTTTTAATCATTTTTAAATTAAAAATGTGTAGTTTTTGTTTTCTTTTAATTTTTATTTATTTTTAATAACAAAAAAATTATTGTTGTTGTACAAAATATGTGAATTTTTTTTTTTTTTTGTTGAGTATAAAATGACAACAAAAATTTAACAATGTAAGAAAAATTAAAAATAATAAATAATAAAATCATCTACTAAATACTACACTTAAAAGGTTAAAAGAAAAAAATAATAATCAAATTATTAATGAAATAAGAAACAAACAAAAATTTATAAAGCTAAAAATAACTGTTATACTACAAATAGAATTTTTTGTTTTTTAATGTCTCCTTTCCATTTTTTATTTTTGTTTTTTTTTGTTTTTTGTTTTTCTTTAATTTGTTTTCCTCCTATATATTTTGCTTTGATTTTGTTCATTGTCCTTTGTGTTTAAAAAATTTTCGCCTTTTTTTCTCATTATTCTGAATTCTGTTTACCACTCACACACTATCTTCCGTTCCTTTCTTTTATTTTGGTTTTTTTTCGTTTTGTTGGAATTTTTAACCCAGCAGGCCCCCAAAATGCCGTTATATCAACAACTTCACCATCGTTATCAACAAATTCTACCTCATCATCATCATCGATATCACCGAATCCAACATCAGCTGCTGCTGTTGCAGCTGCTGCCGCTGCTGCCGCAGTTACAACATCCGGTCAATTATTAAATAATATTTTGAATAGTGCCAATTCCAGTGGTAATGGTACTAATGGTCGCTGTAATGAAAGTGGTTGTGGAGGTGGTAATGGTGTTGGTAATGTAGGACAAACAACACCATTATCACCGTCAGCATCATCGGCATCAATTAATATATCTGGTGGTTCTTCTTCGTCAGTTTCATCTGGATCTGCTGGGTCCACATCTCAATTACATTCACACCATCATCATCATCAATTACGTATGCCACCACCAACTAGCGGTGGTATTAATGAACCACAAGAATGTCCATATTGTCGTCGTACATTCTCTTGTTATTATTCATTAAAGAGACATTTCCAAGATAAACATGAGCAATCTGATACATTATATGTATGTGAATTTTGTCATCGTCGTTATCGTACAAAAAATTCATTAACAACACATAAAAGTTTACAACATCGTGGTTCTAGTGGTATGTTAAAACGTTTATTAAAAACATCAGCTATTAAAAATGTACTTGGACCACATCATCCAATAACACATCATCAAAGACCTCATTTATTTGATTTTGCAACTGAATTAGGACAACCACCACCGGGTATACAATAGAATTTAAGATGGAATGCAATTTTTTAGAGAAATTTCTTATTTAATTTTTATTAAAACAAAAATATATCAACATAAAATAAACATACGCATACTTTATAATATTTTTTATATCAATTTTCATATTTACTGATTTATCTAAAATTGATTATATTTTATTTTCACAAATAGAAAAAAAATTTGTGAATTAATTTTCCTATGTTCTATCATTTATCTATTTAAGTATACTGAAATTTATGTATCTGTATATGTAATATTATAATTTTAATTTTTCTCTAATTTAATGGCGAAATGAATTTTTACAAAAAAAAAAAAAAAAAGATTTTTTTTCTAATTACAAAAATTTAAAAAAAAAAAAGTAATTTACTTACTTACTTAAAAAATCAATGAAAAGATGTTGGCGAACGTGCAATATTTATATAATTTTATAATTATAAAATTTTCTTTAAATAAAAAATGAAATGAAAAATATGAAATAAATAAGAATTATTATTATTATTATTGAATTTATGTTAATTTGTAAATTTTTAAGTTTTCATTGTAAAATTTTATTGTAATTTTGTTTATTTTTATTTTTTTTTTTTGACCGTTTTTTATAATTATTATTATTTTGTTCAAGAACAGATTGTATTTGTAAATAAAATAGAAATTTAAAAATTAAGACGTACAACTAAGACTTTTAAAAAATTAAATAGAAACAGGAAAAATTTACTTATGTATAGGTTAGATGGTTTTTTTTTATCTATATAGCAAATAGTTAAAAAAATGAAAATTCAAAATAATGTATTAATTCATGTAAAATCAATTTAATTGTGGTATTAATATGTTTGTTCTTTTTTATTTTTAAGTATAATTATTAATAATTAAGTTGATACGCACAAACCATATTACATATACTTTAATTACAATAATTATATAATACAATCTGCATTCATAAAAACAGATACTTAAAAAAAAAAAGAACAAGAAAATATAAATGATAATTATGTAGATTCGGTATTTTTGTTTTTCATCATTATAAATAATAACAGAATATACATATATAGAGTGTGAAAATTCATTGTTGTACAGACCGTTTATTTTGAAAGTGGCGTAAGTCCATTTTTTTAAAAAAAAAAATCTTGTGAAATATCAAAGAATCGCATAATTTACTCATAATTTAGTGTTTCTTTAGATATCTTGCAAATTGACGTACACCACTTTCAAAATAAACCATTCAATATATATTTTTTTTTTTTTTTTTTTTTGAAATCAACATATATTAGAAATTTAAATAAACACAATAAATTAGAAAATTAGATTTAATTTTTTTTACAAAAATAAAACATAATGATATATTTTGTACATTAAAAAAAAAAGATAATGAGTGTAAAATTGAGAAATTAATGTGTTAATTTTTAACACTTTTTTTCTCATTTTATTTTTATTTTATTTTATTTTTTTTTTTTTTCAAATTTACAAGTAATGTAAATCATATTATTCACGAATTCATGAAAATGTATGCTTAAAATATTCAAGTAATTTCGCCTAAAAAAATGTTTCTTTTTTTTTTCGTATTTTGTAAAAGTATAAAAAATTTTACTTATTTTAATTTAAATCTATAACGACAGAAAAAAATTTAAAATTTTCATAAAACAAAAATTTCTCTAAAAAATCATATTCCAATATTAAACAAAAATGATATCAAATTTAAAATGTAATTAAAATTTAGATAATGTGTTGAAAAATTATAAAAATTTTTAATTAATAATATATATATACAAAAAATATTTACTATATGGTTTCAAATAAAATTTGAAAGCGATTAACGCATATTACATACATATGTATGTGTAGATGAAAAAGAAAACAAAACAAGAAAAAAGATGACTTGAAAAAAGAAAAATAACGAAAATTTCAAAAAAAATTGTAAAAATGAGAAGAATGATTTTATTCGTTATTATAACATATAAAAATTAAAGAAAAATAACAATGAATATTTAAAATAATATGGAAATTACAATAAAATTACGTTATTACATAATTAAAAAAAAAAAAAAATGATTCAGTGATTCACCATTTAAGTACAAAACAAAAGAATACAAATGAGATAAATCAATGAAATGAAAAACAAAAAACAAAACATAAACTATTATATGAATTACACAAAATACAACATCAGTTAAATAATTTTTATAATAAATAAAAATGAACGAAAAAAAAAAACAAAAACACAAATAAATGGAAAAAAATTAATAAATGTAATTATGTATAACAATTTTTAACTTTTAAAATTAAATTTTAAGTAAAAGAAGAAAATAAACACACACACACATATTTCGTGAAAAATTTAAAAAAAAAAATTATATAATATAAAATTTAGTAAACATTGTGTATAATATAGATTTAAAAAAAAAAAAGGTTTAACAAAATAAAAAAAAAATAAATAAAAAATCATTATAAATTTAATATATATATATAAAAACAAAAAAAAAAAAAAAAACTTAATTATTATACATTCATAAAATGAAATATAAATTTATGTACAATATTATATACATGTATATCAATTTCTAGATAAAATTTTAAAATTAAGATTTAAAAAAAAAAAAAAAAACTATAAAACAAGAAAAAAAAAAAAACAAATTAAATTACAAATACATATTATGTAACTTGTAAAACAAAATTACAATTTTTTACAATTCAGGAATTATACAAACAAATGAACGAATACATATTAAATTAATATACATACATACATACATATATAAGCATGTATTTTAATTTTATGTCATTATATGACTATACAATTGCGTACATGCAAAAGAATTTAAGAAAAACAAAAATTATTTAATATACAATACATACATATGATGATATAATTAATAAAATTATATGTGTACATATCCAGGCGCTCAGGTAAATTTATTTTCTACAATTTTAAATAAGATGCAAATTACTAAAAAAAAAACAAAACAAAAAAAAAAAATACATACAATACCATATACATAGGATTAAAATAAACAAAAGTAGAAATAATTTTTTAAAAAAATAATAAAACGAAAAAAAAAAAAAATGAAAAACAAATAACACATTTGTTTTTCTTTTCTGCATTCTTTAAATATATTTACAAGCACACACGAACACATACATATACATTGAAGAGCCCACAGCATACTAATAACAAACTATTTGTATGCGTGGAAAAGCAATAAGTGAAAATTTTACTTTATACTTGAAAATGAAAATAAATGATGAAGTGTATGTTGTATTAATTCTAAAACTAAAAACAAAAGATTTATATTTAAAAAAATGTACATTAGTGTGCATTTAATATTTTTTTGAAAAATTATTTAAAAACAAAAAAAAAATATATAAACTAAAAAGATTGTCATAAGACAAAACAGAGTAATTACACAAAGGTAAATTTCTGCTAACAAATTTGATTAACTTAATAACCTCAATTTTATTGCCATATACATAATTACCTAATAATAATATTAAATGTATACAATTTACTGTTAAAATAACGAGAAATTAAGAAAAGAAACTAACACATATGAATTGCTGGATCAGTTAGCTGACTTAAAAATAAAAACAAATTTATTGTACAAATTTTGCCACTTTCATATATATATACATTACATACATATGAAGAAAATTTTTATACATGTGTAAGCTTCTTAATCTTCAAGTAATCAGAACTATTCTGGTTGTAGTTAGCAGAATTTCACTAAATGATTTTCATATAAATTTTTAACAGTTCTCAAATTTTGTAAAAAAATTAGCAGAATGGTAATTTAATGAAATCTGCTATTAAACTACGAACAGAATATCACTGAATATTTCAAAACAAAAACAAAGTTCAAATCCGTTAAAAAAAATACATTTTTATTTTTTTTTTACAATATTTGCCATTTTAAATATAAAACCATTTTAAAAATAACAACAAAGCCAATATAATAAGTATACATGTATGTGACATAAAAATTAATATTAACATTGAAATTGGAAATCCATATAAATAAGAACAAGTATTGTGTTGTGCCATAGAATTTCTTTAATGTAAAATAATGCATTAAAATTTACGAGACAAAAAAAAAAACCATAACTCAAAAAAGGACGAAACTTCTTTGATTATAAAACAAGGGGAAAATAAAAAAACACAAGAGAAAAAAAAAATATACATATATATACCTATAAGAAATTAAAAAATATAATTCATAAAATGTAATTACAAAATATAACATATACAATTATAAAATAATTCAAAATTTATTGAATTCTTTTTATAAATAAATTAAATAAAATTAATCAATTTTCTCATATCTTTTTAAATTTAAGAAACAAAAAAAAAAAAAAATATTAAATCATTTATTTGATCAAAATTAATTTTAAAATAAAATAAAAATTTTCCAACATTTATTTAAATGTGTAAAGGAATTAAAAATTGAAAACAAAAAAAAAAAAAAATTCTTTGTTCAATAAAGAATTTTCTTTTTCTTTTAAAATCATATGTATCATATTATATTATTATATTTAAACAAAAAAAAAAAAAAAAAATGTCAATCTACGTATATTTTTTACATTTATGTTAAATATATGTGTACATGTCCATTTAGGACATATGTATAACATTTTTCTAGTTATAGACAAATTTTAATATTTAAAAAACAAAATAAAAGAAAAACAAAAATTTTTTGGCATTTATATATATATATACATTTTAGAAAGAAAGAAAAAAAAACCATAAAACAACATTTCATTAAATTATTCTAAATTATTGTATAAAAAAATTTTTTTTTTATTTATTATTTCTTTTTTTACTATTATAATATTTTGTTTTGTTATAATTTTACACTTGTTATATTTCGATACTTTTTTGGCATTTAAATGTTCTTGTATAAATTAATTTTTAAATTTAAAAAAATAAATGAAAAAAATTACTTTTTGGAAATAATATCTGTGATGTAGTAAAAAAAAAAAAACGTGTAGAATTTTTTTTTTCTTTCTAGGTATACAAAATTTATTCGTTATTTAATTAATTGTGTTTTTTTTTTAAGTAATTTTGTTTTTCAAAAATTAAAAAAAAATTAGAAAGAAAAAGAATTTATTTGAAAAAATAATTTTGCAATGAATGCAGTCACTTAAAAACGCACTATTGATTTAATTTTAATTATACATAATATTATGTTTAGTTTATTTTATTTTTTTAATTTGATTATAAAAGCAAAATACAAAAAAAAAAAACATAAATGGAAAATTTGAAAAAAGAAAAACAGATAGCAATTATAAAGGATATAATTTTCAAAGGGAATTTGAATGAAGGACATATGTAGGTGTCTTCATTAATACAACAACAGTATAAGGAAATTATTCGTGTACTTCAAAAACCGTCCAATGATCTTCAATTGCAGCTACAACATATAGTCTCATGATTTTAATACCACGAATGTTCATATCATTCCAATGTAGCTAATTAGTTTTTGAAAAGCATTTTTTTTTTCTATTTTCAATTTTATCATATTTACAAATGCAAATTAAATTTTTGTGATTTCCTGTTTTTCTTTTTTCCATTTTTTAATTTTTTGTTTTTTTTTTTCTAAATTGCTTAATTTTTATTATGATTATTTTTAAATATGTTATTATATATTTAGGTTTAAACGATTATAAAAAAAAAAAATTAATAAAACAAAATTTCAAAAAAAGAAAAAAAAAATTATTACATATTATAATTATTAAAAAAAGATTTTGTCATATCTCGTTATTAAATATATATACTATATAAATGTGTGTAAATATAAAAAAAATAAAAATTAAAAATAAAACAAAAAATTTTATTTTACTTCAATGTGCCAAAATTTTTTTCTTAGATAGTTCTTTCGATAATATTAAAAACAAACAAAAAAGAATACAAAAAAAAAAAAAAATTACAAAAGGATCTTTTAAAATTAAGAAAAAAACAAAGAAGTCTAAAAAAATGGAAAAATAAACATTATAAAATAATTTCTATATATAGGTACATAAGTATTTAAATTATCCAAATCCTCATTCTTCCAAGATTACAATCGGTTTTCATCGTTTAATATCTATTTTCATTGAAAAAAAAAATTTCTTTTTAAATTAATTTTTATTGAGATTTTAATACTTACTATCAGTGCTAATTTTATAAAACCATATCATTACAAAATCTATCACAATTATGATTTTTTTTTGCTATGATTTGTCGACATTTTAAAAAAAAAAAATCGTTAAAGTTGATCGCATTGGAAGACTTGGAAATGAATGAACATTTCTAATAAACATGGAAAGTTAACCATTATTTCAATATACTAACTAGTCTTTTTGATTTTCTCTACATTGATGAAATCATTTCAAATCCAATAAATTTGATTATTGAACATATCAACATTTATTCTGTCGAATGTAAAATTTTATTTAAAGAATATTTATAAATATCAAAATCTTTCGATGTTTTTTGAAAACCAAAAAAAAAATAATAAAATGATTGGGAAATTCAGCTAACGATGAATGGATTACTTGGTGTATATGAAAATAAATATTGTACTTACAATGCACTAATTTTCTATTCTTCATTCATGAACATAATTCATGTGCCAAATCTAAAGAAAAGAAATTTTTTATCTTATTTTTCTTTCTTTTTTTTTATATGTTTTAAACAATCCAGACTTGAAAATTAATAAAAATAAATTAAAAAATAAAAGAAAAAACAAAAAAGAAGAAAAAAATCATTTTGAATACATATAATAAATTTATAGTAAAATTTCAATTACGTTATTTAACGTTATTTATAAAAGTACATAATATTTCTCTTCTAGTAAAAATTAAATAAAAATAAATAAATAAGTAAATAAATAAATTATAAATTTAAGAAAAAAAAAAAAAATTATAAAATTTAAGTGAAAATAAAAATTTAAAAAAAAAAAACAAATACACGAAATTCCGAATTTATTATTGTAGATTTACTATAATAGTGTATAATGTATATGTACAATTATAAAATTAAAAATTCATATTATAAGAATATAATATAAAAAAAATAAAAAATAATATGAAAAAAAATTTAATTAACAAAATCATTAACATAAATCAGATTTATTCATTCTTGATATAATATAATAATAGTAAAAACAAAAACATAAAAATAACAAAATAAAAAACTTAATTAAATTAAAAAATAAAAACATACATATAAAATAATTCTTTTCTCAGAAATATCTAAATTTTTATACATACACACATGTATATAATGAATAAAATAAATATGTCCGTATATAAACAGCTCATATAGTATATACAACATAATAAAAACTATAAAAATAAATCTACATTATATGAAATGGGTAATTATTATGTGAAATATGAATTGTAGAATAAATGTTTTAAATTTTGCAAATAAAATTGAGATTTAAACTATAAAATATACGTTATACAATAAAATTAAAAATTAATACACAATGGTAAAAAGAACATAAATACAATCCGTACATAAAACGCGCACAAATTTAAAATTTCAATTAATTTTCATTTTTTTTTTTTTTATTTATTTCCTTTGCAATTTTAATTACATTTTTGTACATGAACAAAAAATTCTGATAATTTTCTACCTTTGATAAATTTCCCAAAGCCTTTAAAAAAAAATGTAAATAATTTTCAAATTAATACAAATTTTCAAATTTTATTAAAAATTTTTAATTAATTTTTTTCTTTTTGTAAAAGAAAATTTCTGAGAATTTTCTCATAAAAACCTGTATTAAAATGATGAATAATTAAAAAAAAAAACGACAAAAAATAACTATAATACAAAATAAATAACTAAATAGTTCAAATGTAAACCAGCTGCCTTTTTGACAGTACAAGAAAAATTTTTTCATCATCAAAAATCAGGAAAAAATTTAATTATTATTACAAATTAAAAGAAAAAATGGAAAGTAAACAAAAATAATTAAAAACTAAAAAAATTATCTTTCATATGTTTACAGACTATTTTTCAAAACATATAATACCGTCTTGTATGTACGTTCAAAAGAGAAAAAAAAAGGAAAATTATATACAAATTAAAGTATAATTTAATTAATGAAAATATTTTGGCATTAATGAAACTGACAATTTAATAACTAACAAGCAAAACACTCCAAAATTTCTCAGGTAAAAAAAAAATATATAAAAAAAAAATAACGAATAAAAACAATTTCAAAAATTTTAAATAAATTTAAATGTGTTTTGAATTAATAAATGAATGTTAAAAAATAAAATTTAATTTACAATAATTACAAATTAAAAAATGTAATTGAATTAATCGAATGGTTTTTTTTTATTTTTATTAAAATATTCAAATATACACATTCTATGAAGACATAATAATAATTTAAATTAAAAAAAAAAAAAAAACAAAAAAAAAAAACAAAATATAATCTTCATATTTTTAGACAAATTTTAAATACACTATAGCTGAACAAACAAGAAATAATAATAATAGATAAATAATAATTTAAAATAAAAAATGTATTTAAAAAATAATAAATAAAATCACAGTCAAAAAATAATAAGCTTAACTGTGATTTTCCATTTTCACATCGATTACATAAAATTCAGATTATAATTACAAACAAGATAACAAAAAATATAAATTAACACATTAAAAAATAAGAACTACAATTCATGTTCACTACATTTTTTATATTCATTAAAAAATAAAATTAAAATAACAGACAAAAAATGATGAATTTACAACAAATTTTACTGCAAAAAAAATTTAAACTGTCCATTATTTAAAAAATGTGTATTACACATACAAATTACATGAATTAAATGAAAATTCATTGAATATTTCTGATTTAACAAAATAATTAAATTTAATTTAATAGAATAAATTATTTCTTAAAATAAAAATAGGGAAAGGAAAATAATCTTACGAATTATAATTATTATTAATATTCATTATAAAAGCTAAATTAATGATATAATTATTAGAATTCTGATTTCAGAAGTATTAGGTCTTTTTTTTAAATTTAATTTGAAATAAAAGTAAAAAAAATATTTTTTTGTTAGATTTTTACTTACAACTATAATAAAATTTAATTTTATTTTTAGTTTTTTTTTTTTTAATTTGTAAATAAATAAAAAATTGAAATTTTCAATTAAAATTTATAGGAAAACAGAAAAATAGAAAACAAAAAAGGACTGTCTACAATTTTAAATAAAATTTAAATAATATACGTTATCCAACATGTAAATGGAAAAATTGTGAAAATCACACAGAAAACCAGAAAAATAAAAAATAAAATAAAATAATATATAAAATTCTTAAAAATCTATCATTAAATTTGTATCTTTAAATTTATAATGATACATAATATTAATCATATTAATTACTAATTAATTAATTAAAATAAATAATAGAAACTTATATCAAGTAAATATTAAAATATCGATTTCATTATGTGAACATGTGACATAGTCAGAGATTATTAACATTTATAAATGAAATCACAATTAAATAATTATAATTTAAAATAATAATAATAATTAAATCAATAAAAAAAAAAAAATGAAAAATTAGAAAAAAAAACAGATGTATGTAAAATAAATAAAAAAAAAAATACATGAAAAAATATATATGGAAACTATTAAATAAAATAGATCATATCTTCAAAAAAAAAAAAAATTGTTCTTTCATTTTTCTTAAAGGCAGAAATTCAAATTATTAACGAACTCTTCATATTAGAAATCTGTTTATCTGTTCATTTAAATGGGGTTTTTTACACAATTAAACTTTACTTGTGAAGGAAGTGAGACGTGTATCAGGTAGCTCAGTACCTACCTTTACCCATAACTAAGTTTTTTGTAAAGTGTCTCATAAATATCTCATCATGTAAAAGCAATAAACAGCAAAGTAATTCTGTTTGACGGATGAAGCCTTGATGAACCAGAAAAAAATTCTTGTTAATGAGGAAGGTGTAAAATATTTTTGCCGTAAATACATCACATCGTAAATGTATCACATTCTTATTTTGAAGTAAATCTACTATAAAATTTTGTAATTTTCCGGTGCATACATTTTCGAAAAAAATTCCGTGATTATGGTAACAGTGATTTCAAATTCAATTATATACCAAATATCAATATGATGCCAACGACATGAGTTGTACCAGTTTACATCGATATGAACTGCATTACCAAGGTATGAAAACGTCGAAATTTGACATGCGCTTTTGACAATACAAGAAATGTTTTTAATTGTTTGGTGTTTGCATGTATTTGTTGTATATTTTATATTGCTGCATCTCATTAATTTTGTGCTACCTTAATTTTTCTCTAGTTTTTTTTATATTTTCGTGGTATTTTTTTAAATATTTTCATTTTTACTGTTTCCAAAAAGAAGAGGGAATAAGCAACATGTTAGAAGGTTGGTATTGTCGTACTTTAGCAAATGAACAAGCAGCTACAGGTCAACAAGATGATGATGATAATGATCCAAATGTTGCAGATTCTGGATCAGACGATAGCCATGACCCAACTACTACTTCAAATACTGTGAATCGTCCTGTTGATCACAAGGCACAATATAAATATTTAAAACAAAAATTAAAGTTCTTGGTTTATGTGAGTATAGGGTATATAACACTGTAATGGTTTTATTCACTTAAGAATCCATGTAAAACTTTAATTAACAGGAGAACGAGTTTTTCCAAGATGCATTACGGACAAGCCAAAGACGTTTACTTAAAGTGTCCAGAGATAGATCATTCCTACTTGATAGACTTTTACAATATGAAAAACCTGAAGGTTCATCATCAGAAAGTGAAGAAACTGAATCATCTGATGAAAGTTCAAAAGTTGAAACTAAAAAGTTAGTAATTTTTTTTTTAATTGAATATTTTCAAATCATGAATATTTGTTTTAACGTTTTGTATTTGTAGACGAAAATATGATAACACACAAAGTGGTGGTAATAAGAATTCAACAACAAATGTTAAAAAGAAAAAAGTTACACAAAAACAAAAAAATCAGCAAAATATTGGTCAAACAATAAATCAAAGCCATTCTCAATCTCAACAACAGCATCAGCAGCAACATCATCACTCGCATCAAATTCAAGGACATATGACAGTGGAAGAAGTTGAACGTCATCTACAATCAAGGCAATCTATAAGTGAGCTGTTACCAGAAAGAGCTCCACCAACAGTTCCTACAGAAATGTTTAGTAATGAACCTTCATTAGATAGGTTTGTATCATTCATTTAACAAATAATAAAATTTGTTTATCTCTTTTGTGATTTTAATCAATTTTTTCTTCTACATTTTTTTTAGTGAATCAAATGATCAAATGGTTGAAACGTCACCCAGCAATATTGGTGAAGATTGCGTTAGCGTTGATATGAATGTGAAAAATGAATATACTATTAAAACTGAATATCAAACATAATTATAATTAAGAGCTTGCATACTTGCATATTAGGATGTAAATGATTTGGAATAAAGTGTAGTATTTGTTTTTAATTTAATGTCTATTCTTTTAAAGTTGTAACCAAATTTAACTGTAGATAACCCATGTCAGAAGTTTGGTAATATTTTACATATTTTTTAAATTTTCGCAATTATATTTAACTCGTCAGCTTAACGAGACTGATATTTTGTTGACTTCAATGATTGTGTTTTGTGTCTACCGAACACACAAAGATTAAGTAACTTGAGTCCTTGAATCCTTAATTTTGTTTTTTCACTTAGAAGCTCATACTATGCTCGATGCTCACATTTAATACGTGGAAGGAATATAGACATCGGGAGCGTTTTTTTTTCTCTTTGTTTGATTTGTCTAAATATGATTAATTAGGTTGAAATATAAACTGATCTATATTCTCTCTATTATATAAAAAATTTTTCTGTGATCGTCCAATATTTTATTCTATATTTGCATGTATTAAGGAAATTCAAGAATGAATTTCGTCCTTCTATTTATATAATAAGCTGAGAAATCTCTGAGATGTTATATTTTATATTTGCATATATTCAGGAAACGTTGTCTTTTTACCCATGTTACTATGTTTTTAGTGAAATATCATTTATAAAAGTCAAAGAAAAAAGTTTAAGGATTGGATGCAATGTATCAATAAATTATGTATATCACAATTGTATCAGAAAAGTAGTTATACCGCATCAGTACAGTATTTTTGAGCAACGAGTAGTTCAAATAAATAAACAATTGTATGTTTGTTAAATGGAGGTTGATCCGCCGCTAATAGGACAGAGGGTAGCCTCGTAGTTGATTAAAACTAACGTTAAGAGTTTAAAACTTGAGTATATTTCGTTGAGTTGACTTGAGTTGCTTGTACTCAAATTTGGTTATAGCTTTAACACCAACTTAAAAGTACACGTATTGAATTCTGTGATTGATCGAACACATCTATATTGTGAACTGCAGTATCAGGAATAAATTTGTTATGTGCGTAATGTCAATTAGTTACGTCAAATCATATGTCATATCACATGTGTCAAATTTCATTTAATTTTATATATTTTTAAATGAAATTTCATTCTTTTGTAGTGTGCGCAAATGGTGAGATATGTGTTGTTAAATGTATAGTAAAAGAAGCGTGGAAATTTTTATATAATTTATTCACTTATGAATAAATTGATATCGAATTAATCTATAATAATAAATTAATCGAACACCATTTAACGATAATAAATTAATTAACAAATGCGACATTAAAGTAGAATTTATTTTGAAAAAAAAAAAAAAAAATTTGCATTGGCTTAAAAAAGGAATTGTGAAAAAATATATTTTGTAATTTTGTGGTGGTCTGCTCTGAATTTTATGTTATGAAAATAATATTTTAAATGTGATGTTTGTTGATCATAAAATAAAAAACTAAAAAATAACAAAAAAAAATGTTTCATCTGATTTCAACATTTTACAAATTGTAAAAAAGAAAGACAAAACATTTTGTCATATCATACTGAAAGTACATACATAATACCTACCTAAAAAAAAAACCAAAGAAAATTTTCTATTCAGTTTATTTTTACTTAAATATAACTTATCTAACATCGATTAACAATTACTTCCCATTAAAATTTAATCAAAATAAAAAAAAGGAAAATTAGAATCAAAAAATTGAAAATTCAAATTGGTACTTTGAGGAAATTTAACCTCATAAATTTCATAAGTACATTATAAAAAAAAACAAATAAAAAAGTTCTTGTGTGTAATATTGTAATGCAATCGCTTGCCTGGACAACAAGATTTTTATCACGAGCGCTGCGCAATGGATTTGCTACCCTCGTTGAGCCACATACAAAGCCACAACCTCATTTTGTATCGGTAGTATGTGGATTTCCAAAAGATTTCTTAAATTCAAAATATAAATTGGGTAAATTTGGTGATGATGCATGGTTTAAAACTCAAACATCAATCGCCGATGTTATAGGTAAGCAATTACAAAAATAATTACTGCTATAATTTCAATTACTAGTTACAAAATAATGAAAATCAGATGCATTGCAACAAAATGCAATTTATTATTTTGCTTTGTTATTTTTAATTAGAATTTAATATTCTGATTTCTGACGTTCATCAAATCATTAAATTTCATTGAAAATGAATATCCCATTGATTTGTGTTTGTTCTAAACTATTTAATAGTAAAATTGATTTGTATAAAATACACATGTAATCATTTTAACTTTAGTATATGTAAATGAGACAAAAAAAAAATGTATTTTTTAAGTGCGTAAAAATTATTTTTATTATTGTAGATCGTATAACTATATTGTAAGTATTCAGTGATAAAGTCCAATAAAAAATATTTTTCTTTTTAAATTCTTGTTATCAAAAACGGTCAAGCTTCAAAAAATTAAAATTATTTCATACATAGGTGTTGTATTAGAGATAGACTATTTTTTATACATATTTACGAATTTGTGACGTAATTGACTATAATTTATGTTTTTGTATTTAAACATTCCAAGATTATAGATATGTATGGTAGATACATAGATATCCCACCGATATCTTATAGTGTGTTAAATTATAAAAATAATAAAATATAGGTAGGTACCTTTACTTTATGTAAACACGTTCAAGATCTCATATTGTACGAATTTAAATATATCTATGTGTATAATACGATGTTATGTAGGTATAGGTAGGTGCCTAGCCTATATGGATACGCTGTTCATCATACATTCGGGTCGCAAAAGCTATGTGCTGTGCATTATTACATTTTAAATATTAATTATGTGCATATTATATATGAGGTATGCATACATATGTCTGTTAGTGTATAAGTGGAATTTACTTATTTTTATCTTTTTTTTTTATAATAAAATATGATTACCGGATTGAATATGAAAATGTGAAAAACCTCGTGACAGACAGACAAGAAAATTAAAATAATTTTATTTGGTTCCACAGTATTTTATTTTTTTCTTTATTTTGAAAATATTTGTTATACAACAGAAGAAAATTTATTATGTCTACATTATATCTACGAAATATGTTTTCTTTTTTATTTCAAATTGATATTAAAATGATGCATTCCCGATCCCAGTCTCGGTTACTCATTCTAAAATAAGTTCAAAAGACAACAATATATTGAATAACCTCACTGGCTCAAACTTTATATTTCTGTTTGTATACACTATAACCATTTGTGTATGTAAGTAAAATAAACAGCTTGTGTTTGTAGATCTGTATGAGGGTCTGCTATATTTATTTACTATAACATTAAATCGTAAAATAAAATAACGTTCAAAATAAGAAAATGAATTGTTCCAATAAATGTGATTAAAACATACCAAAATAAATAGTTGGGATTTTATGGGATCGATTGGCAAGGAAAACTTTGCAAAATACTTTCTGTCATTTGTTTTTTTTTTTTGTATCCAACAGGGCGGAAGATTAAGAAAAAAAAATGTAGAACACTATGTTGTAATATTGAATATACATTTGGGATTTTTCTTTTTATATTATGCATTAAATCGATTTTCTTATATAATGTTTTATATAAAATATATATTTTTTAAACTTTTATGTAATTACTGATTACATAAAAGGTTTATAAAAAAATAATTAAGAACGATAATAAAATGGAATTCGTTAAACGATATAATAATCAGGGTTATTCTGGTCGTAGTTAGCAGATTTTGTTAATCTGATATTTTGCTAATTTTCATACAAAATTTTAACAGTTAACAGAATTTTAAATTAGAGAAATTTTACGACCAGAATAGACCTCAATAATACTTAGAAAGGACTTATACATGTGTATATAAAAACTTAGTAAAAATCGTATATTTTTTTTTGAATGTCTATAGTGATTAATCGTTTATTAATTTCGATAAGATTATAATTCATGTAGATATCAGGTACCTATACTAATCAAATTTTATTGAAATATATGTACATACATATGTAATTCTTATTGTATCCACATTCATTTCTTTTGCATAAATTTTTATTTCCGTACATTAAATGCTGTAATTATTTTTGATTTCCAATGCGTTAAACGGTCAAACACCTAATAGTCCTAAGAACTTAGAAGTTGAATTGAATAGCTTCATTATTATTATTTTATTTATTTTTTTAATGAATTTAATAAGGTAACCTACATATGATTTAAAACACTCTGATATAAATGAATTGAAATCTTGAATTTTAATAATTTTTAAATGAATTCTCTTCCTATACTTTTTTTTATTTATATTACCTATATCATGTTTATTTACACCAGTTTACAGCTGTTTGAAACATGGACTTTGGATTTATCTTTCAAATTAAGAAAAAAAAAAGGTTATAGTAGAAGTAATGATAAACAAATTATCGTGAGTTTAACAGAATATTATTTAACAACTTAGAAAACAAAAAAAAAATTATTTTTTATCTAGATAAAACCAGTTTTAACGAGAATTGAAAATTATACAATAATGTATGATGTTTAGTATGCAACATTTTTGTTTTTAATTTGTATGTAGGTATGTTATGAATTTGTAAATTAATAAAATTTAAATTTAAAATGTCTTTTTCGTTCATTCACTTCAATTTCTTAATTTTAATTGACATTTAATCTAGCAGTATGGAAAATATAATCATATTGTTATGTCTGAATAATTAAAAAAAAAAAATCTATAAAATTAAACCGTATAGATTACATGTTGTACATATGTTTTGCATATGAATTTGAATAACACGAAAAGTCGTGCTGCCTTCATTAAATAAAAAACGAACGATTTTATTTAATAAAAAAAAAACTGTTTATTTTGAAAGTGGGTTAATTCATTTTCACTACTCCAGGGATATCTTAGATTTTGTTTTTTTCATTCTATATTGAACTCCATTGAAAACAATTTTAATTGCTATAAACTCTGTAACATTTTAAATTTCCTTATAAACCTTTCTAAAATATTAAAGTCCAAGTCCTTACAATGAAAACTAGTTAAAAAACTCATTCTTAAAAAGTTACTTATTCCACTTTCAAAATAAACGACTTGAATTACAATTTATAATGAATTTAAAAACGAGTAAATTTTGAAATTTCCTCTAAATACGCATTAAATACTTTTAATTATGGCAAAATAAAAATGTACATTTTATTTTCAATATGCCGACCTTAAAATTTGAACCTATAAAATTGTTACAATCGAATACGATTGGTCACATCATAATTCATTTATTATAACAACAATAAAATGAAAATAAAATTCCTTTAAAATAATACAAATTACTGGTTTTATCAACTTGAAACTGCAATTAATAAATTTATTTAGCATTAACGTATATAACATTTTTAATGGCGCTTTATTGTACTTGTACATACGTGTACATGAAGTAATCTTTTTTGATTGTATTAAATATCGTTTTTGGATACACACACATTTTTTATTTAATCATCTAATTGTTTACTATTGCTTATGTCATTTGATTGATTCAATTTGCAATTACAATAAGGTATTTCCTATTTCTTTTTTATTATCATTATTGTGTTTACTGGTGATATCGATTATAAAATAATCGAATATTTAATCACAATTTGCTTTGATGAAGCCTTTTTATTATTTCATTAAATTCACATATAACAACTTAAGATAATTAATTTTTACAATGGGTTCATTTTCCTTTGAATCCTTACAAATTTTCTCAATATATTTTTTTCTAATTTTATACAAAATCAAAAAAATTAATTAAATTTATTTTTTTTTTCTCAAATTCATGTGTAATTATTCAAGAAAAAAAAAAAACAATTGAGATCATGTTTTTTTCCATATTCATAACACCTACATGATTGTTTTTCTCCATTGATTTGTAATGTTTATAAAAATACGATTTATAATCATTGCATTTAAACTCATCGTCATCGTCCAATAGAATTTATAACGTTATTATTTATTATATATACTAACATACGTACATACCAAGTAACACACGTAGCATAATTGCAAACTCGTAGAAAAGACAAAAAGGTAAATGAGAGGTGCTACACTAAAATGATATCATTAAATTATATAAAATTGATATCAAAATAAAAATGTTTAATTTAATTAATTGCCATATAATAGCAATAATATATAATTTTTCAATTGTATAAATTTTACTATTTTTTTTTTTTTTTGTCGTTCAAATTATAAAAATAAATTACACTACTTAATAATTACATTCAATATGTCGTTACAATATGTCGTTAAATGAATTTAAAATTGAAGTCACGTTAATAATGAAAAAACACGAAAACATAGTTTTGTACTTCCATCGTAAAAGTATTTTTTTTTTATTATATTTTTGGATTAAATTTTTAATGAAAATATAAAAGAAAGAACATGGGGTACACACCATGGAAATGGGGTAGATAGATAGAGGATACAGAGTGTCTCAACGGAATTTATATTCATTATTCGTATGTATGTATGGTAAAAAATGAACCATCTCAAGTTTTTTTTTTTTTATCTTATCTGTATTCCAAAAAGTGTTGAGATTTCGAGAACTATAGAAAATGGAAAAAATAAAGAGGACCACATTTAAATTTGTATTCATTTGAAACAATAAAAAAAATACAGAGCCAATTTCATCACTTTTTAGGGATGTTTCTTTCTGAATTTATTTAAAAGCTTGAAATTTAACGAAATACTGACGGAGGACCATATAGAGGTATTATCATTATGGGGCATTAAGTTGTATTAAAAGGGTTGTATGTTGTATGTAACCCAATAAAACTAAGTACAATAGATTTTTATGTTTTATATTATTTAGGCCAAAAAGGTAGCTGCCGTTTAAGTACGTACATATATATGTACATATGTATAATTAATAACGTATTATGTATTTAAAAAGTTTTAAATGAATGAGCTTTTTTTTCTTCTAAGTATGTAAGTTGGTGTAGTACAACAATTAAAGTATCATTTACATACATAATATGTACAATAATTATTTTGACATAATTTTATAATATAATTAATTAATAATAACAATATTTTGGTTAAAAATTTAAAAACAATAAGTTCTTCTATTTTGTGGTAGTTGTTTTGTTTTTACCATTGTTTTTATTTTTAAAAACTTTGAAATAATGCCAAAAATATCATGATATGAATGTCAAAAATGTTTTTTTTTTTTTCGCGAAATTTTAACACAAATGTGAAATAAAATAAAACTAAAGCACTAAAAAAAAATCTCGAGAGAATGAAATTTTTTTCATTAAAATTTTCTATTGCCCTTAAAATGATGGGAAAACTTAGTACCTAATTGAATAATTTAATTTTTAAACCAAATGCTCAAACCCTTAGGGGTCATACGTTTAATTCCAATTTAATACATAATTTACCTACCATATATAAAAAAATTCTAATTACTAAGTATCTTATGTATGATTGATTACATAAAATTAAATGTATTTTTAACCTCAGACATGTTCATATAATAGACACAGCATTTCAATGTATTCTTAAAAAAAAAAACGAAAAAAAAAAATAAAAAAATAAAAATTAAAAATAAAATACGTGTACATATACATACATACATAAACGTGTGTGTATACTTGTCGAATGGATAATTTTATCTATTGAATTTGGATATTTGCCAATAGTATAAAGGTTATATTTTATTCGTTATGTGTATATATTTTGCATTTTACATTATATGTATACAATTTAACCGAACACATTCAATACTCGTATTTGTAGAAAAGTAAAAACAAAAAAAAAATTTGAAAAAGAAAAAAAAAAGAAAATAACATTCATTTTAAGAAAGTTTCAAACATTTCATTTAAATAGATTATGAAATTACAAAATTAAATGATATAAAACATGCATATGAAAATACGTGAAATTTTTCATTTTCATTTTTCATATTTTCATTTTTATTATTTATAATTTTTGTAATGTTCATATGACGATGTTTAATAAAACCTCGTGATCCATGAAAATCTATTTTCAGTTTATTGTAGATTTAAAAAAAAAAAAAATAAAACAAATTTTTTTTTATTATGTTTTACATAGGCATGAGTAATACAGTTGTGGAAATTATAATTTAAAAAAATTAAATTGTAATTTTCTTTAAATTTCATTTTATTTACTTCTAAGATATTTGTATCTCATTTTATTTTATTATTTTTTTGTTTTAGTATAAAGGGAATTTTTTTTTTAGCGTATGAACTTTTATAAAATTTTAATTGATTTTATGGTTTAGTGATTTTTTTTCTCTCTGTTATCTTTTTTACATAAAACAAAATAAAAAAGTAACATAACTTTTTTTTTTTATAGTCGAACAATTTATATAAGATTTATTTTATATAAATAAAAATTATAACACTTAGAGGTTTATCAAAAAAAAAATAAAAATAATAATAAAAATAAATAAATAAAAATTACCATTGGAAAATATATTAAAAATATCTATGCATTAACACGATTATTTTACGTGACTTTCAATTTTTTAACTTATCTGTTACGTTGTTATGTGCTTTGCCTTATGTACGTTCCATTAATTGTGCATTTGAAATGTTCAAACCCACAATTTAAATGTTATTTTGTTAAAAAAAGGCTAAAAAGAATATAATCAATTTTGTGATTATTATTGATTATTGAATTATGATTTCTACATTTGTGTTTAAAATAATCAGGGCTATTCTGGTCGTAGTTAGCAGATTTCGCTAACTTGACTTTCTGCTAACTTTTATACAAAATTTAAAAATAGTGTAAAAATAAGCAGAATGTCAAGTTAGTGAAATCTGTTAACTACAACCAGAATACCCCTAAATATTTAAAATCTTTACATACATTTATATTAAATTTTACTTAAAAAACTTCTAATATGGAAATCTTTTAAAAAATAAAAAATATATTGATAAAATAGAATAATGAAATATTATATATATTTATTTCGAATACAATGTAAGATATAGTGACGTAAATAAAGAAATTTTTTCAATTCAACCTGCTAATAAACTGTACGCCATATGTTTACGTACAACGTATAAGGTTAAAAATATGCATATGTCAATGTTTATTGATTTCATTTTATAAGTATAGATTTCTATTCATATTTTAAAATATAAATTCAATATTGAAATAAGTTTTCTTTTATGTTTAACATTACAATTTTATAAATTGTATTCACTTGCATATACACATGCGTGTTTATAATTTGATTTATTTGTATTGTATTTGATGCAATAATTTCGAATCAGCAATAAATAATCATAAGGTCTAAATATAGTTGAAATAATTTTTAAAAAAAAGCCTTTGTATATATATAACGAGGTCTAAAGATTTAAGGACGACTAATTGAACTCTCTTTGGTTGATAATAATTCATTGCAAAAGAAGAATTCAACTTTGTTCATTTACAGATTTTGTGCTTAAGTCTGTATAATGCATAAAATAACGAACCTTTACAGGGCGAATATCTGGTAATATAGAATTTTTTTTATTCGGAAAATTTATTTATTTATTTTTTGTTTTGTTCAAATTATTAAAATCATTAATTTATCGCTGTCTCGTTGAAACAGCAAAAAGAATTTATTTACATATGAATTTCGAAATATTTATTTATTTTCTTTAAAAAACAGTACGAAGTATGATCAAAATTTTCCCAGACGATATTTAGCAATCCATCGACTTCAGGTGATAAAAACACAGACGAAAAAATAAGAAATAAAAATAAAGACAAGAAGAACGTAAAGAATAAGGACAAAGTACAGTATATTGACTAATCAAGCAGAAATGATATGGCTACATTATCATATTGTGATGAAATGCAAAAGGAAAAAATCTTTTGTAAATACGTTTTGATCAAACCTCGTGTACATCAATGTCAAAATAAAATATGTATATATATAAAAAAAAGTACTATTATAGGTGTATTGATACTATTTACTTAAACAGTAATTAGATTTTTAAATCCTGTCGAAAGAAAATCAAATATTCTCAATTTCAACGTCTTGTTATTTAAGATTTGAAATAAATCTGTTTTTTTTTTTCCAGTATTTTGAAATGAATGAAGAAATTACCATTACGAATGAACTATACATTATTGGATTTTATATAAATGTTCGTATGTTAATGTTATTAAATTGATATATATATATACGAGTATCGAGTATATCTACGATTTGTTTGTATGTATTTTGATACAGATAATTATGATGTACTATATATATATGTAATTCAATATTTACTTTGAGAAAATAATATAAAATTGACAGGTATCATTGAGAAATATTATGGTCTATTTGATAACCTTTTTATTTAATTAGTTCATAAATTATGAAATTAAAAAAATAATTATTAATGAAAAATTTTCTAATGAACAAAACATTTTAATTTATTTTTCAATGCAGATCTAATATAATTTCTGTAAAATACAGAAAAAAAGTAATAAAATGCAAAAAAATTTCAGTTAATCAATTGTTCATTTAAAATTGATCAAAGTTTGTTTTTCTATTTTTAGAGATTTTGTTACTCAATAAAAAAGAAACATTATAAAAATATAATTATTGCATTCAATAATTACTTACTGTGTTCTTTTATTACAATTATATTAGTATTACATATTTATTGAATTTTATAGAGAAAAAAAAAGAAAAGAAAACTCTTTTGCACCATAAAAATAAAATCACTTACAATGTACATAATTTTATTAATTTCAACAAAATAAATTTTTATTTACAGGTGTTGCGGACGGTGTAGGAGGTTGGAGAAGTTATGGTATTGATCCAGGAGAATTTTCATCGTTTCTTATGAAAACATGTGAACGGCTAGTCCATTGTGCTAATTTTAATCCACAACGACCTGTTAGTTTATTAGCTTATAGTTATTGTGAACTGTTGGAGCAAAAGAAACCAATTTTAGGTAAGTTAATAAATACAAATATAATGAAGATTTCTGAATACTAATTTTGTATTATTTCATTTTTATTGTCTTTTGACATTCTTAGTTGTTACATGCGCTTCAATATATCCATAATCAATTTTTGGTTCATCATAATATCCTTTTATTATGAATTTATAGTATCCTGGTATTGATATTACCGGTATCATTTCAGATTTAATTGAAAAATTATTAAATTCAACGTGTCCCTGTATTTCCAACAAACAAAACAAAATTTTTTCTGATGCATCTTGAGGATTATAAAATTATAACATTCATACATACCTCTATTGGACATTTATATGGAATTTGCATAGATTTTCTAACATACGATAGAAATACATTAACTAATGAACCAGTACTTTTTCCATTTAAAAATCCACAACCATCGAATTTGAAATCATATAAGCCATCCTGATATTGACCATCTGCTTTTTTTTGATATGATTTTGCGTGAATCTTAAAGAGAAATTTTTATCACATAACACATCCCACAAAAACAAAAATTAATTTTACCATACTATATTCAACTGGTTTGATAATATCTGCATTAACATAAATAGCACCGAAATTTTTTTCAGTCAATTTTATCCCACAATTTAAATTTGAAAAATATTCTGAATTTCCATGACATGCAAAATAAGTGAAATTAAATACTTGTCCTGGCTAAAATGATAAAATAAAAATAATTTTTGAGAAATCCTTTTTATTTGAATTTAGTTTTTATTAAAACGTTATACCAATCCATAAGATGAATTTAAATAAAAACTGAATAATACAATTGCAATACTAAAAATATAAATTTTCAACTTCATTTTGTCAACGTTCTTACAATGTAACTGAGCATTTTCTAAAATAAATATATCACTTTTATACAATAAAAGAATTTAACATTGAATATTTCAAGGGTAAATTAAAAACAAAACGCTTTTATTTTTCGGTGAAAGAAAACATAAACATAATATAAATTGGTTTAAAAAAATTATAAATATCAAAAATATTACATGGATTATTACGTTTTTTTTTTAAAATCCTAATAAAGATATTTATCTATACTCTAAAAAAATCATATTTTTCAGACATTAAAATATTTAGATGATCTTGTTCACATGAGTGTGAAAAAATAATTACCTATGATTTCATTTTTTCCTGTTCCTCTATAGATCATATTTAAATGATCATTAATTTTGCATATGTTCGTTAATAAACTACATATTATGTAGTTGGAAATTTTTTTCAATATTTTTCGAAAATCTAAAAATTTTTGGATTATTCTAGGTCTCGATCAAAATTATATAATTAATGCTTTTCAATGAGGGTCACTATACCTTAATTTGTAGGATGATTAAATAAAATGTACAACTTAATAAGACCATATTTAAAATTTTTTAAGATAAATAAATAATTTTATTGCTATACACATACGGGACTAATTCCAATTCATTATAATTTATTATCTCTATTATAAATTTTTTGTAAATTCTAGAATTTGGGAAGTCTGATGTAGACATAAATTCAATTAAATTTTAAATGTAGAAAATAGAAATTACGTATATGTATGTACATTCGATATTTTTTTAATTATTTTGTTTCCCCATTAAACCTTTGAACTTAATATTGAAAATGTAGAGAATTTGTGTAAACAATTTTTTTTTTATTGAATTTATAACATGTGTATATAAGATTTATTTAGATGGTCAATTAGTAAATCAATTTTCAATGTTTATAACGCGTGTAAATATTGAGATAATCTTTATAAAGTGATATAAATGATTTTTTTTTTAAATTGTAATTTATTTTTGTTGCAAAAATGAATGAAAATCATTACGATGATTTTTATTAATATGTCTAGTCTATTATAATTAAAAGAAATTCAAACAAATTTAATATAATTTAACATAAAATTAAAAATTCAATATTTTTAATTGAAATATTCTAAAAATCAAATCATAATTAATTACAATAACTTTTTATTATGTCATTGAATACTTATTTATTACATTATTAAATGCAATTTTAATTTAATGTGTTTGTTTATAATTTTTTTATATTTTTTATTTTTTCGTTAATAGAAACGAGGTTAATTTAATTCTGTATAATAAAATCATATTATTACTTCTATATAGTATGTCAATGATGTATTATATAACACATGGTAATATGTAATTGCATTTAGACGAAAAATGCATACATAATGTAAAGCGTAAATGTTTTCATAATTTTTATTAAAATATAAGTTTCTACATATGTACATATACTCGTATGTATACAATTAAACGTTCAAGAGTATGTTCTCATTTGGCTGAGTTTTTAATTTATATTTTTGAATGATCGTTAACAGCACTAGCAGTGGTTTTAATCACACTGTGTTTGAATTGAAAACGTTAAAATTTTCTTTAATGTATTTGAGATAAGACGTACATCATACACGTGTGCAATGGAATAAAGATTCAGCTAACATTGAGGGTGTACTAGATGAAAATAAATCACCTTTTAACAGTGCAACTTTTTTTTTTGTTTTTGTTTTTTGTGAATATTTAAAAATCGATAAAAAGAACTAAAAAATAAAGTTATGAAACAAGTTTTTAAATAAACATAAAAAAAATAAATATGATGGGGATTAAAAGCGAATAGTCAAGTATTTGTTTGCATTAAACTTTCAAATAATTTTTTTTTTAAGATTTGAATTGAGAATTGATAACGATACAAGTGTGCATTAATTAAATACATATATTTACGTATATACAATTTATTTAACACTTTCAAGTAATGTTTATAGGATGTTTACAAAATTGAAATTTTTAAATGAATTTTATTAAAGATATTTCTTTTTCTTATTGTTTTCGTTTCGGTTTCTTTCCGTTATTTTTTTGAATTTTATTAAATGATAAATGTAAATTAACCCAACCATAAAATATTTTCGGTTCATCAGTATATCCACTAATATTTAATTTATAATTTCCCGTTGGAGGAGAAACTGGTATTGCGTCAGATCTAATAGAGAAATTTTTAAATTCAAGGTAACCCTGTAAATGAAAAAAATAAAAATAAATAAAATTCTATTTAAATGTGTCTAAAAGAAATTTTTTGATTTACCGGTTGTATTGGACATTTGTATGGAAATGTTACAAATTTTTTAATAAAACTATAAAATAGGTCACTAACTGGACTAATACCTTCTCCATTCAAATATCTGCATCCATCAAATTTAAAACTATAAATTCCATGACGTAATTCACCATTAGATTTGTATTCATATGTATTTACATTAATCTGTAAAATAACAATTTTTAACGATTTACAAAATTTTATGTACAAAAAACTAAAATATTATTTATTACCCATATATTTTCTATTGTTTGAAGTGAAATTGCATCTAAATTCATAATACCTAAATTTCTTTTATTTAATTCAGTTACACCGCAATGCCAATTTGTAAACCATTTCGAATCTCCCCAACATGATGCATGAGTTATATTAAAATAATATCCTTTCTATAATGATCAAAAAAAAAAAAAAAATTAATTTTAAATTTTTCTTAATTTAATTCAATTTAAAAAATTTTTTTACCAATGTATATGTTGGATTTACAATAAATGAAAATATGAGAAAAATGTAATATCTTATTTCCATTTATTCTATATTTATTGTAATTACACTTTGAATATGATTACATACTAAATTCATTTTATAATATATTTACGTATTTATTGTTATTTTCTAATTAGAAAACATAAATTTATATTAATTGGGTTTGCTAAATATGCAAAATATATTCGAGGTTCATTAAACACGTATGTACACAGTTAATTCAAGTAGTAATTATGACTATACTGAAAAACAAATTTTTACTAATTTTTCCCATACATGAATGGTTTCTTGATACATGAATCAAACACATGTACTTTGATAATAAAATGAGTCTGAAAATAATTTAAATGATAAAATTGAAAATTATTTTTAAATTGTTTTTATTTATTTTAAATTATTATCTAAAATAATAATCATATTATGTAAGACAAATTGCATATAAATAGCATTAAATAAAATTCTAAATTATGTTCAGATTTAAATTAAACAATGTAAACTTAAAAACAAAAAAAAAAAAATTATAAAACTTAATTTAGAAAAAAACAAAAAACCTGGGACCTCAATTTAAAACTTTAAGGTGTACAATTTAAGTACGATATTAAGAATAAACAGTTTCAGATTTCGAAAGATAAGTTCATATGCATTACTTATGGAAGATGTTATTTAACTCTTGTGAAATAACATCTGCTGGTTTAACATAATTATTTTAATTTAACAAAATGTGCAAATTTTATTCAAAAATAATTAAATTTATAATATAAAAAACGATCAGTTGGATGGCTTAATTCAGTTCAACTAATTTATAACAAATATTAGGTAGCAGTTCATCTACCCTATATGCAACACATGATAAAGGTGTAATAAAAAAATAATAATAATAATAATAATGTGGCATGATAATTATGAAACGCATCAAATGCATTAAGAAAAATAAAAATTTCATATTTACACGAATAAGCTTCAAGTATGTGTTTTAGTAATTAAAAAATGAAAACCAAAAAATAGAAAGAAAGAAGAACAGTAAATAAAACATTTTAAATAAAAACATTAAATAAAGATTATTTGTATCATAGGGGGTATACAAGGTCGATTTTTCATAATTTCATTACTAAATTGTGTGTGTTACATGCATGATACATACATTCATACATATATATACATAAATATGTTATGTATAAAATCGAACAAAATATAATCAACAAAAACAAATATATGAATTTTTTTTTTTTAAATTCGTTCATATTTATTACAAAACATAATAAACACATCTATATTATTTTGTATTACATTTAATACTTATTTGTAAAATTTTTAAATCTTGTTGTATGTAATGTGTATTTGTATTATGTCGTCACTCACTATAATATTATACAAAAACGATGTTATCAAAATGATGTTTATCATAACATCAACAACATCATAAGGCTTTATTTAACATTTAACTTAAACAAATATTAACATTCTTGACGACTAAATTATTACATTGCTTTGTATTTTATTGTACATACTATATATACAGATAGGTTCACCTAGAGCCTATACTCTATCCGATAATTGTATGCAGTTAAGGACCTTATGGGAGTACATACGTCTTTTTCATTTCTCGTGTTTTCTAATTATAGAGTGTTTCATTAGTGTTATTACAATCTTTAAGAGTTTTCATTCAATATCAGATTAAGTTTTTAAAATGTTAATATAAAAATAATGTAAAATGATACTATTTTACGGAGTTTCCATATGGCCTTAACTGCATTGAATTTATGGATGGAGTATAGAGGAAGAAGTTTGCATAAATATTTTTTGTATCTAATGTTTAATATTTATAGTTTTTGTCTTCACTTTTTTTTTTAGTGTAAATTTAAAAAACATAAAAAAATATGTTGAAGATTCATTTCATTGCTTATGTACATGTGTAATTTTCCAGGGAAACTAATAATACTAAAAATGTAAATTTTAGATATTGATAAGAGACAATTACATGACAAAATAAAGCAAACTACATATGAAATCACAATAGCTAAATTATCATAATAATAAATGAATTATTTTTTTTGTTTGTTTGTTTGTCATGCGTTCGTATTTTTTTTTTCTTTCTTTTCATATTGAATTTTTTCTTTTCATTTTTTGTTTTATTTTTTTTTTCAGTAAGTTTTCTCTTTATCATTTACTTTTTCATTTTTATTGTGTTATTAAATAAAATTATGCATAACTTTGTAACATTGTAATGTTAATTAGACAATAATGATTTCTAGTTATGTGCAAACCTTGTGATCATAAATTAGTATGAAAATGTAAAATTTAATACATCACATCTGTAGTAAAATGCCCTCTTTTTTTTTTTAATTTAAGAATTAAAAATAAATTTTAAAGTGTTAATTGAATAATTTTTAACATTTTTCTTTGCTCAATTTTTATTTGAAAAAAAATTTTCGGTTTACTTTTACATAAGATTTCTTTTTTTCATTTTTTAGGTATATGAGGTTTTCGTTTAAAATTTTCTTTGATAATAAGAATTATCTATGGAATTTCAGAATTTTATTTTGTCTCTTCTGTAGTCATAATATGATATAATTCACATTGTAAAGCAAAAAAACAAAACAAAAATAATTTTCATTGTAAAACGACATAATGGTTTGTTTTTCATAGAAAATTTCTTATTAACGAAAGATATTTATCGTTTTTTTTTTTATTTTTTTGACAAAAATAAATAGAAATCCCATTAACATAAAATTTGTACAAAAATATTGTTACTGTGTCACATGTATATATGGCGCAAATAATTTTTAAAAAAATCAAATAAAAATAAATAAATAAAATATTTAAAATAATAAGACAGAATTGGGCTAGTAAAAAACTGTGACATTTATTTTTAGTTTTTGTATAAAAAAAAGGCAGTTTAAACAGTTGGAGTTCAAAATAAATTTGAATTTTTATTTTTATTTTTTTTTTTTTTTTAACAACTAGGTAATTTATGAAAATTTATATTTTTCAAACAAAACAAAAGAAAATCTTTAAATCGTGTTTTTGATATAATAACTAGTAAATTTTAAATGTACCAATGAAAATAACAAAAAAAAATCTGTTTTTTTTTTTTCTAATTTATTTTTTATTTTGATAAAAATAGTTAATATTCTGAAAGAATAAAATTGTTTATAAATAAAATTAAATATTTCTTGTTTTCTTTTTTGTTTTTTTCTTGTATTTTTACTTTTTATTATTGGCATAAAGCCATCATAAATTTTCTGTTTTTTTTTTCTATTTACCAAAAACAAAAAAAAAAATTTAATGTATGAAATTTACGAAAGCAAATCATGTGGTTTTCAAAAATTTAAAAAAAAAAGATTAAGAAAATGTCTACTTTTAGAAAATTAAAAAAAAAAAAAATATTGAGAAAATTTAAAAAGAAAATTATTTTAAAAGATTTATGAAAACAGAATATTTGTACAATAGTTTTTAATTTATATCTTTATTTGTTACTTGTTTAATATTGTGATCTTGTCATTATAATTGTGACAAACGAGACGACGATGATGTACATGTGTCTGTAGTACTTGATAGTAATGGTACATTTTCGTAGACACCCCCATGGTCATATGCTCAAAATGCTCATAATGGCCATCGGCATTTTTTTTTTCACATTGTCAAAATGTTGATTTATAGATTTTAAGACTTTATTTACTAATTCTTTATATTAGTCATGCTATTTCTCATGAAATAAATAAATATTGAATTTTATACATATAATAATCATTTTTACATAATATTTGTTTTCTTTTCTAAAATTTTAATTGATTTTTTTTTTCATGTTTTTTCTTTTTCTGTTTTTAATTTAGGAAGTAGTACAGCATGTGTATTAATATTAAATCGTGAAAATAGTACTGTATACACAGCAAATATTGGTGATAGTGGTTTTATTGTTGTACGGGGAGGTGAAATTGTTCATAGATCCGAAGAGCAACAACATTATTTTAATACACCATTTCAATTATCATTACCGCCACCCGGTCATGGTCATAATGTTCTTAGTGATAGCCCTGAATCAGCTGATCAATTAAGTTTTCCAGTTAAAGAAGGTGATGTTATACTTGTCGCAACTGATGGTGTTTTTGATAATGTGCCTGTTAAAATATTGTTAGAAGTTTTAAAAGAGGTACATTTTAAAATTTGTAACAAATTGTTATGTTAGATTTAAAAAATTTCATTTTTTACTTTAGGTTGAGGGTGAAAGTGATCCTGTTAAATTACAAATGACAGCTAATTCAATTGCATTAATGGCAAGATCATTGTCATTTGACAGTGAATTTATGTCACCATTTGCAATTAATGCTAGACGAAATAATATCAATGCAACTGGTAATTTTCTATTTTTCTTTTAATTTTTACTATTAATTAAAATTCAATTTTTATTAATTTGTTTTTTATAGGTGGCAAACCAGATGACATAACTGTGGTACTCGCAACTGTAGCAATGTGAAAATTAAGTTAAATTTTTTTATTTTAGAGAATAGATATTATATTTTTATGTTTTTTTTTTCTTTGTCATTTAATATAGGAAATTATTATTTTTAATGTCATCCTTATAATTTTTTTTTCTTTTTGTATAGTTTATTGATTTAATTATCATAATTTGTAAATTCTTTCAAAATGAAAATAGCAAAAAAAAAAAAAAAAATAATAAAACAAAATGTATGTAAAGAAACAAACAAACAAAAATTTGAAAAAAGTATAAAATCATTTTCCTTATTTAAATTTACACCACCTTTTTTTTTTAAATAAAAGAATCATCATTTTAGTTATAATTTCAATTATTATTTAAGTAATTAAACTCAATTTTAAGAGAAAAAAAAATTAAATAAAAAGAAAAAACAATTTAATGAAAAATTTAATTTTTATTTTATAAACTATTTTTCTTGAAGTAATTATTTTTTATTTCGATTCTTTTTATTGTTATTATGATTTAAATTAAACATCAGAGAAAATTCAATTTTTTTTTTTTGTCATACATGCATATACATAATTACCAATTCATTCATTTAACAATTTTTGACCATAATTATTAACTTAACGACTCAAACATTATCATTCATAATATACGGAATTATGTACTATATATAAAAAAAAAATCATTCAAAAACATTTACAAATTTTTATTTAATATTGTAACTATAGAAAACTACATTCAATTTTAGCCGTTTCAGTTCTCATTTTAACAAAACGATAAAATAAACATTTCAATATTAAAATGAAAAGTACTCGAATAATAATAAAAACCAAAAAGTATATAATAATACCGTCTTTATGGTAGGTAAGTACGCATTTAAATTTTGAATAAAAGAAAATAAACAAACATAAAATTGAGAAACTGTTAAAAATACATACATATATAAATATCAAATAAATATTTTGAATTTATGTAATAGAAAATTCAAAAAATGAGAAAATAATTTTAAAAAACGACAAAAGAAAAAGAATAAACTTAGAGAAATAATTTACATGTTGTGATTATATGTATAATGAAAAATTAAAAAAAAAAAAAAACTCAAACTGCCGACGATTAATAACTTATAAGAAATATCAAAAAGAAAAAAAGAACAAATGCGTTATTAAACTTAAAAATTTAGATCAATGTAAAACACTAAGTTTAAATAACATGAAATTATAAAAATAAAAATTGAAATATCATTAAAAAACGACACGATGTATTTTAACTTTTGTTATTAAAGCGTTGTAAAAATTTAAGAAAATTATCTAATCGCAATGTGTGTATTGAATAAAATAAATTATAAAATATTTATGAATTCAATTTAAACAAGCTCTAGAAATTAAAATTAATAAAAATAATAATACTTGGATAAGTAACATATTATTGTCCATTTGTGTGAATTTATTTTTAGAGACGATGAAAAAGGGCCTTATAAAAACAATATTAAAATTAGATTTACATACATCTCGTAATAAGGTCTGAAATAATTATTTCTCTAACGTAAAATAACAAAAAAGTAGAAAAGATTATTTTGTCCTGTAGGATTTTTCTTATTTTTTTTTTCAAGTTTGGTAGACATCAGGAAAGCAATTATTTTGAATAAATTTTCTTCTAAAAAATGTGAAATTGATATAAGTACATATGTATTTAATCACAACAAAGATTCAGATTACAAATAAAATTTAAGTAAAAAGCTACACGTAGTAAAAATAATGCAAAATAAAAAAAGAAAAGAAAAATAACAATGATGCTCGTAATTAAAAATCTATTACATTAATTAAATGGATTACATGAAATAAAAATTATGATAAGACATCAAAATGTATGTAGCTATGACAATTGAAAATCGAAAAAACTAATGAATATAAAATTCGAAGAATCAAATTTTTGAGTAAAGTTTCAAACTTAATAAATAAGAAAGCAAAAATATGTAGTTATTATTGAATATTGAAATTTAGAAATTAAATAAATAAAAATAAATTTAAATTTAAATGCACATTATTCGACAATAGTAGGAAAAAAATTATATATAATTATTAAAACAAAAGAAAAATGAATTACAATTTAAAGTAGAGATACATATTAAAATAAAAATACATACATAAATGAATAAAAATTAAATTTGTGAATGTAATGTAGTACAGGGCCTAATATTTCATTAGAATATTTTCATACAATTTAATTTGAAGATTGTAATGAAATAAAAGAAAAAAATTTCATTTATAGTCGAAAATTCGACTAGAATTTTTTAATGAATTTTTCTTTAATGAAATTTTCTTAATTCAAAAATTGTAAAAAGAAGATCATAATTTAATTCAACATTTTTATGCTATATAAAATATTAAAATAAAAACAGAAAATAATTACAGTAGTATAATGTACGATTACATACATATGTACATATGTATGTGTACAAAATAATACACAAAAAAAAAATTTTTTTTTTAATTTTATTTTATAATTTTTTAAAGTTTATTTTATGTTTGCCTAATATTTAGGTTTTCTGACTAAATAGATAATAATATTAAAAAAGAAAAGAAAGGAAAATAAAATAAAACAACAAATTGTATGTATTTCATTATGAATACTGAATAATTTATTGATTGATTAGTCAATAAAATGTTAATGGGAAGACAAATTTCAAAAGGAAAATCAAAGAAAATCATAATGCAATGTAAAAATATTAGAATAGAAAATTCAATTATGTAATATGTACAATATCAATAAAATCTGATGTTAATTTCTATTAACCAAAATAAAAAAGAAAAATATATAAAAATACAATAAATTTATGAAAGAAGAATTTCAATCGTTTTATGTTTTCTTATATATGTATGTATTGTGATTTTTTGTTTTGTTGGTTGACTTTATGTCAAAAACCTAAGTCATTCAATTATCCATCGAAAATCGTAATAAAATCCTAAATGATAAAATGCTAATAAGCTCTGTACAATTATTTTTGTGAAAAAAATTTTGTTATTTATTCAAGAATGTGAAAATAAAACATACATTATGTATTCACATAAAGTCTATAAATAAACGGAATAAAAAATAAAAATTAAAAATTGAATAATAAATAAATTACATGAGAATATAATTCGAATTTAATAAGTTGTTTTTTAGTTAAATATATCATGAATCATGATAAATAAATTTGTAAACCAATTTCAATCTCCTTTGTAACATCTCAAATGTATTGAAACACCTTGTAACGAAAGGAAAGTTTTTTTTGGAAAATATATGGCGACGAATATTGAACTATCTAATTGCATTATTCGACTTTCTTAATTCTTTACACTATTTAGGTGAATAACTATACTGTATTTAAAATAATTCATATTTCTTCTGGGCCCACATACTCTAGATGCTCAATAATTTTGAAACATACATTTCTTGATTCAGATAAGATGTCTGGTCTTTTTGCTAAAATTTTTTTTTCAAGTTTCCATATAGATGGGATGTGAATAAACAAGCATTACTGTAGGTTTAAAATATACAACGCAATTTATGAGATGAATTCGAAGAAAATTTTTGAAAATAAATATTAAATAAATAAAAATTTTATATATAGTTGAAATTGAAATACAAAAAGAAGGCATTTCAAATTTTAAATATTTAAATTGTATTTTAATATTTTTTCGTTTTATTATTGCTATAATTATGTTAGAAAAAACAAAAAAACAAGTGAAAGAAAAGCACAATATTCCATTACATATTGCTTCATTATTTTTTAAAAATTTGTTAGTGTAATAATAATTTCATAATGTAACTACACAATATGCTTTTATAACATAAAAATAATTACACAATTATATTAATTATAAAACTAATAAAATTTAAATTAGTTTATTGTTTTATGCATTTACTATTTTTTTTTTTGTTTTGCTTTTTTCGCCATCCATCAGTACTTTAGTTATAATTGAATCAATTTAACAAAAAATAAGAATGAAAAACACAAGATAATGTACATCTCAATAAATAATAATTTTTTAAAAATGTAATTTTGTGCTCTCTATTGACGTTGTTGTTCATCCTGTTGTTGGGGCTGCTGTTGTTCTGAACCTATTCTATCATTTGCAGGATGATTTGCTGGTTGTGGCGGTGGTTGATATTCTTCACCACCCCACATAAAACCTCCTGGACGATCTTCTGGCAATGGCTGATAATTGTGATCTATATGTTCATTAAAAAGCACTTTTCTAAAAAAAAAAAACAAATCATAGAAATTAGCAGAAACACTTAATAAAAATAAGTTTTTGTTATAGGAACAATGGAAAATTACTTACAAAAAATTTGGAGTTTTTAATAATTTACATCCATTTCTTTGGTTTGGAAAAACATCTTCTAAAAAATAATAAATATGACCAACAGCCATTCCCATTAAATCAATCCAAATTGTATTTCCGAGAATCATTGAAATGCATAATAATACCCAAGGAAGATATGGTGCCTGAAAAAATAATTTTATTTTTATTATTTTTATACATTATTTTATTTTATTATTTTTTAAATATATAGGTAAATAGGTATTAATTTAAATTTCTTACTTGAAAATTGAGCAATCCAAAGAAATTCATTCGTACAAATGGATTCCTTCTAGACCATACATATACTAACATAATTGTGAAAGCTTGACCAAGAAATAATAAATTTACAAAGAATGCCAATAAAATCATAAGAACACCACCAAATATTAACATCATTACAAAATCTGAGCTACGTCCTCTAAATGAACCTTCTTCAAGCATACGACAATAACGGTATGTAAATACCATATTAAAAAAGAATGTAAATCCTACTGTACCAAAAAATAGGAATGTTGTCGCTAATCGCCATAATTGAAAATTTCTTACTATTAATGTTGGATGAAAATACAATTGTAATGGTGAAACTAAATCAAGATGCTGAAAAAAGAAAATGAAAACATTAAAAGATAAATAATTATTAGAGTGTCTTAAGTACAATAAAACGTAATCATCCAATAAAAAGCTGACGTGTATTCCAAAAGTGTGATCTAATAGTATCACTCATCGTATGAGAGAATTTTGCATTTAGATCAAATAAATTTTTATAGCATAAAAATTCTATTTTATTAAAAACAAAATTATATCTTACCACTGCTAAAGTTGTTATAACACAAGCAGTTGTATAAAATCTGGTCACTGTTGGTATTTCCAGATATGTTTGTCGAAGTGTTTGATAAGCCATTTATAAAAACAAAAAAAAGATAAATTTCTTCTTCACTAAACACTATTTAGTCAACCATCAATGATTGATTTATATTTTATTAATTTAAATAAATTAATTTATTTATTTTAGATAAAAATTAAAAATTTTTTATTTTTACAAGAATATATGAAATTTACTATCAAATTACAGTACAATAACATATTTTTGATTTTGACATTTTGCAAGTGGTTTTTGTCAAGTTTTTGTTGTTTAATTTTTGTATTGGACCAAAATTAATAGCGCCTACACACAATCAAACATCTTGAATAGTCATTTATTAATGACCAAATTAATGACTAATGTAATGATATACATACGATGAACACTTGAACGTTATTTTCCAAATGAAATTCTTTTTGTGTTTTTTAAATTTTTGTTTTTTTAAAAAAAACTGAGTTAATTATTTATTAAGTATTGTAATAAATTACTTATTTGCAACATAAGATTTTCATACGATTTAAAATTAATTGTAATAGTTTATTTTATACATATTAGGTACATAACGCGGCTAAATTGATAAATTGATGGTTTTTGCATGAAATAATGGAATATAAAATATAATATAAGTTTTTTTAATTTTTTTTCAATTAAATATTTTTACAAAATTTTGAAACACGAAATACTGCAATTGCAGCAAAACGTTAGCACTGGTGACTACTACTGTCACTGTCATTTGTACTTTTGGTTCTTTGTTATTGGAAATAGTGTCAAACAAAATAAAAAAAATTTTTTTTAAATACATTGGTCATTGCTGATATTGAGATTTGAAAATTTGCGTACATTTTACGTACAAATTAAATATTTTTTTTTATTGCTTGTGAAATTTTCTGTTTTCATAAAATACGAAAAAAAGTTATTAAGAAAATTGTAATAATAATTTTATTTTATTAAATATGTGGTTGTGGTTATTTATAAAAAATGGATTTTTAAATTATTAAGTGAATTGATTGGAACCAAAACAAAACAACATTTAATTTTTCCATACAAGGATACGCTGTAGATTTAGCTTATTTGTTGTGGATTTATTAAAAAAAACAGTTAAAAATTTTTTTTTATTTATCATAAGAAGAAAGTAATAATTTCAAAGTAATATTTTGGTTTTATTAAATTGTTCAATTTTCACGGTAAGTGATTCATTCAAGCTCTATGCAATCATTTACTTTACATTATAACTTTATACCCTATTACATATAAATACTGGTAATGTATACATTACACACTGACACACCTACACACTGTTTATACATAATGACGATAACAGAAAAAAAATACAAAAATAGATTTGATATGAAAACAAAACAAACAATTGTAAACAAGAAATCGTTTTTTAAAACAGATTAATTTTTATAGAGTTTCACTTTTTGTTATCAATCTACCAAATTTTTTTTTTTTTTTTGTATTCTTTTTCAAAATTTTATTGTACCTAATTATTTTTAAACAGATTTTTATTAAAGATTTTATGTTATTAATTAATAATTTTTTACTTTTATCTTATTTTTGTAGATTTAATCAAGATGCCAATACTGTATAGTGTGGTGTCAAGAGGGACAACAATTCTAGCTAAATATGCTGAATGTGTTGGAAATTTTGCTGAAGTTACAGAACAAATAATATCAAAAATACCACCAGATAATCATAAATTAACATATTCACATGGAAATTATTTAATACATTACATATGTGAAAATCGTTTAATTTATATGTGCATAACAGATGATGTAAGTAACAGATAATATTTGTATCATATTACATATGTATGTAGGTACGTATACCCATCATATTAATTATTTTTTTCTTATTTCTTGAATAAACTAGGAATTTGAAAGAACAAAAGCATTTTTATTTTTGGCTGATATTAAAAATAAATTTATATCAATATATGGATTACAAGTAGCTACAGCAATTGCATATGCAATGAATACGGAATTTTCAAAAGTTTTAGCTCAACAAATGATATATTTTAGTCAATCAAGAGAAATTGATCAAATATCCAGAGTACATGGACAAATTGATGAATTAAAACATATTATGGTTAAAAATATTGGTAAAGAAAAATAATAAAAATTTTATTATGCTTTTTATCTACTATATTGTTTATTGCAAATAATCTTATTTTTATTTTTTCTTCATATTTACAGATAGTATTAAAGATCGTGGTGAAAAACTTGAATTATTGGTTAATAAAACAGAAAATCTTAGCAATAACGTAAGTAATATAATACAATTATTCTCTATTTTATAGAAATTATTTTGAATAATTTTATTTTATTTTACAGTCCGTAACATTCCGTAAGACATCTAGAAATTTGGCAAGACAAATGTTTTGGAAAAATATTCGTATGTATGTTTTTTGCGGTTTAATTATAATATTTATTATTTATGTAATTATAAGTTTATCATGTGGTGGTTTAGCATGGCAAAAATGTTTAAATAAAAATTAAAGATTTTATTAAAAAAAAAAAAAAAGAAAAAAAAAACCCAGAAAAAATCTTGACAAAAAAAAACGTTATATCGAAGGTAATTTTAATTATTTTACAGAAATAGAGACCAGGAAAGATTCATTTTAAAATTTATTATCATTTTATTTATTTAATTAAAAAAAAAAATAAATACATCATAATAAATAATTACACATAAATTAAAATATTTGTAATCGTTGTTTTAATTCGTTTACAAAAGAATATTATGGTTGTATTAAAATGTTTAAACGATTACTTTATATTTTAATCCACGATAAAAAAAAAATTATTCTCAAGTATTCATATTTACTATTTTTGTTTTTTCTTTATTTTCTATTATTGTTTTTAACTTTTTTTTTTACACATATGACTTACTTTTATTTTTACAATTATTAATTATTTTAATATTTGTTAGTTACTATTATTACTATTTTTATTATTATTATTTTTATTATCACCTTATTAATAAACAGAAAAAATGTAAAAAAAAAAAAAAAAAACAAATTTATTTGGTCTACTACTTAGTATATTATGTACCAATGTTTCTTGTAAATAAAAAATTTTTTAGATAAATAATAAAATTTCGTGTATAAAAAAATTATTTTAAATTACATTTAAACAATTTTTCAAAGTAAAATAACAATTGTGGATAAAGTTTTGGTTTCTTAATCGAAATTGTTTTTTTCGTAGTAAATAGATAATTGCGTATGAGTTGTATTTGGTGCTAGAAATTTAGTATGAAATTCGATTGAAAATTTTTAAAATAAAAAATTTCGAAATTTTCTGAGGAAATAATTTTTATGTGATTTAAATTTATAAAGTAGGCAAAATTTAATTTGAACAAATAAAAAGGATTGATTAATTATTAATAAAAAAATGTATGTATGATAAAAATTATTGAAAATATAATTATAAAAATAAACGTTCTATTTTAAAAAATTTATATTTAAAAAATTGTGTAAATTGTACAATTACAATGATTCAATATAAATTTCATCACCTATTTTAATAGATCCTGTGTTTCGAAGGCCTAATAAAATACCCATACGAGGATATTTTTGTTTACCCCATATTCTATATGTGTTAAGTGTTTTTAATGGTTCACCATCAGGATTACGTTCAGCGGTTACATGATTTATTGTGGTAAGTATACAACGGTATGATGGTGCAATACAACGAAATATTGCTTCGTTACCAATTTTAATCCAATTCCAATTATCTTCATCATATGGTGGACCATCAGTTTTAATTAGGAAATTTGGTCGAAATTGTTTGTAATGAACTTTATCTTCATTTTTTAATCGTTTATTTAAATCATCAACTGAATTTTGATTAATTACAAGATAACTTGAAGCATCTTGAAGTGCTCCCTAAAATTTAATATTTTTCATAAAATAGATAATAAAAAAAAACATTACTTACTGTATCATTTTTTAAGAAATTCTCATCTTTTAACATGTTTATAACCGATTTTGTTGGTACATCAAATTTATAATAAATTAAATTTGCCCCATTATTTTTATTAAATAAAAATTGTGAAAACCATTTATCATAAATTGGACCACATTTATTAACTAAAACTTTACTACCCCATAAATATGTTTCTTGTATTTCATTAAAATTATTTTCATTATTAATTATTTCATTTAAATTAATTTCTAAATTATTCATTTCAGGTGCTTGAACAGTAATAAAATTTTTTTTATTAATTTTTATTTGAATTTTTAATAATTTTGAATATTGACGTGCTGATATTATTTTCCCTGTATTACTATCTAATATAGCAAATTTATGATCCATTACATTTTCAATTGTTTTTAAACCAAGAACATCACATTTTGCTGAATTTATATTAATACCACTACATGATTTTATTGGATAAATTAAAATATCTTGTAATATTCCAATTTTTTTCCAATTTTTTGGTGGTAACATATTTAAAAATGATTTTTTTCTATACCAAAAATAAAATTTAATTCCACTTAATATGGTTATCAGAAGAAAAGTGGTTGATAAAAATTGTTTATGCTGTAAAATACCTTATAAAATGTATAAATATCAATTTTTTTAAATTTATAAAATTATTTGCATACTTACTCATTTTTTTTTTCTCTTTTTAAATAGAATGTGTTGAAAATCCCGGAATTAATTATTGTTAACAAAATTTTTGTGTTGTCATTCACAAGCTAAAAAATACATTAACTATACAACAAGGTATTCAACGTGTATTAAAAGCTTTTCTGTTTACTTAAAATACTGATAAGTGATTTTATTTTGTTTGCATTTTCTAATATTGTGCACAGCTAGATTATCTTTACAGTCCATTTTCAAGTAATTTATTCGCTTCTCCCTCTTATTCTTCTTCATGTTAAACTGTTAGTGATCGTATGATAGATCTGTCGTGAAAAATCATCAGTCTGGCTCACATCGAGCTATTGCGCCATGAATAATAATGATGATTATGATTCGCTTCTCTCATTTATTAAAATGTGTACATATACATATAAAAAATTCGTTACGTTTTTAAATAAGAGCAAAATATGTACACATATATTTTGGTTCAAAAAATTTGAATTATTTTAAGGTCTCAGATTTCAGATAAACCTTTACATGAAAATTCAAAAACTTTTGTTCTTTATATGAAAATATCAGTAAAATATATATTTTCGAATTTAATAACAATTTAAAAACAAAAAAGAACAAAAATAAAAATGCAAAATTTAAATTACTGTGATTCAATATATACGATATCACCCTTCTTTACAACTCCAGGATTTCTAAGTCCTAATTGAACTCCCATTCTTGGTGATTTTGATTTACCCCATACTCTAAAACTGCGATACATATAAAAAAAAATAAAGTTATTCATTACTATTTAAAAAAAAAAAACATTAAGGTAAAATAATTTGGGAAAAAAATTACGTTTTCAATGTTCTTAATGGTTCACCATCAGGATTACGTTCAGCGGTTACATGATTTATTGTGGTAAGTATACAACGGTATGATGGTGCAATACAACGAAATATTGCTTCGTTACCAATTTTAATCCAATTCCAATTATCTTCATCATATGGTGGACCATCAGTTTTAATTAGGAAATTTGGTCGAAATTGTTTGTAATGAACTTTATCTTCATTTTTTAATCGTTTATTTAAATCATCAATTGATTTCTGATTTATTATAAGATAACTTGAAGCATCTTGAAGTGTTCCCTGAAGCATTGAAATATAACAAAATAAAAAAAAAATTTTGTTTTGTTCTTTATAACGTGAGTTGCATCATTAATATATATGTAAGTATTGTACTTACTGTGTCTTCATTTAAGAAACTTTCAGTTTTTAAATTTTTCAAAATAGGTTTAGTTGCTATTGGAAATTTATAATGTACAAATATTAAACCATTATCTTCATTAAGAATAAATTTTGAAAACCATTTATCATATTCTTGACCACATTTCGTTACTAATACATCACTACCCCATATAGAAATTTTTTGCATATTATTTTTTTCAATTTTATCTAAATTTATTTCTAAATTATTCATTCCTGGTGCTGTTACCGTTATAATATTTTTAAATATTTTTGGTTTGATTTTTAACATTTTTGGATAACCACGAGCTGTTACTAATTTTCCAGTATCATCTATTAATGCAAAACTTCGATCTATGAAATTACCATAAATCATACTAACAATTTCACATTTAACTTCATTTAATTCAATTCCACTACATGATTTTATTGGATAAAATATAATATCATCAAGTGTACCAATTTTTTTCCAATTTTCAGGTGGTGTTTGAAGTTCTAATAATTTTTTTTTATATTGATAATAATAATATAATCCTGCTGTAATTGCTGTTGAAATACCAACTCCTAACGAAACTTTAAGTAATTTAGGAGAAATTCCAAGGAATGTATCTAATAAAATTTTTTGTTTTTTGAAAAATATTTTTTTATGGAATTTTTTTTGTTTTTTTGGAAAATTTTACATGAATATTTATTTTTGGAAAATGCTTTATGGATTTTTTTTTTTTTTTTTTTGAAAATTTTTTTTAGGAACATTTATTTTAAAAAATTTTATTTGAAAAACAAAATAGTGTATTTTTATACTTACTTGACATGATCGATCGCAAATTTATAGAACGTATATTCTTAAATTTAAACTTTTGAACATGAAATGGTGACTGATGATAATTTCCAAAAATAATATTTGTATACTTACTTTACTTTAATATCAGTACATATACATACATACATGTACAAAAGTACTCTCTTTCCAGTACATTTTACATGTATTCATGTATACATGTAAATATGGTAATTTAAAATACATGAAAATAAGTTATTTGAATTTCTTTAACGTTACAAAACAATAACAATTTATTTAATTAATAATAATTTAATACATTTACATTGAACATTTATTGTTACATTATAGTTTTGGTTTACCTTAGTATTTGATAAGCTTTTATTAAATTTCTCATTTTAGAGAAATATGTATTGTGTAGTAACAAATGTAACAATTTATAGTCCAACTAAACAGTTAAATGTTAAATTTGTTTATTTTTTTAAATTTTGTTATTTTGATTGTATATGAATGATCGTTTTTTTTAAAAATACATTCAAAAATTTTCAAGTATTCATATGCGTTATAATTTGTGTATACGTTATTAAGCTGCATTAAATTGATTTGTATATGGTCTTATTTATGATGGTGCAATAATTTAAATTGAATTCGTTACTATTCCTTTAAAATTCAAATTTAAGGTACATGTTATTCTGGTAATACTTTTCAAAATCATGAATCCAGTACACGTATGAATTCATAATTTTTTGTTTATTATATTTATTATTTAAACTCCCACACATACATATGTATAAAAATTATAAATCATAAAGTGGTCATATGATCATAAGCAAGAATTATCAATATGATGTATAAATATTGCAATAATAATTTCTCTTAATTGAAGCAATTTAAAGAAAAAAATTTGTAAAAACAACACATTATTTCACCCTCTTCGTATACTATTATACTTTGTAAAACCATAAATGTATGTACTTGATATTGAAATATTGTACCTATATATTATTGTATTTTAAATTTATATGTGTATGTCCAAATACGTTTCTGTTTCATTGCGCATGACTAAAGTTCATGATTGATAGCTTTTTATAAAGCGTATTGCAAACAAATTTCGCAAAATGTTTATAGTTATTCTGACCGTAGTTAGCAGATTTTGCTAACTTAACATTCTGTTAACTTTCATACAAAATTTTTATCAGTTTGTGGGTAGGTGGGTAGGTAGAGGTGGTCGCTCGCCAAATACCAAGCAAGCTCACTTAGGCCAGAAAGATCCATTGCGATACCACACCAGGAGTTTTTAAAGATCGATATCAGTTTGTAAATTTCGTATAAAATTTATCAGAATATTAAGTTAGCAGAATCTGTTTAGAATAGCTCAGAATAGCTCTGATTATTTTAAATTTCCATTTTTTAAATCTACATACATACGTACGTATTTTTTTAAATTATAATAAAAAAAAATGTAAAACTGATAAAGTTTCAAATATGAAAAGTATACAGGTTTATCTTAAGACAAGTTATAAAAAGAAGATAGTGCTATTATAGTAAATAAACAGTAATAAAAACAAAATATGAAACCTGATTAAATGAAATTTTCGTGTAGTAATTTAACTTGTTTTTTTTTTTTTCTACAATATATTGCATATATGTTGTATTGACATAAATGGTGTACATATTCATATGTAGACATCATGATTATTACGATATGTATATGTATGTTATACAATGGGGTCTTCATAATCAACCGTTGACTGATGATGTCTGTAGAGGAGAATTATAATCTAAAATTATTCATGAACAAACAGTTTGTATTCATTAGTCTTTTCTACATGTTGTATACATTTTCAATGTTTACACAAATTTTTGTTCATTTTTAGTGAATTTTGTGTTTAAAACAAAAATTTTTTTTTCATTTACGTTAAAAAAAAATTCATAAAATTTCAATTTATTTTGTTTACAAAAAAAAAAAAAAAAAAAAAAAAAAAAAAAAAAAAAAAAAAAAAATAGCACATAATAAATTTATCTTATCTGTAAATTTAAAAAAAAATTGATAACAAAAATCGACTGCATATAAAAATTTTTTTAAAAAAACAAATTAAAAAGTCTACGAACAATGCCTAGTAAGTTAAATCATGTTAAATAAATAGATAAAATTTGAAATAAATTTTATAAAATAAATAGGAAATATACAGACAGGAAAATATCTATTTAAACTTTCATTTAAAGGTATGAAATTCTTCTGTATAGTGTAATGTAAGATCCGTACACACATAGTATGTACGGTATAAATTATTTATTTACGTACATACGTATGCTTATATTTGTATACTAAAAAAGTTGTATATCCTTAAAAGGACTGTATCGTATTGTCTGTAATGTTATATATCAATCTACGTAAATTATAGTTACAATTGCTACAATGCTTTAGGCGTGTAATAGCGTGGTAATACTACTAAAATGTATTCACAATGTATGTACCTATTTATGTATACACTGCATAGACTGTATAGATTTAAATTTTTGTAGACGACATTGATTATAATGACCAAGGTTTATTGAACCCCTAATTGTTTTCGTTTTATTCTTGTTTTTGTTTATTAATATTACCGGCAAAATAAACGATATCTATACTACTATACTATAAACCTTTTTACCAGTAAAAATTTAAAATTTTTGAATTTTTGAATAAAAATATTCAAATTATTAAAATGAATAAAAATGAATTTCTTATGTATTATAAAAATGTAAATGGATTAACAAAAAAAGATTTCACATAAATTTTATCTCCTTTTTAAATTTTTGACCTATAACTTAACAGACACATTTCTATGACAACATTTTTAATTGGATACATCAGTCATTATATTATTGATAATTTTTTCAAAAATAACGTTGATATTTTGATTTATTTATTTGTTTTTTTTTTTATAGGTATATATTCAAATTTTTCATCTGAACAAACAAAATTCACAATTGTAATAGCGACTGGTATTGGTTTATTAACAGTAGCTGGTATAGGATATTATTTAAAAAAATATTTAGATTCAATACCACCGAAAAAATGGCGTTTAGTTGGTGAATTAAGTGAATTAATTTGTTATCCAATAAAATCATGTGGATCGATTAGAGTTAAAAGTATTCAATGTACAAAAATAGGATTACGTGATGGATTTCTCAGAGATAGGTTAAATAAATTAAAAAATTTAATAGTAATTTATAAAATTCATTAAATTAATTATTTCAATTTGTTACAGAGTCTTTATGATCGTTTCAACAAAAGGTGAATTTATAACTGGCCGTCAATATCCGAAAACGGTTTTAATTCATCCAAAATTTCATGATAAAGATATGAGACTTAGTGCACCTGGTATGATGGATATCGAAATTGATATTGAAAAATTATATAAGAAAACACCAATACGTGTATCTGTTTGGGGACAAATTGTTGATGCTGTTGATTGTGGTGAAGATGTTGCACGCTGGTTATCACGTTATATATTAAGTGAAGATTTTGGCCTTAGATTAGTATTTTATCCGGGTGATTTACCAACACGTGATGTTAGAGAACAAAATAAAGTATTTGAAACATTAATTCCTGATGATACGGTAAGTGTAACACATTTTCACTAAAATTGTGTACATCACAATTTGTTTTTTTGTTTTTTTTTTATATTTAGGGTGCTTTTCACGATACAACCAGTTTTATGCTTTTCAATGAAAGTTCATTAAATGATTTAAATTCAAGATTACAAGAACCTGCAACAATTTTACATTTTCGACCAAATTTTGTTGTTAAGGGGCCTTTACCATATGAAGAAGATCATTGGAAATGGGTTAAAATTGGGAATGATGTTATTTTTAAGAGTGTCAAACCATGTACAAGGTATTTGCAAAAAAAAAAATCGTTTACTTGTTTATTAGTATTAATTCCTATATATACAATTTATCTACATGTTCAATTAGGTGTATATTTACAACTGTACATCCAGATTTAGGACTTAAAAGTCCTGATGGTAATCCACTCAAAACATTAAAAAAATATCGTTTATCACCAAAAACTGGTGATCGACCATGTCTTGGTACACATTTAGGTTTACATACTTCTGGAAAAGTTGTTATTGGCGATCCTGTATTTGTTGAAGGAAATTAAAAACAAACATTTAAAGAAAAACAAAAAAATATTGTTTTTATAAAACGAAAAAATTAAAAAAAAAATAGAATGTAGAATTTTTTTTTGAAATTTTATTTATTAGAAATTTTAGAAAATTTTTATGTTTGTACTTATTATGCTTATATTTATATACGTTTATTGCACAAATTTGATATAAATTTATAAATAACAAAGAAATTTTTTAATTAATTTTTCAATAAATTTATTAATGCTTTTTAAAAATAATTTCTGAGTTTTTTTCATTTTTTTTTTTTGTATTAGAAAGATGAAAGAAAATAAAAGAATTATAAAAATTATAAAATAAAAAAAAAATTATAAAATAAAAATTATTAAATAAATTAGAAAATTTTTTATTAATCTTCTTCATATAATGAAGACAATGAAGTTGATGTTGATAACGCTAAATTCATTCTTTCCATTTCTAAATTTAAAATTTTTAAATGATTTTCTTTATTATCTTCAATTTCAATAATTTCTGGTAATTTTTCCTCAAAACATTTTGTTACATCGTAATCATCATCTGATGATAATTGAAAAGTATCCTTTGTATTTTCATTTGTACATTTAAATAAAATTTGATCTTTTTTCTCTTTATCAATTAATAAAATATTTTTATTATAAATAATTCCAATATTATTAATTTTTAGATTTTTTAATTGATTTTGAAAATTTTCCTTTGAATTTACATCAATATCATGATAAAATAATACAAGTAAATTATTTTGATTTATTTCTCTTATCAAATCATTAGTTAAATGTTTATTAAAATATTCATAATTTAAAATTATACCTGAATATTGCATGGCTAAGATTTTATAAAGAATATTTTCATTTGGATATGTTGATATGTCTGTAAAAATCAAATAAAAAAAAAAAAAATTGGTTCATTTATGTTTTTAAAATTGTTGGAGAGTAGAAAAAACAATTTTTTAAATAAGAAAAATAAATTACCTTCATTCTCTCTATACAAATACAGTATTGGAAAAATATTTTGTTTATATTTGATCATAGTACAAATATCTGTATTACAACTTGTTAGAAATATTTTACGTTTTCCACAATTACATAAAATTACATTTAAAATTTTATCAATAAATGTATTAAGATCAATATTCATTTGTAATTGTAAATTAATATCATTTGGCCATTTAATTTCAATTAAATAACCACAATTGCTTTGATCATCATTAAAAAAATCTTCTAATTTTAAAAATGATCTATGAATTTTCATATGTTCATTACCATATTGGCATAAATGAACAGTTTTAGTAATCTGATCAATTTCATATAATTTAATTGATTGTAATTGTTCAAAAGTTAATTCAGTAATTGGTATATAAACTAAATCATCTGTATTATATGAAATTTTTTCATATTCTCCAATGTATATTTTAAAATTTTGAAAAATTATCGGAATCAAATCTTTAGATATAATTACATCAAATTTTATAAAATCAAAATTAAAAAAATTTATTGCTTGTTTTAAAATACCCAATGTATTATCACGACAAATGATTTTCAAATGATTTTGTAATTGTTTATTATTTTTAGAAAATTTTTGATAGCCAACATTTATACCAATTTTTATTTTATTATCATGGTATTTATGTTTTGTACCCCTTAAATTAAATATATAATTTTTCATTGATTCTATAATTAAGTATTCAATTTCAATAATACCAATTTCAGAATGTTTAGAATTACAATAAATTGGTAATTTTAATTTACCTATATTATTAGTAAAATTACTTACTAAAATATATGAATAACCTAATTGATATGGTGGTTCATTATCAATTAATTTTGAATTATATACAAAATATTCAATTAAAAAATTTCCATTATTATAAGCATCCATTGTAGTTATATGAAATAAAATTTCACTATTATTTAAATCAAATTGTGTACCAAAATTTGATTGTTCATGAAGAAAATGATCACTTTCATTTAATGATGAAATTTCAATAAAAGTAAAATTTTTTACATTTTTAAAATTATTTTCATTTTCATTTTCTAAATTTTCATCTTCATTTACATTACATGATGATGATGATGATGATGAATAGATAACATTTAATTTAATAAAAATTGATCGATTATTTTTTATTTTTCTATTAAATTTCACACAAAATGGATGTAATTTAAATTGAATTATATGTTCATTTGTTAACCATCCATTATCAATGGTTCTTTCATTTTGTTTAATAAATCCAAATATTTCTGCATAATTATTCTCATGATAATCAGATGATTTTGAATTAGCATATATAATTCTTGGTTGATAATATGATTCCCATAATTTAATACTGACTATTTTTTCTGTTTTTAAATCAATAATTCCAATAAAATAACGATATAATATATCAATATATTTTGGTATACAAATTTTAATTGTCCAAATATTTGTTTTATCAAATCGATTCAATTTTTTTGCATTCATATAATTCCAATTTCCTAATTCATGACAATTACCAACTATAAAAATGTTCTCATTTAAATTTTGATCAATATCAACTGTTATTTTAAAATTCCATAAATGACCTTTAAGCTTGTTGGAATAATTGATTGTATTAGTTTTATTATTGAATTCAAGATTTTGATCTTGTGAAATTTCATTTTCAGGTTCAGATTTTGAATCTTCTAAGAAAAACCAACGTTGCATTTTATTCGGTTTTTTTTTTTTAAGTTTTTCAATTAATTTTATAAATGATGCGTCGAATGTGGATTTAATTTCATTCGCATTTCAATTTTATTAAAGACATTATATTGAAATTTTTTCCTAAGTTTACTTGAGTATTTACGATGATGATATAAGTAGATATTTTGACATTCATGAAACTAAATAGATTGAACTTGTTTGGGCACGTTAACAGAATGAAAAATGATAACCCATGCTAAAAGATCTTATTCGGAAAAATTGGTAGTGCAAGATCAAAAGGAAGACACATCAGAAATCGACAATGGCCATTAGTAACGACAGAGTTAGAATATCTCAAAGTATATTTATAACTCGAGAAAAAATTAAGAGAACGAGGACGACCGGAGGTTCTCTTTTTTTACAAGCGAATGTGCTACTCAGGATAATAAATCGATGAAGGTGGTGATGATGATGATGATTACTTGAATAAATAAAAATGAAAAAAAAAAAATGAAATAAAAACAACAGTTTTTAATTAATTACAAAGAAAATTTTTTGTTTTTCTAAATTTATACAAAACAGAATTACAAATTTTTTTACTTTTCCCTTTTTTTGTTAAAGGAAAAATAAAAAAAAATTCACAACTAATTTATGTACGTATTGTATATGTATATAGTTAACAGACCTCCAAATAAGGATATCAAAATATTTTACAAAATACAAAAATTTATTTTTTTTTCTGAATTGTTTTTTTTTTTTTTTGTTTACTTTAATAATTGACTACCATTTCAAAAAATTGTATTTCTAATAAAAACAAAATAATAATTATCTAACATTTACTTAAAATATTTAAACAGAAAAAGAAAAAGATAAATATGAAAGAAAAAAATTTTTTTTTTAAATGAAATGTACATAAGACACATTGAAAGGAAAAACACCACAGTCATAAAAACTTAGTTACAAAATAAAATAATAATAATAATAATAGTAAAAATGATAAACAAAAATTATAATACATATAATATAAAATTTTGTATATAAAATACAAAATTATTCAATTACTAATTAATTTAGAAATTAGAAATAAAAAGAAAGAATAAAAGTATAAAAGAAATGTGATTTCTAAAGTCGTCATTAAACGGTCCTTATGAAATCACATTTCTTATTTTATACAGATTTTATGTACTGCACAATTTACAAATGATGTGTATTTTTTTTTTTTATACAAATGATAACACATTTCTTTTTTAAATTCGTTTTTGTGTCCTTTTTTATACACAATTGATTTTGCAAAATTTATTTTTTTTTATAATTTTTTCTTATTTTATTTTTAATTTTTTTGTTTTATTTACACTTTTATTTATTTATTTTTTTTTTCGTTTTTTTGTTGTATTTGTTAATGTGTAATTTATTTTATTACTTATTTTAGAAAATAATTTTGTTTTTCATACGGTTATCATCGAATTTACCTAATTTCCGAACAAAAAAATGGAAATAAAAAAATATTATTAAAATACGTTTACCTAACTACACAATTACAAATACAAATTACAATAAAATTATATTTTTTTAAAGTTGCTTTTTTATTTAGTTTGTTTTTTTGTTTTTAAATTTTAGTTTTAATTTTTTTTTTTGTTTTTTTGTTTTTTTAAATAAGGAAACATTATTATGTGATGTTTAATTTAATATCATATATACAAAACAAAATAAAAGGACAATTTATTAAAATAATGGAAAATGGGATTGAAAAAAAAATTATGAAAATATTTTAAATAAAAACAAAATAAAGCAAAAAAAAGCTACATATTGAAAAGGAAAAAAAAGGATAATATAAGCATTGAGAAAATTAATTTTTTAGGCAATCTACAGGAGAAACAAGAGCTATAATGAAAGGATTCGAAAGGAAATAATAGATTTAAGCATTAAGTATATATTTTTATAGGAATAATAGTACAACAAATTTACTAAAAACAAACGACTAATTAAATAATTATATACATATTAGGCTATTTTTTTTTACATTTAATATATATATATTTTTTTTAATGTTTTATTGTTGTCCTTTTTTTTTAAATTAATTTTTAAATAAAATAGAAGCGATTCAATTATATAGTATACATACAGATATGTACATAGAAGCTGTTTTTTTGTTTTGTTTTCTATTTAATTATATTATGTATTTGTTTTTTTTTTTTCTTGTCATATAGTATATAGAAATTAGTTCTGCGTTTTATGACATAGCATTATTTCAAAAAAAGGCTTGAAATTTGAAGAATTATGAAGATTAAATGTAATTTTCTGTTTGTTGTTTCTGATTAAAAATTTTGCTTCTTTCTTTTCTAAAATTTCGAAAATCAATAAAAATTCGATTTTTGGAATTTAAAAGAATTTATCTTATTCATTTATGTGTATCCGTTTTTTTTTTCGTTTTTTAAATTTTAAATTAATGCTGTAATAAGTCGTGCTTTAAAGTTCACTAATCTTTCACTTGTAGCTGCAATACGCTGTAAAAGAAAATTCACATTGAAAATTTTGAATACACATTTTATTTATGAATAAAAGAATTTGTTTCATGTTTGTTTTGTTTTTTATGACTGTTGTTCAATATTCTTACCAATATTAAATCTTGTATTAAATTCGCAAGACCACGATTTGCTAATACAACTAATCTTGTAACTGGACCAGGAATACCTTCGGTATAACCACCTCCAACAGCAGCAGCTGCAGCTCCTGATATTCCTGGTATGGGTGCATTTGTATCTTCACTTGAGCTACCAGCATCATTGGCACGATCATCACCACCACCTTGAGTTTGTATACTTCCAGAAAATAGCTAAAAACAAAAATAATAAGTAAAATTATTATAAAATGGAAATTTTCTTAAATTTTTGTTTTTTTTTTTTTTTTGATACGATTAATGTACGTAAACGCACGAACCAAAAAAAAAAAAGAAGAAAAATTAAAACAATGTTAATCTCATATTACTAATTTTAGATACTTTATAAAATTACGAATTAGGAAATAGAGAAGATTTTATTTGATAAAAACATAAGTAAAAAAAAATAGCGGCTGAGCTGCAGGATAATGTTTTATTCTTTCATAAATTTTTATATCGTTGATTTTATTTTATTTTTTTTTTTTATAAATTTTCGTTTATTTTTTGGTAAAGAGAAAAATTTTAAATCGTCTGTCATTTTGTCATTTATTTTAAAAGTGTTATTCGTTCTTTTTTTTTTTAATTGCTAATTAAATGGTTAGCAGAAGCAAAAAAAAATTTTTTTTTTTTTGTTACCAAGGAACCAGATATTAAAAAAAGGTTTTTCCAAAGCCCACAAAATGATCATATGTGTATAATTATGAATAAATGATTTCAAAAAAATATATGTATGTATGTATATATAAAATAGCAGAAGAGTGCTTGATAAAATTCAAATTTTTTAAATTGTATTTCATTTCATTTTCCCAACATATTTTTATGTATATAAACTATATATAATGCAGATTTTATAATTCTATTCTAATTTATTTACAATATAATTTTTATTTGTTTTAAAATTAAAAAAAATATCAGACACTCTGACAGATGATTAAATTTTTTTTTCCAATTTTTTGTTTGGTAAATTGTTTTCTATTTTTTAAAAAAATTTGTTTTTTTCTTAAATTTTTTCATTTCAATTTTACTAAAAAGAATTATTTAACTACAGCCGCTTTGAATATTTTATCAATTTTACATTATACATGAAAATTATATTAATATACAAAAATATTAGTTACTTAGAAAAATTATACATGTACATATGTATGTATATGTGTATAAAGAAATTAAAATTTAAAAATAAATATAAATTATTATTTTTAAAAAATTCAAGCACTTTTCTATAGACTTTTCTTTTTAGATTTATTTTGTATTATTTTATATAAAAAATTAATAGATTAACTTATATACAAGAAAAATAATGAAATATGAAATGTTAAATTGATAGATAATTTATACATAAGTTATTTAAAGAATTTTCAGTTTTATTTGTAATTTTTGTTCAAATTTTCAATTGAAATTGTTATGAAAATTTTAATTTTTTATTGTAAATTTAAATACTAATGCATGTCCAATAAATGCATAATAAATACTAATGTATGTCCAACTGTTAGGATATAATGAAATTTTTGTAAAAAAAAAAAAAGGATAAATCTATACTCTGTCTACTATTTCGGTGCAGTTAAGGTCTTATGGAAATGACATAAAGTAGTATCACTTTATGTCACTGTATATTGATATTAAAAAAATTCATCTTATATTATATGAAAACGTTAAAGATTGTGGTAACACTGCTCGTGAGATGATCTTATTAAAAATTATGAGAGAAGAAAAGAGACATGTCTATTTCCATAAGGCCTTAACTGCATCGAATTAGTAGACATACTATAAAGTAAAGTGTTTAGATGTTAGAATACATTCAGCGTGCATTATCAGTATTATTATAAAGTAGAATGAAAAATTAGTAGCATTTAAAAATGAAAATTGAAAGCTAAAAGGATAATAAAAAAACAAAAACAAAAGGATATAAAGTTACAGTGATAGAATTTCAAGTAATTGTGCATAAAAAGTTTCAGTTAAACGGTAAATAATGTAGAATAGTAGTAGTAGTACAGTGTGTTATTACGTATATACAGTATATTTTGAATGTTTTAAATTAATATATGTTTTTTTTTTCTATTTTAATTTTATTAATTTTAATTTCATTCATGTTATTTTTTTGTGTTTTTTTTTTGTTTTGTTTTTTTTTTTTTTTTAAATCGTTACCCCATCATTAATAGTCCTTGCTGTCCTGTCTATTTTATTTGATTGTTGTCGTTGTTGTCCACTTTGATGAGTTTTAGTTGTTAACTTCAATGAACCTACTGAGTTGAGATCAAGTTTTTCAGTACCAGCTACAACACGGTATACAGTTCCAGCAGCTCTTGCAGCACGATCAGCTGTACGCTGATTTGTTTTTACTTATTTAAATTTTTTTACTTTTTTTAATTTATTTAATTTATTTTTAATTTTTAAATTTTATAATTTTTTTTAATAATTATTCAATTAAATGAGAGCAAAATAAACAAAAGAGTAAATAACGAAATTTTGATTTGAAATTACAAAATTTTACTTTATTTTATTTAATTAATTTTGTTTTTTTTTTTTTCTAATTTGTTAATTCATTTTAATTTGTAATAAAAATGAACTTGAATCATAAGCAAAGCAAACGTGAAATTTGTATGCATATGAATGTGATTGTTAATGAATTTCTATTGGAAAATAAATGTATTAGAAAGACGAAGAAAAATAGAATTTTATATTGACAGAGGATTTTTTTTTTCATTTTTGATTTTTTTTTTGTTTTAATGGACAATTTTCCTATTTAAATTTTATTAATTATTTAAAGGTCAGAGATATTATTAAAAAATAAAATGTGGCTTTAATTATTATCTATAGAGATACTTACACGAATAATATCGAATAAGAAATTTCCTGATCCAGCAACTGAACCTCCAGCTTGTACAGAAGCTCCACCACCTCCACCGCTTGCTGTACCACCAAAGCCAAGATTTAAGAATCTGTAACGGAAAAGACAAAGAAAAACAAATTAAAATTAATGAAAAACATTTTAATTGATTTGTATTGATATTTGAATACAAAATAATTTTACTGATTATTAATTAATTGCTTACCTTTTATTTCTATCATCAGCATCATCATCTATGTCAAGTGTTAATTCATCAATGGCTGGTGCTTTTGATTCAGATGCTTGTTGAAGTTGATCATTATTATTGTTATTGTTGCTATCATTATTACTGTTATTATTATTGTTACTATTATTATTATTATTATCTGTTTCACTTGATGTTACTGAATTTTCTTGTGTTGCAGCAACTTGTCTAGCAACACGTATTGTTTCTTCTAATTGTTGATTAAGTGCAGTTAAATCAATTGAATTATCACCATTTGCATTTAACTGTATGGGCGGATATAGATGAATTTTTATTATCGATTTTAATCAATCGATCGTTTCACATCAAATATTTTCCATAATAATTATTTTCATTTTATTTTTCGTTTTAAATTATTTTGTTTTTTTTTTTTTTTTTTTTGAATTTGAAAAAAATTATTGATATGTTTTTGTAACGATATTTTTAACAATTTGAATTTTTGTTTTGTTTTAATTTTGGCAGAGCAGAAAAAAAGAAAGAAAAGCAGCGTGCATGAAAAAAATTAATGATTAGATTATCAATATAATGATAATTAAAATTTTTGTTAATATATTAAAATATAAAATAATAAGAATAAAAAAAATAAAGAATTATATAAATGATAAATTAATGATTAATCAATGTTGTAATATTGATACTGTTCTGTTGTATTTTAATTTTAAAATTTGCTGTAAAAAAATGATGATCATAAAATACACATTAAATAAAGTATAATTAACAATTCAGAGAAGTATTAATTAATTATACTATATAGATATGATATAACAGAAAATAGCAAATAATAATAATATTTAATATTTGCATGTAAAAGTCAATATTTTTAATGTTTGCTTGTTTAAAAAAAAAAAAAAAATTAAACAAACATGAGCATATTATGGATACTATGTACTACAATATTAGCGATAATTATTGATGTATTGCAAATATATCGTATATGTTTATAGATTGTAGTATTTTTTATTTTCAAATTTCGATGTATACATAATATATAGATATGATGATAATTAAAAGATGATAAATAAGAAAGAAAAAAAAAAAATGTTTCAATATGATAATCAGTCATTTTGTATTATTTAATGACTTTTTTGCTTTTGATATCTTGATTTTGATAGATATTTTTCGCTCTTATACGATGATAATGATGATGATGATGATGATGATAATGATGATAAACTTTTATTAAAGCCATTTTACATATAAACACATAAAATGGTAACAAAAATATAATGTAGATCAAATCATATTTTTATTTTTGAAATTAATATGGTATGCACTACTACACTAATACTAAATAGCGACAGAGAGAAAAAAAAAACAAATACACATATGAATATCATTTAAAGATAAAGAAGACAAAGCACAGTCATAAGATGCTTTTTGTTGTATTCTGGACCTCAAGAAAAGAATATATTAACAAAAGAAATAATTGTACTAAAGAAAGTTTCAAGTAAGAAGGTGATAGAACAGAATAGTAATAAATTATTATATTATAATTGGCAAGATTGGCAGATTATACAAATTATATAGGATTGAATATGCAAATAAACATAAAATTGGCAAGAATGTATTTTTCTTTTTTATTGTCTTAAGTATTTGTAAAATGTGAATTGTGCGATTATTTTGAATTTATTGACTTTAGTCAATTTTCCGGAAAAACAAAAATCAGTGGTGATATATAAAAATTTAGCCTGAATATACGTAAATACGTACTTTCAACCTAAATTCATAAATTCACCTTTTATACATCAAAATATGTTTAAATTTTTATTTTTATCGCACAATTTTGTCCCTTTTTTTATAACTGATTTACTAAAATTTCCTTTTTTGATGTTGTTTACGTTTTCCTTTTTTTTTCTCTATTAATTCTTAATATCTACGTTTATCGATTTAATTTAACAATAATTAACGACTAATTACACACTCAAAATGTAAAATAAAAAAAAAAAAAACTAAAAGAAAACAAAGAGAGAAAAATGACCCAACAATTAGATATGTAGGAAAATTTTTTGTTATTACCTATAAGTTTGATTCCACTTAAATACCTATAAACATAACAATATAAACATAAAAAATGATATGAGGTGAAAAACAATTTTTGTTTTGTTTTTGAATACAATTTTTGTAAATTTGAATTTTTAAATCCTAAACCAAATTTTTCATCTTCAGTAGATATGGTAACTGAATCAATATTATTTTTTATGGTTGTATTAAATTGTTATTAATGGTAGAAAAATAAGTAGAAGTAATATTAGGCGAAATTGTGGTATCAGATGATGATGATGAATTTGAATTTTCTTTCTTTTTTTTATTACAACCACATTTAATATTTGCTTTTATAAATTGTTCATTAGGATATAACGGATTTGTTACAAAATAATTATCTGAACTTTGAGCCTCAATTGATTCATTATTATCTGTTGTTTTTATTGTCGTATCAGTATTCATTTCGGAATTATCTATTGTTGATTGATCATTATTTTGTGATAATGAAGGAGATAATGAAGATAATGAAGATAATGATAAAGTAGGATTGTCTGTTGTTGTGGAACTAAGATTTTGCCTGTTGTTGTTGTTGTTGCTGCTGCTGCTGCGGTTGTTGTTGCTGTTGTTGTTGTTGTTGCTCATTGACAGATCGCTATTTATAAATGAATTAAATCTTATATCCAATTCATTGCTATTATTATCATTTGTATCAGTTAAAGAATTATCAAAATTAGAATCAGATGTTACTGAATCTGTACTAGATTCTGTTAGAGATAAAATGGAAGAAGATGACGATGAAGAACTGGTTGTAGATGAAGATGAAAATTTATTATCTTCATCATCATCAACAATGGGCATTAATGGTGTGGTATTATTTTCGATCATAGCAATTGAATTAGAATTATTACTATTATCATTATTAATTCCAATATCATCATCACTATTACCATTACTTCTACTATCGAAATTAATTAATTCCGTTGTAGTAGAAATAGAAGTACTAGTAGAATCATTGATATTGGAATTTAAAATGATATTGTCACCATCATTATTGATCGTGATAGTCGTTGATGCGATTATTGTGGTCATTGTTGTAGTAGAAGGACTCACTTTATTGTTTGATTCGGTAGTGCTACTGCTATTGCCGTTTGTACTTGTATCGTTGTCATCATCATCGTCTGGCGAAAATGTTGGTAAATCAATTTGTACACGTGTTCCACCTGAATTGCTATCATCATCATCATCATCAAAATCTGAATCGAAATCGTTACGAGCACGATTTGCATTCCCTTGAATTGCAGTACGAAGAATTGTTGGCCCAAGAGCACGAATTATTTGCCCAACAATTTGATTTACCTTGTCTTCAACTTGCTGTATATATAATAATAATTAATAATACACATTTTATTATATTGTAGTTTGATTTTAGTGAAGTTTGTTTTTGATTTATATGAATAATTGAATTTACATAAAAAAAGGTCACAAAAGTCTAGCAAATACATACATATATTGCAATGAATCAAAATTTCATATAATGAAAAATATTATTATTATTAAATGAGTAATTTTACATATTTTCCTTCAATTGAATAAATACGATAACTTGAATTTATATAGAAAATTCCGCTTGATTTAATCTATATGTAAGTATTTATGTATGAATAGAGTACGAAATACATACATATTTACAAGTTCATTAATTCACATTGTATTTGTTTGTGAATATGTTGATTTTCATTGAAAAAAAGTTATAAATATTTTGTATGCTCTGTCCTAAATTACAAAACATTGCTGTTTTCGTTTTTTTTTTTATTGCAAAAAAAATTTTTTTATAAAATTATTCACTACACTTGATTATGTTGCGTGTATAAACATATTATAAAATACATTTACGAATGAATTAAAAATTGTTTAAAATTGTTGCTTTCACTCAAAATTTTGCAAAAGTTGATTGTTGGCTTATAGTGGGGCAAGGACGTACGTGCAATAAAAATGAAAATTGATTTTTTTTTTGTTTTTTGTGTTTGTATTAAAAATAAATCTGAACCATTTATATTTTTTTTTTCATACGCTTCAAAATTTTGTTATTATATATATACAAAGAAAAACAATTAAATTTTGCCCTAAAAATAATATTAAAGCAAAGTGCCCATATGTAAGTGGTTGTAACAACTCCACTTAATATTTCAATTTTTATCAAAGATGATTTTTCATAGCGTAGGTATATACATACATAAATGTTTTTTTGTAAGGTAAACCTTTTTTCATTTTACCTTTTATGCACATTAATTACTCATGGTCCATTTATTTATTAATATTACATATATTGCCATCGTATTTTTCTTCTTTTTTTTTTATTTTATTTTGAAAATATGCGTGTATTATAACAACGTATCGTTGTTTTGTTGTTATATCAAATATAACAAGCCTTAAAGATATGTCGACGTAATATAATTAAATGTCGGTTGTTACACATATTACAGTAATATATTGTATATATGTATATTATAATGACCAGCGTAACCAACTAGCTTTTACTTTTTTTGAAATGCGATATTAATGTTATTTAGAAAAAAAAAACAACAAAAATAAGTGGTTAAAGATCCAGAGGAAGTACAAAAAATAAATAATAAAAAATAAAAATTAAAAAAAAAATTATTATAAGAAAACGCCTGAAAAGCAGTTTAACGTTGTTGTAAGCTGTTAAACCATTTACACACATAAGATATTTTATATGCGATTATACAGCAGAAAAAAAAAACAGCTGCTTTTAACTGGTTCGAAAGAAAATTTTATTTACTTTTTAGGTAGCCAAAGATCATGGGGAAGGGGTAAAATATACAACATGAAAATACGAATGAATTTATTTGTCGATTTATGTATAGTAAATATTTATTATATATTTGTTTAAATACATGCCTTTTATTCTTATTGATCATTATTGATTTATTTTATTTAAGGAGATTACGTGTTATTAAATAGCGTATGCATAACAAACTACATAATTCATCTAAGCAATATATAAGTATTTTATTCGCTTATATGAGATACTTTAGATTTTGTCAAACTCGAAAATTACTTGATATATATATATATACCTATATATTTTTTTTTTCATTTTATTTTGTTTTGTTCAATTCGAAAATGATCTCGTTCTTTTATTGAAATAATTTCCAGTTTTCCAGCTTTTAGATCTCACAGAAAAATCATAATTATTTATGATTTTTTTTCATATTTTAATTTATAATTGCATTCCTATATGTTGTATATAGTTACAAGAGATTACGACTTGAGTTAAATAATTCAAAAAAACAAAAAAAGAAAAAAATATCGAGTCTACATATGTTATCGTACACGTAGTTACAACCCCATATATTATGTAATTAAATAAAAACCATGATACATGGCGGTATACGGTGACATAATATCAATTTTAATTTTTAGTGTAATGGATTTTTGTATTTCTCATTTTTGCATACAATTACTTTTACTCCTTTTTTGATTTTTTTTGAATGAGAGAAAAAACAAACGTTAATTGAAATTTTTTCATTTTTTTGTATTTTACATATCTACATATAGTATGTTAAATGTGTAATTTTGTTTTTGCAATGTAATTCCCTTCTTCAATATAAAATTGTAGTAATTTTGTGTTGATCGATCATTTTTAATGGTTTACTTAATAAATTTTATGTTTTTCATTATTAATACTGTAATCTAAGTAAAATGACATTATTGTTTGTTATTATGTTTATCAAGCAAACTCTTTTACTACTCAACTATAATTTAAAAAAAAAATAAAAATAAATAACTAAACTGAAAAATTGTTACTGCTCACTAAAAGACATTCATTTACAAATTTTTGATTGTTCGTATCAAAATTCAGTGGATATTTACGTGCATGTAATGCAGTAATATATCTTATAAATATATATATATGTACATATAGTGAACCTACCATGCACCACTGAGAAGAAATCGAAAGTTGTTGGACCACTTATTTTTATTTTCGTATTTCAACAAGACAATTTGTAATTGAATCGAGACAACATTGGAGGCCGAATAATTTTTTTTTTTCTTCAAAAGTTTTTTTGTCTGTGAGATTATCTTTTTATTTTAATTTTTATTTATTTATTTATTTTTTATATATTTGACTTTCTTTGTCTTTCTTTTGCATTTTTTAAAAATTAATGTGACACATTTTTTATTTTACTTCTTAATTTTTTTAAATTTCAATAAATATACGCAGATCTCATGTTTACGTATATTTGTGAATACAATCTAATTTTTTGTATTAATAAATCTATTTTCGTAGATTAAAAATTAAATAATTCGACATTTCAGTTAGAAAAATTAAGAAAAATTATAATCATGTATGCAATAAAATAAGATTCAGTCTGTAAAATAATTATTTATAAAATATTTGAAAAATTAAGAAAAAAAATTTTTATTTGAAAGTTAGTAGTTTCATAATTATGTATACGTAAACAATTTACTTAATTTTTAAAATTTTACTTTTAATTAATTTAAATTAACAAAGTTGATGGCACAGTTAAAAATCTATACATACATTTCTTATGTAATATCTATAACTTAATACTTGAGATGTTTATTTTATTTGAAGATTTTCAATTAAACACATTCTCAACAATGAACGTTTATCTTCAATAAATTTTTTTATGTGGTATGAACATACAATTTGTGTGTACATAAAATTCGAATTTTAAAATTATTGCACATCGAATTAAAGTAATAATAGTTAACGTATATCGAAATTAATTAAAATCATACAATGTAATATTTACAATTGATTTTTGTTTATGCATCTTTTATTGTCTTGATTTTTTTCTTTTTAACTGAACATTATTACAGAATTAAAAAATTTACGATCTTTTCAATATCATGAACCACTTGTGTGATACACATGTACATATGTACCTGCATAATATGTTGATTTAATTCATTCACTTTATTGAAGTAATTAAAATAAATGAAAAAATTACAAATAACATCGATAATAAAATCATCTAAAAAAATAAAATAAATTTGAGAGGAAATATGCAGTAATAGATGCAGTAACAAAAATTAAATTTTTTGAATAAAAACTTGGCATACATAAATAGAAAATGTTTACCTGTCTCTTTATGCAAATATATAAAAACGTCTACAAATGGAAATAATTTAATCAAATTCATTCAAAATAGTAAAAAATTTTTTTATTAAAAATTTAAAAAAAAAAAAAATAGAGAATATAACTGAGAACGGAAAACTAAAATATTGATATAAAAATAAAATCATTGTAATCAAAAATTTGTAGAAAATATATGCATGTAAAAGAATATTTCTAATTCTTTACTTGTGCATCCTAGGGTTAATATTTACGTAGTACGTATAAAAATCAATAAAACTGAAGAAAAATAGTGCCAAGTTTGGCAATGCAAGAAGAATTTGTAATAAATAAACAAAAAAACCACATGCATTATAAAGCATTTCATGTTGAATATTGTTTTGTATATGTAATATAATTACAGGTGTATACATTTTTTAAAATGTTTTTTTAGTTATAGTCTTGAATTTTTATTTATTTTACTCTTTTTTTTTGTAATTTCTTTCTTGCAATCACCCAAGCAAGCGCCTCGTAAGATGTACGAGTAGTATGTGGTATGTAAATGGTAAGTCTGCTGTTTCTTGTAATTAATGTTTCTGATTTTTTTTTTTTTTTTGTTTTGAAATTATGTATAACGCTATATGTATAGTGTATACACCTTTTTGAAAGTTTAAATATTTCATTATGTATTTCTATTTAACGTATACATATACATTAATACTAATAATAAATTGACATAAACTTCCAAGGAGTGTAAATATAAAAATTCAAGAAAGAGAAGAAAATGGGAAGTTAAGAAAGAAAAATTTTCATGAAAATTTATTATAACTAAACAAATATGTATAGGTATAGGTATTATGATTTTAATTGTATTCATGTGTACATATGCTTTATAATGATAATCGAATAAAAATCAAAATAACAATAATGTGGAGAAAAATTTCAAAAAAAAAAAGAAAAAAAAGAAGAAAAATAAAAGAAATGTATTAAAACAAAACAACAGGTATTATTAAAGCATTACAAAATTATGTATACCTGCTTACACCTAATTCAATTACGTTATAGAGGGTTATAAGTGGTTATAGTAGTATAAGTTACGATTAATATTATTGTTATTATTATTATTATATTTATCAGTATATTTTTCTGATTTGGAAACAGTTATGTATACGTATATGTCCAACATGAATACGATGTTTTTTTTTTGTGTTTAAAAACTAAGTCGGTTTTTATCTTTTGAAATTGTACGTGCTTTGAAAATTAGGCACACGGTGTACACGCATACCATTTTTATATAAAAATTTTTTGTTGGTTTTTTTTTTTAAATTATTTTATTTGATTTATTAATAACGTGTTGTGAGTCGTTTTTCATTTCGACAAAACCATTTTTTTTTTGTTGTTGCAATTTTGTTTTGACATTCATTTAATGTTAGTGGTCTAACATTATCAAATTAATATAATACTCTATCTCATAGGTCGGTCTGCGTGTAACAAAACAAAGTAATAACAACTTCTGAAAATTTTTTAAAAGTTGTAATCAAGGAAGTACAAATTAATGAGATTTTGTCAATCTCATATCAAACAATATCGTCATCATAGCGTTAAATAATAACCATTAACAAAACAAAAAAAGACCGTCATTCATCATTATAATATCTTTTGATTATCATTTAACAAGTACACATTATTAATTTTATAATACTACATATGAAGCTTTATTACCTCATACTTGTTATGATCTCATCATCACTTTTATAATTTATAATAACGAAAATTTCTTTAATATTGTTAAAAATTTGGTCAAATCTTGAACCAATCTTTAATTATGAGACCTTTTCCTTCATATTGTTCATTTTGCAATTTTTTTTAGTATCCAAATAATTGTCTGTGCTATTTAAGCTATGATTTTCGTATGATATTGCGTGCATAATATAATCTTCAAATTGCAGTATTAGATAATAAAAAGACATATTTCTCATTATCATATTTCCATTATTTTTGTTTTTATTATTTTTTTTTTTTGTAACCTAATTTTTTATATTTTGTTATGTGTTTTCTATACTTTTGTTTTAGCCTTTTTTAACCAATTTATAAATTTCATTTAAATTGTGTTAAATTCTGGCGTAAAATTTTGTACAGGAAATGCACTTTATAATTATGAATTTTAAATAGGTAATAATAGCGAGTACTAAAAACTGAATAATTTAGGCGTTTAGTATACATGCTCATTTATTTGTGTATGAATTTATGTGTTGATTTAATTATAATATTTTTCTCATTAAACTCAACGTACAAATTAACAGAAATTCTTAAATTATAGTTTCTAATATGTAACAGCAACAGTTGTACGTGTATGTAATTTATTTTAAATTCATTTTGTGACTTTAATGTATAATATATAGAGTTATGTTGGCAATAACGGTGTAAAACTTTATTTTGTAATATATATATATACATATATATGTATAAATAATTATATCGTGTTTATTATTCATGTCAAGACAATCATATTTAAATCTAAACATTTTTATTCATTTTCAAATTGTTATATTTAGTATGTTTAGTTAGTTAATTGTATTCTCAATTTGGAAATAAGTAAAATCATTAACATTTGAGGTCAATATGACACGCTATATAGCTATATATATTGTGTAAAATGCATTTGAAATTAATTTTTTTTTTTTTAATTTTTTAAAAAATGCATTTAAAATTTAAACAAAAAAAAATTTTTTTTTTTTCTTTTTTTCATTAATCAATTTTAATTGACATACAATATTACCTTAGATAATTCAGGAAATAGATCTCTTAAAATTCCTATTGTTCTCTTATTTCTTTCCGATAGTCTACCTTCTTCATTTAATGAAAGGATATCCAATTCCTGTAAATGAAAATATCGTTTTTTTTTTAGTATATTTAAATTTTAAATGTGTGTAAAAAAAAGTGAAGACAAGATAACTTTAATACATACAACATTCTAAAGTAATTTTATTACATTTTAATCGTAAGACAACATTTTACTTCTGATTATATAATTTTTCTTACCTTGTACATAAATACAAAAAAAAATTATACAGAGGGGGCAAAAAATACTTAGTTGTCATAATTAATAGTTATTAAGTTATCAATAAAATTTAATGTGTATACATATTGTACAACAAAAAACTTGATTTTATACTATCATGAAGTATCTCAAAAAGGTGATTGGCTTATTGTCCTAATTTTAAAATTTATTTAATAAAATGCATAACAAAAAATTTAAATTTAAATTTTTTATGACACATTCAACTGTTTATACTTTATAGTACATCAGATTTATGAAAAAAAAAAAAAAAATTTAAATCTCATGCAATATAATGATAACTTTGATTTACAATTTAACTGGAACACGTCACTTACTTACATTGAATTTTGCAAAGTATTTAAAAATTATTTTGATTTTGTTTTTGTTTTTGATAAATTTTTGTAAGTGTTTTTATGAAAAATAATTTTCCGAAAATTGCATAAATTACATGATTTTTCCTCAACATAAATCTAATTATAAAATAAATTCATTTTGTTTTTCAATTGTTTTTTTTTTGAAATCAAGTAAATTTAAAAATTTCTTAGGTCATTAAAAATCACGCATTTAGTCGCATGTATGAATATATAAAATACACTTACATGATACGCATGTACATACATACGTGCAGATGTTGTACATTAAATGCATATATTTTATACAGACATAAATGATATTACATATGATTAAATCTTTATTTAATTTTTTTTTTAAACCAGTTTGGTTTTTTTCCATATAAAATTACTATATCGTATTTTCAAAATTGTTTTTCTCATTTTATATATATAAAAAAAAAAATATTTAAAATTATTACATATATTTTATGTATAGCAGAGTTATAAAACAAGAAAATTGAATGAAAAAAACAAAAAATGAAAATGAAAACTGTTGAAGAAATTATTAGATTTCTGCAAGCTTGAATTTATTAAAGGTGTACACAAACATAATAATATGTATGTTGCATGTATCTGTTCGAATGAAATTTTCAATTTAACTCTAGATACATGTATATCAGATTATAAAACTATTATGTAAGATTTATAGGTTGCTTTTTGTTTTATTTCAATCTAAATTCGAGCACATGTGATATATGAAAAAAGAAAAATTTATAATTATTTGAATTTTTAATGAGTAACATACATATGTAGATGTATTTGTATATGTAGACTGAAGTTTATCTCTACAAATACAATTTGAATATTTAAAAATAAAAAATAAAAAACTCGAATAGATATTAAATTTGTCTTTTTTTTTACTTTTTTAATTTTATTTTAAAATAAAATTAGACAAATAAATTCCTTTTTTATTTCACTTTTTTCTTAATGCTATAACAGTTCAATAAAAAAAAAAAATCTCTTTGGAAATACACACATGCATTAAATGAATAAAATAAAATTAGAAATAAAAAACAAAAAATTAGTATAAAAATTTTGGTCAAGGTATTGGATATTATTTTAACGCACTGAAATACAATGAATATAAATGTATAATTTAAATAAAACAACTATCTTTTGGCATCGGTAAATAATATATGACAAAATGAACGTGTGTATGTGTATATATTTCTTGAATACGTTATTTTATTAATGACAAGAAAAACAACCTAAAAAAAATAATAAATTATTGATTTAAAATTGATTTTTAATTTTGATGTTGCAAATTGATTTTTTGCCAAAAATTTAATATGGTAAAGAAATTACAAAATATACATACATGCATATGTGTGCAAATTAAAATAAAAATACAATATTCAAATATAAATGAATTTAAAGTTATGGTAAAAATGAAGGAAAATAAAAAAAAAATTTTTTTTTTTTGGTGCACCTTGACATGATCATGTACGTAACGTTTATAAAATTTATCTTTGAGATAACCTTCAAATATAATACATTTTAATAGAATTTTCTTTCACTTATTTATCTATGTTTTTCCTGAAATTTTATATACACATACATATCTTATAACCCTTGCATTAATAACCTTCCAAAGGTTGATGAAATTGAACTAAACATGTATCACCTTTTCATTCATGTACCATCTAAAAAATATCATCTTGAAGAATTTATCTAACATGTTTTCATCTAAAATCTTTCAAAAATACAATACATTGAAAAAAAAAAATTAAGATCTTAAATTGTTGACACGTGATTTCTGTATTTATTATAAAAACTAAAATTACAAAATTAGATATAAAAATTTAATTACGTGCATAACACGGATTTAAATGAAAGTAAGAGTAAAGAAAATGTCTAGAAAAACCTTTGACCATATATTTATTTTACTTTTTTTAAATTTATTAATTTGTTTATGACAAATAAAAAGAAAACTCTATGATATACATATAAATACAGAAAAAATTGTACTTTCAAAATTTCCATGATCATGGTTTATTGTTAATTTAGAAAAAGTATCTGTTTCTTTGTGTAGTGAACGTGATTAGACTGATGAAAGAATCATGAATAAAAAATAATTAGGGCGGGTAGAAGTAAAATGTTATGTTAATCAGAATGAAAAATGAAAACAAGTTCAAGTATTTATTTTAAATGTTTATAAAGAATACTAATTTATTGAGCCTATACATATATCATCATTTTACACGTGGTTATAATGTATGAAGACAATAGGAAAACAACAACTTTTGTACATACATATGTACGTATGTATGTCATCTATCAAACAGGAAATTCTTTTTAAATTTTATAATCCCCTTTTAAATTGAATTAATAAATTTATTTTGACTTAAGTTTTGAAGTTTTATATAAAAAATACCATCATACAATTTTTAGTATTGAAAGTTTACTTATATTTTCATGTTTCTGTAATACAAATACCTACATATGTACATAGGTATGTACATCAATACATGTATAAAGGAATTTTTTCTTACATGTCAACGTGACGTGGAAATGTTTAGTATTTTATTTGTAAAACAATAAAAAAAAAATCAAAAAAAAAAAAAATTGTTTGTTTTATTACATGTACAGTAAATAAAAATATACATATGTAGACACATATGTATGTTACATTACACATAAACTCTGTACATCTACTTGTTATCTGTATATTTATTGTTAGTAATGTCAAACTATTGAATCATGAAGAAAGTTCCAGGAGAAAGTATCCATGAAAACTATTTAAAAGCAAAAGATAAACGTGTGATATAAATACTTATGTATGTATGTATGTACTTACAGTACACATAAATATACTGCATTTTTTCATACAAATACAAATACATCCATAAAAGCAATCGGTAATGGATTATACAGTATTTTTGTGTAATTTTTATGTATTGTTGCTTTTATGTGGTCTAAGCACATATACAATATTATATCGTGTTGTTTATTTTATTTACTGTTATAGTTTGATTATTTATTCATTATTACTATTATTTAAAATATGTTTTATGTAGGTATTTATGTGGTCATTCATTGATATATCATATAGAAATGATGATGGTAATGATGATGCTTTGGTTGTATTTACAATGCAATACTTATAGGTAATTCAAAAGCGCATATATAAATCTTTGTATATGTACGTACGTTAAAAAAAAAAAAAAAATTCATGTGGAATAATATGAAAACGGAAAAAGAAAATAGTTTTATATGTATGGTTTGTACGCGCGTTTAGAGTTATTTGTGACAGTATAATAACATTACGTATATAAAATAAGGTAATGTTAACGTTATTGTGTAAAAATAATGACGACATCAAATCAATGATGATATGAAGATAAAAATCACATATACATTATCAAACTAAAATTATCTCATCGATGAATTTCCTTTTTTTTTTTTTTTTTGTCTTTTTATATTGAAAAAATTGAATATTTATTACGTGAATAAAATTTCTTGTTTGCACCAACTTTTATAAATAAATGGAAAAAATGGAAGTTAATTGTGTACCAGTTACAAAGAAAAATGAAGAAGAATTTGTCCTTTTAAAGTTTGATGAAAGATAAAATTTAAATTGTTACAAATACTCGTATATCCTTTTTCAAACGTGAGAAATTATAAAATAATAAAAATACTTAAGAGAAGAAATATATTTAAAAAAAATATAAGTGTAACATGAAAGGTCATTATGAAATTGAACTAGAAAAAAATAAACATTTAATTAAATAATTAATGTTTGATTTGAAAAAAAAAAAAAGTCATAAAATAAAATATATGTATGACTATAAAATTATAGAAATAAATGATGCAATACTGACAATCTATACAGTATTTATCTTTGAATTTAGATTTTAGAAAATTTCAGTATCTATTTAGATTTTATTTTGTGGGTAATAAACAAAAGTAGCGTTTATTAGTTATTCATTGAAAAAAACCACAAAAAATACATTGCAATGTACGAGTATATTAAAATGAATGACATAAAATAAAATTTAATAATAAACAATAAAATAAAATTAATTCATTTTAATATTACGAAAAAAAAAAAATTGTTATTCACTTTACTTGAGAATGTAATGTACAATTGTTTTACAATATGTGCAACAAACCACCAGAAGTGAAAGTGTAAAAATAATGTTTTGTCAGCTTCAAAATTATTGTATATGCGATTTAAATACATGTATAAACATAAAAACGTTTAAATACGTATTTTGGTACATACATACATACGTACATACATATGTGTGTATATTAATATTTAAATGAAAAAAAATTTTTTTTTTTGATTATCCTGTAATTTAAAAGAAACTTTGAATAATAATTAAATTTTTATGATTTTTATTGTTAAAAAATTTATGTTTTTCTTCACGAGAAATGTATAAAACTCGTCCTTCATGTGAACTTTTTTTAATAAATTTTAAAATTTGAAAAATATAGAAATGTTTATAGATATTGACCTTATCTGTCTGGTATGATACAACATACAAATATGAATGTATGTATGTACATAATATTTTTTTGTTTTTTTTTTTTTTCTATTTCTTTTTGATAATATTTTTAATGTCATATGTACTTAGTTTTTCTTTTCTTCTTTTTATACATACACACATATTATCACAACAACAACAAAAAATTTTTTTTAGCCTCGATAAGATGTTAAGGTCATATACTATAAATTTATATAATTTTTTAATTAGTTAACAAATATACATACATATGTATGTAAGTACATACAATATTTTAATATAATGATGATGGTGATGACGAAAAATCTGTAATTTTTTCTTTTTTGTTCACATACATATATTATCTGAATGTATTCATTTCGAGGCTATTATAGATACTTAGAAAGATACATATTACATAAATATTTACTTATTACAATGACCTTTTTAATGAGCATTAAAACAGTAGATATTTTTATCTGCATTATGAATAAACAATTATTGTAATTGTTAAATCTACACAATTGCAATGTTAAATATATTAATTTTTAATTAATTTACGCTTGTTAATTTTAACATATTTGATAACGTACATATATATGTAAATAATATTAATTAAAAATAAATAGAATATTTATCTGAAATGTTTATATAAATTGCATAGTTTTACAATGTATATAATATACATTACATAAGGGTTGGAATAGTTAATACATATTATATGAAGATACATGTATATTACTATTATTGTACATGATATATGGGCACGTATCTAATGAGTACTAATAATTATTTTTAAAATATAGTTACGTTGTTTTTTGTTTTACTTTGTTAATTACACGATTTAATGTACAATCAAATTTGATGTGAAATATGAGTAATTTACATAAAATACATATTACAAATGCTGGCTATGTTAAGGTTAACAAAAAAAAAAAAAAATAAATAAATAAATAAATAAAAATTATTCTAATGCATTAAAAAGAATTTTTATCTTATAAATAATTAACTAAGGTTAAACTTCAAATTAAAATAATTTTAATTAATAAAATTAATAATTAAGAACACATTTGTAGTACTTGAAAAAAATATATTAACCTTGAAATAATTTATAAGAAGTGCAAATAATAAATTTCTAATTTCAAATTTATACCATATTTTGTATGATAACATTTTTAAAAGGTTATTTGATGATTTTAAAGGCAAAAATATTTACATTAAAATTTTGAAATGAAATAATATTAAGAAAAAAAAAAATAAAATAAAAAAACTTACCTTATTACTATCAATTGGTATTTGAACTATATCTAATTCCTGTTGATTATTATTACTATCTGGTACTGGTAATGCATATACTAAGGCACTGCATACACATACTAGTGTAATTATTTGTTGATTCATTTTTAATAAAATTTAATTTTTTTTTTTTTATAATCCTAAAATTTTAAAAACCACAGCTATAAAAGTTTAATAAAATTATTTACTACGTATGAATGACTTTATTAAAGAATGACGATGCTATTCTGAAAAGAAAATAACAAAAAAACAAATGTTTAGAAAAATATCAGCATAAAAATTAAGTAAGATACAAAATAAATGTTTCCTTTAAATAAGACGGAATTCAACCTTATCAACATTTTATGAAGTGAACAAGTTGATATTGAGTTTTCTAAAAAACAGAACAGCATAAGATGATAACGTACAAAACATAATCTAGTGTGACAACGTTTTTGATATATAAGATGGTAAATGATTATAAAATCTTATTTGAAAATTAATTAAATAATAACAATTTAAAAATTCATTTATTAAGGTATGTAGGTTTCAATACACATACATATACATTTTTTTTGTGAAAATCTTTTTTTGCATACTTTAAATTTATGATAGTAATTTTTTATGAAAAGTATCTGGCAAAAAAGTTTTTATCATTTTTATTTTAATACTTTGCATTTGTGGTTTGTAATTCTTATCTATACATGTAGGTACTTTTTATATATGTTATGTACAATTCAAGGCCACTAAAACGCAATTTTTTTATTTTCATTTTTTAAACAAAAACGTTATGAAAATTCGATTTTACTCTTTCTTTTTTTTTTTTTTTTTATTTAAGTAGCGTTTGATTCGAATAGAGCAGAACTTTAGTTTAAGGTCCTTTAGATAAAAAATACAGTTTCTTCTTGTACCTCATTTTTAAGCTTATTCTTACATTTTCACTATTTATTGAACTAATCCAAATTACCCAATGTTCAATTTTTTTAAACAATTTTATCTATCAAATTAAATCAATATGTATCTCACAATTTGGGATTGTATAATATGTATCTCACAATTGGAATAAATATCATAAAAATTTATTTTTTATTTTAATAAAAATTGTTTAAAAATATTTAGTTAATTTGGTTTATGTCATGGCTAAATTATAGAGAGTAAAAAATAAAATGCATTTTGATAAGATTTTAAATGCATTTGTATCTTTTTTTTTCATTTTTATTATCGTTATCATTTATATAAGTATTTGTATAAAATGTATAAATGTATGTATGTATGTAAATTGTCGATTGCCGTCATACTCGACTTGTATTAAGTATGTCACAAATGTCAGAAAAAAAAATCAACAACAAAAACTTGTCCACCTTGCGAAACTAATACTTTGAAACAATTAAAAAATTTGTATTTTTTTTTATATACAAATACAAAAAGTCATGAAAAACTTTAAGAGAAACATAGATTACTGTATAACATCAGAAATAAGAATTAGAAATATAAATCAATTCAAAATCAATAATTTAATTCGTGGGTTCTCAACGGTTCGAGTTATATTCTCTTTTAGCGATCTTTCATTTGAATTACACAAATTTAAAAAAAACAAAAAACTTGAATTTGATTAAATTAAGCAATGAAAACCGAATAAATTCCATTTAATATGTGTTAATTGTATGTGTGTGTGTGTGAATTGAAGTTTAATTTAAAAAAAAAATACAGCCATTTTCAGTTTAAATTTGTAATTTAAAGATATTGTTCTTCGATAGTCATTAATAATTAAGAATAACGTTTTGAATATTGAGCTATTGTGATTTGCCTTTATGTTTTTCTTTTTGCTTTCCATTATTTTTAAAAGTTAAAAATTCCAATGAAAAATTAATATTATTGATATATTTTGTATTTATCACGCAATCGGAAGTATTTTTATATGCATTGTATATACAATACTGTACATAATTTGTGCATACATATGTGTTACATATCGTAACAAATTTGATTCAACTATGCAGTATTTATGTACAAAGTAAAAAAAAAAAAATTAAATAATGTAATGAATAAAATAATAATAACTGAAAGCAAAAAAAAAAAAAAAGAAAAAAAGAATTTTCACTTTTACTTTCAATTTTATTTGTTGGGTATATATTAAAATAACAACTTGCATTAAATGCAACAAAATCAACAGGGGGAAAAAAACGAAAAAAAATTTATAATAATAATATTTACAAACATAATAATACATACCTGGGTAAAATCTCCACTATTAATACATATGTGTGTTTATTTATATGTTGCATGTAACTGTACAAAATATTACTTTAATTTTTTTTTTTTTAAATGTTACTTTGCAAAATAAGTAAAAAAAACCAAAAACGATACAAAACAAATTCGTTATAAGTAAATAACAAAAGAAAAAGAAAAAAAAAATGAAATTTAAGGTAAATTCTTTTTTTTATATATTAATTTATAGTTTTTTTCTTACAAAGTAAATTTTGTATAATATTTGAAATAATTTAATTGAGAATTTTACACACTCTTTTTTTCTTTTTATATTTTCAATTTTATATTTTAAGCGTAATTTTATTTTGTTTATTAATTTCGATATAAACTTATCACCTCAATTTTTATTTATTTATTTATTTATTTTTTATTTTACTAATATTTAACTATAATTTCGTTCGCTGATTTAAAATTAAATAATACGAGCATAAATTGCAAATTCTTAAATTAATATCAAAATTATAAATGATTGAACGGACACAAATTTACTAATTAAACACGTTAAATCCAAAGGTATTATTTATTTTATTTATTTGTTTGTTTTTGTTTTTAAATGTTTATTTTAATGAAAATGAAAATTTCATTAAAAATTTTCAATAAAAATAGACCGCATCGATTAATTTCTTAATCACGTGTGCTTTATGAAATTCGTTATTAATTTTTTTAATTTGAAAATTTAAAAAATTCTCTCCATTTATTCACTTATAATTTCATGAATTTATTAATATTTTATTTCAATATATTAAATTTTAAAAAAAATTTAGAAATAAAATTTGTATGTTATTTAATTATCTTATATTTTTATATTATATTTCATTTATATTCGAATTAAAAATATTATACAATTATAAAATCCGTTGTGTTACTTGTACAACACTTCGATATAAAATGTTAATATAAATTTTATGTTATTCGTACAAAAGTCACAGAAGTAAAATAACAAATTGTATGTATGTATGTATGTATGTATAAACTTTGAATAAAGTAATTGTACAACAGTAATATTATATACACAATATAATAATATCTTACAAAGTCAGTTTTGTGTCTGTTATGTCTTATTTAATACTTTTTGTTGTTGTTATTGCGGTTTCTGTTTAAAACCAATGAAGTTAACACTTTAAAATTTTTTTTTTCCAAAGAAAATAAAACTAAAAAGATAAAATGAAAATATAAAAAGAAAGCGAAAACAACAAAAATAAAATCAAGGAAAACTTTTTGAAAATGAAAAAAGCTTATTTTTAACTTAATATTATTGCCTTAATTTTTCAGAGAGTAGATTTTGTTCGGGTTAATTTTGAGGAAGGAGTATAAGGGTACACAAATATAAATGATGGTACACTTTGATTTGTATTAATAAAATATATATGGTACAAGACCTTAACGTGAATGTCAATCAAAAGAGAAAGAGATTGTAACGAAAGTGCATTTTTTCAAATATTAATTTTTTTTGTTACTACTACTAACACTGATGTATACATAAAGCTTCCAGTTTTTTTTTTTGTTTTGTTAAAATATAGTTTTGGAATTATGTAATGGAAATAAATAATTTAAAAATGAAATAAAAATCTCTCACTTAAAAAAAAAAAGATTAATACTATGCTACACACCTGTACTAAGTAATGTAAAATGCACTCAACAAATTTACAATATATTTGCGAATGTAAATACGTATGTATTATAAGCAAACAAAAATTGATGGTGACAAGATCACTTTTGATATATTCGTGACGAATGCTCGAAGAGAACTTATATGATTACTATTATTTACATTCAATGTAAAGTTAATACTTAACGGATGAATGAGTGGTAAAAATGGGTGGTATTGTCGTTTTTGTTTTCATGTTTTCTTAAAAATATTTTAAATCCGGTATTAAAATTAAATGTGTGGGTAAGCAGTTATTAAAGATATTACATTTTTGTATATCAGAATGTAGAGCTTTTTTTTTCCCTGTATGTATGTATACTTTTTGACCGGCTGAATGATGGATATACACTTGCATTTAGTAAAAACCAAAAAAGGCGGAGAAAGGGGATCGAATAGATAGAAGTGGAATTTGAAATTGTGACGGGTAATGCATCTTTAAATTTATTGTAAATTAGGTAATTAAAATACTTTTATTGTTAAATAAAAGATATTTGTTTTATTGCAAATGACTAATAATATTCGATTTAAATTTTTGGGTTTTTCCTTTACGTCTTTTAAAGTTAAATTATTTTTTAAAAGTGCTTTAAAAATGATATTTAAAAAAATATATATATTTACCTCTTATTATTGCTTTATTTCAGTCACTCTGATAACAGAACAATTTCAATGTATTTTATATACCAAAAATTATAATTAATGTAAAGCTTTTAACATTCAAATAAATTTCAAACTAAAAACATACTCAAAAGTCGTTAAAATACTTGAAGTGTTTATTTAATTATTTGCTGGCATTTGTTGGTTTCTTTAAAACTAACTTATAAGATAATCTAGAATGCATAATGGTCTTTGACTATTGACCCTTTAAAAATACATAAAATTTTTAAATTATCAAATGTGTTTAAATTACATAAAAATGACATAACATTGAAAATTTGCTCCTAAAATCACAAATTCATGCAAACATTGTGCAAAAAATTACCTTATACATATGTATATATGTACAAAATTACGTGTCATCATATTTGACGAATATTAATCTAAAAAAAAAAAAAAAAAGAAATTTTGTGACAATCAAATGTACTTTCACATAATGAGAAAACAACAAAAATAAAATTTGTGAATATTTTATGAAGAAATTTTTGTATAATAAAAAGAAAAAAGTTGAATTTAACCAAATCATATGTAATACACATGCATGTTACTAAATTTATTAAAATCAACATTAGATAATCGTGAGATTTTGAGGAAACGGAAGACTATAAAAATATTATCAAAAACAATAAATTGAAAATATATATGTTTGTGTTTTCTTCAATTTTGGGAGACGTTTTATGTGGATTATATGATTACATCAAAATAAATTTGATAAAACTTTTTTTTCCATACTAACCGCTTAAATAGAAATATGAGAAGAGAAAAGTGATACATACAAGTATCAGTTTATATTGTTTTATTTATGTTGTTATAGATTTGTATAAATAGATATATAAACAAAGTCAGTAGTTAAAAAAAAAAAAAATTAAATTATAAAAGTCATTGTGTCATGTTATGTAATTTAAAATGGTATATGACATTATGTTCGAAAGTCAGACAAAAAAAAAACAATTAATGATATTATGAGATATTTGAACACACATCTGTAACGAAAGAAAGTAAATTAATAGAAAATTAGTAGAAAAAATATTTTTTAAAATCATTGTGACAGTTGTATACACATAATGAAGATTAAAAGCTTTAGTATACGATGCAAACAAAAAATCATTTACACTCATTATAACATTTTATCGATAATAAAATTAACATGAATGTGTGAAATATATAATCTTCAAAATTTGAATTTCAGGAAATAATTTTTTTCTTTTAAAGTTAAAATAAAACAAACTTCCGATGTTTTTCATTAATGGACGGATGATACCTGTTTTTACCTTTAAGTAACTTAGAAATTTGAGAATTTCTAACTTTCTGAGATTTTTCTCCAATTTTAATTGGTAAATTTTCATACAATGATTTATTGCAAAAAAATTATTAAATCTAATTAAATTGTTTCATCACATTATATTACATGTCTTTGAGAATGAACAAATAGAAGCAAATGATGTAAAAAAAAATTTGGTGTGTTGTTTATGAACTAAAATAAGAAAAGTCTAAAATAAAATTGTATATTGCGTGTATTTTCTTTTTCTGATGACATACATAAGTGCAAAAATGTATACGCATACATGTTTTGCGATTTTATAATGTAACAAAATTTTCTGTTGAAAATTGAAAATTAAAATTAATAATGACATAAGATTTACTTAACGAACATACGTTATATTTCTTTTACATTAAAATATTATAACTTTTATTATTTTGAAACAAAATGAAAAGAAAAAACCCTAGATATAAGTACATAAAATTGAAAAACACGAAATTTAAAATTTTGTTATATTTTGCCTTTTGAATTCGTTTTTAGGATTAAAATTTACATGTATGTATGACAGTCATGTATGTATGTATGTACAAAATTTCTAATATTCTGCTAACATCAACGAGTTAAAAATATCAAGAGTAAATTTTGAGATAACCCATCAATTTGCCATCAATTGATATTATAACTAGAGCTATGCGTTTACATTTGCATTTATTAAAACAGCTATAATAATAATTGTACTGTATTTTAGTTTTGGTTTTTTTTTTGTTTTTTCTTTAGAATAATAATAATAATGAAGTCTAAGATTTACAATATCTTAATAGTTCTTAATTGATTTTGTTTAAATAAAAATGTATTATAAAAATATCAGTAATTAAGAATGATTACTTTACAAACATGCAAAAAATGTTTTTTTTTTTTCTTTTTTATTTATACCAGTTCACGTAGAAAATTTATTTTATAAATTTGAAAGGGAAACGATGACGATTAATAGTAAGTCATAAAAAAATAATAATTCATTTCCTGTAAATAAAAATAATTATTAAATTATGAATGGTGATAACTAGTTCATGGTTTTTTTTTTTGTTTAATATGATTCAACTATTTTGCGTTATTTAAATTTTATAAAAATGTAATAGATTAAGGAAAAAATTTAATTAATTAGTATAAAATGTAGAAAAATTTATAATTTTGCAAGTTAAGAGACTGTTTTTATTTTTTTTAACATACTTATATTAATAGAATTTTATTATTATCAGCCTGATTTATATATGTAAGTACGTATTATAATATGAAGGTAAAAAAAAACAAAAGATTTAAGCGCGAAACTTGTATATTGAATAACAATGTCACATTCTAAAATTTAGTTTTTAATTTAACTTTTTAATTTTGAAACAAAATAAGAATTAAATAAATTTTTATTGGAAATTAGTCATTGATTAAACCAGTTCTCACATAATTATATAAATGATTAAAAAAATTGATTGCATGTGCCATATCATTTATAGTGACAAGAGGACTTTTTAATTGTAACAAGCACAAAAATATCGAACTATTTTCGTATTTTAAATAAATTTTAGGTTGAATATGTTTGAATGAGATAACAATTTTAAAAATCCGGATGTAAGAAAGGATTTTTTTTTTTTTAAAAATTGATCATTTAAAAGATGAAAAATATATACATACATACATATGTAAATATGAGAAGTACAATAACTTTTGATTTCAACCCTGTGAAATATGACGTGAGACAATTTATTGCTTACGTATGTTAAAAAAGGAAAAAGTTGTTCAAATAAAAGATTATTTTAAACCAATTATTAAAAAAGGAAAGTAATTCCAAATCTATTTAATTTTGGTATATGCAAAAAGAATATTTCAGTTAACATTTTAATTAATAACACAATTTTATTGCAGCTTTGAATTCATTTAATAAGCAATAGGAAATTAAAGTTAAAAAAAAAAACAAATAAATAATTATTACAATTCAAGGCTTTTATTCATTAGTTCTATTAAAAATTTGTACTTTTTTAAAATTTGGTTACTTTAATAAAAATGTACAATAAAACAATTTAGAGTTTTAATTGTATTTTAAACATGCAAACATTTTTATATAAAATACTTTTAGAAAATTTTCACTTAATTTAGAATGAAATTTTGAGAAATTCATAGATGAAAATTAATTTACAAAAAAAAAAAAAAAAATTTAACTAAACTATTAACCTTGACAGAATTGCAAGTATTTTATATTAAAATTATTAGAAAAAATTAAAGTATACATGAACATTTTTAATAATTTTTCTCATTTAATTTCTTTATGTCAATGTTAAAAGTAATAATTCATTAAATAAAGGTAATTTTTAATTTAATACAAAATTGTTTTTCTTAATGACCAAATTATGGAATTTTCTTTTTTGTTTTCTTGATAATTCTTTTACATTATTAGACGTTTATGTTTGACAAATTTATTAACCTTAACCCTCTTCATGTGAAATTTGAACAATAATGTTTTTTTAAATTTTTCTAAACTGTTATCACACGAAGTTCGAATATTTGCTGCTATCCTTGAAAGAGACACGTGTAGCAAATTATATGCTTCCTTGGCAAAAATTGTCGAATTTTTATTGAAAAATTGACACAGATATACGAGTATATACAGTTTAAGGTCGAGGAATTAATACAAAAAAAAAAAAAAAAAAAAAATGGAAAATTAATAAAATAATTTAATAAAAATGAGAAAAAAAAACCAAATTAAAAAAATAAATAAAAAGGATGGCTCAACGGCGACATATGGATCGATGGTCAAATTTTTTATTTTCATATATGTACCAATTTTATTATAGTGTAGATTATTTTTCAAAAGTTATTTTATGATTTTTGCATAATAAAAATATTTCTTTTTATAATATTTCATTTAATATCGGTAAAGGGGAAATTAGCAGTTATTATGTAATACTTTATGTTAAATGATATGAATATGCCGAAAATTATTTATAGGTAAAAAAAAAAAAAAACGTAAAAAATTGGCATGCATAATTTTCCATGTGATGTCTTCATATGATATCATCTATTCAAGCATTCAAATTTTTATCGACAGTTTTTTGTTTCAGTTATATTTATGAATAAAAAAGTATAAACGATATTATGAAATAATGGTCAGTAATTTTTTTAAATGTACGATTGAATTTTTCAAATGTTTTGAATTAGTTTTTTAATATTCATTTTTAAAATTACTTCTATAGTTTAGAAATTGTGAAATACACATTTGAAGATATCATCTTGTGGTTAAAGATTTAAAAAAAAATTCATTTCATTTACGTATACATATATGTATTACCAATGCTTGATGATCCGATGATTTCTAGTTTTTATGTTATACATTTTATGCATTCGAAAGTATTGTTTTAAATACAATTGTGCAAAATTTTTTTTTTTTTTTTTTTGAAAAATATGTACTCATGTAATGATGTACACATATAGTTTAGACAAAAAAATCAGTCTTATTAATAACAATAAAATATTTCCGTTGTATCTACATGTAAGAAACGTTTAAATGATTGTACATTATTTCAGTCAGACTTACACCTTTATCAATGTTAAAATAAGACAACTTCTTAAATATGTCAAAAAAATTTTTTTATTTTTTATTTCATATATTTTAAATCATGAATAATTATTGTTCGTAATGTATACGTACGTACTATGCATTTAATTTATCTTATATTCACATAATTTCAACCGTGGTCAGTAGTATAACTAGGTCATTGTGGTAAAAGTTAACATCATTGTTATTATTTTCATTTCATTGCAATTTTGTGAATCAAAAATTGTGTTCAGATATCTTTTGCTTTTGTTTTTGGTACATTCATAATGTACATCTATATATGTATATTTTTTTCAATTTCGTAAAAGTGAAAGGAGATAAGATCAACGTAGCCAGAAAAAAAAAGGTTAAAATGTTATGTAAAAGCATTTTTGAAAAATTCTCAAAAATAAAAATAATACTTCCATATATGAAAGTTCACAAAAAAAAAAAAGGAAATTCATGAATGTAATACGTATGTCCATAGGTGTTAAAAGTAAATAAGAATAAAAAAATAAAAAATAAAAAGAAAAAGAAGAAAAATAAGAAAAAAATTTGGTCATGTTTCATGTACATACGCAATCATGTAAAATGTAATTAAATGTTAACAGAATCATTTTTATGCATTGAAATTTGAATACAAATATTTCAAAAATTTAATACATGTTCATGTACACCTTAACATGCAATAGATTATGCAGTCTTATGTTCGAGTATTTTAAATATTATCAAATAGGTCATTATAAATAGTAACAAAATAATATCAGGGTAAGACAGATAAAAATGATTGATAGCAATTTTAAAAAAGAAGAATTACATGAAATTATAAAATCATCACTCTTGTAATATCTGTGAAAAATTTTGTAATTAAATATGTAAACATATTAATTAAATAATTTTCATTTACATATTTTGTTTTATATTTTTACTATTTTTAACTTTTTTATTCGAATTTTGTATTTGACCGAAAACAAAAGTATGATTTGAGTTGCTTCCGTTATGACCAGTATTGCAAAACTTGTTGAGAAAAAAAAATTTTTTTCTCAATAAGTTTATTTGTTTAAAAAGGAAAAACTTTTGGCTAAAAATTTTGAAATGAAAACTTTAGTCATTTGTCACACAGGAAAAAAAATTTCAATGATATGTAAGAGGATAAAATGTTTTTTATTTATTTTTTTTTTTAAATAAATGTTATACTCGTGAAGTTGATATCAATTGGCTCCATTGAACACAAAGGATTGTTATTGAAAAGACATATAAAAGGTAACAGAAAACAAGAAATACAAGTTTTTATTTTAACCCCATATGGTTTGTATACGAAAATTATATACGTATTATAATTACGTGTATGTCCACATGAATGTATTCTTTATTATATAATTAAGTTTTTCTGGGTCAAAAATTATTCACACAAGAAGAACGAAAAAAAAAAAAAATAGTAAAAGTTTAAAATAAATATTTAAGCTTAAAATGAAAATCATTTATTTAAAATTATTTCAATTTATTCTTAATAATAAGTTGAATTTATATGATTATGACTATTTTAATTTAAATTTAAAGTTCAAATCCTCAAACTTTGAATGCATAAAATTAACCACATTTTGCTAAATTTCATAAAGTGGAAAGATTTATTAAGGTCTTTCGAAATTAATTAAATACATCCATTTATATATGTATATAATTATGTTTTTTTTTTTTGTAGATTTCAAGAATTTTGTGGTTAAGTTTGATTAGTTATAATAAAATAATTTGTTTTATAATTTTTATATTATTTATTCATAATGCGATTTATTCATATATACCCAATTTATTGCTTAAATATGAAACCGCAAAATACTCAAAATTGATTTAAATTTTTATTTTAATTTTTTTAATTCTGATTTTTGTTTCTATTTTTGTTTTATTTTATATTTCTCATAGAAGTTTCTATATTCTTATTTACATTTTTCTTCTATTTGAAATTATGTATATTAATATTTATTTAGTATCAAAAACAAGTACTAGTTATAAAAGATTTTTTATTATTAAAAAAAAAAACACACACACAGACACATGAGCGTGTATGCATGCTGTGCATTAATACTTTTAGATTAAAATTACTTAATTTATCAAAATTTTTCGAAATAATCTAAAATGTAAAATTAATGAATAAAATATATGAATCTAGACATTTCAAATGTTGAAAAAATTACTTTATAATCAGTCATTCGGAAAAATTGCTTAGACCGGTATTTAATTTGTTCATTTTTTTTTTTTTTCTTTTTTCATTGAAAATTTGATATTTTAATTATGTCCATATATTTGAAAAGTTTTAAGTCACAAAACAGTCATGATAGATAAATTGAATTTGTAATTTTTTTAAAAAAATTAATAAAACAGTAAAAAAAATTAATATTAATTCTGATAACTAGTATTTAATTTTTTACATTTTACTTGGTTTGATTTTGAAAAATTTTGTAAAAAATGTCTTTGAGTCCATCATTTTTAGAGTTTACTGTATACAAAAATAAATATGTATTTGTGCGAGGTTTTTAAACATGATTACATTACACTATATGTATATACAAACATTTGTACGTATTTCGTGTGTATTACTTCCATATGAATATTATAATGCATTTTTGTAACAGCTCAAAACAGATAATATTATATTATATACATATTTCAAATTTTTTTAAATAAGTATGTGATAAGTTTAATAATTGTGATTGTATTTGCATAATATAAAAATTAACTACATTTTTCTGTATAAATATACAATATCATAAATCATACCACACACATATGCATTGTTAATATGCACATTCATCTGTGTATTCAAATAAAAAAAAAAAATTTATAAAATTACTAGAGTGAATCAAAAGTTTATTTCATTGTTTTATATACAACATTCATTTATCTTGATATTGTCAGATTTCATACGTACGTATGCAATGCAATCTAAAATTATATGAAAATTATATTCGTAATAATAATAATGAAAATATCTAACTTATTTTTTAACGTTATAAATAAGAAAATATGTTATGAGTAATTTTAATGTATTTACAATTAATTATCTTAATTTAATCTTTTGACTGTAATTGTGCTTGTAATGTACGTACTCATATGAGTAGTATCTGCTACTTAATTATATTACATAATTCTTAAAAAGATAACTTTTGTTACTATAGACAAAAAATATGCACTGTAAATCATTAAACCTGTAAATTAATATCATTCTTAATGTTAACGCATTTACATATGTACACAAAAGAAAAAATTAAATATAATGCATGTTTGTGTGAAATAATTCAAAAAACCTAAATAATTTGTATAAAAAAATAATCACTTGTAAATCCGTCAAAGTTAAATTTTTTAATGAATGCAATATGCTTATAACACGCATAATCGTAAAATGCAATTGCAACTTTTTGCATTTATGATTTAAAATAACAATAATTAAAAGTTTCACTTACAATTTCATATGATATTTTGTTTGTAAATATTTTTTTTTCCTTTTTTTTTATATTTTAATAAATAATCTTTTATAAGCAATCTTTTTAATTTTTATTAGATTTTATGACTACAAACAAGTTATGTTTAGAGACTATTATTCAATTTTAATTATATAATATATATATATATTTTTTTTTTTTTTTTAAATAATAATCAAAAATGAATACAAAAAATAATCAAATGAGTACAACAATTTAGTTTTTATTACTATACTATAAATTTGTCTTTCATTTTTTTACATATTGAATATGATGTTTAATTACAATCTCTACTTTATCGTACTTGTTCAGTTTTATTTTTAATTTCTTAAGATTTTTTTTACTTACATATTAATTTTCCAGTTTGTAAAAGTTGTTCTACTAGACATTTTATAAAAAAAAACGTTTTTTTTTTTATTTTTTTATTTTATTTTTAATATACGTATATAGGTTAATAAGATTTGCAGAAAGGTTAACAAAGTTGAATTTATATTTAAAATTTATGGTGTCAACATAAACCAATCTCATTTTTGATAAAATGTTTCATTATCGTGGTCTTTTGCTTGAATTTAGAATGTTAAAAATCTCAAAATAAAAAAAAAAAAAATGAATTAAAAGGATAACTTGTACAGAATGTATATTTCCTGAAATTCATAATCTGTTCCAAATACATTGAAAATCGAATATATATACTTAATATTTGAGATATAAATAATTTTTTAATTTACGAAAAAAAAAAAATATGTTGTATTTTATTACAAAAACTTTCATTCATTTTAATATAATTCTTTACTCATTGTTTATGATGTAAAATCAATTGCAATATTTTTTTACATTTTTTTAAAAAAAAATCATTACCTATGTATTACGTAACCATAACAAGATCTAGACGCAAACACAGTATGTGGATGCATGCGTATTGTAAATATCACATATTGTTAACTACTTCATGAAGAAATTGATGTAAAGAAATGGGTGGACGAAAATTAATATCTGTATATTGTTTTTATTTTTAACGTATTTTTATACTTATTTCATTTCAATTGCTAGAAATATTTTTTTATGAAATAAAAAAGAAAAACAATTACAAGCCCTGTTAACTTAATAAAAAGACAAATTGATCTTGCGTAACTATTTCAAATACATCTGGATGTATATAAACACATGTACATGTGCAAGTATGTAAAATATAATCATATATTCTTAGGTTATTAACATTTCATAGTTATTATAGTTTATAGTATCATCGTTACAATTTATGTGAAATAATAGCAAATAAATATTATACTAACAGGAAAGATTACGATCGATATTTACAAAACTCTAGCGATAAATTATTAGTTTTAAATTATTTTCAATAAATATATTATCTATTAAATTGTGGGTGAAATGTTAAGTAGATTTAGTGGACACTGGTCAATCGTCGTGTAAATATTGTTCAAAATTTTTATTAGAAATTTTATTTGTTATTTATTTCTTAAAATTTAAATTACAATTTATTTTTTAAATTTATTTAAATTTAAATAATTTACAATAATCATGAATAAATTAATAAAATTATTAATTTGTATAATTTTATTTATATTAGTGACTAATGTATCATCAAAAACTAAAAATTTATCAAAAATTCGTTCAAATTCGAATTTTATAAAAATTATACAAGAATTTAAAAAATTAAGTGCTAAAAAAACTAAAGAAGAATTACGTATGATAGCAACAATTGGTTTAGTATCTGGTGCATTAGAAACAATGAAAATGATGGAAGAGCATTTAACTAAAATGGTATCAGATTTAATATTAAATTTAGATATAACAGATAAATTGAATACAATGCCTAAAATTGAACAAGTTGAAAATACATTAGAACGTGATAAGCATGCTATTGAAATACTTGCTATTGCATTGGATTTAGCTCGTAATAATATTACAAGACAGGAATATCATTTAAAAGTTAAACAATTAGCAAGAGATTATTATTCACAACGAGCACAATTAATAAAACAAAAAGATATTGATTTTGATATGAGAGAACGTATTGATAATTTAAAAATAAAAATATTAGAACATATGGACATGATGCATAAAGTAATTGGTAATAAAACAAATGGAACATTAAATTATCTTAAAACAATTCAACGGCAAAAATCAAAATATATTCAACATCGTTCATCTCAAAAAATTAATGATACAAATTTTGAAACGACGACAACTCAATTACCAAATCTGACAATAAAAATACCATTACATAAAAAAAATTTAACTATTGAACATGATGAAGATAGTGTTTTAAAAGAAGTTCTATCGGTAAAATGAAAATGAAAAATTTCCATCGTTTTTAATCCAATGACATAAAATTTTTCTTGTCATTCGCAGGAATCAATTGATAAAAATTTAATTAAAATAACAAGAAGACAAGATGTTAATGTAACATCAAATCAAACAAAAGAAGTGAGTATCAAGTTAGTAACGTAAAATTTTAAAATTTTAACTGATATACAAATTATAATTATTCATACAAGTTTATAATAATTAAAAAAAATTAATTCTCATTAATAAAAATATTTCTGTAGAATTTGTTAAAAAGTTGATCATAAATAAAAACTAATAATTTGTGTAGCTCAAATTTAGATACCTCACGTAATAATGCAAATTTTCTTTTTGAACGATAGTGCAATTAATATCGTAATTAGATTTGGTAATGTATTGTAGTTAATCTTTGGATGATTTTGCTTTACATAGTGCAATTAAAGTTCATAACATACTGAATTACATTGCGTCTGTAAGATATGCACACGTGCCTGTTTTTTTTTACCTTTAATATATTTATTATTTATATACAATACCCATATGCATTTTTTTTTATTGTGAAAATTTAAATAATTATAATATTCAAAATTTGTCTAAAAACAAGACTAATGAAGGAGTAAAATCAGCTGCTCAAATTGAAGGAAATTCGTCTGAAGATGATGACTTGGGTTTTGAAAATACTGGAGGCGGTGGTGGAGGTATAGTTGGACTTATTGCTAATTTAAGTGGAGTAAGTAAGAAAAGCTTTACTAAAACATAGTAGTTATTATTCCACTTAAATTATATTAATTTTTTAAAAGGGAGAAGGAGGTTCTGATTTTGGAGCATTATTTGGGGCAATAACTGGAGTCGTTATGAATTTGTTTGGCGTAAGTAAATTTCATAAATTTCTTCAAATGCTTCGAAAGAAAAATTCATTATTTTACAAACAATTAAAAATAAATCAAAATAAAATATTATTCAGAAGTGAAATTTGTTTTCAATACGTTACAGCCAGGAGGATTAGATATTCCATCATTAATTAGTACTGGTACTGCATTACTTTCAGGATTACTTGCGGTAATTTATTTTTTTATCTCATCATTTTCTGTATGAAAAAATTTCTTTCATATAGGGTGATCGGAATTTTGGTATTGTCCTCGGAGAATATGTTGGATTAGCAGTTGATGGTTTTTCAGGAGGAGGAGGAGCTGTAAGAAATTCAAGAAATAAATAAAAATTATGTTGATTTTAATTTTTCCTTAAATTTCCATTCCATTTTATTTCAGGACAACAATGGAAAATTTTTTGGAAATTTTCTTGGCACAGTTTTGGCTCAATTGAGTGCAGTACTTATTCATTTTATTATTATTATTACTATTATTATATAATTGCTTTATTTCTTTATTTATTTTTGTATGTCTAATCTGTAATGAGTGATGTTCGCATTTTATACATTTACATATATACAACATATGTATGTTGAAAGTTTATGCGAATTGAATTATAAATCAAAAGTATTTCCTAAAATTATAATATTATCGCATCAGAACTACACACGTAAATATTTTTGTATCATGTGTATTTTTTATGCATTTATAATTGCAATTGCATTAGAATATATTACAATGCATTGCATAAGATTTATGAATGGATATTTATTTCAAGTATAAAATTGCAATGAGTAATGCATAAATAATTTATAATTGTCTGTTGTAACTGATGCGATTAGCATGGATCATAGTGGTAATAATGATGATGATGATGATGAAAATGAATTATTGTTATGTCTAACTGATGTGTGAGCATTTACAGATTTTTATAAGATGAAAGTCGTTATCTTTTAAACATATGCATGAATGTATACATTTGCATGCTGTATATTACGCTGACGCATAACATAAACATTTTATTGTATGTGTTTGATATAATTTTGTTTTTTAATTATTGCATAATTATGCAAAATCTTAGTATCACAAATGATTGTAAAAATAATTAACAATTCAATGCACTTGTTTCTATTAATCAAAAATGTTACATTATTATTGCACAAAAAATTGGAATTTAAGGTAAATATTAATTAGTTTGTTTGGAGTTGATAATTGTTCTAAAAAGTTTTATTTCTTTTTAATTAATAATGAACTGTTGGTGAATGTTACATGTACATAATTAAAGTCGTGAGATTTGTGGTCTGTTTTAACTTGTTATATTTAATCAAATAATATGGTAATAATATTGCGTAGAATATATTGTAAAAACTCAAATGTGTGAAATGGGTTAAAATTAATAGTATCATTAAAAATTTAAATATTATTTTAATTCTTTTTAAATTATTAAAAATCTGAATATATTTCTTACTTTAATACAGATACATTATTTAACTGTACTTATAAAAAAAAACAGTTAAATGAACTGCAAACCTCATACATAATTTCAAAAAATCAACTCATATATGAAATATATAATTAAAATTATGAATAACATTTTTAAACAATTTTATTAATTTCTATTATTATGTTTTGATTTTCCATTTTACTCGATGAAAATAATAGGATCCAGAAGATGAAGATGAACCACCAAAACCACTAATATTTATACAAAATTTTTTACATAGTTTTGTTAAAGCAAATAATCGTGATACATCAACAGATGAAACAGATGAAGAAAATAATGGTAATGATGATGGTAATCAAAATAATAATTATCATTATTCAGATCATGGTCATGGTTCAAATTCATTTAGTTTTATAACACATATTGTCCGAACAATTGTTGGTGGTGTAACAAGTTTTGTATTGAATGCATCATTAGGTTCATCTGGTGGATCATCACAAGGTTCTGCATCAGTATTAGCTGGATCATCACAATCAAAAGGTCATCATTATCATCCACATTAAAATGAATTGAATTATTTAACAGTAACAATATAATGCAACAGATCATATTATAACATATGACAAAAAAAAATAAAAAAAAATAAAAGAAAAAAAAAAATAAAAAAAAAAACAAAAAAAGACGTAAAAATAAAAATAATAATAATAAATTATATAAATATTGTGTATATGATTTACATAATATGCATTTTCATGTTATAAATGAAAACAAAATGATTTATGAATTTTAATACCATAACGATAAAAACAATAATTCATTATAAATAAAATGGTAAATTTTAAAACTGATTTCTTTATTCTCTTATTTACTTGTTTCTTTTTTTTTCTTATTGTGCTTCATGATAACAATGACAATAAGTATCTGAAATATATTTGTGACACAATTTAACACTTTTTTTGCACAAAAAAAGAGACATGTAAAAATACACGTATGGATTTCAGTAAGAAAATAAAATAAATATATAATTCAATTGTTTGCACATTATGGATAGTAAAACATTAAAAAGTAATCAGTCATGCAAAAAATAAATTCGATTGTATTCAAGAAAAAAAAATTTTTAGATTACATATTAAATTACAAGAAAAAGTGAAAGTCAAGGTGGAGTATAGTGCGATTGTCTTCAATACTTGAGGTTCTATTTTCATCCTTTTATGTCGTAGTTTTTACAATTCTTTTTTTCACTTCGTGTTTCTAATCATATTGTCTTTTTGAAAATAAATTGTAAATTTTATTTATTGATTTATTAAATATAAATATTATTCCATATAAAATGAAAATAGAATTTTTCATGAAAACAATAGAATTCTAAAAAATATTTTCTAATTAGGTACAATTGATATTCTACTTAGGTCTTCAAAATTTTTAAAATGCATTGCAATTATGCTGGTATAAATATTTTATTCTGATTAAGGTCAGTATCGTATTAATGTATGTATGACCAGTTTACTTTGAAAGTAGCGCAAATCACTTCTTATACTTCAGATATATCTTTGTATATTTGAACATTCGTGTTTGTTTTTTTTTGTAGAACTTCATTGAAAACGGAAAATTTATTGACTAAGAAATTTTTTTAATTTCTCTTTAAAGTCGTTTTTAAATGCTTCTATGTCCTTGTAATACGAATTATCTATAAAATAAATTTTTGAAAAATTGTGACCTATGCGATTTTAAAAATCGACGAATCGGTAATATGTATGTGAAGTAAATTTGTGATTGAAAAATACATGTACGTATAAATTTTTTAAAATTAAAAGTTCTATTTTTGGTTCTACGTATCAAAAAAAATGCACGTATGTAGATTTAAAAGTCGGTAAGTAATTTCGTTTAATACTATTTTGTATTCAATTTTAATAAATTGATTCTCAAATTGAATATTAATTTCGATGATACATCGGATAAAAAATGCAATAAAAATAAATCTAAATTGTCTAACGAAATATATAATTTCGCCTTTTTTTCAATTCAAATCATGATATACAGACTTATTTTCATGTCTGAAACGTTAACAATCAATACAATGATTTTGTTGGATAAATATGTCAATCAATTTATTAATATTTAAATTCTCTTAAAATTAAATACATTATTTTTTATCCCATTATAGTCGATGTCAGATCAGACTACAAATTTTAAATACACTCAAAGACTTGTGTATGCCTCTTCAATCAATTGTCTTAAAATTATGAACAGTTTATGCTGTGGTTTATGTAAGTTCGAGTAAATAATTTTTATTGATAGTTTAAATATATCTTATTATAATTTATAATTTCGTATGGCACGTGCATACACTGGCATATACACCTGCTACATATCTACATGTGTATGTGTACACGTAAAGAAAAATTTTATATATGTATATTTTTTCTTTTTCGAAATCAAGTGGGGAAAGAGTAAGAAAAACTTTCATTTTCATTAAACATTTAAAAAAAAAAATTTTTTTTTATGTAAAAAAGTGAAAGGGGGGCAAACAGCGATTATTTCAGGTAGATGAGTACGTTTGAATATGCATTTTATTTATGTTTAAAGAATTGTATAAAGTGAGAGTATGTACATGGCATGTTATATGAGTATGTATGTACATATCTACATGTAAAAATTTTTACTTATGAAAATTTATTACTTGTTTTTTTTTATTTGTAAAATGAGCTATTTTTATGCTCACTACTTGAGTAAAAACGAAGACGGTTTTAATTTTTAATACAATTTTTTTCAGTGTTGGGCATTTTTTTTTCTACTCTTAAAGAAAAAAAAACTAAAATTAAATTGTCATTTAAAAACGTAAATAAAAATCAATACAAGATCAGAAATATTAAAACAATTAAATTAATTATAAATTACTTACTATAATTTTGATTTTATTCGTAATTGTATGATATTACATTCGCTTATATAAAATGATTTTTCGTTTTGGATCATTGAATTAAATAACGCGGAAGATCGAAGATATATAAATACATGCACATTTAATATACACATATACAAATTTGAAGGATTTTTCTATTAAATTCTCTATAATCTTCAAGTGTACAAATAAAATTTTACAAAAATTACTCTCGTCGGTTGGATTAAGATTTTGATTAAACGTGAATTGTCCATATCGTATTTATATAGGGGAATATATGTACTTTTATTTTTTGTGTGTATTTGAATAAAAATTGACACTGTGTAATTTAATTTGTGTTGTGATAAAGTGAATTTTGTGTAAACGAAAAATTGTTTTATATTCATCCTTTTTGAAAGAGGTAATTTTTAATTTCATAATTTAAGTTTAAATTTTAAATAAAACAGTACTAATATATGTATATGAAAAAAGAAAATAAATACAAATTTAATTGCGTTGAAAAAGAGAAAGAGAGAGTTTGAAAATAAGGGAAATATGTAAATGTATTAGACATAAAAACACTATGTGTGTAAATTCATTAAAGAAAGAGAAACACGGAAGGAGGGAATCAACTACACTAAAATATAAATTACCACATTGAAAATATTATTTTTTTTGAAAAATAATGATGATCACATGAAATTTTTACAATACAGTGATGTTGAAAATTTTCATGTGTGATTTTATGTCTGTTTTCGTAAAAAAAAAAAGATTTGAAATGTTGACGTAAAATTTCTTGGTAATTTTTATTTGTTGGGGGAATTCCAATTTTGTTTACATAATGTAATTTTAAAAAAGGAATAATTCGTTAAAACACATCAGTATAAGGTTCAATCATTATTACATAAAATTTTCTTAATTTTGGGGGGTCAGCAAAAGAAAATAAATTTTTTATTGTGATGTAATTACATGGTAACAGGACTTCTATTTAACTTAGGTCCTCCCACATTGCGAGATTTTACTGATGATTTTGCCACTGCTTTTGCAAATATTTATAACTTCAATTTTAAATGAAGGCATAAAATACTCATAATTTTTCAATTTCATTTTTCATGGAAATTCTAACAATTTCTAAAACTGTTCTTGAAGTTTAAACACGGATATAGCGTTCAATAACCTGGCCTTATTTTTCTGCAACATTTATTTCTGTCGCTGTTTCGAATGTGAACATTTTAAAATCAAAAATTATTATTTAAAAACAAAAATTAAAAATTAAAGTGTAAAAACTGAAACTTAATTATTAATCAACCTTCAAAATGTTGCAAATAATTGTAACATTTTTCTTTTTAATATAGATATTATTATTTTTTTTTATTAACAAAATAAAATGCATATTCACCTAGAGTAAATGGATATAGAAAATGCATACGAATATACACGTATCATTAAAACCCCACCTTTTTATATTGTATTTTATACCTTTCTATTTTGCTCTAAATTTAAATCATTTTTAAATTGCATAGACCAAATGTTAATAGATAATAATATAAGGAACTTGTATATGAAAAATTCAAGTCAATAAATGCAACATGCATTGCACATACATATATGCATATATACATGCAACTTGTTTTTCGATTAGTCATTTATTGAATGACCAACTTGAATTGATTTAACAAAAATGACCTCAAATGAGTTCAATTCAAATTTAAAAACACGATTCATGTGAATTGAACCATTTTAAAAGTCTAACAACTGAAAACTGTCCTGTACCACTCTAATCGAGTCTTTTTGTTTTATTATCACGAATTGACAAAAATTAAATTTTCGAACTTTTAAAAAATATTTTTTGTGGCTTTCAAATTATAAAATTGAATGACATCAATAATACAAATTATGTCTATCCATCCACCTACACATATTACTGTTTAAAACATTAAAATGCAATTTTCGAACACCACAAAAAATAAGAGAAATTTTTTAAATATAAATATACTGACTTTGCGGTATTAAATTAATATTACGCAATTTTATAACGTAATTTTATCGTAACACACTATATACGCGTATTAACATATTTCTCACTAAATAATAAGAAATGTTAATTTTATTACTTAAAACCAAAACTTTTTTTTAATGAATTGTGCATTTAATATGAGGGTGTTTTTGGTTTTTATGAATAAAACAGCACTCCATTAAAGGCTGATGTACATACAGTTATTTAATGTTTGTTTTTTTCATTATAAACAAAAAAAAAAAAAAAAACAAGACATTGATTAACCTTCAAGCAAAAATTTCACTTAATATATAAATCATATAATTTATAATACTAAATGATCAGATGCATTGTCTTTAAATAGCTTTAAGGCATTTCTAAAAAGTACCAAAAAAAGCGGTTATTTAATCTTAATACATAATATATTATCTATGACTTTTCAAAAGAGCGTACATATTAGTAATTATCATTGTTTTGTATAACATTAGAAAAAAAAAAAAACTAATGGATATGATTTTCAAACAATTTGTTTTTTCAAATAATTATAATATGCCCACATACATACAACAAAAAAAAAAAAAGAATAAAAGATATTAATCAAATAATTAATAAATCAAAAGTATCTAGAGGTTTTTTTTAAAGATTTAAATGAATATTTCCGCTAAAAAGCTTTTAGCAAGTATGAAAATTTCTTTTGAGTACTTTTTTTTTTTCTTGATTCAATTTATGTTTGGCAGCACATACATGAGTTATGATGTAAGAAGTAATGGTCTAATATATAATTTGTAAACTTTGAAATTAATTACTTGAGTAAAATTAAAATCGATTATGTCATTGAATAATCGATGTTCGTGATCATCCAAATTTTTTAAGTTATTTGTCTGATATGTTACAAAACGTTTTTTAAAATGCTTTTCTTTAAATTTTATTATTTTATGCCTTTTTTTTATTTTGATACTTAATATTATTAAATTACCAAATATGTTGAAAATAATAAAACCAAATATGAAACATGTCATATTAGCCAAAAAAAAAAAAAATTACTTTTAAAATTCTATTCTCATAACTAAAACTCAGGTATTGGAAACAAACGGTTGTAGATATTGCACAACTCAGAGAAGTAAGAATTCATTTTTTTTATTCCTTAGAAATTTTATTGTGTATTTGGAATGGCGCTTCAAAACATTATTGACATTGACAGGCTAAAAAAAGCCACTTAAGTGAATTTTCAAAATATACCTACAAGAAAATGGTTCAAAATTGAACACTTCTATCAAGTCTAGTTGAAGGTTAAAAAATTATTTTTAAATTCAAAGCTAGAAGAATTACATAAAGTTAAATATCAAAATAGGGATTTAATCGTAATATGTACATACATTCAATAATATTGCAAGTATACTTACATATATCGTGACAAATCTTAGAATCTTGGGTACAATTTTTTTCATTCATACAAGATCAAAAATGGTAAAACTAATTCAAAATATACAATTATACATTTTTTATACAATTTGTTCTAAATTAGTTATTTAGTTTTTTCCAAAACTTTTATTATAAAAATGCCATAAAACTGATTTTTTCGTGGTACAAATTTACTCATTCATATTATGTCGGTTATAAAATTTTTTAATGTAAAATAAAAAATAAATGAATCAAATATGAATAGTATAATTTACCCTGTAGTAAGAAATTTTAGGAATACATTTGTAATGGATATTTCAGCCTATCGGCATTTAATATGAAATAAAATTAGGAAGAAAAAATAAATCCAGAAAATAAGAATTTAAAATGGATGTAACGACATGATTGCAAATACATTAATAATGGTTTAAAATATTTTGCCATTCACAACATTATTATGTTTGTAAAATCACTACATGCAATTTCATCACGAAAGGTTAAAGTTAAAAAAAAAAAATTTAATTTTGTAACATTGTAACATCATCAGTTTTAAAATATGAAATGCAATATTTAACGTATATATGTAATTTAAACGATTGAAAAATTGAATTTAGTCATACACATAATATGTGCTTTCTACAACAAACAAGTTTTTAAACGTTTTTTCTTGAAAATATTTTCCGGGAATTTATTACAATAATATTATTGTGATATTACAATATTTCATGATGATTGAACATTATGGACACTTAAAAATAAGTAGATAAAAAATTTAAGAAAAGAAGGAGTACATTATGTTTTTTTCTTGAATTTCAAATAATTCCAGATTTTATCAGGCGTATGTGTGTCCGTCCATACGTACGTGATACGTAAAAAATAAAATATTGTTTATAGACAAGGAAGAAAAATTCAAGTGAAATTTTAAACGGAAAAGAAATTATATTTTTGTTTTATGATAAATACTTTTCTTCTAATTTAAAAAATTTAATTTATGACCCATTGAAATATTTTTATGTATTTTAAAAAATGTTATCAGATGGCACTAATTAAGGTTTTTTTTGTTTTTGGAGAAATCCCAGAAATGAAAGAACAAAAATAATATTTGTAATAATCGAAGCTTTATGATTAATCAAATTTAAATTTTTATTTGATTACAATTATAGAAGTATTTTTCTTTTTATTTAATTTCGAATTTTCTAGTACATAAAATTAATCATTTTGAATTGAATAATGAAAATCAACTTTCCGAACGTCTACCTTTCTTTACATAATTGTATGTGCTCATGTACACTTTATAAAATGAAAATAATATAAATTTAACCTATATTTAAAACAAATGCATACCAAATACATTGCGTACATAGCATGTATCTGTAAGAAAATAACGAAATATTTCAAAATTATTATACAAAATTGCAACTAAATGCAATCTAATTATATAATTATGTGAATTATATAGAAAATATGAATTTAAATTGTATTCAGTCTTTCGTTGTATTCATATTAATTTTTGTTTTTTTACTCAATACATATTTATTGTAAAATCAAAAGAAATGAAATGTTTTAGTTAATTGAATGTTAAAGAAAAATAGATTTTTATTACCATACACAAAGTCTTTATGTTTGTCGATGTATTTCTGAATACATAGAAAAAAAAAATGCTTTGAAAGTAAATAAAATCAAACAAAAGGAAAACAAAAAAACACATCTAATCAAGTATACGCAGTTTACTGTGTGTGTAAAATGTTAAATACATACGTAAAATAAAAACAGTAGTTAATATATAAAGTAAAATAATAAAAATATTTGAAAAAATCTCATCTTTATATTATATTGTGCAAAAATTTATTATTTTATTTATTATATACTCCAGTTATGTACTTACATACTTACGTTTATTGAACATAAAAAATTAATGTATTGCAAAAAATCAATTTGGTTTTCATTTTAATCCTATTGTTCAATACAGTAATGTTTTTTTTTTGAAATTAATTGAAAATTAATTTTGAACTGATTAAAGGATTATAATAAAAATAAAATCATTGACCGATGAAAATAACACAATCATATCTTAGTTAATATCTAAACAAATTTGTACGAAAATGAAAAGTTTGCTTTTTAATTAGTCCTTCTTTTTAAATTTTAATAAAACAAAAAGGAAAGTACTCAGTTGGATTTAAATACAAAACAAAAAAAAATTCTGCAGATTCATTTTGTCAGACAGCATGTTTCGTAGAGATTTAAGAGCCATTACGGTTAATTAAAAATTAATAAATTGAATCTTTATATAATGCATAATCTTTTTTCTACTTTTAACAATATTCCTTTGATATAGCAGAATGTCAAAGATTATAAGAGAGTGTAAAATTTATAAGAAAAAGCGAACGACATTGACATCATTTCATTTGCACTACAATCATTACGTCTACATTACATACATTCATACATTCATTGCATACATTCATCAAGTGTGTGACATTTTAATAAATTCAATTTTTGATACAAAAAAAGTGAAATGATATAAAAAATGTTTTAAAAATAAAATAAAGAAGAGGAAAAAAAAATAAAAAGCCGAAAAGTATATTTTTTGATAAGCAACAATGGCAAAACTAAAAAGAAAAATTGGTTACATTTTTTTTTTATTTTTAGTAATAAATGCAGCAATTGTTTAACGCACATAAACATGGTACAGACCAATTTGATGTATCAATAACTAAGTCCTTACTTTATTTAATTTTTTTCTCTTTAATTTATTGATAAAATCCTTACAAAATTTTTAAAAATTAAATTAAATTTTTATTTTTAATATTACAAGTAAATTTCATTTTGAGACTAGTATCAAGTTTCGTGCTTAAATCTTTTGTTTTTCAATATGATATGTTCAATGTAAAAATGTAAACATGTCTAAATATATGTATTTTTCGTTTACATCACTATTTTTTGAAAATATGTTAAAATTTTCGTAAAAATATTTATTATTTGCATAATCTTTAAAAATATCTATGTATATATTAGATACATATGTACATACATATTTATACTCGTATTATGCATTCGATGTATGATATATAGAAAAATTTGATTTAACCTTGACTTAAAAGTACCCTTGAATTTTAAATGAATCTTTAAGCATGAAAATTAATTACATGCACATATGCATATTCGAGAAGACAAAAAATTTGTTAGATGAAAGTAGACTAATGGTTAAAAAAAAAATGGTTAAATCCAAAAATAAAATTCATTACAAGTATTTTTTTAATATGAATTGAAAGTTGAAAATAAAAAAAAAATTTTTTTAGAAAACGAAAAAATATAAAATTACAATTTCCAATTTATGTTTTTTATTCGTACCATAAATGAAAAAAAAAAAATGAAAAATAAATAAAGTGTTAAACTAAAGTTTATGTATCTACATATGTACATAAAATTTTTAGTGTCTTAAAAGCATTTTAACTTTGGTTTTTTATACCTTGTTAAGTAAATGTAATTTTGTTTTTTCTTTTAAAAATTTCCAGATTTAAAACTTAATGCACTATGTTTATACAGTGAAAAGATTGAACATTGAAAATTTATTATTTTTAATTTTCAGAAAATGTAGTGTAGTATTTATATAATAGAAAATTTTAAATTGCTTACCTTTTCCTGTATAGAAACTAATTAGTGATAATTATAATTTTTTTTAAAAATTAGATTTTTTTATACATATTTATGATTATTATTGGTTGTTACTAATAATTACGTAATTTACTATATTGGAATTTTTAATTGAAATACTTACACATAATAATTTATAATGAACATAGCGACATAGTTGTTATTCAATTTGCATTAGAGTGTATTTCTATTTATATGGTACACAATTTATGGTAGAATAGTACATTCAAAAATAAAATACTTGTATATGAACTTTTACATTTTCATCTAATTTTTCTCTTGCAAAGATTATTTTTCTTAGTTCAATCATACTATCAACATTCACATTTAATAAACATACCATGTACACACTTTGTATGTCCATACTTTAATTTAATATTTATTCCCGACCCGACATTATTATAGCTATTATGTAATGTAAAGATATCTTTTATGAAGGTGGTTTGTTCAAAGATATAATTACAAAATTGAATGATCTCTATTATAGCAAACAATCAAATCATTAAGTTATAATGCATTTTTTCTTTTTCTAACTCATCATTATTATGATTATTAATGTATAACAATTCTTATAAGGTCTACAAGAGAAAACCATATATGAATGTGTAATGCAAATATTTCACCAAGTATTATTAATATAATTGCCATTTTTTTTATAGTCATAAACATTTACGTAATGATAAACGTACAGCATTCACATTTAAAGTCCTACATTTAATTTTGTGTAGGATGATAAACTCACAACTAAAATGAAAGTTAAGTAAAAGTTTAAAATAAAACCCCCTCAAAAAAAAAACAAAATATTGTGAAAATTAAATAAATTTTACAATTTTCGTAAAAAAATATTTATTGTCCTTGAGTAACTTAACATGACAATAACTGGCTCTATTTAGTAACTTTTTCGACAGTATGTAATACATCTCGTATGAATTTTTAAATATTCATTTTAATTATTTCAAAATTGGAAATTCTTGATATTTACCAAATTCTGGATTTATGAATTATTAAATTTCGTAAATTTTTGTCGTACATCTGTTTTTGGTTTTATAAAATGTTTTTTTTTTTTTTTTTTTTTTTTTTTTTTTTTTTTTTTTTTTTTGGATATTTTTTGTTTTTAGTAATCATCATGTTTTGATTTTTCTTACATAATTAAAATGAACAAAAAAATTGGCACAGTATAAAATAAACATTTGGTTGATTATGAAATACTTTCGTATTCCGAAAAACAAAAAACAGAAAACCAAAACATAAAATTTGATGAAAAAAAATTGATATTGACCTTTTATTTGCAATTTAATAAAATTGTATTTGTAATAAATTTTTAAAATTTTACTTTATTTTGGATATTTGACAAGGTTGAATTATTTGAGCTTTCTTCAATGCATATAAAATATATTATTAAAAGAAAAAAAAAAGAAAATAAACATGTTTGTCGCACATTATGTCAAATGTCCAAATTATTTATATTGTTGGATGGCCCATTTTTATTATATAAAAAAAATTTAATTTTGTGTCGATGTTAATAAATGTTTAATACTTTTGCTTTAGAAATACTTAATCGTTATGTTAAAAATAAAAATTCATAATTTGTTATGAAATAATTGACATTTATTTAAATAATGTATACAATGTACATTAAATAAATTACATATGTTACGTATTTTTCATACGTGCTACATATATACATGCATCGTTTATTTTAGGCATAATGTTTGATTACATTTTATGTTTCTGATGTTATAATTATTTATTGTTGAAGACCGTGTGTATGTAAATAATCGGAAAATTACGAAATAAAAAAAAAAAAATTGAAAAAAATAAAATTTCATTTATATAGTAAATAAATAATTTTTTATTTAATTTTTTCATAAGTCATAAAATCAAAAATTTGTTATTTTGATACGTGATTTAATATTATTTGCAACAATTTTACTTGTGACTAATAAACCTACTTTTTATAAAGTACTGCACATATCGTACAAATCTTTAGATAAATGGCCAAAAAAAAATAAACAACGACTTTATTTAATTTTATTTTTTACTAGCCATAATTATAAATGACAACAATCTTAGATAGTTTAATAGGCCTGTAATAAATGTAATAATTATTCTTTTTATATCTACTGAAATTAATTGAATGCTATAAACAGTGTAATTAGTCACTTTATTCAATTTTTTTCTTTTTCTTAAATCAGTTAAGAATCCAATTACTATGTCATTTCAAATTGACTAAATTATCTTTGATGATGTCCTAAATTTCAAACTCAATATGTACACCAATGTATATTTATTGCACACATAGTACGTTTTTTATAAATTTTTATTTCATACACTGACCCCTTGTAACCTTTTATCGATTTATTATGTAATTATTTTCATGAGGAAAAAAAAAAAAGAAATAAAATCACTAATAATAATTCAACTAAACCAGTTAAAAATAATCATTTAATTTTGTTATTAATTTGTTTATATTTTCCATACAATTACAATTTAATGATGATTTTTTCACCACATGATACAACCGATCATTTAATTTAGTTAAATTAAATTATTTAAATAGAAGAAGAAAAAATGAATAGAAAATTAGTTCAATGTCATAAGGTATACATGTACATATGTATGTTTATTTTACCTTTAACAGATTCTTAAAGAAAATTAATTACGTAATAAATTTTTCAATTAATTTTTCATTGTTTTAAGATTAATATAAAATTATTATAACATTTAAATACATTGTAATTCAACATGTTTAAAAGATTAATAAATTAGAATCATAAGATACGCAAAAAACGACTTGTTATGTGGTATCATATGTACATATGTTCACAATTTAATTTTTAGATTGATTACAATTATTGTAACAAGCATGTGTTATACCAATCATACTAACATAATAATTTACAAAATATACACATATGTATGTATATTTATTCAATTCTGTGCAAATTACCTGATTTTCCTTGACCTCGATCACATTTTATAATCTCTACATGTAGATAATACAACACAATCGTATTGTATACACATATAATGTTATTTAATAATTACAATATAGTAATAATTGGATCGTGCTTAAAACCACAATAAAGAAAGAAGAGATAAAATGAAGATGACGATGATGATGGTTGATGTGTATAACATTTATAGATTAAGATAAAGTGTTATACTTTTTGTCATGATTTATGTCTTTTTTTTAATGAAGATCTTCCACCATGCCAGCTAGGTAAATTTTATGGTCATTATGGAACAATTGCTTAAAAAAAATTTCCGCGTGTATAGCATACAAAATGTACAATTATACGTATATGATTGTGTTTGATTAAATTTTTTGTCTCTTTAGCTAATCTTTCCATTGTGAAAAATTAGAAAAATTTCAGAAATATTTTAAAATGAAATTTTATGCAACAGAATATTAGATATAAAATGAATAATTTTTGATAAATATGATAAGAGTTTTGTATGTGTGTAATTATTACATTATTTTATTTAGAGTAATTTGTTTTCAGAGATTTAAAAGTAAAGATATCATACAAAAATAAAAAAATATTTTGAATATCACGTAATTTTCAATCGTGTTGCATGTTAAATTAAATTTATTATAAAACCTGTAATTTTCAATAAATATAATTTGTTGTTATGAAAATATTTTTAAACTTAAACCTTAATTAAAACTGTGAAAATCTTATCATTATTACAGATTTAAAGCTTTTTATCTCTTTGGGGGAATAAAAATGTGGATTTTTTAATTAGTAAAATTGTACAAAATTGTTGTTGTAGAGTTCATTCCTAACTTTCATTGATTTTATGATATTAAAAGCATTAAATCTATATTATCTTAAAAAAATACATATAAATTCATAATACAACTCATACTAATGATATTTGCGAATAATTCAAATAAAATGTGCAAAATACAATAAGAAATCATTCGTTTATTGATTTTTCATCTTAACACATAATTTTGTCCTGTATTGATTTATTTAAAGTCAATTACGTTAAAAGTTTTAGATATAACTCCTTTCGTTTTCGATTGTGGGTAACATTTATATTATTTAAAAGATACAAATCATATCGTTCTTCAAGGTTGTTGTATTTTGTACTCTACTTAAAGATATAAGTATCTGAAAATAATAATAAATAATAATAAAAATTACTAAAAGTTGTTCAACTCAATCGAGTTTTTATATTCAATTAAAAAGTGTAAGTGAAATTGTACTCTGATGTTATTTTTTGTTTGTTTATGTGTTTACTGGTTAGTGTGGTTACAATTACTATTTAATGCAAGCCCTCTTATCCATATATTCATACATATAAATTTATATACGCGTTTAACAGATAGTAATTGTGAATAACTGGCTAACTGACTGACTGCTAAGCAACTCTATCAGACTGATTTGCCTTGATATCAATCCCACTTGCATCTTTTTATTTTAATTTTTTTGGTTTTTCTTGTGATTACTAAAAAGAAAAAGATTGCACATATATACATCGTATACACATATGTATAGTATACATCTGTTTTATAGTGGAGAGTATAAAATTTATATAAAATTTATTTAAAAAAATAAAAATAATAATAACAGTGGCTTTTCTTCTCTCATATTGAAAAAAGATTTTTTTTTTCTTTGATTTTATTTTATTCAACTATTACCAGCAGGGAAGTTAAATTTATTTAATAATACATCTATGACCAAAAGCAAACTGACTGTAATAGAGTGCACACATATTGATCGCGTACCAAATCATACATTACGTACGAAGTGTAAAGGTATTATATAGTATATCAATACCAAAATTTTGTATTACTTTACTGACGATAAATTGTACATATAAGAAGTTTACAAATCAAAATAAGCTTTAAGTTTAAGTTAAGAGTTACCCGTTTAATCGGGATAAAAAATTTCAATTAAAATTATAAAATTGTGTACATACTATACTTCTAATTTTAATTTTTTTTTTCCTCTCGAAATAAAATCAATTTGTTAGATTACGTATGTATTTGAAGTAAAAACTTTGAAACTATATTTAAAACTGTTGTTTATATAATTTTTTAGGGATAACTTAATCAGAGTTGTAATCATTATATAAAAAAAAAATTAAAATAACAATGCAAGAGGAATAAAATTAAAAATAAAATAATAAAGATATTACGTGCTGATAAAAAAAAATTGTGATTGAATGTAACGCATACAAACATTTTGTTTGACGAATATCACATATACACATTTAGTGTTCATTCATGTACAAGAGTGTTCGTTGTGTTTGTATGTATATCAAATTTACCAAAGAAGTCAATATTATTTCTTTCACTTTTTATCATTTTTTTTTTTTTTTTTTGCTTTGGTAGTTTGTGTACTCGTTGTATTACTCGTATTTGGGTTTTTTTTTTCTTCTTTATACAATTTTCTTAAAGAAAACTCAATATCCATGTAAATGTGTATATATAGGCAATAACACTGGAAAAATTCATTCCTTTATACTGTGTTATTTGAATTTATAAATTACACATAAGCATAACAAAAATATCAGATATATTTGTATTTATACTGCATACACACATGCATATATAATTTAAATTCATTTCATATATAGGCTGGTATTTTATATTTATTTTTACGAATACGAAACGGTTAAATAATTTTTGTTTTGCGGTCATTTTGTTGGCGAATGTGCGCCTGTTTATATCGATTTTGTATTTTATATGTGCATTAAAATATTTTAAATAATAATTATAAAATACATTACAAAAGTATTATCATAAGGAAACATAAAATTTATTGATATTTTCATTGATGAACGCATAGTAAAAGTGATTTTTCATTTCTTTTTTTTTTTTTTTTGTTTTTCTTTTTGTTAAAAATATATTTTTTTAATATTTGGTTTTATTTTCAATTTTAAAATCGATAAGAGAAAAAAAAATTTTTTTTTTTAAATAAATTAAAAAATAATTTTATTATCAATTTAATTAATTAACGATATTTTTTCTTTCTTTTTTTTTTTTGAATTTATTTTTAGATAGATTTACACAATTTAAAAAAAAAAAACATCTATTGACAACTATTATAATAGGAATTATAAATATCAACAATTAAAATGAAAACAATCAAATGGAATACAAATTTACTAATATTAATAGTTATTTGTCAATTAACATTTGTTTTACCAGCAGCTGTTATACGTGTTAAACGAGATGAAGAAGCAACATTAAATGATCAATTAGCAGATTTAAATCCAATTGAGCATGAGGTAATTAACATGAAATTAATCATAAAAAATCAATAATATACCATATAGTACGTACATATATAGACACACAACAATAGCTTATATGCTATTAAAGCACATATGCACATATTGTATTTTTTTTTTATTTGCTTTTATAAATATCAAATGCAAGTTTTGGTGCGAAACTTTAAAAATCCTTCAATATTTTAGTCTCTTAATTTCTTTTTCTTTTTTTGTGGTTTTCCATAATCTTTTAAATTTTTTCCTTCAAAATGAAGAAGAATAAAAGTCATTAATAAGAAATGAAAAAAAAAAACAACAAAATATTTATAATTTATTATAACATATGAGCCTGGCGTAATTAAAATAACCTTGAGCTGAAAAGCATACTAAAATACGCACAAATACACACAATCACATATTAAAACACAATATCACATAATTTGATAATGTTGATAGCATTTTTGGTTTTTGATAAATTACTCAATGTTTTAATAGTTTCTTTTTTTTTTTTAATTTGTATTTTATATGTATTTTTTTTTTATATACATGTAGTTTTTTGTTGTCGCTTTTATTTTAAACATTTTCATTTTTATTAACCTCAATTTTTATGACAATTTCATATCAGTAGCATTAAACTGAGTAAAGCAATATATATGAACAACAACAAAAATAAGCATTTTTTCTTTTCAAAAAAAAAAAAAAAAAAAAAACCGGTGGTCATTTGGTCTATTTGAATTAAAGACAAAAAAAACCTCGCGTATCAAAATACAACACCATATAGTTGAAATACTGGTTTTACAGAAAATACATTTTTTTTTTTTGCTTCAGAAAATTATACAATCGTTATTTTTATGTATTTTAATATATTTATATTTTATTCGGTATTATGTTGTTACATATCACTATTATAAATACGCCACCATCAATTGTAGGTCATAATGTTAATTTTTTCTTATTCGCCTATTTTTACTTTTTTTTCTTTTTAAATTCATTTTGACTATTTTATTATAAAAATTAAATTAAAATGAAAAGCATAAAGGAAAAAAAAAAACAAACACTTTCCATTTAAATCGAATTAATTTTATATGAAAAATTAATAAAATAATTTAAAGTATTTTATAAGTACTTTAACTGAAAGTTTATAAAATTATTTAATTTGTATTTTAAACAAAAGCTAAATTTTATTTTTCTATTGTTTATATAAAACATGAAAAACAACTTTATTTCTGCACTAAATCATCAATTACAATCATTTTGTATTAGCAAATATAAAAATATTTTTCAAGTGTTAAACACCTCACTGTAAAGGTATGCACGCATATTACCTACATTCACGTGTAGTATCAGTGAAAATTGCAAAAAAAAAAAAAATAATAATAATTAAATATTAAGCTTAGGTGGAGTTAAATTACATATTTGCTCTTTGCTTCAACAGCTCATAATGTTGTTGTCCTTAAACAAAATAATAAGAAAAACCAAATTTTTTCTTTATTAAATATTTTGCACCAAAATGTATTTACCAGCTCTTAGGAAAAACTTTCAAAATTAGCTATATAAATTTTCATGCACTTGTTTCTTTTTTGCTTGTAACTAAAGTATAATTTTTTCTTGAATTCTTGTAGTTATTTGCTTTGTCGTAAGAAATTTATATTTACCTTGATATTTTGTAGATTGGCTTATTTTAGAAAATTATTTTATAGAAAATTGTATTTCGTCTTGCAATTTCTAGTAGCGCTTTTGTTGTTGGTTTAAAAGTGATTTTATTATGTAAAAAAAAAATGAGAGAATTTGTATGCTTTTAATTTCATTTTGGTAAATTTGCACAATGCAAAATTAAATTGAATTCGTAATAATTTTTGCATTATTTATCTTGAAATTAATCAATTAAAAAATTTCAATAAAATAAAACAAATGAAAAACAAATTTAAATTAGGATTCAATAAATGATGGTCTAGATCGTGAAAAAAGAAAATTACCAGATGCTGCATTTGGTGCTAAAAATGCTGTAATTGGATTTGTATTTAGCGTAAGTATTTGTTTTTTTTTTAGTTTATTTTATTCCTCACTTTGTCATATTGTGAATTCATTGAAAACATTTTAATGATCAATTGTACATTTTTCTATGTTCTGAAATTCTTTATGAAAATTGAAAAAAAAAGAAAAAAAATCAACCTAATTTATTATTGTATTATTTAGAAAATCGATAATATAATCGATTCAAAAACACGTTTAGTTGATCAATTGGATCGTACAAATATTGAAAAAAATCGTCTATATAATATAACACAACCAGTTCCAATTAATGATTTACAAAGTTTAATAAATGCTGTTGTATCACCAAAAATTAATTCAATTGGAAATTTATTAAGTAGTTTAACTACTGGTGTATTAACAAGTATAACATCATTGAGTGCTGGTTCAGGTGGTGGTGCTGGTGGTGGAAATGGTAATTCTGGATTAGGACAAGTTGTATCAAAAGTTTTACGATTCTCTGGGCCAATATTACAAGGATCAGTAGGTGGTTCAACGACAGCAGCACCAGGATCATCAGATGAGGCTGGATATTAAAATTAAATTTGAATGTGTTAAAAATGAATTAATTTATTATTTAATTTTCTATTCATTTTCTATCTTTATTCGATTTACACAATCCATCATACATAATTATGTTCTAGATAGAAAATTAATTTCTAGACAAAATTAAATAAAATTTATATTGTTAGAAAATATCATCTTTTTAGAAAAGAAAAAAAATTTTTTTTTTTTTTTTTTTTGAAATGAAAAACAGAAAGCAGAAGAAATTTTAGAAAATATTCATAATGAAAGAAATTTCAAATAAAATATAAAATTTCAATTTTTCTTTTACACTTTGTTTAAAAATTTAAATTTAGAGTGCCATTCATTTCATTTTGTATATCAAGTGCAGTCTAAAATTTATTTTTTCAACAAATAATAACGAAAGCTTTCTTTCATTTTCACTGAAATAATTTTTCAAACGCTTTATTTTGCTTTGATTTTTTTTTATTTTTTATTTTCAATATATTATTCTTTAAGCAATATTTTCTGCTTTCTGTTTCATTAGTTATTTTCGACATTTTTCTTTGAATGCAAAGAAAAATTCATTTCATTTACCTAGTGAATAATTTAATTGTTAAAATATACGAATTATTGTATACGTTTTTAACTTCAAATTTAATTTTTTAAATTTCAAATTTCCAAAAACCGGGGAACAATTTTTTCTTAAATTCAAAATATTGAACATGAAATTTAAAAAATTAATTAAATGAAAAATTAAAAAATTAATTTGAAGTTTAAAACCTGTACCATTGATTGTAAATTTTTTTTTATATGATTTAATTTTTTTATGTTATACACAAAGTATGCAGAAGTTGTTTGTGATTGATACTGCGTGACGTCACAAAAGTATTTGTAACGTTCATTTTATGGAATATGATAAAATCAAATCATAAATACTTCTGTTATAATTTTGTGTACACTTTTATATTCCTTAAATTTGGTGTAAATATTTTTTATACTATTTTGATAACTAAATATAAAAAAAGAAGAAGAACAACAGGGAAAATCATTTGTATTACAATTAAAGTAAAAATTTTAGGTGATCAATTTTTTATGTTATTGTAAATAATTTTTTATAATTTTTTTGAGTTAGTTTTTGCTATAGGTATTGTAAACTTTTTTTTTTTAATTTTGCATAGGACAGCTTATTTATAATTTAAAATGAAAAAAAAAAAAAAAAATTGAAAACTAAATTTTTTTTACTGAAAAACAGAAGAAAAAAATCGAATTAAAATTTGAAAAAAAAATAAATAAATTGAAAAAAAAGTGTTTTATTGTATGTTAAATTGAAAATAAAATAAAAATAAATTTGTAATTCACAGTAGAAAGAGAACGAAAGAAAATGAACATCACATATAAAATCAGTACAAATTTTGTATTGTAAATTGTAATTTTTATTACAATTATTTACTTGTATTTGGAATGACAACTTCCGGACAAAAATTTGCAAATAATGTTGTGAATAAACATTTAATCTGTTACAAGTCGGTGTACTTACGTGTATGAACAAAAATCCCTCTAAAAACAATGAAAAGTAATTGTCCATTTTGTTTTTGTTTTCTTTTATTGGTCATTACATATTCATTGGTTATAACCTGGTATTATATACTACATAAATATTTTTGTATGTTACTGCATGTACACATACGTAACTCATCTGATATTTTAACAGAAGGAAAAAAAAAAGTCGAAAACTATTTTTAAAAAAAACGTTGAATGCATCAAGTAATTAAATTATACATTTATTACATTATTATGTATGTATGTATGCCTTTAAGGTGATATGCGTTAACATGAATTTTCATTGCACTGTTAAAAATCTATAACGTATATCGTAAATATTTTTATATGATTAACCAGCAACAGCAGCAGCAGCTGCTTGACGTTACTGATTACATAATGGCTACATAAAAATACGAATACTTAAATCTATATTTGTGTATATATAGAAATAAAATTCAAAATATCATAACTTAATAGTATGTCTTTATAATTCGTGTTCATGCCTAGTATTAAATATCTCTTAAAATTTATACACGTTTGTACCATAACTTATTTCAGATGGAAAGATGAAAAAAGAATTTAAGAAACCATGTGTTGGTTGTTTAGGGTTACATATTTCATACATTTTAAAATAATAAAGTTAAATACTTAATCATGCGTGAACTTTTTTAATTCAATTGTTTTAAAACAAGTTTTCTAAATAATTTTGAGCAAATAAAAAAAAAAAATCGAAAAATCAAAATAAATGTTTTTTTTTTCATCTGAATTAAACAATCCATGTTTTAAAGAGAAACATTTCTTTTATTCTACTGATTAAAAACGAAAATACTGATTACATGGTTAATTGAAAATTTCACAGTTTTTTCAATAAATACCAGAAAAACTTTCAACCTTAATAAATTAAATAAATTTTCAAATATGAAAAAAAAAAAAAAAATGTGAACAAATATTTGAATTGTCTCAATATATACGGAAATTACAAATTTAATCTAATTAAAATTAAAAATACATTCGAACGTGCTGTTTGATTTTTCAATTGTGTTTACATTTTCAATTAAGAGGCAACATTACATAAATTCAAATTAATTTCTTATCGTAAGATTCATACATTTCCAAATTGTATCTAAGCTTTAAATTTTTTGGATTCTTTTATTTTTCTGTGCTATTACCTCAATTGGTTTCAAATTTGTCTAATTGGTTTTTTGTTTTATTTTTTTTTTTAATGTAGAAAATTTGTGTTTTTCATCACGAACACATAAAATTGTACAACACTGTCCGAACGATGCCTTTGCTTCTTTCCTCCTTTGAAAAAATTTTGTCAACACCCAACCCACACTTTAAAAGTCTATTTTAAAACTTTGAAAGTCCCCATAATTTTATCGATTTTTTCAATAAATCTGAAGTTTTTTAGCTTCATTTGTTCTATTTAAAATTGATACATATATGTTACTTCAATTTATTAAGAAAAAAATTCAACATTATTTTTTCTTAGATTTTTATATTCAAAAATTTTTGTCAATTATTAATGCAAATTACATTCGATATGAATTTTTTTTTTAAATTTTTGTATATTAATTTTGTTTTTACTTTTCAGGGTTTAAGGGCATCACAAGCAGCATCTCAACGAGCATCAAAACCTCGTGCTATAACAACACAAAGAACAACAACAACAACTGATGATACACCAGACTTTGATCGATCAAGAGTAAGTCTTGATGTGCCAGATCAATTATTCAGTACTTCATTTACAACAATTACAAATATATCAAAAGTGATTGGTGAATTTATGATGGTATCAAAATGAAATTAAAAATACATGAAAAAAAAATTTCATGATATAAATAAATCAATTGATTTTTTTAAATTTAGAATTCGGCTAGAAGATATTCCAGATTTGTACAATTTTTCAAACCGATACTTGGAAAAGCTCTGATTGTAAAAGGATATGAAGCGCCTCGTCCAAAACCACCAGCCTCTTCTAATACTAATGCAGTTTAAAAATATATTTTAAATAAATTTATGGGATTTTTTTTTTTAAATTTCTATTTTATTTAATTTTATAAAACAAAATTTTATTTATTGTTTGTCAATTAAATAAAACATGTAATTTATTTCTACTTTATTATTTCAGCAAATAAAATTTTTAAAAACTAAACAACAAAAGCCATATCTTTGCAATTTGTTTTTTAATTTTCAAAATAACGACGAAATGTAAATTTAAAAAATTTTGAATTCTACGTACCATTTATTGCCACTGTGATATGTAATTTTGACTTTAAAAGCTTTTACTGCATACATAATTTAAAAATTTGCTTTATCAGTACCTTAGAAAACGGTTATCATTTTGAAGTTATTAAAATTTTAACTACGAGTATTTCAAGATTTTTCAGAATAAAAATCATTACAGAAATTTATGATTTTGTGAACAATTTTTAAATATACATATGTTCCACACTTTGTATTTGTCTGTTTGTATGGTTTATTCACAATTTGTAACTGTTTCAAAGTTTGAAAATTCGAAATCCACAAAGCACTTATTTTTCTTATTAGAGATTTAATCCAAATTATTTTTTTTCGTAGTTAAATTGATAATAAAGGGTGACTCTTATGAAAAAAAAAGAAGATATTTGAAAATATTTTCATTATATTTCAAATTCTATAAAATTTTGAACAAACGGTTTTCATGAACATTTTCATTTTTATTCTCATGAAAAGGTTAACGATATTTTTATGTTCGAATAAAATTAGTATAAAATAACAAATAACTGGATTTTAAAGTTTCATGTAATTAATCATGTAAACACATGGCAATTTGATCTTTTAGGTATTTTTTTTTTTTTTTATAATTTTATTAATTTCTTCTCGATTTAAAAAGTTTTTCATTTCAACATTTCATGTTAAAAAGTCAAGATTTTCGTATTATTGAAACTTTTAATTTTTGCCGGAATATAAGTCAAGAAGAAATCTCATATCAAACATAACAGAAAATAAATAAATAAAAATTAGAAATTTAATGTAATAAAAAAAAAAAATAAATATTAACAAGTAATGTTAACATCTAAAATTTTTTAAGATGTATCACAAAAATTAGAAATGTAAACAATGTTCATTCGAAATAATTTTGATTTATTTAGGAAGGACATGTAATTGTAGGCATTAATTTTATTTGATTTGACCTTATGTTAAGGAAATTTCATCATTTTTGATGTTTTATTATTTTGTGTTTGATTTTCATTTTTTATTTTTTTCTTTTAAACTCTAATGAAGTAAAATTAAACCTTTCAAATTGCTATTAGAAGTCATAAAATTATTAAAGAATTTTTTTTTTTTTTATTTGTTTTTTTTTTTTTAATTTTATCTTATTTATATACTTTGTATATTTGACATTATGAAATCGTCTTCCTTTACGTTTTAAGCGAAATATTTTTTTTTTTTTTTAAAATGTCAACATACATAATTTCTAAAATTAAAATGACTAAAATGAAAAAAAAGAAAAAAAAATATTTTTTCACTAAATGAAAAAGTAAATATTGAATTATGAATGAAATATAAACATTACGGACTACGGTAATAAAAAGATGGTAAATGTGATGAAGATGATTTCCATTAAAAATCACATTTTTTATGATTTTATGATTTTTAACGTAATTTTATAAAATCTATACATAACGTATGACGTGGACAATAAGTACAGGTGTTTGTAATTTTTCATATAGAAAAATGTAATTTAATAAAAACTTTTCAAGAAAAAAACAAAAACTTAGAAAAGTAATAAAAAAAACAATTGAGGTCATTATGTGGTAAAGTAGATACAAATGTACATAGGCAAATAAAAAAACAAAAAACAATTTTTTTTTTCTTCATGTATCTATCATTATTTTTATCTGTAAAATATCTTTGCAAAAAAAAAAATATTTTAGTTATTTTTTTTTTATTTTTCTTGATTTTCTATTCTTTTTTGTTTAAAAATCGTCATGATAAATGTGTGGTATGGTTGTATGTTGCATATTGCACATGCATTCAACTGAAAAATGATTATGTAATTTTTGTATAAGTGTTATGCATGTATATCTATCCATCATTGCAAGTTTTTCTTTATATAGCTATACATATATTTTGTATATACACAACTACATATAAATTTCTTATACATCGTACTCGTACATATACATATACGAATGTGTGAAAATGTTAAAGCAAAAATTTCAGTATTAAAAATTTAACAAACTTAAATGAAATTAAAATCCAAGGAGAATCGAAAAGAGTTAACAAAACTACATCGTAACACAGATGTTTGCGTTTTAAACAAATTTATTTAAGCAGAGAAAATAAAAGTAAACAAAAAAAATCTGCAAAATTACAACAACAACAATAGCCAGTAAGTTGATGGATAAATGGAAAATAGTGGTTAAATTTTATTTTCACTGATCATTTCATTTTTGTGAGTAATATGAAGACGATGATGTTGATGATGGTGATGATGATGATGATGATGACCAATTAAAGCCGGGTTGATATTATTTAATATGTTGATTATATTGGTTAATTTCAAGAGAACACGAAATAAAAAAGAAAAACGAAAATAAAAGAAAAACATTTTAATTTTCTTGTTAACCATGAAGTTATTTTGTTTGTAGTGTGTTAGAAAGAAGATTTTTGTTATATCAATTTTATTAATATTTTAGGTATTAGTGTTTTATATATGAGCCATCTATACAATAACATTAATGGTATGATGGTACCATCATCATCAACAACAATCAATAAACGAATAACATACATATACATATATATAAAAAAAAAAAGAAAAGACAACAAACACAAACAAATTTATATTATTATATGAGTAATTTTGTAAATAATAAAAATAAAAAAAAAATTATTTTTAAGTTTTTGATTTAGTTTTTCAGTTTATTATAATGCGCGAATGTGTTAGCAAGCAAGTTTTATAGTATCATATAAGTAAAATGCATTTTATAAAAACAAATTATTTTAAACGTGTTTTATTTTTCTGTAATAAAATCGTTTGTACTTAATTTAATTAAATTCATTCATTGTTCATTTATTCAAATGATAATAAATCTGGATAGATAAAAAATTTAAAAAAAAATTTTTTTTAATTACAAATTTTATTTCAATATCTGGAATTTAAATATCTCAAATAAAAAATTAACAAATAAAAAAACAAATAGAAGAAAAATGTATGTAAATTGTATTGAATGGTGTAATATTAGTAAATGAAGTATATTTTTTATTTATTGTTTTACTAGAAAATAAAATGAAAAAAAAATTATAGTGCATATGAATAAATTAAGTGAACAAAAAATAAAAAAATAAAAAATAAAATAAAATAAGATTAAAACAATATCAAAAAACAAAAAACAAAATAATAATAATAATAAAATAAACAAATATAAAAAAAATATAAAAGATAAAATAAAAATAAAATAAATACAAAATTTTGTAAATAATTGAAAAATAAAAAATACTTAAAGTTCCTTTTGAAGAAAAAATAAATAAATAAATAAAAATGGTACAAAATTGCATACTAAAACAATGAAAAACAATGAATTTAAATATGTACTACCAAAAATACACGTAATATAAATTAAACTTTAAATTTATTTATTTCAAGTTTTTTTTTTTTTTGTTAATTTGTTTTAAAAATTATTTTATAAGTTTTTAGGTAGGTACATACATATAATATTTATTTTCAAGTTTTGTATTTTTTATTTTTTTATTTTATATTTTTTTTAAAAAAAATTTAATTACTGATCTGGTAAATTTTTATGTATATAGTATTATGTAATGATTTTGCATTATACAGGTCAAATTATTTATTGCATTTAATGTATAGGTAATACAACTTTTACTATTCAAAACTAGTATGACCTCAAGTTTACACATGTGTACACATTTTATTTATACGTTTACATGTTTATACAAGAATTTATGATATTTTAAATTGTACAAAAATTGTATGAGTAGGTACATTAAATGCATTTATGTAAACGTAAAAAAAAAATAAAATAAAAATAAACCCTCTTTGATTAACCCAATTAGAGTCATGGTCTGTTCACCTTCACTTTTTCATATATATTCAAGGTTTTGAGTAATCACACATTAAATATGACCACTCATCGTCTTTTTTTTTTGTTAAACGAATTTGTAGAATGCCTATTGCAAATTGCATTTAAATGAAAACAAATCAAAATGAGAAAGAAAAAAAAAAAACAAAAACAGAATAACGTGCGAATTAAATTAAATTTTTGATTAAAATAAACCTTTAAAAAATATTTTAAATAAAATAACGATATCTATCTCGATTGCATTTAGTAAGTATTATAATTTTGATTTAATTAATTTTTTTAATTAAAATTTAATTTTGCTTTTTGTTTATATTTCAAGTTAATTAATTAATTAGTTTTTTTTATCTCGATTTAATTTTGCGTATAACTCAAATAATGTTTTCATATACGTATAATTTTTAAATTGTATAAAAAAAGCAATTTTATCAACATTTTCAAATTGAAAAATCAAAAATTACTTCAATGAATAAAACTTATCAAAAAAAAATTTGAATAAAATTAAGTCATTGAAGGAGTTCAATTTTTTTTTATTCATTTTTTTGTTTTTTGTTTGAAATAAAAAATAATTTTGCATTTTTATCAAGATTTTTGTACTTTTTTTTTTAATAAGAAATTTTCTTTAACATTTTTATCGTTGTTTATTAGTTGTATTTTCTCATATTATCTCTATTATTGGTTTTTAAATATTTTTATGAAGGACATCAATACATAATAGTCCGGAACAGAAAAAAAATGAAATAAATTTTATTGGTTGACAAAAGTATTTCTATTTTTTCTTTTACATAGTGTTTATCGTTTTCATTTTAATATTCTTTCAGTGCCAAATATAAATATTTTTTTTTGTTTATTTATTTTTATTCAGTTTTTATTGTTTATACGTTTTTTTTTTGTTAAATAAACATTGCAGGTTACTGAACTTCAAAGATATTTCTGTTTAATGCAATACGATAATTAAAAGGTTATGAGATTTTCATTTTAAAACTAATTAATTGCTCATTTTTCTAAATTTTTTGTTTATTTTATTCATTTTTGTTCATTTTGTATGTTTGTAATTTTTGTTTTGAATTTTTTTTTTAAATGAGGATAAAATATTTTTCATTGGATATCGAAGGAATGTTTCGCTTTGAATAGATTTGAAAAAGAATAAAAAAAATTATTTGCACTCAAATGTTATTGTTTTCTGAAAAAGAAAAAAAAAAGGAATTACTAAAAATCCATAATTTATGCTAATGAAATCATTTAAAAACATAAAGCTAAAATAACTCTATCATTGTACTCTGTACTATACCTGAATTAAGGTAAATATATTGTTCACCAGCGTATTTTATTTTTTTTAAGCATTTTTCTAAAATTTTTCAAGTGAACATTTTGATGGAAAAGCTGAAAAATAAAATGTGGCTTTATTAAACCATAAATAAAAAATCATAATTTTCCTTACCAGCTTGATAACACTTTTATTGAAAAAATATATGCAATTTCGATAAATTGCACACATACATATCTTCCGTATTTACAGTCTGTGTACTGTAATAAAAATATGAATAAAATATTTTTAGTTTTTTTTTTTCATTTGTAATTTTACAATATTTTAACGAACGATACTTCGATTTTTTGTAATTGCTTTTTGGCTCATGTTGATATCAGTTATAATGAAATTTTGCTGGCATAGATTACGATTAATATAAGAAAAAGATTAAAAAAAGCAAAAATGATCGCTAAATAAATTTTTAAAAATATAACTGTGGGCTGTAAAACACCGTACTTAAATGTAAAATTATTACGACTATGTGGTAGCTGTTTTTCTCTCAATTTTTCATATTATTCATCAATTTTGTTTTTTTTTTAAGTATTTATTTTGTTCAATTTTTATTTATTACATAACTCAAGTGATTTCCTTATTAGCTTTTTCAAACAAAATAAAAAAATAAAAAAATCTTTTTTGACTTATTATAATAATTTTTGCACAAAATAAAACTAGTTCAAGATGATTTTTTTCTTGTGTATGTGAATAATATAAAAGGAAAAGATACAAAACAAAAAAAAATTGATGACCATAATGTGGTTTTCACACATCATCTTTTCCAAAAATACAAGAAAAATAAGAAGATGATTATAAATCTTGACCTCTTACTATAAATCAACTTCCCATTGGTTGATTGTGCAATTATTATACACGATTATCAAATAAATTTGTCATATTTTTTTGAAAATACAAAAATACATTTTTTTTTTTATTGACTTTTTGCTTTTCTGTTCGTAATTTTTTTATATTTTAATTTTTGCAATGACCAAGAAAATGAATTTATAAATTCATCATGTCAAATTCATTAACAGCAACATAATATCAAAATACACCTTCTATTAATTTATATTCATCCACGTTTTGTTAATTAGATTTATATTGTCTGCATCGTATTATATCGTCAAGGCTGAAAATTAAAAAAAAATATAAAAGATATAAAACTATTCACGTGCTACAAAATTGTTCAAAAAAAAATTAATCGATATCAAATACAAAAATTTAAAAAAAAAAAAAAATTCAAAATAGATTAAGGTCTTTAATAGACTTTTCCAATTTACATTCATCAACGTTACAAATGTTATAACTAAATCGTTATATTGGTAATGAATTTATTCTAAATGCATTTAATACAAAAAAAAAAAAAACAAATTGTGTGTGTGTACATGAAATATCACAAGAAATCAATATGTGTACTGCACATTCAGAATGAATAAAATTGAAAACATTAAGATTTTATATAAGACGCCAATATTAATATTCTAACCATGTAATATAAATTTAACTGCATATAATTTAATATATGTATGTATAGTATATATAGAATAATTAATTGAGAATATCTGATTGAAAATAATTATAATTTGATTTGTACATTTAGATAGGTGTAATTGCTTGAATTAAAATTGAATTTATTTGTTGATAATAATAATTCAAGAACGAAAAAGAAAATTAAAGAAATTCAATTAAATACTGAAGAAAAATAAAATATTACGAATTGACCGTTAAATCATTGAATGAAAATTATGTTTTTCTGGTTTTTAACACTACTTTTTTTCTTTTTTTTTGGCTTTGTTCCCAAAATGTATGTACAAATGTATGTAAAATGTATGAAAAATTTAAATATATGTAAACTCCAGACAATTTATCTGTTTTAAAAAAAAAAAATAAGAAAAATTGCTCAACTTCTACCGGGTGCAAGGTACAAGATGAGTGTAAGATGATTTTAATTTCATAGTACATATTTCAAAATCCAAACAAAATAAATAATTTCAGTTCTACAATCAGATATTTATGTGTCTGTGAATTAATATATTTTTTTTTAGATGTTAAATTTCGTTATCATTTTTTATTTAAATCGTAATTTCATAGATTTAAATGAGAGCATCAATTTCTTACCCTGTACAAATGTAGATGTACATTTAGCATACAAATATAACATAACTATACTGAATTCCATAGCTTGAATTTGTTTTTTGTTTTTTTTTTTGTAGAAATTGAAATGGTCATAAAACTAAGTCAGGAATTTAAAAAAAAAAGTTGTATGATTTTTTGTTTTTGATAACCTGAAAACTGGGAAAATTGAAAAATAATTATTTTTCAGGAACTTATAAGTATTACAGTTTTTGTACGATTTCATTTTTATTTTCATTTATTATTATTATTATTATTATTATTATTATTATTTTATGCCTTATTTTTTGTTATTTGAAAATGCAGCAGGCTAATGTCCAGTAAATTACGTGATAAGCTTGAAAAATGAACTACTTTTCTATTACCTCTTTCCACATACGTAGAACATACACATTACATACACACAAAAATGATCCTTTTTTTCTTATATGTGTATAGGTTAGTGGTATAACTATGTTACGTAGTGAAAATTTAAAATTACATTTTAAAGAGGTCTTAGAAAATGAGGTTGGCCGGTTAGATGGTCGGTTATAGGCCATTATCTAAGAATCAAAGTTCATCATTATGAAAATGCATACATATATTTAAACAAACGTATATACACGCATGTATATTACATACGAACATTAGGATTTTATTTTATTATCAAATAAAAATAAAATATTTATGTACGTATATAATAGTATGTAGAACTTGATAGAATGAAAAAGAAACAAGGAAGAAGAAAGGATATGAGTATAATGTATTCTTTCCTTTTGCATATTTTTATTTTTTCAATGTTTTGAAAAAAATGTTTAAAACGTGTCCTTTTTTGAACGTATAACTATAAGATGATGTAGATAATATGTATATGTACGTAAATATTTTCAGAGTATGGCTTATTTAATATGAATTTGATAAGCTACGTGTATTTGTATTATCTACCTTGTGTTACCAAAATATTTGATTTACATCGCATAATATGTACACATGTATAATACATACATATGTACATATATATGTTCATATAAATGTGTTCGTATATACATAGATATGTACATGAAATTGTAATATGTAATATTTATGTTCCAGCTGTTTTCTTATATTTTTTATTTTCTTCATTTTTTTTATGTTATATTTAATTTTAATATCCTTTATTATAGTGTGCTTATACACACGGATTTATACTGTATAGATAAACTGTTTGTTTTATACGCATACAGAACATTTTTTTATTACTTCATTTCCGGTGCCTAATTTAATTCTTATGTATAGGTACATACATACACATATGTACTACAGTTAACATAAAAAGTGAAAGAAATAAATAAGTAAAATTAATGATTTGTCTTCATAGTTTTATTTTGTATTACAATACGTTACATTATAAACAAAAAACAGGACGAATAAATAATTGAATGTTCAATAAATACGAAAGTGTTTAACGATCCTTTTTCCCTTCTAGAGTTTTAAAAATGTGAAATATGATAAGATAGCATAATCTGAATTTTTTGTCCTTACAAGGATATTTGACAAATATAAGTATAGAAATTATTACCATAAAAATAGCAATGATATGGTGGTGATAACTGAATTCAATTTTGTATTATGCAATAGATTTTTATCAAGATAAAAGCAAAACTACATTATGATTACCTCAATCGACCGGATGTTCATTGCAATTCCTATGGTTTAAAATTAACCAATGACAAAAGGAAAAAATTGAATTTAATTTGAAAATGTACACACATAAATGTTTGTACATACAAATTGTATAATCGAATGTACTACAACGGATGTTATATCCATCAGGACGAACGGATGACCGAACTGACATACCAATGTGAATTAATATTTTATCTTTTTAACATTGTTTTTGGTTCTGTTTTTGTTGGTTTGTTTGTTTTTTTTTTTTTAATCATTAGATTACAATTAAATTAAAATTCTCGTCAATTGTGATATTTTATTAAAAATTACGATATTGAAAAAATTTCGATGTAATTTTGTGCAAAAATTAAAATGAAATTTATTTTGTGCGATTACGAAAATATGCAATTTCGATAAATTTAGTAGATATATAAAACATATGTACGTACTTGAGAAGCATAATAATATTTTGATTAGACGTGAAATGTTTTATACAAAATTAATTCAACATATTCACATATACATATGTATTTACATACATGTTGTAATTTGGTATACATGATTGCAGTAGCTAAGCCTCTTGTTACCATTTTCAGTTAAAAAGAAATTAAAGTGAAAGATGTAGGTGTGTCAATGTAATAATAATGAAAAGAAAAAAACATTTACAATTGATGATTGAAAATACCACCGAAAATTGAATTTCTACAAGAGTAAGGAAAATTTTTTCCCTCTCTAAACACAACATAATTCGTGTTTATAAATACGTACAATAAAATACACGTTATTTCATCTGTTTAATGCAAATTAAAATATAGCGTTATAACATATTTAAATTAAACATAACATTGTTAGCACTTTACCTGTCTGTTAGCAAATATATGAAAAAAAAAAAAAAAAAATAGTTGTTATATTTACCTTGTGGGCACGTTTCATTATTAAAACGTTTACCGAATTTATTACTTTTTATTATTCTCATTGTATGTACGGTGAAAATAATCTTTTCATGCTGTTGATGAGCATGCGATAATCAATTTTATAAAAGTAATAAAAATGCAGACAATCTTTATTCAGTTGTACCTGTTGTATACATAAGCAATTTTTTATTTACCTATTACCTGATATTACGTAACATAAACGATTATAAGGTGTATACAGTGAAAAAAAAATTTCTCAAATATGTATGTACAAATACACTAAATGTATAGTTAGTAAGTTTGCTATATTAAAAGCAAAAATCTTTTTGCATACACTAAAAAAGTTGAAAAAAAAAAAAAATCGTTCGCTTAAATTCCTGTCTACAAAAATACGAAAAAAATGTTTTTTCGTAAACATTAGAATAAATAAACATGCTGGATATCGATAAAGATGGATGAATTAGTTACATATTTTAATTCTTATTTTAAGTTATTAATAGTATTGCATAGATTAATTAAAATATTAAAGAAAACCCGTGAATGATAAGATGAGAAATTTACCAATTTTTTGTAAATCAAAATTTTACATATCATTTATATTTGTAGCTATTATAAAGTAAAGTGATAAAGCAAAAATCATCAACAATAATTAAAAATTCAAGGTATATTATATATAATATAAAATTTCATAATAATTTACTATATGGGTTCGTTGATTTATTTCGGTAAATTTTTATATGTAATAGGATTCTCACTATTGTTTCGATTCACCTTACATATTATTCATGAATCATATAAAAATCAATTCAATATTCAGTGAAAGAAATTTTGATTTAATTTAATATTTAACTTCCGGTGTTTTAAGCAAATTGAATTAAAAGAAATGAATAGTCAAAATTTTATAGATACTCATTATATTCATTTTTATTTATTTTAAAACAAAAGCACAAAAATCACTGTTAAAATACGTGTACTACAAAAACATATTGTTATTTTATCAAAGACAAAAAAACCCAAAAATCCATATACACATACATCACGTATATGTGTACCACGTTCACGCATGTATTAATGTGTGCATTAACATATTATTTTAATGTCTGATTTTTAATGTAAAAATTTTTCTTTCTTTTGTTGACCAAGATTGAGATTCACTTCAGATTACGCATGTTGATGATGATGTCGATTGTAATGGTCAGCGGTCATATGTTATACATTTACATACGTATATTTATTTTTGTGTACATCATTCATATTTTCGAAAAAAAATCAAGTTTTGTTGAAGATTTTTGGGTTTTGTTTTTTTCTGTATTTTCTTTTTTCTTGTAATATACATTGAAAAACAAAAATTTTTTAGACCAATATCTCTGTCGTAAGAAAAACATTTTGAAAGACAACTAAAACACCATATTACATACATGAATATTATGTGAATATTGAATAAAGTCAAAGTTAAGTTAATTTTGTGAAGGTCACGTTACTAATTTTTTTTTTTTTTTTTTTAAATAAAAATAGATATCAAAAGATAATGGGAATGAAAGAAATTTGTAGTATTTTTTTTATTTGATGTTTTTGTTTTCATGTTTTTTTCATGTTTTCTTATTGCTATGTGCTTTTTATCGTTATCGTACGTATATTATAATGATACGCGTTTAACTGATTTTATTACATTACATTAAAAATATTATGTGATAGTAATGCTGGCCATATATATGTACATATGTGTACACATTGACATGTACTTAAAAAATGATTGCGATTATATTTTATGTAAACCAACAGATATATTTTTTTCTTCTGACAAGATAAGTTGTATCAAAATATAACATGTGTTGTTTGATCGAAATCTTATATAAATAAAAATTATTATTATGCGAAAAAGCCAGAGTTTTTCAATTGATATTACATATTTGTATTATTACATAAAATATATGACCTGCAAATTTTGTAATAAATTCATATAATCTTCAACATACATACATGTTATATATGGGAGCCAGGTATATATACATGTGTATAATTGATGAACATTAAAAGTTTAAACAGATTGACATACATATTTCCAGTTATGCAGCTTTCTTTTAAATAAAGTTTTCATTCAACAAAAATAATACATTTTACCTGTACATAAATGTTGGAAGGCATGTACAGTGATAAACACAATATAATGTATAGCAATACTTAAACAAGATAAGGCTTTGTATCATACCGCGTTATACTAGAAGTCGATCAAGTCGCGAATATGATGATGCTCATAGAAATTTTCTAGATATGAATTTGATCCATGAAAAAGAAAACTTCTAATACAATTTAAAATCAGCATTAGAAAAATTCAAAATTGTTCAACGAACATTTTATTATTTACTTTTTTTTTTTAAAATGAAAATCAACGAAAATGAAAATGAAATTTTAAATGAAAAATTAAATAAATTTACAAATGACTGAATTTTTTCTATTTGTTTATACTTTAAATATTACTCGTAACAAACCATAAAAATTTTTAATTTAAATGAAATTAATATGAAATGATATTTGTTTTCTTTAAAAACTAGAACATACAATAATCTATATAACATAAATATATAGTGTATATGAAAAACAAAAAGTATATAAAATTAAATTAATTAATTTTGAACAATAACTTAAATATCAAAAAACAAAAAAAGTTTTATAAAAGAAAATAAAATAAAAATACAAAACAAAGATCAACAGTAGAAAATAAATAAATTACTGCAATACACTTAATTTTCATTTTTCAACATTTTTATTATTATCAATACTACTATAAGTATTAAGTTGAATGGTTGAATTTTCTTTTTCTTGGAAAATATTATATTATTTATTTTTTATTTACATAAAGTTAAGTAATATGCAATTTATCATTAAATACCATATGGATAACAAAATGTTAATAAAAAGAATAAGAAAAAAAAAAAGAAAAACTAAAGTACGATGACTTATTCTTTGTAATAAAAATATTTTTTATTATTATTAATTTCTTTTTAAAAACCTAAAGACATTCTAAACCATGTATATGTATAAAAAACTGAAATAATTATTATTTTTACGATTTTATTTTTTATTTTCTTTTTTCCATCTATTAAGTATTCTTTTGATAAAAATAATAGTCATACAAATGAGAAATAAAAAATAAAATAAAATTTGATATAATTCTAGTGTAAGTTGTTGATTAAACAATAAAATAAATTTTTTTTCTTATTTGTTTTATTCACAATAGTATTTATGTTTAATTTTTTTTTTTGGTTTTATTTCGTGTATTTTTGTTGTTTTTTTTTTTTTAATATTTGCAATTTACATAATGAATTAATAAATTCTTTGTTTTCGATTTAGCTTTTGTTTTTAGTTGTTTTTTTTTCCTACCTCATTCTTATTTAAAATAAAATGCAAAATATTATTTGTATTTTTAATTTAAAATTATAACTATGTAGTATGTAATAAAAACATTTAATAGGTATGTTGTTATGCACATACCTACATACTATAATACTGGCATTATTATGATTATGAAAATGTACGTATATATGAATTTATACAAAATGTATGTACATATATACCTGACTTATTATATTTGAAACTTCATGGCTACAAGCTTAAATTATTTGTTATTTTTATTACACATATATACACACATATTCATAAAAATTGCCATAAAAAATGAGAAAGATAGAAAACAAAAAAAAAAAAATCCATTTTTTAATTAAAATTGAAAGCATTTATCTTTTAATTTTTCTTGCTATAAATGCTATATGATATTATGTAGAAAATTTACATGTACTGTGTACAGACTTGCATATTTATGTGCATGTGCGTACAAACAGATAAATGAAAATATTTGTTGCTTCTTATAAAAAAATTATGCATAAAAATATAATTTGTGTCTACATTAATTCTTTCTTCATAAAAAAAGACAAAACAAAAAAGGTAAAAAATAATAAAAAAAAAAAAAAAACAGATAAATTTCATATTTTCAGAATATAAAATATTAATCATAGAATGTGGTAAAATAAATTTGATAAAATTATTTATAAACAAATGAATAAAAAGAGGTAGAATAAAAAAATTTAAAAAAGAAACGGATTATTTGTATGAAATGCGTATGAAAATAGTACCTTGCAAAAAGAAAAAGTAAAAAATAAATTAATTATAATTTCCAAATGATGATGCTGGGTTGCATTCAGTATAGTTATCTGTAACCCACACTGTAAATTTACGTTTTAAACATCTATACATATTATATAATAATTATCTTCAAAATTATTCCATATTCTAGTCTAACTAATGCATTCATTTTAATTAATTAATTAATTAAAGTACTAAAAACAAAAGTTAACACAAATAAAATTTAAAGTCTATTTAAATGTAAATAAGATAACAATTTTATTAAATTAAATTTTATTTAACTTAATTGAAGTTTATTTTATTTTATATCCGGAACACGTTCAATTTTTTATTTTATTTTATTTTTTATTTTTTTTTTTGAAGGAAAACTAAGATAGATAAAAATGAAATTGTAGTGTAAATGAAATAATTATTTGCATAACCTGAAGGAATTCTTGTTGAATTATTCTTATTTTCTTGAAAATGTGTTTTCATTATTAGGAGTAAAAAAAAAATGTAAAAACGAGACAAGACCATAATTCAAAAATAAAATTGTTTTTTAACTTTTAATCAATTCAATATTAAACAGCACAGATAAGCGTACAATATGATAGTTTAAAAGGAAAACTAAATTCACTGAGGCAAAGAAAAAAATTTTTTTAAATTTTCACAAAAAAATTTTTTTTTTTTTTTTATTCAATTTAAAATTAAAGTATAAATTATGAATAAATTTTAATATCATTTAAACGATATTAAATCATTTTTAATTGTGAAAAAATTAATTAAAATTTTTTTTCTTAGAAAAAAACGGATGTTGATAATTACCTAGAATTTTATTTTTATTTTTTTATTACTTTTAATCCACTTTTTAATTTTCTTGCATTCATACATATTTTAACAGACTGTATTATGTAAAAGATTAAATACATTTTCCATTTTCCTTACATAAAAAAAATTTTTTTTTTGTTTTTCAATGCAATTTCTAATAATCAAATAAATTAAATGTTTCTTTCTCGTTTTTACTTTAACATTTACTTTGTTAAGTAAGTAATAAAAGTAATAAAATTTTTCTCAGTTTATGTATGTATGTACATGTATTCACATTGCAATACGTTACGAAACAAGCTGATTTTTATTATTTCTTTTTATTATATATTTTTACTTTTTATGCATTTTTTTTTATATTTTTTATTCTTTACTTGTTATCTGTTTATTTATTTTATTAATATCAAAACTTTAATTTTAACTCCTAAATAGAAAAGCTGGTACTTTTTAGTTACGTGTCTACAATGTACTATAGAGTCTGGACAACATTTTTTTTTTTTTTCGTTTTTTGCATTTTAAAATGCATATTACATGTATACCGAATTGTTTGTTATTACAGAAAAAAAAAGGCCGCAGTTCGCGAGATGGTAAACCGAAAAAGTTTTATTTTTTACTTGTAGAAAGATGCAATGTAGTTTTTCTTATTAAAATGAAAAACTAAAATATGCAAAAGTTAAGATGATGCGAAAAAACTGCAAACAAGAAAAAAAAGCGAAAAAAAACGACTGATCTGAAAAAAAAAAAAAAATAACATCATTAAAAGTTCAAATTAGTATTTTAAAAGATAAAGATGGTCCATACACGTAACTGTGTTTGTTGTTTGGTAACACGTAAAAAACGTACACAGGGATATGTATGTATGTTGAAGTACCGTAATATGATTCGTGTTCGTGAAACGTACAAGAGGCTACCTATATTTCAACCATAAAGTTTTATTTTTATCCAATTTTTCTTTTTCCAATTTTCCTATTCATTTTTCCTGTTGCTGTTTTTCCTGTCTATGTTTATTGTGTTTATAAAATGAAATTTTAAGATTTTTTTCAAGTTTTGCTTCAAGGAAATAAAACCTATTCTCTGCATTTTTTAAATTTTCTTTCTTTTGTGTTGGATATGCTTTTTCTTATGGTGTAAATCGTGAACAAGAGTTGAATTTAAATTTCAAATTTTTCATTGATTATTATAAATTTTTTGTTTTTTGTATTTTCTATTTCGAAATAATAACCTTAAATAATGAATAAAACCTTATTTAAAAATGATTTTCATTTAAATAAAAATAAATTTTAAACAGATTTTGTTTTTAATTTTTTTTTACATTTATAATGGATGATTTTCAAAATGTCAAGCAATTTGTTGCAATGCGGTAATATTATTGTTTTGATACAAAAGTTATACTTCTGTACTGACGCATTGCATCAGAAAAATTCGTGTTGTACGTTCAAAACACTTTTTGAGATTTTAAACTTTGCATCGTGGAGGTACTTAAACTTTTTGAAACTCACCTCAAAAATTTTACTTAAAAGTGTTTAATAAATTTTTCGAAAACTTCACGAATTTTAGAAAAATTCTCATAAATTTATAAATAGTAACAAATAATTAAATATTATCAGAAAACCATTTTTTTCTAAAATGCTTATATTCAATTGTTCGTTTATTTTTTCATTTAAAATTTTCAATTAACTCAAAGTCTTTCAGTGTCAAATTAATTGAAATCGTTGGTAAAATGCCTTTCATTGTACAATGCATATTATATGAGTACATAATTAGTTAAATTTTTAATCATTCATTTCATTATTTAATTACAAATTAATGTTCGATTGTGTTTATTTGTTATAAAATAAATATACAGTAAAATTGTCAAAAGTCATGAAATCATTAAAATGTATTTAAATGAGGGATATCGTATTCATGTATTTATGTACACAAATGATTCTGTATTACACATGAATACATGCATTTTAACAGTTATTTAAAAATTACAATATATAATCCTGTATTTGATGTGTGCAATTTTAATTCATCCTGTTTTGATTTTTATTTTTTGTTTGGTGTCGGACTTTTTTTTTCTCATTTTATACCCATTACATTTTATTTTAATATCCTGTAAAAATATGCTCGTTACCCACATATAAAAATTACGTATGTACATATACACATTTTGACAATGCAAATTATATGTATCCGATAAATATATATTATTTAAAAAAAAAAAGGATTAAAATGTTTTTATTTTCATTATTAGCTTCGATGACAACAATAATAAAAACAAAATTTATTTTTATTTATTTTTTTTTTGTTTTGTGATTACATTAATTTTCATCATTAGACCGCTATATTACACACATGTTTGTATACATGTCATGTCATTATTTTCACATGTGCTTATTCCAGCAACAATTTTTTTTTTGTTTTTGTGCTTTTTGAAAATTTTTCATTTTCATACATATATACTTAGGTTTGGTTTGATCTATCTCCCCATTTGTATTTTATGGAAAGAAAATTTTTCATCCACCACACACAATATCCTGATAATGATATTCCTCTTATACACGTGTTAGATATAAAACATGCATTGAATGCAAATGTATTATAGGTCGCAATTTTATTATCATTTTGAAAATAAATACCAGAACATATTAAAGTGCCTGACTATTATTATTGTATAGGATTGAGGTTTTTTTTAAACAAAAAAATAAAAAAAAAATGAACACAAATTTATGTTTATACAATAAATAAACACATGTTGTTATACAAAAAAAAAAAAAAATTTAAATAACAATAAAATATCCAGTTCCTTTTTTATCCTTTTTTTTGTTATGAATAAATTTGTTGACAAAACCAAATCATTTTGAACGGAAATTACATAGAAATTCATGAAATACTTTCGAATTATAAAAAAATTAAATTTATAGAAATGTAAAAAATGACTATAATAAAAGACCACACTTGATTTTATAATAATTTTCAGTTGCATATTAATGCGAAAAAAAAAAATATTTTCCAAATTTTTTCTGGAAACGAAATGAAACTTTTAAACACAAGAATTCAAAAAAAAAAAGCTAAAAAAATAATTAATTAATTTCGTGTATAAAAATATGTTATTCAATTTATTTTCCTTTTGTTTCTTATTTACAGGCAATCAAATGTGTTTTCAACAATTCAATTACAATGAGAAATATTAATAATTTATTATTATGTTTATTAATCATGCTTTTATCAGTATCATCGCTAACAATTGACAATGATATTCTAGAAATAAATACAAAGAAAAATCAACATAAACGCATAAAACGTGGTGGTTTCTATAAAATTTGGTCATTTTTCGATACAATTGGAAATATGAAAAGAGTTATTGATGAGGTAAATTAAAAAAATAAAAAAAGATTATTTGAAAAATGAAAAAAAACACGATATCTAATTATGCAATTTTATGTAATTTTTAATAGCAATATAATGATACAATAAATTCATTAAATCAAGTTTATGATTTGTTAGCTGATACCTTTTCTGATACTTACACAACAACCAGAGCACCCCCGCCAGTAAGTTGATTAAGAAATATCTAAGGCCTATCTACTATGTTTTTTTTTTGTTGTTGTATTTTTCAACATAAATTTTCAATTTATAGATAATGACAACAGAATCATCAACAGAAAATGAAAATATAACAACAACAACAACAACACGTAGTACAACAGAAAAATATCGAATATCACGTTATGATCTTGGTGTTATTGGTAATCGTAATCTACGTGGATTAAAAAAATTATTACGTATCGAATTAGATGATGCATTCAATGTAAGACATTATAATTTTTATAAATGTTATTAGACATGAGAAATATATTATCTAATCTAATATTTTTTAATTTATTTTATAGCAAACTAATTTTAATATACGAGATTACAAAAGTGATTTTAAAAATTCTTTAGCACAATATGCTACATTCGATAATAGCAGTAGTAATGATTTATCATCATTTAAAAGAAAATATTAAATGATTTTTTCATATATGTAGATGCCAAATTTTGTCGTTATCATATTTGCCCGTATTATTATAATAATATAAAAATTGAACACAAAAAATGTTGAACATTATTGTTGTCATCATAATCATTCATATTTTTAAGAAAATACATACATAAATATGATCATACTTTTATAAGATTCGAATATAAAATTGACATGGTCGTATATAGAAAAAACCAAAAGTCAGACATGAAAGGACATTGACTTTTGAAATGCCAAGGACCTTTTTGGAAGATTGTAATTTCGTAGAAGAAGAAAATGATCATTACTTATTTTATTTGCCAATTACTTAGTGCATACGTATACGTTGGTATGCATTATGTATTAGCTGTGATAGTTTGTAGATAGATAAATATATTTCCGTATACTTAATATGATATGTAATATATGTATGTATAAAAAAAAAAGAAGAAAAACCTAAAAAATTAAATACAAGCTATGTTAGAAAATTTTAGAAAATATTCTGTGTAGAGTAGAAATTTTTATGTATTTTATTTATGACAATATATATTGGATATTAGGTAATTTATTTATTTAAAATATTGTATTATGTATTTACAATATAGAAAAATGTAGAATTTGGAAAATATATGAAAAAAATAGTGTTCTTCGAAATGTCGAATATAATTTTATTCTATATAATGAATTTTGTAATTAGATAAATGATCAATAATTAAAAATTACTTAAAATTGCTTGAAATTTAAAGTTTTTTAAATCCTTAATTAATCCTTAATTAAATGTTTTCCTTTAATTTTCATTTACAAAAAAAAAAAGAAATAAAAAATCTTTTGCTTATTAAATTACCATATGAAATTTTTTATTTATAATACTGTATAATACATTTAAAAAAAATAATAAATAAAAGTAATAAATATAAATTTGAAAATATTTAAATGAAAAAATTTACAAAACTCTTAAAATGCATTGTTTATAGTGTTTTACATCTAAATTGTACAATATTGAAATATTTTAAAATTTTTATTTTCTTAATATAATTTCAGAATATTTAGCCATAGAATTCGATCCTGTTGAATTTTTTTGATTAGATTTCTGTGATACTGAGCTACTTTTACGGCGATTATTATTTTGTATATTTGCGTTTATTGATGCTAATGAATCCTTTCGTTTTATATCCTTCATATTTGTTAATTTTCAATTCACACAAACAGTGTATATTTATTTGGTGAAAATATAAATTTTCTTTGTTTTTGTTTTGTTTATACTGGAACAAAAATTTTCAACGCAAAATTACACCCAAAAATGTATTATTTTTCCTCGAGGTTTTTTTTAAGATATTTTTTTTTCACTTTTTATTTTTCAAACAAATTTACACAGTTTGTACAAATAAAAATTGTTTAAACACAAATCCTTTATGTATTGCTTCAGGATATGTTTTCTTTTACAGGATGAAAAAAAAAGATTACAGCAAAATGGGAAAATTTTCTCCTCTTATTTACTTTTTATTTTTGTTTTCAAATAAACGAACTTAATCGAAAACAAAATGAATTTTAAATTATTTATTTATTAAGAAAAAAACAAAAAAATATTATTTTAAACTGAATGAATAATTTCGTGTGTGAATTTCAGAACACGTTTAAATCACAACGAATATTGATTCATTTATATACATTAGAGCCGTATGTTGTTTTTATTTATTTGATTATATTTGAGTTGATTTGAGTTTTATCAATAAAAATGAGTAAAAAGAAAAAAAAAGAGAAAAATAAATTTAAAAACAAATAAAGTAGAATTTACTCGATTTTTCTTTTGTTATTTATTTTTTTTTTTAAATAAAATATAAACAAAAAACGATAAAACACGTATAGGAAACAAAGATAATCATAACAAAAATGTTATTTTTAAAATTATTTTTTCATTAAATTGTTGTTAATTAAATAAAATATAATTATATATATATTTTTTGGTTTTTTTTAATATCTTGATCTACTGATAAGAAAAATTCATATAAAAAAAATTATTAGTAATCAATTTGTATAAATAAGATAAATAAGGTAAAAAAGAAAACAAACTAATTACTCACTATCATTAAATTAAATTTATTTTTAGGAATCACACACATTTTTTCGTTTTATTTTGTTTCTTAGGACTGATAATGATATTGACCAACAATTATTTAAAAAAAATTAAATAAATTCATCTTTAATCGATTTGTCTGTTTATTAATTCTAATTATGAAATTTTATAAAATATTTAAATGCATGAAGTTTAAATAAACTTAAAAATGATAAATAAAAATTTTTCCAAAAAATCCAAAATTTAACAATTTTAACTTTCGAACGTATTATGATTCAAAAATTAGAAAATTAAAAAAAAAAACAAATAAATTCAGACAAAAATTATGTTTTGAAACGTATATTTTCATTTTAAAGCACTTTTGATACAGTGAAAACAAAATGAAAAATTCATGAACATAAAAAAAAAATTGTTACAACAAATCAACAAAATAACGAACTAATAAATAATTTTTTTTTCGAAAATTATGAAGAAAAAAAATAAATAAATGAATAAACTTTTTGAACTTGATTTTTACATAATATGATGGGATGCAAAGTACTCATTAAAATGAACAAATATTTATTTCCTTTTTAATTTGATTATTTTTGTGGAATTTTAAATTTTTAAAAGTGATAGCGCAATATCAAAAGTGCTACTATATTCGCAATATCATTTCAGAATATTTCTTATTTCGTTTTTATCAAAGCTTATTATCATCATATGAGTGCCAATTAAGAGTTCAAGAAAGTTATGATTTTTTTTTTCTTTTTTTGTTTTGTGCAAAATATATCAAAATAAGAAATATATGTTTTTATTTTGTTTCAAATTATTTTTATTCAAAATATAATATTGAGCATGCATAAAAATTCACAAAATTAGCTTCAAAATTCAATGAAAAAAAAAAATTTCCACAGAATGCATTCATTTTATCTCTGTTAAATTCTATTAATTTCAAAGCAAACGGTCATATTAATAATTCCTTTTTATTTTTAAACAAAATTTTCAATTTATCATTGCCGCATATCCTTTCTTGCATAATTAAGCACATGTGTAAATGCACACATGTGCATCGATATGAAAAATAAAAAATTTAAAGATTTAGTCAAAATTTTTTTTGTAATGAACAGGATTTTTATTTAAAAAACAAAAAATTGTTAATTTTTATCAGTTTAAAAATTTCGTGTTTTATTTCATATTTTGGCAATAAAAAGTTATGAACAAAGTCATACATATTTTTTTAATTTAATCTGACGAAGAAAAGCCTTTTTAATTTTTTTAACAAAAACAAATTGGTCTAAACAAATTTATTTTTTATTTTTATTATTTACAAAAAAATATAAGTATGTATGAAGTCTGTAATCACTTGGATACTATCACATAAAAATCACTGTTTTATTGAATAATAAATTATAAAAGTAATTTGTTTGTTTTTGAAAAATAATTGAATTATTGTGTCTGATGCCAAAAAAAAAGTACACAATATTAGTCTGTATGTATATGATACGTGATGTATGTATGTACGTCATTCATATATAAAAACAGAACAGATGAAATTACGTGGATAACCGTGTATACACGAACTTAAAATGTGTACATGTGTATGTTCTTATAAAAATATGTACATGTACAATTTGTTGAACTAATAAAATTATTTTGATATTTTTATTTTGTGATATAAAAAATGTTATCATCAAAAAAAAAAAAAAAATAAATAAATAAAATTGTTATAATAAATTGAAATAATAAAATTGTTTATGTTTTTATTCGAACTTGAAACATATAAATGTACACGTTTGTGTGTGTATAGGGGATGGTAATATAATTGTAATCTAATGTACATCACACGTTTTCTATAATACTATGTATACAACATTTTATTCTATCATCTTTGCTTTAAGTGACCTTTTTCACTCTCAATCACCTCTTTATACGTTTAATGTTTTTTCCTACACATTTTTTTTTTGTTAAAGTTTTTATGCGTGATATTACCTCATTGCAAAATTAACATGCTTTATACTCTATCCATTAATTCTATGCAATTAAGGCTTTATAGAAACTACGTAAGGTAGCGCCATTTCACATTATTGTGGACCGATATTCAAAAAATTCATACTATATTATGTGAAAATGTTAAGAGAAGGGCATATGGTGAGGCCATAAGAGCTTAACTGCATTAGTGGACAGAGTATAAAATCTATGGGTATTTTTAAAATTTGTGAAGAATAACAGCAAATCTATGCTTACGTATATACATATGTATGCTTTAACAAAATAGGTAAATTGACAATAATTAGGTGTTAATTTGTTATTTGTTTTTATTTTTATTTATTTATTTTTTTAATTAAATTTAAAATGAAAATTATGTGTTTTCCAGACGTAGAAAGTTTTTCGATATATTACAAATTATTTAAAAATCGTTAAATTGTGTTTTTGAAATTCTAATAAATAATCTTCAAATAAATCAGGCTCCGTTACAGTCACATTTGGTTTCTTATTAATGGAAAAGTTTAGCATAAATAAAATTCATTACAGACTGAGTTTATTTTGTATACCATTTTGATTTTCATATTTCAAATTTAATCTGTTTAGCTTTAAAATTTAAAAGTGTTTCATACAAAAAAATTATCAAATTAAATAAATTATCATTTTTATTATTTTCATATTTCAAACATCACCTTTTTTTTGTATTCATTTAATTTTTAATTAAATAAAATACAAAAATCACTGTTTAATAATAAATTGACAATAGAGATAAAATATGTCACATTATATTTTCATTAAGTGAATCAACGAAGCGCATCTTAATACGTTCTGTATACTTACTTATAATGTTTATATACTCGTATTTATTCTAAAAAGATTTAATTTTATTTTAAACATGATAATATTTAATCAAAACGTAGTATTTTTAATGTAGTTGTGAGGAATATATAAATTATGTTCATATATTGATACAATGTGTTTATGTATATTGACAAGGTCAAAGATCAATGTTATTACATATGTACATGATATACGATAGATTATATGAAATGTGTGAATGTCCAATCGATAATAGCAATTTCAGATTGAAATATTTTATAAATGTATACACATATACATAATCGTTAATAAAAAATAAAATAGAATGAAACATTCTTATTATATACTCTAAAAACAGTTTAAGTGGTATTTGACCTCTATATATATAAGTAAAAATACATAAGTGTATTTCCCCTGTCTGTATATATCCAACATACATACAAATATGTGTTATCAGAATTTATTGATATTTTTTTGAAAATAAAAAAAAAGAACAAAGTCAATATGTTATTAAACAATTTTAATTACATAATATATTTTATGTACATTTAAATAATAATAATAATAATAATACAAGATTTACATATGTATAAAGAATAATTAAAAATTAAAAAAGAATTTTTTTTGTAACAATAGTAATGTGCCTGTATGAAAATTATAAAAAAAAAAATAAAATAAAATAAAAATTGTACATATCATTATAATTAAATAAAAATTGTAACACTCATTAAGAATAAATTAAATAAAAAATATATTTTATTTTTATTTCTAATTTTTTATTTAAATTTTTTATTTGTTTTAAATGATGATATATAACATATAGTTATATGGATATATGTAAGTGTGTGTATGTAGCCTGAATTTACTCATTTTGGCAAACGCACATAAGTAAGTTATAGTGATAAATTGTATTTTAGCTAGAATTTTTTTGTAATTATCATTTTCATCTTGGTATACGTATTTTTGCCAATGGTCTGCAATATTTTTCATCAACTAATGCTTGACCATCTGGACATCTACGTGGTGTTTCAGTTAAGAATCTATCTTCAACATTTGGTGTGATTTTTGCTGTAGGTTCTCCATTACCTGGTAATGATGATGAAGAATTTAAAATATTTAATAAATTATAATTATCATTTAATACATGAACATTATATTTATTATTTATATCATTTTTATTATTTTCATAACTATTATTAATATTCATATTATCATTTATTGGCATTTTGAAAACTAGCCTTAATTCAGTTGCATTGAGATTGTTGTAGCCATTATTGTAATTATTCCTGTTATTATTATTGTTATAATTTAAATGTTCACCCAATAATGGTAATGGTTTTATGTACATCATATTATGATTACTAGCATTTATATTATTATTATTATTATTATTATTTAAATTATCTTTTAATACCTCTTCTTCACTGCTACTTCCAGATATTTTTTCTTTAATATCAGAAAATTTATCTTTAACTGATGTACCTAAACGTTTAGCACCATCACTAATATCTTCACCTAAATTTTTCCATGTATCAGCATCACCTAATTTTTTTGCACCTTCTTCAATATTTTCACCTAATTTTTGCCATGTCTCTTTTTCACCCAATTTTTTAGCACCCTCACCAATCTTTTTAGCACCTTGTTGTATTGAACAACCTAAATTACGTAAAATTCCACCTACACCATCTTCAGTTGTTTCAATTGGATTACCCTTTTCATCTGTACAATCTGATGTAACATCATGTAAAATTAATAATAATGTAAATAGAAGTACATAGAAACTTTTGTTCAACATTTTGTTGTTGTTTTTCTTTTTTTAATTTATTTATTTTTTAAGATTTTTTTTAAGTGCTTTTAATTTTAATTTTATGAATTAAAACAGGTTTTAGTTTATTTCGTTTATGTATAGGTAAAATTAGCTGATACTGGTTTTTAAGTAAAGATATTATTTTATTAAAGCGTTTAGATACTTTATAAATTAATAACAAAAATTTTCTAAAAATTTTTCAAAATTCAATTTTTTCGTTTTGTGCAATTCTGTTTTTTTTTTTCCTTTCAATTTTATGACACGACTACTGGACACTTTAAATAAGACTAAATAATAAATTCTTTAGTAAAATTTTTCAACGATTTTGTTCCAACAGATTCCAGATAATTTTCATATAAAAATATGTTATGTTATTAAATTAAGTGAATATACACAATTGAATAGTGAACTTTTTATTATTATTACTTTTATTATTACTTTTTTTTTTCAGTTCATATGAACATGTGTGCATACATGTGTATATATTTCCGTATAGTAAGGCCGGTATATAGTAATTGTTCTGTTTTGTTGTTGTTTTTTTGCTTATTGGCAAAGCAAATATTTTCTTCGTTCTACTGTAGATATTTTATTATTTAATTTTTTTTTTCTTCTTTCCTTTTTATTAACTTAATTTTCTTTTGAAATTAAACAAACATATACATATGTGTATATGTATGCTTCTATTTAAGTATAAATGCAATTTCAAATTTTATGTAATTTATTTTATTTTTTGTTTTTAATTTCAGATTTTAATCATATACATACATATCCCACAAAATATTGTTATAAATGTTGACATTAATAATTGCTTTGTTGTTAAAATCTCTATAATATCAGTTAAAAACGTTGTTAGTTTAATAAATGCTCGTGTAAATTTCAAGTGTAAAGTCTCCATAAAATATATTTTTATATTTATTTTTGTATACGTTACCAACAAAAGTACTACATATGTACATATATATGTATGTAAATAGAGTGTATGTAATTTTGTAGCGATTTACGGTTATTTATAATTTAAAATTCCATTTTAAATTATTATTGCATTAATTTAAATTGAAAGTGATATAATCTTTCAATTGAATTTAATCATAATGTTGATTCACATTACTACATATTGTATTTTCAATATAGTTTATATTGCAATACGTAATATAACACAAACAGTCAATTATAAAAAAAAAAAAAATCTTGTTTTAAATTAATTTACGTACAATTTATTACTTGCTAATAACAAATTTAAAAAAAATTTTTTTTTAATACTTATATTAAAAAATTATTTATTCTCAAAGTAAATTTTCTAGTCCTAACACTTGTTATTCTATTTAACGACTGATTTGTATTTCATTAGACAAAAATATTAAAATAAAATTTATTTTTATATTTTAATTAAAAGATTCTCCGGCAATTCTATAAAATATAGTGTTCTATATGATTCTCAATATAATTACAAACAAATAATTCAAAGTATTGAGTTATAAAATTTTTAATTCAAAAACTGATAATAATTTACTATATACTTAATAATAATATTCTTATGATGATTATTAAATTTTCTCTTTTCTCTTTTTTCTCATATGAAATTTTGTTTTTTTTTTAATTTTTATTTTCTCATTACCAAAAATGATTTAAGTTTTTATATAAATGAAAAATTGTTTAATTACTTTTCGGGAATTACCTTTGAAAAAAAAAAAAAAACCAAAATACTTAAGGATGCCTTCAAGGCATGTACTTATACTTAATAAAAAAATTTTCTTTAATTTTTCGTGAATTTTTGAATACATCATTATATTACTTAATTCACTGTTAGGAGATACATAACGTTATATGTATGCGTGAAAATCATTAATTTTATTTCCAAGTTAAACTAGTTTCTTAAATACAAGTTTATAATGTGTTTTCATTAATACCGAGATTTATTCATTTCTCGTGTATGTAAACAATTCGTAACATAATAAGACTGTACCTGTTTTGCTTAAAACTAAGATATCTAAATAAAAATCTTAATTCAAAATTATTTTTAATTTTGTTATTTTTTTTAAAAGCTTTTTTTTAATCTTTAAATTTTTTGTTATTTTTTAAAAGATATAATGACCTTTGAAAATTATTAATAATCGGTTTAAATATCCTGTTTGCTAATTTTTTTTTTTTTTTTTTATTTTTGCTTTACTATTGAATAACGTAAAATATAAAACTTCCATCGTAAAATCAATTACACAATTTCCATAATGAAAAATAAATCAAATTGTATAATTTATATTATTTGTTCATTATTAGTAGTACTTTTGTTAATTGTCTCTAAATATAAATATGTTTTGAACTTTGTCTTTACTCTTATCATCGTGTGAAGAATTGTACATATGTATACATACAATATAATTATTAATTTAAAAAGTTATCAGATTTAATGTTTGTATTTTGCAGTAAATTCCCACGAAGAAAGATCAGGGTGAATAAGGGTTAAAAAGGGTATCAGTATAGTTTTTAGGATTTTAATAATAAATTTTTCTTCTTCTTTTTTTTTTGGATCAAAATTATGATGAGTTTAATTTTTAGAAAATTAGTCAAAATTACAATGATTATCCAAAAATTACACAAAATAATTTTTCTTATCTTATCCGTTACTTATCTACATAATTTTAAAAAATGGTATATCTTTAAAAATGTTAATTCATAGTAATAAACTCCTAAAAATATGCTTTTCTCAGATTTAAAAAAAAAACATTTATTTGATTTCATTTAATGAGTTCTAAAAACTGTACAGTGCTGGAACTTTATTTTGTACGATTTTGTACTAAAATTCTGTACTAAATACATGTATTACATCAATGTGAAATTTTAAATAAATAATATGTAAGAGAAAATTAAAAATTTTAATTTAATATAAAATTTTTCAATTTTCACCAACTACAATATATTATTTATTTGTTAATTTTCACTGGAATTGATTAACCGCTTAATTAAAAGTTTACAATAAAAGTTTTATTTTTTATTTAGTTATTTATTTATTTTTTTTGTTATAAAACAATTTTCTTTATTGAAACAATAAAACATAAAATAAACCTTTTTCTCTTTATATAAGGGATTTAAATTCAATTTGTTAACAATTCACATAGGAAAAATATGGTTTTATGTTTTCATTACATTATTTAAAAATATTGTATATTATATAAAATCTTCAAGTCTTAAGTAATCCAATGCTAATCCATGAATATGTGAATATTGCTTTAATTCTAATAATAACATTTTATTTTTATAATCTACATTAAATATATTGTGGTGGTAAGTAACTGTGATTATTTGAAAACTTTTGTATATATTTTGTATGAAACCAAAAAAAATAAAATAAAATAAAAATTCTAAACATTATGAAAAATATATTCCATTGAGAATATCGTGTAATTTTCATCTGTTAAATGGTAAGTACTTTATATTTTTGAATTTGTACGTAAAATTACATCATAAAATGAAAGAAAAAATAAAATAAAATAAAATAAAAATGAGAAGAGGGGAAAAAAAAACTGAAAATAAAATATCATTAGAAGAAGATATATCCTGAAGATTAATATTTCATTATAGGGATCAGGACATCAAATAAAACACGTTTAGCGATTTAATATGAATGACATTTCTATTATATATACATTTTGTATATCTTCTAAATTACTACACATAAAAATTCTATTTAAATCCCGCTATATCTAAAACTTTGTATTTTTTTCTCTGTATATAACATTCCATTCCTATCCTATACATTATGTATTTATAGATATACACTTTTCATTTATATGTATATAAAAAAGGACGACAATTACGACAATTATAATAACGAGTAAAATACGGTATGGTAGATTTGTAAACAACATTATTTTGATTGAGTGAACAACAAAATTATATACTAGTAAAATTTTAAATAAGAGGACAATAATATTCATGATCCTATAGGGCAAAAATAATAAACACAGTCAAATCACTTTTACATTAAATACTATCATGTATATACAGATACAGAAAAGTTTTTTCATATGCTCAAAGAGACATACATACATATATGTATGTATGTTCATATATATAAAGATTTTTGTATATAGGGTATTTATCAGTTCATTTTAAGTTTAGTAGACGACCCATTATTTTGATACCCAAGGCGACAAAATGCAAAAAGCATGCGGCGTCACGCAAAAATATATACATACATGAAAATAAAAGTATATGTAATTGTATGTATATAGGTATGTATGTACGTATTTATTATTATTGTACATGTACATACATTTTATACACATTATAAATGACGGGATAAAACAGGTATGTATATAAATTTGTTTTTGTAAGGATGAATGAGCTAGTAAATGGAAGGTGAAAAAAGATGCTTTTAACATTCAACTACGCGTATATAGTGTGAAAGTTTCTATATATACAATCCTTATTGTAATAATTGAGAATAGGATATATACATATATATGTGTGTGTACTATGTATATGCGTGTACTTTTATGTTTATATACATGCCTGTATAAATAAATACAATATGTATATTTTACTTTTCAATTCTTTTGGCAAGGAAAATTGTGAACAGGAAAAGGAAGATTATTTAAATTCCTTTTATATGAGAACATAAAACGAAAGGTATACCATTCGTTTATCATTAAAATAAAATCATGATGATATGACGCTAACAAGATCACAGATGATCTCTTTTTATTTGATTTACAAATTTACATGTATACAAGTAAGTAAACAATATATAACACATCATATACATACAGACATAAAAATTCACAAGTACATAAATAAAACCGCAACAACATAAAAGATATTTTCAATGAAAAGGACTGTGAATTGGCCCATCCACAATGGGATCATTTCATTTTCACACGTAATTAACTACCAGAAGGTTAATGTGTGTTATATCCAAGTATATGGTTTTTATTTTTCTTTTAATGTGGAATACACAATGGGACAATATCCTTTTGAATATAAAACAAATGAAAATATCCACCAGATTCATTTCAAACATACATATACAAACATATTTACCAGACATACAAATACTACATGTGAGAATTTTTTCTTTTTCTTTTTCTCTTTAAACTTTATTTGCATTTTATGTTCATTTATTTTTGGTTTTTTTATGGCTTTTCATTTTTGTATTTTGGTGTCCTTTTATCGTCTTTTGAATTTACTTTTTCTATTTTATTTCTATGCATTATATGTACGAAAATAAACGTTGTAAGGAAAATTTGACAAACAGACAATTTATACAACTGAAAAATAGAAGAGCACATATACTTGAATACACATCACACGTATGTATAAGATTCCTTTGTTTTTACTTGTGAAAATCTTTTAGTACTTTTTTCTTTGTGGAAATTTTGTTTCCATTATCTTGAGAAGTTTTCAAATTTTTTCTAATTTTAAATCTGATTTTTTGTTTTATTTTCAAATATATGTATGTATGTACGTAATCATATGTTGATTAAATGAACAATAATGTACTTGAAGTTGATATTTTCTATGATGTTTTTTTAAGTCTTAATTTTCTTTTTTTTTTTTGTTTTTGTTCCTTGGAAACAAACATTTTATGAGTAATCGTTTCATATTATTTTCATACAGATTTTTGTATATGTTTTGTTTTTAGTTCTATTTAAATTTTATTCTTATAAAGATAAGAAACGAAAAATAAAATATAATATTTAGATGCATGCATTTCAAATTTATTTTTATATTTTGAAATAGTTAAATCTAATAAAATAAAATTTCATGTATTTTATTTCAAATATTTGAAATTTAAAAAAAAATAATAATAATTAACTTAAAGCAAAAGGAATTAGTTTGCTGTTTTGTATTGCGAAATTTATTTATATTTATGTAATAGATGTGTATAAATGAGCTATTTATTTTTCATACACTCAAATATACTGTAAAATAAATTTTACATTTTTTTTTGTATTTTCTCAACATACTGTAAAGTTTTTATTGCTATTATATATGTTCACATATACAGTCTCATATTACTTCAAATGTGTTACAAAATTTATTCGATTTTATTTACGGTTTTTTTTTCTCTTTTCTTTAAATGCATTTTCTAATTTTTATTAAAAACATTAATTTCTTAAAACTATCATAAAATTAAGGAACAAACTTGTATTCTATGTACAATTTCTATAAACAAGTACTAATGCACATATTCGTGTACCCACCTGTATATACATATATATATGTATAAATGTATGTATGCATTTTATATAAAATGTTGGTATAGGTGTACTTATTCTAAAATATTTGTGTATTCGAGGACTAGAGAAAATACCATAAATTTTCTCGAGAAAAACATGTACATTCATATGTATGTACATATGAATGTATTTATATCAACAATGTACACAGGACGATAAACTATCATACACAAACACATATTTTATATGAGAATGTATCTCGTTTGTTCTTGTACTTGTAGCTTTTATAAGCCGGAATTATTTTAAGTACGTACAACACAAGCTTTTATATACATTCCCAAAGGATCTTTGAATGAAAGACCAATATCTTATTTACAGCTATAGACGGCTACAGTAGATGCATTTGAATTTTTGTTCTCTTATATTAGCTACCATATAATCAACTAATGAATATATATGTATGTTCATACGTTCATGAATGATTTTGAATGTGTACATATGTATGCACATGATGTTTCACATCAGGTGAATAACAACGACAGAACGAAAATATGTACATAGCAATTCTATCTTAATCAAAATACATACATACATACAGAGTGTTATACATAACAAGTATATATATACAGGTTCTTATATGAATGCATTGTTGTTAGTGTTTTCATTGTTATATGTCTATTCTGAATTCATTTTATTGCATGTTGCATCTACATATCTATACAAAACATCGTTTGTCTTTGGACGTGAGGCTAAATTTTATTGATCTCCAGGGATTTTAATTTTGCTAACAAAACAATGTAATCAAAATGATTAGACCTTACTACTTAGTATTTTAATATTCTTTTGGTAGACACATAAACAATGATTGTTATCATTCTATTCATTTTATTCATACTGATGGTTCACACATTAAAACTAAAACAAATAAATAATCTTGTGTTTTTTATACAGTCTGAACTGAAAGATAATACAAATCAAATAATCATAAAATAAAATAAATCATTGTTGTACATATAATTGTGAATTGAAATTGTCCAAATATTTATGACGTAGATAACATATGACTGTAACAGAAAATAACCAAAATACAAAAGTTTTTTAAGTTGAACATGTATATATGTATCGTTTGTGAAAACTATTAATAGTCACCTTGCTCTTTTAATACTGGGTAATGAATCTCCTGAAAGGTTTGTTTAAACAACACTTTTTCAATTCATAGAACCCAAGAGTACACAAAAAGTGAATGAATGATTATAAACTATAAAAAAATTTATTTTTGTTTTACATTTATTTTATATATAACAGAAATGAAAGCATTATAATCAACAGGGAAAAAAATTTATTTTTTTGTTTACGTTCAGATACATGAAAGTATATTTTAAATGAGAATAATATGATTTAAAAAAATTTACTTTTATTTCACTAAAAAATAAAAAGTAGAAATGAAAACGAAGAGTTTTCAAATTAATTTTTCATCATTAGATACACTCTTCAAGCATAAATTTATCATTTGAAAAAAAAAACTGAAGAAAGAAAGAAAAAAAATTTTAAAAATAATGATATCAAATAAAATTTAAAAGTCTTTAAAAGGGATTTATTTTCATTTTTAAATTTTCCATTATCCATTATGAAAAGTTCTAGTTTTATTTAACAATAATCAAAATAGAAAAATGAAAATGATAATATGGCAACAACGCAAAAAAATTTGTTCATGATTTTAACAATGAACTTATTTCAACATATAAGTATTTGTAATTTTTTTTATTTGATTTTTAAAAACAAAAAATAAAACTGATTAAGAAATTATTAACAAAACAAATTACAACAATATTATAATATGACTATTGTACGTTAATTTTCGTTGGTATTCATAAAAATATTTTGATAATAATTTTTGGGCTCTACCACTCTATACTTTATACCATATTATGTGGCTATTTAATCATTTAACTATGTATATTTCCTTCTCTGAAATTAAACAAAATTTTCAAAATAAAAACAAATCGTTAGTAATAAATAATTTAATAAAATAAAATTAGTAAAAATTTAATATAAATATTACTCTACGACATCTTCCTTTATGATCAACAATAGAACATCTTCGTGGCACTTCAAATAGTCCTCCTCTATATGTTGTCATATTCTCTGCTGTCGTTAAATTTAAATAATTATCGTTATCATTTTCGTTTGATTTATAAACATTTTGATTATCATAATTACGTATTTCGTCATTATTTTGCACTTGATTTGTTTTATTGCTAACAAATAAAACTTTAACACATGTAATATATGATGACATCATTATCAATGTCATTAAAACTAATATGATATAATTCAAAAATAAATAATTTAGCTTCATATTTTAAAATCTTATAAAATGTATATGGTACGTTAAGTAAATGTAAAATTTATTTTTTGAAATTCTCTACTGTACGTTTTATTAATCCGAACGGTTTATCAGTTACTACTAGAATGCGTTTAATGATTAAATTTTTGTTCATATTCATTTGAATTTGTGAAATAGATTAAAATGTTGTGTACTCCATAGTACAAAATTTTTGATAAAATTCGAAAAAAAAAACTTAATCGATAATTTTTATTATTTTTTATTTTTTTTTACTGTTTTTTAAAAATTTATTTTTGCTCTTTAGATTATTATATTCTACATACAACGTGAGAACAACGAAATTGAGAGTTCAAATAGTCTGATAATAAATATAACATATTTGGGGAAGTACAAGTACACAACGTTTTACATTGAAATTCTTTATACAATATTCCAGCATAAAATTATCATTTAAAAAATTATTAAAAAAACAAGTAAACTACAAAAGAAGAAAGAAATAATAATAATTTCAAATAAAATTTAAAAGTCTTTAAAAGAGATTTATTTTCGCTTTTAAATTCTCTTATTCATTATGAAAATTTTTAGTTTTATATGCAAGAGGAATAAAAAAACTAATGAATACGATTTAATAAAAAGGATACACTAGAATATTTTTCTAATTTCACGGTGTGTAGTTATTAACATTGAATATATATACTGAAAATTCATACGAATAATTAAAAAAAAAAAAACGAATAATCGAGAAAATAGTACAGGAAAAAAGAAAAATAGGATAAAATTTCTTTTTATTCATTTTTTAGTTTAAAAATAGAATTAAAGTTTTAAAATATTATTATTAAGTTAAAAAAAAAAAAATGTTCTATTTTTCGCATTTTTTCCATTTGTATGTATTTGTGAGCCTAACAAGTAACGACGTTTGGAAAAATTCTTAGTAGCGTAAATTAAAAATTTAATTAATTTATTTGTAGCAAAAAAAAAAAAAAACAACAACAATGAACATTTTGGAAAAATTTTTCAAAATTCATTTTTATATTTTGTTTTAATTTAAAAAATTCTAATTTAATTAAGAAAAACAAAAATTTTTTTTTTCATTGTGTTCTAAAATTTACAAACAATATATCCATATTGATTGTTACGTAAAAAAAAGCCAATTGTATATTTTGTTTATTAATTTAAAAAATACCAACCGGCATTTTTATTTAAATCGAATGCTTATTATGTTTTCTCTTTTCTTTTCAATTTTCATATATTTTTCAAATCAATATAAATAAAAATTAAATAATAAAAGAAGAGAGAAGATTGAAGAAAGAAATTTAAAAAACATTTGTCTTTTTCTTGTTTTAAAAATTTTTTATAATTTTTCACCCCTGGTATTTTAAATTGATTTTCCAATCAATTATTTACTTTCCATGAAATTCATTATTTTTGATATGTTATGTCTGTATGTTTACATGATGTTCCAGGTAATTGTTACTTTGCAGTAATAATTTATATTTTCTGGAAATTTTGTAAAAAAAATTTTGAAATTTTATTTTTAAATAAAATGGATTTTAAGTATCAATGTGATAAAATCTAATAAACTGACACTACTTTAAAATTGAGTTAGATTAATTTCGTGTAGGTCAATTTAATATTACATATGTAACATGTAAAAATGTTCGTGCATAAACAAAATATTGTTTGTAGGATTTGAACGTACTAATTTGTTTATATACATTTCCATACCATACAAACTAATAAAGCACAAGTATGCATACATACATACATATGTATGTATACATTGTACAAAACAATTATAGGCTTACGATTAATGTATTATGGCGATTCATGTGGAAAAAAAGTCAATCAGTCGTATAAAAACTTTGCAACCGAATGAAAATTCATTAAAAACATATGTATGTACATAACAAATACACACAAAACCCAACACAAAAAAAAAAATATATTCAGGATAACGATATAACGAAGATCATCGTTGTATGAATAAATGTCGAACTTTTAATTGAATCACATTCCGATCGAAATATTGATTAAAAAGTTCCATTTAGACTGTATAAAATTACATGTATAAACAACAATATGTAGATATACTCGTACTACATATTGAAGATGAAATTGGTACATTTATTGTATATACATGAATTGTATGTTATGTATAAAATACACAATTTTATGTTCAAAATTGTACGGTATATCGAAATTAATATTTACTAAAAGTGTAATTTGTTATAATTGAATATATCGAGAGAGAAGTTAAATGGTGGTCATGTTTTTGGGCTATGGTAAATTCAAATCAATTCGATTTAAATTATTAAGAGAGAAAAAACAACAATCAAAATTTGAATGTGTTGTTTTTTGTTTATTTTAATTTGTTTCTTTTTATACAGGAATAATTTTTTTTTTTTTTTTGATATTGAAATTTTCAATAATGTCAAATATTAAACCTAAAACAACTGATGAAGAAAAAATGGACCCTTAAAAATATTTTTAAAATCCTTTTTTAAATTATTCAACATTCTTGTACTATTAATTTTTTTGTTTTGTTTTGTTTTTTTTTTTTTTTTTGTTATCGTTATTGTGGTTGATTTTTAATATTCCCCCTGCATTTATTATTTAATAGTATAATAATATTTTCTGAAAATGAAATAAAAAATTAAATAAATATGTAAGTAAAAACCAAGAACCTCTTAAATTTCTTTTTCTTCCTTGTACAATTCCTTTTCATTCAGTTTTTCTTAATGTTTTGATTGATCACAATTTAGATGATGGAATAGGTAGTCAGGAAAATGTGAATTAAAAAAATAAATAAATAAAATAAAAAATGAACGAAATAAACGTATACTACATAATTTGTTTTTTTTTTTGTTTTTCATTACAATGCAAGAAAAGAAAAAGAGTTTTGAAAAATCCCTTTTTCCTTTTTCTTTACAGTGAGATGTTTTTAATAACGTTAAAAAATTTTTCCAAATCATTGAATTTATAAGAGAGGGTAATTTCTTATGAATAATTTAAATCAGAAAATGAAAATTCATATAATAACCAATTTTAAACGATCAACGGATTGACTAAAAGGAAAAATTTGAGAGGGTAATATTTTCGTTTTTTTTTTCTTTTTCATTTACAAATTATAAATTTTCTTGTTATTTTTTTTTTGTTTTTTCCCCGTTTTTGAATATATTTTGAAGTTTATTTAATTTATTGAAAACATTGATGTGAACCCAAATTTATTGTAATTGTATACGTGTGTATGTGTACAATATGATTGATTGCATGATTTTATGATTTAAAGATTTTTTCATGTAATTTCTTGTTTATTTCTTTTTCAAATAAATTTATCTAAAAAAAAAATAAGTCTTGTATTCAAAATTATTTTTCTTTCAAAACACGTGAATAAACTGTTTTTTATTTATGAATATTTACATATTTTGATTTAATAAAAAGGTATACATCGTATTTTTAAAGCATACGAGTCACTCGTATATAGGTAGTAACCTGTACTTTGAAAACTTGAAAACAAAACCAACTAATCAAAAACTATCAAAAAAACATTTAATAAAAATACACATGACCTTGTTAAAAAAAAAAATAAATAAACTCAAAATTCGAAAAATTTCAAAACACTTGTATAATGTTTTTAATTTTAATTTAACAAAACGAACTTTATTTAATTTTTGTTTTATTAATTTTTTAATTATTTTATGTTTTTAAAACAATTTATTTTAAAAATTTATTTGAATTTAAGTACATTTTATTTTAAAGTTGATTAAATTGAAATCTTATTCAATGTTGTTATATGACTACAAGTAATCATAAAAATATGTCGATAAAAATGTTTTAACCTGACAACTTAAATTGAGCCCGCTAAAATAAAACGAAAATTTCAAGAAAAAAAAAATGACAATATAATAAACAATTTAAAAATTAGCAATAAAATAAAAAAATATACATTTTAAATAAATGTTACCTTATGACATTTTCCCCTATCATCCATAATTTCATCAGTTTTACATTTTGATGATCCTTGCATGTCAGGCCGTTTGGGTGTCTCAGTTAAAAAGAATTTTTTTATATTCATTGCTGTTGTTAAATATCAATTATTATTGTTATTATTTTTATTTGATATATAAACATTTTGATTAAAATGATTACGAATTATTATTATTACCTTGCATTTGATCTTTTCTTTTACCAGTATATAATGCTTTAACACATGTATTATGTGATGACATCATTAACAATGTCACAAAAACTAATATGATATAATTCAAAAATAAATAATTTAGCTTCATATTTAGAATCTTTCAAAATGTATAATCGTGTAATGTAGTGTAAAATATATTTTAAAATGGTCTAACGTATATTTTACTAAACGTGCGATTTATTAGTTACTATTAGAATTCATGAAATTGATCAAATCTTTATATATTCATTTTTGATAACAATAAACAAAAAAATATTTTATGTTTTTTTTTGCTACTTTTTTAAAACTTAAATATTTGGTTTTTAGATTATTTGATTTTATAATACTTATTTAGCAGCATACAATAGATACTCGTGCAATGGAATTGGGAATTTAAATACTTTTTTAATAAATAACATTTGTGCAAATATAAGTACACGAGTTTTTGAAAAATAAATTTTTTTTTACAAAAATAATTTAAAACAAAATTGAGTATTTTATTATTGTTTCTAGAAAAACATCCATAAATTGAAATTATTTTAAATTTGAAAATTATTAAAAATTTTTTATTTAAAAATTCCGAAAAAAATATTTTATTTAATTATTTATTTATTTTTTTTTAATTTTATGAACTATTTTAAACTGATTCTGTTCGTAGTGACTTAAAATTCAGTTTAAACTATTCTTTTTTAATTATTATAGGAATTTCCCATTTAATAATGATAATAATAGAGTTTACCATTTGTTTTTTTTTTTTTTTTTCAATGAGAAAAATCAATTCAAAATTAAGATAACATATAATAATAAGAAAAAAAGAGTTTATATTTTTTCTTAATTTTCAATTCTTCATTTTTATCAAAATTTTAGTTTCAATAGTAATCAGTTTTTATAATTCAAAGTTTATTTTCTTGTTCATTTTTGATTTGATAAACTAAAGTCCATATAGTAGGATAAGAAGAAACTTCAAAGTTTTCTTGTTATTATCAACCAGCATAAAGTAATGAAAAAAAAAAAAAAAAAAAAAAAAAACAGTAATTTGAATCGCATTCTGTATCTAAGATATTTAAAATACTTAAGAATTCGAATGCATCATAGAAACACACATACACAATAAAATATAATCCTTTTACACTTTATTAAATATCATTATTTCCTTAGATATAGTTTTGATAGAATTATTCTGATTGTTACAACTTTTCCATCATCTACTTATGTAATATTTTTATCGATCTCAACTACAAAAATTATGATTGTCATTATTCTACTCGTCTTTATCTTCATGTATGTGACAATCATTTGTGTGGTTTTAAATTTTCAAGTAAAAATAATAAAAATACTATATGATATTGGATATTGAATCAAGTTTTACTTTATGAAAATTCATTTTGATTTTATTTTTTACTTAACAAATTACTTTTTATTTTGTACTTATGAACTTTGAATATATACACAAATGCAGTGTCATTTTCATTTCTTATTTTTAAAAATACAATGCATGAAAATTCTCTATTAAGTATTTTCTAGAATTTTCAATTGTTTTTCCATTCATGTCTATTTTTTATTTTTTTGTTTTTTTTTTTTCATAAGTTGTTAACATTATGAAATTTATCACTTTATACCGATGTAATGTAGCTGTTAAATGCAAAACAAAATCAACTTACAATAATACAATAGCCGGTAACAACTTTTAACAATGATCCATTTTCTATTCAAATATGAATACAATTTGTATAAAACATATTCAAGTACAGAAAGACGTACGTTGCTTTCTAAAAATTGTTATAAACACCCTCATTTAAATCTACTTATCCTTAATTATTGTTTAAAATAATAAAGAATGTCAGTTTCAGAAATTTGTACTTACATTCAGTGATTATATGAAAATTTAACTGTTGGCAAAATAACGAATAATAGAAAATGTTACTATTATTAAAAATTTGAATTCAAATAAAAATATCAAATTATGATTTTTTTTTTTAGTAATTTTAAATGTTAGGTAATTGATTTAATTTAATTCTGGCAAAATAATTACAACAGAAAAAATTATATTAAAAATTATAAATTTTATTTTTTCAAGAGTTTTTAATAAATTTTATTTATATCCTTACAACTACAATTTTGTCTTAAATACAATTATTATTTAAATATATTTTGTTCGAGAATTCTAAACTAAAGATTAAAATACATTTTCATATATGTATCAAATATCTATTACTTTTTTTTTCTACATTTTTAAGTAATTTTAAATTAATTGAGATTTTTATTTACATATGTAATAATATGTATTACATGTAAGAGCAGATCCTTTTCGATCATATTTGTCCTTGCAATTCTTGTATATAAGAACTTGAAAATTTGGTCATTTTCTGTCATGTTGTTGAGAACATCATTTTTTTTTACTTCTGTACATAGTGTGTATCTATCATGGGTTATACACCAATTTTAAAATCAACAACCTTTTTTCTCTGTAAATGTAAAAATGAAAATAAAAAAAAAAATTAAAAAAAATACCTAAATATTCTGTAAATTATTTATTAATGAAGCACTTATTTTTGCTGTTACACAAAATTGCATATCGCGGAATATAAAGCAACACAAAAACACTTACTTTTATTAAATACTGCTAATTTTCTACAATTACCGCGATCATCTAACACTTTACATTTGCCACATGTTTTTATTCTTTTACCAGTACTTAATAGTTCGGCTGTTTGTATTTTTGGATGTATAATTTTACTATAAAATATCACTCTTTTAGCATTGATCTCATCAATTTGAAAATTAATTATTAAAATAATAGTAATAATTGCAAATAAAATAAATGAAAAATTACTTAATTTTATTCTCATTTTAATTTAGTTTTTATTTTTTAATTTTTTTTAACTTATTAAATTCTTATTTTAATTTTTAATTAATTTAAAAATAATTTTCTTATATCAATTTCACTCTATAAAATTTAATCTACTAACATAAAATATTTCACGGCACGTTGTATATGTACTTAATGATATGACGATAAAATGCCTATATGTAGTAAAATTTATCTTTTAATTGATAAGAAATGTAAAGTTTCTTCCACATACTACGTTAGTCTTATCACAGTCTAAATTTAGTCTCAAAACAAACAAACAAAAAATTAACATTCTTACACCAACACCGTAGTATTTACATCTGTTAATGGGACCTTACGTAATTGATATGATACATTTATCCCAAAATAGCGATTGCTTACCTATGAAATTTATCCGAGTCATACATTTTTATACAGAATTTTTGAAAACGTGGTAATAAGTTTTATTTGGGATTTTGGACGTTTTTAGACCTTTTCACGTTTTTGTGAAATTTACGGAAAAATTACATATTTTCTTTTCCTCGTCATTAATATGTTAAAATATTTTAAATTCCATCTATAAAAAAAAAATGCTTACATCATAAATTTGAAGGCAATGGGGGAAGAAATGGAATTTTTGAATTCAATCAGACTCATATCTGCAAAAAAAACCTTATCTATTTGGAATGTGGTACGACCATGACGTCAAAATCGCACGGTTATTAATTAAATTATATGATAAATTTTACTTTCATGAATAATTCAGATTATGAAATATTTTTTTAGATTAAAAAAATTACGTAACGTAGCCATGTGTACTTTTCAAATTAAAAGAAAATATTGTAGTTGAATTTTTTTTTGAATTTAATGTGAATAATTATCGCTTAAGAATGAATGAATTGAATGAATGAATGTACCTACCTTAAATAAACTTGTAAAATAGACATGCTAAATTTTTTAAATTGTTAAAAATTAATTTATTTTTGATAAATTAATTTGAATTTTTTTAAATTAGATGAAAACAAAAAAATGAAATATATCACTGCATACCTCTACATGTATTGTTATATTATTACATATATGTAACGTATGTAGGTATCTATTCTGTGATCGGAATAATTTCAATTAAAAATCTAATATTTATGATGTAATGAAATAAGCATGGAAGCAATTAATTTTAAATTTATTTTCTTTTATTATACAGCTATCACAACAAAATTTACAATGTAAATATGTACTTTGCTCTTTATATGTGTAATACACGTTGTATTTCAAAAAAACAAAAAAAAAAAAAATTTGGTTGACAAAAAATACAAATATTTGTTTGCTGCCATAGTAAATGGTTTATATGCAGTAACGCATATACGCATACATGTGCATACATGAGTCAAGAGATATAAACAAATACAATTTTCGTATACCATGCATTTATAAAACCTACGTATAGTTACATTTTATGTAAATCTTGATCGTTATACAGATGTTGTATTGTTTTAATTTCCTATTCTATCAACGGATATAAACTTCCAGTTTAAATTCAATTCTCAGGTGCTTTTCATGAAATTTCCGCTATTTCAGGTGAAATAATCTACTTACACGTGTACTATTTTTGTATATAATTTTACATGCAAATATGTGTACATACTTTTATATAATAATGAACATACATGCAAATAAATAAATATATAAATTTCCTTTATGTGTTATAAGTATAACATTTGTTATATTTATACATTATATACTGGATTTGTGAATATGTAATAATATGAAAATATATTAACTGTAGATATTTTATGCATTCGTAAATGGACCAAAATAAAACCAAAGTATAATGTATATATTTTTACGTACATCATATAAATATAAAACTTTTTGATCAAAATAAAATCCAATGATTTATGTTGACTTCATGACAGCACATCCACATATTACCTGATATTACATAGTAAGTAATGCATTTTGGTTCAGTATCGGGCGTACAGAATTTACTGTATGTAACGTATATGTGAGTACAAAAGATGAATAAGAATGTGAAGAGGATTTTCAATTTAATGCCTTTCTGCATTCTCTCTTTTTTTTATCGACCACAAATAGTATCAGCAGCATAATAATAATTAAACATAAAATATTAAAATATATAAAATAAAATATAAAAAATAAAAACTATGAAATATTAATTTTCATGTTCGACAATGGGAATTACTGTATGATGTATTGTAATTTTTAGTATACAAAAATGATAAATATATGTACATATTGTTCGTACATTCTTACATACATACATACATACATATGTATGTACATATGTGGAAAGTAATTTTCATGAAAATTTGTTTTTTGTTTTAATTTGTCTTTTTTGTTTTTTTTTAAATAGGGTATTACCGTCCGTACACATATGTATTTTCGCACGTACATACAATTATTTTATATGTTATCATGTATTATTACACCAATACCTCTACATACATACATATATGTATCGCATATATGTGCATTCCTTTATAAGATAACGCTAATTTACTACGTTCCTGCTATATGTATCATCATATCCACATCAATCAATTTTAAATGAAAAATTCGTATTAAAAAGTGATAATATGCATGAATGATTGTGATATACACATTTATATATGTACATATGTGAATCAGTTAATTAATGCATAGTATTTACATATGTGTTATAAACGAAAAGGTAATCCTAGGAATTCACATGTGAGTTCCCCTGTAGACATTCAAGTTGGCTACATTTTATGTCGTATAATGTAAACTTGTAGGTAGGTAAACATTTAGTAGTTGAATGTGTGTATAAATATATTCATGTATGATTGTAAAATTTTGAAAGCTTTTAATCTCTTGATAAAGTTTAAGATTTTGAGCATATACCTACCTATGTATGGATGTATATAGATACAATATAGAGTACACACATGCATCTATAATTTATCATTAAAATACAAGTGTGTATTATTTAAAATATGTGTATATAATATCTAATAATATGTAATTATTATTGGTTATGGTAGTTTTCACAAGTTTTATGCACATATTTTCAAAAGCTTTACTTTTATTGGGCTTGTAGTTATCAAAAATCGTTTTTTTTTTTTGTTTCTTACCAAATAAGTTTATACAACGTGAGAAAAAATATACAACGGATCCAAATGTACTGATATTTATGTATTTCAAAGTATATGTGTGTTTTTTTTTTGTAATTTTTGTTTAGAAAAAGTTTAAATTTATGTAAAGAAAAATATTGGAATGCAAGTGTAATAATGAGACACGTAAAACTATGAAAATATTAAACGAATACGTACATCTATGCGTGCACGTACATATGTAGTACATTCATGTTATAAAAGTGTGCTCCAAATTATTGAATTAGAAAAACGAAAAGTAAAAACTTAAATTAATTTCGCTATGTATTCAAAAATCATGTACACTATACTACATATCTACACTAGGGTTTCAACTAAAAACACACTCGATACTCTGTACTTTTTACCTGATATAAATATCGATATTTTATGATGAAAACTAGATATACACAGTATCAAATCTGTCTGTATAATATTCAATAATGATTTGTAATAAATTTTCAGTAAATTTCAAGATGAACAAATAATTTGTTTTATGTATCTGATATTTTGATCAGTATATCAAGTAATATCGATACAATAGCCAAGTACTAATACTAAGTATTCAATTCATTTTCAGAAATATGAAACCCTAATTCATCCACAAAAATTTTAAACAATTTTTACACAAACTTAGAACACGAAAATATCAACTTATTTACAACTGTATAACTGTATATTGTTTCATACATATTGTTACATACTGATATACCTATATATGTATTTTCACAAACACAATCTTGTGTTGTATAACATTTTTTCATACATGTGTATTATTTGCACACATCCTTTTTCATTTTCATTTAATCTATGTACTTTTTTAATTTGATGTCTTTTGATTTTGTTCACATTATTTTTCTTCTGTGTTCTTATTTTGCAAAAGACACACATGTGTGTAATATTTAGTGCATATGTATACATATTTATGTGTGTCTAGCATTTATTCATGCACATACACACGTATATGTATAAGTTCACATACACACATACATCGATATGATATGTTACTTTGCTGCTATATACATATATCCTTAAATCATCGTATAGAAACCATTTCATTATTATTACTAGCTTCGACTTCATTTAAGAGATTTTTTCGCTTCGGTTATTTTGAACATCCCCAAGGGATGTAATTTTCATTTGAAATTTATATTTTCCAGTTCACACTTTGGATTATATGTCTATCCTTACATATACCACAAACACCCACATTATATACATTTATAGTTAAAGATTTTTATTCGTTCTGGATTTGCTTGTCTGTTTTCTTTTTCTCGTTTTTTTTCTTTTTTTTTTTAAATAAAAATAAATTTATTCTTACATACATACATACTATAATCTAAAACTTGCATTACAAACTTGAACTTGGATTTATTCTTTTTCGTTTTCTTAATCTACTTTTATTATTTTAAAATTTTATATTTTTGTACATGTACATACCACAAAATCAATTCAAAGCATAAAATTTCACTTTAAAATTTTGCATAATTTTACCACTTTTATATTACCATTGTGTACATACACATACACGTATACTTGTATGCGATGTAAATAAACGTTGGTGATTGTAATACACATTTTGCTCTTTTTTTTTTTACAAATTTAACATTATAAAATAATCTCAAAAAATTTAAAATTAAAAAACATTTTTAAATCTTTCAGTTTTGTAATTTTTGATTATAACTACATAAAGAGAGATGTATGCAATATATGTACATATGTATATGATATTATATGACGAATGTATATGTATATACACACATGCATGCAGTTAAAGTAAATGATTATACATTATAATTATGATGTACATAGACATGGACATTTATGTTATGATTTACCTGATTTTTGGATTATTTTAGGTAGATTTAAATAGAAGCATACATATACTTATTATATATGTATACGTTATTTTATGTTAATGCATTTACAGATTTTTAGTATTTTACATAATTATACACATACATATGTACGTACATCTAAGTTTACTTTCTTATATAATGTACGTATACGGATGTGTGTGAAAATTACTGATTACTAAAAATAAATTGAGCAAGGGATATGGAAATGATAAAGAAAACTTTTATAAAAGCTTTCTAAAATGAAAACACAAGTACTTAAAGGATATCTTTTATGGATAGAATTTAATCTTTAAATTTTCAATATTTCAAATTTATTTGAAAACAATATACGTATATGTACATATAATTAAACACGTAATTAAAAAAAAAAAAAAAATGCATCAAGTAAAAATGCATAAAAAGATTATAAAAGGTTCCATAATCTTTTTTAACGAATTTATAAATTATTTATATTAATGGAAGCACTAGAAATAAATTTCAACTACATTTCATCATCACATTAACAAAGGTACTGAAGAATATACATACATATAACACACTGATACAATTAAGTTATGTATATATACTCTGTCCATTAATTCTATGTATCTAAGAAATTATGGAAACTATGTAAAGTAGTACCATAGTACATCATTCTTAAAGATTGTGTTATTACTGCTCGTGAAACACTCTAATTAGAAATAATGAGAGAAGGGAAAGGAGACGCGTGTATTCCCATAAGGCTTTAACTGCGTATAATTAGTGGACAGTACATTAAAACACGCTAGAAGAATTAACAATTTTTAAAATTTTTTTTTTTTCTGAAAATATTTTTACTAGAATTTAAAATAATTTATTTGAATTTTAAAACAAAAAAATACAAAATTTAAATACATAAAATGATAAATAACTTAAGTCTATATTTTCATATTCTCATAAGCGTTTTCATATAACATTTTAAAGGAAAATATTTAAAATTCTATGTAGACTGATTTCAGTTAGGTAAAGTCCATACATCATACACATAGATTTGTTTTGTGGTTACCCATGTGGAAAAAAACCCAAAAATGAATTTTATATACGATTATATATATACAATAAAATATCAAAAAATATGAAAATCTTTTTATAAAATCATAAGCATGATACGATGAATTCTTATCTGTGTAAGGTCATTTTAGTAAAAGTTATTTGGCTCATTACTCTTGTAAAGTAGTGTAATACACTATTTTTTGTGCTCAATCTGTTCAAGGACCTAACATCAAACATGACAACTAACAGAACATTCATATATACATGAGTATATGTACTTGATATGTAAACGTATATGTATTTTTTGCCAGTAAGAATTTCCCTTATTTTTTGATAATGTAAACGATTTTTACTAAGATTGAGAGAAGACTTGGTAACAATAAGAAATCTTAAGGTAAAATCTATGAATAAAAAACAGAATTTGAAGAGAAATAAAAATGATTAAAGGATCTATATATGCATAACGTAAACAAGAAAAGTAAAAAATTTTAAATCATTTAGTTTAATGGACCAAATAAAAGGTTACATAAATGAGCTATCAGCTAAAAATAGAAAAAAAAGAGGTTTATTTGTAAAATAATGAAATACTCGTAGTTATGCATAAACAATTTTTGTAAATGTTTTAGGTAAAATTAAAATAAAACCATTTTGTAATTTTTCAAATTGTGAATGTTATTTATGTTTTTAAAAGAATATAGAGAAAAATTCGTAGAACAATATGGCCAAAAAATCCTATTTCTTAAATATTGTATACCATCCATTTTTCACATATACATAACATATTCTTAAAGAACTAATCTGTCCTGTAAAAATAGAATTAATTCTATACTCTATATTCAAATTCATACTAACACCTTTCATAAAAATTTCAGGAAAATTGTCATTTCAAGAAAATATCTTTTGTTACTCGAAATTAAAACAAAAAAACATAAAAAATTACAAATATTTCTAAAGCCAATATAAGAGATGTTACGTATGTACTCATATATAGTACATATCAAATCTGAAATCTTATTATTTGTATTTCTATATTTATTGTGTACGATAGTAACAACAAATGTACAATGAAATTAACACACATCAGATGATCACTTGCTTATATGCATGTACATTAAGAAAAACGAATCGATATGCTTTTTGACTTTTTTTTTTCCTGTGCTTGTAATATTAATTTTGTATAAAAGCGATATGTGTAAGTATATGTATGCATATCACATTAGAGAAAATCGAATTAAAATTCTACTTTCATTTCATGTTTATTGCAATACTTACAAAAAAAAAACACAGTAAATAAAATTGAGGACTAATGTATTCACACATGTTCATATACCCCTATACACGTGTCTACTGAACGTTTTCATATTTAGAAATTTCGAATTTTGTGTGTGTGTGTAATGGTCTTCTATAAAATGAAAAAAAAGGACTAAAGGTTCTTGAATTAAAATATGTACAATATGAACTGATTGTTTGTAGCTGTGAATATAAAAACACGAAATTATCATGCACGTACATAGTTCATTTTTCTTTTATTTTTTGTTTAAATGTTATTAAAACTTTCTTCTTGATATTTTGCTTGATTCTTGTCGTCTGCAGGTGGTATTACATTCAATTCCTTTTTTAAATACGTATCCTTCTTTTTTAACTACCTACCAAAAAAGTAAGAAAAAAGTAATAGCATGTAGATTATTTTACGTACTTTCAATGTGGAATGTGCCTAAAAACCTTTTTTTTTTTCCTTTTTATTTTTGTACAATTTTATAGTTGAGAAAAATGTTGAGAAAAAATTTTCTTCTGTTGTCATCAATGTAGTTTTGTTTGATGTTATATAGAAAAATTACTTTAAAAGGTATATGCATGTATGTGACACATATACAAAAATAATCCTGATACTGTGATGTACAAAAACTATCAACACTTCAATTTTCATCTGACTTTGTACATGTGTACATGTATTTGATTGAAAAAATAAAATCTGCGGAAGTTAAATTCACACATATACTTATGTATTGTTTAGGATATATGAATATGTTTTAGAAAAGTACATAAAACGAAATCAGTTAATAATGGTCATAGTAAAACAAAACACGTACAATCCTTTTTGAATGCAGCATATGAATGTATATTATAGTAAACTAAAATTACTGTAAGCAATGAAATCGAATTTTTGCCAAAATGTGAGACAGAGAGAATGTATGCGTATAATTTACCTATACATACATCTCCTCAGCACTCATGTATTTGTGCATGTATGTTCATATAAGCGTTAAATTATGTGTTATCCAAATAACAAAATGAATAAATTAATACTAAAAAACAAACAAACAAAAAAAAAAGCATTAAAGTGCCTAAAGCACATTCAGTTTAATATACATATAAATGTACACAATACACATGTAAATATATAAAACCATTTGGATATATCAATATTTAAGTAGAATATTATTTAACAGAGTATTCACAGTAGCTTTCATATTGTCATCAAGATTTTTAAAATTCATTTTACGTGCAAATCGAGTACGTTACAATCTGAATAATTATATACAGGGCAAATATGCTGTACATTACATGTGGATACATAGATATAAACGTATATTATAATATACACACGTATATGTGTATACGCGTTGTTGAAAATAAAAAAATTGCCTAAATGTGCTTAACAATAGGATAAAATGTCCCTAAATGAATATTAACTACACTAAATAAAATAAAAATAAAATACATGTATTATTGTTATTTTAGTTTTTCCACTAAACACTTTATGTATTTCATTTTTAATGTAGTTAACATACATACATATATTTTTAACCTCTGGAGAATTAGAAAGAAGCTCATTATCTTATATATGCATTATATGTATATAATCAAAGGCTAATTTCAGTAATTTAATATTTCTTATAAATTTATTAATTTGTTTGTTTGTTTTTTCTAATTTTCAGTTTAAGTTAATCAAAGAAAATGAAATTTAAAGAAAAATTTTATGTAGAAGGATACCTCAAAACTTTATACATGTTTACTCAAAGTTACAGTGATCTTTGATTTTAAAACACAAAATGGTATTAAATGACAATAATTTGATTTATCAAAGTTATTTATTAATTTTCAAAAATCAAAAAGCGATTTAATACCAATTGTTTGGATTCTTGAAATAAATAAGCACTAATTACATGTACGTATAACTGCTATGTTGCGGTTTAATTTCAATGAAGTCACTTGTTTAAATAGTGACATCATAATTATATTTGCTTACACACATACAAATATTTCATACAATTAAACAATGCATACATAAAACTCTATATGTGTTGTCCTTTTTAGATTGCATATGAAAATTGAAAAACTATTCAATTTCAACGGTTATGGAATATTTCATTGTAATTTTTTCTCTGTATTGAATATCAGAACATTTTGTTCAAGCATACGTTTTTTGAATAAAATAAATATACATATTTCAAATCAAATTTGTATTGATTTTGATGTTACATACAATATTGAACACACACACACTTGGATGTGCATGCTCAAGAATTTAAAAAAAAAATTAAAATGCTTATACATATGGATTACATGTTCTGTTCCGTAGATATTTTGTACATAAATTTGTTTTATTTGATTAAATCGATTGAAAAAAGAATATTGCTATATTCGTGATTCAAAAATGAGAAATAAAAACAAAAGAATTAAAATTTTGTCCAATATACATACGAGTATGTAACAACATTTTTGTAATCCATTTGAATTTTATTCTAACTTTTTTTTTTTTAATTTATTTATTTTTTCTGTTTTGTAATTCAATTCTATGCAAAATAAAATTTGAACCATTTATCTGTGGTTTCATATCTTTTTTGTTCATTTTTAGCAAGAGAAAATTAAAATTTTGAAATAATAAAAAATAACATGATGCAATGATTTTATAAGGTGAGTCAATATGAAATGTTTAACCCGGCTGAGGGTAACCAAATTTTACGTTTAAAACAAAAAAAAAAATTTTTTTTGTTGAAATTCAAAAGAAAATTTGAAGAATATATCGTATAATTTTTTTTTGACACTATAATAAAATTTAATTAATAAATAAAAAATTTAATAAATTAAGAAAATTCCTACTTTTATGCATATTAAAAATATTCAAAACCAAAATTTTCTAATTGTATGTGTGAATTTTCTTTGTTTAAGAGATGAATTTTTGTTTGGTGGATTAAAGCTTTTTAATCCATTATAAAATCATTCTGCCATAGTGATTTGAATAACAACAAAAAATCAAAAATCAATTCAATAAATTTAAAAGTCGACTAATTATCCTTTTGATTTTAATGTAATGTAAATAGAAAATTGCTTTCTATTTATACGTTAAATGGTAAAATATGAAATATGCGTGTTTACAATTTGTAAATACAATAAATTTGAAATATGAATAAAATATGTGTTTCATTTTGATTATGTGAAAGGATGTATTTTACTTTATCATGTAATTTTTTTTTTCTTTATTATTTTTTTATTTATATTTATACATACATACATATAAATTTGATTTTTAATTGACTTTCACTCCTAAAATTTTAAATTAACAATTTATTTATACCAAACAATATGAATTGGGTCATACATATACAAATATGTATGTATGTATATAAAAAACAAAGCTAAAAGCTTTAAATAATTGTGACAATATCAGGGCTATTTTCTTTCGAAATACTAGAATGTCAACGTCGAAAAGCGAAATCCGCTAAACATAATCAGAATATCCTCGAATATTCTATGTATTTACTTTTACAAACTTCATAATTTTGATTATAAACAATGTACATAATTTAATTTTCTTTTTAATATGAATAAGTTTTATTAACTTAAACATAGTAATAAATTAATTTCATTCACTTCAATAAAATTTAATTAATTAACTAAAGTTTTTCCACAAATTACAATTTATTATCTAAATTCTGATAGTAATATAACTTTTTTCGATATAATTTTTTTTTTGTTTTGTTTTTTTTTTTTTTCAATAAAATAATTGCATGTAATTTACGTTGACTTTTACTTGAAATACAAAAATAAACAGAAAAGATTTAATAACGAAAATCACTAAATAAAAGCAATGTGTGATTACTTGTATGTTTAAAAGTTTTCTATATGGTAGTAAACCTATATTTACTTACCATTGTATATCGGCTATGAATATCCTACATGTGTAAATATATGTTTAGACTTGAAAATATACGTATATTCAGTTCAATACAATCTATAAGCATGTATGTATGTACATACGATAATACATTGCATAATACATTGTATCTCTATTAACTGACTATTACACAAAACATAGTTTTTCTTTATTCATTTACAGGATATTTTGCTTTTAGTTATATTTTTATCCTGTATCATTTTGTATAACATCCATATGTGTACATCCAAAATATGTAACATAACATATTTTTGGTATATATGTACATAGATAAAAATAGAGGCTTTCTTTTTTGCACTAATTCCCAATGTGATAAAATTAATTGAAGTCTGTCAACATGATTGTGATTTATGTTCGACCATTAATATCAATACAAATTTTTGTCTTTATATTTTGTACATAAATATAAAGCATACAGTAACGTACATATATGCATTTTACGTACATATGTGAAAAAAAAAACATATTTACTAACGACACACGAATTTCTACATAAGTTATAATTCGTGGTTATTTTCTAATATTTTCTTTTTTCCTTTTTTGGTAACATTTTAATACAACTTTTGATATTTTATTCCATTAAATGTAACACTTTTACGTGAATTCTAAGAACAACCAGAAAGAGAGAGAGACAGAGAGAGAGACATAGAATTGCTTGTATAATAATAAAATTCTATAAGCTTGGTGAAAAGTTATCAACTTTGATTGTAAAACAAAAAAAAAAAAAAAAAAAAAAAAAAATAAAAAGGAAAATTGCCATTTTTAATGATATTATATACACAGTATAGCAAATTTTTCACAATCTATGATGTTCTTTTATATGAACCTTCTAATAAAAATTTATTTTCAAATGAAAAATACAAAGAAAAAACCGAAATTTCAGTTTTGGTGATGATGTGAACAGAAAATATATGACAATATAATGTTAAAGATCCTTTTAGATCCTTATTTAATATAAAAATTCAACTAACTAACTATAACTAAATATTATTTGTAGAACAACATGGAAAGCATAATTTTATTTTATTTATTTTATTTTTTTTTTATTTTTATTTTTTTATTTTTTTAGTGAATGTGTAACTGCGTGGAAAAGGAGAAAATCTTATTTTATCTCAGTTAATTCAAGCGAAGAATAAAAGAGATTTATTCAATATATACGAGTATAATGTATGTATGCATATAAGAATGAAAACATTTTCATTAGTTATTTTATATTTTTATTTTTATTTTATGGAATGTGTACATGTGCAATACCTGAGAAGCAATTTTTTCTTATTAGTTTTTTGTTTATGTTCTTTGTACACAAGAAGAAAAAAAAAATTGTACGTATAAATGTTATATAGAGTGTAAAAGGACTAAAATAAAAATTCATTTTTATAATATGCTTTTGATAAAAATATCAAAAAAAAAGAAGAAAAATAGGATTTTTATAAATTAACTTGAAAACAACAAAAAGGTCATTTTTAGATTGATATTTATTTTCATTACAACGGGATGACATGATGCGTGTGCCATTCAAAAATATACACATGAGTGTATAACAGACAATATACTAAAATTAATTTCATTAAAATTTTTTTTCTTTTTTTGGTCTTTTATTAAATGTGTTTATGATCCTTATATTAAAATTTGGTTACCTTTTGTGTCATCAGAAGTATTTTTTTTTATTTTGGCAATAATGATATCGGAAGGAAGATAAGGAAATGAATTTATATGTAAATATTCACGTACATTGGAAATTTAATTGAAAAAAATATATGTATATAGTATATGAAGAACATCAGAAGTAATAAAATAAAAAAATATGTATTTTCCTTCCTGTTATTTGTTGATTTCCGTTTCATTATATTCAACTTAATTTTCTTTATTTTTTTTTTCATTTTTGAATTTCTATGTAAACGATTACTCTGTGAAGACAAAAAATAATAATATTAATGGGATATGCGAATTCTCTGAATCTTAATTTTGATTTCGAAATTGAACTTTGAATTAAATTTTATTTTATTTTCAATCATAAGATGATAATGAGATGAGATGATAATTCTTATGTTCTTCCTTTCTGCTATCATAAAAATAACGTTTTTTCCCTTTTTTTTTTATTATTGTTGAATGAAAAACAAATCTTTAAGGACATTTTTCCTTTTTTATGTACTTTTTTCCCCACTTTTCTCTTAAAAATGGATACGAAAGCAATTTAGAATGTAATATTGTCTGAACGATAATTAAGTGGCAAAATGATATAAACGTTGATAAAATTTATATTTTTTAATAATCGTTTTATGCCAACATTTAAATAATGAATGCTTAATAATAAAAGAGAAAAAAATTTCATTTTGTATTCAATGTTTAGAAAATAGTTATATATTTTCTTTCAGGTGAATTCATCGTCGTCTATGTTACATTGAAAAGAAAAATTTTCTATAGAATTTCTGGTTCATTAATTTACGAGCAATTTTTACATTGATGTAATTATTATTGTGAAATTTATCAATTGGTCGTTATAAATTCAGAAATAAATGTTCTAATAATTAAGAAAACAAAATAATCTACCCTAGATTTGTTTTTTCTTTTTTTTAATAAAACGCTAGTAATAATTAAATATAATTAAAATTTACTGGCAATCTGTTATTTGTACTCGGTATTCTTTTTTTTAAAATTAAACTAAGAAAACGACTTTTTTCAATTTTTTTTATTATTTTTATTTATATTCATATATTTTTTTTTTTTTATTTTTTTTTAAATTTATTTTATTTATACAAATCACCTACATAAGCAACATTTATTTATTTTCACTATTTTAACTTTTTTTTTAATGTTTTACAATACTTTTATTTCATTTTATTTACTAGATATGTACTTATAAATATTATTTCTGTTTTCCTCTTTTCTTCTAAGTTGAACAATTTTTACTTAGAAATTTTAAATATAATTTAACAACTTAGTCACCCTTTGGATTCAAAGTATTGGAAAAATTTTTCTCTCATTTGTATAATTTCAAATGTATTTTTTTATTTTTACAATAATTAATTTTTGCCATGAATTTTTTTTTTTTTTTCATGAATCGAATCCATTATTACTGTCTTACATTTTTGCCATAAAAATTTTATAACATTTTGAAGGTAGTTTTATTTATCGTTTTTTGAGTTTTTGTTTTCGGCTTTTTCTTAACTGGCTATTATATTTGTACTGAATGAGATGAATCGAGTTCACTCATTAAAAAAATGAAATAAAAAGCAAAAAAAAAAAAAAATGAAAATTATTCATTTTTTTAATTTATTAATTGGTATTTATTTTTACATACCGTAGACACTGTACATAAAAACTGTAAAACATATGAAGAGAAAACACGAATTATTTTAATTGGAATCGAATTTTATTTCAAGCGTTCATATTTTGTGTATCATGTATGTACATGCATGTACATCAATGTAAATGCAAAACTCATACAATGAATAGCGGAAATGATTATAAAAATTTTTAGTACAACAAATGGTTAACAAATTGATTTTATATAATAAAAAAAAAATTTTTTTTTAATAATAAAAAAGAAAAAATAAGTAATTAATTGGATTTTAATGCAATAAAATTATTTATTGCAATTTTAAAACATATACATATGTACATATAAAAATACAAATGTATATGAGATGGTCATAATTTTTTTTTTAATCTAGAACTTTTTATAAGATTAAAATAGTTAAGGTTACAAGCACAAATTTATAAGTTTTTTCTACCTCGATAATGTTATTTGCTATTTAATTGTTAATTTTAATATTCTATGACATAATAACATTTTCTTAGGGTGACCAGAATGTCTCTTTTAAAGAGTACATGTCCTCTTTTTTAGTCAGGATCTTTTTTACTCTTTTCTTCCTTAAATGTCCTCTTTTGTCCTCTATTTTTCAGTAACATTATTATTTATTATAGTTTTCTTCAACGGTTTTTTAATATCTTGTACAACATTTATCAGCTGAATTCTCATACCATGTTTCTCATCTGCTAAACGTCATTAAAGTATTTTTTCTTTGCCTTTACCAAAATGTCATGAAAAATGTATCTAATCAAATCTAATATTCAGAAACTTACAGAGTAATCTTTTACAGTAAGCATGAAGCTTGTTGTCAAAATTCAAAATAATTCGTAATTTTGTGAAAATTTAAATGTAGATTTAGCTTATTCAGTTAAATTTTAAATTTGGCTTATTTAGATTTTGAAATACTGTCAAAAGTCAATTAATAGATCAATTATCAATGGTTTTAATTGAGAGCGATTAAAAATATCGTCGTATAGTGTTTAAACTGGTAAAGTTGAACAAGTATTCGATCTCTAAAATTTCTGTCTTCTACAATACAACCTAAATTATAGATAATTATAAATTAAGGACGAAAATTCCAAAAAGAAAGTTCGTTGTTTCAGATGAATTTCTTGCTCAATACAAATTTTTTTCAAAAGTCAAAGCTCGAAATATGAAGCAATTTGCACTGTTTGTATGGCTGTTGTTTCAGTGGGAAATAAAGCCCGTTTTTATTTAAAACAGCACTTAGAATCAACAAAACACAAAAACACAATACGGTTTGCAGAATCAACAATGAATATCGAAAATTATTTTACCGAAAAATTTTTCAAGTTGGATATTATTTGTTAATAATAAACGAATCGTTTTGATTTTTTTATTTTATTTTGTTATGTCGTCTAAATTTTGAATAAAACCGTGTATTGATTTTACATTAAATATATTCATTAATGCTTTTTTCTTGAACATTGCATAGTCCTCTTTTTGTCCTCTTTTTCTATTTTAAAATGTCCTCTTTTTCTCAGTAGCAGTTCTGGTCACCCTACATTTTCTTATAATAGAAATTGAAATAAATAAAAAAAAAATGAATTTACACAAGTGAATTAAAAATCATGTACATACATACTCCTGTAATTTTGAATTTTTTCATGTTGTTTTGCTATATGCTTGTATTGATAAAATACGCATTCTATAGTTATATTTAATTTTGCCTTTTACAAATAATAAAATATTTAAATTTTTATTTTATGATCAAATTTATTGTTACATCGATTTATTCTTCTTTTTACTTCCTCTTCCTTTTTTTTTTAAATTTCCTTTAGTCTTTTTTCTCAAATTCAATTAATTTTCCTTTCAATTTTAAATACATACTTGCCATTAATGTATCTACAATATATGATCCGTTTATTTTCAAAGTGGCATAAGTCTCAATTTTTTCAAAATAAATTTGTTAAATAATTCTCATTACAAAGATGTAAATTTTGATATGGGAAAAGGATTTTTACAGAAAAATTAAAAAGAAACAGATATCTTAATAGAAAAAATTTTTGTATTCAATGGAAAAAGCAAACACAATAATTTAAAATTATGTACTCTTTGAATAAAGTGATTTACATCATCTTCAAAATAAACGGCTCATATGTACATATTTGTGGACTTGTACACCTGTACACTGTATACACACACACTAACTGTGTATTTCAATAATTTTTAATTCAGTCATTTTACATAATGTAAACTTATGTCATTTTTTTTGTATTGTCATTTCAGTTTGTTGAATATAATTCGTAAGTTTGTAAACATTTTTATTGTTCATACATTACACATACACAAAATGTGTTATACATGTTTTTTTTTATGTACATATGAAATGAGATATTTACAATCATCTTCCATTTAATACTTTATATGATTAAACAATTTATTCTTTTTTATGTACACAACATGGATTCGTACGTACGATATATGTATGTACATACATATGTATACGAACTACATATTTTTCATTTCTTTTTATTTGTATTTTTCTTTTATCTTGTAAACTTTCCATTATTATATTTATTTTTAGTTGTTGATATTTTTTTTGTTTTCCTTACTTATTATTTAATTTATTTTTTTTTCTGTTAAATTTTTTTAATCAAATTTCTCTTTTATTTTTATTTCCTTATTTATTTACAATGATTTTTTTTCTTTTTTTTTTTAAATGTAATTCAAAATGTATTGTTATGTAATTCATTTAGTTTTTGATATGTTTACATTTTTATTGTATCAAAAATGAATTTAAATGAAAAATGAAAAATTAAATAAATTTTAAAAATACCAATATAGAAAGAAAATATTTAAAAAAAAAAAAAAAAAAAAACGAGGTCAAAATTTAAATTCAAGATAAAATATTAAGCGTTAAATTGTTTTTTATATCGAAATAAAATTTTAAAATTTTAATTTTTTTTGAAGTTAAAGGATAAATGGAAAAGATAATTATAAACTAATTGACAACAATAGTCAATGGTCAATGTTATGTATCTGTTTAATCAAATAAATAGAAATTTATTTTCTTATGAATTTTTCTTCAAAATTCGTAATTTAAAGAAATCATAAAAAAGAAAACGAAAACATTGATTTGAAATTAAATTATTTAAAGAAATAACATACGAATATGGATGCTTTTAATCCTTATAATGTAGGAGTATTTGATTTATTTGAATATATTTTTGAAATGTATTCAAATTATTATGTTGTACCAGGTTTTATGTAATATTTATCTGTTTGTTTTTTTTTCTTTAATGTTTTCTTTTTTTCATCATTTTTAATACACATACATACATAAAAAGAAAAAATATGATTTTTAAAATTTTCATAGAGACGTATTGATTATAACATGATGTATTTAACTAAATGATTTTTTTTATTATTTAATTTATAGCTTTCTGTCTGTAAAAAAAGAAAACAACAAAAAGATATCATTATGGTGGGTAAATTTTCTTTTGTTTTTTCTGTATTATTTTTTATTTAGAGTATTTAATGACTATCATTATTCTTTTTATTTATATTTATTATTCAATTTATTCAATACAGTTTTTATGTTCAATTTTTTTTTTTCTTGTATAAAATTATTATCATTATTTTTTTTTTTTTTCAATTTTCGTTAATATTTATAATTTTTATAATTTTATTTTTCTTTTAAACTATATATATATATATATTTAATGTTATGTATCTATAATTTATTATTTATATTATTTATTTTATTTATTTATTTATTACTATAAATAAATGGAAGCTCTCCCTAAAATTATTTTATTTTCAGTGTCGTTTCCAACTGTTTGCTATAAATTTATAAAATTAATAAAATATTAACTGAAACGTTATTGTACAGTATAATCAGTTAAATTTTTTTTTTTTTTTTTAATATTAAAATTAAAAATTAATTTTAAATTTAACAAAAATTAAAATTTTGAATTTCAATGAAAATTATAAAATAAATAAAATTACCTTTATAGTGTACATCTCTATACATACTAGGACAAACTTTACCATTTTGTTTTGTTCGAAAATCAATATTTGTCCTTACAGGCCTATGTAATAATGGTTGTGGAGGTCTAAAATTATTACCTAATGGTGCTTTAGGATGATCAGGGCCACCTTGCATTAAACGTCGTAAGGCATGTAACTACACATAATATATAAAAATGTATTAACAAATCGAACAAATAATTCATTTTATGTAAGTATGTATTTATTTTTAATAAAATATTTTAGCTTTGAATACACAAAAAATTTAGATAAATACTATTGAGATAAAAATAGAATGCGATAAAAATAAATACATGTACATATGTATGTATGTATGTACATATGTATATTAATCTGTTATTTATTTAAAGTTTTCAATTAAAATAAAATTTTAACAAAACACAAAGAAATAAATGGCACATACATATGAATGTACGTACATACATATGTATATTAAACATAAAAAGAAAGGAGAAAATCTGTACAGTGTATATGTTATTCATAATTAATAATCCTGGTTATTTGTAATATGTATATGCACATACATAAATGATAAAAAAAAATCAAAGGATTAAAAAAAGGATAACAACCATTAATCTTTTATTATCAATATATTTCAATGTTCGCGAAATATTTTTGTGTATACATACATACATATGTATATGTAAACGTATGTATGAATTAAAATAAATATGTAAATATAAATAAACAATAACAAAAAATAAAAATAAATAACTAAAACAAAAAGGGGTTTTTTTTTTTCACTATATGGACATACGAAATATATTTTCAAATATACATACATATGTATGCATGTATGTATGCATACACATTCGTAATCTCTAGATATTAAAATATGAATAAACGTTACATGCATTCACGTGATACTCAAAATTAGTTATATATGTATATACATATCCGTTTCGAATGAAAATTTCATGTAATAAAACAAAAAAGAACATAAAAAAATGATGGCTTACAAATTACAATAAAGCATAAATGCATACACTTGCATATGAATAGAATACAAATTATTTTTATTTTTATTTATGTATTTTTTCTTTTTTTTGTATGTACACATTTTATATTTAAATTTTATGTGCTTTTTCCTTTTCCATTAAAATAAAAAATTTGCTAGTGTTAATTAATAACAACTAACTATAAACGAAACTGGTCATATTTTCATTATATGTATGTATGTATGAATTTATATATGCTATTGCAGAATATTATGTATGCAGAAAAGGATTCATTAAATGAACAATTTTTATTCATATTATGTAGTACATGAAGATCGACCGAATAAGCAATTTATGTATGTATGTATGTTGATATTCAACAAAAAAAATATCTAAAACAAGAATGCAAATAGAATATGTAGCTACATGTACATACATGCATATATAGGGAAATAAAAGTAAATAAAAAACGGAATTCCTAGTCAAATGAAAAATAAGTGAAATTAATTATTCATTCATTGTGTTGATATTTTGTTTATTTGTATTTTATTATTTTTAAATCTTAAAAAAATAAGAATAAATTAAAATTGTAATAATCATTATAAAGAAGAAGATTTATTTGCATTATTCACCATGTAGTGCGCATATTTAAATATTTTCAATGTAATTTTGTTTAATAACTCTTGCCCAAAGTCATTTAGTTTTGAAACAAAATTTTATATTTCACACGTAATACTTAAAACATGTGCTTGACACGTGTAATATTGATATTAAATTAGATATTTTATGTAACATGAGAAATTAGAAAATTTTATGCAGATAATTCATGTCCTGATATTTTTTCGTTTATACATATTAATTCTTATACAAAGACTTTACAACACATTTTTACATTATTATTAAAGTTCATTATAACCGTTTTTAAGTGATTGATTACTTGCCATATTTTTGAATGTACTCGTTACAGAAATAATTCTAAGTACATACATACTTATATAAAACTGCAATGTTTTAAAAAAATTATAATATACATGATTACATTCATGTGGTAATTTATTTATTTATTTCTCTTCTTTCTATTTTGAAACTTCTCAACCCTAAGCAATTTTTAATTAGGATGTAAATTGTAATGTATTTAGTTGTACATTCAAACAATATGATAACGATGCATTTTTATTTTTTATTGAAATTCATTTATTTGTAATTTCTGATCACGGCATACTTCTGAATATGTATCATTTTTTACTAAAAATAATAAAAAGGAAAAGATTTTCTAATAACTTTATTACATTGGTTTAGAATACATGAAATCCGTACAACACTTAATATGAGAATGTATTGAAAATTTTATAATTAATGGATGCCATGAAAAAATTTTATTGTGTATTGCACAAAAGTTTATAGTGATTTTTAATCCTTATACGAATATCCTAGTAATTAATTATGTGTAAATTTTTGTGTTAATTATTTTATGTGTAATATATACTTAAATAATTCCATATATAGTATAATCTTATTTAGTAATTCACTATGTATCCCACATTTTTCATTTGATCCTTTTTAAGTATAAAAAAAAAATACATGTACGCTCCTAAACTTATTATATTGCAAAATAGCGTATAATTGTTAGACTGCAAGTTTTATTTGAAAAAAAAAAAAGCTAAAAATATTTTCTTTCGCAAAATAAAATTTTATGTTATACACACATTCATATGTACATACTATATATTCTCATGCACGTATAATATATGTTATAATTCACAATTGTTTTTAATTATGTGCATATACCGCACATATACGGTTTTAACCACCATTATTTTTTTGTTAAAATATCACATCTGTACACAATTTTACAGTATATTTTATGTACAGAATATAATGATTAACGTAATTACAAATACACGTCCATTCTATGTAAACACATAAGTACATATACATATGTATGTCTTCATAATAATTGTAATAATGATGAAACCAAATTTTATTTGCTTTTTAGGATTTTAGCCACTTTGCGTTTTATTAATTAATTGTCATTGTAGTGGTCGTTACATGATTTCATTCACATATATGTATGTATTTTATGTACGTACGTATATATGTATGTAATTTATACACATATGTATGACATTCTCTCGAGCTTATTAGAAGAGATTTAAAACTTACTACATATTCACATAATCATTCATGTCTGTAAAGGACATGAATACACATATTATTTTATTTAAGGTTTCATTTAATTAAAACTTCTTACGCTAAACTAATTAGCTATAAAAAAAAAAAAATGAAAAATAAAAAAATAAAAATAAAATGAATTTTAGAGTTATTTTTCTCTAATGAATTATTATGTGGTGCTATTCTAATTATTTATGAAATTTAGTTTTAAGGATAATTAGGATTAAAAAAGATTATTGAAATATGTGTGAAAAAATTTACAAATATATAAAATGTATGTACACAGAAAAGCTAAAATGTTTATTAAAAATAAAAATGAACAGAATTTTTAAGTGTTTTTTTACGAAACGAATTATTGAAATATAAATTGGACAAAATTATCTATAAATATTTATGCTACAAATTATTGAAAAAAAAATAAAAGATTAAAATTATTATTTAATTTTGTTATTAATATATAATGAAAGAATAAAATTATTTTTAATCATTTTATTTACATACAAAATTTTGAAATAAATATTTTTTTTATTTAAAAAAGCAGAATATTAATAATATTTTAATTGCAAAAAAATTTTGCAGATGTTACGAAAAATTTATTACCCAATATAACAATTATTAACCTTATTAAAATTATAAATAAGAAAAACGAAAAATAAATTTAATCATGGTTGAAAATAAAAAAAAAAAAAACATTGGAAAAATATTGGAAAATTATGTTTACTTTTAATACAGCGTAAATATAAAATAGATGTGCAGCGTGTATGAAAGTACGCTTATACACATAGGTACATATATGTATATTTTAATTAATTGCAATTTTTGTATTATTTCTGTTTTCTTTTTTTTTGTTTTGTGTACAATTTTTCCTTTTTTTTTGTACATTTAAAAAATGTCAAAAATGATTTGTATTTCTGTTAATTTTCATTTAAGAAAATTAAAATTTTAATATCCACATAATAATACAAACCATACACTCTAGCCTGTACAATGTATATGTACAAACATTGAGTATATGGATAGGTAATACATTTCTATAAATCATATAATATGCACGCATTGAATATTGTCTCTTACATTTTATATTATACAATAAAAAAAAACATGTACATATGTACATATGCAAGCAGTGTGAAACAAAATAAATGTATATATAAGCGCGTATGTATGTATTTATATGCGAAAACAAATTAAACAAAATAAACATTTAATTTATTTTATGCAACTGTCAACTCATTTTATTAATTTTGTGCATTATACATTGCTACATGCACATGTACATCAACATACTGTATCTTTTTTACTATACACATTCACATATTTGAACACTTATATATACATACATTATACAAGTACTACTTAAATATCGTAATATGGAAATTTATTCATTAAAAAAAAAAAAAAAAAGAAAAAAAATTGTAAAGAAAAATAAACATCAAATACTCATTTTTATAGTGCAAATACGGACGACTATTAAATGAAGTACGTTGTTTTTTTTTAATTCTCGTAAAATTCAACATTTTCACAGCTATCGGATGCATAATTAATAAGATGTTAATTAAGTTGTTCAACATATGTTTAATAGCTACGTTGTATATTTTTGTGACATATGTAGACAACGGAAAATAAAAACAAAAGATTTTTCTTTTTATCCTTGCATATTGGAAAATATTCATCAATTCGTATTTTCATTCATCATGTTCATATTTAATTATAAACGTGTTAACATGAAAATTTTCAAAAAGCCGGGTTCAATATACTTTTTAGTATGTACGTACATATATAGTACGTCCTTCTAAATGTTTATTTTGATTTTACTATGTAAAATAAACTTATTATTTTTTAATTATGAATTTACAAATTTGTATGAGCAACGTATTGATGAAATTTCAATTCAGTTTTAATATTTGTAATTCGAAAACTACAGTATGGTACGTACAATTTTTGCTTCTAATTATGGATAATATTTGAATGCTAATTATGGATTCATCTACTAAATTTTCATACACATGTACATTCATACACGAAAAACTGATGAATAAAAATTATGTACAGTTTCAATTCGTTAAAAATAAAATGTTCATGATGTAAAAGGGTGCTATTTTATAGTTTCTAATTTAAAAAGAAAAAATAATTCTTTTGACATATAGAAAATATTTACAAAAATCATGCTGATATCCTTTTAGAAATGATGCAATTAAAATTGTTTAGTGATAAAGAAAAACAAATACATATGTATGGTCATATATAACGTCACCAACAATGCATGAAGATGAAAGTTTCATGCTGTCCTTCCAATTTTGAATTCTACAACATATATTTCTGGGCATGATTTTTGTATGAAATATATTGAAAATTTTGTCAAAAAAAAAAATTATTTATTTTAATATGTATTCTTTTTTCACATTCTTTTGACATTTATGGTATTTTTTCGTTATACGTCTGCAGCATTTGTTTTACATGGTCTCAGTGTAAAAGACTGAGAAATGTTTGTACAATATTCTTTGAAACAAAAATAGATTATGTATTTTTTTTTTTTTTTTTTTGTATTTGCATACTCTTGCTTGTCCATGTGTTGCAAGAGATTAAATGTAAATTTGAAATTCAGAAAAATGATATAACAAAATAAATGTTAAACAATTCGTACTATTGCATAACAATGTTAATGAACATTAAAATTACTGCATTTTTAATTGTTTAAAATTAATTCATGAATAAAATTGATAAAGGCTTTAATATCAAACAACTACATATGTCGGCATTTACATTATATACATTCTTTAAATCGAAATGAATGCAATCCCGGATATGTGCATTGAATGGTAAAATATAATAGTAATTTCAATGATAAAAGGAAAAATTACCAGATCATGTAAAGTGCCACTATTATTGAGTATCAATTTGATTTACATAGTATACAAATGATGTGGGAAACGTTTATACATACATATATATGTATACATAATTGGTGTCAACTAGTGTTCATGTAATTTGTTATTAAAATGATAAAATTCAAAATTTTTTACATGTAAATATAAAGAATAATATCCTCAAGGTTGAAAATATGTAATTTCATTGAATTTCAATAAATGTACATCACTCATGTGCTTTTGGTTGGTTTACACATCCATGGATGTGTATTTTGTATGTACAACACAATATGAACGTTATTTTATACAATATAACAACATTTTAATGGTAATTTATTTGATAAGTAACGTAAATTTTATTTTATAAATTGATATTACAATAAATGCATGTACAAATGTATACACATCACTACTTATGGATGGGCTATGGAATAAATTGGAGATATTTAACGATGAATCCTGTACTACCGACAGTAACATTTAAACAACAAATAACTAGTTGAATAAAAGTATGCAATTACACATATATTAAAAAAATATTATTATTTACATGAATGAAATACAGGTGAATATTTATTTTTTTCTTTTTCATTAGTTTTCGTTTAATTGAATTTATTCCATTTTAATTGTGTATCCTTTTTGACATCGCTTCTTTTTTTTTTTTTTAATTGAATAATTTATATTTGGATTTATTCTGAAAAACTTTCAGTCTCTTTTTTTTTTTTCAAAAGGATATAAGGCAAATTCCTGGAAAATGAATTATTGTAAATAATATGATATATTTAAAAAATTGTTCATAAATATTTTATCGCAATATAAAACAAGGAAAATTCGTCGTTTTCCATATAACAAACTGGTATTCATATTCATATTTATCAGTTTATTTATTAATCCTACTACGATAGGTCTGTGTGTATTCAAACGTACGAATTTTATTTTTACCTTAATTGCCATAAATGTTACCAAATTTTTAACACCATGAAAATATTATTTTGCGGCAAATTTTATTCTGATTATGTTGAATTGTCTGTATAATACATTTCTATTAAATGTATAAGTTGGTTTAGTTATATGAATTTACGAAACACGATTTTCACAAAATTTTTTTATATTATGACAAAAAAAAAAGTTCAATGAGACGAATTTTTCAGTTTTAATTTTTGAATATCAATTTCAAAAGAAAAGGTATAAAAGAGAATAAAGAAAATTCATAGAAAAACAGCGGAAAAAAATCAAAATTGAAGTTTTCACGATATAGCTAAATTCACTTATGGTATTTTTCAAATAATTTCCCTACTTGAAAAATATTTCTTTTATACATTTTTTTTAAAACTCTAATCTGTGCTAAATGAAAAGTTTCCATGTTCATTTTACGTTATCTTTCCTATAAGAATTTTACATTTAGTTTAACATGAATAACATAAATTTTGTTATCTCATTTTTCTGTGTGTACTTTTGTTTACTTCATCTTTTTAAAAATGGTTCAATTCACAATGGGTTAAATTGTGAATTTTTATTGAAATCCTTGTGTTTGTATGTATATACATAATATGTAATATTTATGTACATGTATTTACATTTTACTTCCATATAAATTAAATATTCATGAAAAATATAGCATTAAGTTGAAAATAATTTTACGTTATTTTGAACCTTTTCAATAATAATTAATTATTAATATAGAAAAAAAAGAAAATTTTATTTAACACAACAAAAGTCGAACAAATATATAAAAAGGTTGAATGAGAATGTAAATGAAAAATAATAACGAGAAAATCTCATCTCTTATGATATTTGCATTATCAAAAATATTAACACATGAGACACATCTGCTTTAATTTGTCTTGTTTTGTTATCTGAATTAAAATTTAATTTAATTCTAAATAAATGGTTTTTTACTCAATTTAATGTCAACCATTGACGATTCTTGACTGTAGTTTCTCCGATATCAATATGATAAAAATTGTTCATGTATTTACCTTCTAAAATCAAATTTCGAAATGAATATGATTTTCGTGTGACTTTATTGGAGTGTACAAATTTTTGCAAGGATTTTAATTGTAAAAATAAATGAAAAATATTTACATTAAATATTAATATAAAATTTCGATAGTTTTCATTTTGTATTTTTTTAAATAACGTAAAAACATAGATTTAAGTAAAAATTAAAATAGCAAAACAAATACGTTGATATTTAATATAACCCTTGAACTTATTCTAATACTAAAATAAAACCACAAAATACTTAATATTAATTACGAACTAAAGTAACACATCACACGTTTGTTTACTTACATCAATTTTCTTATTATACACACATTCTTTACATATTACGGTGAATAATTTTGATGAATTTAAATCCTTTAACAACAACGAAATAAATAAGAAAAAGGATTTTTCTTTTCAAATTAAATATATATAAGAATATATAGGCCATGTGTACTTTTCAACATGTACATATGTGGGGAAGTACTTATAGACTTATTTAAATATTTCATATATGTATATATATGTGTGTATGTGCAAATGAAAATTCATTTCAAGGATTTTATGTATAAAAATTACCTAATCCTTTCCATGCTTTACCACATAAAGTACCTGTATGTATATATTAAAGTATTACATTATGTGCTGGACGTACATATATGCATGTAATAAATTCATATACTACATAATACACAATACACATCCATTTACTTTAATTTTAGAGTATGAATTTAAAACTTTGATTGCTCTTACAGAGTAGACGTCCACACGCTCATGTATACACATCGTACAGTCTATTATTTTATATTGTGTACCCGTATGCGTCTAATTCTATATATGTGTGCGTTTTATAAGTGTGCCGTGTGCGTATTTGCATACTTTATAATTTTAACCGCAATTAATAGGCCTATAAGTTGTGTAAATTGCATTGTTAAAAGTTCAGGATCTATTGTTTTGTTGTTTTTTATTTTATATTTTATTTATGCATTATGATTTGAATTTAACTTGGTTTAACCTAGTTTTCACACAATTCAATGAAAATTAAATAAGATAAAAATTTATGGTAAACTTTAATTATTATCCTTATTTTCATTGTATTTGAAAATACTATGATTTACGCATACACAGAAATAGAACGTTCCAGAGTAAAGGCCTAAAGGCCTATCTTTTCACCCAACTCCCCCTATACAAATCAATCTCTTATGAAATATAAATGATTGAAAATTTTCGTACACATGTATGATGTGTTATTATATCTTTTAAACCAGACTATCTATATACATGTTTCATATTTCATATTTAAAGATTAATTACAATTTTAAATTTTAAACATAAAGAAGCTCTTTATTTCTCAGAACGAATTCTGCTTACATAGAAAAAATTACTTTTTATTACAAAAAAAAATCTTTATTTAATTCAATTACAGAACAATAAGTAAATAAATAGCTCAAAATATGTAGTTATTGTTAATAAATCGACTCTTTCAACAAAATAACGAAATATTTCATCATAATTCACCAACTTAAAAAAAAAAATTTTATTCTTAAGAAGCTAGGGTTAAATAATACCCTTTCAATAAAAAAAAAGAATAACAGAAAAGTAATAATTCAAATTAAATGCAACATATTTCCATTGCAATTTAATTACAATTTTTCCAATCTTTTACTTCTGTTTTAACAAATTAGAATGAAAAAAAAATTTTTTTTTTCACGAATGTATGAATATTTTCCATTTTGCTTAAAATGTTTTTTCACTTTTGAACTTTGACACATTTTTGCATTGAAAAAAAAAAGTAGCAAAAATAAAACTAAAAGTTAATCCAAAATATTATTGTTTTAATTATTTTCTAAAATATTGAAAAATTTCCGTTATTATTACTTGCATAAAATGAATAAACTAAAATGTTTATAAATGAATTCAAAGGAGAAAAAAAAATTTTTTTTTTTTTTTTTTTTGGGAACTACAACACTATACATACATACATATGTATGTACATACAAATCTTATTCGCTAAAATCTATAAAGCGTTTTAATACTCATAGTATGTACGAATAAGCAGCAAAAAGTATAATCATTAATATGCAAACAAAAAATAATGAAATTAAAAATAAAACAAAAAAAAATTTTTTTTCGTGTTTTATAAAAAAAATGAAAATAATATTATAGTTATTTTCAAGTTTAATAAACGTTTAAAATTCATAAAATTTTGTTGTTGAAAATATATACAACATACATAAGTATGTATACAGCGAATTGAAAGGGAAAACGTGTAAAAAATCAAATATTTGATTTACCTGTTGCTTAGTTATATAAATTGGTTTATTTAAAACGATCCATGTCACTGTCTCATGACATGCTGGTGCTGTTGTTGAACCTTCATATGTCATATAATGATCAGTATCTGGTAATAGACCTCTTATTGATAATCTTTTAACTAGAGCATCATCACCACCAAAACGTATTCTATCTAATTGATCGGTAAGCATTCTTAATTCAGCATTTGATAAATCACCAAGCTATAAAAATTTTACAATCGAAATAATAATAAAAATAATTACTTATTTATTATATTAGACAAATTGTAGATCTATAAAACTTTTCACTAGAAAAAAGGAATAAAAATTACCTGAAGTAATATTGCTACACCAACAATTCCTTGTGCTCGATTTAATGCATCTGAAAAATTTGAATATAATTGTGAATTATATCCAAATATTTGTATCTGAAATAATAAAGAAAAATACAAAAATAAATTTTTTTTTTTGAAAATTTTAAAGATTTTTTAAATAATAAACAAAAAATTAATTTTATTATTAAAACATAATTTATAAATTTGAAATTTGTTATTTACATTTAATAGCAGTTATTTCGAATTTTTAAAAAAAATTTAAATTTCATTTAATATAAATGAAAATAAACAGCGTTGAAACTTTATTATCGATGCAGTAAAAAACCAAAAAAAAAAAAAATTGTTAGTATAAAATAAAATGCAAATAATTCGAATTCTCTTGTGTGAACAAACATTATTCAAACGAATAAAACAAAAAATACTCCAACGTTTTGTATATAAATAAATAAATATTTATAAATCTTCCTCACGCCGTTAAAAAATGTAAAAATTCGCGTATAAAAATTTTAAATAAAAATATAAATTTTCAAATCCTTTTCAAATTTTATATTCCATCATATGAGATAAATTTAAAACATTTTCACTATTCAAACGATTATTTCAATATTCATTAATTTTATTGTTTTCATTTTACTTTCATATTTGTTTTTCTTTTTCTTTTCTGTTTTTTTTTTTTTTTTTTTTTTTAACAAAATCAAGTGAGAATATCATGAAGTTCAAAGTACAAAAATACATCATACACAATCATTTATGCACGAGTACATTATTTTTAATTGTTTGTTCATTCATATAAATTTCTCTAAAAAAACAAAAAAAAAAAAAAAACAAAAATGAATAAACTCATGTATAATTGTTTATTTACATTGAAAACTTAATCAAATCAATTATACTTCATAAAATAAATGAACAATTCACACGCACTTGAAACTTGCAAAAAACAATCAAAAACAAATGAAAAAAAAGCACGAAAATAGGTACATACATTTATATGTACATATAAAAGTGGAAAAATGAAAGAAAAATGTAAACAATATAATCAACTGAAATGAAAATTGATATTTTGTGAAATTGTAATATTTTGTTGCATTTCAAATCTGCATTGCATAGAATACGTTAAAAAAAATTTTTGTACATAAAAAACTCTCTATGTTTTTATAATTAAAAAAAAAATATGTTGAAATGAAATTTTTCATGAATTTTCATGCATATCATAAATTTTATTTAAATTGTATTTTATTTATTTATTTGTTCTTGTTTTGTTAATAAATTTTTGAAAATAGACATACAATCATATGAAATGAAATGCATTGTTATCATTAAAACTTTCTAAAAAGTTAAATATGAACATTTCAATGTAACTATATCTTTATTATTTATCCTTTATCTGTTCAAGTCCTTTATTTTTCACTTTCAAACATTATATTACAAAGTTTTTCTCAACTAGTTTCATTCTTTAGTTGAGTCTAGTTCATTACTACGTTTTTTTTTTTTTTTTTTTTTTTTTTGATAAATCATATATGATGTTATGTAATATGATCTAATATTTAAATAATAATAGAAAAACATTTTCTACATGCACATACACATATGAATGCATATATGCAATTATTATGCATTTACAAATTTGTTTATGTACTCATACATATCACAGTTTTGCATTTTGACACGTATTCTTTACCGTTATGTGGAGGTTTTGATGGCTGTCATAATGTGTGCTCATAATTACATATGGGTAATTTCAAATTATTTCGACAAAATTTTCAAATCTCAGAATTTTTATGATTTTTTTCACAAATAAGAACTAAACGTAAATGAGAAAAATTTGATGAATCGTAAAATATTAGTGCAAAATATTGTATTTTAAATAGATTGAGGGTATCTTTGAAACTTTAAAAAAGTGTCTTATCTAAGGACATTTAAAAATCTATATAAAATCATCAGCTTATTGTAAGCAGACGAACGATACTGTGTTGGAAAGTAAACAAAAAAATGATTTTTAGAAATATATTGTAAATGTTTAAATTTTCAAACAAAATTTTTATATCGATTTTTAAAGATACATAGTCACTTCTACCCTTGTCGAAATAATTTGGAATTACCCATACATACAGTAGTCGAAGATTACAAAAAAACCAACTCAATAATAGTAACAAAATATACAGCAAATAGGAAAATCATCATGTTGTTCATTTGTGGTTAAATTACAATAAAATATTCGTTTACATAATTATCCAAATGTTTTGCATTTCCTTAATTACACATTTACGTACATATATGTAATGTGTACGTATAACATGTAAAACAAAGTGTTTAACACAAAATAGTTTATTATAGTTTTATACTAAAATGTATACAATTTTTAATATAAAATTTCTAATTTATTCAATGTAATAAAATGAAATAAAAGAAAGAAATTTGTTTATAGAATATTATTGCATATTTGAAATTTTATAAAATAAAACCGAGAATTTTATTAAATATACTCGTACATTTTTTACAATACCGTACGAAATATGAACGTTTGCATTTGAAATTATGTGCATACGAGTTTCATATTTAGTTTAAAAGGTATTAAAATGTACATGTACAATAAGTTTTCCATGAATTTTATTTGCATTGCACATATTGCATTACACATTGTGTGAAAATTCAAATATTAAATACATTATAAAAATTCGGAGCTCTATGCTCTAACTCTGTATAATTATTATAATTCACCTTCTTAATCTTCGTGAACTAGGTAAAATCAATTTTATTTAACTCCAATTTAAATTACAGAGTTCTCTTATTAATATTTTTGTTTAATAAATTAATCATTTACAAATCAGTTAAAAATTTTGAAAATCAGTCATGATTGTCGACATTATACTGCATATCAAAAAGAAAACAGTTTATACATACATACATATGTATATGAATTATTTTCTATATACGAGTTAATGATACGTTTACTTATACACACATGTGATGTAAACACAATATTTTTCATTTTTTTTTTTATTTTAACTAAACTTTTATTTTGTTTAACGTTCATTATATATAAAATATATCCTGTTATTCCTGTCTGTTATATTTGATATATTCCACCTGTAATAGTGTTGTTATGAATTAAACATCCATCTAACAATTATGATATAATATAGCAAAATAAAAATTATAAACTCTTTCATTCATAAGCGTATCATACAAGAGCCTAAATTTTCAAAGAGCTCTTATCATATGTACCTATCATATGTATCTATGATATATGCACAATGGTACATGCATACATGTGCATAAAATATTTTTGTGTGATTTTTATCTGAGCATACACGTCAAACGTTAAATAAAAAAGTTTGTTTTGATATCATGTTTTAATTTTTACTTTATTTTCCACGTACGTACATACATATGTATACAAGTCGTATGTGGATAAAAAAAAATTATTACTATAGGAAAAATATCACGTTTATGTGTTTTTGTGCGTATTGTAGGATCATGTATGTACGTTACATAATTTAGAGATCATAGTCTTTTTTTCTTTTATTTTTGTTTTTTTTTTTTTTTATTATTATTATTATGTTTTTGTTCGTTAGTAACTCATTACATCCTTAAAATTTACTTTTTCTTTTAACATATTATTATTCTGTATACGTTTTGGAAAACAAAATGGAAATAAAAAATAAAAATAAACTCATCTACGTAAATGAATACTAAAAATATTGTTATAGTTATGATCTCATGATTATTACTATTGTGATTATTTCATAAATTTTTTTTTTTTTTTTTTTCATTTTGATGAATGCAAGTATAAAAGCTGAATTCATAATAATATTTTCATAAATTTTCATACTATATGTTTATGTTTATACATACGTTACATTTATACGTTCATACATATAAAAAAAATTATTTATTATAAAAATGTATAATAAAAACAAGACAGTGGAACTACGTGAACATAAAAATTGTAATATGTATACCTTTTAGTACTAAACATAAAATGCAAAACTAAGTGTTTCTTTAAAATAAATATAAAAAAAAAAAATCTTTATATGAAATTATGATTATTAAAACATTTATATATATTTTTTAGTAAGTTCACTATCATGTAATTACTACTAGCAAGAAATAAATTGTGAATAATATTTAAATTTATTATCATGTAATATAATAAATGCATTCACACATATGTACTTTTTACATTGACGTTAGGTAAACACAAAAATGTTAATGACATTTAATAATGTGTTGCACTTTTTTAAATGACACTTTAAATATGTATACGTTATTTTTATGTATAGTACATTAAATTATATTACATTAATCATAAATATATTTTTTTTAATAATCTCAATAAAAAAGAATATTATAATTTTTTGAAAAATAATTTTTAACAAAGACATAAAAGTGATAACAAAAATAATATAATATTATATAAAGGATTACAACTGGAAAATAAATTTTAATTATTGTTCATATAAATTGAAATTATATACTAATAATTATTTAAAAATTTTTTATGATGTTTTTTTTTTTTCAAAAAATTTTAATATGAATTTAATATGATTTTAATTAAAATTTATTTTAGATTTTTTTTTTTTCTTTGGGTTCTGCTTCAAATGAATCATAGTTGTACATCTTTTCAAAAATTAACTTTATAATAAAATAAAATAAAAAATTAAAAATTTAATTTAACAAAATAAAAATATTGAAAAATAATTTTAATACCTCTATGCAAACTTACGAGTACATGTATATGAAATATATGCTTTATAAATTAAGAAAATTACAAATTTTCGAATAAAAATATATAATCAAAGAAATAATAAAATTGTCAAAATTTAATAATGAGAAGAAAATCGATTTTTTAAAGTAGAAATTAAAAATCAAATGCATTAGTTGTGAAGAGATTTCTGTCTTTTATATTTTGCAAAAAAAAAAAAAAAAAAATACAAATTCCCTTACTTGTATTTTGGTATCAAAATACGTTTGTACAGTAAGGCATTAAGGTATGCAGCGTATATCCAACGAAATTTTGAATGCACGTACGTATATATGTATACGTTTTATTGTCTAGCAAAACAAAGTCTTGCTTTTGAACCGTTTGTTAAACAAGAGCCAAAAGAACACAGAAATAATTCTTAAAACATGCATGATTTCACATGCATACGTATACTACACCATCAAGTGAACAATTCTTTCAGTTTTCCTTTTTTTTTTTTTTTTCTTATTTCGGATTTTTCTTTTATATTATTTATTTACGTAACTCCGTATTCCAATTTCAAATACAAAATACGAAAAAATTGAAAAATTTTTGTCTATAATTTTTCTGCTGTTTTTTTTTCTATCTCGTTATTCTTTTACGTATGTTTTCGGTACAAAAAAAAATAAATCTGAGTTAACTTCATTTCATTATTGTATTACATAATTTTGTATTTTTTGTTTTTATATCAATACATGCCTTTTGGCATACTAAACATTGTAATACACATAAAGGTTTGCACCTTTGACCTTCTTTATATTTTCTTGTAATTTTTTTTATTTGATTTTGTTTGAATTCTTGGCAAATCCTTTTTATTGTTATTCTAATATTTTATTAGATGTATTATGATGTATGTACTTATGTATGTGGAAGTAAAACAGAGAAAACTAAAAAATGATATCTGTTTTTTTTTTTTGTTTTTTTTTTTTTTTTTTTTTTTTGATAAATACTTATCAATTTCCTTAAACATGCTAACAATCTTGTCATGCTAACAATTTCTAGACTGATCATTATCTTTGATAACAAAGTTTTCAAACATTTTCAGTTTTATGATTTTAACATTTTACTGAAATGAAGGAAAATCTATGATGAGACCATGTTTATCTTTAAAAAAAAAAAATAAAAATAAAAAACAATTTTTTTTTCTTAATCATTTCCACTTGTATATGGCTTTTATTTATTTTCACTTTTTCATTTACCCGATAAAAATTGTTCACTTTTACACTCTTAAACGAACGCAAATATGTGAATAAATATAATAATAACTGCCTTGTACACAATATTATAAAAAAAATTTTCCACCTCTTGTATGGAAATAATTTTGCCAAAAGAGTAACCGGAGGAAATTTTTTTGATTTTTCCTAGATATCTGATTTTCTGATGCAAAGAAAAGTAAAATGACAATGGCAACTGTTATGTACTTTTTCAGATTGTACATAAATGCATGTATGTGAAAAGAAAAAAAAATATATATATGTTCAAAAATAGTAAAAAGCATTTGTATAATTTTTTTTATTACTTTATCTTTACATACATACATTTTCAAACGTTAAATTTTCATATACGGAAAATGTGACATATGTCATTGTGATATGTATGTAAAAACATGTAGCCAACAGGCAAAGAAAGATATACAAACAAATGAGTTATCGTATTTGAGGAAACATACAGCAAGAGACAATAATAAATGCTATATACATATATGTATAGGTATATTCATATAAAAGCATGCACGTAGATAGCACACATACTTGTAACCACATTTATGTTAGTTTTAAAAATGCAAATGAGGTCAGTTCAACTATCTTTGGGTTTGTAATACGTGTTATGTGTAGTACACGTATAAAAATACACATACATATACGTACATACATATATGTATATTAATGTAAAATTAAATTTGGTCTTTGGTCTCTTCATTGGCATTCATTTGTACAAGAGAAAAATTATATTCTATTTTAAATTTTTAAAATGATTTCGTTAAAACAAAAACAAAAAAAAGTAAAACACAGTGAAAAGAACAAACAAATTTCCATTATCATTGGTTTCATTATTAATGTTGAAATTCAATTTGTTGTTGATTTTAAGAGTTCATTACAATCAGATAAAATAAAATTTACAAATAAAATTACCTCAGCTGGAAATGTATAACCCTCTACACTATGTTCAGAACCAAATTGATCATGTAATCCATAATGTATGTGAATCTCTTGAAAACGATAACGATATGATAATGGACCACCAGTTATATTAACTGGTGTTTGAAGACCATCATAATTAGAAACAGTATCATTTCCTGCTGTAAATATTACACTATGTCCAGTATTTGAAATTGTACCACTTATCTGTAATTAAAAAAAAAAAAAAGAAAAAGAAAAAGAAATAGTTTTTTTTCCAATTTTAATCAATTTAAATAACAAAAACTTACTCTATGCTTATCAATATGTAAAGGCCTTAAATTAGGATCAAATAACAGCCGCTGTGGTTCTAAATTTACAGGTGATTGTCTACGTCCTTTATTACATAAAGACCATTCTGGATTTATTAAACCCCAAAATGCAGGACCTATAAATAAAATTATCATAATTTTCTTGAAAAAATTTTTTCTACATTATTTGTTCCTTTTTTTTTTTTTTGTTATTGTACACAATTTAAAATTTCCAAATCATAGTTTCCAATATGTGTACATATATGTACTTAATAAACATAAATTTGAACTTTGATCATAAATTTAAAAATATTCATATATGTAAAATAATTTCAAAACATTGTATATGTACATACATTTGTGTATGTAGACATTTTGTATTTTGTATAAACTTCTTAAATATTTGCATTATTTTGAAAATATATGTACATATTTGATAAAAGTCTGAATATATTGATCAAATATGTGAATTTGTTTTATTTTCTATATAAACATAAATTTTCAAAATTATTTTCTATTTCAAATATTTACGTTTGATTTATGTAATATAAAAAAAAAAAAAATGAAAGTAAAAAACAAAATAATAACAATAAAAAAAAGAAGAAAAAATAATTTTAGTATTAAAGTTTTTATTTGAAAAAGTTTTTGATCAATTTTTATATATTTTGATTTAAAAATAATAAAATAAATAAATTTAAATAATGAATCGAATGAATCTTACTTCTGATTCATAAGCAATCAACTTCAAATTACAAGATCACTGTAACAAAGATAGTAATTACGAGCATTTTGGTTTCTAGATAGCATTAAAATTTAATAAGTAATTTCGTAAAATAGCTTTGTAAAAATACAAATGACACCACATTGATAGCATAACAAAATAATAATTGGGGTATACATCCCCCAATCAAAATGTGCTTTTTAAAGTACGTGAACATATTTGGGTGTATTTACACCCTACAAACATTTTTCATGTACAAACAAAATAAATTCCCATTTTTTTATTATTTTTCCAATGCAACCCCATTCAAGTTTATATCATTTATAACGTATTTATCAGATCAAACAATTTCCCTTACGGATTAAATTAATATAACTATACAGTACACTTTAAAAGTACAGTATCTGTGACCGAAACTACATATAACCATCTATGTACGTATAATTTAGCATACATGCTATAACAAATCTGTATTGTATAAAAATAAATGTTAAACGCTAAATATTTTTTTTTTTCAAAACAAATAAAAAAAATCTATCCCACAGTGAATATATTTTTGTCCACAAAAAAAAAAGAAAAATAAATATTTTATAGTATACGATATTTGTGATCAGAGACGTTTCAAAAGGAGATGCAGGATAAAAATTGAAGACATTGCTGACAAGATTTTTCTGATATATTTATATTATAGAACGTGACCACATCGTATACTCTAATTTATTGAATATTGATAATATAATCTGATTTAAGAGAAAAAAAAAAGGCATTAAAAAGAAAAACTAAAAATTTTTTTATTAATTTCCATTGTAATCAGTCAACTTGATATTATTTGTATGTATTAATATGATGTCTGATGAACTCAAAATACAAGAAAACAAAAACCAGAAAGTTGATAAAATCAACATTCTGAAAAAAAGAAGTAAAATATTTTTAAAAAAATGTCGAATGTATTATTAGATGGATGCATATAAAAATTAAAATGATGTCACTACTAACAACTTTGCATTCAATTGCAATACAAGGGAATTTAAATGAACTTCTTGACATTTTCTACAAGAAAGTCACAGTTTGTTATATTTTTTTTGTAGTTTTTTTTTAATTCTGTTTTTTTTTTTTTTGTGTATGTACATGATAATTTTGCTATTGTTGTTGTTATTTTGTTATCTATTTCATTTTTTATTGTTAGTATCAAGTATTGAACTTTATGTATCATGTACATAATATGTACACAATTTTAGAAAAATGAAGAAGAAAAAAAAAAAAAACGAAACAACAAAGATAAAAAAATATTTGAAGATAGAGTTCCTTGTTAAATATATGAATAAAACTTTCGTCTAATGTACGTTCATATAATTTCCATCATCATTATCACCAAAAATTATGTGTATATATGCAGTTAGAATGATGCATATGCATATATAGTTATGGCAATGTCTATATAGTATAGTATTTAACAGAATCATTATAATTCGTGCTTAAGAGGACACGAACTACATAAAAAATAAACTTTGTTTTTTTTTTTTTTTGTTGTATCGCATATAATAGTAGTGTGTATTTTGTGCACTGACATCGTCATCATCATTATTATCGTTAGCATTAAAAGGATCTTAAATAATACAATACTTCCTCACTTTTAAAAACAACCTATCTACCCTACTTACATATTTTTAAATTACAAAAAAAAAAAAAAAATAAAACTAAAAAATATCATGTTAGAGATATAGATATGCCTTTTTCTCACTAAAAATGAATATTCCAAAAATAATCCATAAACAAAATTTAAAATACATTTTAATCTATTAACAGAAATGATAATCGTAATAATTATATGTATATCACGTATGTGGTCAAATTACTTAGTTTCATTTACACAAAATTGACATTTTGCTTCACAATTAAATATTATTAAATATTTATATTTATCCTGTGTGAAAGGCATGTTAATAAGAAAATAGAGAAGAATTAAATTTTTTTTTTAGAAATTTTTAAGACCACGAAAAAATTATTGTGTGTTTTTTAATAGATGGTCAATTCGTTATCTGAGAACCAATAACCTAAGAAGAAAAGACTGCAAAGCTTTGATTGGGGTAATCGCAAAGTATATATGTATAGAACCTTTAGCAGGCACATGACTACCATGAGCGTCGTCGATGATATGACTTGAAGCGAAGAAGACGACACCAAGAAACACTTTCTTGGGGGAATTTTCGAGTACAATGGACAAATTTAGTCTGAGTACCTTAACTTTTTTCTCCATTTCAGACAACAACAAAAACAACAATATGTGGCTTAATAAGAAAGACCTAGAAGAATAACATATTTTGTTATAATATTATTATGCCCTAGAGATTTTTGTACTTTTCAGTTTATTTTTTATGTTTAAGTTTATTCATTTCATTTTATATTGCATGTATGATTTCTACCTAATATTCAATGTTCTACTTTAAAGTCATTCACTATTGTGATTTAAAATAATAATAATTATTATTATTTAAAGATTTTGGTGCATAGCAGTAAAATTTATTTCTATCTTCTTTTTATATATTCATGAAAATGAAGGCCTTTAAATGAACCGAAAGAAAACTGAAAAATGAAAATCAGAACAACATTATTTAAAAAAAAAAAAAAAAAACTTTTTTTTTTATTATCTGCTAAAGCAATAATATACTTTAGAATAAATTTCAGTAAAATATAATGTCAATTATAAAGAAAAAATTAGATCAGTAAAATTCATTTAAAACAAAACCTAGTTAAAAATAAAATCTTAACAATGTTTAATATAATAAGAATAGATACAGAATTATACAATACCTGATATGCCATCATATGTCCACCATTCCTCCCAACTCACAGCACACACAACTAGAAAAGATGTAAATAAAAGAAAAATTATTTTTTGTTTTTTGCATTTATTTTAAAATTAATTAATTTATTTAGTTCAAAAATTAATTCCTTAATGAAATTATTAAAGATCTGATTTTTGAGGTAGTTTTTATCGATTTAAATGGTATAAGCAAAAAATTAATTCATCAAACAAAATATTTTCCAATTTTCTAATAAAATGTAAATAATTCTGTGATATACTAACTACATACACAATACAAACTTAGATTATGTATATACACCCTGCATTTTTCTTGTACATCGTATACAATTTTCTTTTATTTATTTATTTTCTTTTAAATTTCGCTTACACAAGTTTTCCTTTTAAATCAAATCAATAGATAGCTAATCAGATAATTTTTAATACTATCCTATTATGCATGTATTATTATCTTCTATTTTTTTTTATTCTTTTCATAGTTACGCTTTATAAACTTTTATCTATGCGTACAGTATAAAAGGAAAATTTTTTTTTATTTAATTTTTTTGCGCTATAAATTTATGTATTTAAATTCCTGTTTTCATTCAATAAAAAAAGAAATATTTTCAAGAATCGAAAGTAAATCGAAAAACAACATTGAAAAGAAAAAATAAAAAATTTTTTTTTCTATTGATGAGAAGATTTATAAAATCACATAAAGGAAAACATATCAGATGAAAATTTTCTTTTCATTCTTATTTTCAAACTGTTAAATTATTATCTCATACCATGTGTATATATGTAGGTATATGGTTGAAGTTTGTTTTGATTCTAAATTACATTCTGACATACTTAATCATCATATACATACATATATATAGGAACACATATATATTTAGTGGTAATAACTAGCGCATTTAGTTATGTTACTGTTTCACAAGAATTGTGAGTACCTGAAAACTTACGTAGATATTTACAATCAATCCTGAATGTTTTAGATACTAGAAAACCGCTATATCAATAGAGAAAAATAAAATAAATGTAGAACAATTTTAATGGTTCATTGCATAATACGTATTTTTCTTTACTATATTGCAGTTAAAGAAAAAAAGTTCACCCGTTTAAAATGATGGCTTATTTAATGTACATACGTATTCCGATAAAATATACAAAATAACCTACACATATATACATATGTATTTAAGTAAATAATTCATCCATGACAAAATTATAATCAGAAAATTTCCATTAATCAAGAGATCCTTCAACTATTATAATAGCAGGCATCTCATAAAAATGAATACGTACGTATACATTGAATATGAAAATTCGAAATTAAGATAATTTATCGTGTGCGTACGATATCAAAAATACATGTGAACACCTTATGCGATAACATACATATATGTATATAGAACTATTTAGTTTTTTTTTTATTCACACAAAGTGATTCCCCTCTTGTATTGCTTTTCCCTGATGTTATTGTTACTATATAATAAAATGTGTATGAAAGTATCAGCTATCAAGAATCATTTTATTACCATCATCCCTGTATTATCGATTATATACTATAAAACATGTACTAGTATATACTATGATATAGTACTTCACCTATATATACATATACACATACACAAATACAAAAATATATGTATGTATATGTATGTATGTATGTACATATGTATCTGTAGGTATACTTGTAGGAATATAAATATGTATATGTACATATACATATATAAGAAAAATCTCTATTTTTTGTTTTTCCTTATTTTATTTTATTATGCACATATTTTTTTCAAATAATAAGTATACATACATACATATATGCTTTTCACATGTATTGCACATGTATATATTGAGCATATTTATATACGTATGTAAGTATGTGCACATGTTTATGGTTGACTTTGATTTATGAAAATTTTGCAATGAAAATGATGGTTACTGACTTTTAACATATTATATCTTAAAAGTAAAATGGTCATCATCATCATCATGTAATGCACACAGTATAACAGTATATATAAAAGTAAGGATGTATTTATTATCATGTTACACATATCGTATGTGTTTAATAACTGAATATATGTACATATTTTAAGATACATATTAGTATAACATATAAGTTGTAAATTTATACTACATAATTGAGTTGTAATATAATTTTATACAATATATACATATATTTACTTGTATGAGTTTATGTAAATCTCATATAATACATCATATTAACTTTTAGTCATCTAATTTAGTTATAGTTATGAAAAGGGTATGTACATACATAAACAATATTAAGCATGTATGTTGGTGTAATATACATAATATGTGTATGTTAAAGAGAAAAAGGAAAATATTTGGAAATATTCTTTATATAATTAAGAATACAATGTACTGAACAATATCATAATAAACATATACACATGTTTGTATTTACTTTCTACAATATGCATTATATAATCAAAATATAAACAAGAATAGAAAGAAGATAAATGATGTTGTGTTTTTATTTTATATGTCTTACATGTATATATAGATTTTTCATATATTATAAATATATGTATATACATATTTATAGATTTTTCATATATTGAGTACGTTATTTTAAAAAAAGAAATCGTCTTTTTATAAATAGAATTCACCTTCTTATTGTAAGAATTTCTATTTAAAAAATGATGTCGATGTGAAAAGCTAGTAAAATGAAATTCTAATATTTTATTGAATATACGAGTACACATGCATATATGTATTTTCAAAAATAAATCCATTTATTGTTAACTTATGCAATTTTAACGTATTTAAAGTTTATTTACAACAAAGGACCTTTTTAAGCTTATAACTCAATTTAACTTTAGGCAAAAATAATGAGTTTTTTAAAAAATACTTTACTTTATTATATGTATTTTAAATATCCTTTACATAATTCATTTACATTAAACTCGATGCACTTAAATAAAATCGCATTCATAAAAATAAGAGTACGTATTACATTACACAAAGTAAAATTAAAACTGTTCACGAAATTTTTTATTAATAATCATACATAAATTAAGCAATAAAATCTCTTTTGTTCCCTTATTTAAAAAAAAAAAAAAAAAGAAAAATTCAGTATATTTGCAACTATACACTAAAATTTCTACTGTTAATATCACATACAATCCATCCAAATTTTTTTTCTATATAATTTTCAATAATAAAAAAAATAATGCGAAATTAATAATAAAATTTTGATTTTAATATGATGGTTATTACAAAACTAAATAAATAATTTTGCCCGTAAGACAAAATATGAATTTTACATTTGAGTGAATTTTAATAATTTTTTTTCGTAATCACGAATTTTCATACCTAGAATTCGTGTTCTCATTTTGTTACTCATTTTTATTTTGAATTGCTTAAGGAAAAAAAAAAAGGAAAATTATATTAAAATAAAATTAAAATCTTGATTTTTAATTTATTTGATTCAGTTTTTCATTATTTTTTTCATTTTCGGTTTTCTTTTTTTTTTTTTCTTTTTTTGGTTGGGTAAAATTGCATTTTGATATATCAAAAGAAATTTTATGAAAAAGAAATTTTGTAAATACATGAGTATACAAATAATTACAATTTTCCATAATATGTTGTCTGTCATACATACATAAAAAGAAAATTTTAATTCAGTTTTCATTTAAATATATTTTAATTTATTTTCTTCTTTTTTTTTCTGTCTTGTAATTTTTTTTATTTTACATGGAAAATCTAGAATGAAAATTATTTTTTGTTACTTTTTAATTTTATGTATAATAAATATCTTAAGGGTAGTTTTCCAGGATATCACTATTTTGTTGAATGCTATACATAGATGTTGCTTTAAAGCTGCAGTTGAGCAGTAGCATAATATGTGTGGATTTGTAAAATTATGTAGTTTATTGTAATTACGCGTGTACATACTATTATATGAATAAATAGTTGTTGACTCTTGTACTACCTTAGTCTAGAAGTCTTAGAAGGTTTTTTGTCCTGACTTTCGTTCATTTCCACATTTTGAAATTCTTGTTAGATGAAACTTAAGGATAAGATATAGAATAAAAGATTTAAAAAAATTGTTTGTACTCTTGGAAAATAAATTAAAAAACGAAAAAAAATTAAAAATTGTAAATTCTTTTAGTTTTTATGATTCTTCGTAATGATTTTCCAGTTAAAATTGAATAATTTTTAATCACCTTAACACTTGAAAAGTTTTCAGAATTATCTTATGCGTACGATAATCTTTACCAGATTGAATTTTACCTGAAAGCAGAAACAAGGAAAAAACTAGTCGTTTTGATAAATCGCGTAAAAACACTTTCAAAACATCAAAATTTAATTTAAAAATTTTTTTTGATAAAGTTTTCTCAACGAATATTAAAGCTTTGTATGCACAATACAACGAAATTCCTTATATTTGGTAAAATCAATATTCTGATGCATACTGAATATATTATGTGTATAGTTTATTCGAACCAAAACTAATTTTTATTTATTTTCAAAAAAAAAATAAGAAGCAACTCAGAAAATTTCTTTATTTTCTTCTAACGAAATTGAATTTGTTTGTTTATTCTTGTTATTCGTGTAACTAAAAAATAAAAAAAAAAAGATATTATTTAGTTGTACATGCATTAATATGTGTCAGCCGTATTACATATCCCAATGACATACATATTGTATATATTTATATGAACACAAACTTTTAGAAAATTTTACTTCGATACATACATATAATCATGTTCGTAATAGAAAGACAAATTTCTTATAGTGTAATTTAATATAAAGACATTGATGTAATTTATATAAATGCATATATGACTATATAAGCATATGCATATTTTAAAGATTTTATCGAAGTGAAAATTTCTTAAAAGTGGTGTTAGTATAACAGTAGTTACAAGAAATTTGTATGGGTTTACTTAAATGATAAATATAAGTACCATTACTTCTTATATTTTTGAAGAATGTGCGATGAAAATTAATACATAAAGATAAATAATATGTATATGTACACCTTTAAGGTAATCAATTTAAGGAAAAAGATTTTTTTTTTGTCTCTATATTTTATCTTTTATGTATCTTGACAAAAACATTGAACTTTATATGTAAAGAATAAAACTTATGAAATTATTTGAAAAAGTTTTTTTTGTTTTTTGTTTTTGTTTAACAGCTACCGACTAATCGTTTTCAAAGATGGATCATTGAAATGCATATTTCGCATAATATTAGATGTACATGTATGTATATACATTATAAAATGAATGCACATATGTAGTATTAAAGTTTTCTCTAACATGCATGTATGTATGTGCCGACATATTTATGTAATTGAAGTACATATCTGTCAGACAAAATGAAATGTCTATGCTGCAAATAAAATGATTTGAAATTGATAAGATGAATGTGAAAATAAATGATAATAATAAATACACACAACAGTATGTATATGTAATAACACATTTTATGAAGATACTTAAAATTGAATTTTATCTAAGAATTTTAAAATTTATTTTTCTTAACTCTAAAACTATAATGTACATATATGAAAATCGATATTGTATTTTTCTTAAGGGAACTTATAAATTTTATATTTCAAACCCATTCAATAAAAATCATATAATGTGGAGCTACATAGTCTATAGTAATTGAATTTAGACACCCAAAATGAATATTTGAATCGATTTATTTCGATATTTTGACAATTCATCAAATTGAAAAAATATTTTTTGTACATTGTACATGTATGTACATTATTATTCATGGCAATTTTTTTGATCCTCAGGTATTTTCTATTTCAAATTTAATTAAATCAAATTTTCTAAAAAGTAGATTTATCAAGTTTATAATAAAGTTTTGACTAATTCATCCGTATACTTATTACACATTTGTACATATATGATTGTAAATACATGAAATTTTCTTTTATTTCATTCAAATATTTTATTATTAAATTCGAAGTAATTAAATCAAAATTATTGTAATTTAATTAAAATGAAATTTTATCTGAATTTCAATTTTTTAGTATTCTATAATTAGACAATAATTTTTTATTTTTCAAAATTGTTTTTTAATTTTTGATTATTCATCTATACTCTGTCCATTAATTATATATGCTGTTAAGGCTTTATGGAAACTATCTAAAGTAGTACCATTTTATATCATTTTTATATTGGTATTCAAAAATTTCACTTGATATTGTATGAAAACTTTGAAGATTTTGGTAATACTGTTCATGATCATGAATAACTCTAAAAAAGACGTACTTGTTCAAGTCCACAAGACCTTAAATGCATGTAATTAGTGGACAAAATATAGAAGTTTCAAGAAACAGACAATCCCATACTGCATTTTTTTTTTTGTAACAAAATATCGATATTATGATGTGTAATTCACATGCATCGGTACATTAGAATCAACAATATCGAGAAATAATTTTAAGTAAAATCAGCCCTTTTTTTCCATCAAATTTTGATACTGCAACTGAATAAACAAAATTACAGTATTCACTTGCATCAAGATGTACGTAAAAGTACCTACAATACTTGAATTACATGTAAAGTGCATATCTTGTATGGTACATACGACACGATATTTACACACACTGTTTGAAAGTCAGATAGTTTACATTTTGGAATACTATAAAATATTTTTAATTGAACTCTTAGTTCATAATATAAACTTCATGACTAAACGTTTCCATTAATCAAAATAGTTTAGTGTGTGGGTTATAATCTTGCATTTTGAATAAATTTCTGAAATTTCTTTAATAGTTACTTGAAAATTTATTTAAAATTTGAAATTAAAATATTGATTTTAATTTTTTGTTTTTTTGATTTTAGAAAAATTAAAATTTAATTCATTTTGCCTATGGTTTTAATAATGTATTTATATAAAATTTTATTACAATTATTGTACGTTTATACAGTATCTATGGCAATGAGAAATCGTATTAAAACAAAAGTTCTTAATGTTATCTCACATTTTCAAGATTCATTATTGGCACGCAAAGTTGAAAATGCTGTATTTGAAACAGATGTAAAAATTTGGTGTCGTAATTCGTAAGATGTTTTCTTTTTTGTTGTTTGTTTTTTTCTTTTCTCATAATGAAATTGTATGAATTAAATTTGTATAACAGTGATGTGAAAAATTTTTTGGATTTTTTTGAATTAAAATTATAACATTACAAATTTTATTCATTTCATTTTTATAAAGTTAAAAACTTTTTATATCTCGACTATTTACATGTATATTCACTCAATACAATATGTGGGTGTTTAAAAGAAAGAGATGAGCTTTAGTGGATTTTCATATAATCTAATATAATGTAAATTAATGGAAAAACTTATGCAAAATTCCATTTTTTTCTGATAATTATTTTATTCATCTTTTTTATTTTTATATACGCTTTGTGTTTTTTTGTAAACACAACTTTATGCTGTTACCAGATTATATTAACTGCTTTACTGTCTCTTTCAAACGAGAAGCTAAAGCATATTTTATCATTTAAAGAACGAATGCTGTACAAGTGCTTTCCCGCAATTTTATACTTTTTTATTGTTCGAAATTTTATTCTCATCACTGTACCTGGAAATTTACTACTATTTTCAGAAATAAAAATAATACTCTTTTGAAGACATAAATGCATTTATAATTTTTATTTATTTTCTACAGGCTTGACGTAGGATCTTTTCTATTAGAGTTAAATGATGATTTTGGTGCCGAAATGCTTGATACAAATTTACCATTAGCCTTTGTATTGCATGGTTGGATGGACGAAGGTGGTGCTGAATGGTTAGACGACATGCAAACAAGTAAACACAGTACAAACAAGAAAAAAAAGAAAAACAATAATAGATGTTTTTTTGTTATTTATAATACTTGTAATTTTTAGCTTGGATTAGATATAAACCATGGAATGTATGTGTTGTTGATTGGAAAATGTTTGCTAAACGTGATTATAAATTAGCAATGATGAAAACATACGATGTTGGCAAAACTGTAGCCGATATGATTAAATATTTAGAAATGTATGGTTTTAGTCGTGAAAATGTTACAATAGCTGGATTTAGTTTGGGTGCACATGCAGCTGGTTATGCTGGAAGTTTATTAAATGGCCAAATTGGTGAAATAATTGGTTTAGATCCAGCTGGACCATTATTTACTGTACCAGTTGATATTGGACCAAAATATCGTCTTGATAAAAGTGATGCAAAATTTGTACAAGTTTTACATACATCAGGTGGTACATTGGGTACACATGTAAAATGTGGACATGCTGATTTTTATCCAAATGGTGGAGTATCACCACAAACACATTGTTTATCCTTGAATGAAAACGATGAAGAAACACGTAAACGTAAGAATTATACAATTTAATTGTACTCATCATTTTAATGTGAATTTTTTATGTTATAAATTTTTATTTTTAGATCCTGTTGGCTGTAGTCATTCAATGGGTGTTAAATATTTTAAAATGTCTTTAAATCCAAATACTGTATTTGAAGGTGTACAATGTTCAAGTTATCGTTTCTTTTTATTTGGATTTTGTAAATCAAATAGAAAAAGTCGTTTTGGTTTATATTCAGATCGTACACCGGGCAATTATTTTTTTACTTTAGAATCAGATGTTAATCATCTTTTACGATTATCTCATAAGAAATGGTTAAAAAAGAATACATTTTTAAAATTAAGTTGAAATTAAATAATAACTAAATAATAATATATTTTAAAAAAACAATTTAATTTTAATTTTTTATATAAAAAAAATCGTAAATTTTAATTTTACTAAATAAATTTTAAATTCCAATAAACGTTTTTACCTAAATTATTATCTTAAAATTCGAATTCGTATTTCAACAACAAATAATATTCACATACAGACATACGTATAGGCAATATAAAGATTTCCTAAAATACAGAATTAAATTCTTTTACCTTACTTATCATTGTAAGGGTAACGATTTATGAAAACAATTTTAAATAATTGAGGTATTCTAAAATGTATACATTAAGTATATCAAAAATGTAAAAAAAAAGAATGAGAAAAAAAAAAATAAATGATGGGTCATTTTGTATTACAAACCTTAATGTAATAGTTTTACATAAAATATTGTTGATTTACCATTACAATCTTCTTATGGTTAGTTGATATGCCTAAAGGTTGAGAAACAAACAAACAAAAAAAAGTGAAAGCTGTACAGTAGCAAGACAAAATAAATAATAATAAAATAAAAATCGATTATTCTAAGTAAGCTTAGTAAAAAAAATAAAATATTTTCTGTGCTTTAAAAGAGAACCTAAAAAATCAGAAAATAAGAATTTTGACAAAAAACAAACTTTACCCAAAAATAAAAAAAAAGAGAAAAGCGAAAAAAAATCTTAGGTTTCAATTATCAACTTACGATGTTGGTTATATTCAATCAGATATAAATATTTTTCGACAAACAAAAATAAAAATAAAAGTTTGCCGAAAAGTTTTTTTTTTTTTTTATTTTATTTTAATTTATATGTTTTTACACAAATTTTTCATTTTATGCACAATTTTGGTACATGATTATATTTGTGCATAGGTTAATCTTTTTTTTTTTTTTTTTTTTTTTTGAAATAGATAAAGTTGTAATCCCTAGTGTTATAGTAAGCACTAACTTTCCAAAAATAGTTTTCTTTTTGAAGTTTTCTTCATGTTCTTGGTTTTTTTTTGTTATGTGGATACTTATTTTTTTTTGTTAAGTATGTTATATGAGCTTCAAATGGTATTTAAAGTTTTGAAAAAAAAACAAGTAATCCAAGAATACCGAAATGAAGAGAAAGTAATAAAATTATGCGAAACTTTAAATTCGTATATTATACACACACATCCATTTGTTTCCTATAGTACTGATAATACATACATAAAATTACTTAAATTTTTAAGCCACACAGTTCATCCATAAAGCATTTTTCATATCCAAAACAAAAAAAAAGAAAAAAAGAAAAGTGTAAAACTTTTCTTACTTTTCATTGTTGATTTTTAAAATTAACCAAATTATACTTGAAAAGTAATTCTTCAAGAAAACTTTCGAAGAAACTACAAAGACAAAAAGTAAAAAAAAATCAAAAATAAAAATAAAAAACTGCAACGCAGACCACAACAAAATACATAAATGGTAATGTAACAGAGAGAGAAAAAGAGATAGAAAAAAAAAACAAAACAGACAATTTTATAAAATGCTGCACTTACCATTTACCAACAACATTATCTAGTTATAGTGTAAAAAATGTTTTATCCATTTTATAAGAATTATAAATTAAAATGCATTTAAAAATAAATACAGAACAGAAACGATTAGGCAAATTATACATACATACATACATCTATGTACATGTATTTGATATCTTGTATAATATGTGTATGTATGTATGTTAAGACATAAATTTAAATTTTCCTTGAAAATTATTTCCGAAAGACTGGTAAAAACTTTATTACGACATCTGTTCAAATAATTTTATTGTATTATTATTAAATGTAATTTACATAATGCAAAAGTTTTCATTTTAATTTTCTTCAACTTTATAAGAATATTTTTTAACTTTAAACATTTGACACATTTAATGAATTCAAAATTGAGTTATGGAAGGAAGCAAAAACAAAAAAACAAAACGATTTTTTCATTTCATATACAAAAAAATACCTTTCTATTAATTTCTAATGGCAAATAATTTGAAAATAAAGAAAATCAAGAAGTTATTTGTACTGTATTTTGGGGAAATTTTACAAAGAAAACAAAAAAAAAATACGTAAAATGACAATTTTTTTTCTCTCAATTTCAATTTATAAAACTACGTATACAATACAAAAAAAAAAGAAAAAAAATTTAACTTCAAAACACTAATACAAATTTTAATTATAAAAGTGCTTTCAACGTGAACGTAAAAGTTTCCAACATTTTTTTTTGTTGTTGTGTTTTGTTTTGGTCAAAAATGAAAAAAAAAAAAAAAGAGGAAATGAAATGTAATGAAAGAAAAAAAAAACAAAATATCGTGTGTACTACTTACTAATACTATGAGTATTTCTATAACATCAAAAATGAATTTAATATTGGCAAAAAAGGACACACGTGCCATTCTGCAACACACTGAAAGCAAAATACGTATATACATAAGTTCAAATGATTTTAACTTGGCCCAAAATGTTTCACCTAAACGACACCACGTTTTTACATGCATGAAACTTTTTTGTTTTTTTTTTTTTTTTTTTAAATACAAAATAAAGTGAAGTTTTGAAAAAGTTTTTCATTAAGTCAAAATTTGTATATTTACATATATTTGTACATTTTTGTTTTCATTCTAAAATTAAGGGATACGGAGAACTTTTTATAAGTATTAGTATATATAGACAATAAATATTATACAACACAGCCAAAAAAAAAAAAAAAAACAATAGAAAGGTATTGCAAGAAATAACAATATAATTTTCTAATAAAAATTAAATGACAACATAGTCCATTCATTTGTCCAACAATATCTATGAACATACATGTGTATACGTTTGTTGCCCCATATCCATATTGTCCTGAATGTAAACACCTGTCTATCGCATGTACATATAAAAGACTACATATATTTAATTTTGTAACTTTTTAAAACAACAAGATTTTTGATTGCTGAATTAAGTTTTTCTCTTTATTCGTCATTTGTTTGTTTACTTGATTTTATTTTATTTTTTATTTTTTTTAATTTTTTTTTAACGCTTTTACTTTGGTATATTAATAACATTATTTTGATGTTTTTTTTTTTTTTGCTATTTATTTTCTGGATAAAAAAAGATTTCTTCAAATAAAAAAATAAATTTACAAAAAAAGAAGAGAGAAAGAACTACAAATAAAAATATAAGAGCAAAAATAAATAGCAAATTCCAATGTATCTATTTGTTCTAAAATTTCATTTGCTTTAATATAAAAACTAATTCAATCTTTTAGTTTAAGATAGAAAAAAAAAAAATTTTTTTTTATTCAACAAAAAAATAAATATGTTCATTAATTTTATCATGATAAAGTAAAAGTTTTACTTAAACAACGTTCACATGTGACAATAACTACATATCCATATTAAATTTTTGTTAAAATTTTTTATATCATTCATGACTACATTTTATATAATTAAAAAAAAAATAATTTGGAACTGTAATTGTATTTGATTTATTTAATTTTCATTTATTTTAAATTTTATTGAATGAAAACAAAAACAAAATAAAAATAAAATCCATTTATTGTGTATTCTTCAATGGAATAAGGATAAATAATATATTTGAACTTTTTAATTTGTTTTAAATTTTTTAATTTCACAGATTTACAAAAAACAAAAAAAAAAAAACTTATTTATACTTTTATTTTAAATCTACAAAAAAATATCATCCAATAAAAACAAAATTATATACAAAAATAAGTTGAAAAAACGTTCAACTGTGAAATTATACTAGTCAATAATTAGATCTTCTTCATGAGTTACATAAAAAAATAAAAACATGTGCATGTGTGTTTGTTTGTTAGTATACATAGAAACAAAAACAATACTTTGAATAACGAAATTTCATTTTTGTTAATTTTTTGTCATTAAAATAAAAATCATGTTTAAAAAATCCATGAATTATTAATTAAATAAAAATACATAACATACGTATATATATGGAATTTTAATAAAAGTATTAATATGATGAAATTTCTATAACTATAAATTATCATATTTTTTATTTTTTATTCATTTTCTTTTATTCTATTTATTCATTTTATTTAATTTTTTTTTTTTTTTCAAATTATAATAAATTCCATTAAAACTTTTTTCATGTTAATTCATACATGTATGAAATGCATTAACATCTACCCAAAAGTTTATTGACTCATTCATAACTATGTATACTATTAAATATTAACACAAATAATACAATCCAAAGGTTATTAACTTTCACAAAATTATAATTTTCTCTATATATGTACATATAAAGTAAATAAAAATTTCATAAAATGTATTGAATTGAATTTTTTATGTAGGTATATACGTATGTACACTTGAAAATTTATTTAAAAATAAAATCAATAAATAAATCTAAATATAATCATTTTTAATAGTTAATTATACTTGGAATAGATTTTTCATTCAGTCTGTTGAACATCAAAAAAAAAAAAAAAAAAATCAAAAAATTCAAATAAAAATTTTAACCTTATTTCAACTTATGAAAATTCTTTATCAATTGCTTTCAGTCAATGAAAGTTAAGGAAAAGTCAGTTATTAAAAAAAATAACATAAATATTTTTGATTTTTGCTTTTCAAATTTCGTTTGTGTCAAATACAAGTTCACATTAACAAAGATTTCCATTAACATTGCGAAAAACCAAAAGGAATGTTTTTTTCCATTTATATATACAAAAATTTAACTTTTGTTTTTCTATCTAAGAACCATTTCCCTTATTATTTTTGCCTTTTCACATGTAATTAAACATCACTTTTCCCCGATATATTATCTTACTACTTTGTTTTTCTTTTTTCATTTTTTTTTTTTTTTTTTTTGTAATAAAGTAAATCAAGTGTTTACCCATTACAAATGGTATATATTCTCTAAATATACCGTATTAAAGTAAATCTCGTATGTAAACATATCCTGAACATAAAAAAAAAGATAAAATTATCCCATAAATTTCCAATAACTTTTTATACTCTGTATATATGGTAAATTTTAAATGATGGTTAATGTATAACAAATACTGATAAAACAAAAATGTGTAAATAAACTACAAAAAAAAATAAAAAAATAAAAAATAAAAATATATTGTGGGAGAATACACCTAACAACTCTTGTATTTGTATCCCATTCTTTTTACTGAATGATATATGAAATAAATTAAGTCTGTTTTATTGTTTATTGGATTCTATCATTTCAACAAAAGTTTGCTTAACATTAATGCATATACATAAATACATAACATTAGACTCATTCATAGCAAACATTCAAACTCAGCGTGTATATATGTTTAACATATACAGACGTATGTTTATGCATATTATATTCTACTTACATACATATATTACACATGTATATACGTTGGCCCACAATATACTGTGAAAAAAAGCTGAAAATTTATTTATGTGTTGGTTAGGGGAAAGAGGAGGAAAAATTGAAGGGAGAATTATAAGAAAAATTTGAACTTTTATTTGACCTTATCTTGTCTGTTATTTTATTCAGAAAATGAACTTTGTGGAAAATTAGATGGTACTAAAATTAACGACATCATGTTCGTCCTTCAGAACTGTTATATGTAATACATATTCACATGATATACCTATACATATATAGCATACATACATATGTACATAGATTTACATCAGTGTGCAACTTTAGTTATAGTTTGATTAAGTAATTTACTAAATAAATTCAACTCTCTATATACAATATAGCTAATTCATTAATTTGTAACAGTTAATCACAGGTTAATTCAACAACCCTCTCACGAATACATACACTTGAATTTATAAGCGCTTGCCATTTTATACAAATTTAAACTGTTTTTGATAGTTACGTATATGTAGATTTTAATGCAGAATACATATACCCACATACATTTAGATTAATGCCATGTAAGTTGAATTTTAATTGTAGTAATTTACTTTGAACAGATACAGAATAACTAAAAGTACAAGTGAATAAATGAAAGAATATAATGAAAGATTTATAATATTACATAATATGCATCCATTCATATAACAGATAAATTTTTAAATGTTAGACAAAGATTTCTCATGTATAGATGAATCAAGATGATTTATGCTGTCTTCACAATCTTGATTATAATTTTGTTAATATTTTTCTCATTTTTTATTGTTATTTTTTTTTTTTTTATGTACAAAGAAGAATGAATGTGAATCGAAAATATAGGAAAAACAAATTAATGCACATTCATACGAGTACATTCAATTTATATTATGTATTACGAAAATTTATTGTTATTTGATATTTATCTTATATCTTGAAAATGTCCTAAAATATTTAACAAAAATCTTATTTCAAATGAAAATTGAATGATTGTATCAAGAAATAAACAATTTTAGAAAGATAAAATCGATAAAATAATAAATTTTTGTTTTAATTTAGAAAATGAAACTAAAATTGTAGAATTGTGGCCAATTTTATGTTATGAAATATATTTCTATAACAAAAAATTCTACACCTGGTTCTTTTTTTTAGCATAGTGTATTTATATGAAGTATAAAAATATTGCATAAATTATGTTTATGATCTGTGTTGTTCTTGTGTAATTGGTTATGTTTTCATTTAGAAAATACAGAAATTCGGCAATCAAAAAATGAGAATTAAAGACAAATTTATTTAAATAACAAAAGAATCGTGCATTTAAAGCACACAGGATTATACTTTAAAAATGAGGCATAGATTCTCTCTCCGAACAAAATTATTTCAAGATATCGTTCATGTGTTTTTCAATAACTCTTAGAATACGTATACACATTTGTTTGTACATGTAAGAATTTAAAATTTTTAGGTCAGATCAATTGTTGACATATTACCAACATCATGAAATATATGTACTTGCAACAAATATTCATTACATATGTATGTACACATGTTTACAGAATTGATGGGTTCCATTTATAAATTTCTATTCTGAGTTGTGTCATTTTTGTGGTCACTTTTAATTGATGAGCCTTTTTAGTTCATTTTCAAAATGGTCCAATTAAGATGTATATTTATGGGTATTTAAAAACATTTATTTGTAATTTATATATACTGTATACATTAATTTAACATACACTAAATATTGGACTTTTGTATTTAATACTTGTACAAATAATTTTGTTAGTACATGTACGTATGTATAGAACATTAAATTTTACTTGCGTAAGCGTATAATTATTTAGTTAATTTTGGCTAAAATCAACTTTATATACTTATTTTAAGGTAGTAAATGTGTAATTACAATTCTTGTGAAATTACCATAAATATGATAGCAGATTTTGCTTACGCAACATAAAATATTATAGGTGCATAATAATTGTATAAATTCACTACATATGTATGTATGTATGTACTTTAATTCTAGTAAAATGTATTTTGTGGTCAGTATATAATAAGATCTATTTGTTTACAGTAAAACTAAAGAAAATTATGTGGTCCATCTATTTCACACAATTTGTACACAACAGTAATTATTATTATCAGTAAAAATGAAGATTAAAATTGGTTTTTCATATTGAATAAAATTATAAATTTTTGCATTGTCATTATAGGTTCTACACATATTCATACATGATTATAATTATGTACGTACATAATAAAATCTTGTAAAAAATATGAAATTTTTGTCAACAGAAAAAACAAATATTTCAAAAAAAATAAGGAAATAAATATGAAGAAATTTTTTTCGTTATACTCATTTTTTATGCCTGTATCTCACTGACACCATCATACTCAAATGCTAAAAAAACAATCATTTACATACATACATATGTATGTATTCATACGTAGATACGTACTTAAACAGTACATACATGTCCTGTAAAAATGTTTACAATGTGTCAATAATGATTATAATTGCACGAAAATATAAAATTTTCAATTGACAGATTTTTGTAAATTTTTTGTGACATGTGTCTGTATTTTTCTTATTTACGAGTATATTATTAATTTTAAAAATTAATTATTCAATCATTTAACATAAGTATATACATAAGTATATTTTAAACTGACAAAATATATTCATTCTAAATTTATCTTTTAATTATTAATTAAATATTAACATTTTGAATGAAAATCATTTTAAATTTTGAAGATAACTCGTTTTGAATTCTCTCTACATTTTATTCTTTATCTTTTATATGATTGAATTGGGATTAGGACATGTCTTCTCAATTGATTTTTAACTACGACATTTAAGATGAAATATTAAGAATATGTAATTGATTTAAATGAATAAATTATTTAAAAACGGTAAAAATTATAATAATAAAATTCAAATTGACGGTTAATAATAAAATTCAAATAAAAATAAAAAAAAAACAAAACTGTGATATATATAGGTACATACATACATAAAAATCATCAAGAAATTATAGTTAACTTTTAATTTAATAAAATTTTTCATATATATGTACATATGTATATGTGCGTGCATGTACATATTTGTGTACATTATTTGCTTACAATAATATAATTAGGCATGTACATACATATGTATGTGAGTGTAAAGCGTGTACAAATTAGTACAAAGGATCATTACCTCGCTATGAGACGTATGTGAAATTTAATTCACTTGTTTACAAATCAATTAGAAATATCATTGTTTATCATAAAAATTTTGATAATTATCCTTTTGTCCATATCATTTGCATTTACAATGAAAATATTGTAAATAAAATCCAATTTAACTACATTACGAGAGCTTTATACACTTTAGAGAGCATAAATGATAAAATATTGATCGATATTATAAATCTTTAATTTTTCCAAATATTTGAACTTTAATTTTTCCAGTTTTTTTCTTTGTTTTTTTTTTTTTTGTATAAAGTAATTTGTCCATACAAAATTTAATAAATGAAAACCCATGTGTCGTTACACATTACGTATGTCCAAACAAAGTAAATGAAAAAATAAAAAAAAACGAAAAAACACCTAATAAGAAGGTCATCATACTTTATTATTTTTTGACTCGCCTTGTTTCCAGTTTGTTTTCTTTTTCATTTTTCATTCTATTTTGTATTTTGTTATTATTACTATTATTATTAGGTTTTATATTTTGTTTAATATTTTGTTTCTGTCCATTATCATCATGTCATCAACATAATTGTAAATATGTATATACACACAACATACATATAAGTATATCTATGTATGTATATATAATAAAGATTGTGGGTCTATGTACTACCACAGGTAGTATCTAATTTATAGGTAATTTGATTAGAGTATAAAGGTGTGACCGTGTATTAAATTACACGTACATAATATATACATACTTACATCAACTGTAACACATTATTAGATTTCTGGAGACATTCAATAGATACTAAAAAAAAAAAGAAAAAAAATTTATCAGAAATAAATGATACGTTTCTTTGTATTTTTGTCGATATTGTTCTGAAAATTTTGGAGCTTTAACCTAAAAATATAAACACGAATTCAATCAAAAGTAAATTTCAATATTTTCCGTTTTTTTTTATATTTTTCTTTACTTCCACAAATATAATTTTTATTGGAAAATAAATTTTATTTGTTCCACCTTTATTTATGTCGAACATTGTATACATATTAGAACAGCTAAATATATTAAATATGACTTTTCTTTCAAATTTCATAATTTTAAATTTTTTGTTGTAATTTTTTTTTTTCTCTTTTTTTTAATGATAATAATATGCTTGTATTTATAATATTCAATTTTCACATTTTAGATATTCTACATTTTCATAGTATGATAAAGTATGGTATGCTTTTGTAAAAGGAAAGAAGGACGACCACACCTTTCTTTACTAAAAATGAAACTTTTAAAACAAAAAAAAATAAAAAGCAACTATATTGTTATATTTAATATGTATACATATATTATCTGTTTACCACACCCAGTCCTTCGTTTTTAGATAAGTTTTTATATTATTTTTTCTCTGTATATCGTAAATTATTACATGATCAACAATGTTAGTATTGGTTCAGATGCACATACATACTTATATGTTGAAAATTTGTTGGTGCGGTTTGTGCGGTGTCAAGTTCAGGAAGTCATTAAGGTGTACATGAAACATATGTACATGAACACACATATGTATGTATTTATATGAACCATACAGACTATACATTTTCATATGTATGTATATTAGAATATAGAATTTTAGTCGGAAGTTTTTTTTTTTTGCTCTTTTACACTAAACGTTTTTACATACTAATTTTTTTTTTAAGTTTTCTTCATTTCACTTATTTCAAATTGTCTTGATTGCTTTAACAATGTACTACATGTTCTTTTTATTATTTTTAAGTATATAAACTGTAATATAAGGATATCCTTTAGTGATGTTTTTATTTTCTATTATACGACTATAAAACGATTATATAAGGAAATCTAAAAACATCATTTTTGTTATGCAAGAAGAACATTACAATAACATTAATTTAAACTATGGAATTTACAAGTAGTTTATTTTTGTATGCATGTAAGTACACATTTACACTTTGTGCATACAAAAAAAATGTACGTATAATACTATCCAAATTATTGTATTAAAGAACGTTAAGCAAAAAATTTTATATGACCAAAATCTACGTAATATGGTATACAAAAAGCAAAAATTCAAATATTCAATAATTTTAGTATATAACACTATTACGTGTACAGTACACAAATTCATACATCTATTTGTTTATATACACAGCTTTTTATATGTATACAGTAGAATTAATGTCCTTTTTTGAATATGTGTGTGTGTGTGTATTCACAATTTTAACCAGAATCGCATTTAACTTTTATTAATTTTCACTTACTAGCAAAAATTGTGAAAATATTTTATAAAACCGCACATAAAATAAGCAAAAGGCAATAAATAGAAGAAAAACAAAAATACAAAAAAAAAAAAATCATGTAAAGTGTAGAAACTTTTTTCATGGAAATTTGTTTTCCTGTACTTTTTTTTATAGTTATAAAACATTCAACCTTTTCAGATTACACTTCAACGCTTTTCAAATGAATGAAACAAAAAAAAAAAAAAAATGAATGTAAATAAAGGAGTATGGAAATGAATGAAAAACTTTTCATTAAAAAATTTGTCATGGTTAAAAATTTTAGTGTTATTCATAAATAATTATTTCATTAATCTTCATAAAATATCTTAAATTCTAAAAATATACTCTTGCATGGTAAATAATCAAATTACTTTGCTCTACATATAATCAATAATGTGTACAACAGGTATAAATAAAATTATACATGAAATGGTGTTAGGTTTAATGTATTTTAAATGGGATGCATTAAAGTCAATGATTTTGAATTATGATTTTCGATATAATTACTGCTATGCTTTGATACGTTTTTGTTTTTGTTCTTTTTTTTTTTTTTTTTTATAGTTAATTGTAGCAAATGACGAATTTACTACAATAGTGATGACAACAATGAAAGCAATTGATTGTGTACTGATAATGATGACTAAATTGGACAATATTTGTTGCACGTAATATTAATGTACGTAATTATGTTGATAAATCGATTTTAATCGATATAAAAAAAAAATTTATAATTTGTTATTATTGTATCTCATACTGGCTTGTATATAAACAGTTAATCATCATAATTGTTAAAGCAATAAAATTATAGCATTGAATAAAATAAAATTAAATCAAGTAAACATGCCCTAATTTTTGATTTAAAAAAAAATAAATAAAATAAATATATGGACATAATTTCATTTAAATACAAATAAACACGAAATTTTATTGATAAATGATATTACATTTAAGGTGTTTCTACTTAATTCGACAGAATACCAGAAAACTGTTCATTTTCTTTTTTCGATTTTTCGAAGTTTCGAATCTTCGTAGATTCTTTACAGATGGTCATTTTTTAATAAAAGCATTTTGCCAAATCATGCTTTAAACTGAGCTTAATTTTTATATTTTTAAGTATACGCGTACACACATATATGTACATATGTATGTTATAAATTTATTAAATTAAAAATAAATAGTGTCCGCGTATACTTAAATATTTGATCTGTTCCAAATTAAAATGATACATGGCCCACATATGGAATACATTTCAATGAAATTGAAATTTATATTAAATATTTAAATGGAAATTGATAAATATTGACATAATTTATTTATACTTATGCATCGTATGTAGTATACATGTACGTAATGTTTCTGCCTTTTTTTATTGTTATAAGTAGAGTATTTTGCATTTGTTAAATATGTAATCATGGTTTTCAAACAAAAACATTGAATACATGCACATAATATAATTTCACGTTTTCCTTTCATTAAATGCAATCTATTTTTCTTATATTACAATTTTTTTTAAATTTTTTTTTTTATTTTTTTATTTTCATGTGCCAATTTTAATATTATCCAATAAATTTCTCAAAGGCAATCATTTAAATACAAATAAAATAAGATCAACATTTTCATTCAACATACATACTGTATTTTATACACATTTCACATATGTATATTGTACACATGAGCTGTCTGTATAAATTTTATTTTTATTTTTTTACTTAATATAAAAGGTGGTATATGTAAATAAAAATCAAAAATATTTCTTTATATTAAATGTCATAAACATAGAAAATTTCAATGAAAATCAATAAATTTACATAAAATTCAAATATGTAAAATATGAAAAATAAATAAATTTTTATTTAAGTACGTATAATGCTAGTATATGTGTGCTTGGTGTATATACATTTGTATTGTGTATATACACTTATATGTATATTATTCAATTTTATTTATTTCTTTAATATATATAATATGATAATAAAAATACATACAAATAAATCAAATATTTACAAAAGATATTTTAAAATATTGTCAAATTTTGTAAATATGTTTTTTTCTTTCTTATTTTTTCAAATGTTGAAGAGATTTCCATATAAAATGCATTTTGATTTTGAAATGTTAAACAGTTTTTGTCATATAATTTTAAAATTTCACAAATAGGTTGATTCATAAATAAAAAATAAAATATTTATCGTTTATTAAAAATTTGAATTAAGAAAAAAACAAAAAAATCATTTTAACAAAATCATTTAAAAATATTCTAAAAATGAATAGAAAAATCTAATGGATTAAAAGTAACTGCAAAAAAAAGGGAAAGCGTTTGATAAATTTTGCATCAAATATGTAAATCATCCTGTAAACATTTTTAGTACAACATATAAGTTATCAAAAGCTTACAGTTAAACAGTTATTGTAATTTTTGTATTAAATATGCAATTCACTCAAAATGAAAAGCAAAAAAAAAAAAAAAATGAGTAAAAAATAGAAACATCAAGTAATATCATAGAATAAAAAAATTACTCATATATGTACAAAAAAACATCTGCGCGTGTACAATACAAAAACAAAAAGTCATAAAAATGTTATCGTTATTTTTTCTATTTTTTACTACAATTTTTTGTTTATTTTTATATTTTTCATTATTTATTTATTTATTTTGCTTTCACCTTTCACAAAATAAATAAATAAATTTTGATTTTTTATTTCCTCATTGTTTTTCATATGTACATATTTATGCATGTGTGTATGGTTTTTATCACATTTCATTTTACGTATATACATATGTTGCATATTTTATTCTGTCTTTGTACGACACATTCCTGTTCCAAAAATAAATGAAAGGTTGAATATATTATTTGTAGTAAAAAAAAAAAAAATTTACATGTCATAACATATTGAATGCACAGATGCATGAAAGCAGCTTAAATATAGCAAATCATAAAGTATACTTCTGCTCTTGTACACATGCACATATATGGTAAATTTTTTCTTTTTCTACCCAATAACTACAAAAATTTCCTTTTTTCAATTTTCTTTTACAACGGAAAAGGAATTTAGTTTTTCTTTCTATTTGAAACATAACAATGATACAACTAGTCATGTTACACCTTATGCTGGTAAGCATATTAAAAGGAGAGAAAAATATTTGACAAAAACAAAAAAGGAAAAACAAAATAAAAATAAATTAATTGATTAAAAAAATTTATAAATTTTAAAAACAATTTTCTGATATTTTGAAAGTACATAAACAAAATATAGGTAAAATATTTTAGTTGTAACTGTTTTCTTCAGTCACTTTGTTGTCTAACTTGAGACTCTGTACAATATGCACAGAACTAAAGGATATACAGGATAAAAACAAATGCAATTATTTTTCTTTGCAGAATATTCAATTCCTTCTTCAATTTTCGTATTCTTCATTCTGTTCTATTTATTGATTTACTCTATGCAATTATTTCAATTTTATACATACATACATATGTATGTACATGTGTATATTGTTTTTTTGTTTGCCTTACTATCAAATGCATTACTATTAAATTTTGATTGTCGACGTATGAATAAAATTTCATAAAAATATAAATACATTTATGAATCAGTTAAGCTTATTTTCATGTTATTTTTGTTGTTGTTGTTTTATAATTTATTTCGTGTTTTTGAATATTTTGTGCTTTATTCAACAATTTCATTTTACTATATTGCATTTTAAATGTATGTAAACAATGTTTAAAAAAGATGACGTGAACGTCAAGTAATCATAAAAATAAAAACAATTCCACATAATGTCATGAAAAATAAAGTAACGTACGTATGTAATAAATTATAAAAAGAAAATTTAAAAATCTAAGTTAAAAAAAAAAAAAAAATCAAATAAAATCCTATTTACAATCAATACAATTACTTTATTAAAATCAACTTTTTATTTTTATAATTTTTATTTATTCGATAAATATAAACATACATATTCAAACAAACCCATATGAAAACATATGTGTAAACACATTTAATAGTACATATAGTATTAAAATGTTATGTGTATTCAAAAGTATCCTTTTTCAAAAGATATTTTATTTTCATTATAATATTACCATTACATTATTGGCAACATCCAATTTACAATTACTCAATTCAATTTTATAATACTTTTATACAATATTGTATGTTATTATTCATTCATTTACTTTTATTATAGTCATCATAATATCATCCTTTTTATGTTATAAAATACATTAGAAAATAAAATAAAAAATAAAAAATTAAAATGAAGAAAGGTGATTTCAAAATGTTCAAGAACTTGAAATTCTAATAGATACGCTAGTGAAAGCAATAAAATATTTAAAGATGCATGAGCACAATCCGTACAACACTTATACGTGTACTAATGGCTGCATTTTTTATAAACGTATACGTACAAGTACATGCATACATGTGTTTGTATAATCATTTATTATAATACATACTATTTTAGTCTTATATGGCATTTCAGAAAGTACCTACACTTTTCGATAAAATATTTCTCATTTCGAATAACACGATAACTGCATTTCTACATATACGTGTGTATAACGTTAACATAAAATGGTACTAAAAATATTTTTCTTGTCTTTTTTTTTTTAATGTTTGTTTTTTTTTTGTTATTAGTAATATACTATTTAAAAAGAAAGCATTCAAGATTAAACTAAAAGGTAAAAAAAAAGAGGAAAAGTACTGCAAATCATTGAGAAGGTGTTAGGAAAATTCAAATAAAAATAAATAATTGAAAAAGAAAAAATGAATTGCAGAAAAAAAAAACGAAAAATACATATATTCAAGAAATATGTATCATAAAATATATAGTCAGTACATTTGTGTATGTAATTTAATGTATAAAAGAAAATTGTAAAAATTGAAAATTCCTTAACTGCATTGAAGAAGGAAAAAAAAAAAAGAAAAGATAGTGCAGCTGAGCAAACGAAAGATAACCTATTTCTTTTATATTGATGCATATTCATAAACGAAGCACGATTATTGAAATACATATATGAGATGATTATTCAAGTGCATATATGCACATACGTATAAATTTATATACGTGTACATATATGAGTAAATGTCGTATATTTAGCGATGCCCAGCAGGTGAACTATAAAATTTTTCGACTAAATGTAGTGCAGGAGATATACCTATGAAATATTAGTATAAGAATAAAATGAATAAAATATATAAAAATAAAAAAAAAGCAAATTATAAATTTTAAAACCTATAATTTTTTCAAATGAACTGGAAATTTTCTTTTTCCACCTATTCTAGCTGTCATAAATTTACAATTCTTAAATGAAATAATTTTATTTTTAATTTAATTAATTTTTTTAAATTTTATTTTTTCTTTTTTCAAGTTCAATTTTTGACAAAAGCAAAATAAATTTAATATCCCATTCTATTCCTTAATTATTCTTTCCAAATTATTATAAAGAGAAGTTTCTTGCATTACAATAATTCGAAGGATATCTAATTTTCTTGTGTTTCGATCATATTTTAATTGAGTTTTCATATGCATATAAAATTATTTTATCTGTATGCATTAGAATTTATCTGTTGTATTATGTTAAGAATTATATTGTAAATTATCTCGCTTAATTTTTCATTTAATTGAAACCTATGTGAAATAGTAAAACTTTATTTTTACTGAGAGGAAAAAATAAAAAATAAAACCTTGAGAATGAGAAAGCAAAATGTCAATTTTTTTTTTTTTTTTGCATAATTATTTACCTCAGAGATTTAGAAACTGTGAAATATTTTCAACTTTAGAGAATTTACATCAAATATTATAAAATATTTAAATATTTCATATTTAGAGATTTGTAGATTTGCAATCAAGTTGGACATTTTAAAATAAATTATTTTTCTCAAGGGGAAATAGAATTCAATTTTCAGGATAAAATGAAGAAAATAATTCGTCTAGATGTACAGTGAAAATATATTAAAAATTTTCGTGATTAAAAAACACAATTAATAGCTTGGTTTTATAAAATTTTTAGATTTTTAATTTGTCATGAACTGAATTAAATACTCGTATAAATCCTCTGTAAACAAAAATTTTTCTCTCAATAATTATATTTACAGGATATGTTTAAATTGCAATTATTCAGAAGATAGTAATTAATAAAAAAAAAATTGATTTGTTAATTTTAAATCGGTTTATTTTTTAATTTTAATTGGCTATTCTAAGAATACAATATATTTTATATGGAAAATTCAAGATATGTTCATACACAAATACATACATCGTATGAAAATTCTGGTCTTTTTTTAAGATAAATTTTTAAAAAGTTGTTTTTTTTTTAAATACAAAATAAAATCCAAAATGAAAAAAAAATGAATTAAAAGTGAATTTTAAAAATTCAAAAACCCATAAAATGTTATCGTACAATGAATATTATGCTTGACGTCGTTATATATTTTCTAAACCTTTTGTATTTTATTTTATTTCAGCTAGACCACATACACTTAGATATAATTTTGTCATTTTCCATTTTATCCTATATATACAAACATATAATATGATCATATGTATATGTATATACGTACGACCTAATTTATGTATGTATTGTATCATTGTATTTTTATGAATGCAATAAGATACAGAAAAAGGATAAGTTTCTGGATGAGCGTCAACCGTGAAATTAAACTATAGTTTAGAGAGTATAACCAAAGACAAAACACTATGAAAACAAAATAAAACAAAACAAAACAAAAAATTACAAGGAAAGACAAAGCATTCATTTATTTAGTATTCATTCAATTCTTACTTTACAACTAGAATTATATATATATGTACGTATGTCTTCAATTACATGTAAAGTGTGTATACAGACATGTAACTTTACTTTCATGTCGTTTGAGAATTACAACTAAACTAGAGGACAAAATAAATTTTGTTCTCATTGTTGTTACTGAATTTTAAATTTTTCAAATCAAGAGAGTAGAAAACATTGATGAAATAAAAACATGCAAAAATGAATATAAAAATAATATAAAAGTTTGAAGAATACATAATATATATAGCGTGATGTTTGTTTTGACAAAAAAAAAAAAAAAAAAATATGTAAAAGAAAAAAATCGAGACAAATGTTTAACATTAACAAAAAAATGTTAAGAATATTTTTAACTACGTTATTTTCCTATATAGTTACATTACATATACTTTATGTATAATCATGACACAATACCACCCACTAACCAATACAAATGCAAACACATCATTAGATATAAATACTACAAAATAATGCTTGTATAAAAAATAAATAAATAATGAGAATGATATTACATAAAAATCAAAAATTTGGTTGGATATTGTACATTAATAATAATACATAATGGTCGAAAAGATTAAAACACATTAAAATTTCTATTTTGACGAGATTTCTACTTTTTAGGGATGATATTCTAACCCTTCAAATCTACGTAATAATAGATGACAAATCAGATTAAAACAAAAAAAACGAAAAAACAAAAAAAAAAAAAGATTTCACATGAGATTTAAAACAAATCACATATACATGAAACATGCATTTTGTGATGTGTGTCAGTGTATTGGATGTACATACGTACGTAAATGTATTGTATTATTTATCTGATTAAATTTCAGGTGGGTGAATTGAATGATTGAACACACATAAAATTTGATATAAGTATGTATGTACATACATATTATTCTATAAATTTCTTATCCTTATTTTCAAATGTCTATATGTATATGTACTTATACATATGTACATACACACATATATCATGCATATAAGTCGTTCTGTCAATTTTGATTTTTCTTTTATTTTCGTATGTAGGTAGTATTATTTTTATATAATTTGAAAAAAAGATTTTATGAATTTTCTTTCGTATTTTTCTGTCAACATCCAAAACATAATAGTCATGTACTGAAAATTACATGATAACAGCAAAAAAAAAGGAAGATAATATATAATAAAAATATCAAAAATTGAAAAGGTTTGAATTTGTTGAAAAGGTAATTGAATACATTAATAAGTAATTTATTATAATATAGAAAGCTATGTATATTGATCATAAAGAAAATATGTATATATACAGACTATTAGCATTTTTCACATATTTATATTTTTGAATCGTATAAAAAGGCCACAAACAAAATTATAAATTGAATATTGTATTTGGTAAAATAAAGGAAAATATGATTTCGATATGATAAAATATCGTTGGAATATTTTTTTACTTTAAAAAAAAAAAAAAAATTAACTTTTTTTGTTGAAAAGCTTTTTAAATAAAATTTTTGTATAATAATAGCAATGATTTTCAAGAACGAAATATAAATAAACAACAGATCTTTAATATCAAATATCATTGATATATATAATTGTAGTTATTTTGGTTCTTTTAAGTTTTCACTTTTTTTTTTTTAACGTAACTTCATGAAAATCATAACAAATTTACTATTTTGAAATAAAACGAATGTTTTATTTTAAATCCTTAAATTTCAAATGAAACAAATGATTTGAATAAAAGAAAACAACTAGATTTAAAATTGAATCTTTAGTATTATTTACTTATTTTCAAGATTATAGGATTTTTGTTTTCCTATTTTGTAAAAAGCAGATTTGTTATTACTGACATTATACTTTTATGTATATCCTATCTTAAGTATAAAGTACTTTAAATGCAAACATTTTATATTGACTGGAACATGTTCACTGTTTTTATCCGTTTACACAGACAAATAAACATAAAGTTAATCATACCTACATAAAATTTGTTTGTATTAAACCACCACAAAATAGAAAAGTATTAAATTTTATGTACTTTACTACAAAAAAAAAAATTTTTTTTTCTTCTTTTTTTTAACATTTATTTTCTTTTTTCTTTTTTCCTTTTTTTTTCAAGAGTAAATCATATTTAAAAATCCCATAATAAATTTTGTAACAAAATATCGTATCTACAGATGTAGACATGGGTTTAAAAAAATAATAATAAAATAAAATAACAAAAAAAAAAAAAAAAAAAACAGTGAATAAGAAAACTACAAAAAAATGAGATATAAAGAGAAGATGAAAATTTTAGTAAATACACATATTTATAAGAAAAATGTTTTTTATCCACAAAATTTACCAAATACATACATATTTATGATAAACTGTAATATTTTAAATTTAAATCAAAATATAAGTAAGTGAAATAACTGTCGTCATGTTAAAGGACCAAAATTTATTTATTAGAAAAATGTAAATTTATAAATAAAACAAAATATTAAAAAAGAAAATAAAATAAAAGCAAAAAGAAATAAAATATTTCTTTGTTTTTTTCTATTCATATGTATGCTTACCTTGTGTCCTTAAAATTAAGATAATATAACTGCAGCATAGAAATAGTTTTGTAAATTCCATTTTCCTTACTTTATTTAACTTCTTTTTTAACTTTCAAATTTATTACAAAATAAATGAAACATTCACAAAGATAAAAATAAAAACAAAAAAATTATATTTAACAAAAAAAAAAAAATCTTTTAAATTATCTTGTATTGTTGTATTCAGTTATTTAATTTTTTTTTTACTTCTCTATACTCACTATACACACAAGTAAATGTTTTTTTTCCCCATTTGGTTATTTTTCATTTTAATTTCATTTTCAAATGTTTTCATTTTATTATAAACACTATACAAACATGTACAAACAGCAACAGTATTACAGAGGGTTACACTATTGCATATACATTTAAACTAAAACAACACAATACAATATCAATTTTTCTTTTCATATATATTTTTCTTTTCTTGTTTATTGTGTCCTTTAATATTAAACTTTTCCTCTTTATTAATACGTTTTTATCTCATTTTTCTTTTTAGAATTATTTTCTTTTTATTTAACTATTATTTTCTTTGATATTTTTGTATTTGTTGTTTTTTTTTTTTTTTTTTAATAAAAATAAAAACAGAAAAAATCTTATTTGGAAAAAAGCTATTTTTCTTTTTCTTTTCTTATCATTACACTTTTTACCTATTAAAAATAAACGAAAAAAAGAAAATTCTAATACACAAATTCTTATTGTTATTTTTCAATGTAATGCATTTTCTGTTAAAATTTTTTGTTTTCATAAAATTTGAATTTTTTTTTTAACGTTTTATTTATTTATTTTTTTTTTTTCATTTTGTATGTTTTTTGAAAAAAAAAAAGTGATAATGAATATGATAAAAATGATGAGCTTTTAACATGAAAACAATGTAAAATTTTTATATATAAAAATACATTGTGTACATTTAATAAAAGTGATAACAAAATCTTCTATAATATAAACAATGTAGACAGAAATAAATGAACAGATACACAAATTAAATAATATATCTTATTAAATTTAATGGATGACAACAAGGATAATTTAAAATAAAAAATAACACCAAAACAAAAAAAAAAAAATTAGTCAAAAACAAAAGCATAAAAATAATGCATTCAATGATAAGAGCAAAGTAAAAAAATTTTTTAAATAATAAACTGTTTTCTTTTTTTTTTTAAATATATACAAAACATAAAAATAGAAAACAAAAATGAAAAATAAGTTTAAAAAAATAACAGGAAAAGAAATTCGTTATTAAGATAAACGAATAAAATAAAGAATTTGAATATATGTATGTATAAAACAATGCTTTTTTATTTTTGAAACGAAAAACAAAAATTTTTGTATTTACATACTCATGCTAAACATAATCATAAATATATACATATGTATGTATGTCCAAGTATAAATACTTGACATTGAAATTTAAATTATTTGCTTTTTTTTCTATTTCTTTCTTATTATTTTACATTTAAAATGTTTATTTCAAAAATATTGCATTAAAATGCAGGGTATTTCCACAATTAATGTCTAGGTATTTCCATAATAAGGATATTTCCAAAACAGGGTTTTCCTCTAATCTACTAAACTTCTACAGTTAACATTTCACATTGAATATGTACATATGTATGTTTCAATTAAACAATCTAACTTGACACAAATATTTGATCTCTTTCATCATTAAAGTTCATGATTCAAAGTCAATGTTTTTAACCTTCATTCAATTTAAAACACTCTGTACTCTATACAAATTTATGCAAAATTTTTAATAGAAAAATAAAAATCAACAAAATTATACAAAAACAAAATAAACAATGCTAACATTAAATACATAGAAAAAAGATCTAAATAAATGAAAATAAGAGTGAAATAATAATAAAAATAAATAAATAAATAAAAATAAATAAAAAATTATCGCAAAACAAAATGTTAATGATGTGCTGTTGTTGATGACGTATGTATGTAGTTCTAATATGGCAACAATGTATGAAGTACAATAATTTACACTAAGAAATTATAAACAATCAAGATTTTAGAAAAACTGCAAAAATAAAAAAAAAACATAATTTCCTACATAAATTGTAAAAGGACACGATTTGGCTTTTATTTTCTTTATTTTCATATATATGAGTTTTTTATTATTTTCATTCTTAAGTCTGTACAAGACAAAAGTACAAGACAAGAAATTTTTTTTTCTTATAAACATTTGTTTTTATTTTGCTAACAATTAAATCTTGAGCTTAAGAAAACAGATTTCAACTACTTCTGTGTAAAAGAAAAAAAAAAAACAAAACAAAAGCACACACATACACAAATTATGAAAACAATCTTGTCTATTATTTTCTCATTTCTTTTTTCCTTTTATAAATGTTCACCTTTAAATCATTATCATCATTGTTATTTATTTGTTAGTTTTTTTTTTGTACGTATGTACATACATGACTTTATTTGTATGTATGTGTATATTTTTTTTCTAAATGCATTTGTACTCGTACATGCAGCATATACATAGATGCAAAAATATCACGTGCCCATACAGTATTTTCAAGTACAGCGAATATCCTTAAATGTTAAGAAATTATGTAAAAGTAGTATGATTTTTACATACATACATATAAAACGCTGATGATAATGACGATGACAACGACGACAATGTTTACTCATTATAATATGACGAACAAAAAAACAACAAACAAAAAAAATTCTTTAAAAAAAAATTCACAAAGAAAACAAAAACTTACCTACAAATTTTTTTTTTTAAATAAACAGAACATTCATTTCCTAAAAGATTTTATCTCAACTTCATGTTCACTATGAATTTTAAAGAAAATAAGAGATTTAAACCTTTTTTTTTCTTTGAAAAATTTAGTTAAATTCATCTTTTCTTCAATTCAAAGCTAAATACTATTTTTTTAATTTTTTTTTTCAAATAAGAAAATTATTATTATTTTAATCTTAAATTTAATTTCATTACATTTAAAATTTTTGACTCAAAAAATTCATAATAGAAAAAAAATGCATATACATACATACATATATGATTTCATTTTATATTTAATCCTAATTTTATTGCTTTAAAGGTAATCAAAAAAATTCAAAAAAAAAAAACAAAAAAGATTTTTTTAACAAACTATGAATTAAATAAAAATGTCATAAAACTAACAGATTATGAAATTCATACATATTTGTAACTGCTGTACATACATATGTATGTGGATTACACAATACCATAAAATGAAAATTTAACAAAATTAATTTATTGTACTTATTTTCCATGGTTATATTTTACATATGTATATACATATTTTGATTTACATTAATAAAATAATAAATATAAAAAAAGCATTACTTAAAAATCGCATTTAAATTTCATTTTATTTTATTTTTTTATTTTTTTATTATTTTTCATTTTTGTTTAATGTAACATATAGTGCAATGTCAAAAATGAAAAATATTCTGTAATAGCAAACAATTACATAATAATATATGAGTAGATGGTACACAATGTATACAGTGGTTATACATTTGCTAGAAATTATTTTTCTTTTGTGTATATACGTATGTGTTACATACGTGTATAATTATAAAATTTACTACTATCCACTACATACCATACTTTACTATAAATGTGTAATCGTGTATAGGATTATGAATAAGGAATGTAATAATAAAGTCTGAAAATTTAACTTTTCACGTAATATGTGTACATATATGTTACGGACATATTATGTAATCAAGACTGTATGTTATTTTTAAACTTTGTATTTAAAATACATTATATTCTTTATATACATATGTATATAAGAATATTTATGTATATTTATTATACGTAAATACATGTATAAAATTTTTAAAGTATATATAATGTAATATATGCAAATTTTACCAACTAACCAGAAAAACAAATCATATTGTGTATAAAGTGCTCTTTATACATACATACGAATGGATACATACATATGTATAATATATATTTAAATCATTTATAAAACATGAATATGTACGTATGTATGTAATAATTCTAATGTAAAAATTTAAAATTTTCATTCTATGTCATAACTTATTACAATTTAGAATGGACCTCAACTCTGATGTAAATCAATTTATACCCGAAATAACATCCGTTTTATTTTCATTTTTCACTCTATGTACGATTGCATATGAGTACATATATGTACATATGTATATGCATACTTTATATATATGTATGTATGTATATGCATAAATTTGTAATACGTGTATGGACATAACAAATATTTTACATTTGTAGCTTTTTTATATACGTAGCATACATGTATACTCGTATTTAAAATTTTTCGTTTTTTTCTGTTTGTAAAAATGTATGTACGCAAAATATATATATACTCAGGATAACATATTTAAATGCATAAATATTTTAGAATATATGTATGTATGTAATTTCAATCCTATTACGTTTTCGTAGGTTTCTTCTATCAATATTTATTTGAACTTGTGAACAATTTTAAGGTGAACACGATGATGATGATGATGAAGAATAAGGCACAAAATTATTCTATACGTTATATCAAACGTATGTATCTTACGTAATGTACACGTAGAACACGTACATATGATCGTTGACAGAAATTTAACCTTTGATAATATTCTAATAAAATACTTATAACACATGTACATTTATATAAAGTACACATTACACAATATACGTATATGAATAACGTACAACAACATATGAGTATATACATACATACATATGTACATAATATGTATATATAGTCAGCCTGCCTGATAAATTTCGAAAATTATGGGGCATTTCCAACAACCAACCTATCTATTTTATGTTTATTTGCTTGCAACGTCCGTTTTAAATTTAACATTTATGTATGTATGAATATACTATAGTTCATTGTTTGTATGTGTCTGTCCGTTTTTGTTACACTTTAAAAACGTATATTTATCATTTATTTTTATATGAAATTTTTTAGATTTTAAGAACAAAAAATTACTATTTCGTATGTATATATTTCTACCACAATTTGTTCTTTGTATAACAAAAACTATGTAAAATTGTGTATTAAAAAGAGATGTATGTATTAGGTATTCATACATATGTATACGTTCGGAGGAATGAAATTAACTATTTCTTGTGATTTATACACGTACATATATACCAATATTTGTTTTAACCTTAATTCGGAAAGAAGAAATACGTATACAAATGTGTACACTTAATATTTTGATATTTGCACATACTTCAACTTGAATATATTTGAAATCTAAATTTATAAATTTTATTTAAAAAAAAATATATATATAAATTTAAATAAATAAAAAGTGAAACAAAATGAATATTTGCAACATTTTCTTTTAGCCACAAAATGTTTGCTTTCATTTTTATCTACATAAAATATTCTAAAAGTGCAAAGTTGGTTTTGTACATTATGTAATCTACATTTATATGTTGCGTAATGTTTTTTAAATAAACTTTTAACCTTTCAAAATATATTGTACATCAACAATATACATATTTATATACGGACAGATAATATAAATTCACATGAAATACCATATATATTGTCACATATATTATGTAGAAGGCTTATATAACTACACATGCATGTGTACAAAATGATAATAATAATAATAATGATGACAGTAATGATAATGTCACCATATACTAAAGATAACCATATGGAAGAAACTATGCAAATGTATGAATCAAATGCCTCTATACATAAAGAAAATTTCTATTTCTAAGTATTAGGTTTTAATTTTTACACACAAATTTACACTTATTCATACTATTATCTATTATATAGCAGAGAGATAGAATACTACAAGAATACTTTTATATGTATATCGTATATAAAAGGACAATTAATTTCAACTTTATACATGTATTTATATTTATCAGTTTATTTTTGTGGTCCGTTATTGTGTTCTAATGTTTACGTATGAGTATAAAAGCTTTTTAGTTTTATACTGACACCAAAAACACATTTTGCATACACATTTCATGTCAAACCAAGAATTTAACACAAATACACACGTACCTATGCAGTTGATACGTAATTCATTCAGAATCAAAAAAAAAAAAAAAATTAAAATAAAAACAAGAATAAAATTTTTTTTAAAAAAAATTAATTTTCTGATCTATAGAAATGTTTTCAGATTTTTGAAAAATTTTTCTTCACGAAAAAAAAATATAGAAAATGTCGAAAAACTATACTGCAAAAAAAAAATAAGTTTTCTAAATTATTTATTTTCAAAATGAAACAACCAATATTAAAAAAAAAATTTTATTTTTATTTATTATTTATTATTTTTCATGTGTATTTTAAGTTGATGAACACAAGAATATTTTCAAAATGTAAAAGTTATACGTTTTTCTAAAAATAAGTTTCAAATAATTTTAAATTATAAAATTTTTAATCGGATAAAAAAAAAAATAAGTTTGAAATAAAAATTTTAAAAAAATAAATGAAAGAAAAACACATGAAAAATACATGGAAAAAAAACCTGAGAAATTGTTTTATATATATAACATATTCAATGAAACTTTGTGTTTTTGTGTATATGAAATTCAATACAATTTTATATTATTTGTTAAAAGTCTCTGGAAAACTGTGAATAGATCATTCTTTGTACATAACATATTATTATTTATTTTATGAAAATAAAATATGTACATGAAGATAAAACAAAAATAAATACAAATACATGTAATTTACATAGTAAATTTACCAACCTACATGTTTTGAAAAATATTTTATTTATTTATTCACAAATTTAAAAAAATAAATATACATGAAGGAAATAGCCTTAAAACAATTTTTATATGAAGAAAATTTTATAGGCAAAATTATTATTTATATCTTTTTGAATATTAAATATTTACTTTTCAACCATACGAAATATATAAGGGTAAAAAATTCGTAAATTCAATCCTAAAATAACATTTTTATTTACAGAATTATGAATTTTTTTTTCTAATGTAAAATAAAATATTCGAATTTTTTTTTTTTTTTTTTTAAAACACACAAAAATAACAGCAATGAATATCAGCTTTTATGAAGCGGTTTAACTATAGATTGTAACACTAAAAAATTTGACTAATAAGTTATAAATCAGTATTGGGAAATTTTCTTAGTTTTCCCTTATTCTAAAAAATTCAAATACGAAGATAATTGAATTTTTATTCTATTCAGTTAAAATTTTATAACTGAAATCCTAAATTAAAAGTTTTAAAATTGTGATGAAAACTTAACATCAATTACTCTTCGAATTTTCCATGCTCAATTTTCGTAAATCCATACAAGCATACATTTCATAAAATTAAAATTATTATACGATTAATTGAAAAATATGAATAAAAAAAAAAAACTAAACTAAAGAAAAATGTGTCTATATACTGAATATATAAAATAAAACATATTTATCGTTATTTTCTGAAATTTATAAAATTTAAAAAACAAAAACAAAAATGATTTCTACCAATTTCTACGTATTTTTCATTTGAATCATATTAAAAAAGTTATTTCAGCATTTCAAACCTATTTTAAATTAAATTTAAAAAAATTTTTTAAAACAACACTTAAAAGTTATGATTATGATCTTATTTATCCTTGTACAAAAATAAATAAATATACTAAAAGAAAACTATAAAATTCGGTTATAACATTAAAAATTAAAATATTTTCTTTTCCAAAAAGAACATTTATATGTATGTTCATACAGCGACAAAAAAAAAATGAAATAAAATAAGATATATACTCTCTAATGTTTATCATTAAATATTGAAATCAATTTAAAATTCTGCATTTAGACATATGCACTTGTATTCGTGTTAATGTGTGTATTGTACAAATGTATTTTGTCTATACATACATATTGTATATAGGTAGATAAATAACATTAATGTGTTTATAAACTATACGAGATAAATAAACAACATAATTTATTATTCTTTAATTTGTTTTTCATTTTTGTGTTTTTCTTTTGTTTTTTTTTTCTGAATTTTATTTTATATGTCTATGCGTTGCTATACACGTACGTTGGTTATACAATATCTTAAGTTAATGATAACAATAATAAATACTGAATAACAAAGTGATAATAAAAAGAAATTAAAATAAAAATTGAAAATACGTGTATAAAACACAATTTTCTCTTATTACTTATTGTTGTTAATGTATTTTATTTATTTATTTTTTTTTTCATACTTATTTTTATCCTGGTGGAAAATTTAAAATTTATTAAAACACTTCTCTACAAAATATATACATGCACACAAATGATAAATAATATTTAACAGAGAAATGCACAAAATGTATCGTAATAAAATACATGAGTATGTTATGTGTGTATATTTTATAAAAGTTTATTTGAATCCTTTACAAGAATGTACTAACATTATATTATTATGTAGTGAACAACAGAAATTGACTTTTGTATCATTACAAGAACAAAAATGAGAAAAACACATTTTCTTTGTAAATATTTTCAGTATACAAGTATATGTATATGCATGATATATTTATGTAGATGTTTTAAAACAAATTTTATTTCCGTTTTTCTTTTGCCTTTTTTGTATCCTTTTATTATTCGTTATGCACGGTATACATTTATGATACTGCGAACATAAATGTGTATACATGAAAACAAGAAACTCTGTTGTGCACAAAACATATATACAATATTTTTTGAACATTCAACAAAAGGATTCTACTTCTTCTTCTTCTTCGTCTTCTTCTTCTTATGTTTCAAACTTAAAATCGTTACTTATCCACCAGTTTGTCTGTCTAACAGTCTACTCTACTGTATTTATTTTTTATACCTTTTTTTAACTGGTTAGTTTTATTTTTCTATATTATACAATATACTGAAAATTCAAGTCTAATATAACATTAAAATTTCACAATTTAAACTGAAGCTGTTTTTAAACTTTAACTGTTGAAAAATTGTAAGTCAGAAAATTCTTCGAATAAATCACAACAACTGATACCGTGTATGGATTGTGCCAACTATAGCTCGTATATTTTATTACATACTTATATGGCGTAGAATAGCTGGCAGGATAATATCTACAGAAAAGTATTATTTCAACACTATACCTTATATACTATATTTTTGCATTTATGTATTTATATGCATTTGCAACGTATATACGTACGTTTATTAATGTATAGCAACAATTATATATAATTTAAAAATAGTTTCTGGCGATATTTAATATAATAATAAACATTATAAAAATGTATGTATGTGTATATTACATTAAAATTAACTTCACTATATTGTATACGTATTTTGTTACATTGTATCATAAAAATGTTTGTACAATACACACAATTTTTTTTTTTTTTGCAATTGTTAATAGGAATTTAATGAACATCATCATTTATATCTATCTTAATATGAATATTGTTAATAAACACGAATTTAAATTTTCATTTTCACAATTATTTTGTTTGTTTGTTTATTAATTATTTAGTCAGTCTGTACATTATTTTCATATATAAATTGACGATAAAAATTTATATCAATTATTACATTTTAATGTCATTTATGTACATACATAAATACATACATAGTATAATTACAATTTAATTGAAAATAAAATTTAAATTTTACTAAATGACATATTTTTAATTTGTATCAAATAAAAACAATAAATTCATTTTTATTTCATATAGAAATGAAAAATGGAAAAAAATTGGAAAATCAAATGATAAATATTAAATGCAAAAATATTTGTCAAAAAAGAAAATTTCAAATACCTGTGAAAATACATAAACTAAACATATAAAAGGATTTGTATCCGTTAAATCAAAAAAAAAAACGATATGTAAAACAAATGAGCAAAAGAAAAACATCATTTACATGAAAAATGTGCAATTAAATATTTAAACATTATCCTAAAAATAGAAATTAAAAATAACAGAGGAAAACAAAAATTTTCCGTTGTAAATTTTTTATTTTACCATCAATATTTTATTTTATATATATTTTTTTTTTGTTCGTTTAATTCATTATTTTTTATCTATTTCAAATTTTCAAAAAAAAAAAAACATTCTTATGCGTATGTACTTGATTTTGAAATTTTTGAATTATTTTTCCCTTAAGAAACAAAAAAATAGAAAATCACGAAAAATAGGTGTACACGATAACGACGACAAATTTAATTTAAACTCAAACGAAAACTTGTAAATATAAAATCAAATTGTAGAATTTTTTCGTATTTGATTGTTTTTATTTTCATTTTTTCATAATTTTCATTTTCACAACCGTTTTTCCTTTTTTGTTTTTCATATATAAATATACGATTAACTAAACACGTTGAAATATCGAGAGCTACTGACACTTTTCACCAGAATGCTAGCAAATTTACTATCGTATTATTAACACCATCTTCATCAAAATAAATACGTATGTGTTCATTCTTATAAAAAGTATACAAAATTTTACACAAATGTGTGTGTGTGTATACACACAGGTGTATGCACATACGTACACAGAACGTGTGTATAGGATCCATCGAGTACACTATCTATCAACTAACATAATGCATATTCTGTACAAAATAATAACAAATAATCATATACAGAATACAGATATCCTTTACAACAATAATTTTCACATATGTTACAACTTTTCAGGATGAAAACAACAACAAAAACAATTAAAAGACTAAACAAAATACAATCATACAGGATAAATCTTTGGGGCTTTGTACAATTAAACATGCTAAACGAATACAACATGTTAAATTGAAACTGCTTCATACAATTTTGTACTATCAAACTAGAAAAACACCGGTAAATTCCTAAATCGACAAAATTATAAAATTTCTCTTAATTCTGTATGAAATAAATCATTTCCATCCTTGCATATAATGAATGATCAAAGTATATTTATGTATGTTTTTTTATGCTGTAACACAAATCGAAAACTTCACAAGAAAGGATATAAAAGAGCAAGGATAAAAATACATGCTTATGAACATAATTTTATGTATATCCTTTATTCATTTGTTTGAAACACACAAATGTGTAGTATGACATACATTTTAGTAGAATTCGTCCTTATCTTCGTAAAAACAAAAAATACTTAAATCATTTAACCGACAACCGAAAACACGTTAGCATTACATTACAACACGTACACGAAATAAAATGAAAACGAAAGAAAACGAAGTTGAATGAATTTTATTTTCATACGATTTGTAAACGAAATAATTTGAAATGAACATGATGAATGTGGAACATAATTTTTAACACTATATAATGAATATTTTAATTCTATTTGTAAATTTTTGAATTTTTCTATGGATTAATAAAAGCCAAAACAGGCCAAACAAAGAAAATCAGAATTCATACTTTTAACGTGAAAATTAAATTTGTAAACGTAATAAATAATAAAATATAATAAATATACTGAAAAACAAATTAACTGAAATCACTAGATTTTTTAAAGTCAGCATTTTCTAAATGAAAAAATTACTTACGGTCAAAATTTATTATTCAAAATCACATGAACTAATTCAATGGACACAGTATTCATATGTATGTAACGGAAAAATTCTCTTACATTAAAATTATAGATGATAAATAAAAAAATTAATTAAAATTTTAATTCGAAATGTTTATGTGTAAATTATGTGCATGCCTACTACGAACGTATTAACAGAATTTTTTGTTCGTTTTTTTTAAATTTATTTTTTTTATGTTTTTTCCACATACATACATGCAATAAAGGTAACATGTAATATAATATGTGAGTATATAAAGTAAAAAAAAAAGATAATCTTTTAGCAATTTTAAAACATTTTGTTATGTTTATATTCTTTCAAAACAAAAACCACAAAATAAAAAAATGTAAAACGAAAGTAAAATAAAGAAAAGTAAATGTTATCAGTTTTAACATTTATGAAAATAATAATTACAATATTATCCTTATAATGCACATGTATGTATATGTAAGTACACATGTACATGTGAATAATGCCACCTACATACATACATATTCATAAATGATAATTTAATTTAATTTTATAGTGAACAAAAAAAAAAACTACTCCATAAGAAAAAGTTTTAAAAAGCTTTTTATAGATTACATTGCATACGATATTCGTATGATAATTTAATATTTTCATTACTTGTGCAATAAGTACTCATATGCATACGCATCACATGGATACATGTACATACATATATGTTCATATATGTATATATGAATATACACACATATATGTATACATACATATCATTACAACTAAATAATTTTCAAACTATTTTTGTAAATATGTTGTACATACGTTACGTATGTAATTCAATCTTTTGTAAAGTAAAAGAAAACCGAAATAAAGAATAAAAAAAATTAAATAAAAGTTTTTCTTTTCACTTAACCACCATACACTATATAAAATTATAAAATGATAAGAGCTTAAAATACATACTCATGTATTATGGAAATTTATATGATAATCATATTTAAACATAAATATGTATATACATATGTATATATGAACATATGTGTATGATATGTCTTTTAGATATTTGTATACTTACATTTTGTACTTATATGAGTAACATACAATTTTTTATTTGTCGTTATAAATATTGAAATTTACTACATATGTACGTGTAATGAATACAATACCAAAATAAAACAACAAAACAAAAAAAAAAAAAGGAATAATCATCATGTTAATAATGTAGAATTTTTAAATATAAGCTCCTTCTCACATACATATAGTATGTACGTTTTTTTTTTTTTTTTGTTAAATGTTTTACATGAACCGAACAACAATACACAGGTGTGCAGAGTTTATATAAAATGTACGTGTACAAAAATGTGTATTTATATTTATTTATAAATGCAAAACAGAAAAATACATCGAGTTTTGCAACTGACTTTTGTACTTATTCTTATATATTTTTATGCAAATAAATTCATACTCGTATAATAAGCAATTAGAACTTATTAAATCTTTTATCCTAAAATTAATTGAAACTTTAGGGGGAAAAAAAGGAAAAGAACTTAATTAAATGAAATCTCTTGTTTCTGTCATATGCATTAAAATTTATTATTTTATTTATTATGTTGAAATTATTTTATTTTGTACTTATTTAAATTGCAAAAAAAAAATATTTTTTTGTTTACAAAATGAAATTCTGGTGTTTTTTTTTACAGAAACAACGGAATTATTTCCTTTACTTTGTGAATTTTTGAATTTTCGACAAAACTTTAAAATGATAAATGATAAATAAAAGTATATTGTGGCCTTTACCATGAGAATCGATTTCACACGGTCGTTTTTTCTTTTTTTGTACTATGAAAAACGAAATCGTTAAATTAACGAAATTGATTACTGCAACACAACGAAAAATGAAGTTGTCGTAAATTCAACAAGTGAATACATTCTATAATTGGTCAATAAAACTGAAGTTATTTAACTTTAATACGTTCTCAGTTTTTTTCTTTTTGGTCGAACTGATGATATCATTTCACCGCAGCTAATTTCCACATCATCATCAAACATTTTAAAAACTGTATGCCAATATGTAATACCTTTTGAATTAAATGAACTTAAAATAGAAGAAAAATATTATACAAAAAGTAAATTTAAATTAAAATTATTAAAAATATAATTAATTTAAAAAAAAATTAAAATTTATATTTTTTTTTTGTAAATTTACTTTAAAAATACGTTATTAACTTTCAAATCGTATATTTGATAATTTCCAGCTTTTAATGGACAAGAAAATTCTGGTGTAAAAATATTTTTTACTGGTTTATTTAAACCAATCATAATTTCATCTACTCCTTTACATACATTAATTGGACTTGAATTTTTTAAAAATACAAGGCAACTTGTTAATTGTTTTAAATCATCACATTTACGAATTTCATATTTTACTAGAAATAAATTGAAAATACAAAAAAAAAAAACATTTTTTTTTTTTAAATTTTAAAAAATCCAAGAAGCGTATTCTTTCATATATTTACTTTTAAATCCTTCTGGATAATCTTGTTTTAATTCAACTAAACCATTTATATGATAATCATTTTTTGATAATTGTTTTATTTCGAAATTTTTGAATAACAATGTTGGTTCATAATTTTTATTTTCACATTGTGATATTTTTGATATGATAAAAATTAATTCACAATTAATTAATTGAAAATTAATAAATATCACAGCAATATTTAAAATACACACAAATATGATTTTACACATTTTTTAAAAAAAATAAAATGAAATAAAATTTCTTAATTTTAATATTACAACATTCACAGTAAATTGATGATAAGTAACTAATAAACTAATTTGTACTTTTATTATTTACCATTGTTATTTTTAAATAAAAATAGATAAATATTATCATATATAGTTCTAATTAAAAAAAAATAAAATAAAATTGAAATGCATATACTCGTAAAATAAAAAAAAACCAAAATTTTTTTACAACTCATTAAATGTGAATTTTAGCATAAAATTTGCACATCACTATCATAATAAGAATATAATATATGTAATAATAATGAAAATAATATTTTGATGACATACATACTTACATACATACTTAAATACATGTGTGTACATTCATGCATAACAAAATATCATTATTATATATAAATTTTTTATTGTTATTGTTTATTATTATTATAATAATAAAACAGATATCATTAATTTTAATTGCAAATTATGAGAAAATATTATACAATGTTGTACAATGTAACTATTTTTCTCATATAATTTCATATGCGTATAAATACACACATATAACGAATAATTTATTTAATTTAAATAACAAAAAAATAAATAAAATTCTATTTTATATGTAACATATTTGAATATTTCAATTTGTAATTTTCACATAGTACAAATAAATAATGAAAATTTTGTGTATACATGTTTTGTTATAATTTTTAATGCAAATTGAAATTTAATAACTTCAACTTCATTTTCCATATGATATCGTGTAGATCAATCTAAAGATATCGTACAAATATGTATATTTAATGCATTATAATTTTACTACAGTTTTTTAAAATTGTTATTTTGCAACTTCGAAAAAAAATCATAATTACATTGAAATTTAAAAATTTTCTTAAATTTTTACTGATTCGACGTCATAAATATATTTTTGAAAAATTTTTTCCGCCATACATATACGATCTAATCACACGAAACTTCTTGGTTTTCACTTCACAAACATACAGCGATATAATTTGGCAATGTATTTTTATTATGAAAATTCAAAATTTTTAAGAAAATTTTATTTGACAGATCAATTTTGATATTTTTTTTCTCTAAATCATTGTTTTTGTTTTATTTATAAATTTTATACATTTTCAAATCTATTTCTTTGATTTCCTTATCTGACATGAAAAATAAAACAATTCAAAATTGGAAAAACAAAAAAACAATATTTGTCTATGCACAGACAAGCAACCTGAAATTTTAAGGAAAAAAAATTTATTTTCTATTTTGCCAACGTTTTAAACGTGTACTTATACATTAAAAAAAAAAATGTTGAAATATATGGAAAACCTTTATTTCCTTTTTTTTTCAAATAAATCTATATATTATAGGTAGAGTGATAAAAAGAAATAAGATAAAAATTAGATGAAAAAATAAGATTGACATATAATGTCAAGAAGTAAACGTTTGAAGAAGTTCAATTTACACATGTACATAGAAATTTTGATTTTATATAGGCAGAACATTCATATGTACACATGATAGATTGTATTAGAGCGAAAGAAAACTCTAAGCCATTTTACAGCCGGTTAAGTTACAAGAAGAGATTTTACAGTGGAATTCGTAAAAAGTGGATATTTTTTAAAAATTAAATTAAATTAAAGTAAATAAATAATACACAAACAAACTTAATACATAAAAGATTAGAATTATAAACCTCTTTAACCCCATAATTTCTTTTACAGTAAATTTAAATTTTATTCAAAAATATTTGCGCAAATAAAAAAATACAAGATTCTATATTTTATTTGTTTAAATGTCTCTAAAGAAAATTATTCTTATTTCGGGAATACTTCATAGCCATTACTATCACTTATTCTATCATACACAAAAAAATAAAATAAAAAAAGACAAAAAAAAAGTAAAATTTTCTACGTTAATTCACATACCATTCATTCTTCCATTCGTTCATTCAATTCATTCATTTTCTTGTGTAACGCTTTAACTGAATGATGCAAAGGATTCTAAAACAAAGACAATAAGAAATTCAAAATAAAGAAAATAATGCAAAACACTTTATCTACGATAAAATTTTTTTTTGTTTTTGTATTGATAAGAATTTTCAAGGACAATAAAATTTTTCTCGTTTTCAACACTATAAGAAATATTGAAGTATCATAGAATTAAAATATATGTGTACATGAGACTTTCCTTTCAGAGTCTTTTGTATTATCCGACATATTATAGATTTTTCCAAAATATTCGGCTTAATAATCATTTTCTAACATAATTTTTTAACGTATTACAGAAATAGATCGTTTATTCATCAAAAGGTTTTTTTTTGTCTTGATTATCATAGAGAAATTTCTTATCTTCAATAGTTATACACAAAAAGAAAATTATATCTTTAAATTCTTTAAATAATTTTAATAATAGAAATTTGAAAATAATGTTTATAGAAAAACAAGTTGATGATGTGAAAAGAAATTAAAATGCATCAGTATTAATGTAATACAACATGACATTTAAATAGCATGAAAAAGGATAAACATGAGTTTATTTCTACCTTTTCGTATGTTACATTTGTTAAACTGTGTAGAAAATTCTTTCGTTTGTTTATTTTTATTTATTCAAATATAATTAATTTTCGGTTAACATTTTGCTTAAATTTTATTCCATCATTCACGGCTAATAAGTTCAATTTTTTCATAAAAATAAATTTTCGTAATATCAAAATTTTAATAAGTTAGAAAAATTTTCCAAATTTTCAAATGAAAATTTATTCCTTATTTTTTTTTTTTTTTTTTTTTTTCAATTAAATGAAAATAAAAAAAAAAAAAAAATATTTCTATTACATCCGATTTAAAAGTAATTAAAACGGTTTACGTATTACCACATAATTGTATCCTTTATTTGTGCTCATAAATTTATATTTCTATAAATTATCATAGGATGTGATAATTTGTTAATGGCTTTATACAAATTATGTACTTTAAATGCTTTTGTTTTTTTTTATTTTTGTTTTGGAATAAATCATTTTATCTGAAAATCTAATTATTGACCTTAGTTATATACTTTAAAGATTAATGCGAAAACTTTATTAAGAATTACAGATTAAATATCATAAAAGTCATATTATACTTACATATGTATACATATGTGTATGATATAAATATTATATTAATAGAAAACAATAAAAATGATTCCCTGTAGGCATATAAATTTTTATTGTGTACAAGGCCGTTATATACAAATTAGATTGTTCATGTATGTATGTGTAAAAAAAAATTCATATATATCTCAAATGTAATAAAGGTTAAATGTCTGTACATTAAATTTATACTACAAAGAAATTTTGTACGTATGTACATATATACACAGTGATATAAGTTAATCAATCAAAACAAAATACAATTGTAATTTGTCAATATCTTTATTTAATTAATTGACTGACATGAACAGTGTTACGTAATCAATTTCAAAAGTTTATTAATTTATGAATATTTCGTACAGGTCATGTGTGTATTTTCTTTTTATCTGTTATGTATACTACAAATCTGCAATGGTTTTATATGTATATATTTATAATAAAAATAAAATAAATAAATAAAATAGAAGAAAAACATTACAAAAAATTAACTCATAACATTTTTGACTTGTTTTTACGCTTTGTGACCTTTGATATATCATGTATGTACTTTTGTATATATATTTCCTTTTTACAAACTTTGTTCATTTTATATGTTTTAGACATTATATTTTTACTTCCCAAAGGTATCATACAAATATCCTTAAAAAAAACATAAGAATAAAAATAGAAAATAAACGAAATTCATATGAAAATGTTTTTCATTTGTATGTACATACGTATGTGTGTAAATATTTATAAAACTTTTTAATTTTTTCGAATAAAGAAAATTTCATAGAACGAAATTAGTTTTTGTATTGTTTTTTTCTTTTTCTTATTTATTTTATTTTATTTTATTTTTTTTAAACAATAGTTAAGGATTTTTTCTTTTTTATTATCCGTTTATTCGATTTTGTTATGCGCAAATACACAAAATATAAATACGTAAAATTTTCTTATTTATACACTTAAATGTATTGTATATATATATATGTATTTTTGTGTACAAATATTAAATGAAAAACTTAAATTAAACAGAGAATATTTTCTTTTACTTTTTATAATTCATTATTGTTTAATAAAAGAACAAAATAAAAATGAAAAAAGAAAAAATTAAATAAATATAAGAGAGAATGTTACAAAACAAAAAACAAAAAAATCCTTGTGTTCCGTGTACTTTAGTTAACTTTTCTTTTGTATTTTTGTCAACATTTTTTCTTAAAAAAAAAAAAAAAAAGATACTTATAAATTTTTTTTATTATTAAATTTTTATTTACAGTAAAAAATGAACAAAATTTTATTTTTATTTGAATGTAATAAATACTTAAAAAATAAAAGTAAATTAGGAAAAAAACAAAAATGTGTAAATTCATTCATATTTTCGTTTCTAGAACACATTAACTAAATTTGTCTGAGCTGTATATAGGTAAAACTTAAAAACTTTCATACATGTACGTACGTGGGTGTATTTATATATATCAAAAAGCAAATTAATTTCATTTAACTTTAATTTTTTCATTTTCTTTTATATTCATTCCTTTTTTTTTTTTTGGTTTTTTTCTCATACTTATTTTTGAGAAAATTCATACGTACATACATAGATATGTTTACAGGTGAGGGGAAATAAGTAATCTGTACAATTGTAAAAAAAAAAAATTGTTTTTTAATTTCTTTTTTTGTGTGTGGGATAGAAAGTCAAAAAGAACATAATCAATGTTTTGTGGCTTTTGATCTCACTGAATTTTAAATTCTTATTTTTCTTTTATTTCTTTTAACTTTACCGTCTTCTGTGTATTTCTGTTGTAATTTCTTTAAGTCAAACTTTTTGGTAACAAAAAAAAAAAAATGAACTTGACTTTTCGTCGACTATTAAATCAAAATTATGTTTTCATTAAATTTTTAAAAATTTTTCTTTTAAAGTTGAAAAAAAAAAAAAATTACTTTATATTGTTCAGCAGATTATTACATTTTATTATTAAAAACGCATCTGCATTTTATTATTCACACCTGTTTACAATAAAATGCATTTTCTATTTTTCAATAAATTCTCTGTTTGATTATTTTTACGCGTATACACGTACGTTTGTATACATTTGTAACACACATATACAAATCCCATCAATTACATTGCACAGAAACATATATTGTGAAGGCATTTATTTGAAATTAACTTTATATCCCGATGGAATAATAATACAAAAGGGTACATTTTAATACTAGTCATGTTTTTTATCATTATTACATAATTGTTTGTATATGTAATTTTGTTAATGTTCACATACATTTATTTTATTGTATACATTTATAGGCTAGTCAACTCTGATATATGTATGTATTTATACATTCATACACACATTTATTTGAATATATACAATAAAATATTTAATAGTAGTAAAATCTGTAGAAGGTAATGATAATAAAGTCCCATGTGTAAACAAAAAACATTAAAATTATAAATGAACATAATATTTAAATGAATCTAATTACAAAAATTTGAAAATATACAAAAATATTTTGAATATATATACTTAAAATATCCTGTATTTAAACCAGACATTAGACAAATTCAGATTTAAGTTAACATAAAGTAATAAATTTATACTTTGCCATTAAACTAACTACAAATAATACAAATTATTGTAAAAATTTTTCACTAGTCTAAATTTATAGTTTTAACACAATAATACAGTACCAAAAATTTATTCAAATTTTGTTATATTCATGTACATAATTCGTGTATTCATTTGTACACATAATTTTGAACACAATTTTTATTTTTTATTTTATTTTATCATATGTATGAATGAAAATGTACACATAAGAGCATAAAAGCATACAATATGTGTACATATTGGTATAGGTATATGGATGATATGAAAACAACTGAATAACAATAAGATGGCTTATCACTTTAAAACTGTGTGTATTCTGTATACATGAAAACATATACATTCATATATTTTTAAGATAAATTTGGATAAGAGGCTTAAAATTTATTGTAATCATACATTCTACTCCATATGTACTTACAATCACACATACTCATATTACGTATTTATATAAATTTACATACATAATCCAGGTGATAAGTTTGTACAATGGTTAACACATTTCATAACCTAAGGATAAATTAGTTGTTGTCCTAGGACACATTATTGTAAGTTTAATCGTGGTAAATCGTGATAAATAATGACGATGACATAACAGTACATTCGTTATTTAACAATATTTTGTATTATTATACATATATATATGTATGGATGTATGTATGAAATTTCTCTTAAATTCTTTGGTTGACTTCACTAAATGCAAATATACTAAATAACACATACTAAATTGTATTTTGTACAAAATTTTTGTATTCAAATATGTTTGTAGATCATCATAGAACTAAAGAAGAATTTCTCTATTTATATAAAAGTTTATATAAATTTACACATAATATGTACATGTATGCATATGTATGTATATGATGTGAACACATATATGATATTCATATGTTTTTGATTTTCACATGTGTAACGTGTATGAGTATAAATAAAAGGATTTAATTTTGAAAACGAATAACATATATGTACATATATGTATGTGATACATATAAAGATACAAAAATATGAAAGTTCCAAAAGTGAAACACCATACATAACATAAAATCGTTATTATTCGTATTCACACAATATTTGAAAAGAGTCATTTTACAATACGAGTACATGTATTAGAATATTTTTAAAAAAAAAAAAGCAGCAATCCATTTGTGTTCTTATGTATGTACATATACACATTACACAGTATATGACCTTCTTTGAATACTAATCCTACTGTTATTGTTTAACTTCAAAAGGAATAAACATTTTCATCATCATTTGAAGTTTGAATATTCTGTAGATTATTTCAATTTTAATTAACATTTCTCGTACTTTTCCCTAATTAATTTTTGAAATTGATTTGTATATTCAATCTTCCATTTGTATGTTTTTTTTAATTCTTTCACTTGCATCAAACATTACAACATTGTTTATATGTACAAATCATGATTATCCATTTCATTTTCACAAAACTTTTGTTAATACTGTATATTTAGTACTGATATAGCTTAGAGGGTATATCTTCACATGCGTATTTACATTATTTATTAATTATAGGCAATTTTTGAATTACAACTACATAAGGCCCACATACTACGGCTATTTCATTCACCATTCGAATTTCAAAACATATACAACATTAATTTTTTTCTATGAGTACAAATAAATTTAATAAAATTGAAAAAATTTAATAAATCTTTCTTATAATGCCTAAAAACACATTGTAAAGTTAATTCAAATAAATTCTCAAAATCAATTTTTAAAGTAATTAAATTTCCATGAAGGCCGTTACAAAAACCAATATACAAATTCAAAATTTTTACTAATAAATAAAACAAATGAAAAAGTAAATTAAAAATTTAATTTCTCTGTAAGAGAATTAAAATAAAATATTTATTACGAAGGTGTTTTTTTTTTTTTTTTTTGACCCCAATCAATTATTATTTTTCTAAATATTGATTTATCTAATATACATATAATTTGTAGATATTTGTACGTACATACACATTTGCTAAATTATTTTGTCACAAAATAAATAGAAAAACAATTTTTTTTGAAAACAGTTTTTTTTATTGGTTTGTTAAAAAACTGAAATTAAAAACAAGATGAACAAAAAGTCATAGTTTTTTACAAATTGACAAAACCAATAAAAAGACTGTGAGATATGCATATACATATGTATATTAAAAAAAAATACGGAGTTTAACTTATATACGAATGTACATATGTATGAATATGCAAATACTCATGTATGACAGAAGAAAAACAAAAAATTGGAAAACCATTTTTTTTTTGTTTTCTTATTTTTTCAATTCATATCACAATATCGAACTCTAATTTTGGTTCAGTTGATTGGATTTTTTTCGACAAACATACAAATAATCAATTTAAATCGTTTAGCTTTTATCTATGTATCTCTAATAAAAATACATACAAGCTAACAAAAAAGTAAGACAAAAAAAAAGTAGGTAATTGGAAAATTGTATACATATGCATTTCATATAGCGTAAAATAAAATATTTTTTATACAAAATGCGAACACAAATAGATACATATATCCTTTGTTATTGTTATTTTTCATTTTGTTTTCAGTTTTGGTTAATTTTGTATTGAATAAAAATGAAAATTAAAAAAAAAAAATTTTTATAAATCAAATGAAAAATTCGATGGTATTTTATTACCATATTTTGTAAACGTATGTATATACGATAGTGTTAGTCTTCATTTAAGTTATACAATTGTTATAACTTTCATTAACTCACTGAATTGTTTCAAATGGATCAGAATCTCATCTCAATTTCAATCGTTTATAATCGTATTTTTAAAAAATAGATTTAGAAGAAAAAAAATATTTTCAAATTTTTTAATTAAATTCATTTTTTAAATTTACATAAATGTATTTTTCAGATACACACACAATAATTAATAAATAAAATGTATAAAAACAAATCGTATGTATCATAATTTAAAATATGTTTAATATTTATATTTTGATATCATTTTGAATTTCACCTTTTAGACCAATCACAAAATTTACTTAAATTTTAAAATATTTCGAAAATAAAAAAAAAAACAAAAGTTTTAAAATCTCAATACAATTTTGTTGCATAAAGTTAAAATTAAATTTCCTCCACTTGAGTTCATCTTAAACAATAGTTTAATTGAGTGGAATTTTACCTTTCATGCATTTTGCCTTTAAATTATTTTAAACTTTATACGAATACACACATATACATTTTATTAAATACGAAAGTACATAAAATACTCTGTACTTGAAAATGATATATCAATGCAATTTTTAATTTTATTAATAATTTTTTCAAATATAAAACAGATGCAAAAAAACAGAAAAACTTTCAAAAGAAAAATAATTTCAACAAAAACAAAATAATTTTCATTTAAAAATAAAAAGAAAATACCAACAATTTTTCATTTTTCCTTTTTTTTTTTTTTTGAAAATTAATTAATTTCAATTAAATGGAAATTCTTCAAATAATTTTGAATTTTTTCATTTCTGCTTTGAATTTTCTTTTTTTGAAAATTTGAAGAGAAAAACTTTAAACATAAATTTTAAGAAACTTTAATTTTGACTATAAATTTTAATTCAATTACAAAATTATAAAAAAAAAATATTATAGAATAGAAATTGTCATTCTTTTTAAGAAAAACAAATGAAATTCATTTTAAAAAAAAAAATCAATTCTACTTGCTACTGATGTGCATACGAATATTCGATAGAAGAAATCACATGGATTTTCTGTTACGACAAAAACAAGAACAAATTGTAGAAAAAAGATGTAGAATCACTTTTCTCATGCATACATACTAAAAATCTTTTTCATTTATTTCAATTCAAAGTAAATGAAAGAACACAATCATACAATCATTCGATGTCCTCTTTTTGTGTTGGTAATATGATTATTTTTCTTTTGAAATAATTGTGTTATTTAACTGATTCTGTTTTTTTTTTTCTTTAATTTTCTTTTCTTGTTGAAAATTTTACAGTCAGTCAGTCAAATAATTCTACTCTGTCAAAACCCATAAATCATCAATTTCAAATTTAAATATATTTCCTTATGTATTTTCCATTGATAGGTGTAAATAAGCAATATATAAGTATGTATACAGACAATTTAAAAAGATAAATGATGATTTGATGAGAATCATCACCAATATAAATAAGATGTATTTTCTTTCTTAACCAATTTATTTCATTTTTTCTTCATCTCACTTTACTTTTCGATATTGTAACTATCTTACATGCTAATCTTTATATATGTATTCGTGTATACATTTACATGCATGAAATACTGAAAATTCACAGTTTTTAGTGAAAAGTCAAACTAGAAATCTCACAGTTTTTTTTATTTTCTTTATTTTTCATTGATATGATAATACCGGTTAAGTTTGTACGTGCTTTATTTTTTTTCTTCATCTTTTTAAAGGTGAACGAACGTTTCCTTCTTTCTTTGTATTAGTTTCTTAGAAATACAAAAAAAAAAAATATCTAAAAGTCAAAATGAATATAGTAAAGAAAAAAAAATTTTCCTTTTCTTCATTTTTTCTAACATTATTATTTTTTATTTTTTTATTTTTTTCTGTTAAATAATGATAATGACAAAGATAATAATGAAGACAAAGATATCTTTTAAAATAAGGAAACAAGAAAATGAAAGAATTTCAGATAAAGAAATTGTCTAGAGATTTATGCATATTTTCTGAAGAGAATACATAATATTCTTGAAAAATGGATTTAAAAAGAAAAAAAAATAATACAACAAGAGAAAGAGTATACTGTAAGATAAAAAAAAAATCATTTGAAATTTTATTAAACTTCAGTGAGTTGTTACGATATTCTATTCAATTAAATCAAATCAAGAAATCAATTTTGAATTTTTATGTATTAATTAATAATTTTTTATATTTAAAAAATTATTCGAGCACAAAATATGAATACGTATGCGTAAGTTTCAAAGTCAAAAGATGAAAGGAAATGTTTATCATATTTTGTAGTATTTAAAAATAATTTCTAAATTTTAGAAATGAAAATAAGAATTTTAATTCTATTTTGAATAATACCAAATTTATTTATTTTCAATCATTTGAACTTTAGTAAAATAATCATGATTATTATCAACATCATTTAATTTACTTTTGAATTTTTTTTTTCTTTTTTTGTTAAATTAAACTTTGTTATTTATCCAAAGAAAATAAGAAAACAACGAAATAAATGTAAACATGTTGAATACTTTTCAAGTATTTTATAATCTTTCACTGACAAATAAATTAAAATAGAAGACAATTTTTCTTAACATACGTATGTACGTATCCTTGTACATATATAAGTGTGTACGTACAAGGAATAAGAAAGGTTCAAAAATAAGAGAGAAAAAAAAAACAGAAATCAAAAATGATTACGTACACGCAATATAGCATTATAACAGAAAATTTCCAATTTATAATATATTAAATATTCTTATTCATTATTCTAAGTACGTATATGTATATCTAATTAAATCTATTTAAAATTATTTCTTTGTAAAAATTTCTTTTCATTAGATTACATACAATAAAAGGATTTATTTACAAGAAATACAAGAACAAATCATAAACGAATTGACATATGTATGTATACTTTGTTCAGATGGTTATGGGTATTGCTATTAAAATGAAATAACATTTTTATGCCGCTTTTATTAAAAAAAAAAAAAAAAAAAATAGCTTTTTAGAATGCTTCTCATCCGTAAGTTACCTACCTCATAAGTTAACATTTAAACATTTTACATTTAAATGTCTTTTAAAACTATGAAAAAGTCGAAATGGTCTAGAATGAATTTCATCTTCAAATTGTCATTTTTTTGCGTAAAACGATACTAGCACGTGTATATCAAAAGCAAAAATTATGTGTGGAAAACTTGTGAATTTTCACCTTGATAACGCTATGCTTTTTCTTGTTAATCTTGTCTATAAATCTTGAATACTTTTGAACAGAGTATACTACTTGTAATCTATGTACAAATTTCAAATCAAAATTATTATTATATTAGTACTTAATTATAGAAATAATATTTTCATTTAACATAAATAAATTAAATGAATAAACAAAACATTTATTCTTTTATTAAAAAAGAAAAAAATTTTTTTTTCATATATCAAAAACATCTTATACATTAATGAAATATTTGAAACAAAATTAATTTTATAATTTCAATTTAATAAAAAGAAAATGTTTAAATTTTGTCATTTGTTATTTGATTAATTTTGAAAACTATCAAATTTATAAATCATTTTGAATGAATCTTTTGAAAAGAATTTACAATAAAATTCTGATAAAATTCAAAAATTTTGTATAAATTCAAAAATAGAATATGAATGTGTGTATGTATGTTTTGTTACATAGATATACAATGTGTAACATATAAAATGTGTTTAAATATATAAATTATGTGAATACCTACATATGTCTATTTATATTAATATCTAAAAAAATTCATAAGTAAATGTCAGGCAATTTATTTGAATTTTTTAAATAAAAGAAAAATAATTTCAAAAGATATTCATTCATGAACAAACAATAATTTAGGAAATTTCATATTTATTATTTATTTATTTAGTCTTTGATTCATTTTGTACAAAAAAGAAAATTTCAAATCAAAAATTTGTATGTTTAATGTCATACATACAAATTTTGAATCCATTTCAAAAATGTGTTTATTTAAAATTTTCAAAAATTTTAACTTGTCATCATTACGAAAACTCATACAAAAAAAAAATTAAAATGTGTAAAAATACAGATTTAGAAAATTTAGAAAATTTAGAAAAATAAAAATTTATTAAAATTATCAACAATTACAAAAATATTAAATTTTTCGTTACTTTTTTAAAAACAAAAATCATAAATATGAATATAATCATATTTTGGTTTTTTCACAAAATATGAATTTTGGTCGTTTATTTTCTTTTACGAAACTCGTACACTTAAAACTTGTTGTAAAAATTATTATTATTGTTATTAGTTCGATATAATGTAGCATCTGGTTGTAAGGTAATAAATTTCAAATTGACACCTTCCATCAAATTTGTTAAATAAATGCGTCAATAACAATTTTTGGTATTGATGGATAGAAAAAATGAAAATTTTCTTGACTTTTTTTTAAACAAAATACATACAAACATAAATTCGTTATTGAATTTTTGTAGATGTATACACATCGTTCACATGAAAATTTTTAGTTTTTGTTTTTTCTTATTGTAGTTTGTCCTTGCATTTTACGCTTGTATAACCTATCATGTAAAAAAAGGAATTTTCCTTTTTTATTTTTATTTTTATATCAGCTATATCACATACCTGAAATTTACATGCATACATATGTATGTTGTGTCCACATACATACATACATACAAGGATATTTTATATATAATTTTAGTTTTATAATATATTTTGTATGTACGTACATATGTATATATATATTGTACACTTGTATGTATACAACAAATACCTTCACTATATATTCTAAGATGAAATTTCTAGTATATACATATAGGTATCTATACATACATACCATAAAGTAAAAAGATCTAAACGAAAATGAATTCTTATAACTATGATCACTTATGTCGTCCAATTTATCTTGAACGGATGTTTGAAGAGAAAGTTTTGCAATCAACATTATATGTATGTTATACATATGTATGTATATAAAATACATGCTATATAAGATGTATATAAAACACATACTTAAATACATACAACATTCATCCATATTATGTGTATATTGTATTTTTAGAAAGATTAGAGTAGAATTCATGCGAATACCTATACATACACAAACATTTTCACATACATAACATATGTACGTTTCATCTTTCATATACGAATGAACCGTATATCTATATGTAAGTATATGTATATATCAGTTAAAATTTATTTTGAAAATTATATACAAACTGTATGTTGTATGCAACTATTTTACGTGTATTTTACTTCAAAGAGTACTTACATAGCGAACATAACATATGTATGTATCTATGTATGTTGCTCCGTGTATATAACTTTGTATATATGTATCTATATACACAAGTGAAAACTTAATGCAAAATTATGTTATAAAAAAAATGAAGAAAAAAAAACAAATTTCCCTTAGCTTCTATATTATATACTAGACTTGTATCATATTTTAGTTTATGTGTTTATAAGTTAAACTTGATGGTTAAACGTATATCCATTTTTGGTAAACCAAAAAACTTTTTCTTATATTAATGATAATGACGATGACGATGATAATGATACTAGATAAGAAAACGGCATTAAGTTTAGGTTAAACTAATATTAGTGAGAAAAATAAACGTAGTAAAAGCAAAAAAAAAAATTGTGGAAAAACAAGTTAGACAAAAATAGTAATTTTCTTCTTATTAATTATTTTCATTGCATTAATATGATCCATTCCATTTGTGTATAGAACATATTTACAAACATTACAAGGGTGACCAATGTACATACATATGTACATACATGTATGTACATATGAATTGTGAAAACATTTCAATCCTTATTTTCTATGAATTTCCATACAACCTTGTGGGCGATTTTGGTTGAGTGTGTGTACAATTCAAATACTTTTATTTTTGATGAATATGTATGTATGTATGTAATATAAAATTTGTGTCCAACACGATTTTTAAACATTTACGATTTAATTTACAAATCACTGTAAATGAGTAACGATTTTCTTTAACTTTCATTTCACTTTTATGTCTTCGTTACAAATTTTCTTTTTTTTTTCGTTCAAATGATTATACGTTCTTGTATACGTTATTTTATGTATTTTTCTCAAAGATTTTTTTTTCGATTTCACACTTTCAGTTTTTTTTTTTTTTTTTTTCTAATAAAGATGAGAATGAGAAAATAAAATGATGTGTGATGATGATTTTATAGTTATATACAAGTAAACATAGATTCCAAAAATTGTAAAGAAAAACAATAAAAAAAGTAAAAAAAAAATAAATAAATAAAAACAATATTACAAAAAAAATAAAAAAATAAAAATAAACGATAAAAGTTGTTAACTACAGACTATTAGACTCATCTGGACAAAAGTTTGACCAACTTCAATTAGATATTAAATTGTAGAAAATCATACATTCTAGAATCACATACAGTCATACTTGAAATGATTGAAGATTTTTTTGTTACCTCATTCCTATTAGTGTTTTGAAGGATTTCATTTTAGTCTTTTTTTTTTTTTTTTGTTGTAATAAGTATATATTTATATATTTTGAATGGTAATTGGTAAGATTTTATAGGTTGTGCATGCATTTTTATGTGTACTAAGATAAATGAGGACAATGATTATATTTTTACTATATATAATAGAAAAAGTTTTTACACACGATAAAAATACAAGGATAATGATTTAAACGAAGGAGAAAAATAAGAAAACTAAATATATAAAAATACACATGTATGTATGTGTGTTATCATGTCTTATACGTTATATGATTTAACTTGTTACTGACTTGATGTAATAATAAAATGTTTTAATTTTGATAAAAGTATTTACAAGTAGAACAAATTAGAAATGTTTGTGTATTTGTTCAATTACTCACATATTGCATATAACAAAGTTTATGGTGTAATTGGAAAAAATAATAAAATTAAAACATTGGAATATATATGTAATTTTTATTTCAGATGGGTGTGTGTACCAATCAACATTAGATTTTTTTTCTCAAATTTTATGATATTGCAAAAAATTTTTTAGATATAAATTTCATTTATTTTTCAAATTACAAACAGATGTCGTTTTTTTTCTAGAGTATTATAAATAAATTACTAAAATCACATCTACCCATTTAGAACAGAAAAACTCTGCTTAAAAATATGGAAAATAAAATAATTCTATCCCTTAACGTGCACACTCGAGTTAATTCGAGCGCGCTAAACAGGCCAAATTGTGCACATTCGAATTAATTCAATCGACGTTGTATTTTATGCTGCTCTAATTTTTCTCACTCGAATATAATCGTGTACGTGTAACATTGCAATATTCGGCTTTTTCCTGCAATGTGGATCAAAATCCAAAATTAAAATAAAAATTTTGATTAATTTTGTATTTTTTTATTTTTTTGCCAAGACTTGTTGACTTGTTTTGGCCGGTTTTTTTTTCAAAAAAATTGTGTGTTAAGGGGTTAAAATGATGTGTAACTTGAATCAAATCAAATAAATAAATTTTTTAATCTCCTCTACACTCTGTCCACTAATTGTATGCAATTAAGGCCAAGTTAAGGCTTTATGTGGGTTCATATATTTTTTTTTCTTCCCTCATAATTTTCAATTAGAATATTTCACGAACGATATTCTCACAACCATTAGAATTTTCATATAATATGATATGGTAAGAGTATTTTATACATCAATATACTTTATTTAATTTCCATGCAATTAGCGGACAAAGTATAAGAAAAAAAATGGAATGGGCTGAATTTTTGTATATATTCCTGAATTCATAATAAAATCATAATAAAACAATAGCTGATCATTTTCTCTCAAATTACTTATTATAATGAAATAATATAATTTTACAATAAATTTAATTTTCACAATGAACATTATATTCTTAGTGAATTAATAAATTATATATCATCTAAAAAAAATTGTACAATTCAATATAAAAAATTTTTTGTGTTCTTTCATTAAACTTTTATTTTATTTTCATTTTTCAAGAATTAATTATCTTTCATTTGTTTTTTGGTTTTTAGTTTGTTATCTCTTTTATTTTGCTGTTATTAATTTTTAATTCATTTTTATTTTCAAATGAAATGGACTGTAAGTAAAATTAATTAAATTTAATAATGAAAATCATAATGAAAACAGAAATACCAAAAAATATGTATTTTATTTTATCAACAATAATTATAATCTATATTTCTGTTCATAATTACATTATTTTTTTTTTATTTCATTATTTTCAAATAATTTCAAGTAATTTTATTCATATAAATTTTGATATTTGAATGTATGTATAAAAAAATGTATGTGAATACCACAAACATAACAATTTTGTCATATACTCTTATTATTATATCCAATATCATTCCTTTTAGTTTACATTAACATTCATGTATGTATGTATATGCCCATCTGCGGTAAACAAAGATTAAAAGAATCAATTAACATAGAATTGAATGCTTCTATTGTTTTTCCTTTTTTTTTTTTTTGTTGTTTGTTATTTCCCTCCACAAAATCCTATTAAGGGTTTCCTATATTTTTTTTATTCTCTCTATAATTCAAAATTTTTTCTTCTCGCTTTTATTAAAATTTCTGTATCTAATGGAGTCGATTGGTTACCCTTAATCTTTTCAATGATTCATTTTCGTTATTTGTTTTATGAGTTTTTCTTTTCTTTCATATCTTTTTAATGTGCGTAAGTATGTATGTATGTAATATGCATGTACATATATGTGTCCCTATTGTTTTTATATTTTGAACTGTAACTAATCGAGCCACAAATCACCCATCCGATACTTTAATTAAAATATGCCTGTAGATAATGGATTTTTGTTTTATGTCATTATATGTGTGTGAAGGCTTACACTTGTTGTATACATACATACATGTTCACATTTATACGTATTTGCATATATTTAATCCATTTTTCTTTTTCCTTTTTATTTTTTGTTCTTTTTATTATGTACATTTATTTTCCAAGCTACTTATAAAAATTTTCTTTAACATTTTAATATATATTTTATAAATTTATATTTTCAAATATGTACAACATACACATATGTACATACATATACCCTACCGTAAAAAACTATTTTTATTACAATTTTCTAGTTTTCTTTGTATTTTTTATTGTAGATATATATTTCTTTTCTTTATTCTAGATTCATTATCTTTATACACATATAAACATACATGGAACAATTTTGTTGTAATTCAAATCTTAAGCATGGTCGGTCGTACATTACGCGACCCACATATGTATGTACATACAATCATATAAGTACACGTATATATGTCGCAGAGTTCTCATTTCATGCCATTTTATTTTCATTTCTTACCCATTTATATACATAAATATATGTATGCCATTTATATAATTTTCACTTCTTATTCATACTTATATGTATTCGTATTGTATACATATTCTCACATTAAAATTAATCTCTTTTACTTTACTCAAATAAACATAAAAGTATATTAATGTAGTATTTATTACTAGATTTTACCCATTTAAAAGAAGAAAAAAAAAAAATTAAAAATTCAGTATCCATAAAATTGAAATGGTAAAAATTTGTACCACGTAGATATGCATGTACATATGTATATGTGTATATAACATACATTCATGCATATTTAACACATATATGTGTACAAATACATAAATACCACAAACATCTCTTTAAAAATAAATTTCAACCAATTCCGCCAAAACGTTATATAATTTTTCTCATTTATTTTCTTCTTTATTTTATTTTATTTTTTTCTTATACTGGTGTATGTACATGTAGAAATTTTCCAATATTTAGATGGTTGCTTGGTTAGTTTTAAGTTCAGTGGTCATTTTTACTTCTTTTCATACAGAAAAAAAAGGTAAAAGAAAATACTTAGGAAAATACTGTATATAAAAAAAAATGAAATTTAAAATAATAAAAATAAAAAATAAAAGTGGTTATTTGGTTTGTTGAAATATGGTTATAAGACGAATTTTCTTACTCACTTTTATAATAAACGCATTATACTGTATGTATATAAACATACGTCATATGAATGTTATATAATATTCTTTCGAACAATACTTTTTAAAAAAAAAAAATTTGTATTTTTTACCCTTTCAAATAAAAAACACAAAAAAATAAATGTTATAATTGAAAAAAATTTTTTCTGCTTTTGTTCATTTTTTTTGTTTCTCCTTCTTCTTCTTGTTCTTCTTTTTTGTACTATTTTAACCACAAAGAAAACGTAGTGTAGATAACATTCAAAATGTAATGAAAAAAAAATAAAAAATTTAGGATAAAAAATGATGTAAAACCTCTAACCATTGTGTATATATAGATTATAAAAAAATGATAAAATAATGAAAAAAAAAAAATAAAATGAAAAATAAAATAAAATCCGTTCATTATTATACCTCGAATATAAAACCAAAAGTTATTGCGAATGGCAATATAAACCTTGGAAGAACAGAAAAAAAAAACTTCATAAAAGCGAACAAAAAAAGAAAACAAATGAATACCAGGCTATTTTAACAACACAAATGCATTTCTATACATGTACACATACTATAATATATGAAGAGGAATGTATAAGAGCTCATCTATACGTATGTACGTCTGTATGTAAAATTTATGAATAGCCTCATGTCGTCCATATATGCCTGATTTATTACACTTATTGAAAAATTGAGGACAATTTTTATATTTTTTAATTATAAAATACAAAAACCAAATAATGATAGTACATATACCTACATACTAACTGGTTTACACCAAAGAATATTTTGTGATCATACACATACATACACATGAGTGGGAGTTGAAATAGTAATAAAATGGGAAAAAAATTATTAGAAGCTCTTTGTTATATATATAAGTAGTTATATTGTGTTTTGTGTGTGTGGAAATGATATATAAATTCATGGTTAAATAAATGATGAGCAGTTTAACGAATATTATAACAATATAAAATGCCATTAGCACTAATTTAAAAAACAAAAAAAAAAAAAAAAATTGAAAGAATGTATTTGAAAATGAAAAGATGTAAAATAATAGTGAGTTCATATGCATATTTGAAAATATATGTACATGTACACATACGACATAAATTAATATTTTTCTCGAGGACGTCTGTAATTTGTATTCTGAAAATATTTTCTATTATAAAATCGAAGAATTATCATAGAATGTATCAAAAAATTCAAAATACTCTACTCTTCACGCCATCAGGAACAGGTAAAAAAATAAATCTAATTATACGAAATAAAAACATAAGAATTTAAAATAGTAGAGAATTCATCGTTTTGCTAGCATAAAAAGAACAAGATGAATTTTCCTTTTGTATACCATTTTATTTTCTTACTAGTTGCTTATACTATTTTACTAGATACGAACATCATCATAAATGTATATACAACAAACGCTCAACTAACGTACAATTTTTATATAGCAATGAGTGTATGTTACGTTTAGAAGCATTTTAAATGTTACACAATATATTGTACAATATACAATACTCGTGTCTGTTCTCGTATACTGCTTTTATGTCTTCACTAAACAAATAAGGGAAAAGGAAATGATGAAATTAATTCAATAATTTCACAAAGTTTAAGCTTACAGAGTCAATTACAAGCAATTTATAAAATTGAATCATTTTATAAAATTTAGACTATGAAAATGTAACAAAGAAAATACAACCGATTTTCATGTCTACATAGACAAAATAAGCATTAAAGGAATAACAAAAAAAAAAACAAAACAAAAAGAAAAATTTATTTTCATAAAATTAAATGCTAACAATTAAAACAATATGAAATTGACAAATTGGTTCCTTTAATACAAAAAACAAAAAGGATTTGTTTATACATTCATATAGAAGTGTCAATATTTATTTATTCTCCTTTTATTATTTAATGGAAATGAATGAAATAAATTAATTTGTTCATTATAAAATGTAAATTATTCATTTTCATTTTAATTTCAAAAACTGATTTTTAATTGACTATTAAGTAGTCTTAATCATTATTATTATCAAATAGAAATTTTTTTCATTAATATAATGTCTACAAAATTCATCATAATAAATTTGTAAACATTTTTAATTTGTGTAATTTAAATTTTTCATTTAATTTAATTCAATTTTTCTTTATGTTATTTTCTACAATGTAAATGTTTGAATAAAAGATTTAATTTTATTAATTATATACAGTTTATAAAAATTATTATTAAAATAAAATAAATCAAAAAATTATTTTTAATCGTTTAATGTACGAAATATATTTGTAATGTTAAAATTACAAAAAAAAAAACAGGAATCACCAAATAAAAGACTACGAACTTTTCATGAATTTAAATTTGAAAAAGTTTAAACTTTTAAAGTTTTCCCAAAAAAAAAATTTTTTTTGTTTTACTTTCTATTTTTTTTTCTCAATTTTATTACATCGAATATATGAATCTTATCTTAATTTATTTCTTAGAATAATTTTACATATTTTCTCATAAAAAAAAATGTATTAAATTGAAAAAAGAGAAAAAAAACTGGAAAAAAAAATTAAAATGTCACGATCATCCTTCAAATTTTATTATCAATATACAACATGAAAAATATATACGAAGTCTATAACACTGTGTAATACACATAAAATTTTTATAACTTACATGAAAAAAAGGATATATGCAAAAATAAAGGAAGTTTTCGTACATATTCTTGTGTGTATGTATACATCTATAAATATTCTAAAAGGGTTAAGAAAAAAAACAGGATATATGAACACGCACAATATCAATAATATTTTTTCTTGTCATTCTTCTTCTTTTTTTATAGTCATAATATACAATTTCATTTCACATGATTAAAACTTCTTCTATAACATTGTAATCATAAAATGATATCCTTCCATTTCAATTGACAGACGAACCTTTTGACAAAAAAAAAAGAAAGAAAAAAACAAAAATACAAATAAAATTACATAATATTAAATAAATAAAAAAGTTAACTATAAAAATAGTAGCTACAATAATAATAGACACATTGAATACGAACAACAAGAAAAAAAAAACATAACCGATGGGTGACTATTTTAACAGATAAAAACATGACCGCCTATCACCAAAAAAAAAAAAAAAAAATATGTAACAAAAAAATACAATTCCCTTTAAAAAGAAATCAAAAGGAAAAACAACAACATAAAAAAGAAAATGTTATGAGAAAGTAAAATTGAAAAACAGGAAGAAAAACTGTAACAGAACAGTAAATATATACATATATCTAAGGCAAAATTCCCATAAAATAAGGATCGGAAATATACATTTTTATTTTCTCCATTCACTATATTTTATCTTTTTTATTCATATGTGTATGTACGTTTTGTATATGCTTGTAAGGATATAAAGTTCATTGAAATATTTTTATGACGGTCATATGTTATATAGTTAGTTAAATATTTTTATACATATGGTAGAATATAAAATTATTATAACGTCTACATTTGTAGCCAAAAAGCCTTTTACATATGTATATAGAATATTTTTAGAGTTAAGGATGATATGAACAATGGTAACAGTATGACAAGAATTTTTAGATGAAAATCATCGCGTTTTTTTTATGCATTTAATATAAAATATCAGCGAAACTTTTGAAAAGAATGAAATAAATTAAATAGAATTTCAATCGCTAAAAAAATTAATTTTGATTATCCTTATTTGATTGCATCCTGATTGTACAGTATCTAAAATTAATTTTCAAACAACATCATACCTTTGAACTTCGCATGATTTCAATGACTAATTCGAATACAATTTGTGTACATGAGTTTGTACTATATCATTTCGTAATGAACAAGAAGTTACCTCTTTCTGTCTTTAAAAAAAAAAAAAAAAACAAATAAAGAAAAAAAAACAATAATAAAAAAAAATAAGAGCATGCACAATAAAAATAATAATAATTCTCATGGAATAGATTTATGCACGACTGACTTTTAAAATGGTTTCAAGCATAAAAATGACCTCAAAATGATATATTTATAGTCAAATGCAGTTTAAAATTTGGGTGTCGGACTAAAAATATTGTCGATCTAAAATATGATTCACGGGAAAATAACAAAAATGATAACGAAAAAAATAAAAAAAAAAAAAACAAAAATTTTAACCAGTTGTTATAAATTCTTTAGGTCATTCAATTTATTTATTTTCAGTTTTTTTTTTGTTATATACCATATTCGTATTTAATATGAATTTTATAGAAAACTCAATATTTGAAAATGAATTTCAACAAAAAAAAAAAAAAAAAAGTACAAAAAATTTTAAAAGTCATTCACATTTCCCCCATACAGAAGAGTAGCAATTTTATATAGAATTTCTAATAAACGAAAAAAAAATTTTTTTTTGTGAAAATTTTTATACATTTGCAAAGAGGTAAGTGGATAGTTAAAACAAAAAAAAAAAAAATTTTCGATTTTAAAAGCATAATAAATTTTGTTTACACAGATAAAAATATAAACTATTAAAACATAAAATATTTTATGCATTTCATCATGTACACCATAATTGTAATACAATGATGCAACTAATTTAGTATGTATATAATACGTATACACATGTACATATTTACTATGCATTTTTTTGTCAGGATAACATTTTTCGAAATAATATTTGTACGAGTAATTGCTTTTACGATTTGTCCACAACAGGACAGCATTCTACAATAATTGTAAATCATTTTATCCTTTATTCTTTCTGTTATAAGGATGTTCAAAATTTACACATACATACATGCATACACCATTCTGTGGCAAACTATCACATCATGAAATTTTATTTCATTATATATAATTTCATAAAAATTCATGAAAATATTGTATGTATGTGTAATTTGGATGATGATTTCATTTTATGAGAATGTATGTACATGATTTGATGAGCCATTTCAATTTGAATTATATCACAATCTTGTTTAAATTCATTCGATTTTTTTTATGTATCGTTTTTACATCTTGTGCATATGAATTAAAATTTTAAATTTATATATTGAAAAAAAGTCATATTTATAATAAACTACACATTAATACTTCGCATAAATTTAATACTTCGAAAATTTTTTATCTTCATTTTTATTATATAAAATATTATTTAAAATTTATACAAAATTTTTTTGTTTTACTGTTAAAAAAAAAATATTAAATGATATTTTGATAACAGCTAAAACATTTGATTTGGATTAATTTCAAATGAGACAAATTCCCAAAGAATTTTTCATTAATAAACTAAAATAAAATAAAATGATTTTTATCCTAAATATTACTAAAATTTCAAAGTAATTGTATGTATATGTACATATATTGTAATGATAATAAACCAGACAAATTTCAAAATAAAATATCATGTTGCAATATATTTTGATAAACATACTCTTTTTATATACGTATTCAAATACATAAAACACTTGCATATACAGTTTACAAAAAATGAACTTAAATAAAGCTTGAGGTTCATTTTTTTTTCTCCTATCGCCTGCAAGTGAAAATTCCGGAAAATTTGCCATTTGTATAAATTTCCGTTTCACCTACATTTACACATTCATTTATTTATTTATTTTTTACTTTTTCATTATATGTATTTTATATTTTACATTTCATGAATTACGTGCTCATACATTTACCAATGTTCATTTAAAATGATACAGTAAACTAATTAAAAGATGAAGTTTCGTAAAACAGAAATGTAGACAACAAGAATTGATTTTTTCTCATAATATTAGTACATGTACGAATGTATTACTCTGTAATCACTATACTTATCTACTTCTTACTTCAGGTATTACTTTTATTTGAAAAAAATCGAGTCCTTTTACAAAAATATCATTAAAATGCAAGTTTGAATTTAGACAAGAAAATATCAGGAAATTTTGTGTTTACTACACATGAAAAATTTCTGTTTATCACACAAATGATATACAGTTTTCTCGTTAGCATGATATTTTTTGCAGTCTTAAAAGATTATTTAAAACTTTACAAATGCCATATATGCATATGCTATATTCATATATGTACACAGAAGATAAAAAAAAACACTACATCCTTTGAAAAAATGTACACACATATTTCAATTCATTTCCTTTTTTTTTTATTTTCATATTTATTCAATCATTTTGATGAACATAAATGCAACATATTTCTCTTTTATTTGAATTTTTCAGGATTCTCGTTACTCGCATTATCAATTCATTTAAGGAAATAAATATCCTTGTATACACATTTCGAAGTATACATTCATATCTACTTGTATAAGTATTCTATATATCAGTCACATATTGAAATATACTATCTAAAAATGTAAATTTATGTTTTGTTCATTTTTCATTTTCCATCATAATTTCACAAACATGAATGATTTTTTATAAAGAAAAGTTATTAGATTGCGAATTGTATATAGGTATACGAGTACATATATGCATTTTATTGATCAAGGAAACTAAATTTGATACAAAATATATATATATTTTTTTTTTAAATTTAAATAAACGGTTCAATTAATTTATAGGTAAAAATTAATTTTACTAATTTACATATCATTGAATATTAATAATCAATTTTAAAACAATTAAAATGAATTTACTCTTGTGTATATTCATTTTATTAATTTTATGTTTTTGGTGCTTTTTTTCCCAGTATTTTTTTTTGTAATTTTATTCATAAAATAAACTAATTTACTTGAAATTTTAAAACAAATTTAATTAAACAAAATAAAATAATAGCATGAAGAAAAGTTATTTTAAATTTCATTTAAACGGAAATAAAAGTATTGAACAAATGAATCATTTCGTTACTCAATGAAGTTCCATGAGGTAAATTGAAAAGAATCAAAGTTTTTTTTTTAAAACAGAATTACCAATTTGTCCTTTTATTCAATGGCAGTACTTATTATAGCCGAAGAACTCAATTTACTCAGGAAAACATTGCCTTATTTATTACTTAGGTTGCAAATATCCTACATAACACATAAATTACCAATTCAAAAAAAAATTTTTTGTTTTTAAATTTAACGATTGTAATAAGTTTAACAAAAAAAAAAAATTCTAGACATGAGTGTCCTTCATAACGTGCTCGCATTTTAAAACGTTCAAAATAAATAAACTGAATTAAATAGAATTATCACTTTAGTCTATGAAAATGAATTTAAATGTTAATTTAGAATTCATAAATTTTGTAAATGGTAATGAAAACTATGTTGTATAAAATGTACTAACAAGAAAAACAAATAACCATGAAACACTCTGTATGTAGTTCAAATAAATTCAAATTTATTTTTCATTACAAATTTTTTTTTAGTATGGTACAAAAACTTATTGTAATGATGTAATATACAATGAACTCTCTAGTGTTAGTGTACAAATACATATACAAAAAGTAACACTTAAAATTGCAATCAATATACAAAAAAAAAAAATAAACGATTAAATTATGCAAATATTTTTTCCCATTTCGTATTCATATGTACATGCATATTTGGGTGAACTAAATTAAATTCTACGCCTTGGTATATACTATAAGGTACATTCGTTTACCTTAATAAACGTTAATCAATAAGTAATTTCTCTTTTCTTTTTTGACATCAAATTAAATGAGTTTCTAAAAATACAACATAAGAAAAAAAATGAAATAAAACAAAATACAGAAAATATACCAAAAAAGAAATAAATTCTATTTCAAGTTTTTTTTTTTCCTTTTTTATATTCGTTTAATTTATGATTTCAAAAGGAAATTAAAAAGAAATACAAATGAAAATATAATGTAATAACTATTTGTAGTATACAGACAAAAATAAAAACATTCAAATGAATGAATAAATTAAAATCATTTTCGTAATTAGACTAAAAATAATAATGAAGTAATAAAAGCAACTATAAAACAAAATTTTAATTTTAAAAGGTATAAACATTAAAATTGAATAAAATAAAAAGCTGTTACAAAAAATATTCAAAATGCATTCAAATTTCAATATGTTGAATACAAAAAAAATTTAAAAAAAAAAAAACGAAATTGGTATTTATTTTTATTAATTCATATTGCTATTATGTTTTCCTTTCATACAAAACAAGAAATGTTTATCGAGTATATTTTAAAGTGTTTTTTTTTTTTTTTGGAAAACTTTTAGAAATTTAAATTACGATAAACAAAAAAACAAAAATGAATTTCAGTTACTTTTGTTTGATGTGCAAGAAAATCAATATTTATATCGAGAAAATAAATAGTATTGGAAAAATAAATAAATAATCAAACAAACTATAACTGAAGAGAAATATAAATAAATGAAATAAAGAATAAAAAGTTTTTGATTTTTCTTTTAATTATATTTCAATCTAAATTGATTTTGTTGATTGACTAATTTTTATTTATTTTTATTCAAAAACAAAAAAAAAATTTTTTTTTGATATTTTAGAAAATTTATTTACTTTAAACTATAAACCACCTCAAGTACCATAGTAAAAAAAAAAAAAAATGAAAACACCTTTAAATTTTAAACTAGTAAAATCAATAAAGTCTGCATGCATGTACATATACAGGGTGTTCCATAGTAAAAATCATAAAATGAGTGTATCGCGTATTTCAGAGCGTTTCTAGCGAAAAATCGTTGTAACTTTTCTTTCTTAAAGTACACTTCTTCACAAACATAGCAGATTTAAAAATTTTGAACACATCACATCATATGCCTGTACATATGTACATTAGATAATTAGATTTTGAACCACTTTATGTATTTAAGTCGTCCGTAAGGCAAATGGAGACATGGACTTTTCCAACAAAATTTTTTTCCCTATAGTACATTCGCTGTAGATACATGTATGTGCATTCTACACAATTAAACGTGTATTGCAATATATTCATAATTTTTATCGTTAATTTGATATTGCTTTCGTTTTTGTATTGTACATAAATGCATCATTTTTACTAGTGTTCATTATATACTTTAGTATTATTTTAAAATTTTCAAATTGATTTATCATTTGTTTTGTTTAAAAACGAAATTTTCTGCATGAAAGTATGTGTATAAGTAAACTGTAGAATTCAAGTATATTTATAGAATAAGTATTTTAGATTCTTTTTTTTTTTTTGTTATATTGATATGAGAATAAGTATTTTAATTGAAAAAGTTCAAATATATATAATCGTTAAAATAATATTGTTATACCAATGCTAATACAAATACTAATACAAATCATATACATATGTATGTATGTTTGAATGAAGGTACGTGCATTCAACATTAAAAACACATATCATCATATGTGTTTAATTGATTTCAGAAAATCAATAAATATTTAACAGTAATGCTAATGTACTCGTAAAATCTTACGTGTGTATATGTCTGTATGCAATATACACATAAGTAGTTCGTAATATATAGGATGGTAGAATGCAATAAAAATAGAGAATTTTAAACAATAAAAATATATGTGCACATGTGTATATTTTTATTATTTAATAATAAAATAAAATATTTATTCTTACATAAAAGTATATTTATTTTTGATTCAATTTAGTTTTTTTTTTTTCTCTCTCTCTCCTTCTTTTATTTTCTTTTCCTTTTTAATAATAAATTAGTAAGAGCAAATTTCAGTAATTCAAAATTTTAATTTTCAAGAAATGAAACGATCGATATTCGAATATACAATTTTATTAAACAAATTAAAAAAATATTTTAACGAAAATTAAAAATAATTCAAAAGAACGTTAGTTCACGCTTTACATTACGAGGCTAATAATGACACATGCTTGTGTACTTAAAATGTCCGTACCTTGAAACAAAAAGCTTATAATTAATTTTGTTTTGAAACATCAAATTAAATAAAATAATAAAAATTCACAGTAACAATTACTTGATCATAAAAATATTATAACAAAACTACATACGGTATTTATTTATTTTTTTAATTATCTGTTACTGTACTGCCTTTTAATGCATAATTTATTTTTATTTTTAATTTCGTTTTTTTTTTTGTTTTTTTTAATTTTATGTCCATACATTTTTGCCAATCTGTAAAAGTATCTGCATTGAATGTAAATGTGTGTTAATTTTATGATGCAACACAAAAATTAATCATACAAAAAATAATCATATAAAAAAATTTATACACATAATAAAGCTTTAATTGTCTTTCTTGTGACTATCCATATCTATATTAGCCCTTACCATATACACATGCCATATAATATCACTGTCCGTTTTACAATGTGTTTGTTTTAATTACTACTTCATCCCTTTTGCTACACTTTCTTTTAAAAACGTACACAAATTAATTTATGTACGTATGTAATATACACATAAATATGTATGTATACGTACATATGTACATAAATGCATATCTGTTTAACTTTGATAGTATACCATGTTACTAAACTGACAAACGATTTCATCCATGCAAGTGAAAAGCTTATAATATATAAAATTATATTTTGTTGTACAAGGATATAGAATATGCAACATCAGACATAAACCATTAAAAATTGCACATGGTAATACATAGATAAAATTTTATACATGAAAAAAAAAAAAAACAAAAAAACAAATGAAAATACGTCTATTTACATGAGAAAGCCACAACTTTTGAACAAAAAAAAAAACTTTTTTTTAATTCTATTAGCAATTAAACGCATTTAACATTACATAATGTATGAACATGTATGTACACATGTATGTGTAATACGGAAGTATACGGTATGTATTACTTAATATATGTATTTACGTGATATCGTATGAATAAATCATGACTATAAAAAGTCGCATAAAATTTTTTAATATCGTAATAAAAAAGAAAATTATCATATTATAATCATATATGTATGTAAAGGTATGAATTTCTTAAAATTAAAAATTTTATTTCAAAAGCTAAATACATACATATGTATATGTATATTCAATTTTTAATTTTTTAATCTGAAATAAAAAAACGATGATTTTTTTCAATTTATAATGCTGATCATTTAGTAAATAAAAATTTATAATTTTTTAACTCGAATGTTTTTTTAGTACATGTCTACGTATTGAACGTACAATGACATTTACATAATTTATTTAAATTTTGGAATGCTTTTTCGAAAATCTTCACTTTATCTTCACAAAATTTTTGAATTTATGAATCAAATACTTTATTTGTTTTTTTTTTATTTTATTCAATTTTTTTTTTTTTTTTTTGATATTTAACGATCTTTAACGAATTTATTGCTTTTGCTTTTCTATTCTCAAAAAAGAGTATTCAGAATACCCTGAATACAAAGGATATACAGAATAAAATTATTAATATCGTCAAAAAAGAATATTTTCTATACCCTAATTTATTTTAATAAAAATCACTTATTTTATTTCTTAACTTCTATAGTTAAGGAAATCATGGAAATTACCTAACAACAAGACATATTCATACAAGTGCTTACCATTTATACAATTTAATATCAACAAGAATAACAAAGTGCTTGTCAGTGTCTATATGCCGCATTATCAAATATACATGTACATATACATATGTATGTATGTATTAAATATGTCAAATATGAGAAACATCAGTTTAGATTTCATGAATAACATTGTAATTATTTTCTATTTAAACATAAAAATAAAAGAAAAATACAATGTTCCTTTTGAAAACCCAAAATTTATCTACACTTATCTATTTGATAAACTTAAATCATTCCGTTTTTTCCACTTTTCCTATAATAATGGAATAATATTTATATTTTCATTATGAAACGAACACGTTTTTTGTTATATTGTTATGACAGATGACAGCAGTTGGCCAAAAATTTTCTCTTCATAATTTTCTTTTCATTATTTATTAACAATAAAACAGGCATGATACATGAACGCTTATACTAACGTATGTACGTCTTTTTATTGATGTCAAAGTTACAAAAACATAATTTAATCGTTTAATTTACTTTATTCAGTTTCTTTTATAATTATGTGTTTTTTTTTTCTTTTGGTAGAAGTGATGCTGTTGCTGTTTTGTCATTATAATGTCGACAGTGACGATGATGGTAATAATATACAATTGATGCTGTCATGTTTTCATATTACAAAATCATTACAAAATGAATAAATTTTACAAAATTGTTACTCGTCTTTTATCCATTATAAGTGTATAATAAATCTCTGTGTTGTACATCATTTTCATTAATTTTATAACTGTTCCACTATACAAAATATACATACATACGTTACATACAATGTAACTATATTTATACTATACGTATATACTGCTGTATGTTGTATAATAACACACACACACACACACACACGTACATAAAATACAATCCTCTACATAGGTATTCACGAAAAAAACAAAAATTCCAAAAAGAAATTCAGTACATCACCAGCTTGAGCCTCTGATTAATTAAACTGTCATGTGCGTATGTACGAGTATATATGTACATACCCATGTACATAATACATGTGAAAATCTTCCCTAAACTAAATTATGTATAATATATACAAACATATAGGAAAAATGAGGAAAAATTTAGGCTTTTACAAACAAATTGAGGATAAATTTGTTATACTATTGTTGCTGTTACTAGCCCATTTTTATTATATTCTTGTTATTAATCATTACACATTTTGTTAAGCATTGTATACGCGAACGTGAATATTGAATAAAGAACCCTTTAACAGGATAATGGAAATTAAATTGTTGTATTAATTAGAAATTATATAAATATCTTCAACCCATGTATACAATATACATATTACAGGGAATATATATTATTGCTATTATCATTTTTGTATCTAATTATTATTATTTTCGTTTTCCTTATGTATTTTATTTTATTATTAATGGTAAATACACTGAAAGGAATTTCACTAATTTTAATTCAATTTTCTGTATCACATAAGATAAAGTGAATACATACATGTAGCTTTCAACAATACTCTTTGTTGTTGTATTAATACAAATTTATTTTTTTTTTTTTGTTTTGTACGTACATACATATATACATAATATGTACATATGTATGTATTTTAATTTTGTTATATTTATTTTATTAAATCAAAAAATCTGTGTAAATGATGAATTACAGGAATTAAGTGATTTATGGAATAAAATGAATTTATATACGTACAAAAAAAAAATAAATAAATAAATGAATTTATTTATTTCTTTTGTTAAGTGAGAAAAATAAGTTGCGTAGTATACATTATGCGGTTTCATATACATACCTTTGTATATAAACGTTTTTGTATGTATTGAAATGTAATAATTCCCATTGATATAAAATAGAAATTCAATTTATTCTTATACTTCATTCCACATTATAATTAATTTAATAAAATTTAATGAGAATATTAATTAATAAAAATTAATTTCATTTACAATTATATTACAATATTTTATGAATATATAAAATTTCAATAATTACCATTACAAACAAACTCTAGTATACATCAAATACATAATTCATAAAATACAAATTTCATTAATAATAATTATTAATTTCAAAAAAAAAAAATTACTTTAAATTGCATTTTGTTATCGTACATTTCATTTTTTTTTTAATTCTATTTATTTATTTTTTTGTTTTTAAAATATTCATCACTTTTCAATTCTGTCATTATTAATGCATAAAAATTCAATATAAATGAAAATTAATATTAACAGTTTCCTGGATAAATTAATTTTCATTAAAATTAAAATAAAAGGAGATCTATGTGTTAGAATGGTTAATTAAAAAAAAATAAATAAAAAACTGAAACATACCTGTCCAATTTTCACTGGTCAAATATAATCAAAATAATAACATGTAACACACATTCAACCTAACAAGACTAACGTACGTGAATATACATCGCTATCTTCCCCCCCTTCACACACATGAGTTAAAATTTGTTTTAATAATTTTTCAATTTTTATTATTTTGTATGTACCACCCAGCACTAGTATGTGACTAAATACTAAGTACTTTGGTGGATTTCCAGCAAAACAAAATATTACATATACAAATTAGGTCAAACAAGGTATAATAACTTTTCTCACTAAACGTTAAGATATTTGTCCTAAAAATTAAAAAAAAAAGTAAAAAGTGTCTGTATTGCATTTATTTTATAAGTAGTTTACTTTTCAAAAATCGACATTTTTATTTAATTTTCTAATTTATTATGTAATAAATATTGTTATTTAATTTAAAACATTTGTACATACAATAGCATGCATTATAACCGCTTTTTTTTACCTGTTAAAAATTTTACATGAATCGGTATAAGTACAGAACATACATGATAAACATTTTTTAACTTGCAATAAAAAGCTAAACTATAAACATGATAAAAGCAATTTTTTTCTCATTTTTTTTTTTTTATTTTCATCATGCTTTACATAAAATGCTTTCAAAAATGCAAGTACATACATATAAACTTGTATTGTGTATTTTTTTTAAACTTGAAAGATTATTGAAATTCATTGTTAGATTGCATGCAAAATGTCATTTAAAAATTTGTTCTAGGATATTTGTTAACATTTCACCTTAGCCTTCCTGTCATAATTTTTTTTTAAATTTTTTTTTTTTGAATTTTATTTATTTTATTTATTTTTCATATTTTGAATGTATGATTTCATATGTTATGAGCTAAATATCTATAGTACTACTATTCAATTGTTGAACACGCAAATAAAATTTTTAAATTATGTAAAATGTACAGTATATGAAATCCTAATTTTGTTGTATTACATATTGTATACAAAATGATTTATTAGATGTCATGTACGTTAATACTTATTTGCATAGAATTATACAAAAATGTTCGTACGTACTAACAGATGTATGAAATTCCCGTGTAATGTCATCATAAGATACACAAACGTGTATTTAACATACATCAAGACGACTGTATTTAACTATAAAATTGTATAGAATGACATTACGATTTTTGAAGTAAAAAAAGGATTTAAATCAAAACTTTAAAATCACAAAAAATTGATTTAAATTTTTGAAAAATTTCTACAATATTAAGTTTATGGGTGTATTGATTACAACATAAGTGCATTTTTCAGACGGAGTTTTTAAATATATTTGTCGTTATTAACTCGTAACGGTTGGTCTAAATAAATGATTGTCTAAGTCCTGTCATAAAAAAATTGAAATTAGTCTTTACTTTAACAAACTCAATATTTGGCAATAGAACTATGTATGTATTAGGGCCTGGCTCACATCAAGATCTTATGCCGAAGATGATGAAATCTTATTTGTCACATTCGCATATACTACACTCGTACATTCCTTTACTATCAGTTATTATCAAAATAATTTACCTACATTTTATTTCCGTATGTACAGATCCGTCTCTAAATACATACATATTTTTCTGTAATTTTTTTTCTGGAAAATTGTTATATTTATTGAAGTCACATATTATCGATTTTTAAGTCATTTAATAGCAATCGGCTGTCAATTTCATCTGTTTCATCAACTTAAAAAATCAAAAATTTAAGCCAATAAAAATTAAAATTTTTCCATGTATTTTCTTATTTTGAATTTTTTTTTGTTTTTTTATATCTCTAAAAAAAAGCATAAAAATGTAATTTAAAAAACAAACAGAAAAATATTATCAATAATAGCAAGTAATCAGTTGAATTTATTAAAATTTTCTAAAATATCAAATATCTAATCACATTAAACGTTTATAACCGTTTTATATATTGTTTGCAAAACTAATAATCATAAACCTAACAATAAAAATCAAAATACAAAGTAATTTAAGAATGTAAACCAATTCTTATTAATTCAATGTTAAACAAAACCAAGTGTGAAAATACAATAACATTAAATTATAATATACATAATACTACAATAAAAAAAAATTCAGAAAAAAAAACATGAACCTCAATCTATGACAATATTATGGCAAAAAAAAAAAAAACAAATAAATTCAACTCAATTGAAAAAACATGAAAATTCGTATTTTATTATATGAGCAATTTTCCACTTTGTTCCCCATTTTTCTGCTTGATTTAAGCAACTATATACTGTATACGTATGTACCTCTATACTTACTACTTCTAACAAAAACAAAAAAAAAACAAGAAATCAAAATCATAAGATTTTATTGAAAATTTTTATTCTTTGAATACAAATAAATGTGTGAAATGTGCACCCGCTCATATAAATCTACTGGCACTGATAAGTCCTTATAACTAATACATAAGTGAACGTATACACGAATTATCCATATTATTATATAGATAAAAAAGGAAATGAAAAGAATAGAACATGAAATGAAATATTATTCGCGAAAAAAAAAATTTTATCTTATGATTTTTGAATTTAGAAATTCAATAATGCCACCGGCTGTTACTATAATATTTCTCTTGTATTTGTGCTCTTTTTTTTTTTTTTTCCTTTGTATGAGTTATTCTGTTTTTTTTTTTTTTTTCTTATTTTTAACAATTTCATTTCAATCGATACATTTCATCACAATTTTTTTTTTATATTATTTTATTTTTATTTCAAACTGTTTTCCATAAAATATAAGAATTTCCCATTTTCAATGAGCAATTTTGCAGAAAAAGAAAAATAAAAGAAAATTGCAGAAAAATGTGTATTTAGAGACAGATTTGTTCACCACAATATTTTTCTTTGTCATTTTTATTTAATGAATAATAAAGAAATGGTAAAACAAAATGTAAGAAATGGTATAAAATACTTATAACTTTGTTTGTGGCTTATCATTATATGTATGTATGTCGAATATTTTAGAAAAAATCAAAAAAAAAATAACGACATCAAAATGTAACAAAATAAATAAAAAGTTAATAAAGTGATTCTGTATGTTGTACTAATAAAAATGTATCGAAAGTTAAATGAGAAAAGATTAAATATTTTCCGTGACAAAAAAATGTACAACTTAAGGATGAATTTCATGCATTCCAAATCTAGGAAAAAAAATTTTTTTTTTCAAACAAATATAAAACCAATCAAAAATTAGTTGTTTGATATTTTTTTACGTTTCATTCATGGAAATTTCGGTTATATGTCAGTTTTAATTGGTTGAATTTTCCCTTATCTTGAATCAGAACCAAAATGAGAATTATCAAATTAAATCGTGCCAATGAAAATGTAGTTAACATCTTCTTCTTCTTCATGGCTCTACAGCCCTAAAAAGGGCCTTTGCCTCTAAAAGACAGCTCCTCCATCTTACTCTGTCCTCTGTCCTCAGTCTTCTATCTCCATCTCTCTATTCCTAGTTTTTCTAGATCCTGCTGTACTTCAGTCCACCATTTGCTCTTTGGTCTTCATCTCAAACGTTCCATGTCGCAAAACTCATCTCGTTATTCCGTTTTCGTAGCCAAAGTCTTGATCTGTTTTTTCCTTCCCTTTTCCAAGGCTCTATCTTTTGTGCGCTAATAATAGTTTTTTACAGGGTCAGGTTATCGGCCTAACGCCCAACCCCCAATCTGGAGGTCCAATTTTGTTCATCCTTTTGTTCATCTTTCTTCCACGGGGGTTTTTGTACCCGATCTCCGATTGAGGTTAACGGGTTCCATCACTTGAAGGCGGATGAACATGGAGAGGAGAGGTGAGAGGATTCATTTCCGTAGATCTGCCATTCGGTGCACTTCACTCTCCTAATGGAACCCTGTAGTTAACATCACTTCTAAAAAAAATAGAAGTGCAGTTTACTTAGCTCAATGTAACTTACCAAATAATACATTGTATAACTTGGTTTCTAAGCTTTTAATTCGTATAACTTCCATTAAATATTAAACATTTTTAAAAATGGCCAAAATAACTTACATCAAATAATGAAATATTTTCTTCATTTTTATTTCATTTTTAAAATACATTTTATGTTTTATTTTTTTATATTTTTATTTTTTTTTCTTGTGTCATATATTGACATATTGCTTTTTCACGAATATGGCATAAATAAATCTTAAAAGAAAAACAAAATAAAAATGTAAACAAGTAAGTATGTAAGTAAATACAGATTTATTTACATCGTCCATTTATTTTAACACTATATATAAGAATTCCCTGTTGTGTTTACATATCGTATTTGTTTGTTTACTTTTTTGTTCATTGTAGTATTTATATACTTTAGCACCTTGCATTTACATTGTTATACTTTTAATACATGTTTATATTTCAAATAAAAACAGTATATATACATACTCGTATATATGTATATATGTTTATATGTTTTCTAAATAATACATACACATGCATATGTTTTCAATAAAAATAAGCTAAGCAAAAAGTACATTTCTTTAAAAATTTTATTTGCACTTTTCCTGTACAGACATACACGTGTTTATATATGTATACTGATTGTATACATAAAAACTACATATTATATATATTTTTTTCATGGTCCTTTTGTTTTTTGCTTAACGAAGAAGATATTTGTTTCCTTCGATGTATGTATTTATTTATTTTTTTTTTTTTTTTATTATTCAAAATTCCACATCATTTTTTCTATTTCATAAGAAAAGAGAAAACTCATAGCGTATGTACAGTTTGAAAAGAAAAATCATCACACATGTAAAAACATATAGAAGTCATATAAATCCTGACATCATGAAATTTGTTATGAGCCCCATAAGAATAATTCAAAAATTGGAATTGAAGGAAATCCGTTTTATACTGTTTGTATACACATACATATAATAATGTATCTATGTAATGTATGTCTTTTGTATTTCAAAAAATTTTCTTATGTATCCCCTACAAAATCTCATATGTATGTATATACGTATTGACATACAATTTTCTGTTATTTTCTTTGTTATATTATTTGTTAAAATAAGTTTCACATAGCAAAAATTGTATATTGTTCCCTTAAGATATAAAATGAAATGCAAATAAATGAATGACTAAATAAATGAATTAAAATTGTAAACGCGACTCATTTTTAAGTATAATATAAATAAAATTCTAAAAAAATATATATATATACATTCGTTTGTATGTATTTTGATTATACACACCGTGTATTATAATTGAAAATTTACCAACTAAATTAAATTTTTTGTAATAAGGTTAATTTCCGTTTTGAATTTTCCTAATAAAAATTTAAATATGATTTTTTACATTGAATTTTCCTTTTTAAACATTTTTGTCATCCTATTTACACATAGTGTGTATGAATAATAATTTGTTCTTACGTTTTTTTTTCGTGTTTTATTTGAAGCAAATCAAAAACGATAAAGTCAAACGTTTTTTTTTTTTTTTAAATGAGGCCTTTTATGATATAGAGAAGTAGACTTCCTTTTTAATTTATTAACTTAATGGACACAAATGGACACATGGAAAGCTTTTTAAAACATACCCATTCTCATTGGTATCATGAATTGAAGAAAAATTTGTGTAAAGATTATAAATACTTTTTATGTTTTCAGCCTTTTAATTTCCACAGACATTTATTTAAAATTTAATAAAAAATTTTGTGATTGCACCGAAACTTTTTGTGTGAAATAGAATGATACTAAATGTAAAAGACAATATATGTAACGTATTTTTTGCGTTTACATCGTATTTTCCTGTTTAGTTTCTACAAATTTTTTTTCGATTTTTCTTGACAAACAAAAATTATTGAATTGATAAGGAAACGGAAATTTAAAAAAAATATTCGAAAAACCAAACATTAACTTAAATTTTCTCTTTTTTTTTAAATTTTATGAACGTACATAAAATCATACCAAAAAGTATTTGAATTTTATACGAATATGTGAGTTTGTTTTTGTTTTTATTTTTATTCTATGCTATTGTTTAGTTGATTTTTTTTTTCAAATTTATTCACAATGAAAAATTTAGTTTAAAAATAAAAAATTCATTTGACTAATAATGGTTTATTTTTATTTTAGTTATATTATTTAATAAATAAAGTACAAAATAATATTCAAAAATTTTTAAACAATAAGACAAAAAAATTTTATGTTATTAAATTTTATATCAAAAGCAAAAACACCACTTCCATACTGACCATACTGTATGATGCTTCCAAATCCACTCAGAATGTTTATACCAATAGCATTCAGTAACTCATTTGGAATTCAAAAAATTTAAATTTGCATAACAAAATAGTAATTTTCAATTTTTTTTATATTGTCATATATTGTGTATAAAATACAAATTTTTAGTTTTTATTTATGGTCAACTTTTCACTAAATTTATTTAATGTTGCGTAATCTTTTTTTTTTTTTTAAATCACAAAAGCGACATTGTATAAGCAACTACATATGTATATAGGTATAATCCATATGTAATAAATAATTTTAAAATAACAATTAAAAAAATATGTATTGATAATTTTTCAAGATTATTTCAATAAAATTTTACAGTTTAAATTTAATATAGACACGCAAAATCAATAAAGCATAAAATTGAAAAAAAAAAAATTGTAATACTCAGTTGTATATCTATAGGAAATACGGAACGTGTACATATGTGTGTACATATTACAAAATGTAGAAAAATCTGCATAAAACTAGGAAGAAAATTTAAATATATTAAAATTCTGGTATTTTATTAAGTTTTGGATAATTAAAACAGCGTAAATAAGTGGGGATTGATAACTAAATAAAATATGCACATTTATCTTTGTAAATATCTTTTGAATAATTCTTTAACATGCATTTTATATGTACATCATACACTTATTATTATTTTATTTATTTTGCTCGCAATATACAATTTACTATACAAATATAGATGGGCATGTGTATACACATATGATGTATCATTTTGTAATTTATCTACATGTGGTTTTTTTTTATTTTAAATTTCTCTGATTTTTAATTAAAAATGGATGTAATTATTACTGCACGTATTCATTATAATTATAAAAATCCTGATGAAATTCTCAAACATAAACTAAATAATTATTGTACATGCATACATAATTTTCTACAATAAATACATACATATGTATATGATACGATAAGTCCCAATAATGTCATGTTAATTTAATACCATGGGTTACAAATATAATTTTAATTAAATTTAATGTTTTATTCAATTTAAAGATTTTAATTTCAATAGATCACAAAATTAAAAAAAAAAAAAACAAATTATTATTAATATTTGAAAATTATATTCACATTATAATAATCAAATTTATTTGTATAAAAGTATAAAAGATATATTTTTTTGTTTATCAGCCCAGAGGGCAACATTCCAAATAAAACCCTGATTTGATTTGAAAATTTTGAAAAAAATATATAATTAAAAAAATTCATAAAGTTTACATTGTAAATGAATTAGCATAAATCTAATATACCTTTACTTGTTCTTTACATGCATTTATTTTTTCTTTCATTTACTTCTATTAAATTATTCAGATTCCTTTTAATTACCAAAAAAAAAATAATAATAAAAGAAAATTAAGAATAAAAAAAATCTATAAAAAATAACAAACTTCTAAAAGCACTAAAAAAAAGTTCATCCTTCTTTTTTAAAATCTTTTATTATATTAATTACTTTTTTTTTTACATTTATTCTTTTATACTGATGATTTTCTTCAAAATTAAATGAATAGATTCATGAGTTAGTTGGCTTTTTATAATAAAACAAAACACAAAAAAAAAAAAAAACAACATTAAACAAAAAACTCTTTAATCCTTTCTTAAGTTTATTTACCTTTTTTTCCTCTACTTTCATCCATGTATTTTCTATTTTTTATTACGTTTTACATTTTTATTTTATTTTTTAATTTTCACACTATTCAATTTGTGGATTTTGTGGATAATACAAAAGAGTTGAAAATCACAATTTTCATTTATTGAAAATGCTAAAAGCTAAAAAGACATATAAAATACCAAAAAAAGTCAAAACCCACATATACACACAAAAAAAATGAAAAAAAAAAGAAATGACAGTAAAAAAGGCAATTGAAAATGATAAGAAGTCTTTTTCATCATTCATTCATTTAAATAGCTTAAGGCTCCTTATGTTAATTAGAGGAAAATATAACTTGAATTAAATATAAATCTACTTACTAGACATGTACATACATATTCATGCAATATAACATAGATATTTTGTGTGTACATACATACATGCATTCATATATGGTTATATTACGTTATACATTTGTTGGTATATATTAAAGTAATTTTATATTTTCCTATAAAAGTCATTATATAAACGTACATACATTTTATTCTGTGTATTTGTTCACATTGACATGAATACATTTTTATTATTCTATTGTTTGTTATACAATGTTTTCAAATGAATATTCTATATAATATTATATAAGACTGAATATATTCAACAGTTTGAAAATGTGATAGAAGCCAAAAGCAAGAACATTTTAAACAAAAGATACATACATACACATTGACACATACATTCATTCATTAAATGAGACACAAATGAAAATTCAAAAAATCGAAAGTTTATTATGTGATAAAAAGCTTTTAAAAATTTATATTAGATTTTTATTTTTATTTGTTTATTGTCTATAAAACACATAAAATTTTGTATAAATGTAGAGACATTCAAATATCAGTACCATGTTTAAGTTATCATCTTCACCATTGTCATTTGCATTAAAATAAAATTCTAATTTGACAACAATTAATTTATTCTATGTGAAAATGAAAAGAACAAAAAAAAAATAGAAAAACCATTTTTGTTTTTCTAAAAAATTGAATGTGAAAAAAGAAATAGTTGATACTGAGAAAACGTTATAAAAAAAAGGAAAAAAAAATTAATTTGTGGCCACTTTATTACTACTTGAATATGTATTAGTCAAAAAAAAAAAAAAAATTAAAATACAAAAAAAATGGGAAAAAGGTAATTTTAAGTATCCTTGAATTTAATCATCTTTGTGTTAGAATAAATTAATTAAACTCTTGCCTTGCAAAAGGGTAAAACAAAGAAAAACAAATAAAATTCCAGATGATTTTAGGTAACTCAAAGTAGCTCATTATCATGTATTATTATTTCAACTTGAAATGAACAAAAATCTATTAAGAGTGATTTACATCTGAAATATCCTTTTTTTTAATTTTAATGATTTATTTCAACATTAACTAAATAAATTTTATACATCTATCAATCTTACAATTATGTACATGCATTTGCATTGTTTTCTCTATAATACTTCAATAATAGAGGTGCTTTTGATTTAGCATTTTTAAGTACTTGCGAGTAAAAGTGATAAAAGTCTTGGTTTAAATTACGTACTCGCAGCTACTCTTGTTATTTTTTCTAAGTATAGCTAGAAGTACTTATGCAAAACTTATATACCAGATGAATTTTATAATAAAATCTAAACTGTTAAATTTTTGTGTAACATTTTAGCACTCACAAGTAATTGAAAATGTTAAATCGGAAGCACCTAAATAGTCTAAAACAAATGGTTCATCGTTAAAAATATCGATTTTATACAATAAATATTATTTGATTTAAAATATATAAATATTTAATATTCACATATGTATGTATGTACCTACATGTATTGAATATGACATAAAATAATTATTTTGAAAATGAAACACTTATATATCTTTACATTCATATCATTATTATTATTAATTGGCCTTTCTGTACGTTAATACAAATTCACTACAAATGTTATTTACCTTCAACATTACGTAAGTAGATATATTACAACAAAACATAACATTAATGTACATAATACATTATGAAATATTTTCATTTGAATTGTAATTATTATGAAAGCAGGTACCTATGTATATTGTATGTATTTACCAGTATTTACAAATCATGCGTGCATTTATGTAAATAATTCATTATAATTATTTCATAATTATGTGTGTGTTAAAAGGTACACATTACACTAATAAAATAAAAAATTTTTTTCAACAAGTATTCGTTATTCATTAATTAAATAAACATAAATCTATTATAAAATCATCTACCTATTACTTTATGTATATGCATATACATGTATGTGTAAGTGTATTGGTATATTGATTTTTTTTTAAAAATTGAAAATTTTTCATGTCGATAATTTCAAAAACATGCATTATTTTCAATTCTCATCTAATATATACATATGTATGGATTTTTTGAAATTTGAATTGCTTTTACATATGTACATATACACATGTTTGTGTATATGTCATACACAATTACATCTGAATATGCATTATATATAATTGTCTACCTAAATAAAATATTATTTATGGAAAATAAAATATTCTAATCACACTTTCAATTTATTTTTATTTTTTATTAAATATTATTATGTACGATCGTTTTATAATACTAGGATTATTCAACCATAAATTAATTATTATTATTTTAATTATTATTTTCCGTATTTACGTCTTTTTGAATGTATGTATTTAATATTTAAATTAGCCAAAACACAATTTTAATAAGTAATTTTCATAATACAATTAACATGAAATATAAACTTGTATACAGGGCGTCCCGTAGTGAAGTTCGGACTTGTTTAATCGGTTTCGGAGAAAGAAATTTTCAAGGAGAAACCCAAATTTTAGCTTTCATCTCGCTTAAGGATGAATGAAATACATACATAAGATAGTTCAAAAGAAATTATTCTACATACATATATGTACATATAACGTCATGTACTTTACGTGTTCGAACATTTTCAACCTTCTCAATATAGGTAGATATCTTTTAAGACGTGCATTTTAAGAGGATTGACTACAACAATTTTTTGCTAGAAACACTCTACAATTGAACGATAGATCTATATTGTGAGTTTTACTCTAGGACATCCTGTACTTATACATGTACGTACGTACGTACATATTAAAAAACAATAATAATTACTATACAAATGAAAGTTGTATAGTAAATGTAAATGAGAAAATTTATGATGTATATTCATACATACATATGTATATTATATGATATACTAGATTTTTGAAACCTACAATTATTTATCAAAACTTTCAAATACACTCATATGCACATTATCATATACTGTGTTCATTAAAAAAAATCAATTATATATTTTATATACCTACATTGTATTATGTTACATTTTATTTTATTTGTTATTTTATTTTTTAGATGTTTTTTTTTTTTTTTAAATAAAAAAAAAATCTTTAATTTCTTTTTCAATTAAATTTCAATCAACAACAGTGATATGTACATACATCTACAGTTTATGTAATAATATAGATACAAAAAATAACAAATGTATCTAATTCATTTACTAATAAACAAAATTAAAAAACAAAACCTTTTTCCAATGTACGACACATTCCAGTATATCGAATACATTCCTTTCATTTTTGTTTTTATTGGAACAAAATCTATTATAAGAATGTTGATCAATATTTTTTTAAAATCGTATTTTGTACTTACGTACATACATACATACATTATATGTATACCCGTATAACCCAATATTCATTTATGTATGTATTTCTGTAAAGTGTAAAATATGTAACCTCAAAAACTTGCTCTTTAACATGATGATGGAATATTATCAATTTTTATAATTCTTGACCCTTGTTATATCAGCATTTAGTATCATTTTCATCATTATTATTATCATCATCCTCATCATTTAAAACATTTCCTTTTTTTTGTAATCTAAAAATTTCAAATAAGATCAAAAATATAAAATATACCAAGTAAACATTTTAGAAATAAATTGTTTATGTGTGTGTAAATATCATAAAATACATAGATATATACTTACTTATATGACCAGATGTAGTATGTGTATACGAGTATATATACTTAATTCATTTATGTGTATAAAACTTAGAAATAAGAAATATATGTATATATATGTACGTACATATACAGTGTTATTCATACAAATATTATATATGTACATATGTACACAAGTATTCTAGATACCTGTGACAAAGTTGTCTCGGAATTTCCTACATATTTATATTTTTCTTCTATTTTATCTGTTTCTTAACATGTACATACATACATACTTATTTTACGTGTACATACTTTATTACGTATTCGAACACACATTAGAAACTTACATAGATTTAGGTATATGTGTATATACATAAGTATAAATATGAATGTACAAGCATGTATGTATAAATATTTGAGAAATTCTATTATATTTACATATGTGTGTATTTATGTACATATGTATGTACATATGTATGTACATTCAACTTCAAGTTTAAATTTAAGATGATAATGAAGAAGCTTTAAACTTATGAACGTAAGTATGTACATACATATAGTATATATGTTTGTTCGTATTTTATGCCTTTTTTATATACACAATTTTATTATACATACATTGGATAAAGATAAAAAGGATAGAAATCGTATATTTACCCATACAAAAATTTAAAACCTTTCATTAAGCTTAATTAAGTTTTGAGGTTTTTTACATTATTTAAGTTATTGAAAGAATGTTTGAAAAGCATGTGTACTTATCATGTTATTCATCAAATATATACAAAAGTCCATCTTTTAAAATATTTTAAGATTCTTGTAGTTCAAAAAGGAAAGTAAAGAATTTAATGTATGTAAACATAAAATTTAAATACATATTTGTATACATGTAAATGAGAAAATAAAATATACTGTAGGAATGTGAGATAAACCATAATTATGAAAATTTTGAATTTTCCTGTATTTTTTTTTTTCTTGTCTAAAATTTTTTGGTATTTAATTTTGAACTTTTTTTTTATTTTATCTAACATGCATTCCTCGGAAAAATATCATTACACTACATATTTACCATGAACATTTCAAATAAATATTTTTACAAATAAAAACATGGATAGTTTTGTCAATTCGATTATTTTTTTTTTTTCGTTATTATAAAATATAATCAGTGTTATTTTGGTCGCAGTTAGCAGATTTCGTTAACTTCACACTCTGCTAACTTTCATACAAAATTTACGATCTGTCAAAATTTTGTATAAAAATTAGCAGAATATCAAGATAGCCAAATATGCCAACTAAGTCAAGAATAGCCCTGAATATTTATGAAATTGAAATATGATCCGAATGATTTCGAAAATGCTTTCACATTTCAAAGTAATGTACTAGTATTTTAATATTAAATTATGAATATTTTTTATATGCTCTAATTTCATTTATATTTACCCTATATATGTACATATGTAGATATGTACCTATTTTGTAATATGATCTAAACTGCATTCTGTCAGTTATAATATATCAAAATGAAAATTTACAATGAAAACCTTTTATCACATATTTATGTACGCATATCAAATAATATCAATTCAAAGAAACGGAAAAATCTGCAATTTATAATTGATTTTATTAGATATGTATGTTCAATTTAGAAATTTCAGGATGAGAAACATAATTTTCATATTTTAGTTTTTTTTATATTGAAAAAATATATATTTTTCATATTTTTCCATATTTTTCCTGAGCTTTTAATTAGTTTTCGTGATCATTTCACTATGATTTTCTATATAAATTTGTCAATTTCATTAAAAATAAAAATTAATTTTAATGCAAATTTCATGTTAAAATTATTTTTATTTTGTTTTATTTATTTTTTTTTTATTTTTTTTTTTTTTCTCTATTTTGGGAATATATTAAGTACGTATTTTTTCATGTATCTCAGATACTGTTTTTTAAGTCTAAACCATTGTGTTCTCAATTCATTTGTTTTCGAATAATATTTTTAACAGAAATTTAAATTCAAATTTTAAGTACTTAACTAGGCTAATTAATCATTACATACAAATACCAGCTAAGTAAAAACAAATTAAATACATCGATCAGTCTGTCTTTCTCATAACACCAAAAATTATCTCATAATTTATATTGTTTTATTTGACCATTGCACTTTTTTGTTAATAATTGTGAATTGTGATCTTTTACATTGTTGAATAAATTCAATCTCTTTGAAATTTCTAATTTTTTTTTACATTTTTTTTTTATATTTCATTCGTAAACATAAATTTAAGTTTTGTCATTGTTTTGCTGCTTTTTTTCCCTTATGTTGTCATTTAAATTCATAGTTCTATTTAACCTTTTTTTATATCCCTAAATTTGCATTGTATATGTTTGTGTTGAATCTAGTTTTTTCCCATTTACATGAATAGTGACAAAAGTGGTAAAAATGAAAACAAAACAAAAAATAAAATAAAATAAAAATTGGACAGCTAGATAGCATTAAATCTATGTAATAATATACGTTAGGATGCGGTACTAAAAACCATTTCCATTATGTATGTATATGTTCGTGTGCATTATATCGTGTGTTGAACATATTACATACATTTTGTGCAAATATTAAACCAAGTTTATGCATACACTAATTTCTACATTCCTCCAGGGAGCATTAACGTTGAAGAGATGCAGGATATTTGTAGTAGACAGAAGACAAAACCAAAAAGGAACTTGGTATACAAAAATTAAATAAAGTAGAGTAAAAATAAAACAAATAAAAACAAAGTCGACAGCAAAAACAGCAAAAAGAAATAAATAACTGTGCCATTACTCTATTGGGGGTTGAAAAAATAAAATAAATACCCAACGGTAAATCTAAACATTGGATATTATAAACTTGATAAGATACAACATACGTTTACATACTCGTATGTACTTATGCTCATTCATAGATTTTCATGCATTACGTATACATTCATACACATATGTTTGTATGTGCACACTACATGTCAACTTCATAAAAGAAGGAGGAGAAAATATTTTTAAAACGTGACGAGAATTCATTCTACAGATAAAGTGTGGCTGAAAGTTATGAAAAAATAAAATAAATGACGAAAAAAAAAACCAAAACAACAACAACAATATAAAAACAATGCAAATCGTATTACATAAAAATTATTTACTACTATTTTGCTATGAAAGTATTACAGAGGATTTAAAGATAAGATAAAAATCTGAATATATTGTACGAATTTTATTCATAAAAACATATGTACATGGAAATATCTTTGAAGATTGTGTATTACCTTAAAAGAAAAATAGAGATGTAGATGTTGAAAATTTTGTTCATATTTAGATGTAAAACAATTGATTCATTTAAGTTTGTTTCCCTTTCAATTTTACAATTATTATTACTTCACTTGAATTTTTGCATTTTAAATTTGTACTTTATTATTTATGTAATCCTATTAAAAATCATATCCTTTTTTACCAAATCATGAATATAATTACATATACAATGATTTACTGAATATATTTTTACACTCGAACATATAACGAATAAATCCTTTATTTTATTGTATAAATCCTTTCTATTTAAATAGAGAAAAATTAAACCTTTTAAAAGCACATTTAAATCAGAATAGAAAATAGAAAATTCTTTAATTCTTATAAAATTCAAGTTACATGTGTGCTTAAAATAAATATACATGTGTACATAGGTCATTATTAATCTCTTATAAGTATTAGCTTAATTATTCAACAAAGACGTGCTTCTATTTCATTGTTCAATTTCACAAATAATTAAAGAAAATAAAAATAAAATAAAAAAAAAAAAACAATATTACTAAGAAAAAAAGTTAATAATTTAATTTTGATAAATACATTGAGGATTTATAAAGAAAACGTGATGTGTACATTAAATGTTTTACAAATAAATTTTTTAAAATAAAATAAAAATTAGAAATCAAGAAAAAAATTAATTATTTTTTCTCAGATTTTTTCTTTAAGATTTTCTAAGATCCCCTCATCTAATCTTATTTAATCATTAATGATTACTAATTTGTATCATAACAAACATGAGTGTACTCTCATCAATCATTAAGTATAATTAAATTAAAAGTTTTCGTAAATTGCCTCAATAAATAAATTTCAATTTATGTATTCAATTGTATACACAAACAAGATATCATTTTCTTGAATTGATATCATTACATTAAAATATTAAAATTGATATACCTACAACAATTGAATTTATTTTTTCGTATGTATAATATGAATATATATTTTTTTCAGAATTAATATGTACCTACATATGTATGTATGTATCAGAGTGCACAACGAACCATTCAATCAGATAAAATCAATATAATAGATAAAGTTATTTTATTTGATTTTTTTTTTTTTTCAATTTAAGTGCACACTTGAGTACAATGTGTATGTGATACATATAAAATCGAATAAAATTGAATGTAATTTAATGAAAAAGGAAAAATGAAAATTGAAAATTGAGTTGTTGTGGTTGAATTGGCCAAGTATGTACAACATGCATGCGATTATCTAACAAAAAAAAACACAACCTTTCAAATAAATTTTCTGTTTTTTTTTTTTTTCAATGTAGAACCTTGAAAGAAAAGGAGATAAAAGGTTTATTTTTCTTTCTTTATTTTTTTTTTTAAATCCAAATGATGATGTATCAACATGTTACATAATGTAGATGAAAACAGCAATACCTATAAACAAGAAAGGATAACGAAAAGAAATAAAATATGATTTGCAATGATCCTTTTAGAAATGCATGGAAAAGAACAAAAAAAAAAACATGAAAAGCCTTCATTGCACAGACCAAAATTGTACAACTTACAAAAGCTAATAAATTTACACAGACAACAATGCAATTGCACAATACGATAACAACAAAAGAAATAAGGAAAACAAAAAAAAATATATGTATGTATAACAGCAAACAATTTAAAGTACATAAAGGAATTTGTGCTATAATGGTATATGTACATATACATAGCTACGTTCATACATTCAAATATGTATAAATAAACTTATACATTATATACATATGTATATTTATTTGCCCTTTTTTATATTGAACAGACACATAAAAATTAGAAGAAAAATTTAAAAAATCAAATGCAGAAATTACTTCTCAACCAAATCAGAAAAAAAAATTGAGATAAATATATACATACACATACACATACATACATATGTGGGTAGGATAGTTGTATATTTTTATTATTGAAAAATAACTCGAATACAAATTTCAAAAATAAGAGAATTTTGATATACAACTTTTCATAAAAGGAATTGAATGAAATGACAGATAGTGATAGTACAAAAATCAAATAGAATGAAAGCAAAAAATAAAGAGTGAAAAAAAATTCTTTTTGTAAAAAAACAAAAAAAAAAAAACACAACAGAAAAATGTATTTAAAAAAATCGAAAAAAACCAACAAATTGTACTTGTTGTCATTTGAAAAATATAATTCAAAGTTTTGTTCATTTCATTTCAAATTGAATAAAAAAATATACATATATTTCTAATGTTTATGTATACATACAAATATGTATTATATGCCATATTGATTGTGTACATTGAATTTATGGTGTATCAGACATGTAAAAGAGCCATATAAAAATTTATGAAGGCAAAATATTAAAATGTATGTACTTCAAAATGTCATAATAAATAAATTTGTTTTTATTCTTAATTTTTTCATTTATTCAATTTGTATATGTAGATGTGAAAATGACAGCGAAACCGAATAAAACTTTTAATTGAATACTCTTCTCATATACACATAAAAATTGGAAAAAAAAAATTCAAGCTTTTATTTAATTGCCTTTACAAAAACAACATATACAAATATATGAACATATGTACATATGCAAGTGATAAAAGCGGTAACAATATATCTAGAGCCTTTAGTTTTTAAAAAAAATAATAATAATGATAAAAATAGTCTAAAAGAATAAATGAAGTTATTTAGAGCAATGTACATAAAAATTCATTTCAATTTATTTAATTGCATTTTATGACATAAAAATACCCAAACGTATGATATATGAAAATTGAATTATTTTATTACTACATACATTTATGATGACATTAAATTCTTTACTAAAATAACTTCAAATATTACTAAAGAGCATCCGTAATTAAAAAAAAAAACTCCCATTTAATAAAATTCCAAAAGTGAACATTTTAACATTTTTATGTACATAAGGCTATGCTACGATTACAAATCAAATATCTTATTTTAAACACAAATTAATATAGTAAACAAGGCAATAAACAGTTTTTCAATAAAAATATATAAAAATTTATTAGTACATAATAATCGTTAATATACGATTATATGTATGAGCAAGCATGATGATGACATTATGTTGTTGTTGTTTTTATTTTCTTTAATTTATTTTATTTCTCTAACTTTTCCTTTTACCACCCATATTATTGCATTAAAAGCAACCTCTCATACAATGTACACATAAATATGTATACACATGGGTAGATCAAAGATACTATACATATTTTGTAACAACGTGCATAAATACATACATATACGTACATGCATAAAATGAGTACATAGGTAATTTTACATTTAACATCACATAAAAAGGAAATAAAATAAATTGTTTAAAAATTAACTATGATAGCTTTTTTATGAGCTTTCAATAAAGTCGTACATAAATTTTATAATGATGTTGGCATAAGATTCAATTTACTTATATTACATATGTACACATAGTTACAGTATTTATAATCTTGTACACATGTGTATAATAACATAAATATGTGGATATCATCTTGATCTTGCATTTTCTACAAATTTTCCCATTTTTTGTCCCCATACTGAAACTTGAAAGAATTTATCTGTTTTTTTTTTTTTTTTTTTTTTTGTCATCATCCATCCTTTTACAATATTTTTAAACCGATTTTAATATTTGGCACAGAAGTAATATTACATTATTTTATATGAGAATACATACTATTATTTAAAGAAAATAGGAAAAACGTCACTTTAAAAAAAAAAATTTGTTCATGTACATTTCAGCATGTGCATAATACAGTTGAAGTAAAAAAAGACGAAATTTGATTTTTCACTCTTAAAAGGACGAATAAGTAAAAGAAAATTTTACTTACATTCTTTGTACAAAAGCTAAATTTCATCTTAAATCATTTAACTTAAAAAACCTTGCGCTATACGAAAAACTCAAGAAATTTGTACAGATGTATACGATTTATAGTTGTATTCATTATGATTTTGTACATTGTTCTATTCTATCCGTTTAAAGAATTATACGTTCATAAGGACATATCATGTGAGTACACATATGTAGCATAAAAACTGAAGCATATATAATATGTTATCAAATAAATGCATACACCGTAACAAATACAATATCTTTTGGAAAATCTACACAAGTGAAACATTGTATGCCACATCTACTTATATGTCTCTGCATGTTATACATAAAAAGAGTTAAAGGACATCAGAATATTAAAGTAATGTACCATATACACTAGTTATTTTATGGAACCATGATGAATACACAGATGCATTCAGTTCGTATGTACATATGATGACATTTTAATTTCATCTTTAAAAAATTTAAACAAAATAATAAAATGTAAAGAAATGAATAAAAACAAAAAACAAAAAAAAAACGAGAAAATACAAAAAACGACTATCCATCATTTTATGAATATCCTGAATTTATACGCAAGGTGTGTTTACTATGTAAGATAAATAATAACGTATAAAGCATTTAAGTAATATAATAATGTATGATATAAAAAGATAACATGAAAAAAAAAACAACAAAATGTTTACTATGAAGCATATGGAGTAAATATAAAGGATCAAAAAATGATAAGGATCAAGGTTTATAATATACAGGGTTATATAAACACATGTGGATACAAAAGACATAATATTAACTACATTAGCATTGACTAAATTATATCAGAATCTTTTTTTATTATTGAATATGATGTAACGTTCGTATATCATATAGAAATAAAAAAAAAAAAAAATATGTATACACGTACGTTTTAACCATTACAAACAATAATCCATTCAACCCATTCAAATAATGACCATTTTCAGAAAACAATAACAAAAAATAAATGACATTGGATCATAATAAAATTTTTGTATATTCGTGTAAACCTTTTTATGGGGGATTTTTCTTTTTCAAAATGCTTGTATTTTCCATATACGTATGTACTACATAAATGTAAAAAAAAAAAAGGAACACACATAATGTTTGCGACTATGTACATACATGCAGGTTTATGGAATAAAAGAATGCGTCTGTTAATAATGGATTGTAAATATGACATGATAAACTATTATATGATTATGTTTAATTTAATTTTTTGATATATCAATATTATCTTTTAAAGAATACATATAAAAGAAAAGTATATAAAGTGAAAAAGTAGTAAACGTTAATTTGGGGGAAAAAATCCTATGTATTACTACATGTACATTATGAATTATACAAGATGAGCAAACATTTTTTTACGTTAATCGAAAAAAAATAATAATAATTTAAAAAAAAAAAATTTTTAAATTTATTCTGTGTTTAATGTAACAAAAATTATGAAATTATAAAAATTAAAAAGAAAATAATTTCTTTTTTTTAATTAAATTAAAAACTTCCAGAAAAAAAAGAGGAAAAAAATATATGTATGTATGCATTTTTAACTCTTCTTAAATTAAATAAGTTTTCAACTAATTTGTATATATAATCTGATTTAAGTAGAAAATATAATATTTTTCCAACAGATACAGACAAGCATTTTTATCAAAAGAATTAAAATCTCATAAAATTAAAATTATATTTTAAGAATATAAATTATGAACTATGTGGTAAGTACTACTTAAAAAGTATGTACATACAATACGTATATACTTATATATTTGTGTGTGTGTGTATATTCATTGTAATAATTTAAACATTTATGTTTCTTTACATAATCATTGCAATTTAAATTAAAAACTTTACGCAAATAAAAAGTTTCAATCGATTACGCTTTAAAAGTAAATTTACTACGAAATTAGAAAACAAAAATATAATGACTATATTTTTCTTAATTTTTTATTTTTTGAATGGAAAACAAAAAAATTGTATCACAATTGCGACTTTTATTTTTTAATTTTTTATTTATTTATTTTTTATTTTTTTTTGTTTTTTAATTAAAAGGAAAAATTTAATAATTGGAATTATGCACTTTAAATAAATCGTTTAAACTGGAAAATAATTTTTTCGTAATTTTTCCTGAATTTCAGTAAATTTAAATTCAATTTTTCCTTATTGATTTCGAAGTTTTATTAGAACTCATACAAAAAATTTGAAGATAAACGAACCCAAACTTCTAAAAAACCGAATCATATATATGTATGTACATGCATACACACACAGAAAAACAAAAAAGAAAATTTTAGTAGAAAAATGAGAATTGAACATTTTGTTTTTTTTTCAGGTCAAGTAAAACTTATTTCATGCATGTATCACTCACATATGTATGTATGTATAAGACATATTCACATTTTTAGATATCTATCAGATAAAGTTCTCACTTCGATAATCCCTATACATAAGTATTTTAAGTCCTATTAGAACTTTTGTAAAAAAAAAATTTTCTGCTATGTAACCTAATAGGAGGTTCCATTTAATTTCATTTATTTAAAATTTCGATAGTTTAGTGAATCTATAAATGAAATTTGAAAATTTTCAGTATATAATGATGTTCAAAATTTAAACCGCCATCAAGTAAAAATGCAATTAAAAAGTTTATATAATAATAACTTAAGCTTTTTCGTTTTTTTTTTTTTCAAATTCAATGAAAATAAAAAGGAAAATCAGTTTGAAAAACATTTTAAAATCTAATTAATTAACGTAAGATAAACTAAAAGTTGATCAGATTTAATTGTAAAAAAAAGAAAAAAATTTAATTTCATCAAAAAGTCGTTCATTAATATGTAAAGTAATCACTTTAAGGACTTCTCTAAATAAATGACAACATTTTTTTTTTTTTTTTGCCTTTAATTTTACCAATTAAAATATATTTTGTAGTAATTTTCTAATTTAAAATTTTTGTAATTTTGTAAACATCAATGAAAATTAAAATTGAAATTGATATCGAATATTTCTATTCCATTTACAAAATCTCTTTATAATAACAAAATAAATTCATAAAATATTTTTTTCATTTTTGAGTGCTTTTTTTGTTTTCTCTTTTAGCTTTTCATCATTCATCTCAATATATAACTGAAATAATATCAACTAAATCAATCGTTTTCAATCAATCAAAACATAAACCGCTTTTTTTTATTTTTACTCATGTAAGTTATGTTATGTGCAAAAATATCAATCTATAATAGCAATCAAAAAAATAAAAAAAAAGAGCAGAAAATTTTATTTTGCCACAAAGAAGAAAAAATACATACGATATGTATATGTAGATCGAATACAAAGTATTTCAAGTATAATTCACAAATGTATAAGAAATAGGATATTGAAATTTTTCTAAACAAAAAATTCCTTGAAAATCAACAGATTTTATCTCATGTGAATAAAGCATACGTACTATCTTTCTACCTTTTAAAATTGAATATAGGTATAGCAATATATAAATATTATGTTTCCATCACTTATAATGGAAACAAAATGAGAAGAAAAAAAATGACAAAGGTAACATTGTCTATGTACGTTAGAAGAACGTTAGAATGCTAAAAAGATAGGTGGGTTAAACGAACAATCAATTGTCATTATGCTACAATCTAGAACAAATATTGTGCCATGTATTTACCACTTTAATACGAATGTACATATATACATATGTACATATACTTGCGTACATATATGTACTATATAATATATACTTGAGAAAAAATTATAGATTGATACGCTTCGACACATGCCAATAGATTCACATATCCTTAATATTATTATATGTATTTCTTTTGATATTTATGTATGTGTATGTACATGTATACATGTTCATTTCACATTTTATTTATACGAATATTATTTCAAAGTTAACCTATTCCCGTTCAATTTGTCATGAGTACGTCAATCTGTTGCCTCTCAAATGAAAACTTGATTGCCAATGGGAACCATATGGTTAGATTCCGATTACAAAGCTATACACATTATGTGCAGATATATGAGCATGTTGAAGATATATGTATGTATAAATTTAAAATCAAATGGAAAATTTTCTATATATTATATTAATATATATATATATATAGCATATAAATGTGTATGAGCACATAATATATAAGATACTGATTGATAGATATTTACTATAATATAAATGTACATAAGCATGACGAACAATACTCAAATTTATATAAGTATATGTGTATTTTCCAGTAACTAATATATGTATAAACCATAGAATGATAAAAATTACAGAATCGTGAAATCTCGAATGACATTGCTATATTATTTATATATAGTTTTCTGTATTAAATATAATTTATCCATACATATGTATATACACATAAATGCTAGATTTTCTCTGGAATATTATAGTATAATAAAATTTCAATACATCTATCTTGATACAATTATATGCACGTAACAATTCGTATATACATACATACATACATATATCACTTTACATTCAATAAAACGGAAATTGTAATATCTCTTTTGAATTTTTATTAATAAAATTAAATTTAAGATAGAATATCAATCATTCACAGGTGCAATACCAATTGAAACAATGACACAATCATAATATATGTGTATATAATTTCAAATTTAAATCAATAAAATGTATGTATGATGGTGCATATGTTCTTATTGCATATATGTATGTACATACAATAATATTTATCTAAATGAATTTATGTCAGAAATTGAATTCCTTTTAAATACTCATATGTAACATATATAGTACATATAACATCAGAATATAAATGTTAACAATGTATAAATTTTGATATTTTTATTGTACATATGTACATATAAAAATATACAAAATTACTGTATATATACTAAGTAATTTGAGATTTATATGAAATCAAATAAATAAAATTCTTATGAAAATTTATATAATTTATAAATTCTTCAAGTAATTCAATAATTTTAAGAGCAATTATTTTTTATTATGTTACTTTAAATTGAACAATCATAATAAAAAGTACTCTTTGATGTAACGTATGCATTCAAATATATTAGGTATACAAATTAAATAGCAGTATCATACATTAATTTAATAAATGAATAAAATGCAAGAAAAATATTTTCATTATGTAAAACAATAAATTTATACATATCAATGAACAAATTAAAAAAGAAAAAAAAAAAATTAGTAAATAAACGAATATGTATAAATCCTTTAACTTTTAGGTTATATGTAATTTTTTCTCTACTTACATACACATTGTTTACATGAATAAACAAAAAAAAAAAAAAAAACAAAAAAGAAGATAAATCTCGGTCGCTTTTTGTGTCATCAACACTTATCATATCAAGTATCATTTTTATAGAAAGTCAATAATACTTGAATAAAGAAATAAAAAAAAAATAAATAAATAAAAAAATAAAGAAAAATAAAATGAAAGAGATTAAAAAGAATGAATAAAACTTAAAGGCATTGCAAATAATTTTCAAAAGTGGAATTTATTCATTCATTCACATATAATGTTGATATGTATCAAATATCCTATCTTTATTCATTCCTTTTTAACTATTACATACAATGTTTATGTACATACATATTATATTCACAAAAACATGTTTCATTTTTTTTTTTCTTTTCATTCATTCTTCCTATTATTTTGTTACGAAATATACAAACATCCCATTGTATCATCAATAACAAAATATCTATACAAAAAGTAGAAAACGATAACAACGAAAATAAAATAAAAATAAAAACATATATACATGGTAAAATACAAGAAATGATCCACAAATCCGATAGGTTTCTCTCAAGACTGAACAGCTTTTTTGGCTATATTTGTACACACAGAAACGTACATATATGTAATAACATTGTTGGGAGGTATATTGTATAGCAGATATATGTATGTAGTGCAGAAAATGACTTGTATATTGTATTAAAAGTTATAAGATATTTGTATCCCCCCTTCAAATTCAATAGATATTTGTGTCCACTTTCGTGTCAATATAAAAATATAATAGCTATAAAAGATTCCAGGCAATTGGGGAATATGATCTTTATAAGGATAATCTTAATAGCATAAATATACATACACACATGTGAGTGTATACAATGTATACTACATATATCCTTTGTACACAATACATACGTATATGGACAATTCTTTTGATTTTTATTTTTGTTTGATTTTTCTTTTTCTCTTTTACTTGGTTTTTGAATGTTTAAACTTTGTGACTTTTGTAACAATGTTGTTTTCTTCTATTTAAATTTTTTCCTTTTTGGCTATATTCTCATGTTTTATTTGTTATTTGGGGTTTGGTTTTCTTTTTCATTCATTTTTATCATTGAATTTTTATTTTTTTTTTCATTTTTGAGTTTGTCAATAAACCACAAAATAAAATTTGAAAAAGAAAAAGAACGGAACAAAACAAAGAAAAAAATAACAAAATAACAAAAACAAAAAAATGAAAATATAAATGTTATGTGGTCATAGCTCGTTTGTATAAGAAAATTGAAAAATAGATTCAGTTGAATGATTACATATTTTATTGAATATATAATTCCGACCAAAAACAAAAAAAAAAAAAAATGTCAAATAAAAATTGTTAAAGGATAAAAGGATTTTATTTTATTTACTTAAAAATATTGAAAACAGAATATTTATATACTTAAATATATAAATCAATTTTAATAATGTTTGAATAAGAAAAATTTTGTTTGAAAACAATTCTGGATTGCAAGTAAAAGTACGTTAACTTTGAAAATCTTTATTAGGTCAATATTTCTGAAAACTACATATTTATTTATGAATGCACACATACTAAGAATTTTAAAATGTTCAAAAGAAATGTGTAACAATACGATACTACTAGTGTCCTGATATAATTGTGATGCAATATTTTGATACATTGCATCGAATGTGCATATTTTGAATTTGACAGGTTATTCTCTGTTTCAGTCTTAGACTTTTTAAAACCTAATGCATTGCGTTATTACGGGTTTTAGTACGTTTTGAAACTCATCAATATTTAAAACAAAAAAAATAAATTCAAAAATTTCACTATAAGTTTAATCGTTTCAATTGACTTAAAGTTAGGCAAAAATAGGGTTATAAGTCGTACTACATATTATTAGTAGTACTATTATAATAAATAAATTTCATCATTAGAGTAAAATAAATTAATTTATAAACATACGTATACGAGTATACAAACGATTAAAATTAATATGATCAAAGTAATTTATTTTTCCACAATAATTATTTTTAAATTTCTTTCAGCAAATAAATGCACCTTTATTATACCAAAGTACGTATACATATTTCTATACATATCATGTACATACAATTTGTTTTTAATTTCCTTACATTTACTTTATTTTCTTATATCCATTAACATTTTAATTTGTTTTAATTATATCATCATACAATCTAATTATAAACACAAAGTTAAGGACTAATGTATAATTATTATTGACGCACCCTTTTTAAACGTTCCTTATAATAATATTAAAAAAATACCATTGTATATTATGTACGTATCAAATAACCAGACAAAAGTTTATTACATAAAAATGTATGATTAGCTGAAAAGCCCTTATTTTTTTTTTTTTTTCTTCTTCTAATTATTTTATATAGGTATAACCATGCATAATGTTATTCATAGGTATATGAAAATTATTTTTAATCACATTATAACACGAGAGAAATTTTCATTTGATGATAATATAAAGAGGAAAAATCATACCATATTTTTATTACTAATGATCACGAAATTTTCTATTCACTATTATACCTGGTAGCTATAATATATATATGTGTGTAGGTAAAAATGAATGCATTCGCAAAGACAAAAACCGATATAGGAATGAAAAAAAAAATTTTTTTTTAAATTCTTTCATTTTTTTTTATGTAAGTAGAAAAAATTGTAGTTTCAATTTCAATTTTAAATTTAATTAAAAGCTCAATAATACATTTAATTTATCTATTGATAGGTATTGGTGAATATCTTTACATTATCCTATGTACACATATACATTTGCATAAAAAGCAAAAACAAAAAAAAACACACACGTTTCGTTAATGTGAAGAATACAACTTCAACAATTAACAATACCATACAATTTACATATGTTTATATTATACATATATTTTACATGCTATTTGTATTAAATTTGTTTTTTATTTTCATTTTTATAAATTATATCATGCAATTTCGAAATGTAATTTCAATGGCAATTTACATGCAATAAATTTCTTATAAATCCAATATTTAACATTTAAATATACAATGTAATGTGTATACATTCACTTACATAAATAATTTTTGCACATGTACATACATCAATGCAATTGTATATACTCAAATATGTATGTCTTCTTTTATGAAACATTATATGTAGGTACCTACAAATATACAAAAAAAAACTGTAAATGTACTTATTCTATACTCTGTCCACTAATATTATGCACTTAAGGTCTTATGGGAGTACATATAGTATGTCTTTTTTCTTCTCTTTTAATTTCTAATTAGACTGTTTCATGAGCAGTATTGCCTCAATCCACAAAGCTTTTTTTATATATCAGATGAATTTTCTAAATATCAGTACATAGTCATGTAAAATGATACCACTTTAAGTAATCTCCATAAGACCTTAAATGCATAATATTAGTGGACAGAGTACATTATATACTTATTCTCTTACGTCCGTGTAGAAAGTATACACGACAGAAAATATTTGTTTCGTGGATCACATATGAATGTCCTGATGAATATATACATTTAAATAATGTTCAATTGATGACTGATTGATTTATAAAATACGACCAATGAAAATGAAATAAACGAACAGAAATTAAATGAAAATATACATATGTATGTATGCAACATACAAAAAAAAATTTAAAAAAACAAATACAACAAATTTTCTGTTATTTTTAATTAAAAATTTCCTTTGCAAATATTTACGTATATGTATACACATATGATCGTATAAAATGAAATGCACAAACAAATGATTAAATTGTTCATTGTATCAGAATTAATAAGTGACAACAAAAATTTGTCCTTTTTTTTTTTTTGGTTTATTTTAATTTATTTTTTCATTCTATTCAACAATAAAACAATGAATATATGTATGTAGAGGTGAAATGCCTATTCAAGATGTAAATAATCAGGATAATAGTTAGCAGATTCCGCTAACTTCGTATTCTGCTAACTTTTATGAAAAATTTATAAGCTGTGAAAAATTTGTATGAAAATTAACAGGAATATCAAACTATCTGAATTACATTTATTTCCGGTATTTAATGTGAAATCAAATATGTATAAAAAAAAAAATACTCAAACAAATTCGATTGCTCGGTTTAAATTGTTGAACTTAGTTTTCATCCTTAACTTATTGAAGGAACTAAAATATTATTATATCAAAATTTAAATAATTTTAAACTCAAAAAAGAAAAATATATCCATATAGCACATAATAGCACATTGTAATTTATCGGATATTTTATTTATGTACATAATTCAACCAAATCCTTTTCCTTTATTTACATAATTTAACCAAATATTTTTAAAAATAAATTTAAACTTTAAAAAAAAAAACGTTACGTGAAGATTAACTCACCAAAATAAACACAACATTATCAATTTATTATAAAATAAATCATAATATAATTTAATTTTGGATTAATAAATATTTATTTATTACATAAATTTGCAATTTATACATAATTACGCAGGCAATACATACTACAATTTTTTTCATATACTTATATGCGTACATATGTATGTGAGATAAATCGTTATTCTATTGTTTAAATGCTATAATATATTTATTTTATACAAAATTTAACAAAATGCATTATTATACATACATATGTATATGTGTTAATTTAATATGTAATACAATCAAACAAAATAATGAATGTATGTTTATATTTTATTTATTTATGTACATATAATGTGCATACAAAATTAACAAATTACATAATATATTTCCTTAAAATAATATGTATTCCTGTGTAAATGTATCCACTTACAGTAATTTTGTGTCTTTGAATAACAAAACTGTTTTTCTTTGATTTTCTAAAATAAATAGATTTACAGGTGCATATCTTGTATACAATAATTAAATATTATATAGTAGAGCAAATACCTTTTGAATTTTGCATTACGAATTATATCATTTGTGAATTACATAAAACAAAAAACCATATAATCATGTGAGTCTTTGAATCTATACTATTTGTTAGTAGTATTATATTGATATGTGAGTATATATAATAGATTCGTGTCATACGTACATTTATGAGATACACATGTACATATTTTAAATTGATTTCATTTCAAACATGCTGCATACAAAACGAAATATAGAAAATGCATGTGAATTATATAATTGTACACGTGCCCAAAAAGACTATATATTATTTCAATACGTATGCATACACATACTAACACGATTTATTCATATAAGTGCATAAAATGTAATACATACAAACATACATTTAAATCTACATATGATTGTATATAAATATTGAGTATTGTATATTTTATAGAATATAATATATAATAACAGCAGATTAACTTCAACTGATGTCACTAATCATTTTGTGGTTCTTTAATGACATTCACTAATTATATATCTATTTTGAATTTTATCCATTTAATATATATACATATGTAGGTACATATAGATATAAGAATTTGTACACAAAATATCTATATAGGTATATATAAAATAGAATTGTATGTTTTTACTGATGTAATTTATAAAGATACAACATTACTGATATGTAACATGTCATATATGTATCACATTATCATATGTACAATATAACAAATATATGTATACTACAAATACATACGTATGTATAAAAATATACAAGTATAAAAAGTTTCTTGAATACATGAACAACTATGCAAAGTCTTTTTAGTTTTAATTCATAAATTAGCAGGATTTAAGTTAGAATCATCTATTTGTCAAAGAACAACTTTATATAGTGATGATTAACAACACATGTACATATGTTATAAAGCACACATAAGACATATGTTATTTATAACATATATACACAAAAATGTGCTTATGTTATATTTAACATAAAACACATTCTTATCTACATATGTACGTACATACATACATAACATACATATATAATTGTATGTCTTGAAGAAAATTTATAAAGGAATTGAATTAGATAAACATATAAATATAAATATTTATGATACATAAGATTTCATAATTTATGTATGTAACATATATACATATATTCATATGCATATATGTATATATATGTCACACATACATAATATGCGTATCATGTCATATGTATTTGTGTGCATATCATTATAAGTATAAACAAAATATGGTTGTCAAAAAGTTACAAATTTCAACAATATTCATTTCATATAACATTATATATGTACATATGTATGTATGTGTGTGTAACAAAATTCTTTAGCATACACATAATAAGTATGTACATGCATGCATTCATATATGTATTTACAGCACATATTCATACATACATACATATGTATTTTGATGTATTAGATGATATGGTAAATGATAATAATTTAAATTTTATTTACACATAGTTTCTTCTGTATGACATTTTGAAAGCATCTGTCGAAGCTTTACTAATTCCTTTATATTATATAATACTGACATTTACATTTCTAATAACTATATATAAGTGTATGCTTTTAAATCATGCAAATATAAACGAATTGCATATAATATCGTATGCGTTTATATACGCATAATTAAAAATTTAGTTAAATTTTAATTGTATTTAATTTTCAAAATTAAATTGAATAAAGAAATAAAAATAAAAATATTTCATGCATATAAATATCTAAAATCTAAAATAATCATTTTTATATTAAAATATATTTTTAAAAAATTTATCTGAAATTTAATTGATTTCTACTAGATATATTCTTCATTGTTATTATAAACTTGAAAACTTTGTAATTTCAATGTATGACTTTTTTATAAAGATTGAAAATTATCACTTCTAACAACTTTCAAAAATAATAATTGAAAATTGTTTCGATAAAATAAATTTCGTATTTTCTCTCATATAGAGAATGTTATTAGAAAACATACTTAGTTACTATAAACAAAAAATCGAAGAAATGAAAAATTAAAAATAAAACTATAGTTAAAAAACCATTCAAAGCACAATAAAAAGAAAACTTTTTAATTTGTTATTTGACCACAATTTCAAGTTAGATAGGGTAGTAAATAAATCTCAAGAGGTTAAACAAAAATTTTAGAAAAAAAAAAAAATTATATAAAATAAATAGAAAATATTTTCAAAACTTTTATTAGAAAATAAAAGCTACTTTATTTTAACGTAAAATGATATTATAGTCAAGGCAATGTAAAGTATTTTCCCCAAGCATCAATCAACTAAGAAATTAGATCTATGTATACTCTGTTCATTAATGATTTTTGGTGCACATCTTGCGCACTGATCTTACCATCATTGATATCGCATTATTGAAGAATAAAAAAATTTTTCGCGTTATTAGAAATTATACAAGAAAAAAAAATACAAATGTGTGTATGTATGTATATACTCATATTTTTTTAATTAATGTCAATGATTTGAATAATTGTTTACAATATCAAATTTATTGTATAGTATTAATTTGCATATTAAAAATACAAAGTAATTTAAAAAAACAAAAAAAAACACTCATTGTTTAACAAAAGCAGTAAATTTTTTTTTTTTAATTTTACTCAATCAGTTTTCACCAATGTGAGATGAATGCAGGTATGTGAGATTTTGGGAGTAAAAAAATATTTCGCAATTTAATCCATTTATTCCATGCGCAGCAGCCTATGAAATGAAACCCGTCCGTCCTTCTCTAAATGCAAATGCTGAATGCTGAGGCTGACTAGAACTAGTAGATGAATAATTTTCACTTTCTATGTTAACTGTTCACATCATCTAACAAAATGTGATGTACATACATATACACACATACATATATGAAAAAACAAGACCTAGCTCGTAAACGGGTATTAATACATGCACATGAGTGTTGTTTTGGTTCAAACTTGAAAAAAAAAAAAACTAACGAAAAATTTTTTATGAAAACAGGAAACCCACCCAACAAGGTTCACCCAAATTTTTTTTTTTTACATTTTAACTTCGTTAAGTTTTTCAAGGACATAATAATATTATGCATGTGCACTATAAATTCAGTTGAAAATTATTTTCTGTATCGTTTGAATAAGAAACACAATATTTCATAATCTATGCATTCACATAAAATTAATAAGCAACGATAATGATTATATGAAAATCAAATTATGTATGTGTGTGTTTTGTATTTTTCATTCTACATTTTTTTATTTATTATTTCTCTTTTTAACTTAATCAAACTTAACTACATATTGTTTTCATTTTATGTGAAATTTATTTGTACATAACATGTGTAAATGGGCATCATACATAAATCGAAAAATCGACAATTTTACTCACACATATGTATGTACATACATATAAAATATTATCCACACTTTGATTTTTTTCGCAATATTGAAACTAAATCAATTTTTTTTTATATATCTTTTAATATTTACTTTTCATATAATGAAAATATTATGACTATCATTTTATATATACTCACATACAGTAAGCAAAATGCTATAATATGTGGACAATATTATACCTACCATTTTCCTAAAAAAAAAAATGAAAATAATAAAAAATAAAAAATGAAAAAACTTAACAGTTTCACTGAACGTACGAAGTTATTGCTTTATATATATAAAAATGGCCAATAAAATTAAATCAAAATAAATGAAAGAAATATTAAATTGGAAAGCAATAAAAATATGACTATATACGTATTTCTCTCTATACTCGTATGTGGGTGTATTATGATTTTATTTCATTGAAATTTTTTTTTATTCTCGTATTATAATAACTTTATATATTTTTGTATGTATTTGAAATTTATTGCTTTGGATTTTCATTTCTTCATATAGTGATGTCCTTTTATTAAAAAAAAAAAAGAATTATATTATTATATACTTATAGCTATTAAAAAAGTTACAAAATCAGTTTCATGGATATGTGCATACGAACATAAAACGATGTATCTGTATATGCGATTTTATTTCTTTTTTTTTTTTTTTTTTTTTTGGAAATTGAATGTTATCTGCTTTATTTTATGAATAATTCAAATCATGTTTTCTTATTTTTGGAATTTATTCGTTTGAAATTATATGGAGATAGATCTATTTTTTTTTTACATCACTCCCTCAATCCCCTTCCTCTTGTTATGATTATTTAATAATTTTATTTTTATATAGAAAAATATTTAAAAAAATAAAATTGTTCACAAAATCATATATACATTTTATTTAAGATCGTTTCAATAAAGCCAATATTTTAACAAATAAATACATTAAATTATAATCATTAACATCAACGACACTTGTTTGAATTTTATACTCACCATCTAATAGATACGGTGGTAAAAAATTTGAATTAAATGTAAAATTTTTAGTTTCATATTTACCCTATAAAATGAAATAAAAAAACAAAAACATTGATTTTATTCAAATTTTATATAAATCAAAAAAAAAAAAAATTTTTTTTTTATTTTACCACATCTAAAGGACATTTAGAAGGAAAATTTGTAAATTCTTTGATGATATTTGATAGAATTATATGAACTGGATTAAGTAAACCTTTTCCTTTTATAATTGAACAACCATTTCCAGTTGTATTAACTTCATATGATCTCCAAGTATTTGCTGATGTTTTTTTCAATATATTTAAATAAAACTAAAAAAGTGAATATTTAAAAATATCAATAAAAAAATTAATAAAATTAAAAAACAAAACAACGAAGTAAATACCAAAAAATCTTCAAGTTTCTGTATTAAATTAAATTGAATATGTATCATTGTTACATCCTTTTTAATTGCTTTTAAATTACATAAAGTTCGATTTATATATTTTAAATTTGATGTACACTCTAAATCCTTTATTTTTAATTTGTCTTCTCTTTGAAAGAGCTAGAATTCGATGAAATGTTTTTTTTTTTTTTGCATATATTATACATTAAATAAAGATAAGGAAAAATACTCACTTGTGAATGGATAAAATTTGAACACGTTAAATAAAAAATAATAAAAATTTTCGGCAACATAATGTTATAATTCAATTTTATTGAGAAAATCGGCTCACCCTCATAAAAGTTGATATCAACTTTGAAAAAAAAAACAGTCATACTAAAAAATGTTAACAAACACTTTTTTTTCCGTTACTTGATTTACACATTAAAACAAAAATAAATTAAAAATTCAAAAAAATTAATGAATTTATAATTAAAACGTTATATAACATTGAATTGTGATTATATATGTAGGTACACAATTTTAATAAAATATTTTTTTGTAATTAAAATACAGTTTATTGTAATTAAATATTCATTAAAAGAAAAAGGAAAAACAAATGAAAACTAAAAAATATAATTATGGACCTGTAAATGCAAGCTTTTACTGAAAAATTTATTGACAAATACTATAATAGAACATACCCATATGTATACCCTTCGTATTTTATTTTCATACGTATGTTTAAAAATATCTAACTAAAATTTAATTTTTAATTTCATTCATTAAAGTGATATTCATTAAATTCCCAATTTTATATCAAAACATTTAAACTCAGTGAATAATCATTCAATCTAATACGATTGTCTATCTTTACAATTAAAATAATAAAAATTTTGTTTTCCATCTGTTTTAAAATTTATTTCAATTTTGAACATTTTTATGTGTATTCAAATGTTCTACGTTTGCAATGTAAGTCGTAATAATTTAAATTTTTTTTTTATTTTATTTCTTCCATTCTTCAATATATTATGATGTATTTTTCTTTTTCATTCCTTGTCATATTTTAAAAATTCCTTATCATATATCTTTGTTATTTCCTTGTAAAAATTTGATATAAAATTTTTTATATGCATTTGACTACATTTTTTTATAACAATTTGTATTTTTAATTTTATTTAGAATTTTTCTTAACAAATTAGAAAATGAAAGACATATAAAGTCTAAATATATGACATGTATTACAAAGGATAACAAAAAAAAAACAAAAACAAAAAAACAAGTAAAAAATATAAAAATAAAATGTTAGTATAGAAAAGTTTTACTATACCTATTTAACTAATTTAAAGTTATTTTCAGCATGTATTATTGAACATAAACTAAACGCCAAGTTTTTACGTATTATATACATGTACATATACATACATACATGTATATATAAGATTCCCATATATTTTCAAATATCTTGCAAGCAAGGATAATCCATTTGAGATCCTTGCTAAAGGAATAAGTTGCTAATGGAAAAAAATGCTTTTCAGACATTCACTAACTACAATTTATAGGTATCACCCTTCTATGTACATACATATGTACATACAGGAATATAACGTAGAATGAGGTACATATTATAATACGGTTTTACCTATTTTTTTTTTTATTTTTTTATTTTTTATAAACCGACAGATATTTTTTTAATATCATAAGAAAAAATGTGTCACAACTCAGAAGTGTGATAAATATTTTCACAACGATACTATCATACATGCATGTATAACTTCATGTACAGGTATATCACGTGTAATAACTATAAGTTTTATATTGAACCACAAATAAAAAAATTTTTTTTTTTAAAAAAAAGTTTTCTGTTCTTTTTTTTTTTACAAAAACAACAAAATAAGGTAAAAACTTTTATTAGATAAGAGATAATCTATTCTGCATGTTCAAAAACAATATAATGCAATTCATTCAATATAATACATCTTCTATATTGTATGCACTAGGATTTGTACACAAGCTTGTATATATAATATATGTACATTTGAACATGAAATTGAAAATCTTCATTCAATGCAAAAATCTATAAAATGTTTAAAAATAAAATGATAATAAATAAAAATAAAAATATTTCGAAAAAAACAAAACTCCTAATAGATCATTTTTTATAAATTGTATTATAATGATACTACAATACAGTACATAGCAAAGAAAATGCTAGCACATCTAAGAACGATATTGAAATAATCGTTCCAAACGTGTAGCGTAATTCTTGTTAACTCATTTTTATTTTATTTTAATTTTAAAAATTTCATAATATTAACTTGAATGGTAAATAATTTTATTCAACATTATAGCATTTTTTTTACCTAAATGCATTCATAAAATTTTAATATTAAATTCCAAGAAAAAAAAATTTTTTTTTTGGTTTTTCCTTTAAAGGTGTACATGAAAAATGCAAATTTATTTCTTATTCAAATCTTTGAAAATTTAAAAAGAAAAACTAGTTATTATATTTTAATTTAAAAAATTTAAAAAGATAAAATTTCGTAAAAATTCTTAACATAGATTTAGTAGGATGATTTTTTTTTTGTTTACGAACATTAAACATCACTTTGTTAAATTAAAAATATAAAAAATAGACCAAAAATAGAACCTTTTTATTTCCTATCAATTTTTTTTATTTTATTTTTGATATAATTTTTTACTTGTTGACACCTCATTTAAAAAAATATTCAAAAAAAAAAAAAGGAAAAGATAAATTTATCGCTTATAAAACAATTTCATATTTTTAATCATTGTAAGTAATAGAATTAGAAAAAAAAAACAAACAAACATAAAAACACGAAAAATTGAAAATTGTGTTTATGTTACATAAAATTTATTACATTTCATATAAAGTCATCAAATATTAAATATCAATCAATTTTACAAATACATTCAATATAGTAACATCACATATCTACATATTTATGTACACATGCATATGTACATACATATATTACATGTGGTATATGTAAGTGGGAGTCAATGAGTGTAAATTGAAAAGATGTATGCTATTTTAATATATCAAATGTGACTTCTTTTAGAAAGAAAGTAAAATATATGCAAATTTTTTTATTATAGACAAAAAAAAGTGTTGATGTTACACCTATTCACACGTAAGTATTAGTACAGTTCAATACACTAGTATGCACAAGTGTATGTATATGTACATTTGTATGTTTATAAAATTTATATAATACTCATGAAATATGTGCATGTGTACTATATAAATATTCAGTTTTCAAAGTACTTTTCTATATAGTAATCATTTTTCATATTTTAATTTAGCAATCAATTTTTTATGGACGCTTTTAAAATAATATATTGAACCGATTAGTACACCTACATATGTATGTATGTATGTTCATACATAATAATATCATAAAATAAATTGTAAATAAATAAAACTAGTGATGGAATGTATTGAATACATTTGACGTTCTTAAATATCTTTCTATTATATAATTTGTAAAATGGGGGTTGGTACGCCGTTAGGACAAAAGGTAAAATACAAATAAAAAAATATTAGCAAACAATATGAAGAAAATTAAAATAAATGTAAAAACTTAATGAACATATACCAATTTTCCAATCTGTTGATTCGCAAACAAAATGAATGAATTATTAAACAGACAAAAAAAAATCAAATTAAAGACGCGTGTAAATTGTACATAACGCAACATATGTATGTATTTAATATTTATTTTTGAAGAATTATTTAGAAATTTTATATAAAATTTTATTAATTATTAATCCATAACATGAATTGTAAGATCAATTTTAGCTAATTGATTTTCTGTTTTTCCATCATAAAATTTTGTAATTGTTAGATATTCACCATTTGGTATACTATCGGGAATTAAAGATGGATCAGGGCATACATTTTTCACGTAAATATGTCCCTAAAATTAAATATAAATAATGGTATGTAATTTTACATAATATCTTAACATATACAATAAAAATTGTAACCAAAGAATTAAAAAAAAAAAAAAAAATTGTTTGATAGTATATACTCACACTATATGGACATGGATGATTCAAATTCGACTTATCACGAAGAATATTTTCAATTAAATGTGTATAAAATATTGATTTATTTTCCATAAATGTACAAAAATCTTTAGTCGCATTTAATAATGGTATGGTTTTATCATTTTGATATAAATTAATTTCCAGATTAACCTGTTTAATTTAAAAAACAAATTTCATTTCAATTAAAAAATAATTTTTTTTTTCTTGAATCAAGAAAATAAACATTTTAACACAATTTAAATGATTACCATAACTTCTTTGATTTCCTCTAATAGATTAACTGATACATCCAATGCATTTTGTCCATTTATTAAATTTAATTTACATGTGACATCTTTTATTAATTGAGGATTTACATCACACTTTAAATTTTTTAAATTGATTTTTTTTGCATTCTAAATTTAATAAATGATATTAAAAACTTAAACTTATTAATTTTTGTACATTTTATCTGTATAATGTGTATACTTACCACATTTATACCAAGTAATGTGAATAATACAAAAAATAATGACAAAATAAATTTAACATCAATTGAATTCATTCTAATATGAATGAAAATATTTTTATATTAATTATTGAATATCGAAATGTATATCAACTGTACAACTAAATTAAACTAAAAGAATTTTAAAATATATTATTCGTTTTATAGTAAATTAAGAAAAATAAAAAATATAAAAATATAAAATGATATTTTCTATAATAATGATAAAATTATGGTAAACATTTTATGGTTCATTAATTTTTATCAATTATAATTTTTGAGTATAAAATTATTTTCATACATCAATTTAATCATATACGCATAATATGTTGAATTATATAATGTACATAATGTACAATATGTATTTATTAAACTCATTACAATTTTTGTAATTTGTTGTATCTACCCCAAATTACAATTTTATCTATTCTAAATCATAAATGAACAATCAAAATTCAATTAAAATTCTATTGTTTTTTTTTTCTAATTATTTACATATTTAATTGATTCTAAATTTTATAATGACAGTCTATTTTATTTTATTTTTTTTTTTTTTTTTTTTTTTTTTTTGATCTGAATTTCAGATAAAATTAAATTTTCATCATATTACATATATTACATGTACATAAGTAGGTAATTAATATTCAAGTACGTTTTGTTCAACAATAAAATTAATATTTGAAAAGTTCAAGATTATCAAAGTTACATATTTTGTAACAATATGATGTATCATATTTTGAAAATTACGTGAAAATATGAATTTTCAATATGAATACATTATTACATTATTTTTCTTAAAAGGACCTTACGTTGGAAAAATTGAATTTTAATTTAACCATAAATCTTATGTGTACATACATACTTTATTCATACATATGTATGTAATTCTGTATCGTACATCTGCTAGAAAATGAAAAAAAATAAAAAATAAAATAATAATCAGAGCTATTCTGATCGTATTTAACAGATTTCGTTAACTTGAAATTCTGTTAATTTTCATACAAAAATTTCTAAAGTTCGAAAATTTTGAATGAAATTTAATAGAATGTCAAGTTAACGAAATCTGTTAACTATGATCAGAATATTCCTGAATATTGAATAATCATAAATATAAATAAATATTCATATCTCTATATAAATCCTACATGTACATACTAGTACACGTACATATGTATGTTTATGCAATCGAATTTATTTTTATATTTCTATGTAGAAGTATATGAAAAACTATTTATAAATTTGATAAATAACAATTCACTAATAAAACTTTATCGGTTTTATATCTATTTATATTCTTTTGGCTCATAAATATTCAAAAAGTGTCGTCTAGACGTTATTCTTTAAACTATATAATAATATATGAAAAATTTTTATGTTTACTAAGTATGTCAATATATACATATGTACAAATGTGTATGTGTATGTGTAAGTATATAAGTAAATTTCAGGAACAATAATAAGATATCTGTATACAAAATGTAGTAGTTTTTAAACAAAATTTTTTTATTCAATGTACATACATACATATGTGCATTTAAATATATACCAAGAATATACGTATGTATGTATGTATATGTCATATGTGATATGTATGGTTCATGTAATGCATGTATAATTTTATTTACATCTAACAATGTATAACTAACATTACAAAAATAAAGTAAATAAAAAAAAAGTATGTGGTATAACCGAACTTTTTCATTCTTTAGATTCAGTTTTTGAAAAGTTTCAGATAGTTTTTCTTTATTATCATAAAATTTTATTTATTTTTTTTTTTTGCATTTTTTCTCTTCCTTTAATTTATGTCCCCTTACAAGAATGAAGAATGACTTATCAATTTCTACATTTAAGTTGACTTCATATTAAAGAATGATGGTCAGAATCATGTTTCATATATGACAATATTGCTGGCTTATTCAAATAGTTATGTGAACATATACGTACATATCTTATATCTGAAAATATGTATTATCAGACCCGTATGCATTCAAAAGAAAAATTTGATTTGCATTTTTAGTTTATTGCTTTCACAAAAAAAAAAAAAAAAGTGGTAACCAAAATTGAATGAGTAATACTATCCGTTTCTGCACAGATATTCCATGTGTGTACCATAATCTGTACAAAAATACATAAGAATACATATAATTACTCATCATACATGTATGTTCCAAAACTCTACATCTAATTTTATTCCACCCAATTATTATCCCAATCTACCAAAAACATTTTTCTTTTATTTTTCATAATCTTTATGTTTACTCTCGCTGTTGTCAAAGTTTAACTATTCATTTCCAAGTGAAACCAAATATGTAACGAACATTTACATATTATACATATATTATCTACAAAATGAAATGTATATGCTTTAGTAAACCAAAACAAAATTTATATGTACAGTTATTCTGCCTTGTAATACATACAAATATATTAATGAAAATTTTTTCTTAATATTACATACTATGTTTAGTTATACATACATATGTATGTATGTATGTCTATACATTGAAATTATGCTGGACAAAAATATCATACCATTTAACTAAAAATGATAACAATTGTTGAATTACAACACAATATAATTATACATAGTTCTGAAGCAAAAAGATATTTTTCTAAAAAGTTCTAAACATTTTGAAGTTCATATGCACGAATTGTACATATTAGTATACAAACATATACATACATATGTATATCTATTGTATATGAAATATATGATGTTCTTGTATACAAAGATATACTTTCTATATGCTAGATATACATACTGTATGTTCAGTACATACACATTCATATATTTGTAAAAATCCATCTGTGAAACTTCATAAGTTTTACTTATGAAGGTAACATATTGGACGACATCCTTGCAAATAAAATGATAATAAATAAAAAAAAATTATGATAAAATTCAAGGAGAAGAATATAAATGTATTCTACATGCATAAAATTTAATAGATTAGCTATGTCCTATATATATTTAAATTTTATTTTTTATGTACAAAAAGAATAAGTAAAAAAAAAAAAAAAAATTGAAATACATATCAAACGTGTGCATCTGGAAAATTGATAGTATTATATAGTTATTTTATCATCTAAGGATAACATTTTTTATTTTCACCTTTATTCACTCTAAATTCTTTTTAGCAAATTTTATTACATTGTTTCATGCAATTCATACGTTTTTACATGACTGTTCTTTTTTTCTTTATAAATTTTTATATCGTTTTTTTTTTTCTTTTTCGTTATTTCGTTAAGTAATTTTCTAGAAATGTAATTAAAAAATTTCATCGAAAAGTTTTTTTAAATCTCATAAAATGTTGAATTATTTGTAATTTTATTTATTCCAATTTTCAGAAATTTTCATTACTCCATTACTATGAATGGATGTAATCCTTAAAATATACTTTATAACATTTTTTTTTTCTTCGTATTGATAATATACTGTATGTAATAATCATAAAAACTAAAAACAAAATAAAATGAGAAGAAAAAAAAGGATATTATTCTCAAACCCGTAATATTTCAGTCGATAAACGATAATATGATAATAAAAAAAAAATCAAAAAAAAAAAATAAACAAAAATCTGCCCTTAACTTAAAATGAAAATGAAAAGAAAACCTTATAGTATATCCAGTTATTAGCTACTAAACGTGCTTTACTGTTAAATACCATAATTTTCTTTCTTTTTGTTACCCTATATAATCCTTATTTTTATATTGAGTCTCACGAATTTTTCATTTCAGAGTTTAATATGCGTCTGATTTACTGGCGCCACCATCATCATCACATTATACATTACTATATATACACCCGTATCCGCATGTATTTTTATATCTCTAACCATTATTTTTCCTTTGGAAACATAAATATTAACAGTATTATGCTTGTACCTATATCATCGTATTTATTTTTGTATCTTACATAAAAATGTATAATTTCGTTTATTTCTTAAGTTACCCTATTTAACCGTTACAGAAGAAATAAATATTGAAGGAATTACAAAATATACATATAGTATATTATTTGCGTTCATACTAATATACAACGATCGTATATATTCTTTAAAATAAAAAAAAAAAAGAAGAATTATAGTAACTCTATAAAACAGAATTTCTTTCTCATCATTAATTTCTCCTTTTTTTTCACATTGAATAGCATTTTTGTGGTAAAGGAAAATTAGGTGTTTTACTTACATCTGATATAATAATAAAAAAAAAAGAGTAAAGAATAAAAGTAATAATAACGTCATGGTGAAATTTTCATTGTTTTCAACATTTTTCCTAACATTTTCTATATGGATTTCAATTGTTCCCCTTTATATTCAACTGTTCGTTTTATTTTTTTATTTCTATTTTTTCAATGTTTTTCATTTTTCATAGTATTTTTATTTTCTGTTTTTATTTTTATTTTTTGTTTTAGTTCGCGCGCTAACAATATTCGAAATACATATCTACATAAATACATATAATTACATCAAAACAAAAAGAAAATTTAAAAGGTGAAAAATATTTTCACAAGCTGAACACCTACACCCAAACATACATATAAAACCTTCTTTATATACATACATACATATGTATATTTCAAAAAAATTTATTTTCTTTTTTCGCAATTATGGTATACACGTAAATGTGTACGTTAAAGGAAATTAATACAGAATTCCAGTTACGGTAAAATTATTTGTATACACCTTAATACACGTATATGTATGTATATATGAAGAAAAGGGCATTAGATGAAAGTGCGAATTTATGACCATCAGAGGTTAAAGGATAAAAATAAATGGTGATAAAGCGATTATTATTAGGATAACCTTTTCTTTTTTTTTTGGCTTTTTTTTTCTTTACTTTCATTTTCTTATTTTTCTCTTTTTCATTTTACTTACCGGAAAAAGTAATTATGTCTTTGTTAAAACAGTTTGCACACAAAAATGTATATTTTCTAATGTTTATAAATACAATTGTATATCGTATTTTCTAAACATATTTACTTAAGTACAACATGAATTAAATTATTTTTGTTTTGTTTTGTTTTGTTTTTTTTTTTTTGTATTTTTGTATATACACAGATAATAACAACATTTATTGTGTAATACGTACATGTAATAATAATATAACCCAAAGCATTTCTAACACTTCATAATATACCTACCACAAGCTTATTATTTTGAGGGTAATTTATTGTATACAAAATGTTTAGTACATTTACAGTAAATGAAAACGGCTTTAATCGAAATGTGTTCTACAAACCATATCGTATACCATTCGACCTTAAAAAAAAAAATTAATACATAACAATGACAATTCTCATTAGAATAAATGATGTGAACACTGTTAAAAATAAAATTCGTAAGTACGCACAGTGTTAATTTCAAATGAATAAAAGAATAAATGTTTTTTTTTATATTTTAAGATTATTTTCATTTTTTTTTTTTTTTTTTTTTTAGAATATAAAATATAAAAAATATGTGAGAAAATTAACATCTGCCCTAGGCTAAAAATAAAATTTAATACTTTTTGGAAAAATGAACAATTCATTGTTTTCTTTCTCTTTTAAATACAACATGATGAATGTAACCTATTTGACATCTGAACATTAAAATTTTGTTAGGACATGAATTAAATATTTTGTTTATAACTCAAAGAAAAAAAAAAAACACGCATTCGAAAAAAAATTAATCAATAATCTCATTTTGAATTTTTTATGCATTAACTTAGGTATTTATTATATTCACTTAAAATAAGAAGATTTACACAATACACAGAATTATTTGAATTTCAAGAAAATTTTTAGAATAGCAAAAAATTTTTAGAATCATGTACGATAAAAACCATGCAAAGGATATAAATTTCATGTTATTTTTAAAGCCTTATTTATCTATTATAAGACTGCTAGTACATAAATAGTAGTATATGTATGTATATAAAGATTGTTATACAAAACATAACCTTGCTTCAATTGCATCATTTGTTAATGCTCTTTAAAATAGTAATATACATATGTTTGCACACATAAAAGAAAACTTTTAAGCATTTTCTCTATTAAAAAATCTTAATTTTCTACTTTATTTATCTGACACTATAACTACACCACATACATAATATATACATGAATTATGTCTGTATTCAGTTTGTTAACTTTAAATTGTGAAATGTTTTTATATCATTTGAATAATAATAATAATAATAAGAACAAATGTAGTGTAGTGAACTATATTCTTCAATATTTACTCTTATTTTAATTCAAAAAACATCAGGTAAAAGTTTTTCTTTTTTTTTCTAACTTTTAATTTAAAATCAAGTTCATAGAAGCATTTCTTTTCCTCTTAGGGATTTTTAAAGATTTTTGTTTTATGCATTTTTTTTTGTTTTGTTTTTTTTTTCAATATGAAAAGTATACATGAACAGCATATATATATGTATTTATGTATATCCACATAGGTATGCAATTATGAAAAATACATTACCTTAACTCCATTGTATTACATATTACTAAAATCATTATAAAACTTTCAACCAAAGTGTATTTCACCTTTATACTTTAAAATGTGTTGTGAATGCTATATACATATATTGTGCATTGCAAACATCACATATGTACAAGCTAATCTTTTTATTATCATTACGTTTTGTGTATATATGTATGTATGTAGAATACACCTTGTACATCTGAGACCGTAAAAATGGCTACTTACAGATATCTTCTCTAAGATTTATAACATATAAAAGTTTTCGATATGTCGTCTCAAAACCATTTAAAATTTCTCTTTCAGTTATATTTTTATACATATATATACTATTCTAGTTATTTGTACAATGTGTATATATGTATGTATGTATAATATCAATTCTACTTATAAATTTTTGTATCATAACAAAATTGTGTATAATATAACAAAAACTTTTATAACATTTAATTCTATAATATTCTATAAAATTTTATATACTATATACACATTTTATTTGACCACAAAAATACATATATTGTTATTTTCAATTATTATAATATTCATATAATATTATCTGTGTGTATATATCATACACACACATACACATAAAGATAATAATAAAATTTTCAGAGAAATATAGAAAATAAATTCAAAAGTTTTCTTTTATATAATATTAAACATTCTTAAATGATGAGAATGAAATAATGCATATTCATAAAATGCATTAAAATGTTAAGCATTTTTAAAATATAATATACGTACATGTATATGTATATATTTATATACATTTATATCTAAAGTGGTCAAAAACAAAATACCAAAAATATATTATTACAATTTTTGAAACATTCAATAAAAACTTTTTAATTAAAAAACAAAAAATAAATAAAATAAAAAACAATGTATTAAAAGTTAGACAGGTATAAAGTATAATTATCAATTAATTTTTGATATCAAATTATTAACTATTAAATTTATTTTCTAAAAGTATTTAATTTTATTTTAATAAATAAATATATTTATTAATTTGTTTTACAAATTTATTGAAATATTTATTAAACGTGCAATGTACATGGTATAAATATGAGACAGGTATAATTCATGTAATAAATATTACAATAATAGACAATTAATTTTAGGTTTTGAAAATTTCAATAATATAAATACATTTTAAAAGTGTTTTTGAAAATGAATTTAATCAATGAATGACTGTACATACATTTAAATGTATCTTATATAAATGATACTTGTTTTTACTATGAAATAAATTTATGAAAATATTGAATTGTTACCTTAAGTACATAATTCAACTATACCTTATATATATTCTATATCTTCAAGTTTATACATACAATTCTACATTTTATGTACATTTCTTATGATTTCAACCTCTGTAGAATTGTTTACATGAATGTATACTCTGTCCACTAATTATGTATATGAACTTAGGGCTTATGGAAACTACATACGTAAAGTAATACCATTTTTAAATAATTGTATATTGATATTTAAAAAATTCATCTAACATGTATTATGAAAATTGTAAGGATGATGGTAATAATACTAGTCATGAAATTGTAAGAAAAAAAAAACATATGTATATATATATTTTCATAAGGCCTTAACTGCATATAATTAATAGACAAAGTATAGACAATTGTTAAATGATAATTTCCTATTTGATATTTATAAGCAAAGTAGATTATACACATTTTCATGGATTTCCTCAGGAAATGTATAATAATTATTTGTTATGTGCTAAAAAAAAATATTTTAAAAATATATTCAAAATTTTTTATTTTTTAATAAACACATTTTAATAATAATTATAACATGATCGTATTAACACAGAATCATCAGAATTGTCAATTATTTATTTTACCAAATTTTCATATATCCTTTGTACAAAAGATTTGTTTACTCATATCCCATTCATTTTTAAATATTTTCATCATATTTTTTCATATGATAAAACATAAAACTTCATTACAAATGTATATACGCATAAATTTTAATTAATTACAATTAAATGAGAAGTACACCAATAAATAAGACTTTTATACTCATGTTTTTATTATTTATAAGATACGTAAATTGTACAATCTTTTCAAATTTTATTAATTTACCAAGAATTACAAACTGCATATTTTATTTTTAAAAAAATAACCAGAACATTTATATACAAAATACACATTATATATGTATATGAAACTACAAGAAGAATGCATTTATGTGGCTCTTATATATAGTATTTCTTAAATGCTTCATTTACCTAACTCAATAAATGTTAAGGATTTGTTATTTATATATCCCATTAACAGATGAAACCATTAACATTTGACTAAAATATTTCTTTGGTTTTATCTGGTTGCATACAAATAAATCTCAGATTTATCACATATTTACATGTGCATATATCCATACATAGTACATATGCATATTTACCTATGTATATGTATATCGTACATGTTCTTATGTCCTTTTACATTTATCTATATATTTTGTCGTATACGCAAAATACGTACACATTATATGAACATACATACATATGTATGTACATCCTTATACTTTTATATAAATGCATCAGAAACATCATGAATATTAGTTAAAAATAGTACATAAATGATTTCGAAACAAGAATTCTAGATCAAAATGTCGAAATACACATATCAAATGAAATACAATAATGAGAATCAGTTTTGAATTAATACATACATACATTCGTACATAATGTCGTTTTATGTATATATAGACTGAAATGCGCTGTAAGATGTACACACACTACGGAGACCAAAAATAAACAATAATAATGTTTATATAAATTCGAAAACAAATTTCGTACACATACATACATACAAATTTAATATGCAATCTTTTTAAGTTTTTGTCTTGTGTACATTTTACATGCACATAATAGAAACAAAATACGCATATAAATGAGAAATTTTCATTTGAAGTTTAAAATTATAGGTATACCACTGGAAAATGCATAAGAATAAGGTATATATAGTGTTGAATGTGGTAAGTAAAATAACAAAATAATGAAAATTGTACATACATTTCTAAACTACAAATTATTGTATATGTATGTACATTTTTGTTTTTCTACATATAAATGTTTAGATACTGTAAAATACCGAAGAAGGATTCAAAATTTTGATTTTCTTTCTAAAATTGTACACGATACCTGAATATATTAGAAGGACATATTATTCGTAATAGTAGTTTGGACAAACGTACATAAATGCGTACACGTTATATTATGTGGACTAGTACATACATATAAAATATTTAAATTTTATATCTGAAAGCATGAATATGTTAAATTTTTGTATAATTACTTTAAATAACTACAACTTACATACACATAATAAAAAAACATTCAACCCATCATAATTCGAAAATAAAACTGATATGTATGTACATATGTGTAGTACACAAATTCAGGAATATTTACCATTGTATACGATACGTTACCTATGTACATACGAAAACAGAAATATTATTTCCTTTTATTTCATTTTTAAAATTTACATTTAATCATATTTGTAAATTAACAAATTTTGAAGATTGACTCATTCTCCTTCATACGAGTAAGTTAATAACAATAAAATAAAATCACTATCATGATTAAGTAAAATATTAAAATTTTTGAAAATTATTTTTAAAACGTTTTTCTTTTCTTTTCTTTTTTATAAATTTCATAAAAACTATATTTACTATCAACAATAATCTAGATTTTATTCAATTTATAATATTAATTAATTCTCATCTCAATTAATTTTCAAATTAATATGAGAATTTTCCAATTCTAAAAATATTTTCATTTCTCTTATGCAATTTTCTAATTAACAAAATTTTCTCGTTATATTCAAAAAATCGAAAAAAAAAATTTTTATTTGAAAAAATAATGTGCCTGTATTTGTATATACTTGTAAATACATATTTTGATCTATTATTTTTTTTTTCTAATATTTTTTGTGTCAGAGATGAAATAATAAATAATTTCTGTATTAAATAATTGTGTAAATACATTACATACATACATATGTATGTTTGTACATTAAAAATGACAAATACACAAGTTAATGAATAAAAACGTTAAAATTGTAATCATTTTAAAAATCAGCCTACGGTGGTTAAACAAAGTTTTTAAAACCGTCATATACACAGAATTAAATAATAAATTTATGCACAACTGCATATAATATGTATGTGTTTATGTAAAATGTAATTAAGGCTTAACAAATTTATAACTAATTTTTTTATTCAATGAATGTGTTAAATTCATTGTAGATAGGTAATTACATTGCGTATAATGCAGATGTGTACGTATGTATGTATGTACATACATACATATGTATGTATAAAATTCGTTTATATGACATTTGCAAAATATTTCAAAATACCGCAAGGGATTATGTAATGTATTACGTGCACAAAACACAATTTCACGCAATACATCAGTATTTTCGTGATGGTGTGGTTCATCGCTTATATATATGAACCACAAACATATGTATGTATGTATGTGGATACGTCATATATGTATGTACAAATTTACACGTATACACAAATTATTATATCAAAATACAATTGTATCTATGTTCTATATTTGATGCAAATTTTATATTTATTTACATATTCACTGGTAAACTTTATAACAAAAATTGTTTATTTGTTGTTGCTATTTTTTTTGCAATGCATTAAGTAAATTTTTTTTTTTTTTTATTCATTATTACATGCAGTAATATATTAATTTGTCAAATGCCTATCAGCATAAAAATAAATGCTTAGAGAATATTTATTATTAAATGATGTTCAATCATTCGAATTAAAATAATAATTAATTTGAAAATTTTTAATGAGTAAATTGTATTAAATGAAAAAGTAATAATACAAAATTATATTCGCTCCAATAAAAATATAATAAATTAAAAAATGCATCTTGGGGGCATCTATGCATTGATAATTAAAAAAATGCAGATTACAACAATATTGCTTTAGTAGTAAAAAATTACCATTAACGATAAGTATATCCCAAAGAGTCTTTTTTTTTTTTTAATTGAAAAGCTTCTACCACCATTATCACAGTGGCAATTAGAAAATAATTAATTAAGAAGAATTATAAGTGATATATTATAGAAATATGTACAACCTTTCTAATATTCTTTGTACATGAGTTTCTGTAAACAGTTATTTTTTATAATAAACTTGGACATTGTTATCATCAATATATCTGTACAGCTTTCAACCGATGTTCCCGAACTTACACCTGATATGAGGAAAATGGTAATACATTTTTAAAACAAAAAACAATTTAATACATACATACATAGCTATGAAATATAAATTAATTTTTTTTTTTAATAGTTTAAAAAAAAATCCACCCACCTAATACGTGCTTTGCAAGGGAACATTTTTTATGTCTGATTTTTTTTTTTTTTTTGCTATTCTGGTCGTATTTGGCAGATTTCGCATAACTTAACATTCTGCTTTCAATGAAATAATATGGTTTTGCTAACATAGCAAAATCCGTTAACTATACGACCAGGAAAACCTTGAATATCAATTTTTTTTTTTTCTTAAAATTTTCATTTGATTTAAATTTTACTACTCGAATTTTCAATAAATGCTAGATATTTAAATGCAATAAAAAAACTTGTACAAAAATTACAAACATAGAAATGTAAATAAAATTTATAAAAATAAAATGGTATGATAGATGCATAATATTTTCCATCGTATGGTCAGATGATGTATAAATTTTACATAATTTTTTTTTAATTTTAAATGTTTTTTTCAAAATGTTAGATAAATTCTAAAATGATTTGTGATCATGTGTATATATATACATACAAATATTACTATCATATTGTCTGCTATTACTAATATTGGTACCTCTTTGCGTTACATATTTCGAATTGAAATAAAAATATTCACATTTTATGTAAATAATGTAAAAATAAAAAACAGAGGAAAAAATTTTACAAATTTTATTTAATTTTTTTTTTTACCTTTTACAGTATGTGTATTTTCTATATTATTGCAATAACATAACTATAAGTAAGATTTTTTCTTCTAACTTCCGAATTATAGTATAGTTGGCTTATATAAATCACAAAACATACATATCTACATATTTGGTAATATAAACATTTTACAGATTTTTATTTTTTATTTCTTTTTTTTTTTTTGTGTTTTTATAGCATACACAATCACAAACATAAATCTTTAATATTTGTGTAATCATCGTATATATTAGACATACATTACATAACATACGTATATAGATACATTGTATGTGTAATAAAGTAAGAATTTTACTTACTGCAGTTACTGTATTGTGTATTTTTACTAGTACACCTTTTATTACAATTACTTTTATATGCACATAATATTTTGTATATTGCAATATCTAACATTTTAAAAGATAACATATACATTTATATACATACATTATATAAGATTTATTGATTTTTATTTAACATATTTGACTTAGGTGAAATAGCGTTGAGGTCATAAATATTCAATGGTAGACAGTGTATTTAACAAAACAAAACGTGATTTTCTTGATATTCAAATGAGACCACCTTGAAACATAACATGCATACATAAAAGACTGTATACGTAACGTACATATATAAAGTCCTTTATAGAAAATACTATAAAGGCAAGTTAACTCTTATTGAGAATTGTTTTTTATTATTACATATACGTACAATGTATTTTCATTGTACCATCATGTATACCATATACATAACTGTTTTTATTTCTGTTATCAAATGTACTGCCACGATTCTATAAGCTATTTATTCTTTTATTCGTTATATAACATTTACTTATTGTTACATTTAAAAGAGCATTTTTCTTTTACTTTACTTTATTTTTTTATATTTCACCATACTTTTCAAGAAGAAGAAGAAAAAAAAACGAATAAAAATGAGCAACTAAAATAGAAACGGAAATTTTAAATATGTGTACACAATAAAAAGAAATTCTATTATAATGTAGTTTTCTTATAAAAAAATAAAATAAAATAAAATAAAAATAGAAAACGCTTTGTACATATACATGGTCGCATACTTTTTCACCTTTTGAAATTTTTATCTTTTCAAATAATCTTTTTTTTTAAAAAAAATTCCCTACAAATATGTAACTACAGTATAGCATATATATTTTTTCACTTATGTGTGTAACAGTTTCTGTAATACACAACAATAAAGAAAATAAAATTTTTTTAATGTTTTCATTTGAACACCTACTATTTATAACGATCATTATTTTAAATTTTCTTTTTTTTTTTAATTTATAGGAATTTAAGTAGAAAAAAACAAAAATAAAAGAAACAGTAAAACGTTGAATGATACTTCCTTTTTAAATACTTATTAACATATTTTCATTATTTTTCTTTTTTTAAAGAGTAAAAATGATTATTAAAATCGTAATTAAAACAAAACATATATTTTATTTAAAAATAATAAAAAAAAAAACAACATTCGTATGTACTCGAAAATAAGAGAAATACATATAACATTAACTTTAAAACTATAATTTTCTTTAAAATAAAAATAAAAATGAGAATAATTTTATTTTTATGATAGCATGCAATATCTTTTTCATTTGAATTTTATTAAATGAACTACAACTTAAGTACATATAACATTTTATTTCAATTACAAATTTCAATTCTTCATAAAAGAAAATCCCATATGTATGTATGTATATCACTTTTCCAAAAAAAAAAATAAAATAAAATAAGTATTTTAATTGATAAAATTATTGTAATAAAAATGTTTAAAAACAATTTAAATTGTATAACAAAAATATACTAAATAATATTTATTTATTTATCATTAGTATACAAAAAAAAAATAAAATTTAATGAACAAAAGCAAAAGATAAAGAAAGAAAACTACATATAATGTGTGTAATAAAAAAAAAATTTCTAGCAATAAAATAAAAATACACAAAATTTATATTAGATTACTTTTATTTTTATAGCATTTTGGATTTATATAAAATCGTTTTTTTTTTAACCAAAATATTAAATAAGAAAAGAAAATAAAAATATGTTAAACGGAATAAGAAAAACTCCAATATAATTTTTTTTTTCTTAAATGTAAGTTCATATATAATCTTTCGGTATACATATATTTGAAAAATTTTTTAAAACTCATAAAATCAACTGTCTTCAACATTAATATTTCTTTATTTCCGCCCAACTAATTTCCCTCCCCACACCCACATTGAAATTTTACCCACTGTGTAAGGATATACCACAAAAGTACGTACATATTTATACCTACTTGTATATACAATATATACCTACTTATTATTTATAATCATCATTCAACAATCCTTAACAAAACAACAAACATTTACCAATATTACCACAATCATGCATATCATGATTCCAACACGAACATACAATATAAAAAAAATAAGGTACAAGAAAATTTTAAATTAACATCTGACGACAAGACCAAAAAATTATTTACATACATACGTATGTATGTGTATGTATATGTTTACAAACACTTGAAAAAATTTTTAAACGCATTTTTAACGCTATGCCATATATATCGTCTTGTATTATATATTTTAAAGTGAACAAAAAGTAAACAAATTATTTTACGCATATACGTGCTTATTATACCTTAACTTTTGTTTAATTTACTAAATTGAAGTTGAAATTAATGAGCATTTTCTTTTAAAGATTCTTGATATACTTGCACTCATAACAATAACAGTATAAACAAAAACAGTATATAAATATTATGTAAACAATAAAATTTCTTGAATCTACATACATACAGAATTTTTTGTTTTTCGATTAACATTTTCTTAAATTGTATGTTCTTACACCCTCGAATTTATATTTGAAATCCTCTTTCGACAATAATATCATTTAATACCAAAGAATGTTGGATTATATACATATGTATTTATATTGTATGTATTTGGTTGATTTTCAGTATATTTTTGTTTTACCTATATAATAAATTAAATTTTATGTTTGCTCCTTATTTTACCTGATGAAAATCAAATTCAACCAAAATATGGTTAAACTTCTTCAATATTTTTCAAGAATTTATGTAAACAATTCATATTGTAATTTTTTGTGTGTATCAGATTTTACTTTTTATGTAACGTAAGTTTGTTTGATGGTTAACTTATGAAAATATGTTTATAGTATTTTAAATATAGTATATACAGATTAACACAGATTTAATTTTAAACACATAAATAAATAAATAAATAAACGGAAAATATGAGAATAAAAATTAATTTATCATTAATATTCAATATAATATCAGTTAAAATACCAAAAAAAGGAAATTGAAAATTTATTTGATTTATTTATTTATATTTTACAAACATAAATGTATTATTGATATGTAATTAAAGAGAAATAATTGCTTTCAATGGAAAAAAAAAATTTTTGTATTTTACTGATATAATAAAATTTTAATTTTCTTATGTTTAACAAATAAATTGATTACAATATCATTATTTAAAATATTAGAATAAAATATAGGAACAAATTTCTAGATAATTTCCCTATTTAAACTGAATTAATAAATTTAAATTAAATAATGTCAATCTAAAATTTATAGATAAATTATAAACTTAATCTACTGTACGTACCAATGTATTTATAAATTTATTAAGGAAAAGGACACACAAATACTCATAAACAGAATAACATACATATGTACATCTATGTAAATTGATTATCTAAAGGAATATGACATAATATAAATTTTGACCACAAAATTTATTAATCGATAATAACATCTTCACTTATAATAATAATTACCTTTTATATGAAACATGTACATTATATTTGAATGATTTAAATTTTTAGATAATAAAATTTAAATGATTTTAATTTGTGTTTTTGTTTTAAGCGGTACAACCGTACAGCAATGTGAGGGACTACAAGCTGAATATATCATCATCATCAATGACGCAACAGCTCGATGTGAGCCAGGGCCTAATCATCATATATAAGCTGAATATATGTATAACAATAAAAAATATTATTTTCTTTTATTCGGACCCTAAAATTATATTTTTCTTAGAGACCGAAATTGTATTTTTTCACTACTTTATAAAATATAATTAAAATTTTTCACATTAAAAAAAACATTTTCATAATTTATGAAAATTTAAAAGAAAAACTTTTTTTTATTAATTCCAAATATTTTTTCTCATTTAAAAGAAAAATTTAAAATATAATTTATTTACAATGAAAATTAATGAAAAATTTCATCAGTAATATAGTGCCTGTTCCCAATTTTATTTTCCTACTATTTTTTTTTTTTATTACGTACATGAACAGTAAACCACAATAAATTAGAAAGATAAATTTCATTTTTTTTTCTAATTTAAAAAACAATTTTAAACCCCTTTGCGTATTATAATTGTACTCTGATTTTTCAAATATGCCTAAAAAAAATATTTTTCCCACAATTGCAATTTTGTTTTTTTTTTTTTTCTGTACAAATTCCAAATATGTAGTACACACGTATTTTTCCACATTTTTCTGTATGAAAATTTTATCTGTTTTTTCTTGTGTGAAAAATACATTGTTTAAATAATTTTTACATTATTGCTTTTAACTTTGCATTCGTGTTACATACATATAAGCATACACACATGTACTATGTGGAAAATAAAAAAATTCAAAAGGGATATGTACAAACAATTTAAAAAAAAAAAAATTAAAAAAGAAATAAATCGAAAATTAAAAATAGAATACTCTGGTACAAGGACATATACAAATGTGAAAATGACTGGGTTGAAAAACTGAATATGTTTTTTTTATTTTTTATTTGAAATATACATACGTAGATAAAATATTAAACTTGAAATGTCGCAAAATGGTACTAGGGGTCTAAATGAAAAATTTTAACATTAATTTCAAAAATTGAAATTTTAGAAATTTTATCATTTTTCCAGTTAGAAAATTTATACATACTTATACGTACGTACGTTATGCCTTCAACAATATCTAAAACAATTTTTCAAAAAATAACAATAAAAAAATAAAAAAATTTAAGTCCTTTATGAAACAAAGCAAAATGTCAACTGCATGAAACCAAAAAACAAACCATAAACAAGACATAAAAAAAAATACATTTCGTCTTCTGTGTCATCAATTTCAATGAAATAACGTTATGTATGCATATGTGAAAAATATTAGAAATTTTTTTATTTTTTTCATTTCACATGCATTTTATGTTGAAATATTTTCTACTATTTTTGTTTCTCTTAATACCTTGACATGATTTGTGCATATTTCTTGCTGTTACTATAATATTTTTTTCATGTCAAGGTGATTTACAAAAAACAAAAAATAAAAAAATAAAAAACAAGAAATGAAAATATCCATATTATGTAATACACCTAAATACATGTGGGTTCATATAAAACATTTACATATTTTTAAATGCATTAGGAAATACATAGTGTGTACGTTAAATTTATTACATTTCTAGTTTTATTTTGTTTATTTTTTGCTCATGTCCCTGACAAAAAAAATTATTTACCATAAAACAAGAAAACATTTTTGCACTTGAATTACTTTGGTAATTTCTTTGTATTTTTTTTTCATTTTCATTTTCTTTTTAACTTTTTTTCACCTTCATATTTTCATTGGATTTTTTGACTTACAATTCGATTTACACATACATATGTATGTGCTCATATGTGTATATTTTGAATATATCTCATATTTTTAATTTCATTTTCTCTTTACTAAAACATTTTAATTTAATTGAATTTCTATTTTTCCTGATTAAAAAAGGAAAATACAAGTCTATATGCTATAAAATGATTTTTCTTTAAACAAAAGACTTTTATCGTAATAATCTCACACTTTATCTACGCAATAATGTTATTTGAAATACATTTAAAGAAAAAAAAAATAAAATAAAAAAAAATAATTTTCTTTATAAATACCTCATCTCTTTGCTATAATAAATATGTATATGACCTAAAAATTTCCTATGGGAAATAAATCCATGACATTTCGACCTTATTTTTCTTATCCTTTTTAAAATGTTATCTAACATATTAATTTCTTTTTTTTTTACGTGCATATATCCATTACACATATCCAAGCATATATGTATGTACAATCAAATAGAACACATACATTGCTTCATATACAATTTCTAATATACACAAAGAAAATTTCATTTGTAAAAGAAATGATAAATGGTCAAAAGTGAAATAAACATTAAGAAATGAAAAAAGAAAAAACAATTTTTTTAAATTAATTTTAAAAACGCATAATCTACTTATCCACCTTCTGGGCATAAAATAATATGTACATACATATGTAGCTCACATACAAATGAAATCATTCATTCGAAATTTATTTTTATGTTATGATGACTTGACTTATATTTATAATTTTCTTTTTTTGTTCTTAGAGGAAAACAATTTAGATTATTCTTTTTGTTCAAAACGAAAGAGTGTAAATTGCATTTCTTATTCTTAACGATTGACATAAATAAATGTATTTCTTTTTATCTTTTTATGTAAAATATTTTTTGCCATCTTTTCTTCAATATTTCTTATAAATTTCCTTTAATTACTTATATAATTTCCATTATCCTTATAATTTAATCAAAAATCAATATAAAGATGTTCTTATAAAAGATTTCATTTGAAATTATATCTTCAATATAATTTTTAATTTTTAATGAAAATGTTTCTAGAAAATAAAAAATTTATTAAAATTCATTGCAATTTTACTTACTGTAATAAATGTTTATATTATTTTCACATAAATAAAATGAAAAAACAAAAAAATGATACTTTATCATACTGAATTATTTGTATAATTAATAAATTATTTTATATAATCTTTTAAAATTAACTTGAAATTAACTCAAAAGTCGAGACATTTATTTCATTTACAATTATATGAATCACGTGTGTATTGTACAATATTATGTACTTAAAAATGCACTTTAAAAATAAAATTTTCTCTATATATACGTGTAATTAAGTAATTAGTACTAGACATAGGGGTCGTCCAAGGAAAAAGTGAAAAGATGCAGTTAAAGACGATTTAAGAAAAATGAAAATTCAAAACTGATAACAAGTTTCAAGTGATGAATAGAGATGGAAGCAGATTAAAAAGGCTTTGGTTTATACCGAGAGCTGTAATGCCAGTAAATAGTACTTAGTACACAGATTATAGAATAGATTGTAATTTAATTTGTGATATAATCAAAACTTATTCGAGTAATTTTAGTAGATGAAAAAAAAAATTTAATTGCACTCAAAATATCATAAATTTTTTTTTTTTTTTCAAGTTCTTTACAATTTAATATTGTTCATATCATACATTCTATTTTATTAAACGTTACCTTTATCATGAACATTTTCATTCACATAAAATAATAAAATAGAAAATATTAATTATATACAGTAAAGAATATAAATGAATATTTTTGTTATTTTTTTAAAATTTTTAATGAAATTTGTATGTACAATTTTTACCTATGCACATACTTAAGTATATCTACATACCTTCACGTTATACCTCTCTAACACATGAATATTCCATAGGATGAAATAAAAATAAATAAAATAAAACTTTTTGGTACAGTTTCTTGGTTCATTCATAACACAATTTATTTAAAATTTCAAATTTGTTCTTTTTCGGTTAATTTTTTTTTTCTCCCCTACAGATATGTACTCGTATATCCTTTTGTGATTATTTTTAACACTATGAAAATTTTTTATGTATAAAAATGGATAAAAAATTTTAATGGCAATTTAATTCTATCATGTATATGAAATGACGGCTACTACAGAGTTATATATTTTTTAGTCATTATATCGTGTATAATTGCACTTACACATACTATGTATATGATTTCAAATTTTAGATTCTGATAAAAATTTCTATCTTACATGTACGTTCATACTATTAAGAACACGTTACACATACTGTATGTGTACGTACTACTTGTGTATGTACATATATCCTATTTTGGTACAAAAATTTAAAATATCATATAAAATGTATTTCGTGCACATACTTATACTTACATGGGTAGAACTAATACCTTTCACCTACAAAAAAATAAAGGATATAACCAAGATCGTACGTATACAATTTGAAATAGTATGTAGTTAAACCCAGACAAATAAATGACATTATTTTCATTCCATTTTTAATCCTTTAGATTAAAAGAATATAATAAAATGAGAAATATGATTAAAAAAGCAAAACATTTTAATTTTTTTTTTTTTTTTTTGGTAAAGCCAGTAAAAAATGAACAGGTAAAGAAAACGAAAAAAATTTTTTTTTTGTTTTAAAACAATTTAAAATCATTTTGGCTTTAAAACAAACTTTTTTTTTTAAGTCAATCCTTTTTTTTTTTTTTTGTTCTTGTAAATTAATCTAGTACTTCAAATATCGTATTTCTATTCTAAAATTAAAGAAAAACTGTTTTTCTAAGCTAAATAGAAAAATATGTCTAAGGTTCACTTTTCAAACATAGTCATGTACTTTCTTATGGAGCACAAAAAATGTTGCGTCGTTTATGTTGCACTCGTGTAATAGTTTTTGTTTTCGTTTAAGAAATGTAGAAAACTAGCAATTAGAAAATTAGAGTAAAAGACCCGATTGTCCTAACTGAATGCAAAAGAATTCAAAAAAACGTAACAAAGAAGCCTCAATTTAAAATACAGATGACTATGTTTCAAAAACGAATTATAAATTGTTAATTTAATAAACTATAAATTTTCTATGCATATGTATATGTATATTCAATGCATTTAATGTTTTTTTAATCAACTTTCGTGCTATCATCAAATTATGCATTTAAAAAAAAAATTTTAAACAAAAACTAATAGATGTAATAATTGTAATACTACATAATAGTAAAACTACATAATAAAAGAAAATTATCAATGTATCTATATGTACATACATACATATAGTTATATTACTACATGTGCATATATGTATGTATAATTCATTCCCTGATGTATTACATTGAAAAGCAACATGACGGGAAATTACGTAATAAAATTTACATAAATCATTTTGTTACTTTAAAAATAATAATAATAAAAAAAAAAAACAAAACACAGTAAAAATTATTAAATAATAAAAAAAAACAAAACAAAATTGTAAAATAAAAATTTTAATACGACATAATACAGTGTGAATAATGTTATAACATTCTATTATGGGATACATTACAATAAACTCTCTATATACTATAAATTACACGTCCTTTAACATGTTTTCTTCTTTTTTAAATGTTTACAGCGTTATACTCTCATATAATAATAAAATAATGTAAAATAATAATTTCTTCCTTGAATATTAAATCTGACAATAGCACCTTAATTTTACTGTAATTGTTTTTTATATATATTTTTTTTTTATTTTGTTCTTGTGTATGTCGTACTTCAATTCGAAATTACATTATTTAAGGAATTATGTATCTACATATTTTCATTATTATATTTTTTTTTTGTTTTTTAAATAAATTTCTATTTTACATGCATATCGTTCAATACATAAAAATGTATGTAACATAAATAAAAATAAAAAATAAATAAAAAAAATTCACCTGTAAACAGAATACAGTTACAAAAATAAAACACTATTAAAATGAAAAACAAAAGACTGAAATAGGAAAATAAAAATGGGAAAAATATAACAATAAAAGTTGAAAAGTGAATCTAACATACATCATACATGATATTGTAGATACATACATAGTGAAATACAGTATACTATTTTCCATTAGATATATCTATGGCTAGTATGTACGTTGCGTGAAAAGGAAGTAATTTTGTTGTTGTAATAAAAATTTATATTTTAAAGGGATAACAAAAGAGAACTGAAAAACGAAAAAACAAAACAACGAAAATTAATAAATTGAAAATAAAAAGAAAAAGATAAATAATATACAACGAAAATAAAAAATCGTTATAAAGTATATACTAGAAAAGGGCTTTTATTATACATCATGAATATGCAATATTTATATTGCAATACGTGCAACTCGTTATGGACTCACAATGAAAAATTCTAAATCCGACGGAATATGAACTAAACTAAAAACCATTCTTGTACAAAATCAAAGATAATTTCATATTTTATTTAATGATTGATATCAAAAATTTATCGCTGTCGTCTAAATAAAAAATAAAATTTCAGTGAAAAAAAAAACATTTTTCTTTGAAATTGGAAAATGCATGTCATCATACATGTGTGTTATCGTATTGTGATAAAAAAAGGAAGAAAAAATGTGCTTATATTTCACCAAAAATAATTAGACGATATGCATAAAAATTTAAAATATTCCCCTTATAACATTCCCCTTCTTCTTCTACTTATTACCATTTTCTTTATGTAATTTATCAAGAAACACGATTCATCACCAATATTTTTTGAATTCCTTTCTCAAATAAAACAAAAAATCATTTTCTCAGATTATTAAAATACTTTGAGATTGTTTTCGTAAATTATCTAGATTTTTAGGTAAATTTTAATTATAATTAAATTTGACTAAAATTAATCTTAAGATTTTTAAACAAAAAAAGGAGTAGAAAAAATCTTTGAAGTTAAATTCATTCAACATCCTAGCATGTCAACAAGAGATATACAATGAAAATAAAAAATTTCTTTAAAAAAACCAAAAAAATAAAAAAAACAAATCACTTAAAATTATTGTTAAATTTTTATTATCTGATACACGGAATACTATATACCAGTGCATATAGAACGTGTATATCGTGACTATCATTTATTGTACAATATTTTCTTTTATATAATGATGACGTTGCGATGTGATACGATAATTATAATGATGCTCTCTGCTGATATACATTCACTAAATGTTACTCTAATGATGACGATGACGATGATGATGATAATAATAATAATAATAATAATAATGATGACTAGCTTCTATTACTTCTATTTTGTATTTTGAATACATACAAAAAAAAAAAAAATTTACCTAAATGTCTACATAGTGTTAACTTTTTAATTTTCTCTTGCACACCTACATACACAAAAATCCAAAAAAAAAAATAATAATAATGTTGTGCATTACATACATACTTGTAACATGAAAAATAAATGAATGAATGAATGAATGAATATTTAACAAATTTTTACTTCATCACTTTTACACTTTATTTTTTTATTTTTCTATTTTCTTGTGTTTTTCATCACTGTACACAATATACACAATATATAGCTAGAAAATGTGTATACAACACGTAAGGCATACACGTAAATAATTTTCATTATGAATTTTCTTTTCTTAATTCTAATTTTTTTTTCTTCCTGTTTTTGTTTTTTTTTTTTTTTTTTTTCTTTGAATAATGATTTTACCTTCTTATACATGTTGTAAACTTTGTTGTTTTTCTATTATTATTTAATTTCTTGCAAAAAGGGTTCATTTTTATTTTTTATTTTTTTTTTGTTTATTTGTTACTTAACTAATGACTTGAAAATTACTTTCTCTGTTGTAATTTTATTTTATTATTTTTTTGTTTTTCAATTTTTCTTTTGTTTTTTTTTGCTCATTTTAATGTTTTGCTTCTTTATAATCTATAACATATATAATAACTTATAAACGTGTGTACATAAAAAATACATAAAAAATAAATGTTATATATTTTCTTCATATAGAAAAATTAATAAGATTTCCTATAACAATTTAAGAAGTAAATACGTATTTTTCCCATGGAAAAATCGTTTTTCTTTTTTACTTTTAATAAATAAGAAGAAGGATTTAATTTAAATAATTTTAAGCAATTTGAGGTGAGAAAGAAAAAATTTAAAAAAAAAAAATAATAATATTAATGAACTTTATTTATTATAAAACTTGTAAATCTTTTTATATCTGTATATATACACGCATAACACATTTATTCAGACCTATATATATGTGTGTGTGTAAAAATTTGTATTACGGTTTTTCCAATGCTTCTCTATGGTTTTGTTTATAGTTATCTTGTAATGTCCTATGTTTTGGACGTAGTACACTTTTTGTTTTCTTACCATCCAATAAAGTTTTTAGATGTTATTTTTAGTTTGTTTGTTGAAAATTCAAAAAATAAATTTTAAAAATTTTAATGATTTAAATTCTTATAGAATGTTTATCATAAGGAATTCTAACATTAAATTAAAAATTTATTTTATTCAAATGTTAACATATCTATTTATTCATATTTTTCACTCATATGTACATGTATAAAATTAAATGAATTGAAAATTTTTCTTTAAAAAATTATAATTTTCCTACAAATTATATTTTTCAATTAATAAAATTAAAAATCTAATGCATATAATCATTCATTTTTGAAGTGTAACATTTCAGATGAATTTAATATTTTGTACTTAATTAAAATTTTATAAATTAAAAAATTTTTCAATACACATACTTTGTAATATAAAAATGATCTAATGGAATTCTTTATTTGATATTTATTTTTTCAATTTATCTTATGAATATTCATATCCTTGAAATTAAATGACTTAAAAATAAGTGCACAATTTTTTTTCTTTTTATTTTTGTGTATATGAAATGCATCATACATTGTTAAAAAAAATATCATCATTTCAACTAATTAAGATATTAAAAAATTTTCCATTTTCATAATTTTCAATTTATTTAATAGGAACATGTGTACAATTAGGTGAAGGTGAAAAGAAAATGTATTCACTTTCAAATGAATAATTTTCTAGAATACCTGTAGAATAATATAATAAGTAGTTTCAATTCCGTTATATTCAAAAAAAAATAAAAAATAAAAAAATAAAAAAAACAAAAATGGGATGATCAGGGTGGTTAAAAATTAATCAAATTGAAATGCATGAAAAAAAAAGAAAATATCACATTTATTAAAATTTCAAACATTTTAGCAATTTCATTTAGAAGAAAGTAAAAATTACATTAAAATTATGCATATTTCTTGCACAAGAATACATTGCACTAATAACAAAATTGACTACATACATACGTACATTCATTGTAAATCAAAAAATTTTCATCATGAAATTTTTTATTCAAATTCTTCTTGAATTTCATCATCATTGTTGTCATTTTCTTGATTATCATCACCATCATCATCATCACCATCATTTTTTGCATTTTTTGTTTTTCCTGAATTCCAAATTGCTTCAAAATCTAAATTACATTCAAATGCAATTTTTTGTACTAAAGATTTTTCCAATAAACCACGACTACTCCATGATGAATCTTTCATAGCTAATTCTCTTAATGCTCCATTTGCTTCAATATAAAGCTTTGATGCTACTAATGCTTGAATTAACATTGCTAACACATGAGAATGTCGAATAGGAGGTTTTTCTGGTTTAACTGTTAACAAAAATGAAATAAAGAATTTTTGTAAGTGAAAATTGTACAAACAAAAATCAAAGATAAAAACACAAAAACAAAAAAAAAAGCAAATAGTAAAAGCAAAACAAGAACAAAAAATGAAAAATAAAATTAAATCCTTTTTACGATCACATAACATTTCTTCATAAAAACAAAAACAAATACAAATTTGTGTACGTGTATACAACAAACAAACAAACAAGCTTACCCAACATATTTCGACATCCTGCAATGACAACTTGATTATCACCACCCTCTAATGCTTCTTGAATACTCAATACATTTTTAACTTCTGTTATAGTTTTTTGTAAATTCTCAGATGCACGTTGTGTATTTGATACTTTTGCTAAACATTTTCCAGCTTCATGCATTGCTTTTAATGCCTTTTCATAATCACGAAATTCATCGATTTCAACTTGTGCACAAGTTGCATAAAAGTTCGCTAACGAATCATATGCCTGACCTTTTGAATAAAATGTAACAATATGTTTCAAAATTTTTGAATCATTTTGCCAATTTAATGCTTGCAAATAATTTGCTGCCATTATATAGACTTCCCTTTGTCGTGACATACCAGCAAAAAATATTATTTTATCTGTATCACCAGATTTTAAAAGACTTTTCATTGCACGAATTTTATCACCAGATTGTGTAAACTTTTTCGTTGCTGTATGATAATCCCCTTGCTCTTGTAATAATTCACCAAGTTGTTGTAAAACTTTTATTCTAATATTATCTGATATTTCATCTTTAATTGGTGTTAAAAGTTCAGCTAAAGATTCTGTTATTGGTACACCACGCTCATAACATATTTCTAATGCTTTTTCATATTGTTTTGCTTTAGCTAATAATTGTACAGCCTTTTGATGTTGTTCAATACTTATAAAAAATTCTGCACAACGATTTATTAAATCTGGATCTGATTCAGAATTTAATTCAGATGCAATAACTTGCAATATTTCTGGTTGTTGTGATGCAAATGCCATTTCAACAGCTTTATGAATTAATCCAGAACGATGATATAATTCTACAGCATTCTTATAATTACCACATTCTTCAAAATATGCAGCTGCTACTGCCTTATCACGTGGTCTTGCCGAATTAGCCACAATCCATAATTCTTCTTGTAAATCATTTTCCTTGCATATACGAACAGCATTGCTATATGTTTGTGCTCTCGTATAAAATTGGATTGCATCTTGATATTTTCCAATATTCTCATAATGTCTTGCCAAATGATAGCAAGCAGCTCGATCACCACATTGACGTGCTATTGTATCAGCTTTAGATAATTTTTGTAAATAACAAAGAATTTTTACCTAAGAAAAAGAAATTTAAAAGTTTCTATGTATTTGTTGTTGTCCTTATTGAATTTCATGTACTTGTGAAAACCAATCTTCTGCTTGTTGATAGATTTTTAATGCTGATTCCATATCACCAGTACTTTCAACGTATTGTCCCCACCATTTCAACATCCTAGGATCAGTTGTATTTTGCATGTATTTCTAAAATGAAATAAAAAGCATTTTGTTTTTTTGTTTTTTTAAATCGTAAACTTATTCATGTATTGTATTTTATTACATTATTTATGTATTTACCTTTAACATTATTGGATCGTTTAAAAGCATTTGAGTTATTCCTTGTACTGGATTTTGTGTTTTTTCATAAAACTCAATTGCACCCTTAATATCTCCTTTTTCTTTAAGTTCCTCAGCTTTTCGAAAATATGTATTTTTTAAATTGACTCGATCACCTTGCTCAGCAACTTGTATCGCCTAAAATAAAAAATAATCTGTCCGTTACAGAATTAAAATTTTATTACACGAATTCATACATTATCAATTTTTCCACATGCTTGTAAAAGTTTATTTAATAAATCATAACGTCCACATTTTTTATATAAAATTTCAGCTTCTTCAATCATTCCCAATTCAATTGCTAATACAGCAGTTTTAGCTTCGTTTTCTAAACTATCATCTTCGATTGCATGACGTAATGCTCTTACTGATCTTGCCTTCTTTAAATGTCCTAAACATACTTTAGCAACATCTAATCGTCCAGTTTGTACGCACATTTTTGCCAAATTTTGCCAAACCACATCTGATTGAATTGATCGTATGCATCTTTAATCATAAAATAATAACGTGTACGTATGGAAAATTTCAATAAAAATAGAAAAAACAAAAAACAAATTCCTAAAATATTATACGCGTTTATTTACATACCGAAAGGCTTGATCCATATTTCCCTGTGCTACATTTAAACTGAAATCTAAAACCATTTTCCTTGTAGATGGATCACATTTTTCCATACCTCTGAAATCACGTAATGGTATTTCATGGATCATGTTTATATTAAGGACGATCTGAAAATTCAAAAAAAAAAAAAAAAACGGACACAATAAAATTTGGTATAAGAGGAAAAGTTAAATAATGAATAAGTAAAATAAATTTGATAAAGAATTAAATTTAAACCAACATGAAATTATTTTTTTTTTTAAATGTATTGTCTCTAATAAATTAGAAAATCTTGTTAAAAATAAAGAAAATTGGCTAATCTTTTCACTGTCACATTGTGCACATTTTAAATTTCTTTTTTCTCTGTTTTCTGCAATCCCATTATGAAAAACTATTTTTCCTACATGAATACATTTTTTTTTTGCTTTTTACTCTGATAAAAAAGAAAAATGAAAATGTTTATCTAACATTCTCAATCCATTATAAAATTTTAATTTCTAACAAATTACATTTAAAATTGCAAATTCTAAAATAAAAGGAAAAACAAAACAAGGTTAAACGAATAAGTGAATAAAAATACAACGAAAAAAAAATGTATTCCTTTTTAATTTTTAATTTTTTTTTTTTTTTTGGTTTCATTTTAATTTTCTTTTTTGTGTGAAATAAAAAAAATAAATATATGTACAAATTGTATTGTATTACATAAGCATGTATTATGCAATATATAGAAAATTACCACATGAGGACTACATAAGTTGACTAATTGTTCCCCTGGTGCCAAATTAACAGTCTCCAATTCTTTGATAAGGCATTTATCTGTGGTAAACATTACAAATGCCACTGATTCAGTTGAATTTGAATCAGCAGAAGATGCATGACTATTTATCCTTATACCACTATCATTGGATGTATTAGTGGTGGTAACTGATGTTACTATACCAGTTTCTGTTTCTATATTCATTGCTTTTGTTATTCTTGATGGTCCGCTTGTATCATTAGATAGAATCATTTCTCCCAATTGCCTATTACTGATGTTGATGTTATTATCTAATTGTATATATATATATAATAGTAAACATACATATATTTATCGAAATAAATGAAACTAACAATTTTCTATATAATCACTGTAACAAATTTTTACTATAGTATTAATACAGGATATAAAAAAAAAAAAATAAAAACAAAATAAAATAAAATGAAATAAAAATATCATCATATACATATACCATCATTAGTCGTTGATATTGTTGCAGCTGTAATTGTTGTTAAGCTTTGATTTTTTCCAGCAACATTTAATGGAAATGATTTTCGCTTTGGTTGCTGAATAGAACGTGCTTCGATAGCAAATAATCGATTATCATCTGTATCCCAATTAAACGTTATTGGTAATCTATTAAATAATAATAAGAATATTTTTAAGTTAATTATAACATTATGTAGACAGCAATATATTTTATGTAATTATGGAAAAAAAAGGATTAAATGATTTATTTTACTAAATTGATTTAATACTAATATATAAACTGATTTATATTAATTTCTTGTTAATTATATATTAACTATTAAAAATTATATGAAAATTATAGAATTTAAAAAAATTATCAGTTTGGTAAATTTCTAGATAACATGACACAAGCGTCGGTGGGGAGGTGCGAATGAGTGGATTGTATAGAAGGGTGCTAGATGACCATGTTTTGATTGTTAAAAGGTGAGGCGGAAGGGTGATGGGCTATAGTTTTAATTTACCTTGATACAAAAATATTATTTTCTGTACCACGATTATTTTGTTCAGATTTTCTTTTTAAAAAATCATAATTTCCTTTAATGTCTCTTTCAAAATCCCATATATAAATTTGTCCATCTGGTATTAATTTTTCATTTGCTATCGTTATTGCTAAATATGTTCCATTCGAATTACATTTAGCCATTATAATTTCACCAAAATTATCAAATAAATCGTAACCAGATTTTGGATGAAACATTAATTTTGGTTCATGTCGTGATACATCAAATAATTTTATATAACCGTTCATTGTGAAAATTGTTAGATAGCAACCAGTTAAATCGCATCCAATTACTTTACCTACATATATAAAGATAAATAAAAATATCTAATATTAAATTCTATTCTTATTCATCTATTTGTATGCAGACAATATGAAAAAATCTATAAATTTTATGTCAAAACGTTTATAAATACTCTTCTAAATATCTCAAAACAAAAAAAAAAAGCTAAAACTTACCCTCATTATCATTACTTTTAATTTCTTTAAGTATAACACCTCCAAGTGAATATATTTTAACATCAGCATTTGTTAAACAAAATATATTCTGATCATGTATATATAAACCATGGCATTCACTATTAAAACAATGTAATTGCTTTATAGATAAATTTTTATCATTTACAGACGATAAATCATCATCTTTACTAATTTTATATGTAACTATTGTTCGACCATTGCTTAAAATTAAATTGTATTCTGTCAATGATAGATTGGTGATTGAGATATCAGCATGTATTGTTGTTGATTTACCGCACGAATGCTCAACATAAATTTGATTGGCACTCCTTTGAACAGCCCATATATTACGTTGATGGAATGATATTAAAGGTTGTTCCTATAACGTACATATATATATTTGTAATCATGTCAAATAAAGTTCAAATGAAATAAAATAAAAATAAAAGTAATAATGTGTAACAAAAACTAATAAAAGAAAAAAAAAAACCGAAAATAAAAAATCAAAACTTCAAATTAAAATTAAAGAAAAAATAAATAAAAATGAAACTTAATATCCTGTCTACAAAATAAATATGTTTATTATGCGAATACAAATAAGTAAACAAATAAAAAAGCTCACACAAACAAATACATATACATATAAAATACTTACCTTAAGTATGTATACATTTGAGATACAATTAACCATTATACAAGGTTTTGTAACACTACTTATACCCCAATAACATTGTTTAATAGCACCTCTCACTGCTGATATATTATTTAATTGCCATGAATTTTCTGGTACATCAATTTTATAATTAGTTGTCTTTTTCCATGTATACAAATTCCCTTGATTTGTTCCAGCACATAATGTTTGATTATCCTGACAATAAGCAATACATGTGAATATTTCATTTGTTTGACCTCCACCACCACCTTTTCCTGTATCATTATTTTTTGTATTATTTAAATTATTATTATTGCTCATTCTGTCATGTGGATGATAATTATTGTGTTGTTGTCTAGACAATGGATTTGTATTATGTACACCTGAAATTCATTATTAAAAATCAATATATAAAATGAAATGCTAGGATTATCTTTCGTCTTTTCACACAACAGACATCCTAGTGATTTTTGTTTTTTATTACCATAAAATTTTCCTGCCGATGTTTCTACTGTTGTTCCTGTTGCTTTTTCTTTGTATATCGATTAACCATATATAAATACATTATCGATGATCAAAATTATAATATCCCATTGGTAACATCAGGAACAGTTAAAAAAAAAAAAAAAATAAGGACATTTTGAAATTTTTATTTTCGTCCTGATTTATCCATTATATTTAACAAAATACAATTAAAACAGTTACATACCATTATTAATATTTGGTAATTCCATTGTTAACAGAAAATTTTCACTTGTATCTATATCCCATATACGTACAGAAAAATCACCTAAATATAAGTAAACAAGCACGTGTATATGCATGAACATGTAATCATTGTACCTACCACTAATATATTATTGTTCATAAAATTAGAATTCAAAACAATGAATTTCGAATGATAGGAAAACAGTTGCATAACGGACGAAATAATGATAATTAAACTAAAATATCTAGTTAATATGATAAATTGACATATATATACACAACATATAAGTACCTATATGTATTATGCGTGATTTAAATTAGAATTAGTTATGAAATCAATATCGTTTGATTCCAATTTGCATCAGTTAAATTTAAATGCTTATATGGATACGTGTAATCATAGTTACGTACATATGTACATATAATGTACTAAATGCACATTTTATGCACGAATGCAAAACAATAACAAATATAACATACCAGTTATTATAGCTAAACAGTTAGCTGCCCATGATATTGCACCATTATTTCCAGGAATTTTACCACTTAATTTCACACGATCTAATTCTGTTAAATTTCCACTTGATTCAACTAAATAATGACCAACAGTCATATCCTCCATCAATGTTACAATTGCATCTCTAGTATATTATAAATATAAAAAATTAAAATACATCGTAATTTAATGAATATTAAAATATGAACCTTTTTGGATGCCATAAAATTTGTGTTATTGGTGATAAATCAGTTTTTAATACTTCAATACAAGTACCACCTTGATTTATATAATATAAAATACCAGATTGTGTACCAACATAAAAACAATGATTATCATTAATTAATGAATTCATTAAATTTCTAGCTGCTGTTCTTGGCCTCCAATTAGTTAAAACATCTAATGCATTCTCATCTCCAGCAACAGCTGCTTTAGCTAAATTTGTTATTTCTGTTTTAATTGGATTTTCAATAGTATGACGAAATGTTATATGTAATAATGTATCACGTAAATCATGTGAGAACATTGTTAAAAATTGATTTTGATCATCACATCGCCAACCAGTTAAAAGACCCATCTATAAATGTGGTAAAAAAAAAAAAGAAAAACATCGAGAAAAAAAATTTTATTTTCTTTTTAAAATAACGAAATTACCATGAATTGAATTATAAATAAATTAAAAATATTTTTTTTAAAAAAAATGTAAATTTAAAAAACAAAACAATTACAGAATCAGCAGTAATCATACGGCCACCCTTCTCACTGAATTCTAAAAGGATTATTGGTGCTTTATGTGGTCCTTGAATACTTGAAAATTCCCGATTATCATTATACCATGAATGAATTTCACCATTTTCCCAACCAGTTGTTAATAAACGTTTTTCTGGATGCCAACATAATGCTGTAGCTTGTGATACAGGATGTACTGGATATGTAATATCTCTTAAAGGTTCTCCCTAGAAAACAAAATAAAAAGACAAAAAAAAAAAAACACCAAACCAAACAGGTGCATGTTCATGAGTACATTGAACACATATGCATGTATATATGCAGACGAATAAATGAAACTATAAATTTTAATTGATTTTTATTTATGCAATTCAATTACATCAACAGCCAGAAAAACAAAAATACGAAAGTATGAAAAAAAAAAATTAATTAATCTTCTTTTAGGTAAATCCTTTAAATAAATTTTGGTATTAATTTTACAAGTATAATAAATTATCATTATTTTTTGGTAAAACCCAAAAGCCTCAATTAATTTTTTATTAATGAAAATAATCTTACATGTAACGCATTCTACATGAATTGTTTTAAATTACAGTTTCATACTAATTAATTCAAGCAATAAACATTTTTATAATTTGAATTTTTTTTCTTTTTTTTTTAAATATGAAATTATTGAAATTCAAAAACTTACAGAATCATCAAATATTGTTACTGATCCACCACGATCTTGACTATATGAAGCAATTGCAAATATTGCTTCATTTTGATGCCATCGTCCAATTGTACTAATAGCATCTGAATCCAAAAATTGAACTTTTGAATCAAAATAAAGAGTCATAACGTTTTTAAAAATTATTATTAAATAATTTTTATTAGCTGAATAATTTTTTTATTGTATTTTTTTTATTGTATTTAATATTGAAGAAAAATCCAAAAATAAATTATTGATGCGTTACCATGGTACTCATTTGTTTTGATTACTTAACAACAAAAACGAAAAGACATAAACTAAAGAATCAAAACAAAAATAAGAAAAATGAATTAATAAGAATTAGGTATTTAGTACCTGAGCATGTACCTGAGAATACCTGTTGAACTTGTTTTTTATAGTTGTAATTTAACCATATATTAACATGGTTAACATTACGAAGATTATGGAAGTGTTAGAGACCAATTAGCATTTTAGTCTTATTTTCGAATTTAACCATTATTTTGTAACGGTTTTAAAATTCAAATGTAAAATATTGATATATGTAAGTGTGACCGTTACATCAACGAAATTCAAATTTAAAAAATTTATTCATAAGAATAAATTAATTATAATAGTGGAGGAATAAAAAATAGTTTTTATATTTTAATTTTTTTTAAATATATGTATTTTTTTTATATAATTTATTTTTTTTAATTTTATAGCTTAGTGAAGACACAACCCACTTTACCAATTTATCAGCTTTTATCATCTATTCATCCAATTTGCCATATTTTATGCAATCTTTTTATTTTACCGGATATGAATTTAAGTTTTATTTTATCATTGCATCCCCCTTACTGCACACCTGTTGCATTTATTTTTATAGTTGACTGAATTCTGATTCTCTGATAACAATAGTGAATAGAAAAATTATTACCGAATAAATTACTATTAAATTGACTCATCGTCTCGTCATAGCCGTCATTATTATTTTCTTGGTGCAGCTACTGTCATCCAAATATCAGAGTACAGTGTGTTGTATGCAATACGATTGTGTTGCATTTCATTGCATTTAATTGACGGTTTGTTGCGCTGTATTTACATACGTTCATTTAAGTTTTGTTTTTGTTTTTTTTTTTTTTTTGCTAATACTACATAAGACCGAAAATTCTAAAATGAACTCATATGAATATTTAAAAATCGCTGGAGCTGTTATTCTACCAAATGTTGGTGGAATATTTGGTGCTAGATATGTGACAAGAGCTAATTTAGATAATTGGTATCATAAATTAAATTTTCCATCATATCGTCCACCAAATTGGGTATTTGGACCAGTATGGACATCATTATATTCAACAATGGGTTACGCATCGTATTTAGTTTATCGTGATGGTGGTGGATTTTCTAAAGATAATATATTACCATTAACATTATATGGTTCACAATTAGCACTAAATTGGACTTGGACACCAATATTTTTCGGTCAACATAATATTAAAGGAGTAAGTTGTCTACAAATACAATTTTTTTTTTTTTCAATATTTATTTATCTTTTATTTTAGGGTTTAATTGAAATCATTGCATTAACAATAACAGCTGCAGCTTGTGGATTCTCTTTTTACAAAGTAAATCATGCTGCTGGGTATATATTTATTCCATATTTGGCGTGGCTAGGATTTGCCACTTTACTTAATTATTCATTATACAAATTAAATCAAGAGAAAATTGAATAGTAATTACATTATAAAAAAATATTTAAAATTTAGTGCATTATTGTATTTTTATAATTAGGGAAAATACGTGTAATGGGTTGAGGTATAAAAAATGTGTATATATGAGAACAGATAATTCCATTATCTTGATTGTACACTTCATTCACTAAATAAAGATACAAATATTCAGAATTTTATTTTTAGATTTTAACTCAATACATTAAATTGTACAATTATTGATTAAATTACTACCCCAAATACAATACAATGCCCAAATGCATTAATAGGTATTAAACTTAATCTCGTTGCAAAAATTATTCAGCAATGCCAATATTGTACAGATGAATTATTTTTACTAGGAAAATTAAATTTAATACCTATTGGTGCATACAAACAATTAAATCTTCAATATGTACCTGAATAAATGAAAAAAAAAAAATAATTCAAATAATTTTAATTCACTTTTAAACACTTTTTATTAAATTTTCATGAAAGAATACAAATTTACAATTTTTTTTGTTGTTTTCTTTTTTATTTTATTTTTGTATTTATATTATTTTTTAATTCCCTTTTATAAATAATTTCAAATAACAAAAAAAAATCATTATTTAAAGATCATGTTTTTAACTTACAAAAAAAAAGAGAATATTCTTTCAAAAAGGATTACAAAAAAAAACCCTAAAAAAGAGTAAAACAAAAATTTACATTTAACAATACAATAAAGCAAAATATATGTATCTCAACAATAAGTAAAACAAAAATAAAAGCCAAAAAATATATCTAATATTGTTTTTTTCAACAATCCAAATTAAATACAATCCAAGTTATAAATAATTTTTCAAAAAAAAAGTGAAAAAAAAATTTATCATTTTGTATACTTTTGCAAAAATCATTCAGCAGTAATTTAGCTGAATTATGCGTGTCTTTATATTGTTTTACGGCATTACTGTCCGGATGCATCAATCAGCAAATCTAGTCTCGTTCCAAAAATTATGCAGCATAGCTGAATGATTTTTTCGGCATATAGGAGCATAAAGCAAAAAGTATACAAATATTAAATTATTGTAATAACGTAAATGTTAGTAGGTAAAGCAAGCAAAAAAAAAAGTAATATCACTCAACACAAAAACAAAATTAAAAATTAAGGGGTTAACTCAAAAATGTATCAATATTTTTTTCATGTGATATTCAGCTTAAGATTATCATACTCTGGGTATCACATCAAATAGACAATGAGACATTTTTGAATCTAATCAAAATAATGATTTTTCATAAACATGAATTGTGTGTCTTCTGCTAGTATTTAAATTCACATTATGTGCTGAATAACACATACATTAGAAGACACATAATTCATATTTATGAAATTATCCTTAATTAAAATGCTATAACATAAAAATTAAAAAAGATGCGATTTCTTGTGTCTTCCAACTAAACTAAAGTGATTGTTAGTAAATTAATAATAAAAAATAAAATAAAAATGACAATAAAAATAAAAGTAAAAAACATGAAAAATTACCAAAATAAAATAAATAACGATGTAATAATTAAATTAAATACAGATATTCGTTTTACTGTTTCTTTCTTTCAGTTTTCATGGACTTATTAAAAAAATAAAAATGAAAAATTAAATATAATTAATATTCTTTTATTGCACATAGTTATAAGCAATTTATTCTTTTATTTGTGAGCAATACTTTTTCAATTTTCTTTTTTTTTTTTTCAGTCATAAATTTGAGATTTTATTACACTTTTACACATATGCATTGTGTAAGGACTAGATTAGGATATTCGAATGATCTTAATGGAAATTTTTAAAAAATGTAATTCGAACAGATTAAATTGACATCTTTTGATTAAAATTGAATTTAGGACTCATTAATTTTATTTAAAAAAAAGGATTATGAATTTCGATAATTTTTTTAATTCAGCCGTATTTTTAATTTTAGATCAAAATATTAAACTTTTCAGATAGACTGAATTCGAACGTTATGTAAATTATCAATTGTAAATATTCAGCAGAATAAAACATAAAGCTGAATGTTTTCAAATAAAGGAATGATTTCATTCAATTTTTTATTTTTTCATTCAGCGGTTAACAAAACAAATGCAATAATTTCTTTTAGAAATGTACACATTTTTCTACATACAAATTATATAAAAATATTAAATTTACAATGTAAATTTGTTTTTAAATTTGCAATTAATTTCAGTCTAAATGTAAACATTTTTCAATAATTCCTTTTTTTTTATTTTATAAATTCTTCAATGTATATTTTTAATTTTTCTTTTTTGTTTTTAACAAATAATTTTTAATGCATGGTAAAAGATTTTTGTGTGATGAATAAATACTTTCGTTTTTTTTTGTTCTTTTTCTGAAAAACAAAATGAAAAAAAAAATTGTTTAAAAAAAACTGTAAGAATATATTATATGATTTTGCGTCGCATAGATCACAGATAAATAGGACTAGTTTATTATACTTTTTTTTAAGGAAGAATATTTTTTTATCAGTCGACTTTTTTTTTTACTTTATTTCTTTTATTTTGTATTTCAGTTGCAACGGTTTCTAGAATTTTTAGGCAACTTAATTGCCATTTGGTTTTTACTTTTTTTTTTATTTCTTTCTCTTAGAAGAATTCGATATTCGATATTTTATTTTTATCTGTATACGTTATGTAAAGAAGAAAAAAAAATAATGAAAATAAATATAACAATAAATATAAAATGAAAAATGAGATTAGTAATTTTATATGTTAAGTTATTGTTATTATTTTTAAGTGTAAGTATGTATTTGTATACTAATAATAAGGCATATTATGTTAGTAATATGTTATAAATGTGATGCAGTATTTAGGAAAAAAAATATGATAGATAGATGCAAACTTAACAACAATATAATATTTATATAATTATGAAATTGAAAAAAAAAAATTTGTCGGAAAGTCAAAACACAAAACAAAAACAATTGGACAAATTACACTCTATAGGAGATTAACATTTATAATTGATGAATTATTGCCTTAATAGAAGCTCATTCATTAATATAGTATATCTAAAATGTCTACTTTTTAGTAGATTCATTTCCTCCGTCTTTTTTAGGTTGATTAGGTTTAGGTTTTTGCTGTCCTTGTTGCTGTTGTTGTTGTTTACCTTGACCTTGCTGAGGTTTCTGTTGTTGTGGTTTTGGGGATCCCCCAGCTTGCTTTTGTGATGGTTTTGGTGCAGGAGATTTTTGCTGTTGTGGCTGTCTAGCTGGAGATTTTTGCTGTTGTTGTGGCTGTCTAGCTGGAGATTTTTGCTGTTGTTGTGGCTGTCTATTTGGAGATTTTGCCTGTTGTGGTTGCCGAGCAGGCGACTTTTGTTGCTGCTGTTGCTGTTGTGTTCCAGATTTCTCTTTTAGCTGTTGATTTTGTTCT